>OY728128.1:134208536-136708536 GCA_963277665.1 Viscum album | reverse complement strand
CATTATATTGTTAATATCATATAGTTTCTAGGTTTGTTGTGAGATATTCACTTAGATAGCCATTTACTTCCATTGAATGGGGAAATATTGATATTTCATTTATCAATTTTTTTATAAATGGATAGATATTGATTCTTTAACCATAATTATGCATTAAGTTCCTTGGGGAACATTAATCTACGTATTATTTACTTATTATCTACATATGATGGTTAGATTAGAGTAATTATATAATGGGTGGGGCTCGGAATTATATAACCTCTTGATGTATCGATGAGTCTCATAGGATAAACTGAATGGGTATTTTGTTTATGCATTACCAATTTATGGATAATGTATTGGAATGAGGGTTTCATGTTATGGTCATGATGTCCAACATTATGCATTCTAGCACTATAAGATTAGTTATTCATATCCATAAATTTATTTATATTTATGAAATTGATGGATATATTATGCTCCTATTTCCAATTGTTATGAAATTTATTTATTCATGTCATAATTTTTTTCCCAATAAGTGAGATACTTGAATGGTCAAGAGGGGTTGAATTATCCTTTTTATAAAATATTAATGAATTATCCATGATAATATAATTATGCGGTATAAAATAAAAATATGGACACATGTTTTTTTATAATAGTTAGGATCAAAGTGATCATGCATCTACTATTTACATTTTCATTGTGAGAGTATAGAACCCACTATATAGTGACCAGACTTTTGAATAGGATTCAAAATCCTTTATGAATTCCTTTTTCACACCCAGATACACAACCCTTATCCTACCTTTTTCACAAATGGATTCATAACCTAGAACCTTCCTTTCAAATTGGAGAAAGAACCAACATTGCCTTTATCCAGACCAAGGTGAAAACAAAATCCCTTCCTTTTATCGGATCAAGGCTCAACCGAATAACTTTATTTTTTGTACTTATAGATACATCCCAACACACCTTTTATAGGGTTTTTATAACTCGAAACTATGGTCCTTATTTTAAATATATAAGTCTATACCAAAAAAATCACACAAAAATAAGATATGGAAATATAGCACCAAAAGATCTAGTTAAACAGTGAAAGACTTGAAGTTAAATATATCAAGGATCACTTAAATAGTAAAGTATATTTATGATGAATTATAGCTAAGAGTGTTTCAGTAATTATCACAAAAATGAGTAGCATCGTATATTTTCAGTTTCCTAGAAAATTCCCTTGTATATTACACTGGTTTAGTAATACTTTATTTATAGTGTTTCTTTACGCACAACAGTCCTAAGGTGATAGTCACATGCATAATAAATTTAATATTATTTCCATTTTGTTTTTTCTTTTTATAAATTTGTAGTCATGTATGTAAAACTAATTATCAACTTCAAAGTTATAACAAACTATTTCTTAGATAATTCTTCACATGTGATTCTCTGTTTAATGTTCATGAAGAAATAATTTAATCTTCTTGATATTTTATCTTGTATCACTATAAACAAAATAAAATTTCAAAATATATAGTTCAAATATATATGCATACTTGATCCTTCATGATTTAAATTAAATTCGTCACAAAATATTTCCAAACTAATTTACATAAGATCAAAATAATTAATATGAAATTATGAAATTATTAAATTAAGAAAATATATAACAAGAATGTGTAGTATATCAAAATATAAAAAATAAGAAAAATGGAGTATATTTTATGTATTCCATAAAAAATATTGAATCACATATGAATTTTTTAAAAAAATTATGAATTTAGGGTGTGTGGAACTTTAGATCCCATATTAGTTTACACTTCTCCAAATATTAAACTTCATAAAACTTTTCTATAGAATGTTAGAATTTTAGTTCAAGATGTATGACTTTAAAAAACACATATTAATTTTCATATTTCATATGAATTTTATGGGACATTTACAACATTATGATTTGTAAAATTTTCATTTTTTAAATACTTTAAATCCAAAATTTATAACTTTCTACTTTTCATGAGTTTTCCCCTTTAACAAAAAAATACATTGTGTGGATTAAAAAAACTCATGTATGAATTTTTTAAAAACAATAAGATTTTTGAGTAAGGAAATTTTTTTATTTTTTATGAATTTTAATATTTATGATGGAATTTTTTGTATTTATAGGAATTTATGGGGATGCATATGGATTTTCTAAATCCCATATGATTTTGTACTTTTTGAAAATTCTAAAAACATCAAAACATAAAACATTGAAATTTTGTATGAATTCGTACATAAAAAAACTAGTAACTATGGATTTGGGAAAACAAACACATAGTTTCCAAAATAATAAAAATAAATAATAATTTTAATAAACTAATAATAAATGAATAAATAATAACCATAATAAAGATAATTAAGAAATAATTTAACAATGTTGTAAGAAATTATAATTATCCAATTATAATAAAAAAATATAATGTATGAGTCATAACCAAACTCATACTTATGTATAATTTTCTTTGAAATAAATTAATAATAACATATAAATAACAAAAATAACAATTCAATAAAAAAAATTAATAATAATATTTTCTTCAATAAGTAGTGAAAGCTAAAAACACATTTTTTTTACTCATGTTAGAAAGAATGAGATAATAATTTGGTAATTATAAAAAAATAATTGAGTGAAGTTAAAAGGAACCACTAAAAAATATCCAACTATTTTATAATTAAAAAACTAAATACAATTTTAAAACTTCTCCCCATTTTTAAAATTATCAAAAATATTAAAAATAAACTATTGAAGCATATATTACCCCTTCTTAGAAACTTAAATTAAAATAAATAAAATAAGTTTACTATCTAATAAAATATTATATAAATAAAATATTTTGAAATTACACTTTATTTTATCATATATCAAATTATATTTTAAAATAGAATAAAAAAACAAAAATAAAACGAGCTAATTCAAAGAATATCTCAGAAGAATATAGATTTAAACATTAAATTGCCCCCTAAATTCATTTATTCTATATATGGAATTAACTGATAATTAAAATAAAAAATAGATTGATGAGATATATAATAAAATTATTGAAACAATCCCTTTATATAAGATTTTATTTTCCCATAAAACATCATCATCTCAAAAAAATGTGTGTGGAATTTAAATATATTTGGTGCAGATTTCAAAAACAACTTGTTTGAAATATTAAAAAATCCTCCCCAAAAATACTCTAAAAGAAACAATGATCCATGAACATGTTTGAATGTATTCAAGGAATTATAAAAGTAAACAATATTGTTTAAATATTCTAGTAAATTAGAAAATATAAATAGTTTAAATTCTCTTTAGATAGAAATAAATTCAATACCAAATTTGAAATCGATTTAAGTTCATGTCACTAAACCCTAAAATACAAGAATTTTAATCATTATTAATAGATAATGATAGCCTAATGACATAATAATTGAAATTTTTAAACAAATATAGTTGACATAAAGTGGTATTATGAAGGTGGAATGATTTTTATATTACAGAAACATTTATTGGATAAAAACATATTTTTAAAACAGATTCTGTTTAAAATTTTATTTTTATATTTCAATCATGAAAATTTCAAATTTTATTCTCTAAAACATAGTAGAATATAATGCATTTTTAAATATATCATCTAGTTAATCATCAGTTGGAACATATACCAAACAGATTCCACACTTTTGAATATTGTCTGTAATAAAATTATATATAACTTTGATATGATTGGTCCTTGAATTTCGTAATAGATTTTTAGACATAGGAATACAAATTGGGTTCTAAAACCCTAATATTTTAGTATATATTCATTAATTAAATACTATATTTAATATGTTACTCTATATATAATACCAAACATAGATGAAACTATGACTCATTTTATTACGTTAAAATTATAACTATTAAAATGTGGCTATTGTAATACAGTTGGTAAGTAGGAGAATATGGATAGAGGTAACTTGATTTTGAAATATATATATAAATAAAAATAAAGTTCATTTTATATACTAATTTATTGATAAAGTTCAAATAGTGTAGCTAAATAACTAATGAAATCATTTTAGGCATAAAAGTATATTTTACTAAAAAAATTCTTCTTTTTATGATTTTCAATTTATTATATTTAAAATTTGATTTCAAATTAATTTTATTTATAATATATATATATTAAATAATTTAAAAAACATCTAATTTTTATTGTGTGTAATTGATAGTAATGAATCTATTTTATGCTTGAAAGATACATGTTTCCTAAAAAATGTCATTTTTTGTGTTATGTGCGCTTATATTAATTTTTTTTAACTATATAAATTTATTATAATAAAAAGTTTCTTATTTTTATCATTATGTCCAAATTTTATAATAATTTCCTTTCATTTTTTACATAAATTTTTTTATCAAAGTAATTATTAGTTAACATGGTAAAATAGTTATTTTTTATATAAATATTTTGTGTTTTTATTTAAATAAATTAAATTGAGCTATTTATATTTATGAATATAATATATATATATATATATTAATTCTCATTGAATTATTAATATATATGAAATTTGGTTTGACACACTTAATGATTAAAAAAACATTTTTCTATAAAAATATTTATTATATATATTATATGTTTTAAGCTAAAATTGTATTTCATAATATTTAGAAATTTAATTAGGTTAAATCGATGCCAAATTTAGATTCATCACATCCAAATTTGGTATGAAAATTCAAATTATATTTTTAGTAAAAAAATAATTACCCTAGTTATTTTTTAATCAATATTATTAAGGGTTAAAAATGGGTAACTTAATCAGTTTGAATTTTATTAAGTTTACATGACACTTGGTGTAGTCACCCATTACTTAAATACAATTTATTTAATGATTTATAACCCAATTTCACAAAAATAAAAATCCAAGGATATAGAGTTCTAGTGTCTTTCTAAGATTATATACATAAGTATAACATCCTGAACATAAAATCAACATATTTATTTAAAACTCTACATAGCAGTTCTAAATTCCCTAAATCTTATAAAACTAAATTGGATACCCTAGGGAAATATATAAGGAAAATGGTGAGCTATAATTCCTAGTAAGGGAATATATGTGGCAATAAAGCATAACATAAGATTCATAAGGCATAACAAGATATCATAAAGATGATGATCATAAGTATGGAAACATGGAATAAGGAAACAAAAACACATGATAATGGAATAATAAGCATGTGAAAACATCATAATGCATGAAATAATATGCATATATCAAGTATAACCTCCATGATAACATAATATAGGATAAAAACCATCATAATCATCAGATGCTCTGGATAAATGCCATTATAACATAGTGTGCTTTGGATAACCGATCATGCACCATACATAGTCTTCTTAGGATAAATGACCATGAATCATACATGGATACTCATGAGACATTAAAATTATTCAATATATTTGACTTATATAATGAACCCAGCCATCAAAAAATAGGCTAACCACCATCATAACATAATGTGCTTAGGCTAACCACTCGTGCACTATACATGGCATCTCGTGAGACATTAACATTACCAAATGCATTGCAGGTCTATAACAGACCCAAAAGTCACAACATATCCTAAAAAAATCATAATATGTACAAGATTATTTGTTCTAAAAATGAAATAGAAACCATACATAAATCATAAGCATGATAAAATCCATGAGAACAAAGTGGGTTTCATAATCTTGTCTTAAGGAATAACTGAATGCTAAATCACATAGATTCTGAAGACAAGAAGGAATTAAATAATATTTAATATTTATAATTTTAAAATTAACTTAGTTCTTAAACATGGATTATTGTATATAAAATAATGAGAAATATCTAGTGAATAAACAGTGAAAGTGAACCACTTGGGTGAAACTTTATGAAATAAGTAAAGGATCATTTTAAAGAAGGAAAGAGAATATAATTTTACATAAAACCATAATTGAAGTAATAGGATTATATATAAAATATTTAATTTTTTTATAATATTTTAATGGTTTAAAAATATTTAATGGGGGTGGTTATTGACATGAGATCATAAATAGGAAAGTTTCCTTAAATCAGGTTTACTTAAAAGTGGGAATTTTGAAGTGAACTAAAAACTTGTATATCCTAATTAGTGAAAAGGATATTAATATATATATATATATATATAGTTAAGATAAATATATATATGAAATATAAGAGGTAATATAATAATTTGTCATAAAAAGGGAGAAAAATAAAGGGAATATGTAGCGGATAAGTCACGAAGGAGGCATGGAAGATCTCATTTTATGTTTTAAAAAACCTTTATTGAAATCCCACAACATAAGATAAGATAATAAAACATTATTTTAAAATTAATAAAATAAAATATTATATCAAAATTATTTAACACTTAATTTGGTTTCTAATTAAAAATGGAGAACATTAGCTAGAAGGGAAATTATTAGCAAGGAGGGGGAATAGTCATTTTAATGGATAATAATTTTTTTTTAAATAATTTCATTTTAAATAGAATTATGACTCACCATTAGATAATATTTTAATAAAATATGATTTACTAAGATATTAGAATCATATACCATATTAAATAGGATAAAAATCTCAAGGATAATCATTATAACTCAAAAAATAGAACAAATTATGAAATACCCTTATATTTTACAGAAGATATCAATCGTACCCCATGGGAAGGAAGAGAATAATTGGAAATGAAGTTATAATGTTCAAAAATAATTTATCGTATTATAGTTCATGGGGGTATTATATAAAAAAATATTTATGTATAATATCAATTCATGCCTCAATGAGGGGTCATTATGGTAGAACCCCTACGGCTTAAAAAATATTCTAATAAAAAACCCTTGAAACAAATAGATATTGAATTTAAAGTAAAAATATTATAAATAAATATTATAAATGATATTATATATCTAATTTTTAGTATAAACAATATTTAATATAAATTATTTTCATAAAATACAATGTTTCTAAACAAAATAAATTTTGAGATGAAACCCTTACAACATTGGTAGTTTTTCAAAAGTAATTGGAAGATTTAAAATAATATGGTTCTATAAATTACATTAATTAAATAATTTATTATACAAAAATACATTATTGTGTAGTATATACACCATATAAATAATAAATTGGTGCATAACATTAAAAGATATCCCAATAAAGATAAATTGATAGGAAAACCCTTATCTTTGTGAGAATGTTTTCTGTAATTGCACTTACCTTCCTAGATAATTAAATTCATTTCATTATATATATACATAATAACCTTATTCAGCTATATTTAATTTTATAATTTCCATATATTATCTTTTGGTATTTATTTTTAATATAGTTTTTAATTACATCGGTTACTCAGTGTTGTTCGGTTAATTTCTTCGTAACACTTTCAGTTTGTTAGCTGTGGTCAAAGGTATTGTAAAAAAATTCATGATATTAATAATTTTATAGTTTTCTATCCTTTATTTTTTTCATTTATATAATAATTACACATTTTATAAGGTTATCCCAAAAAGATCCAAATTAAGAAAGGTTCTATGATAAGTCCTTTCAAGGTGGTTAAAGTTACTATAATTTTTTATTATTTTAATTACTTATAGATTTTAAAATATTATAATTATATAAACTTAATAGTTTAAAAAATATATTTTTTACATGATAAATTTTTTTTAAGGTTATCTATTTTTTTTTTGTCATGGAAAACAAGATATCTCATTCATGAAGGTGATAGTTTGCACACACGCATGATGAGGTTTTCATTCTTCTAAATGATCTTGTTGGATGGTATAAAATGGATATTATATTATTATAATAAAATTTAATAATTTTAAATTTTATTTTCTATCATATTCTCATGGATATAGGGGACTTGTGGGGTTTAGAAGAAGAGAATAACTTAGAAAAATTATGTTGACAATATTAAATTTCCCTCGAAGTTCTCCCTTGGGTAACTCTTTAATACTCCTTAGATTTGTATTTGGGTGAGAAAAGGTTTAAAAGTAATGGGGAGTGTGTTTAGGAGATATTAGAATAGATTTTTTTATGAAATTATTTCAAATGGGTGGATAAATGGGGAGGAGGTGGTCTCCTTTTATAAGTAGAGAAAATGGCACTTGTAAAAACTTATTATTTCACAATGATTTCACTCCGTTATTCAAATAAAAAGACTCTAAAAATGGAAAATAATGGTGTGGGGATATATAATTCCAATACTCCATAAACCATTAAATATTATATATTTTTGTTGCATGTTATATCCACTTGCATAAGGTTTAATCCACGTTTACCCTAATTTAACCTTATTGAGGTAACTCAACTTTCACCCTTGGAAACGAATTTTAATAGAAAATTTAAATTATTTAATAATTTAAACATAATTATTTTAAATAAGAAAATAATTTTATAAATTAAAATTTCCATGAGTTATCGATATTAATTTCTCTATAAGCACATATAACACGTAAAACCCCATTTTTAGAGAAATGCTATTTTAAGAATAACATTTTTGTTTAGGATAAATTTACCGATTTTATTGATTATATTGAAATTAAAATTTTTATTATTATTAAAATAATTCTTAATTAATATTAAAATAATTTGAAATTTTTATTTCACCATGTGAAAATTTTATTAAAAGAAACAGATGGAAAAAAAATGTTAAAAATTTACATAAATTTTCAAAGATGTTGAAAGTGGGATTTATATATCAACATAGTATTTTAAAATAATGAATTTTAATTTATAAAATATATTTTTGTATAGTAAAAATGGTTTCCAAAATATTCATGGAATAATTTCATAAAAGGTATAGTATTAGTAAAATCATTATTTTTCATAATTCACCTAAAAATTAATTATTTCCAAAAAATACCAAATATTAATCTTAAGTTAATGTTAACATTTGTAAATGAAAATAAAGTTATTTTTTAAAATTTAAAATTTAAAATTCATAAACTATTTTTTAAATATAAATACAATATATTAATAAAAAATTATTTTAGAAAAAATGACCTTTTAAACTTTAAGTAAAGGTTGGGGCCTTAGCCTCATTTTATTACTAAAGCAAAGAAAATACTTCTTTTAACTGGGTAGAGGGAGACCCATTACATATCCTGAAGGCCCAGTGGGCATGTAGCTCATACCATAGCCCGTAGGCCCAAATTTTTGGCCCAAGGGCCATTCAGTGAATAGTAACCCTGCTGTTATAGTGGCCAATGCTGCTACAGTACCATGCTGCCGCTATATTCCCTACCAATCAATAGTACCACCGCTGCTACAGTACCGCTATAGTACTTCTGCAGTTCCCTACTCCCAATGGGTTTTGAACCCCCATTTTTCATATTGGATTATGGGGTGTTTACCACTAAGAAAAACCCCAACTACACCTTTTAAACTTTAAGGGTTTTTAATATTATTTCATATTTATAAATATAAATAATTTAATATTTTGATCTATTAGTTTAGAAATATAAATAATACCTATTATAATAAAATTTTAACCATGATCAATTTAATTTATTAAGGTAAAATACAGTACCCATTTTTTAAAAGGTTCTTTAAAAGGAATCTTTTTTAAAGTGTTAGTTAAAGAGAATAATAATTTAAAATTGTTTTAATTGTTTTTTATCATTTTATATACTAATTATTATATTATTTTAAGGAATCCAAAATATCGAGTCGTTACATTATACCCACTTAAATAAATTTCATCCCCAAAATTTAAACTATTAACCACTAAGGAAATTAGGAGGTTATTTTTAACATATTTATTATTCTTAATATTACTTTTAATGTGACATCTGCCTTACTATATTAAGTTGGATCAACATACTTATCTTTTATAAAAAAAACATTAATTTTTTATACCCCAATCTTATATTATTTAGAGTATACCCTTCCCAAATATACCTAAGTATCTAATTAATAAAACCATATTGAAATGAAATATTCTTCAAAAAAAATTAATATTATCTTTAATACTAAATTTTTTTAAGGAAACTCAATATATATCATAATTTCAAAAATGAGCTAAACTTTACCAAATATATCACAGATCAGTTTCATTAATAATAAATTCCATAGTTATTAATACACTCTAACTCACTTTTCTCAAAATTAATCAACACTTATTACCAAGACATAAAAAATATATTAATACTAAGAGTTATTTATACCTCAATCATGCATTCTTAGATATTTATCCCAAAAAATTATAGCCTTGTTATAAAATCACTTTTCAGGGTTATTAATTATATTTAATGTCTGTTTTAAACCATTTGAAAAAAAACTACTTAAGAATGATCCATGGATTTATCACATATACCTTATAACATTTTTAGAATATAACAAAATACCTTTGATAAGTATCACTCAATATTAAAAATAGTTATTATTATAAAAGATTAATTTATATTTTGGTATCAACCTCTATATCATAAGTAAGACCAAGAAACTCACCTTTTCTATCCAAATATAAATATATTAATATTCTCAACCTTTTAAGTTTGATCCCTTATTTAGTTATAATATATAGTGATTTTATTATACATTCCATTTTCATATTTATCCTCCTAATCTTATTTTAACCAAATACTAAAATGAGAATGGTAATGATAATATCCAAAATAATCAGATTAAATGAATATGAAAGCTCAATCCGAACATGTATTCTTTAATGACACCTTCATTTCATCCTATAATAAATTAATTTCAAATATGACATATATAGTTAATTTTATAACTCTTTGGGTACTACCTAGGTTATATATATTTTGTTCTCTCATAATTCCTAATAGAATACCTTAAAGTAACTAAGAAATATATCCTTCATAATGGATCATAAATAGAAAGTGATCAACTAATTAATATCTCAAATGAGTGTCTAACCATATGTGTAGTTAGGCCTATTTTTCTTGAATTATGTCATTGTTGAGTTAATACCCAACATGCCCTCTTTGAGGTTATTACACCAAGGTACAATTGTTCTAGAGCCTACATCCACTTTCTAGTATCTAGATAGGGATGTATTTTCTAGGAAAACCACATAAACTCTACTTTAACAAAAAATTTAGGATATTCCCCTATACATAGTATTATCCCTTAAACTTAACCCTAGGGTTTTTTACTAAGGTTCTATCATAATAATATCAAAAAATAACTATACCTTTCATTGCTACCAACTGTAGTAACCCAAGCCTTAAACACACTTTATTTCATTATTTATAACATACTTTCCCAAAAATAAAATTCAATGACCTAAAGGTATAGTATCTTTAAAATATTACATACATAAGTACATCATCTTAAATTTAAAAGCAATATCATTATTTAAAACTTAATTTAGTGCTCTTAACATCCATAGATATTCTAAAACTACATAGAACACACTAGGGAAAATACATAATGAAAATGGTGAGCTAAAAATCCCATTAAGTTGAGAAAAATGTAAATAAATCATAAAATAAGTGTAAATAGGTATAACATGATATCATAAATATAAATATAATAAGAATAAAAACATGGAATAAGGAAAGGAAAGCACATGATCAAGGAATCATAAGCATGTGGCAGCATTATTAAGAATGACATTATAAGAATATGCCAATGATAACTAACTATAAACATAATATAGTCTAAATTCCATCATAATCACCATATCCTCTGTCTAAAATCTATAATAACGTAGTGTTATTAGGATAACTACCCATTCACCATACATAGTGTGCTTTGGAAAATCGCAGGTGCACCATTCATTGAATCTCATGAGACATTAACATTGCTAAATTAATTATAGGGCTATAAGGGACCCAACCATCATAACATTGGCTAAATACCATCATAATATTTACCAAACTTGTATTCCATAAAATTAAATATAAGTCATACATAAATCATAAGCCTGATAAAAACTATGAGGAAAAAGTGGGTTTCATAATCATATCTTAAATAAAACCAAAGGATATTTCATACTGATTACCACGAGAAGATTGAATTAAATAATTTTGAACATTAATAATATGAAAAGTAACTTAGATATTTAACATATAATTTTAATGAAGAAAATTCATAATAAAATTCTAGTGAAGAAACAATTAAAGTGAACCACTTCAGTGAAACTTTATGAAGGATATTTTTAAAGAAAGAAAGATAATACCATTTATTATAAAACTATAATTAAACTAAGAGTGTTATGAATAAAATATTTATTTTTTTATAAGTTATTCATGGTTTAAAAAGATTTTATGTGGTGAATCTTGGCATAATTTTAGGAATAAGAAAGTTCTTTTAAATTGGGTATACATAAAAGTTGGGATTTCAAAGTGAAATAAAAAACCTGTATATCCCTAGAATTTAAAAGTATATTAAATAATTTATATATTTAAGGAACATGTATAAAAAAATAAAATAATTATATGAGAATAATACGACATAAAAAGGGATAAAAATAAAGTGAATGTGTAACCAGTAAGTCATGGAGGAGGTATGGAAGATCCATTTTTTATGTTTTAAAACACTTTTTTTGAAATATCACACCATAAAATAAGATAATAAGACTATATATTAAAATGATTAAAAGTAAAATATTTTTTTAACATTATTTTACACTAAATTTTGTTTCTAATTAAAAGGCAGAACATTGGCAAGAAGTAAAATTATGGACACAAAGGGGAAACCATCATTTTAATGGATCGGAATTATTCTTAACATAATTAACTTTTCAAAAATGAACAGAACACGCATGTAAAGAATATTTGAATCAAAGGTGATTTTACAAGATAGTAATAGTATATACCATATTAAATTAAATATTAAACTCAAGGAGAAGCATTATAAATCAATAAATAAAACTTAATTATGAAAGACCTTTATATTTTAGGGAATATATCAATAGTGTCCTACAATAAGGAAGAGAATAAATGGAAGAAATTTTTAAAATTTTAATAATAATTTATAATTTTATTGGTCATGGTGTAGTCTATACAGTATAAAAATAAAAATTGGTGTATAATATCAAATTATGCCTCAATAAAGGGTGATTGGAACAGAACCCGTATAACTTAAAAAATAATCTAATAAAAATACCATGAAAAAAATAGATATTTAAGTTGAATTTAAAATACCATGAATAAATATAATCCATGATATTATATATCTAGTTGGTATTATTCACACTTTATAAAATAAATTAGGTGCATAAAAGAAAATGTAACTTAAAGAAGGAAATTTTGAAATAAAACCCTTACAGCTTTAGTAATGTTTGAATATAAGTCATTGGAAGCTTGAAAATAATATGGTTATATAAATACAATTAATTAAATCATATATTATTCCAAAATACATTCTTGGGTAGAATATAATCCATATAAATAATAAATTGGTTTATAATAGTAAAACATGTTTCAAAGAAGAGAAATTTAGATGAAAACTATTACCTATGTTCAAAACCATTCTACACATGAGATTAAATTCCTAAATAAGTAAATTATGTTCCTTAAATATATTTAAATTAATTTTATTCGTCTATATTTAATTTTCTAAGGTCTATCTATTATATTTTGGCACATATTTTTAATATATTTTTCACTAACGCTGGTTACTTGGGGTTGTTTAGTTAATTTCTTCATAACACTTTTGGTTTTATGGCCATGGTCAAAGGTTTTTTAAAATAACTTCAAGATATATATAATTATGTAATTTTATGTCGATTATTATTCCATTGGTACAATACATATAGAATTTCAAAGGTTTTCCCAAAAATATCCAAATTAAGGTTCCTTGATAAGTCCATTCAAGGCAGTTAATGTTGTTATGACTATTTATTATTTTAATTAATTATATATTGTATTATATCATCATTACAAAATATTAATAGATTAAAAATATAATTTTTAAAAACTAAATACATTTTTAATGTTATACATGTTGAGTGGTCATGGAAAACAAAACATGTCATTCATGGAGGAGATAGTCTTCACACACGCATGATGACATTTTTATTTTTCTCAATGATCCTAGAGGAATGTAGAAAATAGATATTAAATTAGTATAATAACATTTAATAATAGTAAAAATTTGGTTTTTGACATACCCTCATGGATAGTGGGGGCTTTAGGGGTGCGTAATAAAAAAACATAGAAAATTTTGGTTGAGAGTATTACCTTTCCAGTGGAGGTTATCCCTTCGATAGCTCCTTAAGACCTCTTAGATTGGTATTTTATTGATACAAAGTCTTAAAAGTCATGGGCAATGTTTTGAGGATTTATTATATTAGTTTTTTTGTTGATACATGTTTTGAAATGGGTTGAGAAATGGGGAGGTGGTGGTCTCCTTTTATCAGTGTAGAAAAGAGCACTTTTGTACAAACTTATTATTTATCAATGATATCACCCCATTATTTAAGGAAAAAGGATCAAAAATGGAAAATAATTGTTTTTATAGATATAATTTTGATAATACCTCCAGCATTCAATATTATTCAATATTTTCACATGTTTTATCAAACTTAAAAAGGTTTAAACCACTTTTACTCTATTTTACCCTTACTGTGGTAACTCCACTTTCCCCCATGGAAACTAATTTTAATGGCCAAAATTTAAATTTAAATAATTTAAAATTTTTAAATTTATTATTTTAAATATTTATATAATTTTATAAATTAAAATTTCCATGATATATATATATTAATTTTTGTAGTAGCGCATATCACACGTAAAATCCATTTCTTAAAAGAAGTGTATTTTAAGCATAAGATTTATATTTAGGATAAAATTTTCAATGTTATTGATTATACTGAAATTATAATTTTTATTATCATTAAAATAATAATTAACTAATATCAAATAAATTTTAAAATATAATTCTACCATGTGAAAATTTTATTAATAGAAATAGACAAAAACAGTTTTTGTTAAAAAATTACAGAAATTTTCTAAAATGATGGGTGCGGGTTTTATATATCAAAATTTTATTTTAAAATAATTAATTTAAATTTATGAAATATTTGTTTAGTAAAAAGGGTTTCAAAATTTTTCATGGTATAATGTCATAAAAGTTATAGAATTAGTAAAAATGATATTTTTCACTATTTACCTAAAAATTGTTTTTTTATAAAAAATACCAAAAAATAATATTAAGATAATATTAAAAAATTTAAACCAAAAATTAATTTATTATTTTCAAATTAAACTTCTAAAATTTATAAATTATATTCTAAATGAAAATACAATATATTAAGAAAATGTGCTTTTATAAAAAAATGACATTTTTGAACTTTAAGTTTTATTATTATTATTTCAAATATATATTTATAAATAATTTAATATTGATATATTATTATATAAATATAAATAATATATATTTTATAAAATTTTAGCTATGATCAATTTAATTTATTAAGGTAAAATATAATACCCTTTTTTTTAACATACTTTGAAAGAGATCCTGTTTGAAATTATTAATCAAAGAGAATAATAATATATGATTAATTTAAATGATTGTTATAATTTTATATACTAATATTATATTATTCTTGGATTTATAATATTTCATGGTTTGTTTCATTTGGGTGTTTTGTTAGTTTGATGGTGTGTGTGATACAAGCTATTAAAGATAGTATAAATTTAAGGGATCCAAAATCATGGATCATTAAACATAGAACTTATAGAAGAATTTATTTGGGATTAAAATTCATATATAAATTTATCACAAACCTTTCCTCTCCTAACTCAGCTAAATCCCATGAAAATCCATTCTTACCCCTTACCTACCATTTAATTCCAAGGAAAAGTCCCTCTTTTCACATATAAAATGAGGCCACTTCCACCCACTTTAAACCACACTCCTAGATCAAAATCCACTTGAACTTATACCTATTTTACCTCTCCTAGAATCCATATCCATGTTTTATATCCCTTGGTAAAAATAAATTTCCAAAATTCCTCCCATTCTAAGAAGTCTTTTAAGTGAAGACTTAAATTCTCAATGTGAGTTTATCCACCCCTTAGTCTTTTCTCATTTATCTTTCTCATACATTCTATTAAAAATATATATATAATAATATAATTACATAAGTATTATTCATATAATTAAATTTCCTTATAAAAATTGAAAAATAATTCTATAACCCCCGCTCTCTTTTGAAAAATTAAAACATCGTTCATGCATACATCCAGACTACCGCCTCCATGAGTAATGTGTACTTTTTTCATAAGCATCATATATATATGGTTAAAATGGAGGTATTTAATGATTAAATATTATATTTATAAAATTATTAAGATTTTATAATGATAAATTATTTTACACCTTCCTTTTATTCTATGGAAAATGAAAGTGTCGTCATCCATATGTGCGGACTACCACCTCCATGAGCGGCATGTTCATTTTTCATAATGACTTTACATAGATGGTTATAAAACATATTCTATAAAAATATATAATATCAATGAGTCATATATATATATATATATCAGGATTTTTGTTTTGGAAGTATGACATAAAAAATTATGATCATTTTGAAGTAATCTATTGATATCAGTAGATTACCTGAAACAAGTTCATTATGTATCCCATTATCATGAACCATGACAATGGTTTCCATAAAATTAATATGGGTATATATATATATATATATAATTAAAACAAAATTATTTGAATATATCTTATAATTATTGAATGGTGAAATTTTTATCAAATAATAGGGTTCGATGTCAGCATTATGAAACATGTGTGAAACAATCGAAATTACAACATTTGATAATGAAAATAAGTAATAACTAACTGATTAACGTATAATAAATGATTATAACCAAATACTAAAAGGTTTATAAATATGAATAATGTTCTTAAATGATTTATTAAGATAATAATTATTGTTATACAAGAGTTTAGTGTGTTTTTATGGAAGCCTAGAATTAATGTATGGGGTTTCTCGTCTCATTTTTTTGTTAGTTGAGTCTTATGCTATATCCACTGCTTATTTTATTTTTTGTGGTATATATAATACCCATGGATAAATTTTTATCATGATTTTAATTAGTATAAAATAGATCATATATCCTAGTAAATTATTATCTTCCAATGTATTTATGTTCAAGGGTTACAAAGTCTTGTGAATTTCATCACCAATCTCATTTTCAAATCGATATTGACTTCAAATAATAGTCCATAAAAGGAATTTGTGTTATTTTTATCAACAAATACCCCAAAATTTTCTTATCCTATTCTTATTCTTTAGGTTTTAAATTTCTTCTCTAAATTTAATTTCCCTTGGTAAATAATTTACCTTATGTGATGTTTGTGAGAGAAACTAACCCCTATCCTTCATTTTTATTGAGAATTTTCCTCCTCTAATTCTACATTCATTAGATTATTTTTTAGTTGTAATTAAATATTATTTATCAATTTAAAAATATCATTTTATTCTATATGAATTTCATTAAAAAAATAAAATGAATCTATTAAAATTTTCCACACTTTTCCTTTTAAAAAAAGTGTCATTTTTAGTATTCTCTATGTGAACACATTCTTTCATAATTATGAGAAATATTATTTATAAATCTTCCTTTAAATTTTTTTAAAAAAATTACAAAAAAATTTATTCTTAATTAATTGGAAAAGAAAAAATAAATATTTTTATATTTTTCAAAAGTAAAAGTTTTATTTTAAAAGGGGGTCCTAATTTTAAATGGGGATTTTAAAAGTTAGAGATTTATTTTTAATAAAGTGTTTGTAATTAATTTTAAGAAATTTAAAAAGTAATTCTTGAATTTATAATTTATTAAATGTTTTTTATTTTAAATAAATAATCCTTAAAAAATTTAAGTCTTCCTAGATAAAGTTTCAAAAAAGGAATAATTCTTATTTTTTTAAAGTGATTTATACAATAATCTATAAAGTTATTTTTCATCTATGTCAACATAATTTTATGTTTCTAATGATACACATGATATATGTTCTTATGATACCATCCACCTTCTTTTTATGAATGGCATATGATGATGATTTTTTAAGGACGTTTTTATGAAAACAATTTATTTCCCATGGGTTAATTAAATTGTGATTAAATGATGAATTTTTTTATAATCATGTGACATGTATTTATAGTTTTAATTATGAGAAAGTTTCATTATTATAAAGTAATAATTGAAGGTTTGTGTCAAATAAATCCCTAAGTGATAGTTTGGGTTTAATAAATCACTTAGTGATGGTTTGGGTCTAACAAATCCCAAATTGGCAGCTTGGGTCTGACTAAGCCTCGTGATGGTTTGGGTCTAATAAATCCATAATATGGGTGGGCCAAGAATTATATATCCTCTAATAAATTTAGTAAATCGTGATATTTGATTAGATAATATAAAATAGAATGGTGAGTGAGCCCAAAACCTAAGGGACTATGTCCATTATATGATGATTATTTCTAGAATTATATAGCCCTCCAATGCATTGGGTAAATACTTATATCTCATTAGATTTCATGTCAGGGATTCGGGAGTGAACCCAACCAATTATGGGACTGTATCCACTATTTCTATCAGATTTTGGAGTGAACTTTATCTATAATGGGACTCTGTTTATTGTATGATGATGGTTATGGAATTGATCGTTGATAAAGGAATTGATTTTTTTATTATGTTTATACCATAATCTTATGTTTTTCAATGTAATCATATTATGATGAATTTTGTATAATGATATGATTAGATTATTATTTGTTGATTTATTATTGATGATCCATGTTTATTTTTGTATGATTTTATAATGTTATGTTCACAAACCATGAATATGCTCCCATTCCTATATGCTTATCTTATGCCAACTTATGATCATTAATTATTTTCTCTTATGTTTACCCATATTGATCATCCAATCTTTCCCCTTTCTTATTTTTACATTCCCCTATTTATAAATAAATTTATTGAGTATGATAAATCTAGAAGGGTACCATGTGAGAAGAAATTTTGTTGTAGATGTAAAAGAATATTTGTAAAAGATATTTCTTATGTAGTTGGTCCAAAAAGATAGTAAGCCTATATTATTCTCATGTTTGAGTGAGATTTCTATGAGATGTAATGTTAATGTGAAATATATGTAATGTTATCTTAGGCCATCTCACTTTGTACTTGTAGAGACCCAATTTTCACTTTATAATACTTTGAAATATTTCTATATATATTTCTAGAGTTAGGCACTAAGAAGGCATCAAATTATGATGCTCAGTGTTCCCAGAATTAATTTTATAAAAATATTAAGATTATTTTATACTATGAATGCAAGGAAAATATGATAAATCTAAAAAGATAACTTGTATTATAAATCTGAGGCCACAGTTGAGTCTAGAACGTAGCCTTTACACTAAGTGATCCATAACTTTTGTCGATGCAGGACTTTTATGAAAAATGATGCCCAGAGGAAAAATAGTAATTTAAATAATTAAACTTAATTATTTTACCCCTGACACTAATTTTAATAACTTTCAAAAGGGGACTCGTATTGGAAATATGAGACCACTGCTGATTTCAGAATGTGGTGTTTTCCTAGGTGTGCTATGAAATGAGAGGGTGTCAAATTTTCAGATTTTGTGCCAAGCAGGATGTTTATAAATAGAGAGTTAATTATTTTGTATTAGGGTTAACCCTAATCCCCTTTATCTCTATTAAATTATCTCTCTCTCCTCTCTCATCCATTCTTTTCTGTTCTTCACTGGATTGAGGATCAATCTCTACCAAATCTTCGGTGGATCAAAGTGGGAGCATCATGGATGCATTTCCAATGACTAAATACTGCATCGAGGTAGGATTTATCTAATTTTGGGGTTCTAATTCAATTTCTAATTGGAATATACGTTTAATTTATTTCTTATTCTTCATATATTCTCAAAATCATTTATGGTCGTACGAACACAGCCATTGATTTGTGTTAAATGTCGTTCTTCATCCGTTCTTCATGGTTTTCCACCGATAACTTTTGGGAATGACCAAATACCAGAGGATCATTGATCAGATGTTGGCGCAAGGAATGCATCTTCGTAGGCATCACCGATTCTCTGAAAGAATCATGATCATGCAACCAGATCGAGCCTTGAGGTCCTCAAAATGGATCACCAGGGCGCGGGCGGCACGTTGGCTGGAAGCGGCTTTGGGTGGTGGTCTGTAGAGTGGTGGAGTTCAGTGGTAGTCCACATAGTGGTGTCCTGGATGTGTAGAAAGGCGGTAGGATACGTTTCTCGGCCCGTCAGACGAGTGGGGTCACGCGGTGTTACCCTAGGCGGTGACTACCACCGAAAAACCCACAGTTGGTGATCGGCTTGTGGGTCAGACCCACTGTCAGTAGTAGGCTGGGTTGTGTCAGCAAGCAGGTTGGGCCCAACGTAGGTGTGTTGGGCTATACAAGTGGGTTGGGTCCAACCCGGCGGTTTGGATCCAAGTTCAGCCGATGGATTACCACCCATGGTCGACTGTGGTCGGACCAACTGTGGTGGTCGACCATCGCGATAGGTGGACCGATGGCAAGTCGGTCCACCGACCCCAGGACCCTCTTATGTGTATTCAAACACCTGTAACTTTTATCTTGAGCATATATTTTATACATCATCTATAGTGGCATGTTCCTCTCGTCAATATGGAACTTTTGAGCTAAATTTTAGAATTTGAAGTTCTGGGTAAGATTGTGGGCCCCACATTGACCCATTCGGGTGTCTTGCGGTGAAAATCACTTTTTCACAAGTTTTCCATTTTGGGAAAATAAATATCATGTCCTACATGATTTTCCACATAAAATGTGATAGTGACCTAAATTTCAACATCTCAGTTACAAATAGAGGTGTTATGTAACAACCCAAACTTTTATTAATGGAAATTCCTCTAGAACTAATTAAATTTCTTATTAGGTTAAATGGTTATATAACATATGCACTTCTTTGGTTTTATGTTTTTTATTTTAAACTACCATTAATAATTGTTACCATTACTAATATAGTCTTTGAACAGTGATCACATGATTAGTATAAATATAGGGCTTTAACAAATCCAATTTACTCAGACAAAGGAAGTGATGGCCTCATCCAGTAGAATTTATCCTTACAAATCCCATTTTTTGGAGTTCATAAAGGATTTGGCTTCATTGGGCTTCACTTTTGACCAAGCTCAAGTCGAGATTCAACACGTTAAGCTCGAGCGGAACCACCTATGGGAGAAGTGGAAGTTGATATAGATTACCACCCGAGCAATTTATTTGAGCCACCCCAAGAGTCCTTTACCATCACACACCTTAACCTTTAGTATTATGTGGGTGTTATAAGGGGTTATGTAATAATACCCTATCTCTATGATTATGTACATTATTTTTCTATAGAGAATATACATTCATTTTATTTGTCACTTTGAAAATAATTTTTAAAGCACAAATAGTATTTTTAGTTAATATTTAATTAAGAAATCTATTTTTATGAATTAATAGAATTTTGAATTAAATATTATTTTAATAGAATATTATTAATAAATTTATTTTTATTCAATATAAATGTTCATATAATTTTTATGAAGACTGTTGTAATTTTTATTAAAGTTTGAAAGCCGTTTTTAGTCAAAATCCATGAATTTTTCGAAAAAATGTCACTTTTTATTTTAAAAGTAAAAATTCACATCTTTAAAAAATTATTTAAATAAAATTAATATTATTTTTGGAATCAGGATGTCTAAATTATCCAATGGTGAATTTTTCTTAATTTTCTAAGACAGTCGAATTTTTGGGTAAAAATTAAATACTGTTTAAATATATAATGTCTTTTATGACATCATAATGACCCAATAGTGATGTAATAAAATACTATAAAATTTATTTTTGGCCAATATATGTTTTACCACTAAAATAATGTGATTTTAGGTTTGTTTGATTTATTTTACAATGCTTTAGTGGGCCCTCCAAGACTTATAAAACATTTTAACTTTTTAAATTGATTTCCTTGAGAGTGTGACTCACCTCAACATAATAAACCCTATTATTTTAAGAAGTTAAGCCATTTTCCTTATAAAATATTTTGTTCCACTCCCCTTTGGAAAAAACCATGGTAAAAAATCAGGGGCTGGTTTGTGGTTTGGATTAGTTTAATGTGTGGTGACCCAAACCTAAATAATAAAGAATTCCCTCTCCATTCCTATATAAACCCACCCAAGATCCCACATCGTCTTCACTCAAAGACTTTGGAGTTCGACCAAAACCTTTCCTATTCTCTCTATAATCCTCCCAATGTGCCCCAATCCCTAAATAAGCCTCTCTCAAGACCCTCCTAAACCTTTGAGATCACACTTAAAAATAAGGGACTCGTTCCATTCTCAATTTATTCAAGTTTCTTAAAATTATTATGACCTTTTATTTTAAAATTTAAATGTTGGGGTATGGTTTCACACCTACCCAATACTATCCTCTTTATGTTTTAATGATGATATAACCCTTTATCTGTCATTAATTTCTCCCATATACACTCGTTACCATGCTGAAATTCTATAAGGAATTTTTCTCCCCTTATTTACATTCAAGAAATTATTTTGTATTATGAATCTAAAATCCCATTACTTATGTTAGGAAATGTATCTATATGACCCTATTACTGTACATTTTTGTACATATTAAGAGACACCCATTTTTCTCTCATCAACCATTTTTAATAATTCTTATGTCACGTCGTTATGCTGTAGAAATTGTACCGTGATTTTCCAAGCCATAATCATTGTGTCGTGAATATCATGCCCATTTCTCTAGAAATGGTATTAACCTTTATGCTTGTTTATTTATTGATTATATAGTTTCATGTATGAATTCCACATTCCTTTATCGTGGAATAAATGATGTTCTTTAATGATTAAACGTTGTATGATCCATGTGGCACACTTACGCATGAAATGAAATGTTTAAGAAGGGTGTTCCATGATAGCACTCCAATGCATTGGGTAAATATTAGTATCAGGATACGTCAAGTGTAATGAGGGTTAAATAATGCTAATTCAAGTGAAATGAGGGTTTACTCATACTCCATGTTCAATGATCCTTGTCACATGCTAATACAATATTAAGTGTTGTTGCCACATTTCCATGTTATGATAATCATGTTATATCATACCTTTATGTTCATGTTTCTTTTATTCTCTGTTGATATTTCTATTGCCTAACATGTATTTTATTCTTCATTTTATGCCTTTTTTACTCCCATACCAGGCTTTATATCTTACCCTTTTCTTATTCATTTCCTCAGTTTATCCCATGCAATGCTAAGTATAAGGGAATGTAGTGGTCATGTAGAGGAATTATTCAATAAATATGTTGTGTTTCATGTTTTAAGTCGTTAAGTAATGTTCTTAATCCCCAAAGAAAATATACCTCTCAATATTCTATGTTGTATCAAGTGAATATTTTCTGTAATAAGTCATGTTTAAATGTGTAATAAAAAGTAGGGTTTCCATAGGTGGTATTAGAGGATAAGTTTAGTTGTTTTGGGGATTATGATTAGAAAACCCTAGTGAAGCCTTAGAGATAAGAATAAGTATAATAAAAACATCCTAAAATTTTGGTGAGTATTTAGTAAGTGGTTTATCAAGAAAATACATCTCTGTCTAGATATGAGCAGGTAGAGGTAACTCTAGCATAGATGTTCCTATGAGTGAAAACTCTAACAATGAGTTTCGGGCTTGACATATAGTATCCTGGTACACAACAACGGGTCTTGCTGCACTGTTGGTTACAAAACTCTCAGAGGATATTCTTTGGTAAATTCATAATCGTAGTGTGAACCATTATTAAGGGAATAAAAAATTCCCCTATGAATATATGTTGGTAAGTAGATCATATATAACATTTATTGAAGCCTATAGATTCATATGTTAAGGAAATAGAAGTTATTTATAAGTAATTCATTTTTTTCCTTCGATTACCCTTTTTGTGTTACCCTTAAAATTCCTTTTATTCCTACCAAAGGCTAGTAATAGGAGTACTTTGGCTAAAAACTTAGGTAAAGATCAATGTGAGTATTGTTCTAATGAGATTACCAATTGAAGGGAGTGGGAATCACGAATTGTGTCACGATACTCTCTCAGTTAACTCAATCTTTGAATAGAAACATGGGTCAAAGGAACGTTAAACCCCTCCTAAGAAAGAACAAGTTTCTATAGAGAGCTTCATGAGACAAAGTCCTCCTATTTTTAATGGATCATCTGATCCCTCTATTGTTGAAAAATGGATCAACTCCATTGAAAATATCTTCTTCATACTTTTATGTTCAAAACAAGATAAGGTTCTTCTGGATGCTTATCATATGGAGGGTGAAGCTGATCAATGGTGTAGATTGATCAAAAATATGAATCCTAAGGAGGAGATTGAGGCATTGGAATAGAAAGATTTCCAGAAAATGTTTTCGATAAATATTTTCCTCACACCCTCCGACTAAAAATGTAAAAGGACTTCCTTTCCCTCAAGCAAAAAAAGATGATGAATCCATCAGATAGTATGGGGAAAACTTCAAAAGTCTTGCACGATATGCCTCTGGCTTTGTTGTTTCCCCTGAATTCAAGGTTGACTATTTCTTTGGTTGGCTGAAACCTAGCCTACAGAAAGCCCTGGTGATCTGTGACTTCGATAGCTATGAGAAAATTGTATGATGTGCCCACAAGGATGAAATGGAGATTGTAGAATCTTAGTGGTATCATGGGGATAATAATCTTAAGGTGTATTTCAATTATGGTAGTCCGATGGATAAATCAAACCGTGCTAAGAAGATTCAGCACCCTAGTTGACAAAGGGTCAGAAAGAAGCACCCTAGAAATTACCTGAAGGGGATGAGTAAATTCTTTAGGTGTGAAAGAGAAGGGCACCTAGGTGTTAATTGCCGACAAGAGAAACACACGGTTGAGATAGAGAAGAGGAACGCTTTGTTCAACCCTCAATGCATTGTTCATTACTTCAACTGCAAATAACCAGGGCACCTTGCAAATCAGTGCCCTAATCCAAGGGTTTTCGGAGGCAACCAATAATATCCAAGGTAAAAAGGGAGAGATTTTTCCATCACTACTACCGAAGTGAACCCCAAAAAATGAAGTGGTGATAGGTATGATAGTTATTCATTCAAGAATAGTGAATATACTTTTTGATTTTTGTTCTACTCATTCTTCTATATTATGAATGTTTAGTAGAAAAATCCCAACACCGCCACAAATCATGGACGTAAAGATGTCGGTGAGTATGGAAAATGGAGCAATCATTGCAGCCAATGAATATAACTCCTCCCCTGTCATAATTTGTGGATTGAACTTCCCGTTGAACCTCATCGTACTCCCTCGGGTGGAATTTGATGCAATTCTCGGCATGGATTGGCTTTCCTTATATAGATCCAACATAAATATTCATGAGAGAGAAATCACTCTCCATATGGAGAATCGACCCCTGATTCTATGAAAGTTCAAGGAAAAAGATGAATCTTCTTTAGCAGCATCATCACAAGTGTGTATATTACTTCCCTATGAGCATACATATCTGGCTCAAATGATTGAGTCTAAGGAAGCAACAATCCTTGAATACATTCCTATTGTGAGGGAATTTGCTGAACTGTTTCCTGAGGAATTGTCGGGTCTTCCTCCAAGAAGAGCTGTTGAATTCTCAATTGATATTATACCTGGGGTGTTTCCAATATCCAAGACTCCATATAGAATGGCTGTTGTGGAACTTGAGTAGCTGAAGAAACAATTATGGCAGAATTTGGATAAAGGGTTTATATGCCCAAGTGCTTCACCATGGGGTGCACCAATACTCTTCATCAAGAAGAAGTATTGGTCAATTCACCTTTGCATTGATTATTGTGAGCTCAACAAAATCACGATAAAGAAAAATTATCCTCTTCCATGAATTGATGACTTATTATATCAGCTTTGTCGAGCACAATACTTTTCTAAGGTGGATTTTCGGTCGAGATATTACCAAGTAAGGTTGAAGAAGGAGGATATCCCCTAGACTATTTTTCATACAAGGTACGGTCACTATGAATTCATAGTAAAGCCTTTCTAACTCACTAATGCTCCAAAAATATTCATGGACTTGATGAATATATTATTTATAAATTACCTCGACAAATTTGTGGTAGTCCTTAAAGTTGATATTCTAATATACTCCAAAACCAAGGAGGAGTATGAGAAGCATCTAAGTACTATACTAGAGACCTTGTGAAAGGAGAAGCTCTATGAAAAGTACAGCAATTGTGAGTTCTAGTTGAAGGAGGTCTCATTATTGGGTTATATCATCACAAGCAATGAGATATATGTAGATCCATCCAAGACAGCTGCAATTGAGAGATGGTCGAGGCCAACATCGATAACAGATATCCGTAGCTTGCTTGGGTTAGCTAGATATTATCACCGATTTGTGAGAAATTTATCACGATTATCAAACCCTCTTACCAAGATAACTCGGAAGGGAGTAAAGTTTTCTTGGAGTGATGAATATGCAAAGAGAGCTTCAAGGAGTTGAAAAGGAGTCTTATCACTGTGCTCGTGCTCACACTACCCACTAGTGGAGAAATTTTTGTGGTATTCAATTTTGATTTGAAGAAGGGAATGGGCTATGTGTTGATGAAAAATGACCAATTCATTGCCTATGCTTCAAGGAAATTAAAAGTTCTTGAGAAAAACTATCCAACGCCCGATCTGGAGTTGTTTGTAGTAATCTTATATTTAAAAATTTGGCAACATTACCTCTTTGGGGAGAAGTGTGAAATATATACGGACCACAAAATCATCAATTATATATTCACACAGAAATAGTTGAACATGCTCCAATGAGGATGGCTAGATCTGATCAAAGACAATGAATGCTCAATCCATTACCACCCTGGGAAAGCGAACAAGGTGGTGGATGCTCTAAGTAGAAAGGACCCAGTGATTCTATCATTGATGAGAATTGAAAAGGATCCAAAACTATGTGTTCCATCAAATATGGAGTTAAAGAAGGAACTTTTAGATGATGCACATAGTTTAAATTTCTCCATTCACCTAGGAAACAAAAAGATATATCGAGATCTCTGAGATCATTATTAGTGGGATAACATGAAGAAGGAGATCGATGAGTATACATCAAAGTGCCTGGTATTTCAGAAAATGAAGGATGAGAGGAAGAAGTCTAAGGGGATGATGCAACCATTACCCACACCATCATGGAAATGAGAGAACATCACCATCAACTTTGTCACTAGACTTACAAAGACATCCAAATGAAACAACACTATCTGGGTTGTTGTGGATCATATTATAAAGACTACACACTTCATTCCAATTCAGGAGGATTTATCACTGGTTCAACTGGAACGGATATACATCAGAGGTGTGGTAAGGCTGAATGGAGTACCACTATCTATTATATCCGATCGATATCCAAGATTCACCTCTATGTTTTGGAAGAGTCTTCAACATGCTCTGGATACTAAGATGAACTTTAGCATGGCTTATCATCCTTAAACTAATGGCCAATCTGAGCAGACTATCCAAATACTTGAGGACATGTTGAGAGCATGATCAATGGACTTCAAAGGGAGATGGGATCAACATCTTCCTCTAGTTTAGTTCTCTTACAACAATAGTTTCCACTCAAGCATCCAAATGGCTCTTTATGATGCTCTGTATTAGAATAGGTGTAGAACACTGGCATATTGGGATAAAGTTGGGGAGATAAAACTCCTAGGTTCAGAAATGGTCAAAGAAATGGTGGAGAAGGGTAAGACCATCCAAAAGCACATTAATGCTGCTCAGAGTGGACAAAATAACTATGATGATAATCGTCGATGAGGCCTATAGTTTGATATCAGAGACATGGTATTCCTCCGTATATCATCATGGAAGTGGGTTAGGAGATTTGGGAAGAATTAAAAGCTTATTCCGTGGTACATCGGCCCTTTTGAGATCCTTGATCACATTGGAGTAGTGGTCTATCGACTAGCACTCACACTAAACCTATCTCAAGTACATGATGTATTCCATGTATCACTATTTAGGAATTACATACCTAACCCATCGCATGTACTCAATCTAGAGGTGGTACCATTAGAGAATGACCTCTCTTATGAAGAGAAGCCAGTGAAGATCTTAGATCATAGGGGAAAAGTTCTATGAAATAAGACAATTATTCTCATCAAGGTGTTGTAGAGAAACCACAAGTTTGAAGAAGCAATGTGGGAATAAAAGTAAGTAATGAAGCATAGTTACCTGCATCTATTTTAGTGTGGGAAAAGAAAATTTTGAGGGCAAAATTTTTTAAAGTGGGAATATTTTAATGACCCAAAATTTTATTAATTTAAATTTATCTTGATCTAATTAAATGTATTATTCTATAAAATGGTTATATAACATATGCACTTCTTTGGTTTTATGTTTTTGGATTTTAAAATACTGTTAATAATTGTTATCGTTTCTAATATAGTCATTGAACAATTATCACATGATTAGTATAAATATAGGGCTTTAAGAAATCCAATTTACTCAGACAAAAGAAGCGATGACCTCATCCAGTAGAATTTCTCCTTATGAAGCCCATTTTTCAGAGCTTAGAAATGAGGGGGAATCATTGGGATTCGCTCTTGACCAAGTCCAAGATGAGCTTCAACACATTAAGCTCGAGCAGAACCACCTACGAGAGAAGTTGAAGTTGATAGAGATTACCACCCGAGTGATGTTATATGAGCCACCCCAAGAGTCTATCATCTTCACACACCTTAACCTTCAGTCTTATGTGGGTGTTATAAAGGGTTATGTAATAAGACCTTATAACTATGATTATGTACATTGTTTTTTTATGGAGAATATATATTCATTTTATTATTGTTACTTTGTAAATAATTTTTAAAGCACAAAGAGTATTTTTTGTTAATATTAAATTAATAAATCGATTTTGATGAATTAATAGATTTTTGAATTAAATAATATTTTAATAAAATATAATTAATAAATTTATTTTTATTAAATATAAATGATCTTATAATTTTTATGAATACAATTTTTATTTTTATTAGGGTTTGAAAAATGTTTTTTGTCAATACTAATGAATTTTTTAATAAATGTTGATTTTTATTTTAAAAGTAAAAAATTCACATATTTAGAAAATTATTTTGATAAAATTAATATTTTTTTTAGAATAAGAGCATAAAAATTATCCAACAATGAATTTTACATAATTTTCTGAGACATTCGATGTTTTGGGTAAAAATTAAATACCGTTTATATATATAATGTGTTTATGACATCATAATGACCCAATAGTGATGTAATAAAATAATATAAACATTATTTTAGTCCAATATATATTTTACCATTAAAATAATAAAATTTTAGGTTTTTTTGATTTATTTTACAAAGCATTAGTGTACCCTTCAAGACATATAAAACATTTTAACTTTTTAAAATGATTTCCTTGAGAGTGTTACTCACCTCTACGTAAGCAACCCTATTATTTTAAGAATTTTGTCCATTGGCCTTATAAAATATTTTTTTCCAATCCCCTTTAGAAAAACCCATTGGAAATAACCATGGGATGGTTTGTGGTTTGGATTAGTTTAATGAGTGGTGACCCAAACCTAAATAATAAAGAATTCCCTCTCATTTCCTATATAAACCCACCCAAAATCTCACTTCCTCACCACTAAAAGACTGTTTAGCTTGACAAACTCGAGCCCTCATATCTCTAGAATCCTCCCATGGTTCCCCAATCTCTCAAGAACCCACACTCAATCCCCTCCCAAGACTTTGGGATCAAACTTCCAAGTAAGGGATTCCTTCCATTCTCATTTTATCCAAGTTTCTTAATATTGGTATGCCCTTTTATTTTCAATTTTAAATATTGGGGTATGGTTTTTAACCTCCCCCATACTTCCCTATTTACGTTTTAATGATGATATACCCCTTTCTATCTCATTAATTCCTCCCATGTTCACCCATTACCATGTCGAAATTTCGTAAGAAATTTCTCTCTCTTTATTTACATTCAAGCAATTTTTTTGTATTATGAATCTAAAATTCCATTACATATGTTGGAACATGTATCTATATGAACCCCTTATTTTATATTTCATTTAAATATGATTATACACCCTTTTCTCTCTCATCAAACATTTTTAATAATTCTTATTTCACTATGTTATGCTACCGAAAATTGCACCACGATTTTCTAAGCCAAAGTCATTGTGTCGTGAATACCATGCTCATTTCTCTATTAAGGGTATTAACCTTTATGTGCATTTACTTATTTATTATATAGTTTCATGTATTAATTCCAAATTCCTTTATCGTGGAATAAATGATGATCTTTAATGATTCTGTGTTGTATCATCCATGTGGCACACTTATGCATGAAATGAAATGTTTAAGAAGGGTGCACCCTGATAGAGCTTCAATGCATTGGGTAAAGATTAGTATCCTGATATTTCAAGTGAAATGAAATTTTTCTCATGCTAATTCAAGTGTAATGAGGGTTTACTCATGCTCCATGTGCAATGAGCCTTGGATCATGCTAATACCATGTTAAGTGTTGTTGCCACATTTTCATGTTATATTAATCATGCTATATCATGCCTTTATGTACATGTTTCTTTTATGATCCGTTGATATTCTTATTGCCTAACATGTATTGTATTCTTCATGTTATGCATTTTTTATTCCCTTATCAGGCTTTATATCTCACCCTTTTCTTATGCATGTCCTCAGGTTGTCTCATTCAATGATAAGTACGAGGGAATATAGTGGTCATGTAAAGGAAGTTTTCAATAAAGATGTTATGTTTCATGTTTTAAGTCATTATATAATGTTCCTAATCCCCAAAGACACTATACATCTTGATATTTTATGTTGTATCAAGTGAATATTTTATATAATAATTCACGTTTAAGTGTGTAATAAAAAAAGGTTTTCCATATGTTCCAAAATCAAAGCTCATTTAGTGGTGTTCAATGACGATAGTGATGGAAGTGATGTTTTCAGAATCACTAGAGCAGTACCGGCTTACCCTCTTTTGGGGTTGGGCAGTGGTGTTCACTATTATTTCTTCTGGGCTTACCCTCTAGCAGGTTTGGGTATTGAGGTTCTCCAACTACTCTTTAGGACTTACCCTCCAGCGGGGCTATGTAGTGAGGTTCATCATTTACTCTTCAGGCCTTACTCTCCAGTGAGGCTGGGCAGTGAGGTTTGTTATTTACTCTATAGGGGTTACCCTCCAACGTATCACCCTTCACTGGGGATGGGTAGTGGTGTTCAATAAATAATTAGTGATGAGACATGTTTTCACATTAACTTGGGCTCATCGGTAAGAGGGGCACTTTACCCATTGAGACGCATCCTTGTGACATGGCTTAAAATCATGAGGGAAAGATAGATATTCCCAAATCGAATAGTATCAAGGTATGGTGTTTGATCTCCTTTCACTTACAGTATAGGGAAAATGTGAGGAATTATGAGTATCGATGGTGGTTACTTATAGTACTATTGGTGAATATGTTTTTAGGATAAGCTATAAAATGGAGATCCCCTTAACCTCTTATTGGTATTCTTTTACCAAGAATATATATATTTACACCCTATTTCACTACCCACTCCTTGGGTTCTAGTTACTCTTATTCCATAAGAGGCGAAGACTCATGGGGTATACCACATGTTTTCTGTGTCTATATTCTTATGATTGGACAAACCTACTCTCCTAAACTGAGTAGAGAAAACTTGATGGGAAGTTCACCTTATCATAGCTTCTATCTCCTTTTGTTTGGATGAGCTTACTTCACTCTTTTTTTGTGTTGAACTATACTTGTTTACTATACTTTGTTCCATCTAATATATTTTTTCCCCTTGTATCTCCTACTTCTCTCTCTTATTTTCAAGGAATATTATTGGGTATGTTTATACTCACACCCGCATGGGATTTTCCCACATGTATCATGCCTTATGCAGATGATTCAGAGGTTTGATCACGACTCTGGAGAAGCTCAGGGGTACAGTAACTTGGACCGCGTGCAGTGGTTACAGCTGGGTTTCAGTACTAGGGCTTCTTTAGTAGCTTTACTTCCAGTTTTCTGTCAGGTTGGGACACTTTTTAGTTGGGCATGTATTTTTTCCCTTTTTCCTTTCATCTTACTTTATGGTATCTATACTGTTTTTTGGTCCATGCATGTATGGTTTATTTTTATAGAAGGTTGCATCTTGTAATTTTCTCCCTCTTTACTTTTTCATAGAGTTGTCTATGTGTGTGGTTATAGGTACTAAGAAAAAGGCCTCCCTCAGTTTTTTGTGCCTTCGGCGCTAGTCACCACCCCATAATCTATGGAGGAAGATTGGGGTAGTCATGAATCAAGTCCCGACATGGGTCGGTTCGTAACAAAGTGGTATCAAAGATGGTTCGACCCTCGGGATGTTGTTCGTACATTTACCTAAAAAGTTCTTGGTTGGTTTTATGGAAATAGTGTCAACGTGTCTCAAGAGTGGCTCTTAGAATAAGGAGTCTAGTGATGATGTCGCGGCCAATGTATCCATTCAACCAGACCCTGATTACTCGCTTGTCGACTCAATATAGTGAGACATTTGTTGTAGGGATCAATGGTACATGCATCATTTAGGATTGAGTCTTTGACTATACTTTTTCAGTCATCTCCCCTTTATTGTTGATATTGTTATATTTGTATTATCATCTGAACATGGTGCTTTTTAATAACTTTCAGGATTCCTCTACGATGGAAGCCAATCAAGATACCCTCTCCAGTTCGTGACGATGATCTTGTGAGTGACGAGGCCTTAGTACAGGGTCCATCATGCAATCCCCTTCCTCCAAGTGGTATAGTTGAAGCACCTCCACTTGTGGAGTAGTATTTAGTACCAGTAGCACAAGCTGAGGATGAGTACAGGTTGAGCATGCTTTGTGATTTCTAGTGCCATAGGATGCTGAGGTTTTATGGTGAGCTGGATCCACATCTAGCGGAGGACTGGTTGGAGTTAGTAGTATGACTTTTTAGGCTAGTGTGGATACCTATAGACCAGATGGTACCTTTGGAAGCCATCCTTTTTATCAGGACGGCTAGGCGCTGGGGGGGGTTTAGTTACCCAGATTCATGACTAGTCATCACTCTTGTGGGATGAGTTTCAGTAGTTTTTTCTCAAGGAGTATTTCCCCTTGTTATTAAGCTATGTCAGGATTCAGAAGCTTCTATAGCTATAGCAGGGATCCATGACAGTGGTTGTGTACGCAACTAGGTTTCTTGACCATAAATGATACTCCTTGGATTTGATCTATCATAGTTACTTTCGAGTGAGGAAGTTTGATCAGGTCCTTTTCCAAGAGATCTGTGCTAGTATGGTGCCCCTGTGCATCCTTTCCTATGTCAAGGTGTTGGAGCGGGAACTTGTGACTGATATTTTCCTATCATAGGGACTTCATTCAGTTGGGATTGGCAGTGGCCACTTCAGAGCAGAGACATCCACAGTAATTGGGTGGAATCAGTTGGCAGGACCACAACATAAGGGAACTTTCTAGGATCGGGCTCGGCCATGTGGTTAGATGGTAGTAGGGAAGCACAGATCACTAGGTCAGGCCAGACAGGGTTGATGCTACACAAGTGATAGGTGAGCTCACATATCATGGGACTACCCAACCAGACAAGATGAGCATTTCAGGAAGGCTGCTGGTGGACAAACACGGAAGAGGTAGTTTCATGATTCGGGTGGTCCCCTTGGAGGTGGTTCTAGTAGAGGAGTATGAGCAGGAGGATCAAGTGGTGGGGACAGCTCTATGAGTTTCCACCACCATTGGGTATCCCACAATAGGCTCAGGTAGCTAGTGGTTGAGACCGTAGACAGTTTTAGGCTATGGATGTCTGTGATCCTCCAACGCATGAGATGATCTGAGGTATGCTTTGTGTTTATTCTAATCTTGATTCAGTATTAGTAGACACAATATCTGGTCAAACTTTTATCTCATTACTCCTGGTACAGTATTTGGAGATCCTGGTAAAGGATCTATCACAATGGATTTGTCTTGAGGTTCCTACGGGAAGTGCCTCTTCTGTATCTTTTATCTTCCAGAAATGAAAGATTTTTTTTGGAGTGGAAATTTTCATTGGGGATCTACTAGTCATCATAATGGAATCCTAAGATGTCATCATGGGCATGGATTGGTTTCCCATAGTTTGAGACCAGATTGACTATTGTCGTAGGCTAGTCAGATGTCTATACACTGATGGGATGGGGTTTACCTTTCTTGATGAATGAGGCCTTGTAGTAGGGTAGGCGAGTGCTGTGAACAAGGGACTATAACCTTTTTACCATTAGTTATTGAGAATGACCCTTGGTGTGAAGACTCCTCAAGCACCTATTTTCCATCAGTTATGAAGGATTACATGGATATCTTCCCCAAAGATGTCCTTAGACTACCTATGAGGTATTAGTTGGAGCTTTTCATTGATCTGTAACCAAGGAATGCCCTGATATATTCTGTGGCATATTGGATGGAACTCACTAAACATTATTAGATATGTTAATAGCTATAGGACCTTCATAAGAAGGGTTTCATCAGACTAAGTGTGTCCCCCTAGGTAGCTCTGGTTCTGTTCGTGAAGAAGGCATGTGGGAGTTTGTAGATTTGTGTGGATTTTCATCACTTGAATCAAGACACGATAAAGAATAAGTACTACTTACTAAGGATCAATGACCTCTTCGACCAGTTTCCAGGTTCTAGTTAGTTCTCCAAGATTGGTCTGAGATCTGTCCACTACAAACTATGGGTTAGTGAGGTTGATATTCTTAAGTTTTCCTTTTATTGTCGCTATAGGCATTACGAGTTCCTAACTATTCCCTTAGGTGTGACAAACACCCCATTTGTTTTCATGGACTTGATGAACCATGTCTTCCATCCATACATAGAACTCTTTTTTTTGTCTTCATAGACTACATACTCATTTACTCTGTGTTAAAGGAGGAGTAATCAGATCACTTGATAATGGTCCTTTATTTACTCTGTGAACACCATCTTTATGTAAAACTCTCGAAGTGTTAGTTTTGGATACACAAGTTTCACTTCTTGGATAATTTCATCTTTGATTAGGGTTTATCCATGGATCCTGTGAAGATAAAAAAAATTTGTGCTTGGGATCCACCCAATAATGTGTCAGATGTGTGGATATTTCTTGGTTTTTCAGGGTAATACCAGAGGTTTGTGGAAGACTTCCCCAGTATTGCATCCCCTTTGAATGCTCTAATATGGAAGGGACAACCGTTTACCTAGTATGAGAAGTGCTAGAGGGACTTTTAGGAGTTAAGGTAGAGGCTGACAAGCACACCAGTTCTGAGACTACTATAGGAGGTCATTGAGTTCGTAGTGTACTTTAATGCCTCAAGAGATGGGATCAGTTTCATTTTTATGAAATAATAGACAGTCTTCACATATAGGTCGAGGTAGTTCAGACCCCGTGATCATAATTATGCAACTCATTACTTAGAGCTCATGGTGGTAGTCTATGCCCTAAGGATATAGAGAAACTACCTCCTGTGGAGTGATTTGTGATTTACTCAGACCACTAGAGACTCAGGTATATCTTTACACATAGAGATCTAAATTTGAGACAGTAAATTTGGTTGAAGTTATTATAGTATTGTGACTCTGATATATTCTATACTCCAGGGAAGGGAAACATAGTAGCAGATTCCCTCGGTAGGAATTCCCAAGCTTTCCTAGTGTATGAAGATTCTGAGCAGTTAACTTCCCTACAGCTGACCCTGGTGGAGCAGGAGGGTACAAGTTTTCTACATTTGATGGTTCTTAATCCTTCACTCCTTGAGCATGTGAGAGAGTCCCAGTTGGGAGATGTCGACTGCAAGGTTCTACAGGACTAGATATCCATAGGAGATGCTCCTGATTGGTATTTTGAATGCGTGAATCACAAGATATTATTCCATGGGTGAAAAGTGATTCCAGTCGTTGTGTGTGAGGAAGTATTGCAGGAGTTACATGCTTCTCCCTTAGATTTACATCCCAGTGTGGGGAATATGTACAAGGATCTTCATTGGTAGTTTTGATGGTCCGGCATGAGATTAAGCGTATCTGAGTTCATATCACGATTCCTTACCTGTCATCAGGTGATGGATGGGAATCAAGTTCTGGTGGGTCTATTGCATCCTATTGACATCTTGGAGTAGAAGTGGGATGGAATATCTATGGAATTCCTCATAGATCCTTCACGTACAGCAAAGGTCCATGACTCCATCTGGGTGATAGTGGATCTGCTTACCAATTCAGTCCACTTTCTTGCTATCAGGGAGAAAAATTAGATAGAAAGTTTGAGGTAGTTGTACATGCGTGATATCATCATCTTTCATGTGGTACCCTTGATGATTATCTCTGATCCTGATGCACAGTTTACATCATGGTTGTGGAGGGGACTTCAGGTGGAATTCAAGACCTGATTGTGGATGAGTACAACCTTTTAACCCCAAACTGATAGGTAGGCCAAGAAAACTATATAGGTGCTGGAGGATATGATGAGGGATTGTGTGTTAGATTTTGGACGGAGCTAGGAAGATCACATACCTTTAGTAGATTTTTCTTATAATAATAGATATCACTATATCATTAGCATGGCACCATATGAGGCCCTGTACGGGAGACCCTGTAGGTCACCCTTGTGCTGGATGAAGGTTAGAGAATCATATCCCATGGGACCAGAGTTGGTATGAGCCACAACGGATAAGGTATAGGTCATCTGTGAGTGGATGAGGATGGCCTAGTGCAGAAATAAATCATGCACAGATCACCATCGTAAGCCCTTGAAGTTTGAGCTTGGAGACCATGTCTTCTTGAGAGTCTCCCCATGTCGCATAATGCGGAGGTTCGATCGAGGAGGAAAGTTGTCCTTGAGGTTCATCAGGTTGTTTGAGATCATTCATAGGGATGGTGAGGTTTCCTACCACCTTTCCTTACCCTCTCAACTATATAAAGTGAATGACATCTTCCACATGTCGCAGTTGAAGTGATATGTGCATAACCCTACACATATCATCAATTGGGGTGAGATGGAAATTGAAGATGGAACAACCTTTGCAGACCACCCAGTGATGATCAAGGATCGATAGGAGAAAACCTTGCATGGATGGTTCATCCCCTTGGTTTGCGTACTGTGGCAGCATATAAATGGGTATGAGAGTTCTTGGGAATGGGAGATCCAGATGTGGGCTCTGTATACCGACTTGTTTTCCTAGTTTTTTCTTTTTGTGGATGGAAATATTGAAGGATGGAATTATGTAGAGACATTTTTTTCACCTTGTAATACATTGGAATATTTCTATATATATTTCTAGAGTTAAGCACTAAGATGGCGTGCAATTCCGAGGACCGGTGTTCCCAGAATTAATTTTATAAAAATATTAAGTTTATCTTATACTATGAATGAAATGGAAATGGGATAAATCTTAAATGATAACTTGGGTTAGAAATATGAGGCCACAGTTAAGTCCAGAACATAGATTTTACCCTTAGAGAGGAATAACTTTTATTGGTGTGGGACATCTGTGAAAAAACACCACCCAGGGGAAAATGGTAATTAAAATAATTAAAATAATTAAAATTAATTATTTTACCACTAATCCTGACTTTAATAACTTTCAAATAGTGACACGGATTAGAAATTTAAAACTTCCATTGAGTTCTGAATGGGGTTTTTTTGCCTACGCACGATATAAAATGAGGGGGTGTGGGAATTTCAGATTTCACGTTAGGCAGAACGTCTATAAATAGAGAGTTAATTATTTTGGATTAATTTTAACCCTAATACACTTTATCTCTCTAAAAGTATCTCTCTCTCTCCTATATCATCCATTCTTCACCATTCATCACTAGATCGAGAATAAATTTTCACTGAAACTTCGTTGGATCAAAGTGGGAGTGTCGTGGATGCGTCTCCAATGACTAAACATCGATTCTAGGTAGGATTTATCTCTTTTCTGAGTTTTGATGTAATTTCTACCTCGAATACCTATTTTTTATATTTTTTCTATGTCTCATATTTTCAAAATCATTGTTGGATACACAACCATGCCCATAAATCTATGTTAAACATCTTTCTTTTTCTGTTCTATGTGGTTTTCCACTGACAACTTTTGGGAGCAACCAACTACCAGTGAATCGTTGATCAGAGGCATGCGCAGGGAAGACATCTCCATAGAGGTCCTTGATCTGTTGATGTAATGAAGATTGGGTGACCGAATTGAGCCCAGTGTTCCGCAGAATGAACCACCAAGGCACCGCCAATGGATTTTGACAATGGGCCACTCAAGTAGTGGTCCACAGAGTGGCGATGGCACAACAGCCCAGTGGTGGTACAAGGTGGTGGGCCAAGTGGCCTAGCTGGGCAAGGTCGCGTGGAATTACCTCATGTGGAGAACACTTCTAAAAAACCCATGGTCAGTGATTGGATCATGATATGAATCCATTATCGTCAGTGGTTCATGTGTGTCAGCAAGCGGGTCGAGCTAAGCCCAAGTGGGTTGGGTCTCGCCCGACGGGTCAGACCCGGGTCAGCCAATGGTAAACCAGACATAGTCGAACGTGGAGGTCGACCACCCAAAAAATTTTCCACAGCACGGGCACGGTTTTATGGTCAACCGCGGGGCAGTCAACCATGGCTATACTGACCACAGCGATCGACCGTCGTGGTATGTGGACCAACCACAACTTGGTCCATTGGCCCTGGGACCCTCTTCTACGTATTCAAATGATTTTAACTTTTAACCTGAGAATATCTTTGATGAAACATATATAGTATCATGTTCTTCTCATTATGAAATAACATTTGAGATAAATTTGAGAATTTGAATTTTGGGGTCGGATTACGAGCCCCACGTTGACATGTTCGGGTGTCTTGAATTTAAAAGAAAATTTTTAACAGGTTGTTCATTTTGGGAAAATAAATAGCCTATCCTATGTTTTCTCCGCATATAATACTATGGTGACCTTAGTTTTGACATTCGAGTTACAAAGAAAGTTGTTACAAACTCGACTCTTTTCTAGCGGTGTTCAATGATGGCAGTGATGGTATTTATGTTTTTAAAATCACTAGAGAAGTATCAGCTTACCCTCCTAGGGGTTGGGAAATGGAATTCTCCATTATTTCTTTTGGGCTTACCCTATAGAGGGTTTTGGTAGTGATTGTCACTGATGAATCTTTAGGACTTACCCTTAAGTGGGGCTAGGCAGTGATGTTCATCATTTACTCTTCAGGACATACCCTCCAGCAGGTATGTGCATTAAGGTTTTTCATTTACCCTTCAGGGCTTACCCTCTAGTATATCACCCTTCATTGGGGATGGGAAATGATTCTCATTATCAAATTAGTGGGGAGACATGTTTTGACGTTACATTTGTCTCATGAGTAAGAGGGGTAATTTCCCCCACTGCGATGCATCCTTGTGATGCGGACTAAAAACTGTATGAGTGAGGCAGACCTGCCCAAAGAAGACGTATCAAGGTGTGGTGTTTGAGTTCCTTTAACTTACATTCTAGGGAATATGTGAGGAATTGTGAGTATCGTGGTGGTTACTTCTGGGAATATTGGCAACTCTCTTCCAGGGTTGAGCTGTCATATTGAGATCCCATTACACTCTCATTTGGTTTCTTTTACTGAGAATATATATATATATATATATACACCCTATTGCAATATCCACACATTGGGTTATGGTTACTCTCCTTCCAAAAGAGAGGAATACACGCAAGGTATGCCACGTGATTTCCATGTATTGCTTCTTGTGGTTGGATGAGTCAACTATCCTACTCTAGGTAAATAATACTAGAAGATAATTCCACCTTCTCAACATTTCTAGAACCTTGTGTTTGGATGATCTTACTTCACTCTTTTTTTTGGGTTGAGATGCACTCATTTAATATACTTTATTTCATCTTTTGTATTTCTTTTCCCAATGTATCTTCTACTGATCCCCCTTACTTTTGAGGCATCCTATAGAGTATTTTTATACTCACCCCTACATGGGCTTTGACCTCACATATTGCGCCTTATGAAGATGATGCATAGGTTTGATCGTGACTCTAGAAGAGCTTAGGGGTACGAGATCTTAGACCGCATGCGTTGGTCACAGTTGGGTTTCAGGAGCAGGGCTTCTTCAGTAGTGTTACTTCTAGTTTTCTATCATGTTAGGAAACTTTTAAGTTGGGTGTTTATTTTTTCCATTTTTCCATTCAGCTTACTTTACTGTATCTGTACTGTTTAGTGTTCCATGCATGTATGGTTTATTTTTACAGCAGGTTGCATATTTTACTTTTCTCCCTCTAGACTTTTTCATTGAGTTGGTTTTGTGTGTGGGTATAGGTACTTAGGAAAAGGACTTCATGATTTTGTTGTGAATTCAATGATAGTATCCACCCCCTGGCCTATGGAGGCGGGCTTGGGGTATTTGTGGCTCGAGTACCATCATGGTTCGGGTCGTGATTGTACTGAAGCTAGTTTTTAAAGTATGTGTTTTTAGCACTAAACCTAGGAGTGTGGTTTCCTAGAAATGAAATCCTTATCTGGATAAAAATAATTTGATGCAATATCTAGCATAAATTCACCTAGGGGTAACAACCATAAAAATATTTTTTGGGTATTACCTTAATCTTCACTCAATGCATTACAAGGAGTCCTAACTATACACTTAGTTTGAAACTCCTAGGGGATATGTTTTGGTAAATTCAAATTTTCTTTATAAACTATAATGAAGGATTCTAGAACATTTTTATAGTATGTATAGAGAACCTAAGAGGAAATAGAAAATGGATAACCTAGATTTAAACAATTAGATTCATAAGTTATGATATTCATGTCATTTATGAGTTACTTCTTATACTTCAATTCTTTAAATTCAAGGAATTTAGTAATTATGAAAATTGAAGCCCTAATCTTGGATTACCAAGGAAAATAGGAATCAGTAATATTTAAGACCCAAGGAACAAGGAAGAACCTATGTGATGACTACTACTGAAGGGTATTGTGATAATTAAGTCACACTTATCATTGACTCTAAGTTTATGGATTTATTTTTGGGTTTTTATTCTAGGCACTCAGTTATGTCTAGGAATTTTTCTAAGATCATTAAATCTTCACCATGATGATTTAATTATGAGAGAAAACTTCTAGTTTTATTATTATTGTAAACCAAGTTGAAGTTTGTGGGAATTTACTTCATATAAATCTTATTATCATTCCTTTAAATATGATTTTTTAAATAGATTGATTATATCCATAGACTCCATATTAATTATAGAAATAGGAGGAACACATCTCATATTTCAAACTAAACCCTAATCATCTATCAGTGAAATAACAACTATGAACTTCTTATCAAGATTAATTCAATTATATTCATCCAAATACTCAATAATTTGATGAGTTTCCTAGTCGTAATCATGTTAGGTGGTTTATATTTCATTGAAAATTATATATTGATTCATGAATTTCTTAAGAATATCATCATCTATTATCATCAGTGAGGGGGATTAAAATTGAAAGGATGTTATTTATTTATGGGGGTATAATATAACCACTTCATAATTTAGTAAAAATTTAATTAATTATATTTTATGTTCAAAATATTTATCCACATGCAATACAAAACTAAAACAACATTGTGATGTGTTTTATTAACAGAAAATTATAAGTATTAAAATGTGGCTATTATAATAAAGTCATTAAGTTAGAGAATATTGGTAATGGTTCCCTCATCATGAAATATAAATAATAATAAAAATAAAATTTATTTTCAATACTAATTCATGGATTAAATTCTATTATTTTAGCTTAATAACTAATGAAATCATTTCAGGTATAAAAATATAGTTTACTAAAAAGATGTTTTTTCATATGTTGTGGATTTTATTATATTTAAATAGTGATTTTAAAAAAATGTGTTTATAATATATATAATAAAATATTTTAAATTATATATAATAGTTATTATAGGGAATTAATATGAATGAATCTATTTTATGCTTAAAATATATATTTTTCTAAAAAAATACTTTTTATGCATTATGTGCGCTTATATTAAATTTATTTTTGTCAACTCAGGAGAATAATTATAATAAAAACTTTTATTATTTTAAATCATTAGAATAAAATTTTATAATAAGTTCATTTCATTTTTTACATAAATATAATTCACCAGAGTAAATATTAGTTAACGTGGTAAAATGTTTATTTTTTATATAAATGCTATATACTTTTATCTAAATAAATTAAATTGACCTAATTTAAATTATGACCTTAATATTATGTGTGTGTATATATATATAATATTAACATTAATTTAATTATTAATGGATTTTAAATTAGGTTAAGAACACTTAAGAATTAAAAATACATTTTTCTTTAAAAACAATTTTTCTATATATTATATGTTTTAACTTTAATGTTTATTTTATTATATATAGAAATTTAATTATATTAAATGGTGTCTAGATTAAGATTCATCATTTCTGAATTTAGTAAGAATAATTATCTTATATTTTCAGTAAAAAATTAATTACAATAGTGAGATTTTAATCAAAGTTATTAATGGTAAAAAAATGGGTTACTTAAGTGGATTGAATTTTGTTGATTCTACATGGCACTTATACCCTATCAAAGTAATTTTTTGGATTTAAATTCATACAAACATATATCAAAAACCTTTCCCAACCTAACTCTCCTAACTCTCATAAGATTCTATTATTACCCCTTTACCGCCATTCAATTCCAAAAAAGTATGTCTTTTCACTATAAAAGGTGATCACTTGCACCCACTTCAATCCAAACTCTTTATAACACCTGGATGTTTTTATGAAATATTTTATTTAAATAATTATAATTCTTTAATATATTTCATTACACGCAATAGTGAGTTTAAATGAATCATGAGACACCATTATAATAAATTTATCATTAAAACCTAGACATTAAGTCAGTGGGAATAAATATAACTAACTTATATAAATGTATGGTGAATTAATTGTCTACCAATTATTTATTAAAAATATGAACCAATTAAATATAAAGGAAATATTTATATTTTTTTATTAATAAATTAAGTAAATAAAAATTATTAAATGAAATTATTGAAATATATATGTTATATAAAAATTTATTTTTGATATTCATCCAATAGATATTTTATTCATGGGATATAAATAAACCCTATTTTATGTATAGAAACCTATATTTTTGAAAAGGGTAATTTTACCAAATTTTAATGGAGAACCCATTATAAATTAAAATTTTGAAAAATTAATACTTTTTTATATGACAACATAAACTTATTATTTTGAAGTGGGGTATGAAAATTTACTTTGGATGATTTTTTGATATTTTTCAGATAACTTTCAAATTTTCATGAATAGTAAAAATATACTAAATTTTAATTCAAAATGTCTTTTTTCATAGAAATAATTTATATTGTTAAATTATATTATTGAATGTTATTAAAGTATAAATAGATTATATTTTTTATCATTTAATATAATTTAGGTCATTAGAATTAATTTTACATTTAATTAAATGTAAAAACATTTCAATATTTTATAATGTTTTATCTTTTAAAATTTATTTTCTCATTCCAATAATGAGATTGATTTTAAATTAATTACTGAAACTTTTTTGTTTTAAATTTTGAAAAATGGATTCCATATTTGTAATCATTAGGTAAAAATTATGTAAATATATTTATTGTATTTATGGGCATTATGAACAGTAAGTTTGGTGATTTTTTTATTACTGCGATAAAAGGTTCAATCGGGTAATTAAGGGAAAAATAATAATACAAAATTACCCTAACACTTTTCCTAATATAATTAGATTACTTTTTTTACCTAAATAATCCTTGGGTTGAAATGGTATCCTTTAGAAACCACTTGGATGAGATTGGGACAATTAATTTATTTTATTTAAAGAAAAGCAAAATATATCGCACTCAAATTTTAATAATTATATCATTTTTAATATAAGGTTATACATAATATAAATTCAACTATAAGTAATCATTTGAAATATAAATTTTTTTTTATTCGTCATAGTAATTTATTTTTAATTTTTTGGAAATAAATGTTTACCTTAAAGGCTTATATATTAATGATGCAGAAATTATTTAATTGAAGAAAAATCAAAAAAAAATTATTAAAATGATAATAACCATTAAAATACAAAAACAAAATCCCTAAATATTATATGTAGAGTATATATCGCCCATAATCATCCAAGGTTCTAGTTATTGACCATTTCGATCCATATTGAAATGATTGTGACACTTATAATATTTTTTAAATTGATATTAAAGTTGTCATATTCATGTTTTAATACAAATAACATTTTTAATTTTGTATTTTATTGAAGATATATTTTACTATAAGTATTATTATGAAATATAGAGTATTTATATTCATCACAATACTATATTTTTAATTTCTATTCAACAAATAATTATATTAAATAATTACAAAAAACTGATGCAGTACTTATTTTATTAATGGAGATAACAAACAAATGTTATTAAAAATATTTAAATAAATATAATTTGGGATAATTAATATATCCAATTAATTTTATATATGAAATTTACCTCTTAGTAATATAATAAAATATTTTGTTTAAAGTTAACTTGTTATCTTTATATTTTTAATAATCAATGAATTGAGTAGTGTCAAAATTGATACTATTGATTGTTTATCAAAATAATGTATTGTTAAATTGTTTAAAAATAATAAAATAATTTTAAAATAAATAATTATTATATGGTCTAAAATTTTATAAATTATTAATTTATGGTCTAATTGACATCAAATAAGTAAATATTTCACCCTTTTAATATTGAAATATTTGTTACCTTACTTAAAATTCAATAGAACTAAGTTTTAGTAAAAATTATAAGGTTTAAATTAAAGAAAAAAATTGTGTATAATCTATTGGTTGATGAGATTAAAACCTTATCTCATCTCATTTTTAAATTAGGTCATTTTGGTGGTTTTTTTATGGGTTTTTATTTCATTATAAACTATTATTTTTTGGAGTTTCTAAAAGTGCCACTCACCTCAATTATAAAAGGGAACCTCCTCCATCGCTTATTCACTTCACTTTTATCCTTCATTATCAGCCTTAACTGACTCGTTTTCTTTATAAACTTCTCTAGTTACATTATATAAGCTTTTTTATTCTCAAAAGGCCAATTCTAGTTCATTAAGATGATGTCTAGAGGGAGCATGTCGAAAAAGAGGTAATTTTCTCTACTAATTCTTTCAAACTTATTTATTCTTATACTTTATATTCATGAGTTTTTTTCATTATAAAGTAATAGATATAGAATAAATTATATACTTATATGTTATTATGATTATGGAACAACCATATTCTACCTTCTATCCATCCTATGATAAAGAAAATCAACACGTGTGTATATGTACGACTTACCGTCTCCACACCGTGGTGTAATCTGTTTTTCACCACCACTTTACTTGTATGGGTATAATGATGGAAATAATTATTATATATGATTATTATAACATGATATAGATTCTGTAACAAAATATATATCATACACTTTCATACCATTTCACAATTATGGGAATGATATCGTCGCTCGTGAATGCGTACGGCCTACCATCTCTGCAGTGAGATGTGATTCATTCTACATGATATCCCTTAAAGAATGATTATATAAATGTAAATAATGAGTAAATATGATATATATTATATTAATATTGTTTTTAAAATTGTATAAATATAAACTAAGAAGGATATTCAGAAATTATTCGACAAAACGTGCATAAGAAAATGAAGCAGTTAATACCTGAATAACGAGTAATAATGAAATATTATTAAAAACGGATGATAATATGATCATATATGATATCATAAAGATTATAATGATTTTATAATAAGTTATTGACACTATTTAAATCATTATACTGGATTTTTAAATACATAAAAAGGATATGAGACCTAATTTAACGGATAATTTCACAATCTCATTATTATATGAGATTGTTTATATGTAAGTATTTGATGGGGTATATTTATCATCCATATCCACATTTCCAAAATATAAATTCCAAAATATTATTTCTATTCTTCTACTATTTTTTAATATCAATTTTAACCATTTTTAATTTTCAATAAACGGTATGAAAGGAATATTTTATTGATTTTGATATGAAGTCATTTTTGACTTATCCCAAAAAAGTATAAGAAGATTGTTTTCTTTTAACTTATACGGCATGAACAAATTTTTACATTTTCATAATGCCTTATTTCCATGAAGTTTAATTTACAATATTTCAAGTTTATTTTCAAATAAATTATTTTCTTTTAAAATTATGGCTCATTTTTAGAAAAGAAAATGTTTTTGAAAAAGAAACGATATTTTCTTCAAAAAATTAATTTCAAGTGTTTTATCAACATTATTTTCCATCTAAGGTGAAATTATTTAATAGGGTTATGTTTCAAGTTTAATATCCTTATTATTCTAATGGTTTATTATGTTTATAATGGAATTATATATATTAAATCTATTTGTTTTACATGGATTATGTTATGATGGAATGATGTTTAAGAAACCCATTTTATTCTTTGGGTTATGCTATGGTGAATGATTTATTTTTGTGGAATGAAAAAGATTGATTTCATTATGTGATGGTAGGGACCTATATCTCCCCTCCAATGCATTGGGTAAATATTTATATCTCATGAGATATATAGGGCTAGAATGTGAAGTATACCCGATTCAGTAATATAGGGCTAGAACATGGAGTGAACTCAGTTCAGTAATGGACATTGTCCACTATGATGGCCTTGTAAATGAGCCTTGAATAATATGAAGTGATTTTCTAGGCTTAATTGTATGCCAAAAATTCCATGTCTTATGTTATGAATTTTGGGAATATTTTCATTACTTCTTTATGAACTGTTATGATTTTTCCCAAGACATGATATCATGATCTTTCATATGCAGGATAAGATTTTAAAATGCTATGTTCTTATGTCTTATGATTAGGATATTATTGATATCTCCCTTGTTTAACCTTACTGAAAATATAATATCACCCTTTATTATGTTTCTTTTCTCTAGGTCATAAAGAAGGGTAATAAGTACGATATGTAAAAAATGATTCTAGTTTCGAAGAAATAAGAAGGATACAATGTAGATGTCTTATAAACCAATTGTTTATGTTTCCTAGTTTCTAAAGGCACTAAACCTATATAGTCCTATCATGGTTTTTTATATTTTATAGTGAATATTATTCAATTTTAAATTAATACTTATGTATGTAAATTATGGTTTGTTATAGTTGGTATTAGAGAAAAGTTATAGTTAACCTTTGGAAACTGGGATGATAAAACCATAGGAATAACCCTAAGAATATGTCAAAGTATATGTTACAATACTAGTGTTTTAGAAATGATCATGAAAAACCTAGGATAAAAACTAAAATGTCCAAAATTTAAATTTTATTCTTGATTATGGGGTTTTCCAATTATGATTATTGTTTCTCATAATATGATTATTGGTTTTAGTCAATGGATGGAACTTAAAGGAACTGTGTTAATGCTAAATGAGATGGGAAATGTAATGATTTTCTTCCTGAGAAACTGAATGTTATGGGAGATGGAATGAAAAATCTTGTCTTTATGCTCACGCAACTTTCCCAAGCTATGAATCATGTTGGAATTAAAAACGAGCAAAGGGGGGAACAACATTTTGTTTAGTCCTTCATGAGGAAGTGTCCAACTTCATTCAGTGGGTCTTATAATACAATAATGGATGAACAATGGATTACTACCACTGAAAATATATTTTCAATTATCTAATTTTCAAATCATGATAAACTTATCTTGGAAGTATATCATTTGGAAGTTGAATCTAATGAATGGTGTAATATTATCAAGAATACGAGTCAAATTGATGAAATTGACTCTATGGAATGGGATAAGTTTAAGAACTTATTTTTCAATAATTACTTTCCTCATATCCTTCAAAGAAAGATGGAGAAGGATTTTCTTAAGCTTAATCAAAAGGATTATGAATCTATTGGTATGTAAGAAATAAATTTTACAATGATTTTAAGGTATACATCTAGAATTATTATCCAAAATGAGAGTAAAATTGATCAATTCTATAGTGTCTTAAAACCAAGTATCTGAAGGGAATTAGCCATATGGTACTTCAATGGGTATGAGTAAATAGTTCGATGTGTTCTCAATGTTAAGATGGATATTAGAGTAACCCATCAGTCCTATGTGTTTGATAAGAATAGAAAAATTTAATTCAAGGGAAAATCTAAAGATCACACTGAAAAGAAGATTATTTTTCCCTTATGCTCAAAGTTTGGAAATAAACATGATGGAAATTATCTAAAAGCAACTAGAAAATGTTTTAACTATGGGGGAGAAGGTCATCAGGAAGTTTAATGATGAAGTGATGGGAAAATATGTCTAATGATGAGAATAGAGAAAAGGTTACACAGAATTCACCTCTCACACTTCAATGTTACAAGTGCAAGAAAATGGGGAATTATGCTAACCAATTCCCTAATCCAAGGGTTATCAATGATGATTGATGCCGGAAAACTCTTAAGTCTAGAGACAACAGAAATTCACATGTGATCACTATCAGTTATGTGAAGTACAATAATGAATTGGTGAAAGGTATGCTTACCATCCACTCTAAAGTAGAAAATGTTTATTTGATTCTGGATCCACCAACTCTTTCATTTATGAATAATTTTCTAATGGTATCACTGTATTACCTCAACAATTGTATTTTGAGTTTGCTATGACAACTCATAATGGCACAATAGTCACATCAAAAGTTTTAAATTCTTCTCCAGATGAAGTTGGTGGTAAATTACTTCCTAGAAATATTATGATCCCTCCTTTAGTGTAATTTGATGTGATTCTTGGCATGGATTAGATTTATATATATGGATATCATATCAATTTCCAAGTAAGGGAAGTCATGTTTCATATTTTGAATCCATCTATGATCATTTATTGATGCAAGGATGAATATTAACTTCCAATGGAAATTTCATCCATATTATGGGTATTGGTTCCTATAAATGAAGTTTGTCTATCTCTAATGGTTGGGGATAAACTCATCATTAAGAAGGCACCTATTATATGAGATTTTTTTATTCTTTTTTAGAATAATTTTCTGGTCTTCCATCAAATCATGAAGTTGATTTTTCAATATAACTCATACTGAGTGTTGTGACTATTTCAAAGACACCATATATAATGGACCCAATTGAGTTGTAGGAATTGATGAATAAAATCCAAGATAATCTTGACAAGGGATTCATATTCCCTAGTTCTTCACCTTGGGGTTCACCTGTTCTGTTTATTAATAAGAAATATGTATCAATGAGACTCTACATTGATTATCGAAAACTTAACAATATCACAATCAATAACAAATATCCTCTTCCCCACATTGATGACTTATTTTACCAACAATGCATATCTCAATAGTTTTCCAAGATTAATCTTCATTTAGGATATCATCAATTAAGGTTATAGAAGGAGGATATGCAAAAGAAATAATTCTATACAAGGTATGGACACTATGAATTTATAGTGATTCCTTTTGGTCTTACCAATTCCCTAGATATCTTTATGGATCTAAAGAATAGATTCTTTAGAGATTATGTTGATCATTTTTTGGTAGTCTTTATAGACGATATTCTTGTATATTTGAATATTAAGGAAGAATATGATGATCAATTGATAATTATACTGAATACCCTAATAAAGGATAAAATATATGAAAAAATTACAAAGTGTGAATTTTGACTTCAGAAATTTTCATTTTTGGTTCACATAATCTCAAGAGATGGGATATCTATGGATCTAGTAAAAACAGATGTTATTGAGCATTTTCATAGATTGACAATGGTAACTGAGATCCAATGTTTTCTTGGTTTGGTTGGATATTATCAGTGTTTTGTGAAATATTTCTCATGAATATCTATTCCACTCACTAAGTTGACTTGGAAAGGAGTTAAGTTCTTGTGGATAGAGGAATGTGAAGAGAATTTAAAATAGATAAAAACAAGTTTATCCAGTTCTCTTGTTCTCACACTTCCCTATAGTGGAGAAAGGAGTTCAATATACAATGATGCATCCAAGAATGGTATAGGATGTGTTCTCATGCAAAATTATATGGATATAGCTTATGCCACACATAAATTGAAAATTCATGAGAAAATTTAAAAAACTCTTGATTTGGAGCTAACTGTAGTAATCTATTTATTAAATATATGGAGGAATTATTTTTATAGTGAAAGGTTTGATATTTATACTGATCATAAAAGTTTAAAATATATTTTCACACAAAAGGAGTTGAATTTTCTCCAAAGAATATGATTGGAGTTGATTAAAAATTATGATTGCTCGATACATTACCACCCTAGGAAAGTGAACAAGGTGGAAGATTCTTTGAGTCTAAAAGACTATGCTAGCCAATCCATGATGAGGATCAGAAAATATACATTATTTATGGATTTTATAAGGATGGATCTTGAAATTTTTAAGGAAGGGGAGAAAACTTATATTTCTAAAATGAAAGTTCAACAATATTTACAAGTGAAGATTAAGGAGATACAGAAGGAAGATGTAGAGATACCAAAGAATGTGAGAAATGTTCTGAAATTTGACCTTAATTGTGATGGAATAATAAAGTTCAATAACTATGTTTTTATTCCTCTCATACCAAAATTAAAGAAGTATCTATTGGATGAGGCTCATAGTTCTTCATTCTCTATTTATCCTGGAAGCAAAAATATGTAGACAGACCTAAAAGAGTATTTCTAGTGGCATAGCATGAAAAGATATGTTTTTGATTATGTCTCTCAGTGCATGGTTTTCCAGCAAGTTAAGGAAGATAGAAAAAAGTCTAAGGGGGTGTTACAACAATTACCCATACCAGAATGGAAATGGGAAAACATCACTATAGTCTTTTTCATCAGACTTCCCTAAACATCTAAAGTCTATAATGATATCTGGGTTATAGTTGATCATCACTAAAAATTGGCACACTTTGTTGTTATTATAGAGGATTTATCTCTTGATCATATTTCCATGATATATATAAAGTAATTTGTAAGATTAAATGGAGTACCACTTTCCATTATATCTGATCGTGATTTGATGTTCACCTCAAAGTTCTGGTGAAGTATTCAGCAGGCTTTGGATATATAGTTAAGTTTCATCAATGCTTACCATCCTCAAATAGACAGTCTATCTAAGAGGACAATTCAAACCCTATAAGATATATTGATAGATTTCTATATGGATTTCAAAGGTGGTTGGGATCAACACCTACCTTTAGCATAATTTTTTACAACAATAACTTTCACTCCAATATTCAGATGGCTCCTTATGAATCCTTCTATGAAAATAAGTGAATAACTCCAACATGTTGGGATAAAGTGGGAGAAATAAATCTATTAGGACCTGATCTTGTGGAAGAAATGGTAGAAACTGTCAGATCTATTCAAAAACATATAAGATCATCTTATATTTGACAAAAAAGATATACTGGCAACTGAAGAAAAGACCTAAAGTTTGAAGTGGGTGAAAATGTGTTTTTATAAATATATCTCTGGAAGAGAGTAATGAGGTTTGGAAATAAGGTAAAGTTTAGCCTTAGGTATATCGGTCCTTTCAAAAATTCTTGATCATGTTGGGAAGGTAGATTGTAGATTGGATCTTCCATTAAATCACCCTCAAGTTCATGATGTGTTCTATGTATCTCTCCTGAGAAAGTACATACCTAATGTTTCATGTGTACTAAACTCAGAAGTCATACCATTGGAGAAAGATCTTTCTTATAAAGAACAAGTGATATAGATTATGTATCATAGTGAGAAATTTTAATCAAACAACACCACTCACTTGGTTAAAGTTTTATGGTGGAACCACCACATTCAGGAAGCCACATGGGAACTTGAGGATGTGATGGGGAAGATTTATCCTTATCTATTTGTATCCAATTGATGAATTTCAAATGAGAAATTTAGTTTAAGGAGGGATATAATGTAACACTCAGATGTTTTTATGAAATGATTTCTTTAAATAATTTTAATTCTTCAATATCTTGCATTTCACATAATCATGAGTTCAAATGAACCATGAGACACCATTATTATAAAATAACTATTATAACTTAGTCGTTAATTTATCATGAATAAATAAAATTAACTTATCAAAATGTATGGTGAATTATTTGACTACCAATTATTTAATAAAAATATAAACCAGTTAAATGTAAAGGAAATATTTATATTTTTGTATTAATAAATTAAGTGAATAAAATTTAGTAAATAAAATTAATGAAATATATGTGTTGTATAATTAAAAAATATTTTTTATATTCATCCAATAGATATTTTAGTCATAGGATATGAATAAACCATATTTTACATATAAAAATCTATACTTTTCAAAAGGTTAATTTTACCACCTTTTAATGGTGAAAACATTTTAAATTAAAATTTTAAAAAATTAATAATTTTTACATGAAAAACATAAACTTCTTATTTGGAAGCGGTATATAAAAAATTACTTTGGATTAATTTTTGATATTTTTCTGATAACTTTAATGTTTTGATTAATAGTAAAAATATAGTAAATTTTAATTGAAAAAAAATCATTGATATAATTTACACAGTTAAATTATATTATTAAATGGTTTTTAAGTATAAATGGATTATATTTTTATCATTTAATATAATTTAGGTCATTAGAATTGATTTTAAATTGAATTTAAATGTAAAAAAATTTCAATATTTTATAATGTTTTAACTTTTAAAACTCGTTTTCTCATTCCGACAACGAGATTAATTTTAAATTAATTACTAAAACGTATATATTTTTAATTTTGAAAAATTGCTTCCATATTTTGAATCATTAAATCCAAATTATGTAAATATCATTTTTTTATTTATGGGAATTATGAATAGTAACTTCGGTAATTTTTTATTAATACGGTAAAAGGGTAAATCGAGTAATTAAGGATAAAAATAATATTATAAAATTACCCTAACACTTGTACTAATATCATTCTATGAGTTTTTTTTCAATATAAATCACCCTTGGGTCTAAATTTTATCCTTTATAAGCCTATTGGATGAGATTAGTACATTTAATTTATTTTATCTAAAGAAAAGTTTAATATGTCTTGCTCAAATTGTAATAACTATATCATTTTAAATATAATTGTATACAGAATATAAATTCGACTGTAAATAATCATTTGAAAGATAAATTTTTTTTATTTATCATGTTAATTTATTTTTTATTTTTATATTATAAATTATTACCTTAAATGCTTATACATTGATGATGTAGAAATTATTTAATTGATGAAAAGTCAATAAAATATTTTTTATTAAAATGTTAAAAACTATTAAAAGACCAAAACACTTGAAAAAATCTTATTTTTTTAGTATATCTCAACCATAATCATCCAATGGTATATTTTTTTACCATTTGGATCCATATGTAAAATATTATGGCACTTATAATATTTTATTTAAAGTGATGTTAAAGTTATCACACTTATGTTTTAATATATATAACATTTTTAATGTCGGATTTTATAGAAGATATATTATACTCTAAGTATTATTATAAAATATATAGGATTTATCTTCATTATATTATTATATTTTTAATTTTTATTCAACAAATAAGTATATTAAATAATTTTAAACTACTGATGTAGTAATTATTTTATTAATAGATATTAAAAAATAAATGTTATTAAAATTATTAAAATAAATATAATTTTATATAACTAATATATAAAATTAATTTTATATATTACCTTGACCTCTTATTAATATAATAAAAAAAAACTGAAGTTAACTTGTTATATTTATAATTTTGAAAATCAATGAATTTAATAGTGTCGAAATTGACACTATTGATTACTTATCAAAATAATATAATATTAAATTATCTAAAAATCATAATAAATTTTAAAAATATAAAATAATTATGATATGGTTGGAAATATTATAAATTATAAATTTATGGACTAATTTACATCAAATAAGTAAATATTATACCCTTTTAATATTTAAATATTTGTTACCTTAGTTAAAACTAAATAGAATAACAATGTGTTAATTAAAATGATAAGGTCTAAATAGAAAAAAAAAACTTATCTAAAATTTATTGTTTGATTATATTAAAACCTTATATCATATAATCTTCAAAATTAGGAATTTTTTTAGGATTTTGTACAGGGTTTTATTTTATTGCAAACTAATATTTTTTGGAGTTTCCAAAAGTGCACCTCACCTCAATTATAAAAGGGAACCTCCTCCCTCAATTATTCACTACATTTTGTCCTTAAATCTCATAATTCCCCTACCCATGTTTCTTATAAACTTACCCAGATACATTATATAGGTTCTTTTCCTCTCAAAATATCAACTCTAGTGCTTTAAGAGGAGATCTAGTGGGAGCATGTCAAAGAAGAGTTAATCTTCTCCACCAATTCCTTAAAACTTATTTCTTATTATACTTCCTCTTCATGAGTTGTTTTCATTATAAAGTAATAAATATAGTATAAATTATATATTGAGATATTATTATGATTATGGAACAACCATATTCCACCTTCTATCTATCCAGTGAAAAGGGAAATCACCACACATGTGTACGTACGACTTACCATCTCCACACCGTGGTGTAGTCTTTTTTTCACCACCACATTAATTGGATGGGTATAATGATGGAAATAATAACTATATATGATTATTAAAATATTATATGTATTTTGGAACAAAATATATATCATCCACTTCCATACCATTTCACAATTATGGGAATGATATCATCGCTCGTGTGTACGTACGACCTACCATCTCCACGATGCGATGTGATTCACTCTACATGATATCCACTAAAAATGATAATATAAATGTAAAGAATGAATAAATATGATTTATATTATATTAATATTATTTTGGAAATTATATAACTATAAACTAATATGGAGATCCAGAACTTATTCGATAAAACATGAATAAAAAATGAAGTAGTTAATAGTCGAATAACGAGTAATAATGCATTGTTATTAACAAAAATATTATAATATGATAATATATGGAATCATAAAAATAACTATGATTCTGGAATAAGTTAGTGACACTATTTAAATCAATATATAGGAGTTTTAGATACATACAATGGATATGGGACCTAAGTTAAGGGATATTTTCACAATCTCATTATTATCCAAGATTGGTTATACGTAAGTATTTACTAGGGTACATTTATCATCCATATCCATGTTTCCTAAATATGTATTCCAAAATATTCATTATATTATTATAAAAAAATTAAATTAAATTTTACCCATTGGTGATTTTTTACTAAATGGTATGAAAGGAATATTTTTCATTTTCAATATGAGGTGCTTTTTGAATTATCTGACAAAAGTATGAGAAGAATATTTTATTTTAACTTATATGGAATGAATGTATTTTTATATTTTTATAATTAATTGTTTACATGATGTTTCCTTTAAAATATTTCAAGGTTATTTTCAAATTAATTATTTTCTTTTAAAATTGTGTGGAATTTTCTGAAAAGAAAATGTTTTTGAAGAAGAAAGGATAATTTCTTCAATAATTAATTTCAACTATTCTATCAAAATTATTTTCCCTATAAAATAGAATTATTTAATAGGGTTATGTATCAAATTTACAATACCTTTTATTTTTATGGTTGATTATGTTTAAAATTTAATTATATTTAATAAATAAATTTGTTTTACATGGATTATGTTATGATTGAATGATGTTTAAAAAACCCATTTTATTCTTTGGGTTATGCTATGATGAATGATTTATTTTTTTATGGTATGTGTAAGGATAATTTAATTATTAGATGGGTGGGAAGTATATATTCCTCCAATTTATTGGATAATGATTTATATCTCATTAGATAGATAGGTGTGGAACATGAAGTAAACTTGATTCAGTAATACAGGGCCGAAACGAGGAGTGAACTCGGTTCAGTAATGGACTTTGTCTACTATGATGGTATTGGAAATGATCCTTAACTAATATAAAGTGATTTTCTATGCTTATGTGTATGCCAAAAATACCATTTATTATGTTATAAATTTTGGTAATATGTTCATTAATTCTTTATGAACTATTATGATTTGTCCCATGACATGATATCATGATCTTTCATATACAGGATATGATTTTTAAATGTTGTGTTATTATGTCTTATTATTATGATATGATTGATATCTCTTTTGTTTACCCTTACTAATCATATGAGCTCACCCTTTCTTATGTTTCTTTTCCTCAGGTTATGAAGAAGAGTATTAAGTAAGATATTTTAAAAAAGGTTCTAGTTATGAAGGAATAAGAAGGAGACAGTATAGATGTATTATGAACTAGTTGTTTATGCTTCCCAGTTTCTAAATATAGTAAACTTATATGGTCCTTTCATGGTTTTTTTTATTTTGTAATGAATATTCTTAAATTTTTAAGTAAAATATTTATATGTAATATATGGGTCGTTATACTCCTAGTTAGAAATTACATTGAACATATGCCCATTTTACCTCTCCTATAATCCCCCTCTTTGTTTGATGTCCCATGTTAACATTAAATTTAACCAAGTCCTCAAATTCCAAGAATGTTTTCAATAAACGACTCAAATCCTCAACATTAGTATTATAAACCCCCTAGTATTTTCTCTTTTATCTTTTCCATTCATGATATTCAAAACATATCATACCCATTATAATATAATTGCATCAGTACTTGTAATGAACCCAACTCCAATATACTAGATCCGGTGCCTAATTTATATATTGGAATAATATATAAATAATCACATACTAAAGGTCCAAATGGTTTAGTAGTCCTGGTAAAAATAGATACATACATGATTACCATGTTATATTTGAATATAAAAAATATAACATAATTTATTCTTTTAATATCATTATTTATTCTATCTTATCCCTGCATATCATTCATAGTTCACTTCCTGGATTCCTGAGAAAGGAAAAAAAATAATCATGAGCTCATATTCTCAGTAAAAGTTACATAAATAGGAATTTATCATGATTAAATGAAGAATAATCAATATGTAAAGGAAAATATCTTAACACGTATGTCATTTAATGAATAACTTGACTATCATGATTATATAAGGAATAATTAGTATAGAAAGGTAAATAACTGACTAAAAATTAAATTTTTATTATAAAAACACTTTTGAAAAAAAAAGTGAGAATCCATTAAATCAACCACAGGAAGAGAAAACAAAACCATTGAAAAAAATCTTAATCCTACCATAATTGATCTCCCTAGACAGTTTCCAGGAGATATTGGTTACATGAGTTTCCGGTTCATCCAACAGCAGATCTTCAAACTGGAAGGCCATATTGTCCCATGTATAGATTTATTCCTCAGGGCTGATATTTCCACTATTAAATCCCCCAACAAGAATCATATCCTTATTTTCAATCCAAGAATATTTATCATCATTTAGGGTCACCCTCAATGACCTCCACGTCATCTTAGAAGCTTCCTCATCTAATGCATTGAGTGTTAGAACCTAATCAACAACTTCTTCTTCCAAACTCATTATCAATTCCAAGGATTGCTCGAACACCTCATATTAATTCTAATACTGACAAGTGATTTCATTGGTTGTCTTCATGTTTTTAAATTTCTTTTTTTAATGTTTCTTTATTGGAAGCAACAAAAATGAGTAATCCTTCCTCACTTTACACATGCCCTTATAGTTTCTATCACTCCTCAGAATCAGAGGACTCTCTCCCAAACCCTCCTCCTTAGTATCACCTATAATGGAATCACTCCTCTTTCCATCCAAGGAGGCCCTAACCAACTCATCTGCAAGCTCCTACACCAGTTCAAAATGATTATTGAGTGCAAAGTCTGCCACCTTTCTACTAGGAATTGTCCTGATCAAGTCTATACCAACTACCTCCATGCTCACAGTGTTATACCCTACGGAATAACCCTATTTAGGATTAATGGGAGCCACTACCTATCCTCCTACACTGCTGCTACCCCCTGAACACACCACCTTATCATATGATGTGCCCATAGGGGTCTTATAATAACTAGAAACCACCTTATAAGTCTACAAGTTAGCCTACTTCTCTGTTACTGGACTACTTTGCTCCACATAAGGTTCCCCAAAAGTTTGGGGTCCCCCAAATCCTTCCTCACCCACTCAAAAATATAAATAACCATGGGATTCCAATTTTGAGGTTCCTTTGGAACTTCATTTTCCATTATCTCTACATCCATATATGTCGGACTAGAGGAGCTAGTATCATTGGATGCAGGAGCCTTGTCTTAGTCTGAAACCTCTAAACCGACCTGCAGATCTTGCTGCCTAAGACCACGCCTACAGACCCCTAACGAGTGACCCAATATCATTAATACCAAGCCATAATCCACCCAGGATTCAAAAACCATAGGTTTCCTATACTAAAACTCTTCTCCTACTATTATCCAAACAAAATAAGGAGGGGTTCTGGAGGAATCAATTTCCACACATGCACGAGGGATAATAGGGTGGAAGAGGGCTTGAGTCTTACTATCAAAGACTAATAACCTACCTACCAAGTTATCTATCATACTAAAAATTGCAGGATTATGGAATGGAAAAGGAAGATTATTAAAGCTTACCCAAATGGGAACTGAGGGTGAGTCACACTTAATGTGGTATTCGTAAGACCGTCTGGATAGAAAAAATCAAGAACCGTTGAAACTGTGGGGAGCGAATTCCCAAGCTTTATTTAGATCCTCATCTGAAGCGAGCTGAATCATAATGTTATCCCAATCGATCAGCCTCATGGTAGGTCGCTCTTGAAAATCCCAGGATCCAAATACAAATCGATCGAAATCATCCCCCAAAGGCTGACCTTTCAAGAAATGAGAAATTAATGTTTGGTTGAGGAGAGTTGAACCACCAGTGAACTCTATGATTGAGATCAGGAGGTTAGGGAAGTCGTTGAACAAATCAGGTACCTTAGGGAATAGAGAGCTTATATGGAATGGAGGGAGGAACTCAAGAATGGAAAAGGGTGGAAACGAGGGTGTCGCATCCTTGTAAGACAACAAAGTTCCCTCCCCCATTTGGGGGGAGGGACTGAGGCGATGGTTGTTGTCATCACGAAGTAGGAGCTGAAACCAGTGTCCCCCAAGTGAGACAACCCTCGAACCCCTACAATGCAAGGTAAATAATTGAACACTCATTCCATTTAAATAACTTGACTATTATGAATATATAATGAATAATCAATATGGAAAGTTAAATAACTAAACACACAATACATTTTAATAACTTGAATATCATGAATAGATTAGTAATAATTAATATGTAAAGGTAAATAACTAAACACACATGCCATTTAATCAATAACTGAGAATTAAATGCATCAAAGAAAATATCATTGAAAAAATATCCTAGATAATAATAATAATAATAATAATAATAACTGAATTCTCAATGAAGGAAATGTTTAACTATTAGACATTATGATCTCAGGCATCATGATACCTCTACCATTAATAACTTTCACAATATTGTTTAAAACTGTAGGTAGAAACCTATTTAATTATAGTTTATAGATTTTCCTCATGAGACTATCGATTCATTAAAAGACTATATAATTATGATTTTCACCTATCATTGAATATCAAAATCATTCCTCATATATCAAATAATCAATTTAACTAATGAATAATATGTCTTATCATCAAATATCTGTATTGAGTAAAGAATATAAATTTATCAATATTCCCCAAATAAACAAATAAATTTCAATGTAGAACACCATATATAAAAATTATATAAACTTTAATCAATAAACCAATCCATGATAAAAAAAAATATAGATATTTAGGGGAAATGACATGTCCAATGATCATAGGAAGGTGAATATTTCAAGGAAAAGTTAATGACTACAAAAATTAATCTAGAAAGTAAATTTCAATAATTTATTTGGTCAAAATAATCATAAACCATCCATATAATGAATAAGGATGGTATAAATACAATAAATCCCCGATTGAGTATAAGTAGAATAAGGGTTGGTGTCATGGATGCATATAAATTCCATGAAAAGATTATTTATAATGTTATTGAGGAAAAAAAACTTTTCACTTTGAAATTAACCTTTAAAAATTAAAATTTAAGAAAACCATATAAAAATATTTTTATTTGAAAATAACCTTTAAAAATTATAAAAAAATATTTAAAACATTGATTAATAGTGATAACTAGAAATTTTATTCATGTCGTACATGTTAAAAAAATATTCCTTTTAATTTTCTGGTAAAAGACAAACATACCTTATTTTGAAAATGATATGAATATTACTTTAAAAAAAATTTAAAAAGTAAAAATAGGAAAATTAAATTTAATAAATCATTTGGAAAAGTTTTAAAAACATTTTTTTAAAACATTTTTATAAAACATGGATTTTGATGAAAAGGGATTTTTGATCGATTAGAGAAATAAAGTAGGATTTTTTTAAAAACATTTCTAAAAATTTTTAAGTAAAAATGAGTGGAGAAATGGTAATATTAATTTAAAAAATCACCAATATCCATAGTAGAACAAAATTAAAGGGGTTTACTATCCAATGATCAAAAAATTTCCTTTAATGGAAATTTAATCATAAACAAACCGGATTAAAATGAGATTGTGAAGTAAACCCATACAAAGATCATAATGTGGAAGTCATAATTATCAAATTAATTGATTATGTTAATAAAATGTAAATCCACATTAAACAATTCTAAATACAAAATAATATAATCAAAATTCATTACACATATTATCTTAGAATATTAATGATAATGAAGAAGTGATTTATCCCAAAAAAAAGAAATTATGTTATAAAATTATTTACCACTTGGTAAATTTTATTTCAAATCCCCATTTATAAAATAATTAAAATTTAAACTTAAAATAAAATGATTTATTAATTAATCATGATATTTAATGTCAATGTTTTAGTATATATACCATATAAAATAAATTATTTGTATAACATTACAATATGCCTCAATGAACGGAAATTGAGATGAAGTCCCTTACCTCATGCTTCCTTTTGGTTGAACGTGATTTAATATCCTGTATAATGTTTTTATGAATGTTATTAATTTATACCAAAATAATATTCATATTTATAATAACATATGTTATCCTATTATAATATCTTATTACCCATTTTTTAATGATATTTCATTTTTTCATTGTTTCAGGTGTTAATTTCATTGTTTTCTCATGCGTATTTTGTCATGAAAGTTTTGGTTATTATGTATAGTATATATATCCATAATATACATAATTATATTAATTTTATAAATATAATTTTTTTCATTAAATATCTTTTTATAACCATTATTGAAATTTGAACATAGAGAATGGATCATATCGCTTCGTGGAGATGGTAGGTCGTACATACTAATGAGCGATGTTATCATTTATTTAATGGATGAAATGGTAAGGAATTTTGTGATATATTAATTTTAAATAATAAATATAATTTCATATATATCACATATATTCACTAAATTTAACCTTATTGTATTCCATGTAAACCGTAAGTGAAAAATGAATCACATCACTTCGTGAGGCGGTAGTTCACCGTACATATAAGCGATGTTATCATATTTTAAATGTAATGGAACGTAAGAAGGTACATGTGATATTAAATTAAATAAGTATATTAATATCATAAATATCATATAAATTTGATAAATCAATCATTATATATATCCTTTAAAGGTGGTGATGGAAAATGAATTGCATATGTTCGTGAGGTAGTAGTCCTATGTACACACGATCGACAGTTTGGTTTCCCGTTTGATGGAATAGAAGATAGATATAGTTAATTAAACTCAAAAATAAAATATTTGTATATTTAATATACTAAGGTTATTATATGATCATGTTTTAATTTTACTTGAAGGAGTTGTAATAAGAAACAAAATATAAATTCTCATTTAAAAACGTTACCGCTTCTTCATACAAATTATTTAGTTTTTCATAACAATACTTCCTAGTTTGGATTTATAATAAAAAATGGATCTATAATGTTTTTAGTGGAGTAAGGAAGTTATTTTTACTAGTCTAGTCTGAACCAAATGGATTTGTAAGTGTGAATAGGGGTGGTGAGGGGAGGACTTGTATAAGTGGGGGAGAGGACACACATTGAATTTTTGAAAAGAATCAATTACACCTATATTTTTGTCATGAAACAAAATCATCCAAATAGGTCACTATTATCCCTTATAGGTGATAATGCCAAAATATATATATAAAATGGGGGTTTGAAAAGTTTTTAGTTCATTTTAACACTTATATTTTTAGCTTAAATCCCCGGTAAATCAATTTTTATCTTAACCGTTGTAATTAATTTTTACTACTTTTACTATTCATAATGGTAAAGAAATTAATTTGATGTTGTTAGATAATATAAATTATGATTATTCCAAATATTTAATCTATTTTTCTAAATTAAATTCACATAATTTTCATAATCCAATTTAAAATTATACCCACAAACTCAATGAAAAGTCGAGTTTCCAAATAAAAAATTATCATAAGTATAGAAGGTTTTAATATCAAAATTCAATATGAAATTGATTCCAATTACCTAAATTAGATAAATTGTAATATAATTTTACTAATTTTACTTTAAAACTAATCTAAAATATAACTTACCCTTGTAAATTATTTAAACAAAAAGACAACTTTTAATAAAAATAGTATTATTCATCTAAAAATAAAACTTTTCATAAGAATACCCAAAATTCACCCTAAAATAATTTTGATATGATTATTTTAAAAATAAATTTAATTTTATCAATAAATTTTATAAAATTTTTAAAATTTAATTTTATATTATGTATGAAAATCGATACCAAACTGTCATTTAGATAAATATAGTTTTTTAGAAAACATTTCATTTTATTTCAAATGATTCTTATTTTATTCTTAATAAATAGATAACCAATGACTTTTTTTTGTACATTCTTAAACCATATAATTTTCATAATTTAGTTATTACTATTTAAACCTTCCAATTTAATAGCTATTTTATAATTTTATACTATGTTACGGTGTATTTAGACTCAAGGTTGTGTGTTCCACAAGATATTAAAGAGAACAAATATATTTAAAAAGAAATATATCATAAAGTCTCAGGGTGTTACATTGTCATCTAAGCTCGGTGTTTCATTTCATATATTCAATTGAACATTATGTTCCTATTTTAAAATTTTATGGTGTTACATTCCCCCCACCATCAATAAATTTCTTCCTCATAATTTAAACTTGATCACAGTAATTAAGGGTTTGACATTTGAAAATGCCATTGTCAAAAATCTCATATCATAAAAAGGGTTAATATATAATCATATTAATAAGAGATAAAGTGAAATAAGAAGTACATCTATAATAACACATATTGAGGTTTCCAAGTAGGAGAACATTCGTGGAAATTGAAGATATGTACATGCAATAAAAGTTTGAATAAATATAGAGAATGATAGAGGTAATTAATCACAATAAATTGAATGATAAATGTAAAGTTAAGTATCTAAAAACTATAAATATATAGTCATTTAAAAAACCATTTCATTCAACAGATACAAAGGTAATAGGGTAAAATTTTCATTTCAAGATATTTTTTCTAATGTTGAGGAATTATTTTACAGTCTAAGAATATAAGGATATATACTTACTTGATATATTTATATTTTATAAGAAAAATTTAATACTTTAGTTGTTACTTGATCAATTTCTAATTTATCACTTACTCCAAGAAATGAATATCCAAAAATTAATTTTTTAGGCCTGAAGAACAAAAAATCACTTTTATTGGATCATAAGATCCATAAAAGTTTGAAAAATATTTCCATTTATCGCTAACTATTTTTTTCAAAACTAATATGTTTAGAAAAAGTTGTCCAATATAATACATTAATCTCTAAACCTAAATATTAAAACCATTTTTTCATCATTAATGTTTATTCATAAAATAATTATGTAAAAAAACAATGACATATTAACTAGAACATCACATATTCTAGTGGTTGGTGTTAAACCCTTATCATCCTTCAGTTATGGGTCCAAACCTCACGACCATTCCGGATGCGACGGGTTGTCACTCAGCATATGGGTTTTCATTTTTCTAAAACCTTATTAATATAATTCCTATAACATTACCAAAGTGTAATAACCCATAATTACCTCAACATAAAAGATAAGATAAACCCTAAAGGTATCCAATTTCTTTAGACTTATGCCCAAAATAGTACGGGCATTATTCCTTAAATAACATTTCTCCTAAAAATGTACTAAACTAATGTGTTTTATTTCCATAAATGTCTCTGAAAATATCCTTAATCATTTTAAACTCCCATCACACAAAACATAAAAATTGGTATTTATGCCATTAAACTTTTGATCAAAATTACACTCATCAACCTAAGAAAATTTAGGTTTAACCTAGGTCATTCATGGTCATAATCTATTCAAATATGTTATAACGGTTTGTAAAGAAAATGTGAATTATCAAAAGCATATCCCTTGAGAGTGTCAAAATAGGTGCACAGTAAGGACCATTTTTGTGTACCAAATAATTCTCGAGTCAAGCCTAACATACCTTTTTCAGAGTTATTACCCTTTGGTACATCTATAATAGAACCACATCCACTTATAGTATCCAGAAAAGAATGTATTTCTAGGAAAAATCACATAATATATACATTACCAAAACATTAGGATATTCTTATTTACTTATCCTCAGATTTTATCATAGTGTTATGTTCCCTAATATATATTTTCCTAAATATAGTTCTCAAGGTTTCTATTAAACTTTCTCAGGTTCCAAATGTAATGATCCCAACTCCAATAACCTAGAGTCAGTGTCTACTTTATTATATTGGCATAAGATATAAGGAATAACATCCAAAAAGACCAAATAGTTTATTAGTCTTGGTAAACTAGATACATACATAATTCACATATTATATTTGAATACCCAAATAATTAAAATAATTTTTTTGAAAATATCATTATTCCCTCTAGAATATCCTTGATATCATTTATAGTACACTTCCTTGATTATTTGGAAAGGAAAGAAAATAAGGGTGAACTTAGATGATCAGTAAGAGTTATGTAAAGTATAAGTTATCATGAGTAAATTAAGAATAATTATTATGTCCTAATCAATATCTAAATTTAAATATCTGAACACACATTCCATCTAACCAATAACTTCACTATCATGATTATATAAGGAATAATCAATATGGAATGGTAAATAACTAAACACACAAGCCATTTAAATAACTTGACTATCATGAATAGATAATAAATAATAATTATAGAAAGTTAAATAACTGAACACACATTCTATTTAAATAACTTTACTATCATGAATAGATAATTCATAATCTATAAGGCAAGGTAAATAACGGAACACACATTCCATTTAATAATTAACTAAGAATTAAACATATCCATAGATAATATCATTGTGAAAATCCCATGGATAATAATAATAATTGAATTATCAATGAAGTAAATGCTTAATATTTGGATGTTATGATCTTGTGCATCATTATACCTCTACAACCAAGACCTTTCACAGCACGGTTTAAAACTATAGGTAGAAACCTGTTTAATACTAGCTTGATAATTCACCTCATGAGACTACCGATGAATCTATGGGCTATATAATTCTAGGCCCCATCCATAATTGTATTTCCAAATCATTACACATATATTTAATAATCTATTTATTTCATGAAAAATGTGTCTTGCCATCAAATATTCATTTTGAAAAAAGAATACAGATTTATAAATATTTCCCTAGGTAAACAAATATTTTTCAATTTAGAAAACCATATGTAAAAATGATATATCTTTTGAGAAATAAACATATCCATGATAAATAATATGTATATTTAGGGGAAATTTAATGTCCAATTATCATAGGAAATTTAATATTTTAAATAAAAGTTATTGACTACAAAAATGAATCAAGAAACTAAATATCAATATTTTCAATGGTAAAAAATGATCATAAACCATCCCTAGAATGAATAAAGATGGTATTAGTACAAAATATACATATTTTATTATAATTAGAACAAGGGTTTTTGTTGATTATGAAAATAAATTCCATGAAAGTATCATTTAAAACATTCTTGAGTAAAATAACCTTTACACTTTGTAAATTGCCTTTAAAAACTAAAAGTTCCAAAAACATTTTGAAAATATTTTTATTTTAAAATAAAATTTAAAAATTATAAAATAATCTTTAAAAAATTTAGTGTTTATGAAACTTAGAAATTTTATTCATGTTGTACATGTTAAAAAAAATATTCCGTTCACTTTTTTAGTAAAATCCAAATGGGCCTTGTTTTGAAAAATGAAATGATGATTACTTTCAAAAAAATGTAAAATGTAAAATTTTGTAAAATTTTATTTAATAAAAATTTTGTAAAATTGGTGAAAACATTTTTGAAAACATTTTTATAAAACATGGAACTTGATGAAAAAGGATTTTTTATCAAAGAGAAAAATAAATTGGTATTTAAAAAAAACATTTTATCAATAATTATAGAACCAATGAGTGGATAAATAGTACTATTACTTGAAAAAATTTATGACTAACTAGATTATAAGAAAAATAAATTGGTTTATTATATAATTATCAAATAATCTACTTCAATGGAAATTCAATCTTAAACAATCCCGATTAAAATGAGATTGTGAAGTAAACCCTTACAAGGATCATAACATTGAAGTGATAATTAAGCAATGAATTGATTATGTGTATCAAATGTAAATACACATAAAATAATTTTAAATATAAAATAATATATTCATAATTCATTACACACATAATATTAGAATATCAAAGATGATAAATAAGTTGTATAACTAAATGAAAATAAATTTAGTTATGAAAATCTTTACCACTTGGTAATTCCTAAATAAAATACCCTCAGATTAAATAATTAAAATAGAAACTTAAAATACCTTGAATTATTAATGAATCATGATATTTCATGTCAAAGGGGTATTTATGCATAATATAAAATAAATCAAGTATATAACTTTACAATATGCCTCATTGAAGGAAAATTGAGAAGAGTTCCTATACCTCACACTTATTTTTTAGTTAAACATGATTTAACCACATGTATAATAGTTTTAAGCCTGTTATTAATTTATAAAAAAACATATTTATATTATTATTATTATATATGATCCTATTATAATATCTTATCATCTGTTTGTTAATGATCTTTTATTATTTTCATTATTCTGTGTGTTAATTATCTTATTTTCTCATGTGTGCTTTGTCAAGAAAGTTATGGTTATTGTGTATAAGATATGGATCCATCTTATCCAGAATTATATTGTTGTTATAAATATAATTTTTATTCATTATATACATTTTTATAATCATTATTTACTTTTTAACACTGATAATGGATCATATCTCTTTGTGGAGACGGTAGGTCGTATATACTCACGAGTGGCGTTATCAATTACTTAATGGGTGAAAGGGTAAAGAATTTCTTTATATATTAATTTTAAATATTCAATATAATTTCAAAAAAATAAAATATATTCACTAAATTTATCATTATTTCATTCCATGTAAATTATAATTAAAAAATGAATCACATCTCTTCGCGAGGTGGTAGTCCATCGTACACATAAGTAGTGTTATCGTATATTATACAAAATTAAATGAAAGAAGTTATATAGGATATTAAAATTAAATAAGTATAATGATATCAAAAATACCATATAAATTTTTTAAATACATCATTATATAATACCTTTAAATGTGGTGATGGAAAATTAATTACATTAGTTCACAAGGCGGTAGTCCTTCCTGCACACAATCAATGATTTTGTTTCCCATTGGTAGATGATGATATGGATATAGTTCATTACATTAACATAATGAAATATCATAATATTTAACATAATTATATTATTATATTATCATAATTTAATAATATTTTAATGATGTGGAAGAAGAAACAAAATAAAAATGCTTGTTTATGAATGTTACCACTTCTTCAGAAAACTTCTTTAGGTTTGCACCAAAATCCTTCCTAGGTTGGATTTGGGATAAAACCAATAGATATAGAATGTTTTTAGGGGAAGAAGAAATTTATTTGGGTAGATATTTTTCAAACCAAATGTCTTTGTATGTTTGAATATAGGAGGATAGGGGGTGGCCTTTTAAAAGTGGGGGAGGGGACACACATGGAATTTTTTATTAGAATCAGTTACAACCATGTTTTTAAAATGAAACAATACTAAAAAATGGGTCATTATCAACACTTATAGGTGATAAGGATTAAATATTTCCCTAAAATTGGAGTTTTACAAGTTATTAGGTCATTTTAACCCTTATCTTTTTAGTTTAGCTCTCAATAAATAGGTTTCTACCTTCACTGTAGTAATTAATTTTTACTGTTTTATTATTTATAATGGTAGAAAATTAATTTGATCATATTATATTACATAAATTTTTATTATTAAAAATATTTAATCCATTTCTCCAAATTTAATTCACAAAATTTCCAAAACCCAATTTAAAATTATACCTGTATACATGATGAAAAAGCGAGTTTCCAACGAGAAAATTCTCATAAGCATAGAAGGTTTTAATATCATAATTCAATATAAAATTAATTATAATGAACTAAATTAGTTAAATTGTAATATATTTGAACTATTTTTACGTTAATACCAATTTAAAATATAACCTAACATTTTAAATTATTTAAATGAAAAGGGAAAATTTTAATAAAAACGGTATTGTTCAACACAAAATAAAACCTTTCAGAAAAATACCAAAAATTCACCCTAAGATAATTTTGATATAAGGATTTAAAAAATTAAGTTCATTTTATCAAATAAATTTTCTAAAATTGTTAAAAATTAATTTTAAATTATGTGTACAAAGATTGATTAAACCGTCTTTTGGAAAAATATAGTTTTTCAAAAAATATTTCTTTTTCTTTCAAATGATTATTATTTTATTCATAATCAAAATGTAACCAATGAATTTTTTTTATACATGTTTAAACCATATAATTTTCATAATATAGTTACTATTATTCATACACATTACTTTAATGGATATATTATAATGGTATACTATATTATGGTTCATTTAGGCTCGGGGTTACATGTTCCACAAGCTTTTAAAGAGAATAAATTTATTTACAAAGAAATATATCATAAAGTCTCTAGGTATTACATTCTTGTCTAATATTGGTGTTTCATGTCATATATTATATCGATAATTATGATACAATTTTAAAATATTGGGGTTTTACATTATTATTCATATACTTAAATTTTTTTAATGTAATGATCATTCTCCACTTTTTCCACTTCCTTAGAAAAACAAAAACGTTCATGAATATGTACAGACTATCACCTTCATGAGAGACATGTTTTATTTTTAATAACCACCATATATATATTTTTCAATGTGGTTTTTAATGAATAAATAAGATATTTATAACATTAATAATGTTTTTTAATGATAAATTATGTTATATCTTCCTTTTGTTCCATAGAAAATGAAAACGTCGTCCATACATATGTGCGGACTACCGACTCCATGAGTGATGTGTTCTATTCTTCATGACTTACAAATATTTATGGTCATAAAAAAATATATAATGGATATATATGATATAAAATAGTCATATATATATCACGAATATGTTTTTGGAAGTATGACATAAAAAGTTACGACCATTTTGAAGTAATCTGTTAATATCGATAGATTTTCCAAAACTAGATCATCACATGTACCATTCCCATAAACCATGCCCATGGTTTCCATTAAAAGAACATGGGGTTATATAAATAATTTTTAAAAAATATTTTAATATCTCTTATAATATTTTAATTATGAAATTAGTTTCATAGAATAGGGTTCGACATCGCCATTATGAAACATGTGCAAAACAATTAGAATTACAACATCTGATAATGAAAATAAGTAATAAGTAAATAATTATTTTATAATAAATGATTATAAAAAAATATTAAAAACATTATTGATATTAATAATGTTCTTAAATGATTTATTAATATATTTATGTTTATTATACATGTGGTTATAGTGCTTTCATATAACTTGAGAATTAAGATAAGGGGTTTCTCATCTCAACTTTTGTTTCTTTGAGACTTAGGACATATTCACCACTTGTTTTGTTTTATGCGGTGTATATAATTCTAATTGATGTATTTTTATAATAATTTTAATGAGTATCAAATGTAATATATATCTATTACAAGTACTATCTTTCAAGGTATTTTTATTTCAGGGTTAACAAATCCATAAGGGTTTTATCCTCGATCTCATTTTCAAATAGAAATTTTTTTAATTGATAATACATCTTGGGAATTTTTATGCTATTTATCCCTAAATACCCCACCATTTTTTTATCCTCTTATTATTCTTTAGGTTTTACATTTTATCCCTCAATTTCATTTCCTTTGGTAAATGATTTTCCATATGCGACATTTGTGATAGAAACTAACCCCACCTCTTCTTTTTCGATTGGGAATTTTCCTACTCTATGTCTATATAAATTGGATGAATTTATAGATGTATTTATATATGATTAGATAATTTATTAAGGCAATTTTCTGATATTTTAATTTATTAAAAAAATTAAATTATTTCATTAACCTTTTTCACATGTGTCATTTTGACAAATGTGTCCATTTTAAACATTTTCCATGTGAAAAAATTCTTTAATCATTTTGAGAATTATTCATTATGAAACTTCCTTTATAATTTCTAAAATAGTTTTAAAAAAATTTATTCTTAATGATTGTGAAAAGAAAAAGAAATATTTTAATATTTTTTAAAAGTAAAATTTTTATTTTAAAATCGGATTCGTGGTTTGAAAAAAGGATTTTAAAATTTTGAGATTTATTTTTAAAGAAAGAGGTTTTCATAATTTTTAAGAAATTTTTAAAGTAATTATTGATTTTATAAGGTTTTAAAGGTTTTTATTTTAAAGAAATAAGTGTTAAATATTTTTATTACTTCTCAAAGAAAGTTTTTAATGAATTCATTTTACAAAATTATCATTTGAAAAAAAAACTTTCTTTTAATTTTTAAAGGGTAATTTTTATCTTATATTATAAATATAAAATTATTATTTTAGAAAAAAAAAGTTAAGGAGTTTTCATGAATTTCAAAAAAAACTTCCTTTTTTAAAAGTGATTTATACAATAATATAGAATAATTTTTTCATATAAAGTAAAATAATTTGATGTTCCTTATGAAACTATTGGGATATGTCCTTATAATTTCGTCAACATTATTTCTTTATATGGATTATGATGATAATTTAAGGAATTTTTTATGAAACCCACTTCTTTCCCATGGGTTAATTACTTTGTGATGAAATGATGAATTTTTTTATTATCTTGTTACACATATGAATAGTTTTCATTATCATTTAATCTTGACAAATCCCTAAGTAATGGTTTGGGTAAAATAAATCCTTAAGTGTTAGTTTGGGTCTAATAAAACCCTAAGTGATGGTTTGGGTTTGATAAGTTCATGAGTGATAGTTTGGGTTTGATAAATACCTATGGTGTTTTTGGTCTAATAAATCCATAATATGGATGGTATTATAATTATAAAACCCTCCAATGAATTTGTTAATGCTTGATATCTCTTGAGATATTATAAAATATAATGGGGATTAAACCCATAACCTAAGGAACTATCTCCATTATGTGATAGGTGGGCCCAAAATTATACATCCCTCCAATGCAATGGGTAAAGAATTATATCTCATGATATTACATGTTAGGGATCAGGGAGTGAACCTAATCCACTAAAGGTATATATCCACTATTTTTATGGGAATAGGGAGTGAACCTAATATATTATGGGACTTTTTCCACTATATGATGATAGTATTGATAGTGATCCTTGACAAAATAAATGATTTTTTATTCTTATGTTTGTGCTATAATCTTATTTTTTGAAATGTTCCCATGTTATGATAAATAATGTCTTATTATATTCTTATATTATTATGAATTCAATTATTATTTATGATCCATGTTTATTTGGGTGTGATTTTCTGATGTTATCTTCATGGACTTTGACTATGCTCCCATACACACATTCTTATTGAGACACCCTAGACCCACACTTCTGATCCTAGAGCTAAAAACACATTATTTACATACTTCCTTTGATACTAAGTGATATTAAACAAGATAAAATTACATAAAATACAAAAAAAAAACTAAATGTTTCATCACACAATTCCTAAGAACTTATAGGTTTAGTGTCTTTAGAGATCAAGTACACAACTAACTTAATCTATGATACCTATGAACATTATTTAATAATTTCACCATACTAGACCTTATCTTAATAATATTATAATCTAATATCTTACTCATTAAATAGGGAATGGAAACATAATAAAGGGGTTATATCAAACACTCGGTAAGGGAAACATTTCAATGAAGCATAAGGGTTAGATTATAAGCATGTGAGACAACATGGATAAGGAGAGAAATATCTGATAAAAATATCATATGAACATAAGATCATGGTAATATCATAAAAGAGGAATAATAATAATATGATATCTTAGAATAAGAAAACAAAAATCTTGAATCATGAAAACATGAAAATCCTTTGGAATATCTTGGAAATACTGTATAAACATAAGCATATGAAAATAAAACCACATAGTGGAGTAGGCTTCACAACCTGATTCCCATAAAATAGTTTTAAGGACCTGACCCTAGTATCCTAGAGATGGTTCCTTATTTTTTTACATTTCCATGATTATAAGAAATTTGTATCCAAAAGGAACAATTTTTTAATTAGTTTCGTAAAACAAAATACAAACATAAGTTCAACAATACAACTTGAAATTAAATACATAATGACAAATCCATATTAATACTAGATTATCCCTACAATTAATTCATAATATTAATCTCCAAAACCTGGGGAAAATAAAACATAATAAATGGGTGAGCTCAGATTCTCGGTAAGGGTAAGTAATACAAAATAAGTTATCATAAAAATAAACACTAGGCATGGTGAACAACTAAAAACACATGCCTTTATAAATATACTTGAGCATAATATGGAAGGAATGAAATCAGATTAAATATGGCCATATAAATGATCATAAGATAATAAAACATAAACATTGATAGTATACTAGTTGAATGATAACATGGTTTATCAATTACTAATACCATAATGAGGGAATTCATAATGCCAGACATATGAAACATATTGTCAAGGCCTCGGCCAAGACGTCTGAAAATACAAGGGTAAGGCCTCAGCCAAAACCTAATTTTATTTGTCTCATGAGACCTACCCATGAATAAATGGGATATAGAGGTCCCCACCCATAAATTTATAAGTTTAATTCATTTATCATATTAAAGGGGATAAACATAAGCAATGTAAACATTTGAAATAACTTTCCCCAATCTGTACACATAAACACAAACCATTCTGAGTAGTATGGTGAATAGTATCAAGATAGAACATCAACATTCAAACTGATAATAAACCATTTAATGCAATATAGAATATGATAAACATAATATATTAACCTCAACAAGACATAAAATTAAATATAGGTGTTGAAACACACAAAAATACAATAATAAAATCATCGAGGAATGTTTGAGAGAAATACACTTTTACATTGAAAAGAATAGTTCTTTTGGAAATATCTTTGCATAAAACTGTAAATTAACTAATGTGGTTTTATATGATTAAATTATTGGTCTTATAAAAATAATTGAGGCTTAAAATAGATTATAGAGTTCCCTTGAAAATAGGTACGAATTTGAGAAGTTCCATTGAATCCAGCTTGTTTATCGAGAATAATTGAGAATGGTATTTATAAAACATTTAAATCTTCATAAAATAAAGAAGGATTATGATTTGTAAACATATATAGAACATTGATAGATAATTTATGAGGATTTAATAAGAATAATTAGGAATTTAATTTAGATTAAGTGAGAATGAGAGTAACCCAAAAGAAAATGGAGGTTCAGGTAAAAAACCCTTACCTTGTGTCTAAATGTGTTATGCACTTGCGATTAAAGTATTGGATAATCAAATTAAGTACATTAATTATTTAAATAAGAAACTTAATTACATTTTTTTATTCTACATAATTTTATTAAGTTCATTTTTTTCCTTTTTATGAGTTATAAGATACAAATTTATCGCTCAAAAGCATTCGTTTCCTTGGTTTTCATGATCGGTGTAATTTTATATGGAAGTTCATGTAGAATGGGTATAATTATACATAATTAAATTTATATGAAATTTATGAACATACATTGTTTTAAATGTTTATATATATCATTTTGTTATATAGTATCAGTATGAATCATTAAATAAAAAATTTAGTGATAATCATTTAGATTTTTACGGCGGTTTTTCGATCACAATGAACTAGTTTTGTTCTATTATTTAATATCTTGTAAAAATGATTGTTACAGAATCATTAGATAATATATAATACATATTTTAGAATTTCTTTCCACCATAACTTTTTTTTCAGGACCATAATTGAAGAATAAATTGAAAAATGAAACTTCGTGGTCCATGAAGGTTGTAAATTGGCACCTCCCGAACGAGGATTTTGTTTTTAAAATAAAAGAGGGAGAGTAAGGATATTGATGATGGATATTTCATTAACATGATATAATTCCAGTATATAGATGATATTTCAGTTACCATTAGTATTTTTATAGATTAGGTGAGGAGATAATAATAAAATAAGGAACTTAAAAGAAATTAAAAGGAAAAAGGAAGAGGATTTTACCTCTTGAGTACTCCTCCTTGAGAACCTCCTTAAGGGAAGTGGTTTTGGTATTTTGGAAAGAACAAGAGCTCTTGGAAGTGGGGAGAGACTAGGGAATAATATTTGGGTAGAACTTTTATAATCTTAAAGGATTAGAGGAGTGAAGAGAAGAGGGGGTGAGGGGTGGTTTTATAGTAGAGGAGATGAGTGATTGTTGAATATCTTATTCATTATTTTATTGTTTTCCTCAAGACAAGAAATAGTGTTTGATTATTTTGAAAAAAAATAGAAATAGGTGCATTTAATTTCGAACCAATTTCCATTTATATCATCCATTACTGAAGCATGATGGAGAAATTCATTTATTTAGCATATTTTGTAAATTATCAAATTTCACTATTCACCAAAAATTCAAGTATTTCGGAAAAATCCAAAAAAATAACCCTAACCATTTTTTTATGTGTATAATTCAAATATTAACTCCATTTTATCAAAATAATTTTATAAATAAGATAAATTTAATTTTTAAATAAAATCATTATTTACTTGAAAAATACATCTTTCAAATTTAAAACTGATTTTATAATACTATCAAAAATTAACTGATGTCTCATAAAATTATCCTAAAATCATAGGACAATAAAATATTTATTAATTAATACATTTTATAAAAAATAAATTTTATTTTAAATAAATTTATTAATTTAAAATTATAATTAAATATTTATTACTCACAAAAATAACAACACTTAATTATTAATTTTTAAAATATTCACCCTCATTTATATGGTGCCTAAATTTTATTTATACATACATGGGTGAGATTTCTATTCATAAGGGTAAATTAATATTCATAAGGATAAGTTTCTATTCATAATTATAAGTTATTATTCTCCAAAAATTTAAGTTGATCCTATCAGACTCTAAATATATTACTGATCGCAACTGTGTATGTCATTTTTTCGAAATTCAAATCACAGAAGTAGAAAAAATATGTTTTGAGACTAGATTATAACAGTATCCTATAAAAAAACTTGTTTATCAGTAGATGAGTGTTGCATTCATTCTATGTTAAATTTATTTGTAAAACCTCGGGGTGTTACATTATTTCCCCCTTACAAAAATTTCATCCTAGAAATTTTTAGAATGTTACCTCATAAAAAGATTTGGGTAGGTCTTCATCATAAGTTTCTCATGCTCCCATGTTGACGCTTCAAGTTTATTATTTTTATAAAGTACCTTTACTAGTCAAGTTGTTCGATTCCTCAACACCTGTTCTTTAGTATCCATGATCTAGATAGGCTCTTCACATTAAGATAAATCGCGTTCCAATTCAATACCTTAAGAAGTGAGTACATGTGTTGGGTCTAGAATGTACTTTCTCATCAATGAGACATGGAACACATTTTGTACCATAGAAATTCTAGGTGGGATTTCCAAATGATAATCCACATCTCCAATTATATACCAAATTTCTAAAGGACCAATTTACCTGGGTCACAGTTTACTTTTCTTCCCAAATCTTATAACACCCTTCCATGGAGATACTTTTAAGAAAACACAATCTCCCACTTGAAAATCCAAATCCTTCCATCGATTATCATCATAGCTATTTTTCCTACATTTAGCTTCTTTGATATGGGTTTGAATAGTCTTTACCTTCCATGTTTTTTCCTCCACAAGCTCTGGGAATATAAGCTTCCTTTCACCAACTTCATCCCAACATGTTAGTCTACGATATATCTTTCCATACAATGCTTCATATAGTGTCATTTGAACACTTAAATGGAAACTATTATTGTAGGAAAAATCCACCAAAGGTAAATACTGATCCTAAATACCTTGAAAATCAAGTGAGCATGATCTCAACATGTCTTATAAAGATTGGATCATCCTTTCTGATTTCTTGTCGGTTTGAGGGTGATAAGCAGTACTTAATCGAAGATCAATATCCAAAGATTTTTGAAAAATTTTCAATAATTTCAATGTGAATTTTGGATCATTATCAGACAAAAATGAGATATGTGATCCATGAACTCTCATAACTTCATTTATATAGAGTCATTCAAGGCTCTCCAGTGGAAAATACTCCCTTATATTGAGGAAATGTGCAGATTTCATAAGTTGATCCACAATTACCAATATGGAATCATTCTTTCTTGGATTTTCGGGTAATCTAGTGAAACAATACATGGTGATTTTATCCCATTTCCATTTAAGAATTGGTATAGGTTTCATTAATCCTCTAGGATGTTGTCATTCATCCTTCACTTGTTGGAAGACTAAACATCTTAATACATAATCAGAAATTTCCCGCTTCGTGTTGTCCCACCAAAAATATTCGTTCAAATATCTATACATTTTAGTGCTACCAGGGTTTATAGAGAAATTAGAGATATTGGCATCATCCAATAACTCCCTTTTCACCTCGGGTATAGAGGGAACCCATATCCTCTTCCCAAATTTTAAAATTTTATCTTCACACACAAATTCATCCAACTTCCCATCATTCACACCTATAATTTTCTTTTGAAGATTCTCATCATCAGACTGATAATTTTTAATTATTTCTAAAAAATATGGTTAGGAAAACCAATTTAAAAAGTAATTATGTTTCACCTTCTTTGATAATTCTCATATCTATCTTTACTATATCCATGAATATAGGATCTCTTTCAATCCTCATTTTGTTTAAAACTCCATGATCCTTCATGATCAATGCATCATCTACATTATTTTACTTTCTTGGGAGGTACTGTATAGAAAAATTGTAATCCTTGAGAAGCTTAATCCATCTCATTTTCCTCATGTTGAGATCTTTCTGTGAGAGGATATATTTTAAGCTCTTGTGATCTATATATATCTCACACCTTTATCCATAGAGATAGTGTCTCCATATCTTCAAAGTAAATATTACATATGCTAACTCAAGTTCGTGAGTTGGATAGTTTTGTTCATTAATTTTTAACTACCTTGATGCATATGAAATAACTCTATCATTCTACATAAGGACACAGCCAAGTCCTTTCTTTGATGAATCATTATAGATCCTAAATCCACCATTTCTATAATGACTCTTATTTTCCTGATTCTATTTTTAGAAGAATTTTGGGAAAATTACAAGACAGGACACTGAGACGGAGTGCGATACCAAGGCTCGGTGTGCCTATAACTATCCATTTAAAAATATTAAATTTTTAAATAGCACACATGAGTGGTTTTCCTAAAAAGTGGAATAACTTATAAACTGGTTCTTGGATCAGAAATTTGAGGGAACCATTGAGCTCAGATCATTGGCATCACTCTAGGAATGACATAAATTTATTCAGTGTGGGTCTTCTGTGAAAAACCCTGAAAAGGACATAACCATAAAAAAATAACTAAATAAAATTATTTTATTTTAAAATCCTAATAAGTCATAAACAGTAACTCATATTGAAAATCTAAGATGATCATTGAGTTTGTAATGAGGTGTTTTCATTAGGAAGATCCTAACATCGGCCAGCATGGGTCGAATGTGAAAGTTAATTTTTGGATGTTTTAGGAATAAAATAATTCAAAATAATTATTTATTTTTAACGTTTCAATGTAACACAGCAGCACTGTGACGCAGTGACTCAGTTATGCTGTAACTCAGTGACATGATAATGCTAAAATGCGTTTAATGCTAAAATCTGTTTTCCTTCTCTAACTGTTGGAAGGGATACAGGATAGGGTGAATGATCTTAGATAATTTCCCCAGGATCTCTGGAGAAGAGCCTTGGTGAAATCATATTTTTGGTGAAAAGAGGATGATGACGAGATGGTGAATCGATGATCGAGGATCGAGGATCAAGGATCTACTAACAATAACGATGCAATCTCTCTTCATCAACGATCAAACTAAATCCAAGTAGAGGGTTTATTTTCTATGTTTTTTTCTATTATTCCTTTCAAATGACGATCAGGGATCAAATCGTGAATAGGTTGATCTGTGGGTCGATCGTTCTTGCAGTATTGGTGCTCTATTGCAAGGTTTGATTTTGGAATTATCCATGTTAATAGTTGATGTTGTTTTACCTATCGTTCCTCAATTCTAACATGGATGGATTGAGTCCGACACAAACAAGTCTAGATCCATCCACTTTGGGTGTTCTTGTGCTTTTCCTTTTCCCTATTTTTCATTGTCCTCATTCTTCGTTGGGCACAATGATCTGAAGGAGGATCCGGGATGACGGTGATGTGAGGAAGCTCTGGCCATTCCAAGCCGAGAGTGGTGATAGGAGGTTGTCGGCGGGGCGGACCGACAGCAGAGGTGGCATCATCCTAGTGGCATGGTCGGTCCAGGAAGACAGCTATCGGCATGGTGGTCGGTGGCGGTGGCAAACCGCAGTCCAACGGGACCACTGTGGTAGGACAACCCGTGGTATGGGAGGTTGTGGGTGGAGGCGTAGGAGGTCGTCGACTTAAAGAACGGTGGCGAGAGCCTGGGGCAGCATCATCCATCGGAATTGGTGACATGTCGTGGAAAGAGGCTGTAGTGGTGGATGGAGAAGGCTACCTAAGCTGCATTGGATGGAGGACCTGCAGCAGAACCACAAGTGTGAGTTGGTCACACAGAGTGGCCATGTTGACCAGGCAGGGACTCGGCGCCCGCTATGTCCCAGGAGGACGAACCGGTCTGCTCGAGTGGTTTGGGCCCCTCTGGGTCGATTCGGACCCGGATGGAGGGTCAGGTTGGACATGCCTGGTGGTTCTGGCTAGCGGACCCCCGGTCAGGTTGGGTCAGACCAGACCTAGACCCAAATGACCCTTTTTCACTTAAAAACCCATAACCTTCAAAATGTAAACTAGTTTGATGATCGGTTTGTGGAATTGGGAATGTCATGATGAGGTGGAATTTTTGAGATGGATTTGTGGGTTTTTAGTAAGGACCATAATAAGATCAAATATTTCCCTTGGTTCTTTCCTTGAGGGTTTGGTACGAAATTGTGTCTACCCCACTGGGCAGAAATCCCATCGAAATGATAGAGTATTAGATATAGTTATGGAAACCTACTTGGGACTGGAGTGATACTCTCTCACACCTGATGAATTTTATTGGGTATTGATGTGACCTCCAAGTGCAAAGCATTAATCCTCCATCTAGTGGTTTGTATTGATAGGGTTTATGGTATTCTATGAGGAGTATCCCTTAAGTTACGAGCCACATCGATAGGTTTTGTGGTATTCTCTGAGAATAATCCCCTATGTTGTGGGTTAATATAGATTGGGTTCATGGTATTATATGAGGAGAATCCCTTATATGTATATCATGATCTTTTACCATTGTTTTCTCTTTAGACGAGGCCCAAATTAGCAAGACCTCTTATAAGAGTCCCCGATGACATCAAGGATCAAGGAGTGAGTTCTCCTGGAACAAGCATGCCTCAAGAAGAATCCTATGACCAAGGATTGGATGTGATATTGAGACTCTTTATATTAGAAATACTAGATGTCTTATGGAACTTCATGATGTATCGAGACCAAATATTCTCTCAGATACTTTTGGTAGACTTTTTTTACGTCCTTATTATCAGATAGCTTGGGGAGTGATTTATCCCATAATCGAGCATGCTACGAGTAGAACCATATGATTGGAAGTGGATGAGACCTTGGGTCTTGTAATCCTTTACGAGTATACTTGGATGTTCTTGTTATATGTTTTATTGGCATATACCTCTTTTGATATGACTGTTTCTTCTTAGTGGTGGTTCCTTTGTGGTCTTTTACTTTGTGTTTTGGGGTTCCCTACTAAGTATTGTTTTACTCACCCATGCATAAGATTTGACCCAACGTTTTATGTCTTTCGAAGATAGATAAATCTTTGATGGTGTTACAAGTAGTCAAGGACTAGGTGGGGCCTATTGTGATCAGATAGACCGAGGTGTGTTCGAGTGGCTTACAGATAGCATTCCAATGTCGTACCTTTCAGTTGAATCAGGTGGGGTTTTCTACAGACGAGCTCTGGTACTTGTGTTACAGACTCTTTCTTTTTGGTGGGAATATATTCTGACCTGGTTGTACATTAATTCTTTTCTTTTTTCATACTTCGTTGTTGGGTTTTAGTTGTATGCATGATTTTTCTTTACTTAGTGTTTTTAATTTCCAACATCTTTGGCTTGGAGTTGTGTGCATGTGTACAGGTTCTTACAAAAATTCCTCCCATTTGTGGGATATGCCTACTCGGTGATAGTCACCATCCCCTGGCCTATCGGAGGTAGTCTTGGGGTAGTCACGACATGATCCCTGGGGGATGGCTCATGATAGAGTGGTATCGGAAGCATACGGTTCTACCTTAAGAACCTAGATTCTATGAGTTTTGTTTGGGGGAAATGGTGTTGAGTGTTTCGAGTTTGACTTTCAGGCCAGGGAATCCGGTATTAGTGTGGTGTCCGATATATCCATACACAAGGACCCTGAATTCTATTTTTTGACTTGGTATATAAAAACACTATTTGTAGGGAAAACGACGGTACATGCATCGTATAGGAATGGGTTTTTTTTCAATGACCTTGATTCAGCTCATCAGGTATACTCTATTGATCATGGTACATCTTGTTTTGCTTCAAGATGCTTCCATGTAGACAGTCATCCAGGATTCCACCATGTGATCACGAGGATGTTCTGTGAGGTGACAAGATATGGGTATAGGTATTTTTACTAGAGACATCACCTCTAGGTGGTGTACCATCTATACCACCACCCATATAGTAGCACATAGTACTCATATTACAAGTAGATGAGATGTGCAGGATGATCCCACTACATGAGTTTTAGTGACAGAGACCCCTACGTTTCTTAGGTGAGCCCGAATCATGTGCATCTAAAGACTGTTTTGAGGTGGTGACCAAGATTTATATAAAATCCTGACACCATTAGATCAAATGGCGGTCTTGGTGGTGAGCCTTTTACGTGGTTCTACAGGGTGATGGAATGGTTTAGATTACCTGATATTACGATGAGATTACTCTCCCATGGACAAAGTTTGAGAACCTTTCTCATAGAAGGTTATATCACCATAAAAGATAAGGGCTATGTGTTCTCAAGATCTTCTACAACTTCATAAGCACGACATGTTAGTAGATGAGTATTCATAGAGGTATACCGACCTTTCCAAGTACTTGATGAATAAGATACAACCAGTGCTTCACAGCTCGGACCTTTGAGAAAGGTGTGCTTAGGGACATCCAATCTAGCATTATTCCACTGTGCATTCATACTTATGCTAGGTTTCTAGATTGAACATTGGTGGTTGAAATTCCTTTGGCTGAGCAGATACATCCAGTGGATGTTAGCAATGGGAAAGCAAGAGCAGAGAGATTTGAAGAAGGAATCCGATATCAATATCAGAGACATAAATGTGTGAGATGTTCCAAGAAGAGGTCCTAGGATAGGGGATATACAGCTCAAGTCTCATAGGGTGGGTTCAGTCATCCTAGAGAGAGGCAATACTTTTCATGTGATGGTAGGGTATATCTCTCTAGAGATTTTCCAACCCATCATTTTTATGACATGGAAATGGTGGATGGGCCACTGAGGTAGATATGGTAACTATAACAGATTGATATGTAGGAGAAAAAACTTGGTGGAGGATATGGGAGAGAAACATGAGGTAGTATACATTTCAACATGTTACAACCACCACCCCCATGTGGTCCACACTAGGCTCAAGGATCTGGAGGACAAGGGAAGGGATAGTTGCATGTGGTCAAGGCATATGACCCAAGGGCTCCATGAATTATTTAAAGTATGGTATGTGTCTACTCTTAGCTGTTGTATTAATAGACACATGTGATAATAATTCTTCCTTATCACAAATCTTGTTCGAGACCTATAATTTCTGGTTAAATCATTTAATTGACCCTTACATCTGGAGATACAAATGGAAGAAGACTCGATAATCAAACTAGTTGCAATAGTTTGATCAAACCCTTGAGGTGAGAGTTTTTATAGGAACCTCTCGGTGGTAGCATTGAGGCCTTAAAATTTAATTCTTAGTATGGATTGTTTATCGATATTCCTTGCTTGGATTGACTGTTTTAGGAAAAAAGGGTTTGGTATGTCTTTAGTGATGGAATGGGGTTTTCCTTGGTCAGTGAAAAAGGAAACCCAGGAAGTGCTAGATAGACTCATTCTTAGGAGGGTTCAATTGATCACTCTTTAGTTAGATAACTTTACCCTTAGGGTGGTGAATGTTATTAGTTTTCAATTCCCAACAGTAGTGGCTGAGTATGAGGAAATATTTCCTGAGGATGTTTCTAAGTTTACCCCCCCCCCCCATAGGGAGATAGAATTCTACATTGTTCTACACCCTGATATGGAACCGATATCAGCATCAGTATATCGGATGGCTTTCGCAGATCTTCGCAAGCTTAGGGTGCAGGTGGAGGACTTGTAGAGGAAGGGCTTAGTAAGACCCAGTGTTCAAGGTTATGTGTAGATTAACGGAAAATTAACCAAGTGACTATGGATAATGATTATCCACTACCAAAGTGTTGATGATCACTTTTATCAATTGAAAGGGGCAGCCTTTTTTGTGGATAGAAAGGTGCATGTAGGATTTTCAACAGTTAAGATAGAGTTTGATGAGCACGCTGATGTTGAGTTTTTCATAGGAGGGACTCGAGTACGTAGTGTTTTGCGATGCATCAGGGAACTAAATTGGTTTTGTCCTGATGCAGAGGCAATCAGTGATTGCCTATGGTTTGCGTTAGTTAATACCACATGAGTAGAACAACGTGACCCATAATGTTGAGTTAGAAATGATAGTATTAGCATTGAATATGTGGTGACACTACCTGATAGGTGGGAAGTTTATCGTCTACTTAGACTGAAAGAGTCTCAAGTATATCTTCTATTAGAAGGTTCTAAACTTCATACAGAGGCATTGGATAGAGTTCATTTAAAACTATGACTTGGAGAGATTCTATACTCCTAGTTAAGGAAATTTGATAGCGGATTATCTTAGAAAGATATCCAATTTGTAGTTTCTAAATAAGGCAACAGAGTAGTTGTGCTCATTACAGTTATCCTTCATGGATAGAGATGATGCAGCCTACCTCTAATCAATGGTTGTTACCCCTACACTCTTAAAGTAAGTCATGGAGGCACAACTCAATGATATCTACTATGAGTCTTTATGTGATCAATTTTGCATAGGTAATACCCCTGATGGATACTCAAAAGGTGGGGGGAACATCATTCTTTTCAAAGGATGCACAATTGTAGCAGTGGATGCCTAGAGTGGAAAGATGCATAGGGATATGCATGTTGGTGTCAAGGTAGACACTGGGGGTGACGGAACAGGTTCAATGTAGGATTACTTATTGAGATAAAAGTATAATTCTGGTTTAAATTAGTCTTATGGTTTGTCAACTCACCATGTAAAGCCCATTATTCTTGGTAGGGGTTTCTCCTTCTATTTCTTGGGGTACTAGGAATGAATTGGGAAGTAATATTGGTTAACTTTATGATGGATTTACCATGTACATCCAGGAGACACAATACCATCTAGGTGATCGTTGACCGACTCACTGAGTCAGACCACTTCCTAACTACCCAGGAGCAGAGATTAGTAGAGAGATTGAGATGCCTCTATGTGTAGAAGATAGTTTGATAGCATGAAGTTTCATCGATGATTGTTTCAGATTGTGATGCTCGCTTTTCATCCTAGTTGTGGAAGGGATTATAGGAGGCGATTGCAAGGAATGCGTAGATCATCTAGGAGCAGATGAAGAATTCACAAAGCCATCTGAAATTTATACTGATAGACGGTGGAGACATTTAGAGTTTGAGGAAGGATACCATGTTTTCCTTTAGATCTCACCCTGATAAGGGTTATGGAGATTTTTCCAGGGTATCAAGTTATCTTCAAGGTTAATAGTACCTCTTTTAGGTACTTCATAAAGTTGGAGAGGTAGCTTACCACTTGGATCTGCCCCGTAGCAGTATTGGGTACACAACATCTTCCACCTATCATAGTTGAGGAGATTCATGCATAAACCATTTCACGTCACAATATAGAGATAGATGGACAACGATATTGGAGTTAATTAGGTTGAGTGCCCAATAAAGATTGAGGATCCTTTGTGGATGGTATTTTCCCTTTGTGCATGTCAGCAGGCAGCACAGGGATCGTAAGAAGAGCACATGGGATATGGAAGCTCATATTCATGCTCTGTACTCCCACCTTTTATTAGAGTAGATCGTTTTTGGATTTTTGAGGACATAAAGCCCTGATGTGGGGAGAATGTAATGACCAGGGTTTTCCCGATTCTATTTTTATAAAATTATTGTAAAAATTATGAGACCAGGTTCTGAGACGGTGTGTGATTCTGAGGCTCGAAATTCCCAGAACGATCTGTAGAAAAATGATAAGTTTTAAAATAGTGTGCATGAGCAGTTTTCCTAAAAAAGTGGAATAAATTCTAAATAGGTGTCGATATTAGAAAGTTGAGGGCACTGTTGAGATCAGAACATTGGATTTACCCTATGCATGACTTAACTTTAGTCAACACGGGTCTCATGTGAAAAAATATGAAAAGGATGTAATCGTAAATAAAATTATTAAATAAAATTATTTTATTTTAAAATCATAATAACACATAAATGATAACTCATATTGGAAATCTGAGACCATCGTTGAGTTTATAATGGGGCGTTTTCCTTAAGAGGATCCTAAAATCAACCGGCGTAGGTCGATTGTGAAAGTAAATTTTTGAAAATTTAAAGAATTAAATATTTTGAAAGAATTATTTTATTTTTAACGTTTCAATGTAACACAGTAGCGTTGTGATGCAGCGACTCAGTGACGTTGTAACTCAGTGACACGAAAACACTAAAATGCATTTAACGCTGAAATGTGTTTTCCTTTTCTAACCATTGGCAGAGACACAAGATTGGATGAATGATCTTGGAGAATTTCCCTAGGAGCGCTGAAGAAGAGCCATGGAAAAATACTCTCATTAGCGAATGGCAGATGATGACGAGATGATGAATCAAGGATTGAAGATCGGTGAACAATGAAAATGCAATCGCTCTTCATCAATGATAAAGCTGAATAATGGTAGGGGGTTTATTTTTTGTGTGTTTTTATTCTCGTTCTTCCTTACCAAAGATTAATGCAGATAAACCCACAAATAGGATGATCTGTGAGTCAATAATTCTTACAGGATGGGTGTTCTGTTTTGGGTTTTGATTTGGGAATTATCCATGCTAAGATTTGATGTTGTTTTACCCACCATTCCTAAATTCTAACATGTATGGATTGAGTCCGACACGAACAAGGCTAGATCGATCCATTTTGGGTGTTCTTGTGCTTCACCTTTTTCCCAATTTTTCATTCTCCTCATTCTTTGTTGGGATCAACGATACAGAGCGAGATCCGAGATGACAGTGGTGTGAGACAGCATCAGGCTTTCCAGGTGGAGTGTGGGGAAGGGAGACTTCCAGTGAGGCGGACCGGCAGTAGAGGCGGCATCGGCCCGACGGCGCGGCCAGGCCAAGAGGACGGTCCCCAGCATGGTGGAAGTTGGTGGTGGAAACCCGTATTCTAATGGGAAAATGAATGTAGGATAACCAGTGGCAGGGGGCCGTAGGTAGAGGCAAAGGAGGTCGTTGGCTCGATGGCCAGCCGTAAGAGCCTGCAACGGCATCGGTCATATGTGGCAGTGACAAGCTGTGGTAGGAGTCCGCGGTGGTGGAGGGACGTGGCTCCTCTAGCCACATTGGATGGAGGACCCACATAAAATCCATGGGTGTGATCTAGTCACATGGATCAGCTGTGTGAAACACGATCTGGCCACATTGACCGGGTGGGCACGCAGGGCCCTCCGCATCCCTGGTGGGTGAACCGGTCTACTCGAGTGGACTAGGCTGGAGCCAGTAGGCCAAACCGCCATCGGGCTAGGCCCAACCAGGTCGGTTCAGACCCAACGGGTCAGGTCAAACCCATATGGCGGGTTAGACCCATCGGGTCGGGTCAGTGAACACTGAATCGGGTCAGGTCGGTCTGACCGGCCCGGACCGGACCCAAACACCACTGGACCCTTTTCACTAAATGACCCATAACTTTCAAATCATAATCCTATTTGATGATCCATTTGTAGTGTAGGGACCCTCACGACGAGGCGGCCATTTTGAGATTGCTTTGTCCGTTTTATTGAGGACCAACATAAGTGTGAATCTTTCCATTGGTTCTTTCCTCAAGGGTTCAGTATGGCATTGTGTCCACACCATTGGGAAAAAATCTCCTCGAGAGGAAAGATTCATGGATAGAGTTTTGGAAACCTACTTGGGACTAGAGAGATACTCTATCACCCCTGATAGAGTTTCTTGGGTATTGAAATGACCTCCGAGTGCAGGGTATTAATCCTCTCTCTAGTGGTCTATATCGATAGGGTTCACGGTATTCTCTAAGGATAATCCCCTACATTACAATCCACACAGTATGGTTTGTGGTATTATCTGAGAAGAATCCTCTATTTTGTATGTTAATACAGATTGGGTCCACGATATTCTTTGAGGATAATCCCCTATTTGTATATCATGATCTTTGACCAGAATTTTCTCTTTGGGAGGGTCCCAAATTAGTAGGACCTCTTGTTATATTCCCTAATGACATCAAGGCTTAAGGAGTGATTTCTCTAGAAATGATAATGCCTCAAGCAGAATCATGTAACCAATGATTGGTTATGATATTGAGACTACTTATCTTAGAGAGACCGGATGTCTTAGGGAACTTCATGACATAAAGAGATCATATATTCTCTCAGATACTTTTTTTTGACTTGTTCTATGTGCTTACTATTAGATATCTTGACGAGTGAGATCTCCCAAAATCGAGAATGCTATGAGAGGAACCATATGGCTGGTAGTGGATAAGACCTTTAGTCTTGGAATCGTTTGTGATTATACCTAGATGTTCTTGTTATATGTGTTTTTGACATATACCTGTGTTGAGATTATTGTTTATTCTTAGTGTTGTTTCTTGTGTGGTCTTTTACTTTGTGATTCAGGGTGACCTACTAAGTATTGTTTTACTCACCCATGTGCGGTCTTTTCCAGTATGTGTCGTGTATTGTGCAGATGTTTGACTCTTTGACGGTGTTCCAAGAAGACTAGGACTAGGTGGGGACTAGTGTGATTAGACAGACTGAGGTGTGTTCCGGTGACTTAAAGACATCATTCCAGTGGCGTACCATGTAGTTGGATCAGGTGGAATTTTCTAAGGATGACCTTCGGTACTTGTGTTAAAGACTCTTTCTTTTTTGTGGGGTTATATTATAGCCAGATAGTACTTTACTGTTTTACTTCTTTCATACTCTGTTGTTGGGTTGTAGTGGTATGCATGCTTTTTATTTACTTAGTTTTTTTACTTTCCAGCATCTTTGGCTTGGATTTGTGTGTGTGTGTGTCGTTTCTTTGTAAAATGCCTCCCATTTGTGGGATATGCCTACTCAGGACTAGTTTTCATCCCCTAGACTATTAGAGGTGGGCTTGGGGTAGTCCTGGCTGTCCCCCAGGAGACAAGTCATGAAAATTTCTCGATAGTAGATTCAGGACCAGAGTATTTTCTATTCCCCTCTTCAGTTCTCAAAACTTTCTTCAAATTATTTTTTCAGTATGAACTTAACCACTTTATGAGTAAGCTTGGTCAACAGGTTGGCTAAATAGGAGAAGTTCTAGATGAAATTCCAATAATAACCCGCTATACTAATAAAATTATGTACCTCGATTATGTTTTTTGGAGTAGGTCATTCCTAGACATCCTTTGTCTTGACAGGATCAACTAAGATTCCATCCTTAGAGACAATATGGCCAATAAAGGGAACTAACTGAAGCCAAAATTCAAAATTTCTAAACATTCTATATAATTCATTTCTTCTAAGACTCTTCAGAATAATATGAAAGTGATTCTCATGATATTACTAGATTTTGAAGTATACCATGATATCATCAACAAATACCATAAAAAAGTCATCAAGATATTCCATGAAAACTCTATTCATTAGATCTATGAAAATAGATGGTACATTAGTCAGTCCAAAAGGCATTACTCTAAACTCATAATGTCTATACCTGGTTCAAAATGTTGTCTTTGGAATATCTTTTTTCCTCACACGCAACTGATGATATCCAGATCTAAGTTCAATCTTAGAAAAATATTGGGCTCCATGAAGTTGATCAAATAAATCATCAATCTAAGGTAAGGGATAGTTTTTCTTTATTATAATAGAATTATTTTCTTTATAGTCAATGAAAAACCTCATGGATTCATATTTCTTATTGAAAAATAGAACAAGGCATCCCCATAGAGAAACACTAGGGTGGATAAATCATTTATCACTAAATTACTATAGCTTTTTCTTTAGTTAAACTAATTCCACTGGGTCTATTATATAAGGATTCTTTGATATAGGCCTTTCACCAAGAATTAAATCAATATAAAACTCAGTTTTCTGCTCTAGAGGATGTCTAGGTAAATCCTCTGGAAATACATCAATGTATTCTTTCACAATAGGTACATACTCAATTTTAATATTTATTTCCTCTCTCATAGATATTGAGTTCTCATCCTCCCTAATAATTCCATTCATTAGAGCTATTGGGGGTGGATCTAGATAAGAATCAGATGGCGATGTTTCTACTCTAAAGATAACAAATTCTACACATTCCTCAAAAATTGTAATTTCATTATTCTTGAAATAGATTTTCTCATCATATTTTGAAATCCAATCCATGCCAAGGATTATTTCAAATTCAACCATAGGTATGATGATAAAATCAGTAGATAAAGCATATTTATATGCCATAATGGGGACTTCCTAACACATATTTATTGCAATGATACTTCCCTTAGGGGTTTTGAATGAAAACTCCCTTGTTAAGGAGAATTGGAAATATATAATTTTTAAATAAAATTGGGAAGATATAAAGGAATTCACTGATTCAGAATCAAATAAAGTATTTTCCAAGTTTGAGGAAATGATTATATTACCTACCACCACATCATTAGGAACTTCAAATTCAGCAGTTGTGATCAGAAAAGATTAGTCTTTCTCCCTTTGCCTTCTCTAGGGAATGTTTCCTTGATGATTAGGAAAATCATTTTCATAATGTCCCATATATTTACAATTGTAGCATAGAACATTGGTAGCTTTTTTCTTTTCCTTGGAATCTCGAGATTGGTGGGTCCTTTATCCACATTTGTAATAGACTCCTTCTCCTTTTAAGTAGGCTCTTGTGTGTTTTTTTAGATGTATCACATGTTGGAAAACTCCCCTTTTTATTCTTCCATTTATACATTATTTCCTCTATCACCCTATTATTCTCTTTTTTCCTTTAAATTCATAAGACTTGGATAATTATTTCTCTATCTTGACTGCACATGAGACTATATCTTCATATGATGATAAAGTTTGGGAAATGAGTTACCTTTAGAGTAATGGTTTTAAACAATAAAAGAATTGATAGATCTTTCTAATTGGATTACATATGTAGTTTGTGGCATGAATTGATAACCTTGTGAAGTTAGCTTCATACTTTGAAGCATTCTCATCATCTTTTTGCATCAAATTTAGAAACAACCTTTTCATATCTGCTCGTTGTTCATGAGGAAAGTATTTTTATAAGAAGATTTCCTTAAACTCCATTCATTCCATATTTTCAATATTTTCCTCCTACTTTGTGTTTTGAATTAGTGACCTCCATTGATCAAAATCTCCTAATAAATGATAAATTTCCATGACAATATTCTCCCTTTTGTTACTTCCCAAAGCGAGAAATATCTTCTCTGAGGAACTTATCCACTGCTCTGCTACAAATGAGTTTTTAGTCCCATTAAATGGTAGAGTTTATTATTGAATAAATAGTTTTAACATTAATCCTCCGCGTTGTGGTGTAGGGTTCTCCATATAGGTAAGATTATTGTTCATAACATGAGTCAGTTGTCCCAGTATAATTATAATTTTATCAAAACTAGTCGCAACTCCAGAACCAACATCATTATCTTGCATAGGGTGGTAATCCCTACATGGGAAATGTGCATTCATGCAGTTTAAATTCCTTCCACTAGGAAACATTTCTAAATGATGGCATACACTAGATTAGGTTATGAACAATATTTCATAATCTTAACCAGTAGAATACTTAACATAAATTGAAATCATATGCATAGTTAATCCCATAATCATAAACATGGTTTCTTTGAGGAAAATTTTAATTTTAAATATTTCATAATGTCTTATAAAGGAGATGTATATTATATAAATCATATACCTATGGATTGTAAAATTAGGTGCATAGTAAGGCCCATTTTCATGTACCAAGTTACCCCAAGTCAAGCCTGAAACACCTTTTCAGAGTTATTACTCCTAGGTACATCTATTCCAGAACCACATCCAATTGTATTATCCCTGAAGGGATGTATTTTCTAAGAATATCAACATAATATCTTCCTTACCAAAATTCTAGGATGTTCTTGTATGTTTATCCTCAAAGTTTATCTTAGGGTTTTGTTCTATAATCTACATTTCCTAAATCATGTTTCCAAGTTTTCTTTTAAAATTTCTCTGAAACCAACTGTAAGGACCTGACCCCAATAGCCTAGAGTTAGTGCCTTATTTTATTACTTTTTCATGATTACAAGAAAGTAATATATAGAAGTAACAAATAGTTTAGTAGTTTCAAAAAACAAGATAAAAAGATAAGTTCAAAAATACATCTTGAAATGAAATACATAATATAAAATCCATATGACTCCTAGATTATCCCTGCAAGTCATTCAAAATATTCATCTTCACAAACTGGGGGAAATAAAATATAAGAAAGGGGTGAGATCAGATTCTTAGTAAGGGTAAGTAATATAGTGAAAGTTATCATAAAAATAAACACTAGGCATGGTGAACAACTAAAAACACATGCCTTTAAAAATATACTTGAGCATAATATGGTAGGAATGAAAGATGATTAAATATGGCCTTATAAATGATCATAAGAGAATAAAACATTACCATTGATATTATACTAGTCAGATTATCACATGGTTTATTGATTACTAATACCATAATGAGGTAATTCATAATGTTGAACATCTGAAACATATTTTCAAGCCCTCAACCAAGAGGTCTGAAAATATTAGGGTAAGGCCTCAGCCAAAACCAAATTCTATTTTTTCTCATTATACCTACTAATGAATAGAGGGTATATAACAGTCCCCACCCATCAAAGTATAAGTCCAATGCATTCCTCGTATGAAAGGGGCTAAACATAAGCAACATGAAGATATGAAATAACTTTCCCCAATTTTTACACATAAACACTAACCATTCTTAGTAGTATGGTGAATGGTATCAAGATAGAACATCCACAGTCAAACTAATCATAAACCATTTAATAAAATATAATATATGATAAAAATAATATATTAACCTCAATAAGACATAAAATTCAACATATGTGTTGAAATAGAAAAAACTACTCTAATAAAAGCATCGAGTAATTTTTGAGAGAAATACACTTTTACTTTGAAAAGAAGAGTTATTTTGGGAAAATATTTGCATAAAACTAGAAATTAACTAATTTAGTTTTTAAATGATTAAATGATTGGTATTATAAAAATAATTGTGTCTTAAAACAGATTATATATTTCACTTGAAAATAAGTAAGAATTTGAGAAGTTCCCTTGAATCGGGCTTGTTTATCAGGAATAATTGATAAATATCTTTATAAAAACATTAACTCTACATAAAATAAAGATGGATTATGATTGGTGAAAATATATATAACATTAAAAAATAATTTATGAGGATTAAATAATAATAATTAAGAATTAAATTAGGATTAAGTGATGAAGAGAGTAACTCGAAAGAAAATGGAGGTTCGGGTAGAAAACCCTTACCTTGTGTCTGAATGTGTTCTGAACATGAGCTTAATATCATGGATAATCAAATTAGATCCATTAATTATTTAATTAAAAACATTATTTGCATTTTTTTATTCTTCTTAATTTTATTAAGTTCATTTATGGCCCTCTGATGAGTTATAATATAAAATGTTATCTCTCAGGAGCGTTCATTTTCTTGGTTTTCATGATCGGTATAATTATATATGGAAGTTCATGTGGAATGGGTATAATTATATAGAATTGAATTTATATGATATTTATGAAAATACAGTATTTTAAATGTTTATACATATCATTTTTTAAATATTATGTGTATGAATCATTAGATAAAACATTTAGTGATAATCGTTTAGATTTTTACAGAGGTTTTTCGATCGCAACGAACTAGTTTTGTTATATTATTTAATATCATGTATAAATGATGCTTCCAAAATCATTAAATAATATATAATACATATTTTATAATATTTTTAAACCATAAAAACAGTTTCATGACCTTCATTGAAGAATAAATTGAAGAATGAAACATCTTCATCCATGAAGATTGTAAATCAGCACCTATGAGACAATGATTTTGTTTTTAAAATACAAGAGAGAGAATAAGGATATTGATGATGGATATTTCATTAAAATGATATAATTATAGCATATAGATGATACTAGAGTTACCAGGATTATTTTGACCGAGGAGGTTAGGAGATAATAATAAAATAAGGAACTTAAAAGAAATTAAAAGGAAAAAGGAAGAGGATTTTACCTCTTGAGTACTCCTCCTTAAGAACCTCATTAAGGGAAGGGGTTTTGGTCTTTTGGAATTAACAAGAGCTCCTAGATGTGGGAATAGGCTAAGTAAGAGTATTTGTATAGAAATTTTAGAAGCTTCAAGGCTTATAGGAGTGAATATAAAAGGGAGTGAGGGGTGGTTTTTATAGTGGAGGAGAGAAGTGATTTTTGAATATATTATTCATTATTTTATTATTTTCCTCAAGAAAATAAATATTTTTTGATTATTTTGACAAAAAATAGTAATAGTTTCATGTGAGTTTAGAAAAATCACCATTTAAATCATCCATGACTCAATCATGATGTAGAAATTCATTTATTTAGCATATTTCATAAATTATCAAATTTCACTATTCACCAAAAATTCAAGTATTTTAGAAAAATACCAAAAATTCACCCTAATAATTTTTTAATGTGTATAATTAAAAAATGAACACAATTTTATCAGAATAATTTTCTAAATAATAGAAATTTAATTTCTATATAAAATAATTTTTTACTTGAAAAATACATATTTTAAATTTAAAACTGATTTTATAATACTTTCAAAAACTAAATTAGGTCTCACAAAATTATCCTAAAATCATAGGGAAAAAATATTTATTGAGGAATACATTTTATAAAAATGAATTTTATTTTAAATAAATTTATTAATTTAAAATTTTAATAAAATATTTATTACTCTTAAAAATATCAACACTTAATTATTAATTTTTAAAATATTCACTCTCATTTATATAGTGCCTATATTTTATTTATGCATACATGGTTTATGTTACTATTCATAAGGTTACATTAATATTTATAAGGGTAAGTTACTATTCATAAGTATAAGTTTCTATTCACTAAAAATGTAAGTTGATCCTATCAAACTCTAAATAACTTACTGATCTCAACCATGTATGTCATTTTTTCAAAATTCAAATCACAGAAGTGGAAAATTATGTATAGTGGATAGGTTATAACTATATCTTATAAAAAAGTGTTTGTTTCCCAGGGACTAAGTCTTTCATTCATTCTATATTAAATTTATTTGTAAAATCTTGGGGTGTTATAATAGTGGGCTTGGGATAACAACTCATGTACTCACTTTAGGCTTAGATTATAACTTGTGTACCTATTTAGGTTTTGTAAACTACCCATATACCTATTTAGGCTTGGGATTAAACCCATGTACCTCTTTAGGATTGTAAAATAACCCTTATACCTCTTTAGTCTTGGTCTATGACTCGTCTACCTCTGTAGGATTGGGCTAGAACTCGTGTACATTCTTGAGCTCATGAGATATTAAACATTAACCAATGCATTGAAGAGAAATATAGGACCCCACTATTAAATCTCACATACATATGTGTTCTACTTGAATACAATCATACAATATATTACAAATAACCTGAGGAAATAAAAATGGGTTTCACAACATTTCTATATGGTATTTTGAAAATTGACATTAAGGAAAAATGATTGATACCTAAAATTCAGTCACCCCAAAAGAGTATTTCATAAGAACATTTAGATGGAGATTAATGAAAAATAATTTCCAAGGAAATAAATCCTTTTTCTATAAATAGTATAATGTTATCAAAACCATAAAATAGTTTTTAGAAAAAGTTTTTAACAATGTCATAAAATAAGAGGTTTTATATCACATTCCAAAGTAATTTTTGAAAAGGTGAAGTAGAGACTATAGTAAAAATTTTATTTAAAAATAATCATAAATAAAAGTTCCTTGAAAATATTTAAAGTTTATAAAAATTAATTTGGATTCAAAGATAAAATATTTTATTATAAAAGGATGGAAAACCCTTTTTAATATTTTTAAATACAATTGTTGAAAACAAACATTTTAAAAATACTAATAAAACAGTATTTTAAAAATTAGTAAAGGTAAACATAATGTTCACATGATTTAATACAAAATAGGGTTTCAAATATTATATGAGAACATTGTTGAGATTTTTAAACATGGATATGGAAGAGAAATCATCATTTAAGATGGAATATATTTATTCAAATCATATAATAATTTTATGAAAAGGGAATTCATTCATGGAAACATATTTATAATAAAACTATTTTTACTTAGTGATATAAAATATTTGATATCATATTAATTTGTAAATTGAATAACATAAATAACTTATAATATCTATGTTCAAGATGAAACTTTATAACTTACAAACAAAGACCGAGTTACCAAAATCCCTTAGGGACAAAATTGTTCATTAAGTAAGAAACATTCGAAAAGGAGTTTATGTGGTGTGGATTTAAATCAACATAATTCAAATAAAAAATAACACATAATAAAATAATAGGGTAAAATGTTCCCAGCATATATGAAATAAATTCAAGAAGAAAAATTATAACCCAATGAACAAGAATTGAGTTAACAAAAAACCTTACAACTTGAGAAAAATTTAATTAAAAATATCTTAAAAGTGATAGATTTAAATTAAACTTAAATTTCCATGAATTTAATTAAAAATATCTTGAAAGTGATAGATTTAAATTAAACTTAATTTCAATGAATAAAATTTATATCATGATCTAATATCTAAAATATTAATTTTATATACCACATAAATAAAATTAGTTTAATAATACAAAACATGTCTTAAAGAGATAAATTTGAGATGAAACCCATTTCCTTATATCCTAACTTCAATAAATGAATTATAACCTCATGTATAAAACAATAAATATAATAATAACTTATTTAAGAACCATATTCATATTTATAACCATTTATAAACTTTATCTATAATTAATATTTATATTTATATTAGTTAGCTTTTACATATTTTCCCACATCAGGTGTTTATAATTTTTATCATTTGTACTAGTTTCATAAGATTGGTGTTAATATTTATCAAAATTTCATCATTAATATATTATTAAAGTTAATAGATTTTATTTTTTATAATTTTTTTATGAATTTTAAAATTCATTTCATGAGGGGTTTTTTCTATTTCCTTGAAGATAAAATCGACAATGAACATGTTTCAGTGATTCTTAATGAATGAAAGATTTTTTCTAAATTAATGAGTTGAATATTTACATAAAATTTATAGAAAAATATAAAAATATATATATTTATATCATATTATACTAATAATTAAGTTACCAAAATCATCCATGATATAATTTCATATAATTTTTCAAGTAGGTGGTTAAACTGACCTAAAAAATAAAAATACCATGATTAATGGATGATTATGAGGTGTTTTAGCTCTTATGAAATTATACCAGAAGTATAATGATATTATTCAGTGTTAATTAGTGTGAAATGTCATAATTTTAAATAATTATAATAATGATATAATTTATATAAATCCATTACTTATAATGAATATATTGTTTTCCTCTTAGTATGCTTATTTTGAACGGTTGAATTTATGACAATCATTTTTTACACATATCGTTAATAGGTTAAAAAAAATTATAATATAACCTTAATGATTTCATAAAAATCATATTTATCATTTTAACTCATTTTTAAAACTAGTGATGAAAGGTGGTAATGAAAATAGGAATGCACTATTCCATGGTGGCATTAGTCTACACATACACAAAGATAATGTTTTCATTTTCCTTTGAATGAGAGAGAGGAATAATATAGTTTATAACTACAAAATATTAAATAATATATATATATATATATCATAATTATATATTAAATTAAAAGTTTTAACCATCTATTTTAGTCTATGAAGGAAAATGAACATGTCGCATCATGGAGGCGGTAGTCTTCACATACGCAGGTTACAATTTCTCATTTTTCTTAATGAAAAATAGAAAAGGTGGTTAATTATTGTAACAAAATTATAATAAAATATGAGTATAATATTTATACTAATTTATTATTTTTTAGATGGTTTAATTTAATTTGAGTAAGAATAAGTGCACATAAAGAAATAAAAATAAGAAAGGAGCAGTTAGAAATGAATACCCTTCTACTTGGATTATATACTTTGTGAAGGGGGTTAAACCATTGAGGTATGGTGTTTTGAGAAAAACAACATCTTTAAGTTGTATATGAGTGTTTAGGATAGTTTTGGGTATATTTTGGGCTAAAATTATGGGGGGTTTGGATGAAGGAAAGTGAAGAGAGGAGATCCAGTTTTATAAGTGAAAAGAGATGGTATTTTTTTGTAAATACCCATAACTTTTTAATAATTGGAAGTCACTATGATGAAAATTGGATCCAAAATTGAGAAATAATGGAAAGGATAAGTGATAATATCTATAAATACCTCAAATAATCATTTATAAACTTGTTTTTAACTCTTTACTGTTAGATTTTTCACTTCTACCATATTAGTTTTTACTATGGTAACTAGCTTTTTTCAAAGGGAAACTATCATTTATTACCTAAAAATAAAATTCTACTTATTTAAAAATTTGAACCTAATGATTCCAAAATTTAAATCCATTTTATATGATTTCATTTCTATAAGTGATAAAAATTAATTTTAAATCTAATTATGTAATGTATTAAAAATATTTTTAAACAAAAAGTAATTTATGTTCTAAAATATCAAATATAGGTTTTTAAATTAAACATAATATTTTAAAATATATAATTTTACTTAAAAAGCATAATTATTTTCAAATAATAGGTTTTAAAAAATTCTATGTAATACTTATATACTAATAATTTCATAAAAGTCACAATATTTGTGAAAATGGTATTTTCACTATTCACATAAAATCAATTAGTTTAGAAACATCCAAAAAATTAATTTTAAGCACATATTATTATTATAAATCAAAAATGATGTTCAATTTTTAAATTAAATTTTTAAAATTTTAGCATTTAATATTTAAATAAAATCGAAAAATATAGTGTAGAACTGATCATATCGGAAAACAGTGTTTTAAAATGTTAACTATTATTTATTCTTATTTCCTATCAATTACTAATTATTTTATTCGTAATATATTATTAATATGTCAATATATTTTATTATTATTTAATAATCATATACTTTGTTTCTTGAAATAAAGTGTTGATTTTAGAAAAATATATTTTAAAGTATAAATTAATTTTTTTAGTAGTTTTAGCTATACTAATTGAATATAATTAATATTAAAAGTATTTTTTATTTTCATTATACACATATTTATTAATTTAGTTTCTTCTATCCATACCAAATAATTTTATGGGAAATTTTTAAGGGTCATATTTAATATATAATAAATATCACGGTTTCATTTTAGTTCGGTGTTTCATGTTGAGAAATCTACAAAACACATTGTTTATTTAAGGAAAACATACATTGAAATATTTGTTCATTAAATCTCACCCCACCCCCTATAAATAAATTTCATCTTTATAATTTTTTAATAATTTTATACTAATGAAAAATAGTTATGGGAATCTATAAGGTAGACATGGATCATGATTTAATTTTCGAATGGAGTATCAATCATACTTACTAAGGGAAGACTATGAAACATACCTATAGGTATAGAATTTGGGATAACTAACCCCCATGATTAATTTACCTAGAGATTTTATAGTCATCTTCTTAGTGATAGATGATCATAGGTTAATTTAATATTTTGAATGATATTTCCTAGTTTTGGTAATTTAGTTGGAAAATCCATTTCCAAAATCACATAGAATTTATCTAAAGGATGAATAATACCACTTCCACTTGGGTTAAAATTGTAATAACATGGTCTTTATTAGATGTTCAGATCCTTTTAATTTCAATCAAATTAATTATTTTATACCTTATATTAATTCTTAATGACTTCATGGAGGTTACTAGGGTGTTTGGAGCTTGTGTAGAGTTAGAAACCCCGGTCAGTGGACAAAAACACTGGGGTGGATGGTTATTAGAAATCATGAAACTCATCCCGTATAGTCTCTACTAACTGTGTGGGGCTAGATAATGGAGTGAATTAGGGAACATGGTTTTACCTAACCATGAACCAAGGGATGAATACCCATGAAAAATGTCTATATTTTTTAGCTGAGGCATATCACATGGTTGGTGTATGGTTTCTCAAACCATGCAGCCTAACTGTGTGGGTTTCCCTCTTTAACTAGTGGGAGGCATATGGGTGGTGCACGGGTTGGCCAACCATGTGGCCAAACCATATGACCTAAATATTTTGTGTGAAATGACCATTTTTTCCTTATATCTATTTTAATTCAAAACCATTCTCTTTTTATTATTTCCTTCAATCATAGACAGATTATCCTCCTATTAGTGATCCTCTTCAAGCCTAATCTATGTATTGATATAAATCTTCCATCTTAATTCCAATCGATATTTTGTTCATCTCGTTGGATTCCTCTTGGTAAGATATCGATTCTATTTTAGTCTTTATTCATTTATCTTCTCCTCAACAAACTTATCTAGGGGTAGGGTCATATGCCCTATTTTCATGGCATTGATCCATTCTTCTAATTTATTCCAATCTAGACTGAACTAAAGGATGATACTAGATATAGAGAGTTATACAAGTATGAGGTAGGTGGTCTATAAATAATCCCTCAAGTTATGGTGTTTTATAATATGTGTCATTGTGCCCCATGCTTATTTCACCATGAATTTCCTTAAATTGAATCATCCTTTAGTTTTTTTACCTATTATAACCCAAATCATGTCAATGTATACAACCTTGGAGTGAACCATCCCTTTGGGAGTTCCCTCCTTATGCCTAATTGGATTTAATGAGAAAATATCTAATGAACCTATTGAAGTTTGTGGTTTTAAATATAAATGGTAATATCATAAATTGTTAATGGATAAATGTTGTGTTATATAATGGATAACACCCGTGTCATATAATTAATTTAATTTATTAGGGATGATTGGTAAGCCCACATCACCAAATTAAATGGACAATGGTTACTCCCTTGTCATTAAATAATGTAAATGATAAATGGATTATAGCTTATCTCATAGTAAGGTCAATGGTTATTTTATCAATGATAAGACATAAAGTAATGATGAACCTTAATAACTATTGTGAATGGGTGTGATGGCCCTTATGAATTACAATGAATGGGAATAATGACCTTTATGCATAATTATACTAAATGGGCATTGAAGCCCATAATAATTATAAAAAATAGACATAATGACCCTTGAACATGTTATATCAATAAACACATGGAGACCCTCATATAAATGTAAACTATATGGGCATGATGTCCCTTGTGATACTATACAAGAATGGAGTCCCTTACTATGATATTATACGGTAACGGTGTCTCTTACTATGATACTATATTGGTATGGAGTCCCTTATTGTGATATTGGGAATGGCATACTTATTCCGTGATACTATCCATGAAGTCCCCTATACTACTATGATACCGGGCATGGCCTCCCTTATAAATGTGATACTAGGTATGGGGTCCCCTTTAATACTATGGTATTGGGCATGGAATCCCTTATAAATTTGATATTGAGCATTGTTTCCCTTGAACTAGTTTATAGTTATTCCGACATGGGCCAAAACAGGTAGTGTCAGCCTAGTTTCCATTCATAAACTAGAGTCGACCCATTTTAAATTATTATTACTACTTTACTTTATTATATCTGCACACTGTCATGTTATATACATAGACTAGATATTTATAGACATTTTTTGTGGTATCCTACTGAGATTTATCTCTTACCTTATTCGAGACACCGATAGTACCAAGGCATATTACATGATTACAGGTGTAGATAAATGGAAACATCCTCTTACGAATGTGTAACTACTCTCATGACATATGATAGAGCTGATAGCATATGATCGGGATGGATCTTAGGATGTTGGGATATATTTTTCAATTTTTGTATATTTTTGTATAGTACTACTACCTACTGATTTTATCCATGTTTCCCTTCTTTATTGATACATGAAATATATTATCATCCTTTTGTATATGATTCAATTCCATTATTTTGGGTATTTATATTAGTTTCTTGGTTATTTACATCTATTTCTCTATTTTTTCACTATTATATTACTTCCAATATTTATCCATTGATTTTTCCGATGTGTTACTTTGGAGATAGGGGAATAGTCTCTTCGTAGACATACCCAAGGCCCTTGATACTATTTGATATACTCTAGTGTTCGGGGAGATTCGGTTGAGTCCATGTGACCAACAGAGCTTGAGGCATCGTTTAGTGGAATCCAGGTCTGGGATATAACAAAGTGGTATGAGATGTTTTCTTTTCTTGCCTTACTATTTTTAGACATTGTACAAGTGATTAGGAAGGTTATGGGGTTTGTTAATAATGTGTTCCTAGTAGTATCTAACCCATGTATAGAGAAAATCCATATTTCCTTGAATAGAAAGTATTATTTTCTACTTTTTTCTATTACAGATGATCTGATTCCATTGTTGTGTGGTGCACTTGAATTGTGATATTACTATTTACATAGTTGAGTTTTATCATTTATCCTTGTCCCAATGATATGATGTAAGGGAAGAATTGAGCATGAATCATATTAGGCACCTTTTAGGAAATTCACATGCCACACATATGTTATTCCATATAGGATCATTGTTTGGTTTTCATTGCATGTGATTTCAATGAGTTCTTTAGTTGTTATAAATATAATTGTTATCAGCTAATGATTTTTGTAAGGGATTGAGAAGAACATATTTGGTACTTAGAGTTCCTTCCATAACCTAATAGTGTTTTCCTGCAAAGGATATAGCAAGCACCCTAAGAAGTCAACTATGACACATTGAGTCATGGACCATTGGTTGCATGGACTGAAATGTGTTATGGTATGGATTAAATAGACGTCGCATTTTGGTTCATAAGGTGTATGGTCCCTTATGGATTTGAATTGGGGAAACATTTTTTTCAACTATTTAAAGAGAAATGATATAAATATGAATTTAAAAATGAAATTAAAATTCACAAAGATAGAGCTTGACCTAGTCCCGGTCTTAGTAGTAGGAAGTAGGTAGTGCCTCTGTTGTTTTTTAAATGTTTTTATCACCCAAACATGACTCTTTGAGATAGTATAGGGGTGTGACTATTATATATAACGTCTTTTTACCTATTATAGTTATTTATTTTTGGATTATTACTTTATCTAATCATATCTAAGGAGTGTGTTTGGTAATTGTAAACTAATTCCATGATAACATCCTCTGATCGTATGTCAGGAGGGCAGTGACGACCATACTCCAGAGTAGGTGGGCCCTGAGCCACCACTTTTACCTCTAGTAGTTCCTCTTGTGGAACCTCTTCTGTAAAGACCCGCAAATTTCAAGGAAATTTTTTTCTTAATTTTCTTTGGAATTTTACAAGAGCGCAGCTTCAGACGGCACCTGATTCCGAGGCCCGGTGTGCCCGGAATCAATTTCCGAAGTTTGGCTCGGGTACGTTCAGTGAACGGACGAGCGGGTTTTTCTATCTTTGAAACCGGTGCCCGGAATCGAATTCTGAGGGCACCGATGAAATCGCAGCGCCGGTATTTGCTTAGAAACGCCTCTTCCGGATTTGTGTTTGCTCAGACGTGGTTTTTAAATTTTGCGGCTTTAAGTCAGAAATAAAATAAAGTTTGTGCGACAACTTTATTTTATTTCACTTAAGCTGCTGGAAGCCACTTGAAGTCACTTAAAGATGACTTGAACTGAGTTGAACTGGATAGGATGCTATCCAGAAATATCCTACCCCTTGGTAGGATATTTGTGAGGCAGGGCCCGCACGAGCCCCGCCGTTTCTTTCGCTAAGTAACGCACCCGCGAAAACCCGTCAAAGTAACTGAAAAGTCAACCGACGCGTTTTCTTTAATTCTTAACAGACCATTTGATTGGGTGGTTTATTTCGTGAATTAAATGGACTGTTTCTTCGTGAATTAATTGGGTCGTTACTTATGCGTTTTACGTTTGTTGGCAAAATAATAAAATAGACAAACTTGTCTATTTTGGAGGATTGCTATTCCTCTGAGCCTCCACTCTCCCCGCGAAGAACGCGAAGAACGCGAAGAACGCGAAGAACGCGAAGAACGCCGGAACCGGAATTCGACGACGCACGATCCGCGACGTCAACAACTTTTCCGCGACCTTCTTCTTCTTCTTCTTCGGTGCCTCTTCTTCCGCGGCGGACCTGCGATCGGCGGTTAAAGGTGAGAATCGAAACTTCTAAATTCTCCCTTTTTAATTCCAATAACAACGGATTTAATTAATTAAATCCGTTTGTTCTTGACCCGGAGATTGGCGACGCGACGCCAGATACCGCGACGACGCGACGATCTCCTTCTTCCGCGACGAGCAATCCCGCGACGATCCCCCGTTCGGCAACGACAGCTGCGAGGTAGGGATTTATTTCGGAAAATTACCCCTTTTTTAATTTTCTCATGAGCGTTCTTGAAAAATTTAAAAAGCCGGTTTCAAACGAACAATTTTATTTTAATTAAAATTGTTCGATCATGTGTTGATCATTTTTATTTTCTCCCGGTTGTTTATTTCTAACGCGGAGGGTGCGGGCCAAACGAACACGGCCCGACGACCCTCCGCCGTTCTTGTGTTGTGCGGATATGACGGACGACGATGAACCGCGCGGCAGGGGCGATCTGGTGATCCCGCAGTGAAGGTCGGCCCCCGAGAGAAGCAACGGCGCAGACGGGAGGCGAAACGGGCCACCGGAGCAACTCTGGCGGCCCGCGGAAGGCGGCGGCGGCGCGGGTCGCCGGCAAGGCGGCGCCGGCGACCGGAGGCGGCGGCGCCCGGCGCGCCGCCGTGGAGAAGATCCGCCGCGGCTGAAGCCGCGGCGGCGGCGGCCGGTTCCGCGGCCGCGCGGAACCGGGGACGGACGCGGCGGCCCGGCCGCGTCCGCGTGGCAGGCGGCCCCCCGCGGGGCCGCGTTCGCTTGAGCCGCGGGTCAAGCCCGCGGCGCCCTTCCTTCGGCCGCTCGGCCGAAGCCGAGCCGGCCGGTCCGGTCGGCCGGGCCGCGCCCAGGCCGGACCGGACCCGGCCTAGCCGGGTCGGGCCGGGTCGGGTCGACCCGATTCGGGCCGACCCGGTTCGGCCGACCCCAGGGGGGGTTCGGGCCGGGTCGCCCCGGGCCCAGTACCCCCGTTTCGGGCCCTCTTCGGTCTTTTGCCCATATCTTGGGCTTGGGACCTCCGATTGACGAACCGTCAGCGGCTACGCGATCCTTGGATCGAGACGGTCGTTTCAGTATATTATACTCAAGGTTTCGGAAGACTTTGGGTTCGGTCGGGTTGGTTCGTACACGAAACCAACCGGGCCCTCGGAGCGGAAACGCTCATAACTTGAGCTACGGACGTCCGATCGACGTACTGTCAGTTGTGGTAGTTTCCTCTAAGTGAGACGGAACTTTTGGCATACTCCGCCCGAGGATCGGATACAGGCGGAGTACGGTCGGGTTGGTTTTGCCCTAAAAACCAACCGGGCCCCTGGGACGAAAATGCCAATAACTCTCAGACCGGGCGTCCGATTGACGCGCCGTCTGTTGCGTTGAGATCCTGTTGTCGATACGGAACTTTTGGATACATCAACTTCGGACTACGTGTCAGTTGATGTATCAGCCTCTCGGCTCGTGGAGCGGACCCTCCTAAACGAGCTCGCTTTGTGCGGGAACCCTAGCGCTGGCTGTGACTTCGACGGCAGAGCAGAGATCCTTCGTGGACTGCGACGACGGCAGAGCAGAGATCCTCCGTGGACTGCGACGACGGCAGAGCAGAGATCCTTCGTGGACTGCGGCGACGACTGTGCAGAGATCCTCCGTGGACTGCGACGACGGCAGAGCAGAGATCCTTCGTGGACTGCGGCGACGACTGTGCAGAGATCCTCAGTGGACTGCGTCGACTACTGCACTCAGCGATCCCATGTGGATCAGTGCCTACAGGTTCTGTGTGAGCCCGATCCTACGTGGGTCCTTACTACCGGTTCTGTGTGATCCACTGCCTACAGGTTCTGTGTGAGCCCGATCCTGTGTGGGTCTTTTGCGGGGGTTAGTACCTATCGATCCTTCGTGGGTCCGACGACTTAGATGGATCAGTGATCATCTTTGACGTCATCTGAAAAAGTATACCTGGTTGAGCTGAATCTTATGTTACTCTCCTATGTGGATTGTGTTGAACTATCCTAAGTGGATTTACTGTTACTCTCCTATGTGGATTGTGTTGAACTATCCTAAGTGGATTTACTGTTTACTCTCCTATGTGGATTGTGTTGAACTATCCTAAGTGGATTCACTGTTTACTCTCCTTTGTGGATTGTGTTGAACTATCCTTTGTGGATTTTACTGTTTACTCTCCTTGTGGATTTGAGTCTTGCTTTCCTTCGTGGATTGAGTTGTTCTTGAGCTCGTGAGCAGAGCTAGAATTGGGGACTTAGGTATATGTATGGGCATATACCTAAGTCGAGTCAGATGTTACTTCGTGATTGCATCTTTCTTTTGTGCTATATCCTTTGTGGATTTCGGGAGACCTTCGGGGGTCTCGGGGTCCTTACTGAGTAGCTTGTACTCACCCCTGCACGGGCTATGCCCGCACCTTGTTGTGTTGGTTGCAGACGACGGACAGCGCTGATCACGGTTGGGGCGTGGAGCAGGACGGTACCTGGAGGTGGACCACTGGGCGGGACGTGCTCGGAGCGGACGTGGGACCCGAGGAGCCTGGAGGCTATCTGTACCCACCCTTCAGGTGGGATTGCCAGTGGACGACACGAGGCCGCCGTCTTTTCTTCAGTTGCTGTACTTTACTTTTCAGTTGTACTTTACAGTTGGGCTTGTATTTCCGGCCCCCTTTACTTTTCTGCACTTTACTTTCCGCTTGCTGACTCTGTGTGGTTGTTACTTATAAAGGCAATGCCTTCCCTGTTTACTGGGATTTTACGCCTTGGTGCTAGTCGCCAGCCCCTGGCCTATGGAAGGCGGGCTTGGGTTAGTCACGGCACGGGCCCCGAGGACGGGTCGTGACAAATTGGTATCAGAGGTGGTCGGTTCTACCGCAGACTCTGATCGTCCTTTCTTTCTATGTGAAGCAATAGTGTTTAGTGTATTGAGTGTGGTTATCAGTTCAGGGAGCCCAGTGTTGGTGCGGCGGCCGACGTATCCGTACACCAGGTCCCTGACTCCTGATTTCCGACTTAATGCATGAAAACATTGATTGCGTGTGTGTTTCAAGTTTTTCTTTGTGATTACTTGTGTCAGCTCACCGGGTATACTGATCTGCTTTATGAAAGTCTCAAGTTTTCCTTGTGATTACTTGTGCCAGCTCACCAGGTATACTGTTCTGACTGTGGTGCTCTTGTTCTCCTTTTCAGGATGGCCCCGCGACGACTGCCGGCTAGGGTTCCGAGTGTAGGGCGCAACGACAGCCCACCGAGCGACGAGGCCTCGGTGCAGGGCCCTTTGCCAGCTGTGGCACCGGCGGTAGCTTTACCCGCCGAGCCACCGATGCTACCAGTACCAGACGCTGACGATGCACGTCGCCTCAGGGCACTGCATGAGTTTCAGAGCCAGCGACCGCCCAGGTTTCGCGGTGAGGCGGACCCCCAGGCCGCCGAGGACTGGCTAGAGGCGGTGGTACGGATCTTCAGACTAGTGAGGACACCAGCGGATCTCATGGTGATTCTCGCAGCGAGCCTCCTGCAGGCGGCGGCAGGACGATGGTGGAGCCTGATGCTCCAGGTTCACGATGAGGCATCCCTGCTCTGGACGGACTTCGAGAGCCTCTTCCGCTCTGAGTTCGTCCCGGCCACCCTCCGAGCGGTGCGCATCCAGGAGCTTCTCCAGCTGCGCCAGGGCAGCATGACGGTCACTCAGTACGCGGCGAGGTTCACGGACCTATCTCGCTACTCGACCGACATGGTACGGGACCCCTTCTTCCGGGCCCGGACCTTCGAGCAGGGCTTGCGACAGGAGATTCGGGCGTCGCTGATCTCCCTCAGCATTCCGACCCAGGCGGGAGTGCTGGAGCGAGCCCTCCTGATCGAGAGCTTCCTGGCAGAGCCTTCTTCAGCGGCGAGACCTAGCGCAGGGCGGTAGGTAGCTGAGTCTTCGGCAGCAGGTAGCCGACGGATGACTCACGGGTCCAGGCAGACCAGACCCCCACGCAGACGGCCTCAGGACACCGGCTCAGCAGTACGAGGCACACAGCGGAGTGCCAGCCTTTCGAGAGGCAGGCTGTGCTACTCTTGCGGCGGGCAGGGTCACATGGCTCGTGACTGCCCGACTCGCCGATCAGAGGAGCAGCAGACGGTGGAGGGGCCACCCAGGCAGAGGCAGAGGGTCGACCGTGGCGGTCCGCAGGGAGGAGGCGGACGAGGCAGAGGAGCTGGCCGAGCAGCGGGTGGTGGGCGACGCTTCCAGGCTCTACCCCCACCACCACCAGGAGGGCCACCTCGACCACAGGGAGCTGGCGGGCAGGGACAGGCCCAGCTCCAGGCAGTGGAGGCCTACGACCCCGACTTGCCAGAGATGATTCGAGGTACGATCTATGTCTATTCCACCCTTGCTGCAGTACTTATAGACACAGGAGCGAGTCACTCTTTCATAGCCTCTGCCCTTGTTCGGAGCTCGGAGATTCCGACTGAGCCGTTGGCTCGATCCTTACGGCTAGAGACTCCTACGGGAGCAGACTCGACGATTACGCACTGGTGCCGGCAGTGTGAGCTTACTCTAGGAGGCGAGAGCTTCGGCTGGGATCTCCTTGTAGCGGCGTCGAGGCCTTACGACGTCATCTTGGGCATGGATTGGCTATCCACGGTTCATGCCCAGATCGACTGTTTTAGGCGCAAGGTGCGATGTGTTCGCACCGACGGGAGCAGGTTTACCTTCACCGGCGAGAAGGGAACCTTTGCAGCACAGGATGGACTTCCGCGGAGGAGAGTGCAGCCCATCTCTCATCAGTTGGCTAGCCTCATCCTAGGAGCAGTGGACGTGCGGAGTCCAGCTTTTCCTGCAGTGGTGGACCAGTACGTAGACGTCTTTCCCGACGACGTTCCAGGGCTACCTCCTCGTAGAGAGGTAGACTTTTACATCGACTTGTACCCCGGGACAGCCCCGATATCTACTCCAGCATATCGGATGGCCCCCGCCGAGCTTCGGGAGCTGCGGGTACAGTTAGAGGACTTGCAGAGCAAGGGGTTTATCCGACCCAGTGTTTCACCCTGGGCTTCCCCGATTTTGTTCGCCAAGAAGGCGGACGGGAGCTTGCGACTGTGTGTCGACTATCGTCGCCTGAACCAGGTGACAGTGAGGAACAAGTATCCGCTGCCACGGATTGATGACCTCTTCGATCAGCTCAAGGGAGCGCGGTGGTTCTCGAAGATAGACCTCCGGTCAGGCTATCATCAGCTCAGAGTTCGAGACGAGGACGTACAGAAGACGGCCTTCAGGTGTCGGTATGGCCATTATGAGTTCTTGGTTATGTCGTTCGGCGTAACCAATGCTCCAGCAGTGTTCATGAGCCTCATGAATAGGATCTTCCAGCCATACCTCGACCGATTTGTCGTTGTCTTCATTGACGACATTTTGGTATACTCGACGACTGAGGAGGAGCATGCCTACCACCTGCGAGTTGTGCTAGACACACTCCGAGAGCACCAGCTTTATGGCAAGCTCTCAAAATGCCAGTTCTGGTTACGTGAGGTCCATTTCTTGGGGCACGTCATCTCTGAGGCGGGAGTTGCAGTGGATCCCGCGAAGATTGAGGCAGTACTAGCTTGGGAGCCACCCAGGAGCGTGACGGAGGTGCGGAGCTTCTTGGTCCTAGCAGGATACTATTGGAGATTCGTGCCAGACTTCTCCAGAGTTGCGGCACCACTCTCAGCGTTGACAAAGAAGGGGAAACCCTTCGTGTGGTCAGACAGATGTCAGCAGAGCTTCCAGGAGCTGAGGCAGAGGTTGACCAGCGCACCTATCTTGAGGTTGCCTGAGGAGGGAGTTGGATACGTAGTTTACTGCGACGCATCAGGGACTGGACTCGGGTGCGTCCTGATGCAGGAGCGGGCCGTGATCGCCTACGTATCACGTCAGTTGAGGCCGCATGAGCAGAACTACGCCACTCATGACCTGGAGTTAGCAGCAGTGGTCTTCGCTCTGAAGACGTGGCGGCACTATCTGATGGGCGAGCGCTTCACGGTCTTTTCTGACCACCAGAGTCTCAGGTATATCTTCTCTCAGAAGGACCTGAACCTAAGACAGCGGAGATGGCTTGAGTTCCTCCAGGACTATGACTTTGAGATAGTCTATACTCCTGGGAAGGGGAACGTGGTAGTCGATGCCCTCAGCAGGAGGACGGGCATTCAGCTGCTTGAGGAGGCGACGGAGCAGCTAGCCTCCTTGCAGATATCCTTCGTGGATAGAGACGGAGCAGCCTTTCTTCAGTCTCTCACAGTCTCTCCTCCACTTCTACAGCGGGTCAGAGAGGCTCAGCGTGGGGACGCTGACTGTGAGACCCGGCGTGCACTGATATCCTCAGGTCAGGCGCCTGATGGTTTCTCCCTTGGAGCAGAGCACGACATCCTTTTCAGAGGGCGTACCTTCGTACCAGTTGCTTTACGAGAGGAGGTGCTGAGAGAGTTTCACACTTCTCCCTTGGCGGTACATCCCGGAGTGGCGAAGATGTACCAGGATCTCAGACGATAGCACTGGTGGCCGGGCATGAAGAAAGCTGTGGCAGAGTTCGTTTCACGATGCCTCACCTGCCAGCAGGTGAAGGCAGAGCATCAGGTACCAGCAGGTTTGGTACAGCCCTTGGAGGTCCCGGAGTGGAAGTGGGATAGCATATCTATGGACTTCGTGACTGGACTTCCACGTACTTCCAGAGGTCACGACTCCATTTGGGTGATTGTCGACCGACTCACCAAGTCGGCACACTTCTTACCCATCAGAGAGCAGGGCTCAGTGGAGAGCTTGGGACGTCTTTACGTCCAGGAGATCGTACGGCTTCACGGTGTGCCATCATCTATCGTCTCTGATCGTGATGCTCGTTTCACTTCCCGGCTCTGGAAGGGGTTGCAGGAGGCGTTCGGGACGCGGCTCCATCTGAGCACAGCCTTCCACCCTCAGACAGATGGTCAGACGGAGAGGACCATACAGACACTCGAGGACATGCTCCGTGCATGTGTTCTCGACTTTGGTCGCAGCTGGGAGGACCACCTACCCTTGGTGGAGTTCGCGTACAACAACAGCTACCACTCCACCATCGGGATGGCACCATACGAGGCGTTGTACGGCAGACCCTGCAGATCACCGTTGTGCGGGACAGACCCTGGGGAGTCAGCACTCGTGGGACCAGAGATGGTCCGAGCCACGACAGAGAAGGTCCAGATCATCCAGGAGAGGATGAGGACAGCTCAGAGCCGGCAGAAGTCATATGCTGACAGGAGGCGGAGGCCACTGGAGTTCGAGGATGGCGACCACGTCTTTTTGCGTGTCTCACCTCGACGTGGTTTACGGAGATTTGGCCGAGGCGGCAAGTTGTCTCCACGCTTCATCGGGCCTTTCCAGGTCCTCAGTAGGATAGGAGAGGTGGCTTATCGCCTGGCTCTACCACCTCAGTTGCACCGGGTGCACGACGTCTTTCACGTGTCTCAGCTGAGGAGATACGTGCACGACCCGACGCACATCATCGACTTTGGGGAGCTGGACGTGGACGATGGGGCGACTTTTGCGGAGGTCCCAGTGGAGATCGAGGATCGACAGGAGCGGGTCCTACGTGGGCGGTCGATTCCTCTTGTGCGCGTCAGATGGCAGCACGGGAACCTCCAGGAGAGCACTTGGGAGCGGGAGGCTCAGATGCGTGCTCAGTACCCCCATTTGTTCCCCTAGTTTTGATGTATCTTTACGGGGACGTAAATCCCTGAGGTGGGAGTGATGTAAAGACCCACAAATTTCAAGGAAATTTTTTTCTTAATTTTCTTTGGAATTTTACAAGAGCGCAGCTTCAGACGGCACCTGATTCCGAGGCCCGGTGTGCCCGGAATCAATTTCCGAAGTTTGGCTCGGGTACGTTCAGTGAACGGACGAGCGGGTTTTTCTATCTTTGAAACCGGTGCCCGGAATCGAATTCTGAGGGCACCGATGAAATCGCAGCGCCGGTATTTGCTTAGAAACGCCTCTTCCGGAGTTGCGTTTGCTCAGACGTGGTTTTTAAATTTTGCGGCTTTAAGTCAGAAATAAAATAAAGTTTGTGCGACAACTTTATTTTATTTCACTTAAGCTGTTGGAAGCCACTTGAAGTCACTTAAAGACGACTTGAACTGAGTTGAACTGGATAGGATGCTATCCAGAAATATCCTACCCCTTGGTAGGATATTTGTGAGGCAGGGCCCGCACGAGCCCCGCCGTTTCTTTCGCTAAGTAACGCACCCGCGAAAACCCGTCAAAGTAACTGAAAAGTCAACCGATGCGTTTTCTTTAATTATTAACAGACCATTTAATTGGGCGGTTTATTTCGTGAATTAAATGGACTGTTTCTTCGTGAATTAATTGGGTCGTTACTTATGCGTTTTACGTTTGTTGGCAAAATAATAAAATAGACAAACTTGTCTATTTTGGAGGATTGCTATTCCTCTGAGCCTCCACTCTCCCCGCGAAGAACGCGAAGAACGCGAAGAACGCGAAGAACGCCGGAACCGGAATTCGACGACGCACGATCCGCGACGTCAACAACTTTTCCGCGACCTTCTTCTTCTTCTTCTTCGGTGCCTCTTCTTCCGCGGCGGACCTGCGATCGGCGGTTAAAGGTGAGAATCGAAACTTCTAAATTCTCCCTTTTTAATTCCAATAACAACGGATTTAATTAATTAAATCCGTTTGTTCTTGACCCGGAGATTGGCGACGCGACGCCAGATACCGCGACGACGCGACGATCTCCTTCTTCCGCGACGAGCAATCCCGCGACGATCCCCCGTTCGGCAACGACAGCTGCGAGGTAGGGATTTATTTCGGAAAATTACCCCTTTTTTAATTTTCTCATGAGCGTTCTTGAAAAATTTAAAAAGCCGGTTTCAAACGAACAATTTTATTTTAATTAAAATTGTTCGATCATGTGTTGATCATTTTTATTTTCTCCCGGTTGTTTATTTCTAACGCGGAGGGTGCGGGCCAAACGAACACGGCCCGACGACCCTCCGCCGTTCTTGTGTTGTGCGGATATGACGGACGACGATGAACCGCGCGGCAGGGGCGATCTGGTGATCCCGCAGTGAAGGTCGGCCCCCGGGAGAAGCAACGGCGCAGACGGGAGGCGAAACGGGCCACCGGAGCAACTCTGGCGGCCCGCGGAAGGCGGCGGCGGCGCGGGTCGCCGGCAAGGCGGCGCCGGCGACCGGAGGCGGCGGCGCCCGGCGCGCCGCCGTGGAGAAGATCCGCCGCGGCTTCAGCCGCGGCGGCGGCGGCCGGTTCCGCGGCCGCGCGGAACCGGGGACGGACGCGGCGGCCCGGCCGCGTCCGCGTGGCAGGCGGCCCCCCGCGGGGCCGCGTTCGCTTGAGCCGCGGGTCAAGCCCGCGGCGCCCTTCCTTCGGCCGCTCGGCCGAAGCCGAGCCGGCCGGTCCGGTCGGCCGGGCCGCGCCCAGGCCGGACAGGACCCGGCCTAGCCGGGTCGGGCCGGGTCGGGTCGACCCGGTTCGGCCGACCCCAGGGGGGGTTCGGGCCGGGTCGCCCCGGGCCCAGTACCCCCGTTTCGGGCCCTCTTCGGTCTTTTGCCCATATCTTGGGCCTGGGACCTCCGATTGACGAACCGTCAGTGGCTACGCGATCCTTGGATCGAGACGGTCGTTTCGGTATATTATACTCAAGGTTTCGGAAGACTTTGGGTTCGGTCGGGTTGGTTCGTACACGAAACCAACCGGGCCCTCGGAGCGGAAACGCTCATAACTTGAGCTACGGACGTCCGATCGACGTACCGTCAGCTGTGGTAGTTTCCTCTAAGTGAGACGGAACTTTTGGCATACTCCGCCCGAGGATCGGATACAGGCGGAGTACGGTCGGGTTGGTTTTGCCCTAAAAACCAACCGGGCCCCTGGGACGAAAATGCCAATAACTCTCAGACCGGGCGTCCGATTGACGCGCCGTCTGTTGCGTTGAGATCCTGTTGTCGATACGGAACTTTTGGATACATCAACTTCGGACTACGTGTCAGTTTATGTATCAGCCTCTCGGCTCGTGGAGCGGACCCTCCTAAACGAGCTCGCTTTGTGCAGGAACCCTAGCGCTGGCTGTGACTTCGATGGCAGAGCAGAGATCCTTCGTGGACTGCGACGACGGCAGAGCAGAGATCCTCTGTGGACTGCGACGACGGCAGAGCAGAGATCCTTCGTGGACTGCGGCGACGACTGTGCAGAGATCCTCCGTGGACTGCGACGACGGCAGAGCAGAGATCCTTCGTGGACTGCGGCGACGACTGTGCAGAGATCCTCAGTGGACTGCGTCGACTACTGCACTCAGCGATCCCATGTGGATCAGTGCCTACAGGTTCTGTGTGAGCCCGATCCTACGTGGGTCCTTACTACCGGTTCTGTGTGAGCCACTGCCTACAGGTTCTGTGTGAGCCCGATCCTGTGTGGGTCTTTTGCGGGGGTTAGTACCTATCGATCCTTCGTGGGTCCGACGACTTAGATGGATCAGTGATCATCTTTGACGTCATCTGAAAAAGTATACCTGGTTGAGCTGAATCTTATGTTACTCTCCTATGTGGATTGTGTTGAACTATCCTAAGTGGATTTACTGTTACTCTCCTATGTGGATTGTGTTGAACTATCCTAAGTGGATTTACTGTTTACTCTCCTATGTGGATTGTGTTGAACTATCCTAAGTGGATTCACTGTTTACTCTCCTTTGTGGATTGTGTTGAACTATCCTTTGTGGATTTTACTGTTTACTCTCCTTGTGGATTTGAGTCTTGCTTTCCTTCATGGATTGAGTTGTTCTTGAGCTCGTGAGCAGAGCTAGAATTGGGGACTTAGGTATATGTATGGGCATATACCTAAGTCGAGTCAGATGTTACTTCGTGATTGCATCTTTCTTTTGTGCTATATCCTTTGTGGATTTCGGGAGACCTTCGGGGGTCTCGGGGTCCTTACTGAGTAGCTTGTACTCACCCCTGCACGGGCTATGCCCGCACCTTGTTGTGTTGGTTGCAGACGACGGACAGCGCTGATCACGGTTGGGGCGTGGAGCAGGACGGTACCTGGAGGTGGACCACTGGGCGGGACGTGCTCGGAGCGGACGTGGGACCCGAGGAGCCTGGAGGCTATCTGTACCCACCCTTCAGGTGGGATTGCCAGTGGACGACACGAGGCCGCCGTCTTTTCTTCAGTTGCTGTACTTTACTTTTCAGTTGTACTTTACAGTTGGGCTTGTATTTCCGGCCCCCTTTACTTTTCTGCACTTTACTTTCCGCTTGCTGACTCTGTGTGGTTGTTACTTATAAAGGCAATGCCTTCCCTGTTTACTGGGATTTTACGCCTTGGTGCTAGTCGCCAGCCCCTGGCCTATGGAAGGCGGGCTTGGGGTAGTCACGGCACGGGCCCCGAGGACGGGTCGTGACATCTTCCTTTTCTCAACATGGTAAATGATTCCCAGTTTCAAGGAGATTTCATATGTATTATGAAGACCTTACAGGAAGCTCCTTGCACTTCCCCTCCTATGGGACAGTTAACTCGGTAGTTCCAGAATGAGCATTTGCCAACATTTTTAGGGGATGGAGGACCACATGCTGTAGATTTATGGCTTGAGATTTTTATTTCTATATTCAAGCATCTGGAGAAACCTCCTGAGAAGATATTGAAACATGCTACTTATATTCTATGAGGATCCACCAAACACTGGTGGGATATTCTGAATTAGGATGTTTAGTATCAAGAATAGACTTGGATGGATTTATAGTTTAGATTCTTTGATTATTTATTCCATGAGACCCTAAGGTATGATCATTCCAGGGATTTCATGAACCTGAGGTAGGGTTCAATGATAGTAATATACTTTTCATCTCATTTTACTAATATTCAATGCTTTACCAATATATATATTGTGAATGATCTAGTGAAAGTGAGATGGTTTGAGGATGGTTTGAGGAATCCTGTTCATTCTTAGGTAAATGTTTTACGATTGACTATCATATCTGAAATAATAAACCAGGCCATTATCTTTGAGTATAACTTGAGGAAAGAAGATGGTGTGGGACATGGAAATTCAGAACCCAGATAGATTAGTGGTTCTACTGGTGGTTGGAATCGATGCTTTGAGATTGTGCACATGAGCAATGTCAGTCAGATGAATTCCATAGATAGTTACATGGTATTTCCCCAGTGTGGGAAGACTAGGTATAATAATACCTAGTTTCCTAGATACCTCATTGAGTGTTTAGTCTATGGTAGATTGGGGCATCTATATTGATTCTTAAGGAACTTCCCATCTGTTCCGAGTGGGAGAGGATTCATTCTAGCTCCACCTTAAAAACCAGGTTCAGTAGTACCTCACCAGGTAGTTAAGTAGAGTACTACTGGCTATAAAGGTAGAGGATGAGGTCATGAACATGGTATCCAAGCTTTGTATATATAGTTCCAGTAGAGAAAAATTTCTCCAAGTAGTCAGGTTATAGCATAAGGTCGAGGATCTGGCCAGTTTTATTCAGTGAAACCTATACCTAAGGAGAAGGACATCGTTCCATATACTATTTGATGTACTATTCTAGTAACCTATATTTTGGTTTCTGCCTTATTAGATATAGGTTCATTACATTATTTTATATTTTTGCCTGTTTTGGAGAGTATCATACTTCATATTGAATACTCTTGTGGAGTTATGATGCTTAATATGCCTTTGGGTATACAATCCAAGAGTGTAGTCCAGTGAAAAGACAATCCTCTTGAGGTAGGAAGCCACAGTTTCTTATGAAACCTCTTCATCCTAGAGATGATAGTCTTTGACACTATTCTTGGAATGGACTAGTTGGTTCCTTATCATGCCTATGTGGATTTTTACCACTGAAGGGTGTTGTTTACATCACCATAGGGTGGTAAGAATATTCAGAAAGATGAGTGGGATGTCCAGGCTAGTATAGATGAACTATAGTATCTTAGGATAGGTTGAGTTACCATCCCATATTGATATCTTTTACATGAATGTTCAGGGACTATATCATGTTGAGTTCCCTCTTATAGTCTATCAATTCAGGGATGTCTTCCTAGATGGCTTTTTAGGACTACCTCCTAAAATAGAGGTGGATTTTACTATCGATCTAGTGTCTGAAGCTGAACCAGTATCCATTCATCCTAATAAGATGAATACTACTAAATTAGAGGATCTCAAGAGGTATCTAGAGGATTTGTTGGACAAAGGTTTTATGTGGCCCAGTACTTCTCCATGGGTTTCACTAATCCTCTTCACCAATATGGCAGATAGAAACATCAGGATTTGTGTGAATTACTGAAATTTAAATTATATTACAATGAAAAAATAATATCCTTTAGCTCAAATAGATGATATTTTTGAGAATATCATATGTGATAGGGTATTCTTTGAGATCGACCTAAGATCAGGATATTATTAGGTTTGAGTCAGACCTTCAAATATTCTATTTACAACTTTATATAGTTGGTACGGCTTATATGATTATCTAATGATGTTGTTCAGTCTTACGAACATTCCTATTGTCTTCATGGATTTGATGAATAGGGTTTTCCATCCCTATCTAGATTCCTTTGTCATGGTATTCATAGATGACATATTAGTGTATTTTCATACTCAAAGTGACTATGCCAGTAATATTGATATCAATTTTAAAACACTGAGAGAGCATCAGTTGTATGCTAAGATTAGTAGATGTCATTTCTATATCGGCAAGGTACATTGACTGGGTTATATTATCACAAAGTAAAGAATTCCAGTTGTCCCATAGAAGGTGAGATAAGTAGTTACCTGGGATCAACCTAATAACTTCTTTGACATACGGAGTTTCTTAGGGCTAGCTCGTTACAACAGAAGTTTTATAAATTAATTCTCACACATAGAAGCACCTATTACGGGGTTGACTAAGATGGTTGTTATTTTTATCCAGTATGAATCCTGTAATACAACCTTTCATAAGTTTAAAGGGAGATTGACTTCAGAAACGATCCTAATTATTTTAGAGCTGGGAAGAATCTATATAGTTTATTATGACACATCAAGTATTGGGCTATGATCAGTTCTGATGTAGGAAAATATAGTCATTGTGTACGGGTTATGGAAGTTGAGGCCTCATGAGCAGAAGTACTTGATGCATGATCTTGAGTTCACAGTTGTCATACAAACCTTATGATATTGTAAGAATTACATGTTGGGAGAGAATTTTTTGGTGTTTACTGACTATAAGATCCTTAGGTATATTTTTACATAGCGAGACTTAAATATTAGAAAGCAAAGTTTCATTGAATATCTATAGTTCCTTGACTTCAAGATATCCTCTATTCCTGGGAAAGGAAATGATGTTGCTTATGCTCTGAGAAGGATGAATCAGATGCAGAAAGTTCAGGAGGTCAGTATTGAATGGAAGCTTATGGCTATATTTAATGAGATACACATAAAAGTGAAGGACCATCAGGGATAGTCTGTACTTTCATCTCTATTAGTGACCTCCTCACTTTTGGAGAATGAAAATATGAGATAGTTTTCAGAACCTGAGATCTTGGTCCTACAAGAGAGTATTTCGGATGAGGAATTACCTCCATATTGGGTTATATATAATGATGACATCCTACATATACATGGGAGTGTATGGGTTCCTATAGATATGATTGAGAACATGATGCGAGAGTCACATGATTCTTAGTGGGAAGTTCACCTGGGTACATCTATGATGTATCATGATATGCACTAACATTATTGGTGGCTAGGGATGAAGTGTTAGATATCAGGATTTATCACTAGGTGTTCCACTTATAAGTAGGTGAAGGAGGAACACCATGACCTACTAGCTTCCTATAACCATTATTGATCCCAAAATGGAAATGGGAGGATGTTTTGATTGATTTTTTCATTGGATTACCGAGGTCTCCTTGAGGTAGAAATGTAGTTTGGGTGGTCATGGACAAACTAATGAAAGTATCCCACTTCCTTTCCAGGATACTTTCTCATTGGATGAGCTGGAGAGTTTGTTTATCCATGAGCTCATATAAATGCACGAGGTCCCTCATACTATCATTTCATATAGTGATGCTCATTTCATATCAAGGTTATAGAAGGGGTTGTAGAAGGCTATGGGTACACAAATTATTTTGAGCACAGTCTTTCATCCTCAGACAGATGGCTAGTTAGAATAAACTATATAGGTAATAGAGTACATACTCCATGAATGTAACATTGTTTTTAGCGGTTCTTGGTAAAATAATATCCCTATCATCGAGTTATCCTGCAATAACAGTTTTCATGAAACTTTTCAAATGGCTCCCTAAGAGGCCCTATACAGTAGGTCATGTCATTCACCCTTATACTGGTTAGAGTTAGAATAGGAAGTACTTTTTTGTCCTCACCTCATTCAGAAGACTTTGCAGTAGGTTCATCTAATCAATAATTATATTGATAATACTCAGTCCAAATAGAAATCCTATGTCGATTTCCATCAATGACCTTTGGATTTTGAGGTTGGGGATTATTTATTCTTATGGATATCACTCAAACTTGGGAAGAGATGGATTTGGAGGCAAGGGAATCTCTTTATATTCTTTTTAGGATATTTGAGATTATAGAGAGATTCATACTAGTATCCTATCAGTTTATATTACCGCATAGGTACAGTACTATACACAAAGTCTTCCACATTTCAAAACTTCATCATTATCATTCCAACCCATCTCATATTTTTGGTCTCGAGGATGTTGAGATAGATTTAAATGCTTATTTTAAGGGTAATCCTATACACATCATTGACCAAAGCACAAAGGCACTATGAGGTCGGTCTTTCCATTTAGTAAAGGTGTTATGGTAGCACTGCTAAGTACAAGATGATACTTGGGAGTGGGAGGCCTACGTATGTTATCAATGGTCATAGTTATTCTCAAATGAAGTTTTTCCCCCCTTAGAAGGTGAACTCAGGGATGAGTTCCTTTAAGGGGGGAACACTATAAGAACCCAGTATTTATTCGATGAATAGATCCTTTTAATTTCAATCTAATTATTTATTTCTCACCTCACATGGATTACTAATAAGTTCATAGAGGTTATAGGGGTATTTGGGGCTTATTCAAAGCTTAAAACCTTGATCGATGGAGAAAACAACTGGGTAGCATAGTTAGTAGAAACCGTTAGACCCAGCCTATACAGTCTCTACTAACTGTGTAGAGATGGAAAGTGGGGTGAACTAGGGAACACGGATTTCCCTAAGCATGTGATAAGGGCCACACTCATGTCTGAAATGTCTATAGTTTTTATCAGAGGCATATCACATGGTTGGCACTTGGCTTCTCAAACTATATGTCCTGACCATATGGGTGCCCTCCTTAAGCAGTGGAAGGTACACAGTTGGTGCACAGTTTGGAAAACCATGCATCCAAACCATGTGACCCAAATATTTTTGGGTAAAATGACCATTTTTAACTAAAGTATATTTTAATTCAAACCCTTTATATTTTTCTTATTTCCTCCAACTTTGGATAGATTATCCTCTAGTTAGTGATCATCTTCAAGACTAAGCTGGGGATTGAGATAACACCTCCATCCAAAGTCTATTCAAGATTCTATTCATCTCATTGGATACCTCTCAGTAAGATCTCAATTCCTTTTTAGTCGTTCTTCATTTCTATAATCCTTGAAAAAAAATTGAGGTACCGACTCATATTCCCTTTTTTTTGTAATTAATATTTTCTTTAGATTTCTTCTAATCTAGGATGAACTAATGGTCGATACTGGATGAGGAGATTTGTACGATTATGAGTTATGTGTTATATAAATTATCCCACAAGTTATGATGTTTTATAATATGTTTCATTGTTCCACAAATTAGTTTCACCATGTGTTACCTTAAATTGCATCTTACTTGAGATTTTTGACTTGTTAGAACCCAAATCATGTAAACATCTTCAAACTTGGAGTGAGTTATCCCTTTGGGTGTTCATTTCTTATGCCTAATTGGATTTAATGAGAAAATAACCAAAGAAATAATTTAAGTTTGTGGTTTTAATTCTAAATGGTGATATCCTAAGTTGTTAATGGATAAACGTTGTGTTGAAGCATGGATAACACCCTTGTCATATAATGAATTGAATTGATTATAGTTGAGTGGTAAGTCCATGTCACAAAATTAAATGGAAAATGGTTATGACCTTGTCATTATTAAATGTAAATGAGAAATAGATTATACCTTGGCTCATAATAAGTTAAATGGTTATTTTATCAATGATAAGACATAAGGCCATGAAGAACCTTAAGAACTATGGTGAATGGGCATGATGACCCTTATTAATTAAAATTAATGGGCATGATGACCCTTATTCATAATTATACTAAATGGGAATAGAGTCCCTCCCACTTTATATTAAGTGGGCATGATGACCCTTAATGATTATACTAAATGGGAATGATGACCCTTAAACATGTTATATCATTACGAGTATGGAGGCCCTCATTTAAATGTGATGCTATTAGGTAATGATGTCCCTTTTGATACTATATGGGCATGGGATCCCTTACTGTGGTATTATACAAGCATGGAATCCATTATTGTGATACTATACAGGCATGCCATCCCTTACTGTGATACTGGGAATGGAATTCATATTCTATGATACTAGGCATGGGGTCCCCTATACTACTATGATATCGGGTATGGTGTCCCTTATAAATGTGATACTGGGCATGGAATCCCCTTTAATATTAGGATATTGGGAATAAAATCCCTTAGAAATGTGATACTTGGAATTTTGTCCCTTGATACTAGTTCAGAGTTATTCCGACATGGACCGAAGTAGGTAGTTTCATCCTAGTTTCCTTTTAGGAACAAGAGCCAACCCATTTATAGTTTTTATTACTACTTTGCATTATTATATCTACACAATGCCATGTTATATACACAGACTATATATTTATAGACAATGTTGGTGGTGGACTACTAAGATTTATCTCACAACCTATTTTAGCTACCTAAGGAACCCAGTAAGATTACATGCTTACAGATGTAGATAAGGTGAAACATCCTCTTACAGATGTGTAACTACTTGTATGAATTCGAATAGATATGGTAACAAATGACTGGGTTGGATATCGGGATGTTAGTATAGATTTTCCCTTTTTTTATGTTTTTTATAGTATAGTTTACTTCTTTTTATGTCCATGTTTTCATACTTTATAAATACATGAAATACATTATCATCCTTATGTATATGATTCAGTTCATTGATTTTGAGTATTGATATCAGTTTCTTGGTTATTTAAATCTATTTATATTGTTTATTCACCATTATTCTGTTTCCACTATTTATTCATTGATTATACCATTGTGCTACTTTGGTAATGAGGGCATAATCTTCCCACAGACACACCCAATGTCCTCACTACAAGTTAGTATCCTCTGGTGTTTGGGGAGATGTGCTTGAGGCCATATAGCTAATCGGGTTCATGGAACCGTTTACTAGAATTCAGGTTCAGGACATCATAATAATAATCTTACAAGTATAAGTTTTCTTAAATATAAAATCATTGGAGTGTGGATTATATTATCCTTAAAAAGTCCCTTGATTTACTTGGTTTTCTAGAACTATAATCCAATAATACATCCACCAATCCTGAGTAGAGGATAATTATTACTTAATATTCATTATCCACATCATTTTCATGATCTACTTCTGTCACAGTGATTTTATAATATTTTCCTTATTCCATTGGATTAAGGGGTTTATTATGTTAGTTTTCATCATTAACCATTAGTTTTGTGTAATTTTTGGCATAATTATCATACTCCTTATAATTGAATCATTGAACTGAGGGTTTTTTAATATTCTGTGAAATCCTTTCATCTATTTCATCAGTTGGTATCTTCATATCTCTTCAATATTCATGTACTTGATGACCTTCTCTTCCACACTGGATACACTTACTTGTTTCTTAAAGATAGTCTCCTCTATTATTCTTCCCACATTTTCTACATGTGGAAGGATAAATGTTCTTTCTTCCATGGTTTTTATCACATGAAATACCAATAAATTCAAAAAAAAATTCTTATCCCTAATACCATGAGAATAATGAGAGTCTTTAACTTTTATTTACACTTTAAGTGCACATAGAACAACCTATTCCTAGATATCAAAGTCTCTTATAGATAATTCATTTTGAAGTCTTGGTTTTAGGCCACCAAATGACCATTTGATCTTATACTCTAGGTAAGTAATTAAACTAGGGGTATACCTTGTGAGTCTCATGAATCTTTCTTCATAGGTACTCATTGATTCAATCTCATTTTGTTTTAACTCAAGGAATTCTCTCACTATTTTCATGTGAATGATTTGGGGGTATAGAATAATACCTTTTTTAATTCCTCTTATTCCATAGATTCAAATTCTTCCATCTTTATCATATTCTAAATGAGATTCCACTATTGGTCAGCCTAAACTTCTAATTGATAAATAGCTAAAATTTCCTTCTCATTCTTTGAGAATTGGAGAGAATAAAATATATTTTCCATTGCATTGATCTATTCCTCAATAATAAATGGATTAGAATAGAAACTGGATTATTTTAGACATATCGCATGAAATACTCAATGGTATGCTTCCCCTTCCTTGGTTCCTTTGGGAGCTCGATAGGGTTTGTATTATTTCTCATAAAATGATATATCATTATCATAAAATTTTATCACTTCATTTTCCATACCATTTGGTTTCTCATTAGTAAAATCATTACATTTTCCATTTCATTCATTGTTAACTTGGTTTCCCCTTTCTCTATCCATTTATAAAACTAAAATATTTGATTACGAATGATCAATATTTACATCATAAGGGAATTATGAAATACCTAACTTCAAAATGTGTTACTCTTTGAAACCATCACATTATCTTTTAGTTCAACCTAAATCACTCTTCATTTAATCTATGTTTATTTATGTTTGGTTCTCTCATATTACTTAACCAAATTCATTAACATAATAAATCCTCTATAATTTCTTGTAATGAGAATGTGATTAACCAAATAATATCCATTGATAGTTTCAAATAAGGCGTTCAGTTTGTATTTTCTTTCGTGAACCAATTGAATGTTGCATTCATAACCAATTCACCCTTTTAGGGTTATTACTCCTAGGTACACCTATTTCAGATCCTGCAACCAATTGTTTTATCCGAACAAGGATGTTATTGCTAGTAAAACTACTCAATCTATACTTTACCAAAATGTTAGGGTGTTATCATATACTTATAAATATCCATTATAATTATTAAAAGGGTTTTCAATAATTTTATCCAATAATAATCCCAAAAAAATATCTAATCTAATATCCAAAAATAACTGAACCTTGCTTTTATACCAACTAAGACACCCCAGACCTACACTCCTGGGGTCAAAGATAAAGACACATTCTTTACATACTCAATTTGATATAAAAGTGATATTAAACAAGATAAAATTATATAAAATACAAAAAAAAATTAAATGTTACATCTCACAAAAGTCACAATTCCCAATAACCAATAGCTTTAGATTCACTAATAATCATCTATATAAATATCATATTCTACAATACTTATAAACATTACTTTATAATCATACCATAATAGAACTTCTTATAAACGTCTCATAATCTATGATCATTTTCATAACATATTGAATTGAATCATAATAAATTAGTGGGGTAAAACACTTATTAAGGGAAACATTTCAATAAATCATAATTATTAGATCAAAATCATGTGAAACAACATGGATAAAGAGAGAAATATATGATAAAATGAACCTAGAAGCATAAGACTATGGTAAGGTCATAAAAGAGTCATAATAGTCATATCATAACTTTTAAGTGTATATAAATAATCTCAAAACATGGAAGAATGAAAATCATTTGGAAAATCCAAGAAAAATGACGCAAACATAAGCATGTGAAAATAAAATCACTTTGTGGAGTAGGCATCACAACCCAATTCTCATATAATAGTGTGGGGTTGGGATAATAACCTATGTAACCCATTTAAGATTGGTATATACATTTTGTACCTATTTAGGATTGTTAAACTACCTTCATACCTCTTTATACTTAGCATATAACCTATGTACCTCTTTAGGATTGGGTAATAACCTTTATACCTATTTAGGCTTGGGCTACAACCCATGTACCTCTGTAGGCTTGAGCTATAAACTGTATACGTTCTTGATCTCATCAGATATTAAACATTAACCAATTAATTGGAGGGTGATATAGGACCCCACCCAAAAATATTTCATACATATATGTGCATCTTTAAAAATATCATTCATTATATCAAAAATAACCCATGTAAATAAAAATGGGATTCACAACATTTTTAAATAGTATCACCAAAATGGACCTTAAGGAATAAAATGATTGATACCCAAAATTTAGTCACCCCAAAAGAGTAATTAGTTAGAAAATTTATAGGTTGATTCATGATAAATAATTTAATATGAAATAAATCCATTTATGATAAATAGAAAAATGGTTATGAAACCATAAAATAATTTTTAGAAAACATTTTTAACATTGTTGTAAAAGAAGAGGTTTTGGAACACATTCAAAAATTATATTTTAATAGGTGAAGGGAATACTTTGGAAAACATTTTCATTAAAATTAACCATCATTAAAATTTTATTGAAAATATATAAAGGTTATAAAAATTAATTTTGAGTGTAAGTTATAACATTTTATTATGAATAGTTGGAAAAACTTTTTAATGTTTGGAAATACCTTTGTTGAAAATACATACTGTAAAACAGTAATAAAAAATTGTCTAAAACAATTGTAAAGGGAGACATGATGGTAACATGATTTAATAAATAATAATATTTCAAATTAATATATGAGAAAATTATCATGAATTTTAGACATGGATATGGAAGATAAATCATCACTTAAGGAGGATGATATTTATTCAAATAATATTACAATTTTATAAAAAAGGGATTTATTTGTGGAAAGGTATTTGTATTAAAAATAATTTTCCTCGATGATATATAATAGATAATTTCATATGAATTTTTAAATGGAATAAAATGGATAACTTAGAAGAAATAAGTTTAATATGAAACCTTATAACTCAATAAAAGAAGTTTGAGTTACCAAAATCCCTTTTAGACAACATAGTTCATTAAGAAAGAAAATTTTAAAAAGGTTTTTATTTGGTAATAATTTAAATCCCCATAAAATAAAGATAAAATAATATATAATACAATCTTAGGGAATAATATACCTAACATATATAAAATAAGTTCAAGAATAAAAATTATAACTAAATGAACAAGAATTGAGTTAACAAAACCCTTACAACTTGAGAAGCATTTAAATTCAAACCTCTTAAAAGAGATGTATTTAGATTTAAATTCAATTTCCATGAATAAAAGTTATATAATTATGTAATATATAAATTGATTAGTATATACACCATAAAAATGAAATTAGGTTCATAATACAAAACATGTCTCAAAGAGAGGAATTTGGGATGAAAACCCTTACCTTATATCCTAACTTCCCTGAATGCACGCTAACCTCATGAATAAAAAACATAACTTTAAAAATAACTTATTTAATAAAAATATTCATACCTATAACCATTTATTAATTTCATCTATAATTAATCTCTATATGTATATTAGTTGGTTTTTACTTATTTTCCCACATCGGGTGTTTCTAATTTTGATTGTTTGTACTAGTTTCGTAAGAGAAATGTCAGTATTTATCAAAATTTCATCATTAATATATTATTAAAGTTACTTTATTTAATTTTTTACAGTGATTCATAATTTTTAAAATTACTTTCATGAGATTCTCATTCTTTATCTTTGAAGATGAAATCAACAATGAGTATGTTTCGACGATTCTTAATGAATAAAATGTGTTTTCTTAATTATCAAGATAAATATTTACATAACCTTTAAAAAACTAAAAAAATAATAATTTAAATATTTATATCATATTTTAAAATTAATTGTGTTACCATAATCATATATGATATAATTTCATAGCATTGTTCAAGTAGGTGGTTAAACCGACAAAAAATAAGCATATCATGATTAATGAATGATTATGAGGTGGTTTAGTTGTCATAAAATTATAAAAGAATCATAATTATATTATTTAGTGTAAAATAGTTTTATATATCAATATTTTAAATAATTATAAGAATAAAACAATTCATATATATCTATTTCTTAGAATGAAGATATTATTTCCTCTTATTATACCCATTTTTAACGGTTGAATTTATGATGATCGTTTATTACTCATATCATTAATAGGTTCTCAAATTGTTTATACCAAAACATTAATGATTTTATAAACATTATATTTATCCTTTAAACCCATTATTATAATAATACTTTAAATGTGGTAATGAAAAGTGGAATGCACTCTTCCATGGAGGCAGTAGTCCGCACATATGCAAAGATAATATTTTCATTTTTCCTTAAAATGGGAGAAAGGATTAATATGGATTATCACATAAGAATATTGAATAAGATATAGATATGATAATTATATGTTAAATTAAAAAAAATTAACCAACCATGTTATTCATTGAAATAAATTGAGCATGTTACTTCGTGGAGGTAGTAGTCCACACATACGCATGTTTCACGTTTTTTATTTTTCTTAATAAAAAAAAAGGAAAAAGGTGGTTGATTATTATACCATAATTATAATATATATACTTATGTTATCATTTTATTATGGTTTAATTTAATTTAAGTAATAATAAGTTCATATAACGAAATAAAAATGAGAAAGGGTCTGTTGGAACTTTATACCTCACTAATTGTATTTTTACCTTTATGAATAGGGTTAAACCTTTAAGGGATGGTCATTTGACAATACTAGAACTTATTTAAGGTGTATGGGATTGTTATAAATATTTTTAGGTAGATTTTGGACCAATTTTATTGGGTTTTGGTGTGAGGGAAAGTGAGAATAGGAGATCCCCTTTTATAAGTGAAAAGGGATGTCATTTTTGTAAATACATGTAATTTTTTAATAATGTGAAGTCTCTATCAAGGAAATCGGGTTAATAATTGATAGATAATAGAGAAGATAAATTATAATGTTTATAAATATCTCAATCACCAATTAATAAACAAGTTTTTAACTTTTTCCATTATATATTTAACTTTTACCATATTATCTTTTACCATAGTAAATAGTTTTTACCTAAGGTAACTTATCCTTTATTCCATAAAAATAAAATTAAACATATTAAATAATTTGTACCCAATAATTAAAAATTTTAAAACCATTTCATTTTATTCCATTTCTAATTTTAATAAAAGTTAATATTAAAATACTAATTGTGTAATGTATTAAAAAGAGTTTTAAAGAAAAATGACTTATTTTCTAAAATATCAAATATAGGTTAATAAATTAAAAATAATATTTTAAAACATATAATATTACTTATAAAACATATATTTTTTCAAATAATAGGTTTCCAAAATTTCTATGTAATACTTATATATTAATAATTTCATAAAATTTGTGGTATTTATAAAAATGATATTTTTCACTATTCGCTTGAAATCAATAATTTTAGTAAAATACCAAAAATCCATCTTAAGAATATATTATTTTGATTAATAAAAAAATTATGTTCATTTTTTTCAAATGAAATTTCTAAAATTTTATAATTTAATATTTAAATAAAATCACAAAATATTGTGGAATGCTATTCAAAGTAGAGAATATCTTTTTAAAATGCTAACTATTATTAATATTATCAATATATTATATTGTATTTTAATCATAATATACATAGTTTCTTGATGTAAATCATTTATTTTAAAAAATTGTGTTTTTAATTATAAAATGATATGTCTTAGTAGTTTTAACCATACTAATTGAATATCATTAGTATTATAAGTAGAATTTATTTTCATTATAAACATATTTTGATATGGTTAATCATATTCATAATTCTAATTCAACAAGTAGGTTTTAAGTTTCATCTTTAATATCAAAAAAAATATCAGGGTTTCTTTTTTTTTAGTGTTGTGTGTAGAGAAAGCTATCAAGCACATTGTTTATTTAAGGAAAACATACAATGAAATCTTACATCATTACACTTATATTATGCTCACTTGTGATCATAAATTATTATATATTATGTTTACCCTTAATATGTATCTAATATAACCCTTTCTTATGTCTCAATTCCCTAGTTTTTGAAGAAAGGTATTGAGTATGATAAGTCTAGAAGGATACCATGTGAAAATAAAGTTTGTGGGAGATGTCGAAGATTGTTTGTAAAATAAGTTGTTTATATAGCTCATCCTCAAAGATACTAAACCTTTAGGGTTATTTAGTTTATTTTTTGAGATTATTATGAGATGTAATGTTAATGTGAAGTATATGAAAGGTAATCATGGGTCGTCTCACTTTGTATCAAATTTATTTTGTAAGAAAAAAATTAGCATCAGACCTGAGAGTGTGTGTCTGGGGTGCCTCATGAGTTATCAGATAAAATAGGTATTTTGTTAAATAAAACATCAAAAACACACAAAATTTGGTAAATCCATAAGTATTGATCACAAAAACTTAATATAGTGATGTATTATACTTCTATAGTATACAAATCAAATAAATTTTATTCCTTTGAAATACAAGAAACATAGATTTTTTCTAGAAAATGACACATTCCACTTTTCATTTTATATCTATTTAACTTCCACTAAAATCAGGACCTAAATATATTTTCAAATCAAAAATAGTGTTGTCGAAATATAATATACCAAGGTTTACAGAACCTTTAACATATTTTATGATTTTTTTAACATATTTTAAGTAACTTTCTTTTGGTTCAGCATAAAATAATGCAAATAGGCATAAACTAAACATTAAATCAGGATGATAATTAGTTAAATAAAATAAACTACCAATCACACCTATAAATATTTTATTATATATATATATTTTATAGATTTATTATAATATAGTTTATAAGAAGTATTCATTGAAGTATTTTAAGTTTTTCTTAACTCAATACCAAACCTTTTAACAAATTCTTTAGCATACATAAACTAATTAAGAAAAATCTCATCTTACCTTTGAAAATTTTTAAGTCCAAGGAAAAAAATTAACTCTCCCATAACACACGTATTAAATTCCATTATCATTAATTCTGAATTTTTATATATAAAATATCATTTGAATATCCAAAAATAATATCATCCACATAAAATTGAAGAATCAAAATTTCATTAGAAATTTTATTTATAAATAAAGTGGGAGAAAATTTTCCTTTTATAAAATCATTTTTCAAAAGAAAATTAGATAATACTTCATACCAAACTACTAGAGCTTATTTAAGTTTATAAAGATATTTAGAAAGTTTAACAACCTTACTGGGATGATTTTCATTTATAAAACCAAGGGTTGTCTTGAGAATACTTCCTTATAAACAAATCCATTTAAAAAAAGAACTTTTGGCATCTATTTAAAAATTCTAAAACCATAAAAATTAGCATATTCTAACAAAGTTATTATATCTTAAAACCATAAAATTTGGGAAAATGTTTCATCATAATCCATGCATTCTACTTGGAAATAGCCTTGTGCTACTAATTCGGCCTTATTTATTATAATATGTCCTTATTTATCAAGTTTATTCCTAAAAAATCCACTTAGTTCCTATAACTAGTTGTTAAGTTCAACTAAATAAAAAACATTATTTTAAGAAAATTAGTTTAAATATTCTTCTATATAAAATATCTAGTTATAGTTAGTTAAATATTTATCAATATTTTTTTGCAAAAACATCATAAATGAAACCAAAAAAAAGAAAAAAAGGATTAATGGATTTATAGTACAATTATTGAATAAATATTTCCAATCAATTTATCTAAATGATTATATCTAAGTGATATTCATGTTCCTTCATGAGGGTGACTCTCCCCCTAAACAAGTGCATTTTTAATTTGAGTTTCATTATCTATAAAATTAAAATCTCAAAAGTTCTTTTAAAACTGTTCAAAATAGTCATTATTTTATTTTAAATAATTATTATCAAACTTAACATGTATAGACTCTTCTATTGGGTTTTGTGAAAATTATTCAATTTTATCAGACAAAGTTTTCCAAATAGAGGTAATCAGAAAGAGATAACTAGATATAGGAATCATGTGGTGAGGATTTAATGAAGTTGGGTGGAAGATTCCATTATACATATTCCATCAGATAGGGTTCTATTTTCTTGGGTTTCTTGCATGGGTATTGGTTGTTGATGGTTTTATTAGATGGTTCAATAGTTTATCAAAGTTTTCCTAGGTCAAAAAGAGTTTTACTATGAATCTAAAAGGTTTTTGTAACCTGTTCACCAAATGAATACCTCTATATATAGAGGTAATGAACTTGATATGAAAATATAATGAATAGTTGGAAGTTTATAACTTTATTTTTTGATACTTTTTAAATATAGATGAAGTGAGTGATGGATTTTTTATTCTCTTTTATAACCAATAATGAAAATGTTTACAATGTTTTCCCATGTATATAGAATGTTTTTTCCAAATACATAAGTTGTGTTTATCTGATTTCTTCTTTTTTTTGTAAAGTGTGTATGTATAGTTTTTTATGGTGATTAGGTGGGTACTCATCCTAGTTATAGTGAAAAAACTTATAGGATACAGTTATCAGACAAACCTTTTTCAGTGGTATTTTGAACTTTTCTGCTACATAATCCAAGACAATTAAATGGAAGTTTTTCTAATGTACAAAGTTCTTTTCATGTATATATGATACAATTAAATGAGTTATAATCTAAAATTTATCATCCTATATATCTCCCTATAATTGGTTTCAAAGGAATTGGTTTTACTTTAATCATAGAATTCAGTTTTATCCTCTCCTTAACTTGAAAGTTGTTTTGATTTCAGTTGGTTTTACTATTATCAAAATAATTACTTCAAATTAAGGTAATTTCCATATCAATAAGTTTTATGGAATTGAATTTTTCTTCTATAAGATGAAACTAGAGTATCGTTTGATTGAAAAATATCAGGATGCTCCTTTATCCAGAAAATTTCCTAAAATAAAAGAAAATATGGGATAGGATTGGTTGGACAGGAAGGCCTTAGCCTTGATTAGTATGAAACTTTCTCAGAATTTTGAATTTAACATTAGAAATAATAAAACCAATTTATAGGTTATGAAAGCATTGGATGGCATGTATGAGAAGACAACAACTCCTAATAAAGTTTTCATGAAGCAAATATTTTTCAGTTTAAGGTTATCATGTGGAGGATCTATAGGATATCATGTGAATGACTTCAATATGATCTGAGAGTAGCTGGAATCAATGAAGTTATCTTTCATGGATTATTTTTAGACTTTTCTTATTCTTTACTTTCTTTCTAAACATTGGGATTCCAGGGTGATAGTAGTGTGAAACTCTAGTGGTGAGGAAAATCATGTGTTTGATGAAATTTGAAACTTGATATAGAATGAGGATTTGAGTGGAAGGATGTCCAAGATCTATCCAAAATTGATATCAATACTACTATATATGGATGGTCACCTCAAGTTAAGGACCACCAAAACAATAAGTCTTCATATGATAAGTCCTAGAGAATAATTTGTAGAAAATCGACTGGTCTATGTCCTATTTATTGTCTTTTTGGGAAGCAGGTACATATAAAGAAAGATTATAGGAATAAGATGGGGAATAGTACTACCAAACAGACAAACATAATATATATAATGTATGAAGGCTCCAATTTGATACTGATTATAATTATTATATAATATTCATATGTGATTGACTCATGTGAATCTTTTTATTCAACTGGTGAGTGAGGGTACTTGGTGAATTATGTATCAGGAATCTTGGATAGATTTCATCTAGTAGATGATAAATCTCTAGATATAGTTGGGAAATGTGATGTTAACATTCAAATGAAAAATCAATGTTCCTTGACACTAAAAATAATTAGACATATTTCAGGTCTCCAGAAGAACCTCATTTAAGTAGAAAAACTTTACGATGTTAGTTTTAGAAAAATGTTTTCAAATAGAGTCTGGAAGATCAATATAGGGTATATGGTGATTAATCATGTAGTAAATAATAGAGATTTTTTACTTTAATGTACATAAGGATAAAGTTCCTATGAACTAATTCACTTCATCAGACAATCCAGAAATGTGTAAATATAGGTTTAGTCACCTCAATAAAAATAATTTGAAATTTCCAATGGAAAAGGGAATATGGAAACTTGATCACATAGACCTTAGAAGATGTTAGAGTTGTTTGCCCAAAAAAATGAGAGTTTTATTTAGCTTGGATAGTACAAATACAAGGAACCAGAAGCTATAAATTGTTCATTATGATATTTATAGACCTTACCCTATTCACTCAAATGGAGGATCATTGTACTTTGCAACCTTTATTGAAGATGTCACTCAAAGGTCTGGGTTTATTTCCTAAATAATAAATTTTATGTGTTTCCGACATTTATTCAGTAGAAGGTTTTGGTAAAAATGAATGTGAGAGAAATTTAAAGAGTCTCCACAAAGAAAATAATTGGGAGTAAACCATACAAAACTTTCATAACTTTTATCGAAGGAAAGGTATCAGGCCTGAGAATATTATTCTAAGAATTGCATAACAAAATAGTGTAGTTAAATTAATGAATTAACCTCTTTAACATACATTTTAGTGTTTGAGTATTCACTATAGAATTAAAAATGGAATATGGGAATAATACATTAATACATCAGTATATTTGGTGGACAGAAGCTTGGCTTCAGCTTTTGGGAAAGAAATTCCTGAGGAACTTTGGTTTAGTAAGAGAAAAAAGTGAACCATCTCGATGTTTTATAAAGTATTTTTCATATTCATTTAAATTCTAAAGATATATATAATTTAAATGAAAAATATAAGGTGAGAATTCTTATCAGATATATAGATGATAACTTTTGATATCATCTATGATATGTTGAAAATAAATAATTTATCTAGAGAAGAGATATTGTTTTAAATGAGGAACTTTTATGGAAAGATAATAACTCTGATAAGAAGAAATTTTAGGTTTTGTCAATTTTTTAAGTTCAAGAATATTGGTCAGATGTTATCGAATATACTCTATGTTCAAAAAGTTATGTAGAAACATTAAATTTTGGATCTTTGATATAATGTCTACTAGATAGAGGTCGATCGGATAGAGCTCTACCAGAAAAAATGTTCAAACGGACAACTATCAGAAATATTGGTTTCAACAAATGAAGCAGAGGTTGTGTTGATAAGATCCACTCATATCCTAAAACCAGTTCAAATGTTCGGTTCTAATATGAACTTTATATTTTTAACAAATTCAAGGGAAATAGAATGTTTGGATGAGGTATCTAGTCTTAGAGGCTCAAAATAGTGGGAGTTATCTATGGAAGAGGAAATGAATTCCTTAAATCTCAACAATACATGGTAGTTACCTAAATTACTGAAAGGAAAACAATGTTTAAAAAAAATGGGTTTTTCCTTTTAAATAGGAATATTATGGAAGTAATATATACAAATAAAGGATGGTGGTGAAGAGTTTTCAACAAAAGTAATTGAATTTAATGAAGAAAAAAAATTAGTTTTGGTGAAGAAAATTGTAACATCCTAACCCAAACCATTGGAATAGAAAGAGCTAAGGTGCCACTAAACTTAAGTGATATCCCCAAGACACAAAAGTTTGATAATAAATTCAATGGGATTACTAAAAAATTGGGGAATGATTTACCCTTTTTAAACAAACACAACCTTTCAAGATAAAATTAAAACAACCAAACCAAACTATATGATGCATGGATTATAAACAATACAACTCAAATGAAATACCAAAAACCAATAAAATAAGAGTAAAAGTAAAAACAATAAACTAGTATGGTGAGACACTAAAATAAATAATGACTCGACATCAAGGTGTCGTTTCTCCATATTCTAAGGACATGACCAACTCCAAAGCTCCAACTTAATATAGCTACATCAAGAGGCACCATAAAAGAAATAATAATTATTCCCATTTCCAATATCATGGAAAATATAATCTTTATATACAACAATTTGAATATGTAGGGGGTGATTAATAAAGTCTAGTAGGAAATTCACCAAAAGATTCCCACACATTCCACTATGATAAGAAAAAATTATCTCACAGTTTAAAATTAATTTTAAAAAAAATAGAGGAACATCAAAGATTTTTTTAAATTTAAAAAAATTTATATTATAATTGTAAAATAGTATCCATTAATTCCACTTGGAATACCCAAAAAACATACTATTAATCACACACACATTCATTACAATTGAAATTCCCAAACTCATGAGTGGTTACCCATTGATCCACCAATTCGTCACTATGTGACCATCTAGTTGCCTCCACATTAGCTCCTCACGAAAAATTCATAATATAAAGGTCACATCCAATGTAGAGATATACACATGTCACCCACATATTCTAATTTCCCACACCAATTAATTTCTTATTCAGTAATTATTTTAAATTTATTAATCATACACCTTGTATGTGTCATCTCAAATTTACAATTTAAAACATGTAACAAAATAGATTTTCTAAAAACTATTCAAATCCAAGATTTCAAAATTATCAAGAAAATGGGGTTTCCAATATGAAATTAACATGAGTTTAATTTGAAATTAAAAAGAAAAATATTTAATAAAAACTAATAATTTAAGTTCTAGAACAAGTGGAGAAGAGATAAAATCCACTTACCTCACAATGGGTGATGAAACCAAAGAACAACACAATGAAACCTCTAGATATGGGGTTAAAAATTTCTTCATTTAATAGTTATAATCAAGATCACATCAAAAAAACACCATAGAGCATAGATAAGTCCATAATAGATCATATCTAGAATTTTGTGTAGAAGGAGATGAGTATATCTAAAGAGAAAGAGTGTAAATGAAGAATTTCCATTTATTCAGGAGATTGAACACACTTAGATTCATCAAAATAGGCTTCCAGAACAAAGGGGGTCACCAAAATCACCTAGGGGGGTTCTTTGGTTCAAGATCCTAGGTCAATAAGATAAAAATGGGTGTTTTAGACATAAAATGGAATTAATATCCAATTTTTTTATGTTATTAATGCATGTCGCATGGTTAGGATACATGATTTAACAAACCATGCACTAACTGTGTGAGTGATACTAGAAAACACCTAGGTGGCTGAATAGTTGTTCCTCGTGGTTTGAAAAAAAGTTCCCCAACCATGTGAAACTCCTCTATCCCAAAAATATCTAGATTTCATGGTTTTTCACATGATTTTGAAGAAACATGCACTGACTTTGCACCATCCCAGTAACTCCTATATTACCTTACAAGGATTTATGAATAATATACATCATTTCCCTAACAATGATCAAATCTTTTACCCATATAACCCTTTCAAAACACACCAAAACCATCCATAATATCTCAAAACTCAGACCAATTATTATATAACATCAAAATACATAATAAATGGGTAAGGTACAAGAAAATGGAGGTATTAAAAACAAAACCATTTGATAAGTGCTCAACATTTTTTTGTTTGATGACATAAACTTGGAGTAGATTGATGTAAAGATAGTTTTCCTTCTTGAAGATTTAGAAGAAGAAATTTACATGGTTAGCCCAAAGGTTATAAAGTTATTCAAAAGAAGGATATAGTTTGTAAGTTAAAACAAAGTCTTTATGGATTGAATAAAGATCCATGGTAGTTGAATTGGAATTTCAACACTGTCATGCTTGAGGAAAGTTCATGCTTGGGGAAAGTTTTAGTCAATGTAATTCTAATCATGGTTGTAACCGAAAGCAAGGAATGATGGAACATATATCATAATATTATTTTATATTAATGATATGTTTATTTCTATTCTAGAGTTCCATCATATTGAGGAACTAAACATAGATGTTTCTAGAATTTTTGATATTAATAACCTTGGAAAATATAAGAAAATATTGGGGATGAGAATTGGGAGGGGTAGGTGTTGGTTACTCCTTATTTTAATGCTTAAAATCATGATTCTTATGTTTCTAATGTGATTAATGTTTTATGATAGTATATCATTTTGTAAATAAAATTTTAATAAAATTGTATAAGTATATAAATTTTCTTCCATTAGTAAAAATGTTCCACTATTAGTTTAGTTATGCCACCTCTAGTTGATCGATAGCAATTTACTATTTATTTCCACCCTTACACCACTACTTTAAAATGGTTTTGTATTGAAAATTCCAAATATAATAAAAAAAAATAACTTCATTTTTGATTAAATTTAATCAAAATAATTCAATTTTTTCACTGTTAAATTGGAAAATATTAATTTTTTTAATGATTTCATTGTAGGAGGAGGTGATTTGGAGAGCCCGCGGTGGAATTCAAGCAAAACGGGCCAAACTATGCGAGATCCCGAACACACTTGTGGACTTCAATATTTACTTTGGATAATATTTTCATCAAATTGGGATTCAAATTGGTTAAAAAGTGTAAAAATTTGTGATATAAATTTATCTAGAAGATCATGTATCCCAATTAATCCATTTGGAGGCCCAAAAGTGGCCCACAATGTGAAGAAATTCTGGGCGGTCCAGATTGGACCAACCTTCAGTATTTGTGCCATAAATCAGCACTCAGACCTCCAATCAGGATGATTATAAATACATTGGATAGATAAATAGATTTTCCATCTCTCTTCATAATTTCATGATAATTGAACTTGTTTTGTTCAGTCAACCATCCAAATAAACTTTGTGTAAAAATATGTCATGAACAACTCACCTGCACCCAGAGACCATTGACTTTTCTTGGATGTAACTTTACAAATTTCTCATTAAAAGAACTCCATGGCTAATTTTAAATGTTTTAAATACCATGGGTAAGGTTGATTTAAATTTTAGAGCTTATTTCAACCATTTTATTTCTCTTATACATCATGTACTTCTAAACCACTTATTGATCAATTTGGGGGGTGTTCTTTGTTGTAATATCAAGCTCCATGATTGTAATATTTGGAAGGTGATTGAATTTAGAGGTTTTTAGTATATTTTTATTAATATATTTTTTATTTTATTTTTATTCTGGGATTATATAATACAAATCAAAGTAACAATAATTCTCATGCTTCTATGCATAAACTAGATCTTGTGATGATGTGAGCATGTTTCCCTCTTTTATCACCTATTTTATTTCATGAGTGTGCCTATGGGTTGTTTAATTTAATGAAATTCATAATATATAACCCATTATTATTCATGATTTTTTATTTAGAATAGTTTTTTTATAGACACAGATCTTGATATCTCATCATGTTGTTGATTTTATTCCTTGATTGAGTTCGGTTCTTACATCAACATAATTATATTTATTGCGAGTGGTCACTGATAATAAATATAATTTAATGATAAAATACTAGGTGGTAACATTTAAGAACTCACATGCCATACTGGTTTGAGTGTGTATAAATGAAGTAATCAATGATTCTTCACATTTCCCTTGAGAGTGATGACGGTTTAGCATCAAGGGACACTCGCTCAGGTCGATCACGATTTCTCCAACTAGTTTCTCACAATTAGTAAATTAGTTTCAATTAATGTGTTAAAATCATAAAACCCCCAAAAAAAATTTATCCCATTTTCTATTTCATAAAAACATAATCAAACCCCTTTTTTAATTAATGATATAAAGATCCTTTTAGAGATGACCTAGGGTTACTGCTATACTATAGCAATTATAGTAAAAACAACATCTAATTTGACACGCTCGACAATATGATCAAATATTAGAACCATTAACAAGGATCCAAGATCATTTTTGTCTTTTAATTTATTTACTTTTCTTTTAATTTATTACCCATTTCAATCTTCACCCATTCCCATTTGTTTTTTTATTTGTTTATGTGTGTTTCTTCTTCTTCTTCTCTCTCCCTCTTATTCTTCTCTCTCTCTATCTAATTATATTTTATAAAATTATATTTTCTTTTATAATTTTTTTATTATTAAGTCCTTTTATTTTATTAATATTACATTAAAAAAAACAAAAAAACAAACTTCACAACTTTGTTTCATGAAAAAATTGGCAATAAAATATTGCTTCAAATTGACCTAGAAATTGAAAAGAAAATTAACTCACAAATTAGTTCATCTAGAGTATGAAAGTCAAGTAACACTGAGTAACCCCTTATGGTTCTTAAATTGGTCCCAAACCAATCAAACATTGAAACAAATCAAACTCTAGAAATCATGGCTACAAATAATCAAACTTTAAAAGAACTGACCACCCCTGATGTGGAGTACCAACCTGAATACATACAATCCTCTTAGGAACAAACCATATTTGGGATTAGATCAAGACTCATCCACATTATTCCAAAATTTAATGGTATTCCTAGTGAGGACCCTCAAAATAATCTCAAGTATTTTTATATATTGTTCTCCACCATTAAACCCCAAAATGTGACTGAGGACCTCATGAAGTTTAGGTCCTTCCCTTTATCCCTAATGGTGTATCTAAAGACTGGATATAATATTATTCTACCACAATAGGGGGTTGTAATAACCTTAAAAAATCCCTCTATAGAATTTTTTCCCTACCTCCTGAACAGCATCAATTAGAAAAGAAATATGTGGCAGTAGGCAATCACAATGAGAGACCCTTTATGAATATTATGAGAGATTCAAAAGAAATTTCTCGAATTTCCCCCACCACCAAATTAGTGAATAATTTATAATTCAATAAATCTATGAGGTACTTGTCCCCATGTATCATGTCATGATAGATGTTTCATCTGGTGGTTCCCTAGTTGATAAAACTTTTTCCACCGCTCATGACATAATAACCAATATGGCTCAAAATGGACAAAAATTTGGTACATGAGAAATTTCACCCACTCGAGGAGTTCATGAGTTAATTAATTCAACTATAGAAAAAAAGGTAGATAATAAACTTGATGATATTCATACCCTTTTAATAAAATTATCTCAAACTCAAGGTAATTCACAATATCCAACTGTTCTATTACATTATGATATTTATTCTGATAACACTAATTTTTCTTACCAGTGCCTGAAACTTCAGGATTAATCTCAGTCTAATGAAGCATTATTCTCTAATAATCCATTACAAAAAGAACCTCCCTTCAATAAAGTACCATTCAAGAAAATTCCAAACCTCGGGTGGAAAACACAACCACAGTACTGACAAGGAGGAAACTCAGAATACCCTAAGAAGAATTGGTATCAATAAGGTCAAGGTATGAAACCTTCTTATACTTCACCTACTCAGAAAAATCCTCCACCTCCCATGTTTTAACCAATCCTTGAGGATATGGTGAATTAAATGGAAACCCAAAACTTCCAGTTCCAACATACCACACACTTTATTATTCAGTACCTACAAACTTAAGTGGGATAATTCGAAAACCCCATTGGTGAGATAAATAAGAAAGGTTCTAGAAAACTACCATCCAAACCTATTATTAATCTAAAGGATAAAGGTAATTTATGTGAAATAAATCATTGTATTGGTAAATAATTTTCTTCTTCCAATGTTTCTACCCAACAGGTATGTCATCCTCTTGAAAACTCTCTTTCCCTACCCACAAAAGATTCTAATAAAGAATAAAAACAAAAAGGGTAAACAAATTATCTTTTAGGATTACATTGAAAAATCCATTCCTCTTACTTTCCCTTAAAGAATTTTTAAATATAATAAAAAAATTTATAATTATATGTATAAAGAAATAATTGATACATTTAAAAAGGTACAAGTTAACATTACTTTATTTGATGAAATTAAAAAAATTTCTCATTATTATAAATTTCTTAAATACCTTTTCACCCATAAATGAAGGATGAAGGGGAATGAGAGATTAAAAATTGGAAGGAATGTCTTAGCCTTGATATAATCAGTGATTACAACTAAATGTAAGGATCCAGGCACTTTCACGATACCTTTCACCATATGGGAGACTTTTTTTCAGTTGAAATTAATTATTTAGGTGATTCCATTAATGTAATGACTCACTCCATGTATACTTCTCTATAGTTTGGAGAGATTCAATCAACCGAAATCATCATGAAACTTTACAACCAGAGCACAACACACCCATCAAGAGTGATTGCGTATATCCTCATAAGAGTGAATAATCTCTTCTTCCCTACAATCTTCTACATTCTTGAGATGAAAGATACCTGAACCCAAGGACATTCTCCTCTCATACTTGGAAGGCCATTTCTCAAAACAAGAATGATGATCATCAATGTTCACAATGGTGCACTTTCCATGGAGTTTGGTGGGGAAAAGGTAAGTTTTAATATCCTTGATTATATAAAATACCTCGTTGAAGACCACTCCACTCTTCCTATATATTCGATGGGAGTGATATCTAAGGACACGCACACACAAAATTATCTCCTCAAACCATACTCTGGTTAATTTTCATATTATTCACCCTTGGATTATTTGAGTTTTGATTCATGTTTTGAGTGTTGTGTGGGTTTAGGAAAAGTGTAAAAAAATTTCTTTAATTGATGAGTGTATTCATTATAAGGTACCCATGACCATAGATGATTCGAAAATCTCATTTCCATTGATTCTCTTTCCTTGGAGAATAAACATGAGTTGATATAAATTTTCATAGACCTTACTCCCCCTAAATACCTTCCCTCAATCTAAAAAACATCGGTGTTGTAATTAAAATAGCTTCCATAAAATTTAAAATATGCCTATAGTGAGGGTATTGAACAATTTACTATCATTATTTCCAACCTCTCTCCACATTAGGAATCAAAAAATGCTATAACTTTTAAGATATTTTAAAAAGTAAAATGATGGAAATTGGATGATATTCTTGGGATTATCCCATCTATTTGTATTCACCATTTAATTTTAGATGATGAGGCTAAACCTGTAAGGAAAGCTCAATGCCTATTGAATCCCACCCTACTTGAATTTTTAAAATTAGAATTTTGTAAAATAAATAATGTTGGGATCATTTATCCCATATATAATACTAAATGGGTTATCCCAGTGAAAATTGTGCCCAAAAAACTGGAATAATATTAGTTTCAAATGAAATGAATGAATTGGTTCCAACAAGTATCCAAAACTATTGGAAAGTCTATATTGACTATCATTGACTAAATCAATCCATGAAAAAGGACCACTTTACTCTACCTTTCATTGACCAAATGTTGGAAATATTGGATGGTAAGTCCCATTATTGTTTCTTTGATGTCTATTTAGGTTAGTTTCAAATAGATATAGCATTCGAGGATCAATAAAATAAAACATTTACCAGTTCATTTGGTAAATTTTCATATAGAAATATGCCTTCTAGTCTCAGTAACACTCTTGGTACTTTTCAGCATTGTATGTTGAGTATATTTTCTGAACACCTTGATAATTGCATGGATATTTTTATGGATGATTTTACCATTTATGGATATTCCTTTGATAAATGTTCGGCACACCTAGGTTATGTTCCTTTATATTGAATTGAAAAAGATATCATATTAAATTATGAGAAATTACATTTAATGGTTGAGTGGGGGATAGTTCTTGGGCATGTTATTTCAAATGAGTGGATTCAAGTGGATAAATAAAAAATTGAATTAATTTAATCCCTACCATATCTAAAATGTGTTCATGAGGTTTGATATTTCTTGGTTCATGCTATTTTTTAACATTGATTCATTAAATACATTAGTAAGAATGCACTTACCTTGTCTCGTTTGTTACAAAAGGATTCAGAGTTTGTTTTTGATAAAAAAATGTGATTTTGATTTAAATTCACTAAAAAAGAGTCTCGAGTCACCTCTTATCATCCAAAAAAAAGGTGGTATCTCCCCGTAAAACTTATGTGTGATGACTCTAACTTTATATTTGGGGATTTTTTATCACAAAGGGTTGAGAAGCCTCCTTATTTCATTTTTTATTCCTTTTATACCCTTGACTGTGCCCAGAAAAACAACATGACCACTGAAATAAAACTTCTTTATATTATGTTTTCCTTGGAAAAAATCCATTCATATCTTATTGGGTAAAAAATAATTGTGTTTTATGATCATGATACCCTTTATTTTCTACTTAAGAAACCTAAATCTAAGCCTCTCCTCATTAGATAGATGCTCCTCCTATAGAAGTTTAACCTTTAGATTTGAGATAAGAGAGGAATGAAAAATTTGGTTATTGACCACGTTAGTAGGATTTCCCAACCATTGTACCATAATGTTGACTCCTCCCTCCCCATTTGAGAATTATTTCATCATGAGAACCTTTGTGATATTGTGGACCTTACCCCCTGGTATGATTTTCTAGTAGCATCTAGGGTCACCACTAATTTTAGAACTTCACAATCCTAAAGTTTTAATCATGATTCATGATGGTACATTTGGTATGACCCATACTTGTGGAAAATTTGTAGTGATGAGGTTGTTCATCAGTGTGTCCCTGGCCATGATTTCACCTCTGTTTTGAGTTTCTGCCATACTTTGTCTTTTTGGTTCCACTTTATATCTCAACATACAACTAAAAATGTCCTTGACTCGGGACTGTATTGTAAAAAAATTACGTAGAGATACCCATCTGTTTTTTAATTCATTCACATGATGTAAATTCACATGGAATATCTCTAATAGGAATGAAATTCCCTAACAACCCACGTTATTTTGTGAAATCTTCGATGCATGGGGCATTGACTACATGGTTCTTTTTAAAAATTCACTTGGCTTCATGTACATATTACTAAATATTTACTACATCTGTAAATGGGTGTATTCAAAGGAAATCAAGACTACTGACTCTCAAGTGGTTTTTGATTTTTTGAGGTCCCATGTTTTCATAAGGTTTGGTTTGTCAAGATTCATCATTAGTGATTAGGGTTCACATTTTTGCAATCAAGACGTGAAAACAATTATCTTTAAGTATGGGTTTTTCATAAATCATACATTGTATATCACCCCCAAACTAAAAAACAAGCATAAATCTCAAATCGGTATGTTAAGAGAATCCTGGAAAATATGTTACAACCCAATTGGAAAGATTGGAGTTTGTTCTTGGATGATGCACTTTTGGCATACCATACATATTTTAAAACCCCGATCGGAATGTCACCATACAGTATTGTGTTTGGAAAGTATTTTCACTTATTGGGGGTAGAGATTCATGCATATTGGGATATTAGAAAATGCAATATGAATCTTTCAAATAAAGGTGAGCATAGGAAGTTTCAGATTCAAGATCTTGAATAAATTTAGTGTGATGTGTATGAGAACTCCTGAAACTATAAAGTGGAGAAAAGGATATCCACAGGTATACATCTACATCACATACAAAAAGAATATCTTAATATACTCAACAAATACACACAGTCTAGAGGTAATTCACAACCATAGTATACCAGCTCTAGGATTCTAGATCAAATATTCTACAAATCACTCATCTAGGAGAACACACTCCTAATTCTGATAGCACTGATGACTTTCAACTGATAGGTACTACTCATCTATTATCATCATGAGAAGAACACACTGATAGTATGAAGAGAATATGATACACATATGAGGATCATTTCCAAGTCCATGGGGTGATACTAACAATGCAATCTAGATTAACCCACTAAGAAGAGGATTGACGCCCGCATAGTGTTGGTCATGATGATGCCAAGAAATCCACCTTGGGTACAAAGATGAATAGAGGGTCTCACTCCAAGCCTCTTGGAGGGATTCCAGTGAATCTATATAGTAATTCCAACTGAAGGGATCATATTCCTAGGACTAGTAAATGATTCCATACTAGCCTTAAAGGAAAGGATCATGGAAATGAACCCTAACGAAACATTTCGAAGTCACTATGTACAAGATCTATAATCCATGTATAAATGAGTACACAATGTTTAGTAGAACTTACATATTGTGTCCCTTGACCCCAGGTCTTGTTCGTGTAAATATATCATGTCATAATCTTGTTTCCATGTAGTAGTACACATTGTGTAAGCATCTTGTATACTCTACTTGTGTTCAAATACACAACTCATCCTATGTAATTGGTCTACCCATGTTTGTGTGGGGGAGTACACACTGTGTATTCAACCCGTGTACTCCACCCCATGTCCATGTACTTTCCAAAGTACTCCTTGAGTCTTCAGAGAGAGGTCACATGCTGTATAGACCTAGCTATATGCTGTGTGGATCGAGATTTTCTAGAATCCTTGGTTCTTCCTCCATGCATCTTGGTCAATGCTTTGGCCTTCTATCCAATGGTATCAATGCTACAAAAATGGTAGATTGATCCTCATCGATCATATCCATCACTAAATCAATAAGATTCAGGCCTTCGATCTTCTTAGAAAACAAAATTGTTCCCATTATTCATTGCATGCCAAAGAACATGAAATCAAGTATCAACCATTGTTCGATTCATTGTTTCTTCCATCATCACCCCACTATCGTGTCATGTCAATCCTAGGTCTATGATTTAGGATTGTTGTGATAATAAATGAGTGTGAAACATTCAATTTTTTGGTAAAACATCAAACCACAGGCCAACAAAGAACACCCATGATGAATGGTGAATCGGAGGAGAAACAAACAAGAAAAATATATAGGAATATACCTCAATTGATGTTTTTGTTGATTTCTGTTAATTTTTGTTGGAACTTCAATTTAAAATAAACAACTATAAAGGAAAATTCTCCTAATAAACCCTACAATCATACCCATCTCACATGACGATCAAATCATAGTCCAATCTATTCATTGATTGGTTTGTTTTCATCATATAAATCAAGAACGGGGAATAAATCCAATTAAAACACATGACATGAATCAATTTGGTTTGATCGTTGATGAAGAACGAAGTTGCATCATGTCATTGGAAACATATCTCAAATTTGAGGTGCATTGATCATCAATACATGATCTTATCACCATTCAGTTGAGAGATAATCCTTGAATCTCTCTCCGACAGTACTCCATAGGTTCAAGGGTTTTGCAGCTAACCTTGGAATTTTGATATAATAGTATTTTTAAATACTAAACAGATGATACATCAAATAAAAAAATAAAATAATTTAATTTAATTATTTTATTAATTTCCATGTTCGCAATGACTTTTCTAAAAACGACCCATTACGACTAATGTTAAGTCACGCCTTGGGTAAACCTCACATTCTAAACTCAACAGTTCCCTCATATTTCTGATTTGGGAACCTTTTCAGAAGTTATTCCAGTTTTTCATAAAAACTGTGCACATATACTATTTAATATATTTCAAAAAATTATTATGGGCACACCGGGCCTTGGAATCTCACGCCATCTTAGAATCGTGCCACAAAAATAATCCATATAATATCCAAAAAAAAATACACAGAAAATATGAGTCATTACATTCTCCCCGTATTGTGGATTTACATTCCTAAAAATCCAAACAAGGGATACTCAAAAATATGTGGGTACTGAGAATGAATCTGAGCCTCCCACACCCATGTGCTCTTTTGAAGATTCATGTGTTTCCACTGGAAACACACCAAAGGAATTTATTACCCATAAAGTATCCTCTCCTTCTATTCCTCAATCTCCACCACATACTTAGAAAAGGTCACTCTATCCTCTATTTCTATATTTCCCAAGTTAGTAACATGTGATGGGTCAGGCATGTACCTCCTCAGTTGTGACACGTGGAAGATGTCGTGCACCCTGTCTAAATATGGAGGTAGATATAAGTGGTAAACAACCTCTCAAACTCTATGTAATATCTGGAAAGGGCCATTTAATCTCGGATATATCTTGCCACCCCAGCCAAATCTATATAACCCATGTCAAGGTGAAACTCATAGTAACACATGGTCTCCTTCCTCGAACTTCAAAGGTCTCTATCGCCTATCAGTATAAGACTTCTAATGGCTATGCGTAGTCTTCATCTACCCCTAGATGATTTGAACCTTCTCTATTTTATCTTTCACCAATTCCAGTCCCATGAGTTCTGTAAAGACCCGTAAAATTCAAGGGAAATTTTTTTCTTAATTTTCTTTGAAATTTTACAAGAGCGTGGTTTCTGACGGCACCTGATTCCGAGGCCCGGAGTGCCCGGAATCATTTTCCGAAGATTGGCTCGGGTACGTTCAGTGAACGGGCGAGCGAGTCTTTCTAACTTTTGATCCGGTGCTCGGAATTGAAATCTGAGCGCACCGATGAACTCGCAGCGCCGATATTCTCTTAAGGAGACCTTTTCGGAAGTTGCGTTTTTTACGGGTTGAAAGTTAGTTTTTGGGTTTTTAGATTAAGTTAAATAAAATTTGTGAAATACAAATTTTTATTTTAACTTGATGTTTTTTTTATAAATCCTTTCAAAAGGGAGTTGGGAGTGGGACCCACATCCACTTAACCTCCCTTGGGAGGATTAAGTGTGGTGGGGCCCACACGAAACCCAACCTTCCATCTTCCCTCAAAACTCCCATTAACCCTCCTTTTAATTAATGTTTGACAACTTTAAGTATTAATTGAGGTGAGTTGTTCAATTGAAACCTTTGAAATTCATGTGGTAAAGTTATTTAATAATATAAGCTTAAAGCTTATTTTATTCTGGTTGAATTTCTTTTACCACCTTTAGAGGAATTTTGGGAGCTTCTCCTTTTTCTTCTTCTTCAACTCTCATGAAGAACACGAAGAACCTTCGAACTTCGATGAAGAACTCCACGTTCTCGGGAACCGTCTTCCGTGACGACATAACCGCGACATCGACGTTCTTCTTCCGTGACGCCAACCACCGCGACGCTCGACTTCCGCGAATCGTTATCGATCATCGAACTTCGTTCCAGAACCAAGGTAGGGGTTTGTTCTTTTTAAATTACGTGTATCATTCCCTCGAACATGAAAGAATAATCCGTTGGGCGTAGTTCCAAATTTTATTAAAAATTTGTGAAACGTTCATTGTTGTGTTTATACGTTTGGCCAACTGTTATCATTATAACGGGAGGATACCGGACCGCACGAACACGGCCGATTCTCCTCCCCCTTCTAATCTTTCGTGTTTTTTTAGCGGAGACAGCGCGGTGTCGTCGCACCGTGCAGGAATAAAAGAATTTATGGCCGGACCGAGCAGCGATAAAGAAATGCGGTGCCGACGCAGCGCGTCGTTGTTTACGAAAGAGACCGCGGCCGGAGACGGGCCGCGGCGGAACGAGGAGGCGACCGGCGGCCGGCCGGGCCGCCGGCGCCGGAGATCAAGAAGGGCCGCGGCCCTACGGCCGCGGCGGAGCAGCCAGGGGCGGCCGGCCTCGCCGGCCGCCGGAGATCGGAAGAGCCGCGGCGATGGCCGCGGCGGAGAAGAAGAAGGCGGCCGGCCGCGCCGGCCGCCGGTTTGGATAGGAGGCGGGACCCGCGGGTCCTGCGTGAGAAGAGAAACGGCCGGCCTTAGGCCGGCCGAGATCCGAAAAAAGGGGGGGTTTTACCCCCAGCGTGCGGCGCATGCGCGGCACCCTGGCCGCGCCGCCGCTGGCCGGGCCGCGCCGCCGCGCCGCCACCGGCCGGGCCGGTTCCAGCGGACCGGGTCGGATCCGGGTCGACCCGGTTTGGGTCAGACCAGGTGGGGATCGGGCCGGGTCGGCCCGGACCCGGACCCCCCGTTTCCGAGACAAATTCGGTATTTTGGCCATATCTTGAGCCAAGGACCTCCGATCAACGAACCGTCTACGGCAACGCGATCCTTGGATCGAGACGGTCGTTTCGGTATATCGCACTCAAAGTTTCGGAACACTTTGAGTTCGGCCGGGTTGGTTCATTCACGAAACCAACCGGGCCTTCGGAGCGGAAACGCTCATATCTTGAGCTACGGACGTCTGATTGACGTGCCATCAGCTTTGTTGTGTTCCTCTTAGTGAGACGGTTCTTTTGGCATACTCCGCCCGAGGTTTGGACGCAGGTGGAGTACGGTCGGGTTGGTTTTGCCTTAAAAACCAACCGGGCCCCGGGGACGAAAATGCCAATAACTCTCAGACCGGGCGTCCGATCGACGCGCCGTCTGTTGCGTTGAGTTCCTGTTGACGATACGGAACTTTTGCATACATCAACTCTGGACTTTGTGACTGTTGATGTATCAGCCTCTCGGCTCGTGGAGCGGACCCTCCGAACGAGCTTGCTGTGTGCGGGAACCCTAGAGCTGGCTGTGACTGTTACTGTGACTGCTACTGTGACTGCGACGACGACAGTACAGAGATCCTGTGTGGATTCGACGACGACGACTATAGCACTCAGCGATCCTACGTGGATCATTGCTACAGGTCCTGTGTGGGCCCGATCCTGTGTGGGTCCGATCCTGTGTGGGTCCTTGCGCTCAGCGGTCCTGTGTGAACCAGCGCCTACAGGTCCTACGTGGGCCTGATCCTGTGTGGGTCTTTTGCGGGGGTTAGTTACCTATCGATCCTTCGTGGGTCCGACGACTTAGATGGATCAGAGATCATCTTTATCGTCTTTCGAAGAAGTATACCTGTGTGAGCTGAATCCTGTTGCTTTCCTGTGTGGATTGTGTTGTGCTATCCTGTGTGGATTACGTTTTGCTTTCCTGTGTGGAATACGTTTACTTTCCTGTGTGGACTGAGTTGTACATGGGCTCGGAGGTTGGAGCGTATTTGAAATTGATGACTTAGGTATATGTATGGGCATATACCTAAGCAGTGTCGGTTGTTACTTCGTGATTGTACCTTTCTTCGTGGTTTATCCTTTGTGGATTTGAGAGACCTTCAGGGGTCTCGGGGTCCCTACTGAGTAGCTTATACTCACCCCTGCACGGGCTTTGCCCGCACTACGTTGTGTTGGTTGCAGACGACGGACAGCGTTGATCTTAGCTGAGGCTTGCAGAGAAGGACGGTACCTGGAGGTGGACCACTGGGCGAGACGTGCTCGGAGCGAACGGTGGGACCCGTGGAGCAGTGGAGCTATCTGTACCCACCCTTCAGGTGGGATTTCTAGTGGACAGCTCGGTGTAGCGGCTTTTACTTTTCAGTTGCTGTTTTCCCTTTTGAGTTGTACTTTACTTTCAGTTTGGGTTTGTATACTGGCCCATTTACTTTTCCGCACTTTCAGTTGTACTCTGCTTTTACTTAGTGTTTACTTTCCGTTTGCTTACTCTGAGGTGTTTGTTTACTTTACAAATGCAATGCCTTCCCTTTTTACCGGGATTTACACCTTGGTGCTAGTCGCCAGCCCCTGGCCTATGGAAGGAGGGCTTGGGGTAGTCACGGCACGGACCCCGAGGGCGGGTCGTGACAAATTGGTATCAGAGGAGTTCGGTTCTACCGCGAACTCTGATCTTTTCTATGTGAAGAAATAATGTTTAGCGTATTGAGTGTGGTTATCATTCCAGGGAGTCCAGTGTTGGTGCGGCGGCCGACGTATCCGTACACCAGGACCCTGACTTCTGATTTCCGACTTAATGCACAAAAACATTGATTGCGTGTGTGTTTCAAAGTTTTCTTTGTGATTACTTATATCAGCTCACCAGGTATACTGTTCTGACCGTGGCGCACCTGTTTCCTTTTCAGGATGGCCCCACGACGGCAGCCAGTTAGGGTTCCGAGAGTCGAGCGTGACGACAGCCCACCGAGCGACGAGGCCTCGGTGCAGGGCCCTTTGTCAGCTGTGGCACCGGCGGTAGCTCTACCTGCCGAGCCCCCGATACTTCCAGCACCAGCCGCTGACGATGCACGTCGCCTCAGCGCACTGCATGAGTTTCAGCGCCAGCGACCGCCCAGGTTTCGTGGGGAGACGGATCCCCAGGCAGTAGAGGACTGGATGGAGGCAGTGGTACGAGTGTTTAGGCTAGTGAGGACACCAGCAGACCTCATGGTGATCCTCGCTGCGAGCCTACTACACGCAGCAGCAGGACGATGGTGGAGCTTGATGCTCCGGGTGCACGATGAGGCATCTCTACTTTGGACGGACTTTGAGAGCATCTTCCGCTCGGAGTTCGTCCCAGCCACCCTTCGTGCGGTGCGTATCCAGGAGCTTCTTCAGCTGCGGCAGGGCAGCATGACGGTCGCTCAGTACTCGGCGAGGTTTATCGATCTCTCGCGCTACTCGACTGACATGGTACGGGACCCATTCTTCTGGGCCCGGACCTTCGAGCAAGGTTTGAGACACGATATCAGGTCATCGCTGATCTCCCTCAGCATACCGACTCAGACAGGAATACTGGAGCGGGCCCTTCTGATCGAGAGCTTCCTTGCTGAGTCTACACCAGCGCAGCGACCCACCGCAGGGCGGCACGTGGTAGAGTCATCTGCAGCAGGCAGTCGACGGATGACTCAGGGGTCCAGGCAGACCAGACCTTCGGGCAGACGACCTCAGGGCACTGGCTCAGCAGTGCGGGGCACACAGCGAGGAGCCAGTCTTTCGAGAGGCAGACAGTGCTACTCGTGTGGCGGGCAGGGCCACATGGCTCGTGACTGCCCGACCCGCCATGCCGAGGAGCAGCAAACAGTTGAGGTACCACCGAGGCAGAGGCAGAGGGTCGACCGTGGTGGTCCGCAGGGAGGAGGCGGACGAGGCAGAGGAGCTAGACGAGCAGCCGGTGGTGGGCGACGCTTTGAGGCTCTGCCACCACCACCACCAGGAGGTCCACCCCGACCACAGGGAGCTGGCGGGCAGAGACAGGCATAGCTCCAGGCAGCAGAGGCCTACGACCACGGCGCACCTGAGATGATTCGAGGTACTATCTGTGTCTATTCCACCCTTTCTGCAGTTCTTATAGACATAGGAGTGAGTCACTCTTTCATAGCCGCTGCCCTTTTTCGGAGCTCAGAGATTTTGACAGAGTCGTTGGCTTGATCCTTACGGCTAGAGACTCCTACGGGAGCAGACTCGACGATTACGCACTGGTGCCGGCAGTGTGAGCTTACTCTAGGAGGTGATAGCTTCGGCTGGGATCTTCTTGTAGCAGCGTCGAGGCCTTACGACGTCATCTTGGGCATGGATTGGCTATCTACGGTCCATGCACAGATTGACTGTTTTAGGCGCAAGGTGCGATGTGTACACACCGACGGGAGCAGGTTCACCTTCACCGACGAGAAGGGAGCCTTAGCAGCACAGGATGGACTTCCGCAGAGGAGAGGTCAGCCCATCACTCATCAGTTGGCTATCCTCATCCTGGGAGCAGTTGACGTGCGGAGTCCCAGTTTTCCTGCAGTGGTGGATCAGTACGCGGACGTCTTTCCCGACGACGTTCCAGGGCTACCTCCTCACAGAGAGGTAGACTTTTATATTGACCTGTACCCCGGGACAGCCCCGATATCCACTCCAACATATCGGATGGACCCCGCTGAGCTTTGAGAGCTGTGGGTACAGTTGGAGGACTTGCAGGGAAAGGGGTTCATCCGACCCAGTGTTTCGCCCTGGGCTTCCCCGATTTTGTTCGCCAAGAAGGCGGACGGGAGCTTGCGACTGTGTGTCGATTATCGTCGCCTGAACCAGGTGACAGTGAGGAACAAGTATCCGCTACCGAGGATTGATGACCTCTTTGATCAGCTCAAGGGAGCACGGTGGTTCTCGAAGATAGACCTCAGGTCAGGCTATCATCAGCTCAGAGTCAGAGACGAGGATGTGCAGAAGACGGCCTTTAGATGTCGGTATGGCCACTATGAGTTCTTGGTTATGCTTTTCGGTGTAACCAATGCTCCAGCAGTGTTCATGGCTCTGATGAACAGGTTCTTTCAGCCATACCTCGATCGGTTTGTCGTGGTCTTCATCGACGACATTCTGATTTACTCTACGACAGAGGAGGAGCACGCCTATCACTTGCGAGTTATACTAGACACACTCCGAGAGCACCAGCTTTATGGTAAGCTCTCGAAGTGCCAGTTCTGGATACGTGAGGTCCACTTCTCGGGACACGTTATCTCTGAGGCGGGAGTTGCAGTGGATCCCGCGAAGATTGAGGCTGTGTTAGCATGGGAGCCACCCAGGAGCGTGACTGAGGTTCGGAGTTTCTTGGGACTAGCTGGATACTATCGGAGATTCGTGCCAGACTTCTCTAGAGTTGTGGCATCACTCACAGCTTTGACGAAGAAGGGGAAACCCTTTGTGTGGTCAGACAGATGTCAGCAGAGCTTCCAGGAGATGAGACAGAGATTGACTAGCGCACCTATCTTGAGGTTGCCCGAGGAGGTAGTAGGGTACGTAGTCTACTGCGATGCATCAGGGACCGGACTCGGATGTGTTTTGATGCAGGAGCGGGCAGTGATCGCCTATGGATCACGTCAGTTGAGGCCGCATGAGCAGAACTACGCTACCCATGACCTGGATTTAGCAGCAGTGGTCTTCGCTCTGAAGACATGGCGACACTACCTGATGGGCGAGCGCTTTACAGTCTTTTCCGATCATCAGAGTCTCAGGTATATCTTCTCGCAGAAGGACCTGAACCTGAGACAGCGGCGATGGCTCGAGTTCCTCCAGGACTATTACTTTGAGATAGTCTATACTCCTGGGAAGGGGAATGTAGTAGCCGATGCCCTCAGCAGGAGGACGGGCATTCAGCTACTTGAGGAGGCGACGGAGCAGCTAGCCTCTTTGCAGATATCCTTCGTGGATAGAGATGGAGCATCCTTCCTTCAGTCTCTCACAGTCACTCCTCCACTACTGCAGTGAGTCAGGGAGGCACAGCGTGGGGACGCTGACTATGAGACACGGCGTGCACAGATATCCTTGGGACAGGCACCTGATGGTTTCTCCCTTGGAGCAGAGCACAACATCCTTTTTAGAGGATGTACCATGGTACCAGTCGCTTTGTGAGAGGAAGTGCTGAGAGAGTTTCACACTTCTCCTTTAGCGGTACATCCTGGAGTGGCAAAGATGTACCAGGACCTCAGACGACAGCACTGGTGGCCGGGCATGAAGAAGGCAGTAGCAGAGTTCGTTTCTCGATGCCTCACCTGCCAGTAGGTGAAGGCAGAGCATCAGGTACCAGCAGGCTTGGTATATCCCTTGGAGGTTCCGGAGTGGAAGTGGGACGGAATATCTATGGACTTCATGACTGGACTTCCACGCACTTCTAGAGGTCACGACTCCATCTAGGTGATTGTTGACCGACTCACCAAGTCGTCACACTTCTTACCCATCAGAGAGCAGGGCTCAGTGGAGAGCTTGGGACGTCTCTACGTTCAGGAGATTGTGCGGCTCCACGGTGTGCCATCATCTATCGTCTCTGATCGAGATGCTCGCTTTACTTCCCGGCTTTGGAAGGGGTTACAGGAGGGGTTCGGGACGCAGCTACGACTGAGCACAGCCTTTCACCCTCAGATGGATGGTCAGACGGAGAGGACCATTCAGACTCTCGAGGACATGATCCGCGCATGTGTCCTCGACTTTGGTCGTAGTTGGGAGGACCACCTACCCTTGGTGGAGTTCGCGTACAACAACAGCTACCACTCCACCATCGGGATGGCACCGTACGAGGCGTTGTACGGCCGACCTTGTAGATCTCCTTTGTGCTGGACAAACCCTGTAGAGTCAGCACTGGTGGGACCGGAGATGGTCCAGGCCATGACAGAGAAGGTCCAGGTCATCCAGGAGCGGATGAGGACAGCACAGAGCTGGCAGAAGTCATACGCTGACAGGAGGCGGAGGCCACTGGAGTTCGAGGATGGCGACCACGTCTTCTTGAGGGTCTCACCTCGACGTGGTATTTGGAGATTTGGCCGAGGCGGAAAGTTATCTCCGTGCTTCATCGGACCCTTCCAGGTCCTCAGCAGGATTGGTGAGGTGGCTTATCGCCTGGCTCTACCACCTCAGTTGCACCAGGTGCACGACGTCTTCCATGTGTCTCAGCTGAGGAGATACGTGCACGACCCGACGCACATCATTGACCATGGGGAGCTTGTCGTTGACGATGGGGAGACTTTTACGGAGGTCCCGGTGGAGATAGAGGATCGACAGGAGCGGGTCCTGTGTGGGCGATCGATTCCTCTTGTGCGCATCAGATGGCAGCACGGGAATCTTCAGGAGAGCACATGGGAGCGGGAGGCTCAGATGCGTGCTCAGTACCCTCATTTGTTTCCCTAGTTTTTTATGTATCTTTACGGGGACGTAAAGCCCTGAGGTGGGAGTAATGTAAAGACCCATAAAATTCAAGGGAATTTTTTTTCTAAATTTTCTTTGAAATTTTACAAGAGCGCGGTTTCTGACGGCACCTGATTCCGAGGCCCGGAGTGCCCGGAATCATTTTCCGAAGATTGGTTCGGGTACGTTCAGTGAACGGGCGAGCGAGTTTTTCTAGATTTTGATCCGGTGCTCGGAATTGAAATCTGAGGGCACCGATGAACTCGCAGCGCCGATATTCGCTTAAGGAGACCTTTTCGGAAGTTGCGTTTTTTACGGGTTGAAAGTTAGTTTTTGGGTTTTTAGATTAAGTTAAATAAAATTTGTGAAATACAAATTTTTATTTTAACTTGATGTTTTTTTTATAAATCCTTTCAAAAGGGAGTTGGGAGTGGGACCCACATCCACTTAACCTCCCTTGGGAGGATTAAGTGTGGTGGGGCCCACACGAAACCCAACCTTCCATCTTCCCTCAAAACACCCATTAACCCTCCTTTTAATTAATGTTTGACAACTTTAAGTATTAATTGAGGTGAGTTGTTCAATTCAAACATTTGAAATTCATGTGGTAAAGTTATTTAATAATATAAGCTTAAAGCTTATTTTATTCTGGTTGAATTTCTTTTACCACCTTTAGAGGAATTTTGGGAGCTTCTCCTTTTTCTTCTTATTCAACTCTGACGAAGAACACGAAGAACCTTCGAACTTCGACAAAGAACTCCACGTTCTCGGGAACCGTCTTCCGTGACGACATAACCGCGACATCGACATTCTTCTTCCGTGACGCCGACCACCGCGACGCTCGACTTCCGCGAATCGTTATCGATCATCGAACTTCGTTCCAGAACCAAGGTAGGGGTTTGTTCTTTTTAAATTACGTTTATCATTCCCTCGAACATGAAAGAATAATCTGTTGGGCGTAGTTCCAAATTTTATTAAAAATTTGTGAAACGTTCATTGTTGTGTTTATACGTTTGGCCAACTGTTATCATTATAACGGGAGGAGACCGGACCGCACGAACACGGCCGATTATCCTCCCCCTTCTAATCTTTCGTGTTGTTTTAGCGGAGACAGCGCGCTGTCGTCGCACCGCGCAGGATCAAAAGAATTTATGGCCGGAGCGAGCAGCGATAAAGAAATGTGGTGCCGACGCAGCGCGTCGTTGTTTAAGAAAGAGACCGTGGCCGGAGACGGGCCGCGGCGGAACGAGGAGGCGACCGGCGGCCGGCCGGGCCGCCGGCGCCGGAGATCAAGACGGGCCGCGGCCTTACGGCCGCGGCGGAGTAGCCAGGGGCGGCCGGCCTCGCCGGCCGCCGGAGATCGGAAGAGCCGCGGCGATGGCCGCGGCGGAGAAAAAGAAGGCGGTCAGCCGCGCCAGCCGCCGGTTTGGATAGGAGGCGGGACCCGCGGGTCCCGCGTGAGAAGAGAAACGACCGGCCTTAGGCCGGACGAGATCCGAAAAAAGGGGGGGTTTCACCCCCCGCGTGCGGCGCATGCGCGGCACCCTGGCCGCGCCGCCGCTGGCCGGGCCGCGCCGCCACGCCGCCACCGGCCGGGCCGGTTCCAGCGGACCGGGTCGGTCCGACCCGGTTCGGGTCGGATCCGGGTCGGGTCGACCCAGCTCGGGTCAGACCAGGGGGGGATCGGGCCGGGTCGGCCCGGACCCGAACCCCCCGTTTCCGAGACAAATTCGGTCTTTTGGACATATCTTGAGCCACAGACCTCCGATCAACGAACCGTCTGCGGAAACGCGATCCTTGGATCGAGACGGTCATTTCGGTATATCGCACTCAAAGTTTCGGAACACTTTGAGTTTGGCCGGGTTGGTTCGTTCACGAAACCAACCGGGCCTTCGGAGCGGAAACGCTCATATCTTGAGCTACGGACGTCCGATTGACGTGCCGTCAGCTTTGTTGTGTTCCTCTTAGTGAGACGGTTCTTTTGGAATACTCCGCCCGAGGTTTGGACGCAGGTGGAGTACGGTCGGGTTGGTTTTGCCTTAAAACCCAACCGGGCCCCGGGGACGAAAATGCCAATAACTCTCAGACCGGGCGTCCGATCGACGCGCCGTCTGTTGCGTTGAGTTCCTGTTGACGATACGGAACTTTTGGATACATCAACTCTGGACTTTGTGACAGTTGATGTATCAGCCTCTCGGCTCATGGAGCGGACCCTCCGAACGAGCTTGCTGTGTGCGGGAACCCTAGAGCTGGCTGCGACTGTTACTGTGACTGCTACTGTGACTGCGACGACGACAGTACAGAGATCCTGTGTGGATTCGACGACGACGACTACAGCACTCAGCGATCCTACGTGGATCAGTGCTACAGGTCCTGTGTGGGCCCGATCCTGTGTGGGTCCGATCCTGTGTGGGTCCTTGCGCTCAGCGGTCCTGTGTGAACCAGCGCCTACAGGTCCTACGTGGGCCCGATCCTGTGTGGGTCTTTTGCGGGGGTTAGTTACCTATCGATCCTTCGTGGGTCCGACGACTTAGATGGATCAGAGATCATCTTTATCATCTTTCGAAGAAGTATACATGTGTGAGCTGAATCCTGTTTCTTTCCTGTGTGGATTGTGTTGTGCTATCCTGTGTGGATTACGTTTTTCTTTCCTGTGTGGAATACGTTTACTTTCCTGTGTGGACTGAGTTGTACTTGGGCTCGGAGGTTGGAGCGTATTTGAAATTGATGACTTAGGTATATGTATGGGCATATACCTAAGCAGTGTCGGTTGTTACTTCATGATTGTACCTTTCTTCGTGGTTTATCCTTTGTGGATTTGAGAGACCTTCAGGGGTCTCGGGGTCCCTACTGAGTAGCTTATACTCACCCCTGCACGGGCTTTGCCCGCACTACGTTGTGTTGGTTGCAGACGACGGACAACGTTGATCTTAGCTGAGGCTTGCAGAGTAGGACGGTACCTGGAGGTGGACCACTGGGCGGGACATGCTCGGAGCGGACGGCGGGACCCGTGGAGCAGTGGAGCTATCTGTACCCACCCTTCAGGTGGGATTTTCAGTGGACAGCTCGGTGTAGCGGCTTTTACTTTTCAGTTGTTGTTTTCCCTTTTGAGTTTTACTTTACTTTAAGTTTGGGTTTATATACTGGCCCATTTACTTTTCCGCACTTTCAGTTGTACTCTGCTTTTACTTAGTGTTTACTTTCCGCTTGCTTACTCTGAGGTGTTTGTTTACTTTACAAAGGCAATGCCTTCCCTTTTTACCGGGATTTACGCCTTGGTGCTAGTCACCAGCCCCTGGCCTATGGAAGGCGGGCTTGGGGTAGTCACGGCACGGACCCCGAGGGCGGGTCGTGACAAGTTCTAACTCACCTGGGTTAGTCCATCAAAGTTTTGACCTGCATGGTCTCCCATAAAAGGCCTCAAATTATGCCATACCGATGGTGGAATGGTAGTTTATGTTGTAATAATACTCCACTAGTGGTAGGTGATCCTCCCAAGTATAGCCAAATTCCAACATGAAAACTCACAACATGTCTGCCAGAGCCTAAATGGTTCATTCAGTCTGGTCATCATTTTAGGGGTGAAATGATGTTCCCAATGATAATTGATTCCCAAACACCTCTTGTAATCCCTTCCACAATTGGGATGTAAAGCTATAACCATGATCAAAAACAATATTTAATGGAACTCTATGGGTTCGAACTATCTCTTGCACATAGAGGTATCCCAAGCTCTCTACTGAACTTCACTATCATATAGTTAGGAAGTTTCCTGACTTGGTGAGTTGGTCTATGATCACCCAGATGGAATCAAGTCCCCTAGATGTATGTTTTTATCCTATCACTAAGTCCTTATATATCCCATCCCACTTTCATTATAGCACCTCAATGGGTTTATCCAAACCCATTGGAACTTGGTGCTCGGCCTTTAGTTGCTGACAAGTAGGGAATTAAGAAACAAACTTCAAAATTCCTTTATTCATCCCTAGCCACCAAAACTAACATTAAAGGCCTCGGTACATATTTTCCACACATGGATGTTCCAACAAAGGAGACATATGAAACTCTCTCAAAACCTCTTCCTGCAATGTCACCGGAACCATCGTGCATCCTCTAAAAATAATGATCTGCTCCCCATATTTAGAACATCCATCATGAGAATGCCCTATGGATATCTGAGCACATAGGGTCTTGCAGTCAGTATCCCCAAGATGTTCCTCCCTAACTTTTTGTAAGAGTAGAGGGGTAACAACCATTGACTGGAGGTAATCTTCTCCATCTCTATCCACAAAGGATAACTAAAAAAAGGAAAAATTCTCTAACACCTCATTTAGAAACAATAAATAAGTTCTTCTGCTGAGAGAATCTACAACCACATTCCCCTTCCCAGGAGTATAGACAATTTAAAAGTCATAATCTTGGATTAACTCTAGCCATTACCTCTATATCAAGATCATGGTTCATGTAGTTTTTATCATGTGGTCCCAACTAGTTATGCAGATCCCAAGTTAACACTTCCTCAACCTTGGATAAGTCCACTACCACTCTATACACTGAGATAACATGTCCCAAAAAGTGGACCGATTTTATCCAGAACTGGCACTTCGATAGATTTTTCATAAATCTGGTGCTCTATAAGTATATCCAGAACCATATTTAAGTATCTCATGTGCTCATCCACAAATTTTGAGTACACAATGATATCATCGATGAAGACTACCATGAACCGTTCTAAAAAAGTTTGTAAGATCTGTCTCATGATTCTCATGAACACTGTTGGGGCATTTATCATACCAAAGGGAATCACCAAGTACTCATAGTGATTGTAGAGATATCTAAATGTCATATTCAGTATATCCCCATCCCATACTTACAACTGGTGATAGACTAATCCGAGGTCAACCTTTGAAAACCATTTTTCCCCTCTCAACTGATCAAATAGATCATCGATCCTTGGAAGTGGATACTTATTCTTCACATTCAGCTAGTTTGAGCACCAGTAGTCTACACACAACCACAAGCTCATGTTTTCATTCTTGGAAAACATATTTGGGGCTTCCAATGGTGAAACACAGGTTTTGAAAAATCCCTTCCCCTATAATTCCACCAACTATACCCCCATATCGTGAATCTCTACGGGGTCTATCTGATATTTTGGTGCAGATATCAGTGTCATCTCAGGGTCTAGATGTCACAACCCCCTCCCCACAAAGTGTACCCCTCCTGGGCTGGTAATGTGAGAAGAGAGATAATGACCCCTGAGTCCCACCTCCAGTAGGACTCGGGTTGGAGACTAGCACTGAGGGTATAATAAACATACAAATGGGAGGTATTACCCTCTAAGAAAACACATGCAGAAGAGAGAGATAGAATATACTCCAATCAACTCCAACTCAGAACTGAAATATAAAAGAAATCCAAGTACATATATGAAATTTCATGAAAAAGTACTACAACTGAAAGGGGAAACTAAAAGTACCCAAAAGAAATTAAAACGGCAGTGACCACAAGCCCGAACAGCTCCTCCTCCAACCACAAGCAAGTAATAACCAGCTTAATCTCCAACCTACTCCAAGTGACCTGAAAACAGTTTATATATACATAGGGTGAGTATAACAGTATACTCAGTAGGATCCTCCCCAAGCCTCTCGTGCAAAAGTAAAGAAAGCATGTTAAAGCCCAGTGAACAACAAGTGAAACTGACTCGTCACCTAAACAGGTATACTAAGTTCCCAACCTCACCATGCCTACTCTCAACAAGTAACGCATACAAGAATATAGAATATAGTAAATAATATCAAGGGTACCCCGCTACTACTTCCCCACTGGTTTTCCTCTTTTCCCCAACGACATACGTCTCGTGCATCTCTCTCCAAAGGATTTCCCATAGACACCTGGGCTAAGCTCCACAATCTGCACCTCGTGCACCACAAAGGCTTGCCCGCAGACACTTGGGCAAAGCACCACACCATCCTCATAAACAACAGTAACCAGGTAAGTTCCAGGATCCACCACAGCCCGCATAACGTGTATCATACATCGGGTATTATACCTCAAGCCATTATAGCCCATACACCGAGTAGGGATCCTCAAGCCATGAAAACCTATACACATTACACCTATAGTAGTCCATAGGATACTATATCCAGAATATATGTGTGTGAAATAACCACAAGCCATTACAGCCCTCTACACACATATATGGGGAAACTAACAGTTGTGCCTGTTGGAACATGTATCTACCAAGAGAAGAGAGTGGGGCCAAAAGGGGTTAGTCATCCATTCGACCTCCCATCAGAATGTTGGGGAAAACACCCCCCCCCCCCCCCATGGCTCAGAATCCCCGAGGTGTTAGTTTCCCTTACCGACAGGATGGAGTAGCATATAGAAACACAAAAAGTACAGAATATATATATAACTCACATCCACACTGTGGGAATTACCTATTCTTAGATACAACTGCAGCTAACGTCTCTCAGACTCCAGGCTGCTACTTCTAAGACTAGGTATCCTATAAGCACACTAACATTTGAAGAGCTTTATTAGATTACTCCATTCTCATTTTATCAGTTCCACTGTACATTAATTAATTCTTTAAACATTAATTAACCATGAACAATTCCACATTAAACTGAATTGGAATCACATTCAAAAATCAACTACTCCTTTTAAGATTCACATCACCTTTAAATTCTAGTATCTCCATCCCCATGGATTTTCACCATTTAATCAAACATTCATTACAGAATTACTTTTCCATATTCTCAGGCATTCTAGAAAAGCATCATATGCTTCTAAACACAAAGGAGGCTCAACATGGTGAGTAGATATACTACCCGTCGAGTCTTTGCCGCCTATAGAAAGAGTATAGACCCATTCTCCCTCGTGAGGCTAAACACAGAAAGCACGTGGCATACCTCACACGTCTTCGGCTCTTTCAAAAGAAGGGTAGCAAGACTAGATGCCTTGAGAAGTGGGGAGAATCAAAGAAGATAAACATTCAAAGAATCCACAAGCATCTAGCAACCACATCCATATCATTCCATCACCCCTGGTGTCCTCCCCGACACCCACATGCATAAACTGATGCATCTCGCCACTCTAGGCGTCATCTGCTGTCACAACCACAAGGCCTCCATGCCTCCACATATCACAACAGCCATCTAGGCTCACATCAGAGCACAAGCAGTAGGAAAACAACAATCACAACCATGGGCTCTTGACCCTTTAACAAACAAGAGGGTAACTCAGAACCCTTTTAGAAATTCCCACACAATCTGTTCTTTAATCCATATTTAATTAGAAGATTTGTTATTCATAGGTTCCAATTACAGGATACCTAATCAGTAAGCTATCATAATTAAATAACCATGCTTACTTCCCTAATTTGATTAACCTCAAATTAGAACAACTACAACAATGGCAATAACCAGATTAATTTACATGCCTCTTTATCTTTAGCCAATTAATTAACAATTAATTCCGGATTTACGTTCATTATCAATTTCCATCATGAACGAACAAAAAATCAAAGAAATCATAGATATCACTCTATCTATAAAAACATGAGGCAAACCGTTATCACGGTATAAAGCAACAACATGCGATCAACCAATTCTTTTAATCCGGTTCAAGTATTTAATTAGGTCAGTTTCATTGTGATCCAAAGGACTAAATCATGCTAATTCTACGATTGCACATATAAAATTAGAGAAGCCATGAAGCCCCTACCTGGAAGAGTTCTTGATGTCCTTTATCCAGACAATGGGTTAAAATCCTCCTCTTACGACAACTGCATCCACCATAGGATGCCATAGTACGACAGTACCAACCAACCCCAAGAAAAAACCCATTTGAATCTTGGAAATTACATGGTATAATATGGAAGGGAGAAACAAGAGAAGATGATCCCCAAAGGAACGATAATAAAACATACCTTATTGGGAAGATTGACCGACATAGTTTGGTTGCATCCAAAACAGAGCAGAACCAATCCTAGGAGTAAAGATTGATTGTGGAACTCCTACGGGAATGATTGAAAGGTTCTAGCATCTCTTAGCTGAGAACAAAGGGAAAGAACAAGGGAGAATGATATCTCGTCCCTTTTTGAAGATTTAATGGGGCAACGGTTTAAGATCCGGTTAATTCTCCATTAAAAACGGATTGCATTAACCCACGCGGTTTGACCAAGTAAATACATCCTAGCCGTAGGAATAATTAATATAGGATTTATGGAATTTTAATCAGCCTTAAGAGTCCTTAAAACAAGGCTTTAAATGTATTTTACGTCAAAGAAAACGTCAAATGGGGAAAAACTGTAGGAATATGGAAACACTGTTCACATACTCAAAATTTGGAAAAGGAAAGAAAAGGTCATCGTTAGAAGGTTACCGTTCTGGAAACACTGTTTAAGCCTACCGATAGAAGGTCACCGTTAGAAGGTTACCATTCTGGAAACACTATTCAAGCCTACCGATAGAAGGTCACTGTTAGAAGGTTACTGTTCTGGAAACACTGTTCAAGCCTACCGATAGAAGGTCACCGTTAGAAGGTTACCATTCTGGAAACACTGTTCAATCCTACTGATAGAAGGTCACCATTAGAAGGTTACCGTTCTGGAAACACTGTTCGAGCCTACAGATAGAAGGTCTTCGTTAGAAGGTTACCGTTCTGGAAACACTGTTCAAGCCTACCGATATAAGGTCACCGTTAGAAGGTTACCGTTCTGGAAACACTGTTCAAGCCTATCGATAGAAGGTCACCGTTGGAAGGTTACTGTTCTGGAAAAACTGTTCAAGCCTACCGATAGAAGGTCACCGTTAGAAGGTTACCATTCTAGAAACACTATTCAAGCCTACCGATAGAAGTCCACCGTTAGAAGGTTACCGTTCTAGAAACACTATTCAAGCCTACTGATAGAAGTCCACCGATAGAACCTCACCGATAGAAACACTGTTCACTGAACCTCACTAATAGAAACACTGTTCACCTACCGATACTATTCATAAAACTGGAAACACTGTTCACAGAACTGGAAATTTGGAAAACTGTTGGGGATAAGTCATCTTGACCTCCCAGAACACCTCCAACACCACATTTTCACAAAGTAATGGACCGGAGAGGTCCGGGTCATTACATTAGATACCTCTCAAAACATTCTCGTCCTCGAGAATTAAAACCCAACCCAGAAGAAAAGAGGGGTCCGAACAACCACCCCATAAGATACCTCTCAGGGTAAAACCACCATGAGTTATTCGAAAGCTGGAACAAAACTAAAAAAATCTGAGAGTATGGGAACAAACAATCCATATCCAAACAATTCAAACATAACATCGCATGAAAAGTACATAAATAAAACATGAAAGGTCTAACCACAATGAAAACATCATTACATGAAAGGAGTTAAACATTAAACAACTCTGGGTACTGAGAACGTATATGTGACTCACGCTCCCATGTACTCTCCTCCATGCCACTGTGTCGCCACAAGACATGAACTAAGGGGATAGAATTCCCACGCAACACCTTCTCCTTGCGGTCTTGGATCTCCACAGGTCGCTCCTCGAAGGTTGCATCATCATCAATATCAATCTCTCCCCAATCGATAACATGAGATTCATCATGAAGATAACGACGGAGCTGTGATACATGGAAAACATCGTGTATCCGACTCATCTGAGGGTGAAGTGTTACTCGATACGCCACAGCTCCAACACGAGCTAACACCTCGAAAGGCCCAACAAACCGGGGAGAAATCTTACTTCCATGACCAAACCTTCGCTACCCATGACGGGGAGTCACCTTCAGAAACACATGATCCCCAACATTAAACTCTAAGGGTCTCCTTCTTTGATCAGCATATGATTTCTGAAGATCTTGTGCTGTCTTCATCTCCTCACGAATCACCTGAACCATCTCTGTTGTATTCTACACTAGTTCTGGTCCGAGAATTGCTGACTCTCCGACCCCAGTCCAGCACAACGGAGAACAGCTTGGTCGGCCATACAAGGATTCAAACGGCGCCATACCGATGGTAGAGTGAAAACTATTATTGTAATCAAACTCTACCAAGGTTAAGTGCTTCATACATGAACCTCCAAAATCAAGAACACAAGAGCTCAACATGTCTTCAAGAGTCTGGATGGTTCGCTCTGTCTGACCATCCGTTTGTGGATGAAAAGAAGTTCTAAGGCACAGTTGAGAGCCAAAAGCATGTTGGAGACCTCTCCACACCCTAGAGGTAAAACAATGATCTCGATCAAAAATGATTGTCCTAGGTACTCCATGAAGTCTCACCACCTCCTCTAGACACTGCCTCAACAAAACTTCCACTGAGCTCGACTCCTTGATCACTATGAAGTTGGCCGACTTTGTTAAACAATCCACTACCACCCATACAGCATCATGTCCTCCCAGAGCTCGAGTTAAACCTGTAACAAAGTCCATTGAGATGTCCTCCCACTTCCACTGAGGAATCTCTAATTGCTGGAGAAGACCACCAGGAACATGGTGTTCGGACTTTACCTTCTGGCAGACTAAACATCGAGACACACACTCTGCAACCGCACGCTTCAGCCCAGGACACCAAAACTGACTCTTCAAGGATCGGTACATCTTTGTCACACCAGGATGTACTACCAAGGGCAAACTATGGAACTCTTGGAGAACTGTCTCACACATCGCCAAGGGAACAAAAAGCCTGCCATGATACAACACTCGGTGTTGTTCATCCTCCGACCAACCATCAGGGGCCTCACCACAAACAACTCTATCTATCCAAGCTTCCACCTCTAGATCACCCAACTGAGACTCTTCCACCTTTTACATCATGGATGACTACACCGTCATCTGGAAAAAACAACCTCTACCCCCAACTTCTCCCATATCAAGATGCAAAGCTAATAGCTCTTCCATCGCTCTCCAGGAATCACCAGATTCACGCACAACATCATTACGTGACTTTCAGCTTAGTGAATCAGCTACAACATTCCCTTTTCCAAGTGTATACGATATTTCAAAGTCGTATTCCTACAAGAACTCCATCCATCGACGCTGCCTCAAGTTCAAGTCATGTTGGGAGAAAACATACCTCAAACTCTTATGATCGGTGAAAACCACAAAGTGCTCACCAATGAGGTAATGTCTTCACAACTTCAGAGAAAACACCACGGCTACCAACTCAACATCATGGGTGGCATAGTTGCATTCATGGGGACACAACTGCCGAGACCCATAAGAAACAACTGAACTCTACTGCATGAGAACACAGCCTAGCCCCAGATGTGAAGCATCACAGAAAACATCAAACTGGACTCCCTCCGCTGGAAGACAAAGGACTGGAGCACTTACCAACTTCTCCTTTAGATACTCAAAAGCTTCCTGAAACTGATCAGTCCATATATAAGGCCCCGGCCTTAAACCTTACTTAATCTTGAGTTATTACAAGATTACACATTGAGGATCTTTTCAGGTTTAGAGTTTTAGAGAATTAGAACATAAAACTTGCATTACATTCCACATTTAAACAAAGTGGTTACATAAAGATAGTATTCATTTTTTCCCATCAATGGAACATATTTAAAATAAAACATGGATTCTTTATTGAAATTTCCTTGACACTATCATAATATCATGTACTTTTCCCTTGACCTGTGAAAGACATTTCAAAAAAGGCTTGGGATGAGCATAAAAAGCTCAGTATGGGTTATATAAAAAAAATATGGAAAGGAAACATGAGTTCATATATACATAAGAATGAAATCATACTTTACCCATAAAACATAAGCACTTTAACATACCTCATCAAATCATGAATAAATCATAGAAATCATAAGACATAAAGGTAACTTGAGGCATTCATAGCATTCTTACGTAGGGAGTAACCCTCTTGGTTATGTTTGGAATACCCATCACAGTATATTCCCTAAATCTCTTCAGCGAAACCTTAACGTTTCACTCCTTCACATTACCCAATGCATTGGAGAGCTATATCGGGCTCACCCTCCCTTAGTTTATCACGGAACCACCCATCTTCATAATAATGCCCAAGAACCTCAACATAATCGTATCGCATAAAACATGCATAAAGGAAACATAACATTTCCACCTTTTAATCACAAGATATCAAAACAACACATTGAAATAAAAACATTATAAAAACCATTTTCAATACCAAAATAAAAGAAAAGTAAAACATGGTATTTTTTTTTTAAAAAAGGTATGGCTTTTAGATGAAGCCGAAACTCAAATAATGGTCATGGCGGCGGAGAAGTCGTTGTCGCCGCATACGTACGACAAAAACATTCCCTTTTTTCTTTTAGTAAACGCTTCGTATAAAAAATATTCCTTTTGAATAAATGTAAAAGTCAAAGGGGTTTATACATCGTATAAAAGAAGGTTGTGTATAAAACAAAATATGCCTCAATGAAAGGAGATTGAGACGAAGTCCCATACCTCGGGTCCGACTTGACTCGGTCGTTCTTTAATCTCCTGAATAATAAACTTGAGTTAATTTCTACTTGTTTAAGAACCTTTTTCAATTTCATTATTCCTTTTATATCACTTATTTCCATGTCATGAACACTATGTAATTATTTAAGTTAACAACAGTCGTTTTAACGATCATTGGTACTTGAGTCAAAAATAAACCCTTTATAATTACAAGTTGTTCATGTATCAATTATATCTAGAATTATAATCATGATGTATATATCATATATATCACATATATACAGTATATACATGCATTTATAATATTACATAATCATTTAGAGGTAATAAATGAAATGCATCGTTCATGGAGACGGTAAGCCGTACGTACGTATGAACACTACTTTCATTTCTATTTCATATTTTATAGAATGGAATCATAATGATATAAAGGTATATTATAATTACAGTGTAATATCATATATAATATCATAACTCCATCCTTTATACGTCCCATGTATGGTATTTAACGAATCAAATCAATTTGAGGGGGCGGTAGTCCGCACTTCCTTAAATGAAGATATCGCGTTTACCTATAATGTAAACCATAAAGGTATGAAAAAAATGAAAAATTCAGAAGCTTAAGGAAAACATAAACATATTATATATCATATATAAATATAGTGTCATCTTAATGGACACCTTTGAAGGTGTTAAAAGAATGTTGAACAATCATCGTTTCAGGAGGCAGAAATTCGCTATCCACGGAAACAGTATGTTCTTTAACCATTAGATGTAGGTGTGTGTAAGTGTAGCTCGAATCATTCTTATAAAAACATTCTAGTATATTTAAGATACTGGATTTGTTACAAAATAAATGAATAAAAAGATTTTAGGGGGTCGGAGAATCAAAATAAAACAAAAGGACTCAAGTGAAGACGTTACCTTAAAATCGGGTAACTCCCTTTGGTTTGAGCTCAAAGGCTTCCTTGGGAAGACTTATGCCCAAAGTGAGGCTTCAAGGAGTAAGAGAGGGAAGTGGAGAGACAAAATTAGTAGGGTTTGGCAGAGACAAAGGCTTTGTAAGTGTGGGTAAGGAGGTAGAGGTGGGGGCCTTTTATAAGAGGAGAGGAGGGGCACTCTTGGAAAGTAAAGAAAAGTCACTTTATTTTAAAATGGTATTCGGATTTAAGAGGTCCCACATTGATATAATTCAAGGATAAGGTGATAAGGGTTCGAAATATACCCACCCAATAGGTTTTGGACATGTGTAGGTCTTAGATGTTACATTATCTTTCCATTTTATTTAAATCGTCAAATAATGAGGTCATCGCTGCATCATTATGATGTCATAAATATTTTAATAAATTTAATGTATAAAAATTATAAAAAATATCATGATGTAGGAAATCTTTTTATATTTATAATGAATATTTATAGTCCAAAATATAATTTATGTGGACAAAATTAAAAATATTTTACTTAGGTGATACATTCTTTGTCACATTTAACATTCTTTAAAAATAAAAAGATAAAAAGTCACTTTCTCACAAAAGTGATTCCATGGGGCCCCAAAGTTTGGAACAAGGCATCCCATGGTCGTCCATGAGACAACCAGTATCCTTAGGACACATGTTGTGGTGTTTTTGTATTATTATGATATCATTTTATTATCCTTAACTACCTGATTACTCATTAATTAAGATAATTAAAGATAATTATCGTCGTTACTATTCATAATGTCCAAAAAAAAGAGTCTTAATTACATAATTTTGACCTTCTGATTCCAAATATGTAATCGATTTTACCAAATTCCAAACATAGAAATTGTAATAATTGATTTAAAAATAATTCCCGTTCTCAAAACAAATAGCGGGTTTTTTTGAAACAAAATCTATGAAAAGTTTGGCATTAGTTTATGACCAATTTAAAAGTGAAACTAATCATAATGACCATCATTGGATTAAATGGTAAAAATATATTCAGATTAAACTTTAAGACCAATTAAAAATATAATCTAACCATATAATTAAATTAAATGAAAAGGCAGTTTTGATATAAAATGCAGTATTTTTCACTATTCATTAAAAAAATGAACATTGTCAGAAAAATACCAAAAATTCATCCAATGTAAATTTCAATGTCCCAATCATAATAAATATGTTTATTTTGACAAATATAGATTATAAAATTGTCAAAAGTTTGATTTAAAAAGGGTTTTCCATCAAAAGGCAGTAAAACAATCATTTAAGAATATTAGTGTATTCCATGCTTAAGATTGTATTTATTTTCATTTTAAGCCTCTAAAACACTATCTTAATCATTAATAGACATAGATAAAAATATTTATTATTCATTACTTACTTGGGATGTTACACCATATGAACGCTTGATCCTTCCTGTTCAAAACTATCAGAGGAGTCGCAACTCGGGAGAAATTGGCTACAAACCTCCTATAATAGCCTGTGAGACCAAGGAAACTTCGCACCTCTGACACGGTCTTGGGGGCTGCCCAAGACACCACTACTTCTATCTTCGACGGATCCACAGCTACTCCTTGTTGGGACACAACATGCCCCAAGAAACGAACTTCTCGAGCCCAAAACTCACACTTGGAAAACTTCCCAAACAACTGATGTTGGCGAAGAACTCCCAAAACGGCTCATAGATGCTCTGCATGCTCCTCCTCAGATGTGGATTATACAAGGATATCGTCGATGAAAACCACAATAAACTTGTCTAGGAATTCACAGAACACAGCATTCATCAACCCCATGAAAATAGCTGGAGCATTCGTCATGCCGAATGGCATTACAAAAAACTCATAATGCCCATGACGACAATGGAAAGAAGTCTTTGGGATATCCTCATACTTTACACGCATCTGATGATATCCTGACCGCAAGTCTATCTTTGAGAACCAACTTGCACCCTTCAGTTGATCGAATAGGTCATCAATCCATGGAAGAGGATAGCAGTTCTTTATTGTCACTTTGTTTAATCGACGATAATCAACACACAACCGCAAACTGTCGTTAGCCTTTTTCACAAACAAAACTGGCGCTCCCCACAGTGACACACTTGGCCGAACAAAACCGCACTGCAATAGACCGTCAAGCTGAATACGTAGCTCTCGTAACTCATAAGGGGACATCCTATACGGAGACATAGAGATAGGAGACGCTCCTGGCTGTAGCTCGATTCCAAACTCGATCTCTCGTCGAGGGGGTAAGGATACAACCTCTTCTAGAAAGACGTCAGGGTACTCCTCTACGACCCTAGGAAACGCCAACTGTTGAACCTCTAAAGAACTCAGCATCATCCCAGCCATAATGGATGATAAGGATGGAACTCGTCTATGACTCATCCGAGGATCTCGCTCACCAACAAACACCACTTTATCTCCATCTGCATAAAATAAAATGACCTTCTTCTTGTAGAAATTCACAATAGCCTGCACCGAATACAACCAATCCATGTCGAGTATGAAATCATATGGTTGTATTCGTAAACATAGGAAATCTCCCCAAGAGCGGTGTTGCCCCAACACTAGCTCACAGTCTCTACATACTTCAAACAAGTCGGCTCGACCTCCAACTGACGTAGTCAATGCCAAGGGCACTAGAAGCCTCTCTACCTCAAGTCCCAAAGCATGGAAAAGGGTAGGTGATATGAAGGAGTGTGTTGCTCCTAAATCAAACAAGGCATACACCAAGGTAGAAAACAAGCAAAGGGCACCTCGAACGACATATGGCTCGCCTGGGGCTGGCAACGCTAGGGCATGAAGCTGACCATGACCTCCCCCATGGCCTCTCTGACCCTGATGATGACCACCACCACGGCCGCGCTCTGCTCTCTGAGGACGGGGAGCGTCATGGGGTTTTCCTCTGCCTGCTCCATCTACCCTCTGGTGATCTAAAGCTGGTGCAACCTACTGCTGTTGCCTCAGCTGGAACTACCTCAATGGAGGAACCTGGAGCGAAGCGCCCGGTGCACGATGACTGGTCTGAAAAGTCGAGCACTCCCGCTGCTGATGACCACGACCACCCCAAGAAAAACAAGTGTCTGATCCCTTGGCATAGGCCTGAGAGTTGCTGCCTCCGGAGAAACGAGATGGGAAGGGATGGGACCTACTCCCAGGTGAATGGAAACTCTTCTGCCCTGAAAACTGGGATCCCCGGACCACAGCTTTGCTTCGTGAGGAATCATGAAGATTCCCCTATCATGATGATCCGGTCCTAGCCAAAGTCCTCTCAACAACCTCTACCCTCGCCAACACCTCAAGATATGTCTTTAGCATAAATGGGGTGACCTGGAGCTAGATCTCTGGATGCAAAGCCTCCTCGAAATGCCTCGCCCTAGCCTCCTCATCTAGTAACAGGTCTGAATCATATCGTAGAAGGTTCCTGAAACGGATTCCAAACTCTCGAACACTGGATCTCCCCTGTCGAAGGGTAAGAAGCTCCTAGCGACTGGACGCCTTCGCAGTCGAAGAAAGAAACTCGACTCTAAAACTGTCTTGAAACTCCTCCCATGAGATCGTTGACTCCTCACGATCCTCGAGGAACAAGAACCACCACTGCCTCGCTGATCCACGCAGCATCGTCACAACCATGGACACCCAGTGTTCCTTCCGAGCACGAATCGAACAGAATCCTATCTCAACCTCCTCCAACCATTCTTCTGTGACTTCATCTGAAATGGAGCCCTCATACTTCTGTAGACTCTGGCGCTGAAACTCTCGGAGTGTCTTCCTCCAAGTGTCATCGTCGTCAACCTCTACCCGGTGGCGATCTGCTGGAACAGCCTACTGGGCATCTTCTGTACAAACCTGATGAGGATGTCGACCTAGATCCATACCTGTAAAATAACAACTGTTAGAGCTCCTAAGCCTGGAATATGGAAGACTCAATATTAATTAATTAATTGTTTTTTTTTATTAATTTTAGGTTACCTATCCCAAGGTCTACCCATTCAAACACAGGCGCAAAGAATAATGATGCATGATCCTTTCCTAGGTCTCTACCCTGCAACCAGTATCACTTTGTTTAGTAGCCATCGTAAACTTAAAGGTTCGTGCAACAGATCATAGGGGTCCCTAAATGCCTATGTCACTGCCGGTCTCCAGTGTTTACCCCACTTGCTAAACATGAATGACACTGTTGCCCTACCATCCCATGCATCCTCACCTGTGCCTAACTCCAAACTCCATCCTATCCCTTAACCAGACCTCTGATACCACTCTGTCACGACCCCCTCCCCACAAAGTGTACCCCTCCAAGTCCGGCAATGTGAGAAGAGAGATAATGACCCCCAAGTCCCGCCTCCAGTAGGCCCTGGGTTTGCGACTAGCACCGAGGGTATAATAAACATACAAATGGGAGGCATTACCCTCTAAGAGAACACATGCAGAAGAGAGAGATAGAATAGACTCCAATCAACTCCAACTCAGAACTGAAATATAAAATAAATCCAAGTACATATATGAAATGTCATGCAAAAGTACTACAACTAAAAGGGGAAACTAAAAGTACTCAAAAGAAAGTAAAACGACAGCGACCACAAGCCCGAACAGCTCCTCCTCCAACCACAAGCTAGTAGTAACTAGCTTGATCTCCAACCTGATCCAAGTGACCTGAAAAACAGTTGATATATACATAGGGTGAGTATAACAGTATACTCAGTAGGATCCTCCCCAAGCCTCTTGTGCAAAAGTAAAGAAAGCATGCTAAATCCAAGTGAACAACAAGTGTAACTGACTCGTCACCTAAACAGGTATACTAAGTTCCCAACCTCACCATGGCTACTCTCACCAAGTAACGCATACAAGAATATAGAATATAGTAAAGAATATCAAGGGTACCCCGCTACTACTTCCCCACTGGTTTTCTGCTTTGACCTAACGACATACGTCATGTGCATCTCTCTCCAAAGGCTTGCCTGCAAACACCTGGGCTAAGCTCCACAATCTGCACCTCGTGCACCACAAAGGCTTGCCCACAGACACCTGGGCGAAGCACCACACCATCCTCACAACCAACAATAACCAGGTAAGTTCCAGGAGCCACCACATCCCACATAACGTGTATCATACATCGGGTATTATACCTCAAGCCATTATATCCCATACACCAAGTAGGGATCCTCAAGCCATGACAGCCTATAACATTACACCTATAGTAGTCCATAGGATACTATATCCAGAATATATGTGTGTGAAATAACCACAAGCCATTACAGCCCTCTACACACATATATGGGGAAACTAACAGTTGTGCCTGTTGGCACATGTATCTACCAAGAGAATAGAGCGGGGCCAAAAGGGGGTAGTCAGCCATTCGACCTCCCATCAGAATGTTAGGGAAAACACCCCCCCAGGGCTCAAAATCCCCGGGGTGTCAGTTGCCCTTACCGATAGGGTGGAGTAGCGTATAGAAACATAAAAAGTACAAAATATATATATAACTCGCATCCACACTATGGGAATTACCTAGTCTTAGATACAACTACAGCTAACGTCTCTCAGACTCCAGGCTGCTACTTCTAAGACTATGTATCCTATAAGCACACAAACATTTGAAGAGATTTATTAGATTACTCCATTCTCATTTTATCAGTTCCACTGTACATTAATTAATTCTTTAACCATTAATTAACCATGAACAATTCCACATTAAACTGAATTGGCATCACATTCAAAAATCAACTGCTCCTTTTAAGATTCACATCACCTTTAAATTATAGTATCTCCATCCCCATGGATTTTAACCATTTAATCAAACATTCATTATAGAATTACTTTTCCATATTCCCAGAAATTCTAGAAAAGCATCCTATGCTTCTAAAAACAAAGGAGGCTCAACACGGTGAGTAGATATACTACTCGTCGAGTCTTTACCGCCTATAGAAAGAGAATAGACCCATTCTCCCTCGAGAGGCTAAACACGGAAAGCACGTGGCATACCCCGCGCGTCTTCGCCTCCTTCGGAAGAAGGGTAGTAAGACCGGATACCTTGAGAAGTGGGGAGAAGCAAAGAAGATAAACATTCAAAGAATCCACAAGCATCCAACAACCACATCCATCCCATTCCATCACCCCTGGTGTCCTCCCCGACACCCACATGCATAAACTGATGCATATCGCCACTCTAGGCGTCATCTGCTGCCACAACCACAAGGCCTCCATGCCTCCACATATCACAATAGCCATCCAGGCTCACATCACAGCACACGCAGCAGGAAAACAACAATCACAACCATGGGCTCTTGACCCTTTAACAAACAAGAGGGTAACTCAGAACCATTTTAGAAATTCCCACACAATCTGTTCTTTAATCCATATTGAATTAGAAGATTTGTTATTCATAGGTTCCAATTATGGGATGCCTAGTCAATAATCTATCACAATTAAATAACCATGCTTACTTCCCTAATTTGATTAACCTCAAATTAGAACAACTACAACAACATCAATAACCGGATTAATTTACATGCCTCTTTATCTTTATCCAATTAATTAACAATTAATTCCGTCTTTACATTCATTATCAATTTCCATAATGAACGAACAAAACATCAAATAAATCATAGATATCACTCTATCTAGAAAAACATGAGGCAAACCGTTATCACGGTATAAAGCAACAACATGCGATCAACCAATTCTTTTAATCTGGTTCAAGTATTTAATTAGGTCAATTTAATTGTGATCCAAAGGACTAAATCATGCTGATTCTACGATTACACGTATACAATTAGAGAAGCCATGAATCCCCTACCTGGAAGAGTTCTTGACATCCTTTATCCACACAACGGGTCAAAATCCTCCTCTCACGACAACTGCATCCACCAGAGGATGCCACAGTACGAGAGTACCAACCAACCCCAAGAAAGAACCCATTAGAATCTTGGAAATTACATGGTATAATATGGAAGGGAGAAACAAGAGAAGATGATCCCCAAAGGAACGATGATAAAACATACCTTATTGGGAAGATTGACCGACATAGTTCAGCTGCATCCAAAACAGAGCAGAACCAATACTAGGAGTAAAGATTGATTGTGTAACTCCTATGGGAATGATTGAAAGGTTCTAGCATCTCTTAGCTAAGAACAAATGGAAATAACAAGGGAGAATGATATCTCATCCCTTTTTGAAGATTTAATGGGGTGACGGTTTAAGATCCGGTTAATTCTCCATTAAAAACAGATCGCATTAACCCACGCGGTTTGACCAAGTAAATACATCTCGGCCTTAGGAATAATTAATATAGGATTTATGGCATTTGAATCGGCCTTAAGAGTCCTTAAAACAAGGCTTTAAATGTATTTTACATCAAAGGAAACGTCAAATGGGGCAAAACTATAGGAATCTGGAAACACTATTCACATACTCAAAATTTGGCAAAGGAAAGAAAAGGACACCGTTAGAAGGTTACCGTTCTAGAAACACTGTTCAAGCCTACCGATAGAAGGTCACCATTAGAAGGTTACCGTTCTGGAAACACTGTTCAATCCTACCAATAGAAGGTCACCGTTAGAAGGTTACAGTTCTGGAAATAGTGTTCAAGCCTACCGATAGAAGGTCACCGTTAGAAGGTTACCGTTCTGGAAACACTGTTCTAGCCTACTGATAGAAGGTCACCGTTATAAGGTTACTGTTCTGGAAACACTGTTCAAGCCTACCGATAGAAGGTCACTATTAGAAGGTTACTGTTCTAGAAACATTGTTCAAGCCTACCGATAGAAGGTCGCCGTTAGAAGGTTACCATTCTGGAAACACTATTCAAGCCTACCGATAAAAGGTCACCATTAGAAGGTTACCGTTCTGGAAACACTGTTCAAGCCTACCGATAGAAGGTCACTGTTAGAAGGTTACCGTTCTAGAAACACTATTCAAGCCTGCCAATAGAAGGTCACTATTAGAAGGTTATCGTTCTGGAAACACTGTTCAAGCCTACCTGATAGAAGTCCACTGATAGAACCTCACCGATAGAAACACTGTTCACCTACCGATACTGTTCATAAAACTAGAAAAACTGTTCACAGAACTGGAAATTTGGAAAAGTGTTGGGGATAAGTCACCTTGACCTCCCGGAACACCTCCAACACCACATTTTCACAAAGTAATGGACCGGAGAGGTCCGAGCCATTACAGTAGATCAATGTAGAATTCTACCTCTAGATGGGGAGGTAATCCAAGAACATCTTCAAAGAAGATTTCCAAGTACTCCTCCATGATCATAGGAAACTTTGAACTCATAGAATCCGCTACACCAATGGTTAGGCTAGCCAACTAATGAGTAATCAACTGCACCCTACTATGCATGAGTCTATCCTGTGCTGCTTCAGTTTCCTTTTTATGAATAAAATAAAACTAAATTCCATCATTGTGGAAATACCACACCCTTACCCTAAAATTGTCAATCTGGTCATGGATTGTAGATAACCAACACATAAAAATAATAACATTGTAAGGCCTCAACACCATTTTCTTTACCTCAGTGGTCCATCTACAGTTTCTCTGTCAGTTTTATGGTGGGTCAGAAAATCTCGGACAAGATGTCCTCTACCATTTCATGAGTATCACCACCTCTCATGGGGATGACCAGACCCACCATGTTATCCCTAAAATATAGATCCTCTATCTTGATACCTTCTCCTAAAATTTATTCCATGTACCGATCCCAAAGACTGATGTCGACTCCCTACAATCGAGATCACTGCTTCCGCTTTCCCACTACTGAGAACCACTGATTGTAACTGCTCATCCAAGAAACTCTTAATGGCCAAAGCTCTCTCTATCATCCCAGCATATGTAGGAATTCATAGAAGGATAACATTGTATCAAATGTCTCTACATAGACTTCACTCGAAAGTCTAAGACCTGATGAACTGATCTCGAACCATATCCATTGAGTACCTAAAGAGGTTGGTAAACCTCGATAAATACTCAGTTATTTCCATGTTTTCCTACTAGATTTGGAGAAGGTCCTGGATATGTACATCCCTCAGTGTAGCTAGTGATAACTCCTATCTGAAAAGGTGCTCAAAATCTTTCCACGAAAGAGTCGCCTTGTCATAATATTGGGTAACTAAACCCTACCATCACCCTACTGATCCATGAATAAGGATCACTACCAGTACCACCATCCAATATGTCAGTTTCCTGAATAGATGGAAAATTCATGTCACCACCTCAAGACATTCCTTTACTGTCTGTGGGTTAGGCTCACCTCGGAACCTGAGGGGTCTCTTTCTCTAAAACTCGTGAAGCACACTCATCCTGCGCACCTCATCCACTAGTAATGCGAGTAGCACATACTGGTCTACATGTGTTGTGGCAGGTGCACCACTTGGAGGTAACATCTCAAAAACTGGTACCTAAATCAATACCTCTTCACTAAGGAAATAATTCTCATGATCATAATGATGAGTCCTAGATGGTATACATCATGGAGGCATCCTAAAATAAACAATATGTACCATAGTCAATGAGTATATCTAAAGATTTTCCCAATAAGGACATGGAACCACAACTCATTCCTATATGATGCATGTACCATTGTTTTCCCTACAATCAATGTTCTCATGTAACGGGTTGAAAAGCAGGTGATCAGAGTCCTCATGTATGGATACACCAGTCGCTGCACAAACACTTGAATCCATGGCCTGAAAGCTGAACTCAAAAAACTTAACATTGTTTCCCCAAACCAATATCATAGACTCCTGTTCCTAAAGTAGAACTGACCCTCTCTGATACCACTCGGTCATGACCCATCCTAGTGGAGCCCATGTCGTGACTCCCAAGTCCCTCCTTCAATAATCTAGGGGTTGGTGACTAGAACTAAGTAGGCATATCACTAACATGGGAGGTATTTTCTCAGTACCTATACACACACACACACACACATCTCCAATCCCACAAAATGTTGAAATGTAAAAACAAATAACAACTAATGCATGCATACATTTTATATCCCACAACCATAGTATAATAGAAAGTAAAGAAATTAAACATGGACAAATAAAATCCCACCACAAAGAGTATGTAACACAAGTCTAAACTGAAAGTAAAGGGACTGTTATTTGAAATCCAAAAGAACATACCTCGGTCTATCTGGTCTCACTAAGCATCATCTGGTCTTGGTCTATCTAATAATTTTTCAAAAGGTCAATCATCTACACAAGACACAACATATGTAGGAAACTACCATGTAGGGGTGAGTATAACAATACTATGTAGGACACCCTGAAACCACAAATCATACAACATAGGAAAATAAAATCATCTCTACATAGGTATATGTCTACAACACATATAACAAGAATATCCATATATACTCAAAAAAGACACACCGTCTAGAGGTAATTCACAACTATAGTATACCAGCCATAGGATTCTAGCTTGAAGATTCCACAGAGAACTCATTCAGTAGAACACACTCCTGAGTCTGATAGCACTGAAGACATCATTCCAAGACGTACTGCTCGTAGGGTCTTGTCATTAAAAGAGCATACTGATAGTCCAAAGAGAATATGATACACATATGAGGATCATTGTCAGGGGAATGGGGTGATACCAAAAACTCAATCTAGATTGACCCGCTAATTAGAGGATTGATGCTCACGTAGTGTTGTTCATGATGATACGAAAAACTCCACCTAGGGCATAAAGATGAATAGAGGATCTCACTCTAGGCCTCTCAAAGGGATTCCAATGACTCTATCCAGGAAGTCTATCTGAAGATATCGTATCCCTAGGAGTAGGAAATGATTCCATACTAACCTTTAGGGAAAGGATAAGGGGAATGAACACTAACAAACCTTATCCAAGTCACTAAGGACAAGATCTCAAAGGAAAGTATAAAGAAGTTCACAGCATGTATTAGGACTTACACGACATGTCCCTTAACCTCAGGTCATACCCGTGTAACTGGTTCATGTCATCATCCCATGTCTGTATAGTAGCACACGTCCTGTAGCCATCCCGTGTACTCTACTCATGTTCAAGTACATGGATTATCCCATGTATTTGGTCTACCTATGTACGTGTGGGGGGGTACACACCATGTAGTCAACCCGTATGCTCCACCCTGTGTCCATGTACTTTTTGAAGTACACGCCGAGTCTCCTGGTAGAGGTCACATGTCATGTAGGTCTAGCCACATGTCGTGTGATACTTATCTCCTACCCAAAACCCTATCCACTGCTTAGGGGGCCCACACACTGTGTAATCTCAGATTACACACTGTGTGTATCAGGATTTTCTAGAATCCCTAGTTCTTCCTCCACACATCCTAGTCGATGCTCTATCCTTCGATTTGGTGGTCACTTTTTCGCAAAACTGTAGATAGAGCCTCATCGAGCCAAGCCATCACCAAATCAAAAATATTTGGGCCTTCAATCCGATTGGAAAATAAAATCATCATCATTAATTTTAGTGCTTCGAAGAACATGAAACCAGGTATCAATCGTCGTTTGATTCACCATTTCTCTCATCATTGTACCACCATCGTGTCGTGCCAATCCTAGATCTACTATTTCATATCATTGTGATAAGAAATGAGTGTTCAATGATCAATTGTTAAGTAAAACATCGAACTGAAGGCCAACAAAGAATGTCCACGATGAACAGTGAATTGGGGGATAAAAGCACAAAAATAATCTAGAGGAATGGAATTTGATCGATGTTCGTGTTGATCCCGGTTCATTTCTGTTAGAATGTCTATTGAAAAATCAATAACCATGATGGAAATTCTCTTGATAAACCCCAAAATCATACATATCCCACATGACAATTGAACTGAGGGCCAATTTTTTCGTTGATTGGTCCGTGTTTGTCATAGAAATCAAGAAATGGATGAAATCCAATCAAAACATGTGCCCTCCCTTGATTCGGTTCGATCGCTGATGAAGAACAAAGTTGTGTTGTGTCGTTGGCAAGATCCAACGAATCTAAGGTGTGTTGATCATCAATCCTCATTCCTGTCATCGTTCGTCTGAGAGAGAATCCTTAAAGATCTCTCTAATGGTCCTTTATAGGTTCTAGAGTTATGCGGCTAACCCTGAAATTCTGACATAATAGTATTTTTTGCTCCAAAAAAATGCAAATTAGCAACGCTTTTTTTTTTTTTTTTGCATTAGCGACATTTTAAAACGTCGCTAAATGAGGTGTTTCTAATTTAGCAACATTTATAAACATTGTGCATTTAGCAATATTTATAAACATTGGTATTTAGTGACATTTATAAATGTTGTTAAATTAGCGATGTTTATAAACATTGTTAAATTATTGATGTTTATAAATGTCGCTATTTAGAGACACCTCGTTTACTAATATTTTTTAGAAACATTGGTAAATAAAAATCGCTAATTTAGAAATGTTTGTAATGGTCGTTGTTTAGCAACACCTAATTGAATGATTTTTTTTAGAAACGTTGGTAAATGACAACTGATATAACGATGTTATTTGAAAACATCATTATATATATATATATATATATATATATATTATTGGTAGTATTTTTTGAAATTCATATATTTTTTATAGTAATAATAAAATACCCACACCACGTGTCCGGTTCTCCTCCATATCCCCCCAACTATCCACCTCGTGCCCCTATCCTCCATATCCCCCACTCTCCAGTTCCCCCAAACCGCTCCCATCCCCCGTTACTCCCCTACTCACCCTCCAGTTAACCACTCACTCATGTCTCGTTCACCACTCACCTCAGCGCTCTCCCCTGGCTCGCGTATTCCGGTGCTCCTCTGCTCACATCCCGCGTACACATGCACTCTGGCGCTCCCCTGCTCATGTACAGCTCCCCGCTCATGTCCCGCATGCTGTGGCTCAGACGCAACTCGCCCCAACCCCCGTACGCTGCTCACCCTAAATAAAAGGACATTGCTGAAATTTGATCATGCACCTCTTTGATTAGGATAAATAATAAAACCAACCCAGCTATTAGGATTTTGATTACTTTAATATATTATGTTTTCTTTATATATATATAAATAGATGTTAGTATTTAATAAATTAATATTATATTTTTTTTATATACATATATTAATATATGTGTGTTTATATTATATTATATATATATATTTATAATTTACATTTATGTTTATATTTAATATTATATATATATATGTTATGTTTAGTTATATGTTTATATTATATTATATTATATATATATATATATGTTTATATATGTGTGTATAAATGTATATGTGTATGTACACACACATATAATTAATCACATTTTAAAATGCTTGTAAAAATGTCACTAAAATAGTCACGTTTTCCTAAAAATGTGACTAAATTTAAAATATTTAATTGTATTATCTTATATTTATATTTATATATAAATACATTTAAGTATTTAAAATTTAATATTATATATATTAATATATGTATATTAATATATATATATATAGTATTTTATATTATATGTTTATATATGTTTATATTATATATATATATATATATATGTTTATATTATATATATGTTTATATCATATGTGTGTGTGTGTGTTTATATTTTATATTATATATTACAACGGTCATGGGAGGGGGAGAAATACAAGAAAATCCCTACACTACCAACATATAAGAACTCGACGAGACTTGAACCTGAGACCCCGCAGGGCCGCTACCAACTGAGTTGCACGTTGGGGGCTTATATATTATGTTATATTATATTATATATATGTTTATATTTTATGTTTATATATCATAAATATGTTTATATTTTATATTTTATAGATATATATATGCTTATATTTTATGTTTATATATATATATATTATATTTTATAGATATATATGTTTATGTTTTATGTTTATATATTATATATATATATATATATGTTTATAATTTATGTTTATATATTTTTTTTTATTATATATATGTTTATATTATATCTATATTATTTTATAAATATATATATATATATATATATGTATATGTTTATGTTTTATGGTTGTATTATATATATATGTGTGTGTGTGTGTGTGTTTATATTGATACACATACACAGATATATAATTAGCCACGTTTTAAAATAATCGTAAAAATATCACTAAAATAGCCACGATTTCTTAAAAATGTGACTAGATTTAAAATATATATGTATGTGTCTATATATATATGTGGGGGGGGGTGTTTATATATATATATATATATATATATATATATATATATATATATATATCTTTGTGTGTGTGTTTATATGTATGTGTTTGTATTTATATATATTAATATAGAAATATATGTGTCTGTGTTTATATATGTTTATATATGTGTGTGTCAATATTTAAAAAATAAATATTATATATGTGTGTGTGTGTGTTTATATTTTATGTTTTATGTTTATATATATATATATATATAAGTTTATATTATATTTTATGTTTATATATATATAAGTTTATATTATATCTTATATATATGTTTATATTTTGCATATGTGTTTATATTTTATATTATATATATATATGTTTATATATATATATATGTGTGTGTTTATATATATATATATATATGTTTATATATATATGTTTGTGTGTGTGTTTATATATATATAAATATACATATATTTATATTTATATTTATATATATGTTTATATATATGTGTTTCTTCTTATATATATTAATTTATGTATATTTATATATATTTATATATCTAAATTTATATTTACATCACCGCGGGGAAATGAGCTATATAAATATTTATATTTTTAGTGAAGTTTTTTAGGAAGCATCACTAAATTAGAGGCATTTTTCATGAAGCGTCTCTAAATTAGCGAGGTTTTTAGGAAACATCGCTACATTAGCGATGTTTTTAAAAAACATTGCTAAAAAATGTCGATAAATTAAAGTTATTTTGCAGTGTTTAAAGACTAAATTTTCAATGTGTTAAACAAAAAAAACAATAATTTTATTTAATTATTTTATTCATTTCCACGCCTGTGATGACTTTTCTACAAACGATCCACGATGACTAATGGTAAGTCGCGCCTAGGGTAAATCTCTCATTCTAAACTCAATAGTTCCCTCAAATTTCTTATCCAAGTACCCATTAAGAAGTTATTTCCCTTTTTTAAGAAATCTGTATGCGCGTGCTATTTAATATATTTAATATATTTCAAACATTTATTTCGGGCACACCAGACCTCAGAATCACACGCTGTCTTAGTAACTAGCCTAAAAAAATCAATATAATATCCAAAATAATACACAAAAAATATGAGACATTAAATAAGTATTACCATCAATGGGTAGAGACTTAAAAACTTTTACAAGAATTTTCTAAAGCATCTGGTGGAGGGAATCCACCTTCAAGAAGTAGTATGCCAGTGAATCTCACTACATTTTATCCTTCCTTCCCACATTCTCTTTTATTATAGTGAGAAAACTGCACACACTAGGTGTGGGGGTTGGTACATTCTTGGGTTCATTAGTATTTTATTCATCTTTCTTCTCTTTTTTTCTTACAACAAGGTATTTTTACTTTTCCCCACCTTGTTAAGTTCATTAGTATTTTCATCATCTTTCTTCTTTATTCTCTTTTTTGTTTGCTTTATAGTATTTTTACCTTTCCCCCCTCGTATTCTCACCAAATCATGGAACTTACTGAAAATGCATGCCAAAATTCCTGATTCCATGTTGTTTTAACATTTAATAAAAAAATTTCTTGGTTATGGAATGAATTTTTGCATGAATTTAACATTGGGGAGTGATTTTTAGTAAATTGGTTGTTTATAAATGATATAAATAGGTGTATCTATATGAAACCTTTAAGATGATTGATACAGCTTATGAGTCTTTTTTGGGAAAATTGTGTCACTTAATATCTCCACACATTTTAGCACCAAACCATGAAGTGTTGATATTTATTACTTAATAAAAGGTAAATATAAGTTAGGTTAATATTTATCATCTTTCTAAAATGATTTTTCCATCTATTTGTTCCTTATCCGATCTATTTCATTACTATACCAAATTGACCTATGTGTGTGTACCTATTATCCAACTATTGTAATCCCACAAAAAATACCAAAAAAAATTAAAATAACCAATATTTACTGGATAAAAAGTGAAAATAATAGTATGAAATTGTTTTCACACACACATAAGGAGAGTTATTTTCATGGTTGACTTTGAATTCCTTTCTCATATTGGTATCATGCATCTATTTTAATTTCATTATGATATAATCTATGAGACATCTTTTCCATGATCACTGGGAATAACTCCTTAGTGTGGTTTTTGTTTTAATCACATTGCTATAATGAATTAAAATTTCATTTAATGCTAAATATTCATGAATTTTGGAATATCTACATGCATAATTTTTTATTGGAAATGTAACTTTTTCTAGGAGTGAAAATGTTTAGGTGTGGGGTGTGATCACATAACGATTCACTATTTATTTTCATCCTTACACTACTATTTTAAATTGGTTTTGTATTGAAAATTCCAGATATAATAAAAATTTTCTATTAATATTTGATTAAATAATTTAATGTTTATAATTTTTAAATATTACAATTTTACTTGTTTTAATGATTACATTGTAGGAGTAAGTGATTTAGAGAACTCATGATGGAATTCAACAAAAATGAGTCAAATTACGCGAGAGCCCGAGCACACTTGTGGAAATCACTATTTATTATGGATTATTTGTGCATCTAATTGGGATTAAAATTGGTGAAAAAGTGTAAAACTGTGTGGGGGTACATTTATATAGAATACCATGGATCCCAATTCATCCATTTGGAGGCCTAAAAGTGGACCACAATGTGAAGAAATTTTAGGCAGCATAGATTGGACTACCCTTCTATATTTGAAGCATAACTCAGGAGCAGGACCTCAAATTGGGATGATTATACATCAATTGGAAAGATAACTTGAATTACTACCTCTCCACTAAATTTTAGGACAATTGAACATGTTTTATCAGTCAACCTTCTGAATCAACTTGGTGTAAAAATCTATCATGAACAAATCACCTACACCCATAGACCATTGACTTTTCTTGGATCCAACTTGATAATTTTCTCTTTAGAAGAACTTCATGGCTTGTTGACAATGTTGGAATGACTAGGGGTAATCGAGAGCCTAATTTTAGAGATTCCTTCATCCATTTTCTTCCTATTATACATCATGTACTTCTAAACCGCTTATTGTTCAATTTGGGGGTGTTCTTTGTTGTAATCTCGAGTTCTATGCTTGTAATATTTAGAAGGTGGTTTAATTTCCAGGTTTGTAATATATTTTTCTTAATTTCTACCATTTGATTTTCTATTATGGTATGATATAATATAAATCGATGGAAAAAAATAATCCTCATGCTTCCATGTATAAACCGAATCTTGTGATGATTTCAGTGTGTTTGCCTCTTTTGTCACCTCTTCTCTTTCATGAGTGTGCCGATGGATTATGTAATTTGATGAAATCCAGAAGTTATAAACCATGATTATGAATGTTTTTGTCTTGGTAATAGTTTTATGATAGACCCAAATCTGTACATCTCGTCACTTTGTTGATGTGATTCCTTAATTGAGTTCGGTTCTTACATCAACATAATTTTATTGATTGTGAGCGGTCCCCGGTAATCAATATCATTGATCAATAAAGTCCTAGGTAATAACCTAGTAATAACTCATATAACATACTAGTTTTAGTGTGTATAAATAAAGTAATCAATTATCCTTCCCATTTCCCTTAAGAGCGATTACGGTTTAGCATTAAGGGATACTCACCCGAGTTGATCATGATTTCTCCAACCAGTTTTTCTCACTTAGTAACTTAGTTTCAATTTATGTGTTAAAATAATAAAACCCCCAAAAACTTTATCTCATTTTCTATTTCATAAAAACACAATAAAATCCCTTTTTTCAATTAATTATCTATGGATCTGTCCAAAGACTACCTATGGTCCCTTTTATACTGTAAAAATTAGAGTAAAAACAAAATCTAATTTGACACGCTCGACAACACGATCACTACTTTCCTACTACCATTGAAGTTGTACCACCATTAGTTAAAAAATTATACCACCAGACTTTTCCACTATCAAGCTTATGCCACCACTAGACTTTTCCACCACTAGTCTTATTCCACTACTAGACTTTTCCACCACCATTATTATGCCACTTCCAAACTTTTCCATAGCTAGGCTATGCACCGCCATACTTTGCCATCATCAAGACTATACCACCATCAGACTTTTCCACTATTAGTCTTATGACACCACCAGTCTATTATACTACCAACACTACTACCTCTAGATGAGATACTTCTAGATGAGATACCACTAGCTCTACTACCTTCAGATGAGATACCATTAGATATTCTACATCCAGGCATGTCATACCACAAGACTGTGCTACCATAAATCTTTCTATCATTTTTCACTTATATCAAATTTAATTCTTCCAAAAATTGGTTAATGGGATTTAATGAATACAGTATCACATTGATTTTTTTAATGATTATTCCTAAACCATTTCATGGATGTGTTGAATACTAAGTCAGAGGTTTCCTGATTTTCGTCTTAGTACGAGGATCGATGAAATATTAATTATTATTCTTCATTGGATAATTTTAACCTATATAGAAATATATTCCAAATATCTTACTGATGCATCACTGTGGTTCTTACATGCATATATTCATGTGAGTGTGAAAGATTGGAATACATATAAGATCAAGAAAATTTAATACACTAAATCAAGAAAAGTTTTTATGTGATCTATAGACGGAAAAGATAACCTTACAATACTCTAAATTCCTTCTATTTTAGAGAAATGTATTCTATATCCTCTCCAAGATAAATACGAGGACCCTCAAAAATTTGAAGCATCACATACCGAACACAGTTACATCTTCCATATATTCTTTTTGTATCTCTCTTTTTTTATTACATTTGAGTAGTGTTCTTTATTTATTTTTATATTTTCACACACTAACTCTTGTGCTTTAATTGGAGTTTTCTAGACACACTCTATCATATTTCTTTATTTTTTATACTCATGGAAACTATGGAAGAGTTCCTACATGGCCTATGTTATTTTTATTACCATTTATAATTGTGGAGGAGGGTTTGAGTCTGTAAATCTTGTGTGTTGTTATTTGTATACTCAATATAGGTTGTGGATTAGATTATTGTTATAATAATTTGATTGGTAGTGGGGGATTTCCAAGTGGAGGGGATTAGGTATTGGCCTAATATTGGACCCCTTGTCTTACTCTGTTGTGTGTTTTAGTTTTTGTTTTCTTTATTTCAAAGTTAAAACTTCATTTTTTAATCTAAAAAAACTTACTTTGATAGTTAATATTAACCTATGTTTATAAAAAGGATTTTTTAAGTGAATTAGTCTTAAAAATTAAAGTTATATCAAATATTATTTTAATTGATCCTTATTCCTAATTTAATAAATATTTTCAATGATAAAACTTATATTATTATACTCTTTTGATTAATTGGACTTTTTATAATTAACTTGGGGGATTTATTTTTAAATTATTTTTAATAAAAAATTTATTGGGAACTCAATTCATCGCCCTCTTGAGTTACTCACTCTGACCAACATTTGGTATCAAATGTTTTTCAACTATTTTTTTAATTGTGACTTAGTTGTCTTTTAATGGACTTAAATTTTTGTTATTTCAAAATTTAGTTCTTTGTGGATAATATAAAAGAGGTTAATGCTACCAAAAAAAATCCTTATTTTAATGGAACTAACTATGATCAGTGGAAAATTAAAATGAAAATGCATCTTGGGAGAATGGGTTTTGAAATATGGACTATCATTGTAGACCAGTATGAATTAACTAAAACTTCTAGATCTACTTTGGATAATCCTACTAAAGAAACCAATAATAATAATTATGAATCCAGGAATGTTTTATACTTTTCTTTGGGAGATGAGGAATTTAATAGAATTTCCACTTATATTACTTCTTTTGAAATTTAATACACTTTATCTATTTCTCTTGAGGGAACATCTAATGTTAAAGAAATGATCCAAAATAATTATACTATTAAATATGATACTCTTAAAATGAATCTTGATGAACCTATTTCTAATATGTATCTCAAGTTAAATGATATCATGAACATAGTTAATTAACTATGGAAACCATTTTATAACAAAGATCAAGTGAGGCACTTGTTGAGGTGCCTACCAGATAGATGGATAGGAACTTCAGCCTCAATTCGAGAATCATGTGATGTAAAAAAGTTACCTATTAAGGAGATGATTGGAATTATGATGATGTGCGAGGAATAACTCAAGGTAAATAGATAGGAAGAGGATGATCCAAATAGAAAATATGTAGCCTTCAAATCTACTAATTCAAAACAAAAGGAGAAAAATCAATCTGATAGTTCAAGTGATAAGAAATCACCTACTGAAACTGATGAATAAATGTCCCACTTTGCAAGAAGATTCAAAAAAAATTACAAGAGGAATAATTTATTTAGGAAACCTAGTTATAAATGAAAATATGATAACAGAGAAAACTAGATAATGGGATGGAAGACAGATGATACTATGAATGAGATAGTTTGACATGAGTGAAAAAGGAAAGGTCATGCCAAAGTTGACTACCCTAATCTAAAATTCAAAAATAATTATGATGAAAATGATAAGAGATACAAGAAATCCATGAAAGAAACCTAGATTTTTTATGATAGTTTGACTGATTCAAACTCAACCTAGGGGGATAATCATGATAGAGCCAACATGTGTTTCATGATAAACACAAGTGAGGTACTTAATAAATTTACTACTTCCCATGTTCATATTTATAATTATTTTAGAGATGAAAATATTGATGAGATCATGTATAATAAAGATATGTTAAAATAATATAATATTCTGGAAGATACTTTCAATGAGTTTAAATACAAATATAATATTTTAAATAAGTATCATTCCTTAACTGTTAGTTTTAAAACGGATCTTAATATTGAGAAAGATAAAAATGATCAGTTATCAAAAGAGAACAATGAGTTAAAATTGACCAATGGGTAATTAAATAAATATCTATAAGTATTTATAAATGATATAAATACTCTTACTCAAATGATTGGAAAGAAAACTACTCCTAAGTATACTATTTGGATAGGGTATCAACATGGAAAGAGAAGAAATATTAAAAATAGTTTTTTTCCTAGTTCTAGTTCTAAAAAATATTTTAATAATTTTTATTCATTAGAACCTAACAAAGTGTTTATTTATAAAATTTTAAAATCCTATTATAGGAAACATGTTAATCAATTATGGGTTCCTAAAGCTTTGATTACTAACATTTTGGGACCCAAGAAGATTTGGGTACCAAAGTAATTTTTGGTGTAAATTTGTTTTATAGGAAACCTTCTTGAAAATATCCAGTAAGAACTTATGGTACATGGATAGTAGCTATTCCAGAAATATGACTATAGATTATTCATGTTATAAGAACCTGATCAAGGTGAATGGTGTTCATGTCACTTTTGGCGACAGTGCTAAAGGGAAAATTATTGTTCATAGACAAATTGGTAACTTTATCACTATGTTAATCTCTAAAGTTTTATTTGTAAATGGGTTAAAGTATAATCTGATTATAATCTCACAACAATGTGATGATGGTTTTCATGTTAAGTTTTAAAATAATGATTGTAATTTTTTTGATTCTAAAAAAATTATTTGGTTTTTATTTCCTTAAGGAATGAAAATTTTTATGTTGTTAATGTAGATTCATTATTTTATCAAAATGTTTATTTTCTAAGTGTATTTCATAAATAACCTTGTATTTTTCATATGAGACTAGGCCATTACAATATTCATTTACTTAGAAATCTCACTAGGAAATGGTTTTTCAAAGATCTACCTAAACTGGAATTCTTATATTATAATGTCTGTAATCCATGTCAAAAAGAAAAATAGATCAAGAACTATTTCAAATCAAAGAAATAATTTTTAACCTATCAACCACTAGAGTTTGTTCACATGGACTTGTTTGGACCTTATAGAGTTTCAAGATTAAATGGGAAGTACTATGTGTATGTTCTTGGAGATGAATTTTCTAGGTATACTTGGGTATTCATTCTAACTCAAAATGGTGAAGTTTGTTATTATTTTACCAAGTATACTAAATATGTAGAAAATATTAGTGGACTTAGAATTAAGACTTTAAGAAGTGGTCATAGCCATGATTTTGAAAATAAAGATTTTGAATCTTTTTTCTCAAAAAATGGATATAGTTATAACTTTTATATTCCTAGGACCCCATAGTAGAATGGTTTTGTAAAATAAGGAATAACACCCTTAAATAAATTTTGCATACTATGCTCAATGATTATGAATTAACTATTTATTTTTGGGAAGAGGCTGTAAATACAGCTTGTTACATAGTCAATAGAGACTTAATTAGATATATATTAAATAAAACTCCTTTTTAATTATGGAATAGAATAAAGCTAATGATTAATTACTTTAGAGTTTTTGGTTAAAAAATATTTATTCTTAATACTAAGGATAATCTTGAAAATATGAGTGATGAAGGAATATTACTTGGTTATTCAACTTCTAGTAAATAATATAGGGTGTTTAATAAGATAACCAAGATTATGGACGAATATATTCATGTTAAATTTGACTAAACTAATCCACATGATCCTAAGAACCCTTTATAAAATCTTGAGGATGATCTATCAAATCTGAAAATAAATTCCAAACCTTCTGACAATTCTGTGAAGCAAGTAGAAAAATCATCCAGTTTTGAGGAAAAACCTAAAACTAAGCCTATAGATGACATTGATATTTCTAACCCTTATTTTCCTAGATATATTAGGACACATATATTCTATCCTCTCTATGTTTTAATTGGATATCTAGAAATAGGTACACAAACTAGTGATTCTCAAAGAAATCAGGTTGAACATTAAACATTCTTATCACAACTTAAACCTAAGAATATCAATGATGCAATCAAAATTGAATTATAAATAATGGAAATGAAATAATAACTTAACCGATTTTAAAGAAATAGAGTTTGGGAACTAGTGGATAGACCTAAGGACACTCTAACTATTATCTCTAAGTTGTTTTTTAGAAACAAAGTTGATGATTTGGGAACTATAATCAGAAATAAATCTAGATTGGATGCATAAGGATATAGTCAGGAAGAGGGTATTGAATATAAGGAAACCATTGCACTAGTTTCCAGACTTGAAGCCATCAGAATTTCGATTTCCTATGTAGTACATTTGGATTTCAAACTATATAAAATGGATGTCAAAATTGAATTATTAAATTTTTATATATTTGAGGATGTTTTTGTGGAACAACCCCTTGGTTTTTAAAATCATAATTTTGGAAATCATGTTTTAAAATTAACAAAATATTTATATGGTTTAAAATAGGATCCTAGAGCTTAGTATGATAGGATTATCTCTTTTATAATTTCAAATAAAAATTCAAAAGGCATATATGATCGTACTATTTTTATAAAATTAATTTCAAAAGATATTTTAGTAGTTCAAATTTATGTCGATGATGTTATTTTTGGATCTTCTAAAAATTATTTGTGTACTTATTTTTCTCAAATGATGAAAAGTGAATTTGAAATGAGTTTAATGGGTGAACTTAAATTCTTTATTGGTTTTAAAAATTTTCAAAATAAATATGGAATTATTTTAAATAAAATCAAGTCCACCAAATACCTTCTAAAATGTTTTGGTTTAGATAGAACTAAAAGTAGTGATAATTCCTTGAGTACCGCTTGTAAGTTAGATCATGATGAAACTAGAAATCCATTAGATCAAACCAGTTATAGTGGTATGATTGGAAGGCCGCTATAATTAACTGCTAGCCGACCAAATATTATGTTTATTGTGTGTATGTGTGCTCATTTTCAAGAAATTCCTAAAGAGTTTCATTTACTTTCTACTAAAATAATTTTCAAATACCTCAAATATACAACCAATTTTAGACTTTTCTTTCCTATAGGATAAGAATTTAACTTATTGAGTTATTAATAAGTTATTTTTTGTGGTTTTAAGTTGGATAGAAAAAGAACCAATACTAAAAAACAGGCTTTATCAGTGCTCAAAATGGGCATTATCAGTGCTAAAAAAGCGTTGTAAAGCTCAGCACTGATAAATGCCCTGTCTAGTATAAAAAAAAATCTGCAGCAACACACCCAAACAACACCTGCAAATAATCCAGCATCTCAATAAGTATACCAATACAAAATTAACACATAAATCATAAGCTAATTACACCAAGTACACCCATACACCATTAACACATAATTCATCATTTAATTAAATACATAAAGAATTCTATTCAGAATTAAAGGGGTTGGGGTGTTGTTCAGGGGTTCCGGGTGGCTGTCCAAGGGGGGGTAGGGGGTGTCTGGGGGGATGAGGGTGTCTATGGGGTGGGGGCGGTCCAGGAGGTTGGGGGGATGTCCAAGGAGGGTGGGGGTGTCTAGGGGGGTGGGGTGTCTAGATGGTGGGTTGGTGTCTAGGAGGGTGGGTGTCCAGGGGGTGGGATGGTGTCCAGGGTGTCGGGGGGGCTTTCCAGGGGGTGGGTGGGGTGTTCGGGGGGTGGGGGCGGTCCGGGGGGTTGGTGGGGATGTCCAAGGGGGTTGGGGTGGTTTCCAGGAGGGTGGGATGGGGGTGTTTAGGGGTTGGGGTGTCCAGGGGGTGGGGGCGGTCCAGGGGGTTGTAGGGCTGTCCAAGGGGGGTGGGGTGGTGTCCAAGGAGGGGGGTGTCCAGGTGGGGGGGGATTGGCTGTCTATGGGGTTTCCATGGGGCTGGGCAGGTGTACAAGGTGTCAGGGGGGGGGGGCTTTCTAGGGGGTGGGGGTGTCTGGGGGGGGGGGGGGTCCACGGGGTTGGTGGGGCTGTCTAAGGGGGGTGGGTTGGTGGGGGTGTCCAGGGGGTAGGTTGGTGTCCAGGGGTGGCGACTATCTAGGGGGTTGGTGGGGTTGACTCTTACACATCACAAAGTACCCATGTATTATTCTCATAAAGGATCAAGACACTCTGAATGCGTTTGGTTGGATTTCCGTAGGTCAGTAGTTGTTTTCACTTAAAATTGTGTCCATTTTAAACAAAAGAGAGACCCTTTGAGTAATACCGGCCACACTATTCCACATATTGATATGGGGATGATTCATACACTTCACAAAGGACCCTTGGATCGTTCTCCTAAAGGATCAATACAATCCGAATGCGTTTGGTGGGATTTCCCTTGGTCAGTTGTTGTTTTCACTTAAAATTATGTCCATTTTAAACAAAAGAGAGACCCTTTGAGTGATACCGGCCACACTGTGCCTTTGATTGAGGTGGGGATTACTCATACATGTCATAAAGGACCCGTGTATTGTTCTCCAAAAGGATCAATACCATCTGAATGAGTTTGGTTGGATTTCCGTAGGTCAGTTGTTGTTTTCACTTAAAATTGTGTCCATTTTAAACAAAAGAGAGACCCTTTGAGTGATACCGGCCACACCGTGCCTTGGATTGATGCAAGGATGACTCATACACATCCCCAATGAACTATTGGATCGTTCTATTAAAGTATCAACACAATCTGAATGCGTTTGGTTGGATTTCCGTAAGTCATTTGTTGTTTTCAATTAAAAATTTGTCCATTTTAAACAAAAAAGAGACTCTTTGAGTGGTACCGGACACACTGTGCCTTGGATTGATGCGGGTATGACTCGTACACATCACAAAGGACCCTTGGATCGTTATCCTAAAGGATCAACACAATCTTAATGTGTTTGGTCGGATTTCCGTAGGTCAGTTGTTGTTTTCACTTAAAATTGTGTCCATTTTAAACAAAAGAGAGACGCTTTGAGTGGTACCAGCCACACTGTCGGATTGAGGCAGGGATGACTCATACACGTCACAAAGGACCCTTGGATCGTTCTTCAAAATAATCAATACAATCTGAATTCTTTTGGTCAGATTTCCGTAGGCCAGTTGTTGTTTTCACTTAAAATTGTGTCCATTTTAAACAAAAGAGAGACCCTTTGAGTTATACCGGCCACACCGTGTGACACCCTAGGTTTTATGAATTGTTCCAAGTGAACAATGTTATGATTTTAATGATTTCTCTTTTTTTATTTGTTGTGTTTTGTGTGCTAGTAAAGAATTTGAAACGAAATAAAACATGGAGAATAAAGGTAAACTGTTATATATTAAAAGATTACATTGCAACATGACCCAAATAATTGAAAATACTATGCACAAGACCTAACACAGCCACAACGAGACTACTAAGAATAACAACTCGAGTAATCGGATAGTCGTCATCTTCAGGGTCCATCAGTGTGAAGAATATAACAACTATAGCCACGACACACATACTCAACACCAATGGTATGAGGAGAGCCATCCTTTCTGGTTCAAGTGTTTTGATTTTGTAAAATGCCCCTACCTTTATAATGGTCCTTTGAGATATGACCATTAAATATATATAACCGTTGGGTTTCAAAACAACTTTTGGGTTTCGGTTGATAAAGTTTATCTTTATATGAAAGCTTGTTTTTATGCTCTTATAATTTATGATATTATTATAATCATTGTTTTAAAATAAAAAGAGTATTCTTGGAAATAAATCCTTTTGTTTTCACAAAATCCTGATGGATACTTATATATTGAAAACTTAGTATTCTTTTTATAAAAGATATGTTTAAAGGGTATCTATAATAATAATATCTTTTGATCTCTAAAATTATGAATTGGGGGAAAACTTTTTGTCTTTTAAAACTTATGAAACAAATAATAGTGTATTTTGAAGATCCAAATAATTATAATGGTTTTATATTTAAAATAAGAAAGGTATATCTTTTAAATTATTTATATATTAACTGGTAAAGGGATTTAAATATTAAGTTAAAACTATTTTTTTTATTTTATACTTACCCATTTTTGTACAAATATTTATATTACACACTATTTTGAACTAAGTATACTTAAACTAGTTATTTCGGAAGCCTAAATAAATTTTTATTAGAAATTATGTTGATATGAGATATTTTACATAATCTAGTAAAGGGATTTATATTTTTAAATTAAAACTATTTGTTTTTATTTTATATTGACTCATTTTGTGCAAATATTTATATTTTGAACTAAGTATGCTTAAACTAGTTTTTTTTTTGGAAAATCTAAATAACTTTTTATAAAAATTATGTTGGGGCCTGACCAAGCCGAGGGCATCCCTTATGGTACAAGACCTCTAGGCCGAGACCAAGCCCCCAGGGACCCGAGGTGCCGACCGGGGTCCCAGTTATGCATAGTGTCAATCAGGCCCGAGCCCGAGCCGAATATGGGTTCATCCAGTCGCACGCGGGCCCGTGTTTAAGCCCGCGGTGCGCGTTGCGTAGGGGTGGTCCAAAGCCCACATGGGGTTCGTGTGTAAGACCCTTGTGTGTGTGCGTTTGTGTTATTGAACTGGAGGCGGCACACTTTGTTTTATAAACCTCGCCCCAACCGCTTTCCGTTTCGATGTGGGATGCGTTCTGCGCAATCAGAACCGTCAGATAGAATCCTGCTTCGATCTAGACCGTCCGACCCTTTTAGCCGCGTGATTTCCCCTGCCCACTTCCGTGGCCGTTCGATCTTCTCTGATATCAAATCCTAGACATTGGTTCCTTTTAAAATGATCAACCCGACTCCCGCGCTCCTCCAGCCGTACGATCTCTCTTCTTTTTGATCCAGGCCATCCGTTTCTTTACCGCGTCGACCCCCATCACCTCCTTCCTCGTAGCAGGGGTCCCGACCAGTAGGCCTACAACCGAGGACGCCTCAGCTTTTCCTCTGCACTGCTACTCTTGACCTCCGAACACTCCCCCTATCTCACTATTCCTTTGTCTTTCCCACGTCGGTCTAACCTCTTGGGTCGAGTCATCAATGAACACCGTGGCCTATATAAATGCCTCCTACCTCATGACATCGCGGAGGTTCTTCCTCCTCCTTCCCTCCCACGACCTCCCAGCAAGACCAGCAACGTACCTCCGGTCCGAGTTTTCTCCTCAAGCAAAGTAAGGGTTCTTTCATGCATTCTTTCAGAGAAAACCTTCGTTTTATACTCTTGGTATATATACGGTTTATATTTTTTTTTATATATATACTTAATATAAAACCTTCGATTTGTATTGCCTTCAAGGAGTTTGGACTTTGTGTTTCCAAAGGGGTGCATATGTAAGGATGCGTATATACCTTGTTTTCATTTTGAGAAAACTGTATATACTGCTTATATGTATATGTACATAATACAAATCCATCGGTTTATATATTGTGTATATATAGTTTCATATATTTGTAAACGGTATATACAGCTTCTATATGCACGTTTACAAAACCCCCGGGTTGTATATTGTTTTTTACAAACGGTATATACAGTTTTTTTACAGTTTTCCAAAACCAAAAATTTATATTTAATGTTTATTTTGTTTCATGAACATTTTATTATAACCTAACCTGGCCTATTTTTGGGTATAAATCTTTAAATATAATTTATATATATATATATGCAAACTATGTTTTTTTTTGTTTAAGTGGAGTCATGTTTATAAAACCAAAATTTTATACATATGGTTACATTTATGACAAACCTTATATGGATTTAGTTTTCAACCATGTAAGAAATTTATGGTTGTAAAACTTAAATTTCCTAAAGGATTTAATAGACTTTGTTTTTTTTATTTGTGTAAAACCCATATATACACTTCGGGTATATATGGGTACGTGTATATGTATTTATAGGAATGACTTCCAAACCCTATTATATTCTTTTATAAATAACATGACGTAACTTATTCTTTGATGCAGGCAAGATTTAATTAAGATATAATTTGTGTGACCAACATGTATTTAAAATACACACAAATGGGCATGTTTTATTAAAGAAGTTATCTAACATTTTCCCTGATGCATTTTATGATAAAGTGTGTATTTCAGTTTGATTTAAATATATGGGAGGATTTAAGATTTTATGGGGCGAGATATCATGTTGAGTTCAATTATTATCTAAATACAAAATGAACTCACTTTGTTGAATGCATTATCAAGTTATGGTTTATTTTATTTACAAGTTCAAGGGCCTATTTATCACTATAACTGATTTCAAGTGTTTTCCTTAATCACTCCTTTTCCATGGATTAATAATGATAAAGATTCATCATTTAGTGTATCATTATTTTATATACTTTAGTGAAAATGATTTTTTACTAAGCTATGTATTCCTTTTATTAGTTATTGACACATTTTGCAAAGTTAACTATCATACCTTGTATTAGTAAAATTTGTGGTGGTTCATTATTTATTTTAGTTATTTTTGTACATAATGCATGCTTATGACATATCACTAAATGAACTAAGAAATTAGATTACCCAAAGTGGTATGGGACACCTTGGGTAAAATGAAAATGAATGAGATATTCAAGGTGGTATGGGAAATCTTGAACATACAAACCGTTTAAGTCAATCATGAATGATGTGGGTCACATGATAATAAAGACATGTTAAGGGTGCGCCCAGATAGCGCTCCAATGCAATGGGTAAAGACTTAATCTCTAGAGATGACCTTTTAGACTGATACCTTGGTGAATAACCTTGGTAATTTTTCATTGACACCTTGGGGATGGACCTTGGTGATACAGAAATGATTGTCTAAGATTAAATGTTGATGCCACATAATTCAAGTTATGTAACAAGTTCTTTCTAAAGATAAAGTTATTTCACGACTAATGCCTTTAATTTTTCATAAAGTTCTTATTTCACTGGTATAAGCTTGGAGCATGATTGGTGTTTATCACTTAATATAATAGTAACCAGAATATAAAAATTTAGTTGTTTCCTTTATGCGAAACTCTGATTATGCATTACTTTTAACTGTTTAATTTATGCTTAATTAAGTCACATGTCGTACTTGTTTATGATAACCATTGTTACTCCTTCGGGAATTAACATAATTGTTTCTAGTTCTTCTTGAAAACCTTGATTGAGCATTTTTATGTTATCTGTTATAATTTTCCTTTAATGAGTGTTCAATCTATTTTAAAAGAATGTTTTCAAATGTTATACTATTTTCATTTCTTTTTAAAAACCCCTTACCGAGTATTTCAATGCTCACCCTACATTTTTATTTAAAATTTTCAGGTATCAGCTCTTAAAAGATGAACTGTTTCAGAAGTTTCCGGTTTCCCAGAACCAGAACCGCACACGATCCTCTGTATGGGACATGATGTGTTGTTAACAAAGTGTGTTTTATTTTAAGATAACACATCATGTTCAGAAGGCACCGACTCATGGGTTTCTGGGGTCAGGGTCTCTATAGTTGGTATCAAAGGTTCAGTTTGGATAACTCTGGAATGCCAGAAACTGAAACAAAAATATATATATGTATATGTACTGCAATTTTATTAAAAATTGGGTTTTCTTAAATTTCATATGGAAAAAAAGGCACAAATCTCTTATCTCTCCCCACAGAGGCCCTAGAGACCATTGTGTCTTTAGCTAGCTGTGAGGATTTTCTAAACTATGCCCATATCTGCATGACATGAAAACACCTTTACGACGTATCCAATTCACCACGGATGCTTCAGTTACACCAGGGGGTAGGAATATATTACCTCCTTATGATGATAACCCAGTTTCCCTCCTATGTATGTCGAGGAAAGAACTATGAGGGACTTTTCCAAATTTTCACTGCGGGTGAGAGCTATGGCACTAGAATTGATAACCCTTTTCAAGAAGCTGCTTCTGACGGAGACCTCCGAGCGGGCTACCTTTGTCAGATTTTAAACTACGGCTTCTGGGGTCAGTTGTTGGACTTCGGAAGGATAGAAGATGAGTCCACCCGACTGTCTTGCAGACAACAGGTGTATGTGGATGTCTCTCAACTTCATACCCCTCATGCTAGACTCATAAGACATCATAGGTGCCCCCATGAGTTTTTCCCTAAATGCTCAGCCTGTGTTTGGTTCGAGGAGTTAGGGAGTTTTGCTTCTTTGTGTGGATTTTGGTTATTCAGTGGTTAAGGGAAACTCAAGCACTAATAATAATAAACGTATGTTTATTGAAATGCTGTATTTCCCATTCCTTGTATTTACTTTGTATTTATCCTTGAATGATTTTCAAGTGATTGAACTTCTGCCTTAAAACTTTCATATGGAAGGACAAACCCAACTGTTATCTATTCCCACTGAGATTTTGGAAATCATTGCAATCAAAACGTGTGAGGACAAGTATGACCCCTTCGCAAATTTTCGAAAAACGTGAAAGCAGTGGTTTGAGGTAACAAATGGTCCAGAGATTCTCCGCACCTGCCAGGGGAATGCCTCCATCTATTACCGCATTGGCTCTGCACAGCTAGCCGGACGTGAATGATGAGGAAGTTATCGCGAAGGGATCTTTTTGTGTTTCACACTAGGCTGAAACTACACAGCCAGAGTGAAATTTCAGGAGGCTGCATTAGAGGGAAATCTTCGTGCGGCTTATATGCTCCAACTTCTCAGCTTTAGCTTGTTTGACCACATCTATGGCTTCGATGTCATCGACCGAGACATAATTCGGTGATTCCTTCGTACATTGGTCTGTAATGACATTTCAGAACTTTGTACTGTTCGAGATTCCCTCTGGAAGCCTGAAGGCCCGGAACATAAGTGCAACACCTCCTGTCTTAGGTGTATCTGGATTAGGGAACTGGAAGAGGTGAGCATCACTGCGGGGATTCTGCTAAATGCACTTGTTGACCCTATACGTTGGTGGATGTGGTAATAACGTTGCAGAACCTTGTAGTGTTGTGAAATAAATTGCGAGGACGCAATTTTTTAAAGGGGGGATAATGTGACGCCCCAGGTTTTATGAACTGGTCCAAGTGAACAATGTTATGCTTTTAATGATGTCTCTTGTTTTATTTTTTGTGTTTTGTGTGCTAATAAAGAATTTGAAACGAAATAAAACATGGAGAATAAAGGTAAACTGTTATATATTAAAAGATTACATTGCAACAAGACCCAACTAATTGAAAATACCATGCACAAGACCTAACATAGCCACAACGAGACTACTAAGAATAACAACTCGAGTAATCAGATCGTTGTCATCTTCAGGGTCCATCAGTGTGAAGAATATAACAGCCATAGCCACGACACACATACTCAACACCAATGGTATGAGGAGAGTCATCCTTTCTGGTTTAATTGTTTTGATTTTGTAAAATTCCCCTACTTTCATAATGGTCTTTTGAGATATGACCGTTAAATATATATAACCATTGGGTTTCAAAACAACTTTTGGGTTTCGGTTGATAAAGTTTATCTTTATATGAAAGCTTGTTTTTTTATGCTCTTATAATTTATGATATTATTATAATCATTATTTTAAAATAAAAAGAGTATTCTTGGAAATAAATCCTTTTGTTTTCACAAAATCCCGATGGATACTTATATATTGAAAACTTAGTATTATTTTTATAAAAGATATGTTTAAAGGGTATCTATAATAATAATATCTTTTGATCTCTAAAATTATGAATTGGGGGAAAACTTTTTTTCTTTTAAAACTTATGAAACAAATAGTAGTGTATTTTGAAGATCCAAATAATTATAATGGTTTTGTATGTAAAATAAGAAAGGTATATCTTTTAAAATATTTATATATGAACTGGTAAAGGGATTTAAATTTTAAGTTAAAACTATTTGTTTTTATTGTATGCTTACCCATTTTTGTACAAATATTTATATTACACACTATTTTGAACTCAGTATACTTAAACTAGTTATTTCGGAAGCCTAAATAAATTTTTATTAAAAATTATGTTGATATGAGATATTTTACATAAGCTAGTAAAGGGATTTAGATTTTTAAATTAAAACTATTTGTTGTTATTGTATATTGACTCATTTTGTGCAAATATTTATATTTTGAACTAAGTATGCTTAAACTAGTTTTTTTTGGGAAATCTAAATAACATTTTATAAAAATTATGCTGGGGCCTGGCCAAGCTGAGGGCATCCCTTACGGGACAAGCCCTATAGGAAGAGACCAAGCCCCCATGGACCCGAGGTGCCGACCGGGGTCCCGGTTATGCATAGTGTCAACCAGGCCAAAGCCCGAGCCGAATATGGGTTCGTCCAGTCGCACATGGGCCCGTGTTTAAGGCCCGTGGTGCGCGTTGCACAGGGGTGGGCCAAAGCCCGCATGGGGGTCTGTGTGTAAGACCCTTGTGTGTGTGCGTTCGTGTTATTGAACCAGAGGCGGCGCGCTTTATTTTATAAACCTCACCCCAACCGCTTTCTGTTTCGATGTGGGACGCGTTCCGCGCAATCAGAACCGTCCGATCGAATCCTTCTTCGATCTAGACCATCCGACCCTTTTAGCCAAATGATCTCCCCCACTCACTTCTGTGGCCGTTCGATCTTCCCCGAGATCTAATCCTGGCCATTGGTTCCTTTTAAAACGATCAACCCGACTCCCGCGCTCCTCCAGCCGTGCGATCTCTCTTCTTTTTGATCCAGGCCGTCCGTTTCTTTACCGCGTCGACCCCCATCATCTCCTTCCTCGCAGAAGGGGTCCCGACCAGTAGGCCTTCAACCGAGGACGCCTTGGCTTCTCCTCCGCACTGCTCCTCTTGACCTCCGAACACTCCCCCTAGCTCACTATTCCTTCGTATTTCCCACGTCGGTCTAACCTCTTGGGTCGAGTCACCAATGAACACTGAGGCCTATATAAATGCCTCCTGTCTCATGAAACTGCGGAGGCTCTTCCTCCTCCTTCCCTCCCATGACCTCCCATCAATACCAGCGACGTACCTCCGGTCCGAGTTTTCTCCTCAAGCAAAGTAAGGTTTCTTTCATGCATTATTTTGGAGAAAACCTTCGTTTTATACTCTCGGTATATATATGGTTTATATTATATATATATATATATACTTAATATAAAACCTTCAGTTTGTATTGCCTTCAAGGAGTTTGGACTTTGTGTTTCCCGTGGGGTGCATATGTAAGGGTGCGTATATACCTTGTTTTCATTTTGAGAAACTTGTAAATACTGCTTATATGTATATGTACATAATACAAATCCATCGGTTTATATATTGTGTATATACAGTTTCATATATATGTAAACTGTATATACAGCTTATATATGCACGTTTACAATTCCCCTGGGTTGTATATTGTTTTTTACAAACGGTATATACAGTTTTTTTAGAGTTTTCCAAAACCAAAAATTTATATTTAATGTTTATTATGTTTCATGAACATTTTCTTATAACCTAACCTGGCCTATTTTTGGGTATCAATCTTTAAATAGAATTTATATATATATATGCAAACTATGTTTTTTTTGTTTAAGTGGAGTCATGTTTATAAAACCAAAATTTTATACATATGGTTACGTTTATGACAAACCTTATATGGATTTAGTTTTCAACCATGTAAGCAATTTATGGTTGGAAACCTTCAATTTCCTAAAGGATTTAATATAATTTGTTTTTTTTATTTGTGTAAAACACATATATACACTTCAGGTATATATGGGTAAGTGTATATGTATTTATAGGATTGACTTCCAAACCCTATTATATTATTTTATAAATAACAGGACATAACTTATTCTTTGATTCAGGCAAGATTTAATTAAGATATAATTTGTGTGACCAACATGTATTTAAAATACACACAAATGGGAATGTTTTATTAAATAAGTTATCTAACATTGTCCCTGATGCATTTTATGATAAAGTGTGTATTTCAGTTTGATTTAAATATATGGGAGGATTTAAGATTTGATGGGGCAAGATATCATGTTGAGTTCACTTATTATCTAAAGACAAAATGAACTCACTTTGGTGACTGCATTATCAAGTTATGGTTTAGTTTATTTACAAGTTCAAGGGCCTATTTATCACCATAACTGATTTCAATTGTTTTCCTTAAGCACTCCTTTTCCATGGATTAATAATGACAAAGATTCATCATTTAGTGTATCATTATTTTATATGCTTTATTGAAAAGGATGTTTTACTAATCTATGTATGCCTATGATTAGTTATTGAAACATTTTGCAAAGTTAACTATCATACCTTGTATTAGAAAAATTTGTGGCCGTTCATTATTTATTTTAGTTATTTTTGTACATAATGCATGCTTATGACATATCACTAAATGAACTAAGAAATTAGATTACCCAAAGTGGTATGGGACACCTTGGGTAAAATGAAAATGAATGAGATATTCAAGGTGGTATGTTACATCTTGAATATACAAACTGTTTAAGTAAATCATGAACGATGTGGCTCACATGATAATAAAGACATGTCAAGGGTGCGCCCAGATAGCGCTCCAATGCATTGGGTAAAGACTTAATCTCTAGAGATGACCTTTTAGACTGATACCTTGGTGAATAAGCTTGGTAAATTTTCATTGACACCTTGGGAATGAACCTTGGTGATATAGAAATGATTGTCTAAGATTAAATGTTGATGCCACATAATTCAAGTTATGTAACAAGTTCTTTCTAAAGATAAAGTTCTTTTACGACTAATGCCTTTAAGTTTTCATAAAGTTCTTATTTCACTAGTATCATCATGGAGCATGATTGGTGTTTATCACTTAATAGAATAGTAACTAGCATATGAAAATTTAGTTGTTTCCTTTATGCGCAACTCTGATTATGCATTACTTTCAACTGTTTAATTTATGCTTAAGTAAGTTGCATGTCGTACTTGTTTATGATAACCATTGTTACTCCTTCGAGAATTAACATAATTGTTTCATGTTCTTCTTGAAAACCTTGATTGAGCATTTTTATGTTATGTGTTATAATTTTCCTTTAATGAGTGTTCAATCTATTTTAAAAGAATGTTTTCAAATGTTATACTGTTTTTATTTCTTTTTAAAAACCCCTTACTGAGTATTTCAATGCTCACCCTACGTTTTGATTTAAACTTTTCAGGTATCAGCTCTTAAAAGATGAACTATTTCAGAAGTTTTCGGTTTCCCAGAACCCAAATAGCACACGATCCTCTGTATGGGACATGATGTGTTGTTAACAAAGTGTGTTTTATTTTAAGATAACACATCATGTTCAGAAGGCACCGACTCCTGGGTTTCTGGGGTCGGGGTATCTATACACCATGCCTCGGATTGAGGCAAGGATGACTCGTACACATCAAAAAGGACCCGTGGATCATTCTCCTAAAGGATCAATACAATCAGAATGTGTTTGGTTGGATTTCCCTAGGTTATTTGTTGTTTTCGCTTAAAATTGTGTCCATTTTAAACAAAAGAGAGACCCTTTGAGTGATACCGGCCACACCGTGCCTCAGATTGAGGTAGGGATGACTCGTAAACTTCAAAAAGGACCCTTGGATCATTATCCTAAAGTATCAATCCCATCCGAATGCGTTTGGTCAGATTTCCGTAGGTCAGTTGTTGTTTTCACTTAAAATTGTGTCCATTTTAAACAAAAGAGAGACACTTTGAGTGCTATCGGCCACACCGTTCCTCAGAGTGAGGTGGGGATGACTCGTACACATCCCCAACACACCCATGGATCGTTATTTTAAAGGATCAACACAATCCGAATGCGTTTGGTTGGATTTACGTAGGTCAGTTGTTGTTTTCACTTAAAAATTTGTCCATTTTAAAAAAATGAGACTCATTGAGTGGTACCGGCCACACCGTGCCTCAGATTGAGGTTGGGATGACTCATACATGTCAAAAAAGACCCTTGGATCGTTATCATAATGGATCAACACAATCTGAATGTTTTTGGTTGGATTTCCATAGGTCAGTTGTTGTTTCCACTTAAAATTGTGTCCATTTTAAACAAAAGAGAGACCCTTTGAGTGGTACCGGCCACACCGTGCCTCAGATTGAGGCAGGGATGACTCTTACATGTCAAAAAGGACCCGTGTATCGTTCTCCTAAAGGATAAATACAATATGAATGTGTTTGGTCAGATTTTTGTAGGTTAGTTGTTGTTTTCACTTAAGATTATGTCCATTTTAAACAAAAGAGAGACCCTTTGAGTGATACCGGCCACACCATGCCTTAGATTTATGTGGGGATGACTCATACACATCAAAAAGGAACCGTGGATCATTATCATAAAGGATCAATACAATCCTAATGCGTTTGGTTGGATTTCCCTAGGTCAGTTGTTGTTTTCACTTAAAAGTGTGTCCATTTTAAATAAAAGAGAGGCCCTTTGAGTGATACCAGCCACACTGTTCCTCGTATTGAGGCGGGGATGACTCGTACACATCACAAAGGACCCCTGAATCATTATCCTAAAGTATCAATACCATCTGAATGCGTTTGGTCAGTTTTCTGCAGGTCAGTTATTGTTTTCACTTAAAATTGTGTCCATTTTAAACAAAAGATAGACACCTTGAGTGCTACCGGCTACACCGTTCCTCGGATTGAGGCGGGGATGAATCATACATGTCTCAAATGCACCCGTTGATTGTTCTATTAAAGTATCAACACAATCTGAATTCATTTGGTTGGATTTCCATAGGTTAGTTGTTGTTTTCACTTAAAAATTTGTCCATTTTAAACAAAAAAGAGACTCTTTAAGTAGTACCAGCCATATCGTGCCTCGGATTGAGTCAAAGATGACTCTTACACATCAAAAAAGGACCAGTGGATCGTTCTACTAAAGGATCAACACAATCCTAATTCATTTGGTTAGATTTCCGTAGGTTAGTTGCTGTTTTCACTTAAAATTGTGTCCATTTTAAACAAAAGAGATACCATTTGAATGGTACCAGCCATATTGTGCCAAGGATTGAGGCGGAGATGACTCGTACACATCAAAACGAACTAGTGGATAATTATCCTAAATTATCAATACAATCCAAATGTGTTTGGTCAGATTTTCGTAGGTCAGTTGATGTTTTCACTTAAAATTGTGTCCATTTTAAACAAAAGAGAGACCCTTTGAGTGATACCGGCCACACCGTGCCTCGGATTGAGGTGGGGATGACTCGTACACATAAAAAAATATCCATGTATCATTCTCCTAAAGTATAAATACAATCTGAATGCTTTTGATTGGATTTACCTAGATCAGTTGTTGTTTTCACTTAAAATTGTGTCCATTTTAAACAAAAGAGAGACCCTTTGAGTGATACCGATCACACCGTGCCTCGTATTGAGGTGGGGATGACTCGTACGAGTCACAAAGGACCCTTGGATCATTCTCCTAAATTTTAAACACCATCCGAATTAGTTTGGTTGGATTTCTGTAGGTCAGTTTTTGTTTTCACTTAAAATTGTGTCCATTTTAAACAAAAGAGAAACCCTTTGAGTGGTACCGGCCACATCATGCCTCTAATTGAGGCAGGGATGACTCGTACATGTCCCCAACACACCCATGGATCGTTATCTTAAAGGATAAACACAATACAAATGCGTTTGGTTGGATTTATGTATGTCAGTTGTTGTTTTCACTTACAAAATTGTCAATTTTAAACAAAAAAGAGACTCTTTGAGTGGTATCGGCCACATAGTGACTTGGATTGAGGTTCAGATGACTCATACATGTCAAAAAGGACACGTGGATATTTCTCCTAAAGGATCAATACAATCAGAATGTGTTTGGTCAGATTTCCGTAGGTCAATTATTGTTTTCACTTAAAATTGTGTCCATTTTAAACAAAAGAGAGACCCTTTGAGTGCTACCGGCCACACCGTGCCTCAGATTGAGGTGGGGTTGACTCTTACACGTCCCCAACGCACCCGTGGATCGTTCTCTTAAATTATCAACACAATCTGAATGCGTTTGGTTGTATTTTCATAGGTCAGTTGTTGTTTTCACTTAAAAATCTGTCTATTTTAAACAAAAGAGAGACCCTTTGAGTGGTTCATCATTCTTGCATGTTGTTGGTGCATATAATCTGTTAAAATGGGAAATTTACTCATTGGATAAAGGTTTTTTTATTTAATAACAATTACAATATTCCTATGAACATTTACATACAACAATGTGTCATCTTTTGATCCCCTTAACCCCTCTCAAAAATGACTGCCAATTGTACACGTCCCCAAGTCAGATCTTCATGTTATTTGTGTACAATCTGCCATCAGGTATGCGGCCCACTCATTTATGAAAAAATCTATATCATCTTGTGAGTATGAGTCTTTTTGAAAGTCAGATTAGTACTGCAAAATATAAAAATAAAGAATTAATAAATAAATTAAATGAACTAGTAGTTGTTTTTGAAAATACCTCTTTAGGGATTCTTGTTTGTTGATGAAAAACGATCTCTTTCATAAATTTACTAACATAATAACCAAAACCATTATCGTTTGTTTGTTTTGGACACTACAAAAAAATTGATCATTAGGAGAATAAGTAACTTGTGTTGAGATGTGTTTGGATAGTGAAATGTTATTATATATACCCTGATATTTGTCCAGACGTAGTACTTGCTTGCCTCGTTATGCTTATCCCCTGTCCTCATTCCATTTTTTAGACGATAATGATACACCACCATATCATAACAAAATCCTCAGTAAAATATAATATAAATTATATTACTTGATGTTTAGACCTAAAATGTAGGATGTAGTGTCTTACAGATTCACAAACTCTGTCATGTGTGGTCAGTTTGATGTATATCCTTTCTTTGAATCCAGAAAATAAATCTTTGGAGTATCCAAGTTCACCGCAATTAGAATCCAATGTTTCCTAAAAACACAAAAAGGAATAAGTAATAAAAGAAGTCAAAATATAATTTATATGCTTTAATCGTAGAGTTTTACCCCTACATGGTTGGTATTAAGAAGAGTATGTCATCTGTAATCTTGCTTTCAAATGTTTTCAGCAATCTGTTCACTATTTTATTCTTTTTTGATGGATCTAATTTCGTTAGATGTGATGATGTGGTATGAGGACTAACGAGTCCAAATTTTGGATCATGGGAAAATTCCTTCAACTGTTTTTTATATATACGTCTGTCAACAATATAAAATGCATTTAGTCATAATTTTCACATTAGATCAGCTTTTAGAAAATAAATTCATGAAAAAGTACCTCATATATATATTTAAAACTATGATTCCTAGCCAACTGTTTTCAAGGATATCATTTACATTTTCAATAGCAATGAAATCTTGACATTTCTCTCCGTATATATTCTCTTCGAAAACCACTATATGACTACTACAACCTCTTAGCTTCGTATCCACATGAGTCTTCAATGCTTGTAAATGTGGATAGAGAACATGTGGTGTTATTGTGCTTTCAGTATCTCCTTGGGATCGGTTGGTCGATCCTTTAGATGGTTTTGAGCCGACGTTTATCACCCCCTTCCCTTTATCCGTCTATAATAACATTCATTGGTTCATACCCTTTTTTCATTAATTGTTAAAGGTTTATCTTGAAAAAAATGAAATAAATACCTCTTTGGCCGCATGTACTCTTACAAGTTGTGATGGCCATGCAACGAATTTCCCAATATCCTTTTCAACTGTATGAATATAATCGTTATCAAGTGGAATAGGTAGCTCTGCATTTGCCTCATGAGCTATAGTAATCGTCACTTTCAGTTGATCTTTCGGAAGTGGTCTATTATGCAGCGTGTCATCTGGGATGTTGAACACTATATCCCTCTCTACAAGGTGATAGGTGGGTGTTGATAGATATAAATCATAGTCATTATCACCCTGTATAAGATAAGTACAAGAAAAGTATCAGTTTTTTTCTGATTCACATTTCATGGGAACAATTATTAGAATATTGATTACCATGGATAAGACATCTCTTTGAGGGGAATGGCTCACCTCAAAGCTGGTGGGGGTGGGGTGGTATCTTCATGAACTGGTTGTTCCTGAGTTGTGTCTTCTCCTTGCTTCCCACCCATAAAAGTTGCTAGCAACTCTCCCTACCATTGCAATCATTCTTCAAGGGCTACTAGTTTTTCACTCATTTGTTTCAATGTTTCATCTCTATCATTCGTTTTTCTTTTCTTCTAAAAATATACTCGGGGTGTCACCCCAAACCTCGCACCTCTGACATGACCGTATTTTTCTGGCTGCTTCAAATCCATCGATAATAGGTCTGCATCCACTACAGGAGTAGCTGATTCCTGTGACTGTCAGATATAGGAAAATAACTAATTATTTTTATGTAATAGCAATTTAAAACAAATCTTTTTATCATCGGGTCACACTTACACAAATTTCCCACACTTTTTGTGTGTTCTCATCTACTAGATTCCCTTCCTTATTCACCCTTGCCTCCTTCCAAATCACATAATGTGGGATGGAAGTTTCTTTGGTTTTAGACTCATCAAGCTACATAAAAACATAGAAATATAATTATGACGTTGTTTATTGGCACCTAACAATATTACAGTAAATTTAAAATATGTACCATTTTCTTTTTTAGTGAAGCGTACCCCATCCTTGCTTTATGATAGGGGTATGTTGGTTTTGATGCATGTTCCTTATTTTCATTACAGAGTTGTTGTTTCATAAATTAAATATTGAAAATAAAAGTGATGAATACACGTATCCTCAAACAACGTATTATCACCCACAATGTACCTGAAACTTATCAACCCCACGGTGTCCAATAAATACATCCCATGCTTCTTGGGATATCAGGTGAGTGTATAAAATGGGTGGGTGTGGGTTTATTTTACCTTTGGAATCTTTCAGGTGACATCTTGTTAAAATAGTGTGAAAACCTCGATGAATCCTTCCTGCAAGCCTTAGTACATAATCATTGTGTGAATCATCTACTATAAATATACTATGCAAGAGATTGAGAAGAGTAAGACATTGTTTCATTATTTTATTTTCTAGTAAATTAACAAAATAAATTCATAATGTTACCGTAATTTCTTCCCAGATCACAGCCTTCAACTCAGACACAACATGGTTCCATGAATCTATGTCAATCAGCAAGTGTTGCCAAGTGAAAACTCCAATGTAACTACTAAACATAGCCTTGTTGGGATTCACATGTTGGCCTCGTGCATTCCATCCGATATCAAATTTGATGCCTTTGATTTTCACCTTAAGAACTTTGGCTAACATTGACAAACTACGACGCACCTGTGTTTTCTGCGACGTTGGTCCTTCATTCCCGACCATTTCATAGATATCAACATCATCTATATGTTCATCTAAAATGGTAGCAACGACATGTACTGATGGTTGTTGGACCTCAACACTAGGAGCAGCAGGAGCCGCAACAGTAGGAGCAACAGCAGCCGCAGCAGGAGTAGTAGTAGCAACAGGAGCTGCAGCAGGAGCAGCATCAGGAGCAGTAGCAGCCACAGAAGGAGCAGCAGTAGCCACAACAGCAGCATCTTGAGAGACTTATTCAGACTCAAGGTTAGGAGCACCAGAATGTGCATAAGTCATTATCTTCAAAAGTGGTTGAACAGTTAATTTAGATTACATAAATTCAGTAATAATAATATAATAACATGAGATAACAAGATCTATATTACAAACAAAATATAACTTGTTTATTGAACTCTATTTCTTTTTTTCAAAGGCTGAATGGATTTTACACCTCTATCGATTATCCAAATCCCTTCATTGTAGTCTCCTATAACAAACAAAATATCATCTACATTGGGACCGCTCCGAAATGATTGCGACATACCACTGAAAGGATCATCCTCAACTAAATTTTCATCGGAACCTTTAGTAATTTTGGATGATAACAGAACAATTGACCACTTTCAGTTTACGGGATCCAGAACATAAAAAACTTGTACCGCTTGTGATGCCATTATAAATTGTTCTTCTTTGTACCCTTCTTTACTAAAATCAACTTTCACAAATCCTCATTCATCTATTTTAACACCACTGTTGTTATCAACCCATTTGCATTGAAAAATCAGCAATTTTAATGTCATATAATCAAACTCCCATATTATTTTGATAATTCCAAAGTATGACATATTTGCATAAATTGGATTTCTGTCCTTACTACCAGAAACATACATCACTTCATCCACTTGTGTAACTCCACTATTTTTCATGGTACTATCTTCATCATGTTTATCTGTATAGAATGTATAACCATTAATTACATAACCATTGTAATATAATACATACACACTTGGTCTAGTGTCTAGCCATCAAAGTCATTCTGAAATTGAATTCAGATTTTCATCCAACTGCTTAAAAATATGGTCCTGAAACCATCCTATAAACTGGTGATTATGTGTATTTGATAGCCATTTTTCATCCCTTGATGGATTCAACTACCTAATAATTTCTTTGCGAGTTTCAATATATGGAGCAACCTCCCAACTGTTATACAAAACATAAAAGTGGGCCTTATCTTGATCTATAATACTGATTGTCACAACATCTCTTCCAGAAATTCCCTCACCCTCAATGCGTTCGGTGTGATGAGATTTCGGGAGACCAATGCTTTCCACATCAGATAGGTATTCGGTACAAAATTCAATGGCTTACTCAACAATATATCTCTCCACTATACAACCCTCTGGCCGACTTTGATTTTTGACATACCCTTTCAAAATATTCATACACCATTCAATAGGATACATCCATCTATAGTGCACAGGACCACAAAGTCGAATCTCTCTCACCAAGTGAATCATCAAATGAACCATCATATCAAAGAATGTTGGCGGGAAGAACATTTATAATTCACATAATATGATGACAATTTCTTTTTCCATAGCTGAAAATTTCATCGAGTCTAAAACTTTGCAACATATAGCTTTGAAAAAGAAAAAAAGTTTGGTTAACGTATGACGAACATTCTTGGGAAAAATGCAACGTAAAGCTATAGGAATTAGATATTGCATCAAAACATGGCAGTCAGGTGATTTCAAACCTTTTAACTTCAAATAATTCATTAAAACAATGTTCTTGATATTTTATGAATACCCCTATGGAACCTTTACATCCTTGTAGAAGTTGAAAAACTGATATCTCTCCTCCCTAGAAAGAGTATAAGCAGCTGGAGGAAGAAACATTCGATTTTCACCCTTCACAGAAGCCAACTCTTCTCGTATTCCCATGTCAACCATGTCAAACCTTACCTTAATTCCATCCTTTGTCTTACCATGGGCATTTGGAAACTTTTTGATAACATTGTCACATACATTTTTTCCACATGCATCACATCAAGAAAATGTCTGACGTACAAACAATTCCAATATGGTAATTCAAAAAAAACTGATCTCTTTTTCCAACCGATTTTCATAAGGTTTTTTGAAAATGGTTTACCAAAAATAGTGTTCACATCTTTTAATTTCTCAAATATCAGATCACCTATTAGTGGAGACGGTGTTGCGCGTTTTTATGAACTTCCATTGAATGATGTGTCCAAGATCGGTACTTATGCCGACGAGGTAGAAATCTACGATGTCCTAGAAACACAGATTTCGATGAATGTTTCAACCTAATTGATTTTGTATCTTCTTCGCACATGGGACACCCTTGAGTTCCTTGAATTCTATAGCCTGAAAAATTTCCATAAGCAGGGAAATCATTTATTGTCCCATAAAACATCGCTCTCAATGTGAAGTATTCGCTTTCATAAGCATCATACAACATAACACATGAATCCCACAATAACTTCAAATCCTCAATCAAAGGAGCCAAATAAACATCAATATTGTTACCTGGTTATTTTGTTTCTGATATAAGCATAGATAACATGATGAATTTCCGCTCCATGCATAACCAAGGGGGCATGTTATAATTTACCAACATAATAGGCCATGTACTATGAGTGCTAGTTTGAAAACCAAAAGGATTTACTCCATCTGTAGATAATGCAAGACGAAGGTTTCTCGGCTCTTTTCCAAATTTAGGATACTCATGATCAATTTTCTTACATTGAGGAGAGTCGTCCAAATGACGTAATTTCCCATCTTTATTTCTTTTAACTACATGCCATGACAATTGTCTTGCAGTTTCTTCACTTCCATATAGACGCCTAAACCTTGGAATGATTGTAAAGTACCATACAACTTTCATAGGATTGGATTCATCTTTCTTGTGTCGAGAAGCACCACACTTTGGGCATTTTATAAGTGATTTGTTCTCCTTGTGAAACAATATACAGTCTTTCGGGCAGGCATGTATTCTTTCAGAAATCATACCCATCGAGTGTAGTATTTGTTTAGCTTCATATGTTTGGCTTGGGAGATCATTATCTTCAAGGAGCATGTCATTCAAGAGAGTAATTAGTTCCATAAAACCAACATCACTCCATCCATTGCCTACTTTCAATTTATACAACTTCAGTACAACTGACAATGTTGTATACTTGGTGCAACCAGCATACAATGGCGTCTTTGCACAACTCTTTAACTTCTCAAACAATTTTGGGCAATCACGGAGTTCATCTTCAATTGTCTTTGTCATTTACTCAATATAGTCTTCATCATCATTTACATCTGTAATCACATCCTCCATACATTCTTCTTCATTATCCATATTTGTATTCATATCTGATGATCCATAAAATGCAGTTTTATCCCAGCCAGTAGCTACATTCACTTTTTCTCTATGTTTATTCCAACATTTATAACTCTGATCTATTCCGTGACATATCAAATATTCTTCCAACTCCTCTGGAGTAAGTATTCTATAATAACAACAATGTAAACACAGAAAAAGGATTTGAGAAGGATACTTTGTGTGATAATTTGCAAACTTGATGAACTCTTTCACTCCATTCTCATACTCTATTGTCAAACGATTAGCATCCACCCAATCTTTATTCATATTCATCCTATTTGAATATCAAATATTAGTATTTATGGTTCAAGTACACAAAAAAAAGACTTCCAAATACAATAGAAGAGAACCACTTCCTTATAAAAATAGAGATTAATAGAGCGTAACCATTTCCAATAAATATTTAGAAATCAACAGAACCAGGATAGACACCCCATCAAAATAAACACAGTTTCCAAACACAAAGGGGTCCACGAGGATAATCACTTGTGTCATAGATGGTAAAACTCACACGGAATCATCCTCTATGGCTCGTCCTCCTCTATCAAGTCAACCCTTATATGATCAACTAGTCCATCCTTTTATACCTCACCAACCTAAAATACATATGAATGAAAACCAGTAGCCAACTCTATAAGTAAAGAAAGGATTCTCATAATCTCTACAATATGGAATTCATTAAATATAATTACTTTAGATTCATTATAGTTTCCTCAAATCACCCCAGTCCAAATACAAGAATAATCAATAATGATACATCTACCACTCCTAGGTCTCTACCCTACATTAAATATCATCATGCCTAAATACCCATATATCCACACATACACATGTCACAAACACATAAAAAACCATATCCACATCAGAACCAAAGTACCCATATGGATTTCAATCAGGTTACTCGACTCAAGTGGTGGTGTGTAAGAAATAATAAGAAAATATAATAAGTATATAGTCACACATAAATCTCAAACTGGTGTTAATAATCCAATAAACCCAAGGTATCATTCCATCAATCAGAATAATATGAAGGAGACCATATGCGATAGTATTCCCAGGTGGTGAAGGTTCCTAAGGAGGAAGGGGCGAAAATGCACCTATCGGGGTTTGAGGTCAGGTAATTGGAGTTGAAGGTGGCCCGATACTCCTACAAGGGTTCATTCCATATTTCCCAAACCATGTCCTGGTACACTAGGATGTTAACCCACTACTGGTGGAAGTGAAAATGTTCCTGATGATCATGCCAAGAAGAAATGGAAACCAAGAGGGGGGAGTGGTTCGAAATACCTCAAGAAAGATGAAAAAACATGGTATTTAATAATATTTTAGTGGATTTAATTTTGTCTAGACACCTATCCAATAGAATCCAAAAGTGGTGATGGCCCCTATAGTTGTTGCACCGGGTGAAATTGTCACCTGAGAAGCTGAGATCAATGAGGCCCTTCCCAGCCATGAACTGAACAAACTCCATGATGGCCTTCCTCTGGAATGGGCTTTTACCTTTCCTTTCCTTTGGGTTGGAAATGACATTAAAGTCACCCACAAAAAAGAATGGATGGTGGCCGGGATCGAAGGTATTTTGTTAACTCTGTAGAGATTTCCTTTGAAGAGGGTCATAGCTTCCAAAAACAAAAGTCATAAGGAAGGAGGTGTCACCGTTGGACACCTTGGTAGTGATGAATTGATTGAAATCTTGAACAGTCTCAACAACATATTTATTGTGCCAAAATACCCATTTGTGTCTGTTGGAGGGGTCAGAGTGTAGAAATCCATGCAACTTAATCTTCCAGGATAATTCTACGATTATTATAGGGTTTTTTGTGTTATTTGACAACAACAACAATGACATTATGCTTTTTGATTTCTATGGTGAGGAAGTCTGATTTAACATGGGCACTAAGACCATGAGAATTACATATGAAGATAATAATTATGGGTAGGATAGGGATCTGGCATTGGATCTAAAGCAAGTAGCCTTATTGAAGTGAGATGATGATCTCTCATTGAGGTCCCTTGATTTTGAACATGTTCATAATCCCTTCTAGTTTGTAATCTTCATATGAGTGGGAGATGAGGATCCAAATGGGAAGGGGAAGGATGGGTAATGAAACTTGGGGGCTGGTGAGGGAGTTATCTCTGGATCTATAAGTATTTGGAGCTGGATGACAGGATCAGAGCCAAGGGAGATAGAACAAACACTGTTAGGAAGGGGCCTGGCCACTACAGAGAAGAAGTCATTAACCTCAGCGAGGGAGAAGGACAGAGATGGAGGTAGGGGTGGCAAGGATAGAAAGATTGGTGGTCTGGGAATTATTCCATACAAGTACACTTCCATATAAAGTCACTTAGATAGCATGAAGGAAAGAATGGGGGAACCCCTCGAAGAAAATAGGGTTCAAGCATTGGATGACCTAGAAATGCATCAGAACCGGGTGGTGTTGTCCTTAAAGAAAAAGGCTATCCTTAATTCCTTACTTTACGGTGACATGGTGTTGGATATAAGGGAATCAATGATATCTAGGAGGAATCTAGTGAAACTGTAATCCAAGTGGGAAGGACCTTAAATGTTTCATAAACTTCACTCTAATAGTGTAAACTCATTGATCGTCATTGATGACGAGCATATCAATATTTCCACCAATACTAGTTTTCTCAAGAGATATTTCACATGAATAAACCATCCATTTAGTTTGAGATATATGGATTTGAACTAAAAATCCAACATCCTAGTTATATGTTGTTTTGTGTGGTGTTGATCCGCCACAAGCCCCTTCTCACATCAGGTCGTTATTCTTGCATGACATGCCGAAAATTCTGGGACACACCCCCTTTGGTCCATGAATCATGAACTTAAAAACCTTTTTCATCCTCTACCCATATTTCACATGTTGTAGGGACTCTATGGATAGAAAATTCCCCTCACCCTCACTATATGTTCTAGTTGCATGATATGAAATCATGTGACATTTTGGTAAAATATATTCAACCTTAAAATACATTATCATAATCCTAATCAAAAGATATTAAAATGTGTGTCCAATTTTATCATTACATGAAGTTAAAAAACATGGTTCATGTCCCAATTGTATGATATAAAACTTTGAAATGAATTTATCCTTTAACCGAGAGGGATCCCTATTTCTGATGCCGATCACTTACTACACCATGTTGAAGAACTAAATAAGGATTGATTCCCATTTAATATCATGGGATATTAAGAGATTGAAAAATTATATATCATTGGATCAGCTCACTCATTGAACTACCTCAACACTTCCATCATTGAAAACAAGTTTTTCTCTCACTCACGGATGCACTCCATCTAGGTGTGTTCCGACATGTGGTGGTAGAAAACCAAGGGTGTTAAACCTTCTCTAAAACATTTCACAAACTCAACTTCATGATGTAATAATCCTTAAACATAGGTCCTCATAATTCTATAAGAGTATGTGTAATAGGGGACTAAAAAAAATTGCACACCTGGTCTAGAAACATGAAGATCAAGGGCGACAAAGATCCGAAAACATGAAGATCAAGGGCAGTAGAGGTCCGACACGTGAAGATCGGGGGCGTTGGAGGAGATTTGGGGTAGCGGAGGTTCGGAAACGCGAAGCACAGGGGGCAGTGGAGGGGAGTCACAGGGTTAAAGTACCACGAGAGCTTTAGGTCGTGATAAAACGAGGGCACTGTGCGACCAAATTTATAAAATATGGGACTAAGGTTTTATCAGCGCTAAAAAAGCACTGATAAATCCTTCATGTATCAGTGATAACATTTTAGCACTGATACAGGGCTTCTTTATCAGTAATTTTCTAGCACTGATAAAGGGTCTCTTTATCAACACTTTTTTAGCACTGATAAATGTTACCCTCTATCAGCGCTAAAATTTTAGCGCTGATACAGGGTAGCTTTATCAGCGCTTTTCTAGAACTGATAAAGAGACCCTTTATCAGTGCTAGAAAAGCACTGATAAGTATGAGCGCTAAAATTTTAGCGCTGATACAGGGTTTCTTTATCAGTAGTTTTTTCTTAGTGCTAATATAAGGTGGAGCTTCCCTTGCCCGTTTTTGTAGTAGTGAACCTTTGGAATATGTTATCTTTTGGGAAAGTCTCTCGTATCTTGGTGAAGTAAAAAATAAAAATTTTGTTGCACTATCTAATACTAAGGATGAATACATAATGACAAGAAGTTTTTGTGAAAAAATTGTGTGGATGAAACAAACATTTCTAGACTATGGATATCAATTCATATATGTACCTATAAATTGTGAAAACATAAGTGAAATAAATATCTCTAAGAATCTTGTGTCTCATTATAGGACAAAACATATTGATGTAAGATATTAATTTTTAAGAGATCATTTCCAAAAGGGTAATATAACTCTTGAATTAATTGGAACTGAACATCAGTTTACTAATATTTTTATAAATACCTTAAATTCTAAGATATTAAGATACATCAAACATGATCTAGTTATGATAAATTTTAGTTAATACTTATATTGGATTATCCACCATTGGTGGACCATCATTAGGTGAGACATCCTTGGTGATCCACCATTGGGTGTGCTAAAATTAGTGATCCACCTATGGGTGAGCCACCATTGTTGATGCACCATTGGTTGAGCCACTACTTGAAATCCACCATTAGCGATCCACCATTGGAAATCCATTGTTGGACCAATCCACCATTAGAATGATCCATGGTTGGGTGATATACCGGTCTCTATTTCTATTTTTCTACTAATCCTAATTTTCTTGAATTAAATATTTTATTTTATTTATTTGTTTATATTTTATTATATTTATGATTTCAAATGTTTAAATGATAAAATTCGGACTTAAATCTGATTTTGAGTCTCTCTCTCACTCGCACCTACTCCTTTGAGTCATTTCAACTTCCCTTTTATCCTAAACTTCAACCTTATTTGTTCTCTTCCTACACCCTTCATTTTAGTGAAATGTTGAGATTTAAGTTCCCATAAATGTCCTCTCTGAAAGGATCATGTCCTGCAAAGATATATCTTGAAGAAACGGTCTGTATTTCAGTAAAATGAAAAAAAACCTCATCTTGAGAACCATGTGGTTATTAAAGAGAAATAAGTATATGTGAAATGGTTATTGGAAAGAAATTTATTGGTACTCAAGGGGATCTAGGACTAGGGTTGGATAGATTGGTTCTAAATAAATTGTAGATCTTTTTATCTGATGTTTGTTCACCAGTTCTAGCAATACATAGATTACAGCTTTGGTGGGAAGAAGGATTTCATTCAGAGTATGATAGATGGAAAATAGGTTATATTTTCTTTGAAATAATGGGATACGTGTTTAAATGTACCTTAATAAGGAGTTTTTTATAACTATAAATGTTCAATACTGAGCGATAGTGATCAATTTGTAAATATAGATACACTGTTGGAACTAACTAGGAATGGTACTATGAGAAGGCCTACTTCTACTGAGATAGACGGCGAGTTCAGACTCCTTTTTAAGTTTATTTATTATATGCTATGTCACAGGAAAAGATATTTTATAAAAATGAGATATTAAGATGTATATCTTTTATTCCTTATGAAAAGAGGGTATAAAGTTAATTTGTGTAGATATCTTATGGTGAACATGATGGAGATGTGAAATTCCAATTACAAATCTAATTATTTGATTTATCCTAAGATAATATCAACTATGATAAAAGAAAAGGGATTTTTTATGAATAATAATAATAAGAGGTAAGTTGTGGTAGTTTTTTATTACAAAAAAATACATGTAAAAAATTGAAAGTGAATTGGAATTCATGGAAAAAGTTATGGGTTGAAAAAAAATGACAAGATCAATGATGATTATAATATTATAGAATACCCTAATAGACCCAATAATTTAGTTTATCTTGGATTAGAGGAAGATGATATTGTGACTTACTCTTCGGATGAAGATTTAGAAGAAGAAGTGCCAAAAGTTGAAGAGTTTTTTTGTTCTTTTGAGGAAGGAAGTGATCCTGACAATGCTAAAAGTACTTTTGTATCTTATAGAGCTGTAAATTGACCTTCATATATCCTTACTTTAGAGAGCCTCTTTAGTGAAGGTGAATATAAGAAGACTAAAGTACCTGGAAAATAAAAGCTTCTGAGTTCTTCAAAAACATCTTAATAAGTTATTTAAGTCTTATATGGTTCTGATAATGGAGATGATGGTGATGATGTAAATAGTGATGAAGCTCATGAATCTGAAGGTTATGTTGATATTGATGATGATGATGATGATGATAGGTATTAGTCATATCATACCTCTTCTATTGGTTATTTTAATACTAGGTTTGTGGATAGGTATGATTTTGTTCAAATAGTTGGCGAGTTTTCCTCTGTTATAGGTGAGACCAGAGTATATGTTGAGGGGGAGGAATCCCCAGGTTCTTCTAGCTATAAGTCTATACAGAGGGATGATACTTCTTTCTTAGTTTTGGATGGGTTTGAATCCAGGGATGATTATTCACCTAGTTTAATGTTGCTTGGAATTTCTTATCCAAACCCAGATGATTAGCACAATAATCCATAAAAGCATGGTGGACCTGCTATCTCATTTTCTATTCGATCGGATCCAAAGGGATCTTTAGTAGAGTAGGTTGATACTACTCATTAGATTTAGGATTTTCCTTCTAATGCACAATATTCTAGATCAGAGCATGTAGAGTCCATTATGCCTAGTCCTAAGATATTCCCTTCACCTTGGCCTATTTTTACCTCTCTGCCTTCAGATTATATAACCAGAGCTAATTTGGATGTCTTCAGGGAGAAGTAACTTTCTAACTTTCGTGGTATTATGAGATCTCAACCTCTTCTGATTACTCAGCTTAGTGAAGTCGATTCTAGGCACCTATTTGGGTTTTTTATCTACAAAATTCAGCACAAAATTATTTTAAAGATTTAGGAAGTTGAGATTGAAAATAAAATATTGTCCAGTGAGATATAAGTTATGAAGTATGTTATAGAGGACAAGTTTTCCTCTTTTGATTCTATCTAGGATACTCTTTTAGATAGGTTAGAGACATTACCACATTTTTTCCATCTACATCCAGTAATCCACCTCCTTCTTCCTATATTGATGTTGAAGTGATCATATCCATAATAATAGTGGAGTTTCATGCCATCATGGGTCATCTTCATTCATTACATTAGGATGAAAAATGTAAAATTCAACAGCATGGGGATAATATATATAAACTAGTAATGGAGTTTTTGAATAAAGCCTGAATTGATAGAGAAACCATAATTAAATCTATCAAATACTATATTTCCATAACATATACAAAGCATGAGTTGAATTCTCACTATAAGTTTTTAGCTGAGAACTTAAGAATGCCACCTATCACTAAGGCCTTCAAGGAATATGTAGACCAACTCAAATTCCTAGATCCTCGGCTAAAGTTGTTTATGGAAGAGAAGAAGGAATTATTTAGTGATATAGAGAGAGGTGGAAATATAATCATAGACTTTATAAACCGCATGAATCCATTTTTGAATATATTCGAGATAGAAGTTGTTTCACTTGAGACCATTCTAATGTAAACCCTTACTATTGCACTATATTCTGCTCCTCTACCTCCTTAGTATCATTTGGTCAGCATGTCTCCGGCTAAAGAAGTTATAAATATCATACCAGTAGTGATTTGAGAATAGCCTTAGACTACCTCATCCCCATCATCTTCTACTTTAGTGCCTCCTACCACTGGAAAAAGAAAAGTCCTTGTTGATCCTACCTCCCAACGAGATGAGAGTGAATTAGTTTAATACTGGTCTTTAATAGGGATTATGTTTTAACCTTGTATTTATTTTTGAGGATGTACTATTTATAGTTCTTCTTTTCCTCCTTTATATATTTGAATGCATTTACTTTTATTATATTTATGATAATCCCAAAATGGGGAGAACTTGTTCATTAAATTTAAAGTTTAATTTATAAAGTCTACATTTATATATTTTAGTTTTTGTTTTTAATTATATAATTAAATTTTATGTGGTTATATTTTAAAACATCTCACATTATTAATTTTAAATGTTAATTATATTTCATTACTTTTTCTCTATATCTATTTATTCCTAAGTTTTTTTAATACATGTTTTATAAAATGTCACGATTTTTTATCATAAAAAGGAGGATATTGTTGGAACCTTCTTATTTTAATGCTCACAAATCACGATTATTATATTTCTAATGTGATTATTGTTTTATGATAGTATATTATTTTTTAAATAAAATTGGCTAAGTATAAAAATGTGCTACTATTAGTACAAATGTTCCATCATTAGTTCAATTATTCCACCTCTATTTTCTGACTATTGTTGGAGTTATGCCTTCATCAAACATGTGCCACATTTAGTTCATCATTTCTACCACCATACTTTTCCACCATCAGTATTATGCCACCACTAGAATTTTCCAATTCTAGGATTATGCCACTGCTAGAGTTTTCTACTGTTAGGATTATGCCACTGCCAGACTTTTCCACATCCAGGCTTATGCCACTGCCAAACATTTCCATTGTCAGGATTATGCCATAGCCATACTTTTTCATTGTTGGGATTATGCCACTATTATTTTATGCTACCTACAACTCTATTAATTTCTGATGAAATACCTCTAGATGAGAAACCATCAGCTCTGATACCACTAAAAATGAGCCACCACTAATTTTTCTACCATCAGATATGGTACCTCTAGTATTGTGCTATCATTAGACCATGCTACCAACTGCCTTTCTACCTTTTCTATTTTTACTTCATTTGAATTTAATGGTTCCAATGGCTAGTTTATGGGATTTAATATAGAAATAATCATGTGGATTTGTTTAATTATTATTCATAAACCATTGCACATACTCATTGAAGACTAAGTCATAGGTTTCCTAATTTTCTACTTGGTATAATGGTCCAAGAAATATTTATTATTATTTTTCAATATATAATTTGAACCTACAAAGATATATATTCTAGATATCTCCCTCATGCGTGAATGTGGTGCTTATATGCAGATATTCATGCAAGTGTGAAAGATTAGAATGTTTATACTATCAAGAAAATTTCATACACTAAATCAATAGAATTTTTTTGAGAATGTACAGACATAAAATAGAACCTTACAATACTATTTTCCTATTATTTTAGAGAAATTTGTTTGAGCTCCTCACTAATCCAAATATGAGTATCATTGAGCATATTAATCATTATATATCGAACATAAATACATATCTTATATCTTCTTATTTTCTCACTCTTTTTTCTTACATTATAGTGGTGTGTTGTATTGATTTTTCTATTTTCACACACTAACACATGTTCTTTAATTAGAGTGTTCTAGACACACACTCTCATATTTATATATTTTTATATACCCTTAGAAATTGTGGAAGAGGTCTTGCATGGCCTGTGTTTTTTTCTTCCCATATATAACTGTGGAAGAGGATTTGATTCCGGACAGCCTGTATGTTTTTGTTTGTATACCTTATCCAGGTTTTGGATCAGATTATTATTATAATAATCTGTTTGGTAGAATTTTATTTCCAAGTAGAGGGGATTAGGTCTCATCTTGACACTGAAGCCCATATTTTACTCTACAGTATGTTTTAGTTTTGTTTTCTTTATTTCAAATCTAAAATAGCATTTTTTAATCTATAAACAGAAATTAATTTGATAGTTAATCTTAAATTGTGTTTATATAAAGTTTTTGATTTATTAAATCAATTTAAAAAGGTAAAGTGATTTCAAATATTATTTTAACTGATCCCTTATCCTACTTTTAGAAATATTTTGAAAGATAAAACTTATATTTTTCTACTATTTTGATTAATTGGGATATTTTTTAATTAACATGTGGAATTTTGTTTTAATTTTTTTTAAATGATTGGGAACTCAATACACCCCTACCATCCCCCCTCTATATTTACTCACTCTGATCAAAAATAGGAAAACTAGTACTTTGGTTTTATCCTAGAAGGAATACATCAGAAAGGAAATTAAAAGATTCAGAATGACCGGTTGTAAAATTATCTCAACTCCATTCACTAAAAACATTAAACTCTATAAATCATAGGTGCCAACAATTGATGGAGAAATTCGTGACATGGAGAAGGTGTTTTTTGCCTCAATTTTTTGAAGTTTGATTTACGTGATGGTTTTTACATGATCAAACATTTCTTTTTTAGTGGGATTTTTTATTTATTTCATGTTAGATCCTAGAAGAAAACATTAGAAAAATGTGAAATGGATAATTTGGTACTTAAAGTGTTAGAGTATATAGATTTATATTTTGGTGATGATGATCAGTTGAAGGTATTTTTTGATGTAGATTTTTCTGGAGACATGGATTTATGGAAAAGTAATATGGGCCTTTTATTTACTTTTAGTGGGATAGTAGTTAGTTGGATGTCTTAGTTAGAGAGTATTGTTACTTTATCTAAAATTTAATCAAACTAAAATGTTACTATATAAGTAGGTAAATATCTAATATGGTTTATATCCTTTCTAAAGGAACTTATAAAGGGATCAGATGGAGCAATTTTATTATGTTATAGTCATAGTTTCATTTATCTTGTCTAAAATATAGTGTTTCATGTAAGAATGAAGCACATTGACCTGAAATATCACTTTATACAAAGTCTTAAAGAAGATAAAGTGTTGGAGCTATAGAATATTTCAAGAAATCATAATCCTCTTGATATATTTTTAAAGGTGATGGTTCAAGAAAATGAGGAAAAATTACACCTCAATAAAACATGGTTGATCGGATTTAAAGGAAAAAATTGTATATTTCAAAACAGCTTAGCCCAATGGATTTATTTTCAAATCATTGCTTTCGATTTTGGAAAACAAGTGTAATGTTTTGAAAATTGATTATAGACATGTTTGATTTTTCATATGATATATGTGTAAATCTTAATTTCTAGTTTTATTTTAAAACTATCATTGATTAATTTCCTTATAAAACATATTTCATTAATTTGATATGTTTTTATGACCTACTAGGCTTTTATATCATGCCAATATATTTCAAGTTCTAGATTCTCATTTGGATCTATTCCTTATTCATTGTGGTTGGTATGGAGTGAGTTGGGTGGAGGTGAGAAACAAGAGGTTGCATGGAGATGGTTCAGGCTTAGCTTAGGTTGGTTAGTAGTTATTTTATTTCTAGTAAGAGTTGTATCTTCTTATTTGTTATATTATTTCTATTATGGATATTTTTTAAGTTTGTAAAATGGGTTGAATCATTGTAGTTGGTTGTGACCTGTTTGTATTTTTTTTGGATCTTATATTATTTATCCTGCTATATTATTCTCTTATTTGGGAGAAATAATTCCCAAATGGATTCTTGTGATTTCTAGGAACTTATTACTAGCTTATGGGGATCAGGAACTCCTTTTAAGCCTTATGGAGAATCAGGTTGGGTGACGGGTTAGATGCCAACTCAGGTCGGTTCGTTATAGTATTGGCTATTACCACATATAATCCATAATAATTAAAAAAATAGGGAAACCACATTTCATATTTCAACCCAACTTATTATCATCCATCAGTACAAGGATGAATATGAACCCACTGGGAAAACTGATTCCATTATAATATTTATGGTAATTAATTATGAGGGATGTTTAACCCAAATAGCTATAAATAAACTCAATATTTGTACATGTCACTTTGGAAGGAGTGGAAGAGTTTCATAGTCTCACTTGAATTAGTAAGGTTTATACCACATTGGAAATTAACTCTCAAGTCATATAAATATTATGGATACCCCAAACTATCTTCTTTAGTAAGTCGTAATTAAAATTTCATGGAAACAATTTATTTAAGGAGGTCGAATGTAACGACCTGAGATTTTTAATCTTTTAAAATACATACTATGTTCTATAACTTGTGTCACGAGATACACCAGAAATAAACCACACCACATTAAGAATGAATTATTAATAATACTATAACAAACCCTAATATGGTAAATCATTAATAGTTTTGACCTTCATGAGAAAATTAATTAATATGAGTTAATATTGAATGGGTTAGTTTAAATAAAATTCATTTTCATAATATTATATATTTTCTTTTAAAAAACTAAATTTAAAAAATTTAGAATTTAAATTTGAAAAATTAAAGTTCATTTTTTAATTCCTCATATCAAAATTATCTTAGGATGTATTTTTTATATTTTTTTAAAATAATTAGTTTTTATGTGAATAGTGAAAATATTGATTTTTCTAGTATCATCGCTTTTATAGGAATTAGAAGTTTTTGAAACATTTTACTATAAAATTTTATATTATAAATTATAATAAATCAATTTAAAATACTATGTTGGATTTATAAACTCACGCTCAGCATTTTGAAAATTTATGCAGCATTTTAATAAAAACGTTTTTTAATTGTTTTGTTAAATTAATTATAACATGATGAAATGAAGTTTTTATTTATTTTATTGTTAAATATATACTATTTTAATAATTATTATTGTTATAAATTTATTTTAATCAATGTAATTTATAATACTATCCTAATCATAAATCTTTTTTCTTAAAAATAAACTTTTTCAAAAAGTAGGTTATTACGCGTTACATACACTAACATTAAGATAAATTTCCCAACACCTAGAAAGTTAATTTGATAAAATAATTATTATATTTTAGATAATAATTTTAATATTATTTAATATATCCAATTTCTTTTTTAGGTAAAAAATTTATATTTTTAGGATTAATTCTAATTACCACAATATTGGTGAGACAATTATTTTAAAAATATTGTTTTATTAATATTAAGGAATTTATATCAAATAAATTAAATTGAAATGATTTAAATAATTAATATAATATAATTTATAAACTCATAAATATATATTTTAACACTCATTTAGTTATTAATCAATACTAAATAACATTAAGAATTCATAATGGTCAAAATGTCATTTTTCTACTGAAACAATTTTTCAAAAAATTATCTATTTTAATTTAAAAGTAAACTTTATAATATATAGAATTTTAATTGGATTAAATATATTTTAAATTTATCTCCATAACACCCAAAATTTTTATATGTGATATGTTATATTTTTAATGAAACATAAAATCACTTAGTTATAAACTAATTTCCTAGTTTAAAAGTAAAAGTGTAAAATGTAAAAACTTGAAGGTAAAACCCTATATTTTGTTTTAAACATGTGATAAAACACTTGGTTGAGAATTTATAGACCCAAAAATACCACATAATATATTATTTTAAAAATTTTGATCCATTGATCTTGGAATAGTGTCCTAACATTATTAAAATATAAAGGGTGTTTCCAAAAGTGCATTTTCCTCTCCTATAAAAGGCGATCACTTACACCCTTTCAAACACAAACCTCTACTTAAAATTAATACTTTATAATATGAAATTTAATATTTATATAACATTATATTATAAAAATAATTCTCTATTCATTCATAATTATCATAATCCCTTCAATTTCATGGAAACTTCTAAGGAAAAATAAAGTCTTTAACATAAGTATTATCTCATTCTTAAGTTTTTATTATTAATCATACTCTCCAAGATATTTTATCATAATAATAATATGGTAACTTAAGTATAATTATTATAATTATATTTTTTTATATTAATGGTAAAACTCTTATTTATTATTTTATACTCACTTATAAAAACAAAGGAACATCAATCGTGTGTGTGTGTGGACAATCGCCTCCACAAAGAATCATTTTTCATTTTTATTATAGTATTTAATTATTTATCCAAAAATCATAAAATATGGTTCATAATGAAATAAAAATAAAAATAAAATTTTTATTCTTCTTTCATAATAATATTATGTCAAAATAAACACCACATTAACCATACTCACCAAACAAGTTAAATCATGTTCAAGTTTGGGTCAGTTTAACCACTTACTTGAATGACACTTTAAAATATGATTGTGTTTGACTATGAGAACATGAAAACTAATATTAATATAATATAATAATAAAATAATGGTTGTTATATGGATATTTAAATATTATAGTAAGTTTTTAAATTATTATTAAAGTATCATATTCATTTTCAAAAATTACCAAAATAATTCGTTATCAATTCAGTTTTCACATAACATAAAGAAATAACAAAAGGAATGAAATAATAAATTTTTAAATAAATATAAGTTATATATTACATAATATTAAATGATATATAAATAATTAAATTTTCATCAAATGATGGGTAATGATATCAAAATTATTAAACATGCACAAAAAAGATAAAGTTATTAACACATGATGGTTATAATACGCTATATCTAATTATTCTACTCATGATAAAAAATTATAATGAGTATTATAGAAGGGTTATATTTATTATTAAGGTTAGTTAATTGGATATTAATCTAGTTATGTTTGTTTTATGGGATTTTATAGTGTGATCATCTAATCAAGGAAACAAGATAAGGGTTTCTGTCACAATTTCCTTTTATTGAGACATGTTTGTGTTTTACACCATAATTACATTTTAATGTTGTAATTACCACTATACTATAATTTTTTTATAATTATTATCTTATATTTTATGATATTAAATGCTCAATTTCATGTTATCTTTCTCATGGGGTTTTTGATTCAAAAGTTACAAAAGTTGTGATTGGTTTTTGTGGCTCAAATCTTTTCCTTGGGTCATAATCACTTTTCTTTGACTATAATCTTTAAAGATTGATCTATTATAACCTATAATAAAGTTATGTTGTATTTCCAACTAATATTTATGTGAAATTATGTTTCAGAACAAATTATTCTACATTTATGATTGTATTTATTCATTAAAATGCATTTGTTTAAGAATTATTCCCATTTATTTAAAAAAAATTCCTTCCTTATCCATGTTTTTACTTCCCACCAATGTTCTTCTTTACATAATGGAAAATTAGATTGTTTTTATCCCAAATGATCCCTTTTAACCCCTTTATTAATTTTAAAATAATGGTTTCATCAACTTTTTAAGGATGTGGGTTTTTCAATAAGGTTATTTCAAAATGTTTAAAAGGTTTCTCTATCCTTTAAAAATAAATGCTTTTATCATCCACTCCACATTTTAATTTGATAATATTTATATCTTTTTTAAGTTTTCATTATTAAATATTCTTTTTAAAAGAAAAAGTTTTCAAAGTATTTTCACTTTCTATTTTTGAAAATGTTATATATTTTTAATGTTTCCATTATTAAAAATTTATTTTACAAGTAATTTTTTTTAAAGTATTTTCACTTTACCTTTTAAAGAAATTATTTATTTTTCAAGTTTCCATTATTAAATATTATTTTCAAAAGTAAATTTTTTCAAATTATTTTCACCTAAACTTTTTTAAACTTTATTTCTTTTCAAGGATCCTGTATTTGGAACTTCTTATAATAAGTTTTTCAAAAATTTATTCTCTTTACCCACTCAAAAATGTTTTTTATATAATTTACACTTCATCATTCCTAAAAATGTTTTAAATTTTTTTGTAAAAACATATATATTATCACATGTATTTACCCTACATGGTTTATCTTTCATGAAGTTGTGTTTTTATCACACCTTATATGTTATTATGATATGATTTATTATAGATAATAATATTTTTTATATTCTATGATTTCTTAAGTTTATGTTATCTGAGGTTTTTGAATGTTTTAAGGAACCCACTCTTTTTCAATGGGATTTTTATGAGATGATGAATGTTTTATTTTATTATAGCACTCATATGAATTAATAATGAATTTTGGGTTCCTATATCTCCCTCCAATGCATTTTTTAAGGTTTCATATTACATGAGATGATGTAATGTTGCGTGAATGATATGAGAGAATCTTTTTTCACAAGTTTGTTGTGTTAATGAGATGAGGGAAGCATTGTTCACAAGATTTTTGTGTGAATGAGATGCATGTATCTTTTTTCATAATTTTTTTATGTGAATGATATTTGGGAATATTTTTTTACAAGTTTATTGTGTGAATGAGATGTGAGAAGCTTGTTCACAAGTTGTTATGTGAATGTGATGTGGAATTATTTGGTCATGGGAATTTATAAAATTATGGTTCTACCATGTTTACAAGATATTTATAAAGCTATGAAAAAATTTAAATATTCATTTCATTTCCATGAAATTCCATTTTTTCATGATTACACATTATTTTTAAAGTATTTTGTGCTTTTATATCATTCTCACATGTTTGTGATTATTGATATGTGTTTTGAGACAAGTCATATATTTTATGTTTAATTTATTTTCTTTTTATGATATTATGTTTCTTCATCAGGTTTTACGATTATAATCCATAGTATTTTGATCATTTATTAATATATTTATGCCTTAATCATATTATCCTTCGTGTTTATGATCTAATAATTTATGATATTATTCTCACTTACTAATCCTTTGAGCTCACCCCTTTTTTATTTTTATAATACTCAGGTCATGATGATGATTGTATCATGTGATATGTATAGAAAAAGTCTAGAGGATCATGATTATGGATAAAAAGTGTTGTAAAATAATTGATTTATATAGCTAATCTCTAAGACACTAAACCTTCCGGAATTTGGTCTATGTGGCTGTTTGTGTGATGTATAATCTAAATCATGATATTAATGTACTATTTTTGTTAATTTTAGCATGGGTCACTATATTAGTTCAGAAAATTAATAGAATATATATTGTCTTTTTGTTTTTCATAAAATAGTATAAATTTATCTTTAAAAACTATACACTTATCATTTTAAAATTTTATATGCATTCCATCATCACATATTTATAAGATAATGGTAAATTTATATTTTAATACTTTAATATAAATTTTATTTGAAATTATAATATATTTTGAAATATATACCTCTCTGAAACCATTAGAAATACCTTTTTAATTATCACAAAAAGTTAAATTAACTCCTTCACATTTTTTGAATAGTAGAAAATATTTATGGTCATTATCATGTTCCAAAAACACCTATTATCTATGTACCAAGTTTCCTATTTCAAATTTTTAAAGCAGATTTCCTACAAATATAGATTTAACATAATTTTTGTACCCATAAAAAATGGGTCCAATTTGGGTATAAAAGTATTTCTTTAGAACTCAAACAATTTCAAACATTTATTAATATGTAATTTTGAGGGAAATAATTTAAACAAAAAGAATTTTGTGTATCCGAGTGATTTAGGAAGTCTCAGTGAACATTCACTTTCATAATGTCCTTTCATTACACATTTAAAACAAGTAACTTTGGAAATACCTCTCTTGAAACTTTTTACAAAAAATCTCATGTATTTTAGGTAATTGATTATCATCACCCATACTAGTATTACATTTTTTTTTATTATTTAAATTTTATCATATCTTTCCCTTACTCAAACAAATATAGAAAAATATGTTTTTAAACTTTCAACTTTATTTTAGAGCTTGTTATTTTCATCTAGAATAGCTTGAAATTTTATTTCATCGTCCTCATTATTTTAAGAAATATGATACTTAAGTTTACAATTTTCCTTTCGAATAGACTCCAAATTTTCAAAAAAAATTATCATTAAAAAAATATGAATTATTTATTAGTTTTTCATCTCATTCAAGATCTATCTTTTTTTCCCTCAAAACTTTTCTTATACTTACTCTCAAGTTCCTTATGTATATCTCAAATTTTAAAAACATCATTTTATAATTGTTCAATTTCATCATATAATTAATTAAATATATGTTCTTTAGATTCAAATCCAGTAGAGTAATTTTCAGAATCACTTACCAGATTCAAAGAAACCATTAAGTAAATATTTTATAATTATTTTTTAGAATTTTATTATTAAATATAATTTAATTATTTGGTACATCTCCATCTAGTTGTAATTTATCCCATTTACTTATTTTTTATATATTTTTTATTTTCTTTTAGCTTTAGTAATTTTGTTTTTATATACCCCTTTCTTCTACATTCATAGAATATTACATTAAAAATGTCATTAGAAATAGAATTATCTTTTTGGTTAGATCTATGATCATATATGATAAAATATATTTTTTCTCTTCTTGAATACCCCTTATTAATGTTTTATACTCCTTTTATAAAGCCTTAGAATTATTACTTTTAAATAAAATAATTTTCCCAACTTTTTTATGATAATACATGGATGGAAATGGATTTGTGGGATTTGAGAAGCTAAATGAGGCGTGGAGGGGTGTTTTTGAAATGGTTGATTCCAAAACTAGGTTAGATACACCGTAACACCAAGTATTATGCTGCAAATGTCTTTCTTGTGTCGTAGTGGTATTGGGTTGCACCATGGTATAAAAGGGAGTTGAGACCATGCCACAGTAGGAAGGATTGCGCCATAGTGTGGGATTTTTAAGTGATATTACACTATATCCTAGTCCATGGAGGGATAGCTTAGGGATGATACACCATGGTGGATTCTAACATACCACAGAACCATCTCTACATCAGTTACACCAAGTGATATCAGTAGTCATTATTCGGGTGTTATTCCTTCTTTAATAGGTTTCTATAGTTTTGAAATGGGGAAACCATTACAGTTTTTATGAAGGGAGTTGTAAGGTGTCTTCCTTTTGGTTTTGTGAGATTTTAATGAGGTCTATTACATATAAGAACCCCCTATAAATCTTATCTTCCTTCCTCCTTATTCGAAGAACCCAGAGCTCTGGAGGATTTAAGGAGCAACTATACATCGCAATACTAACCCCTATGACACATAATTTCTCTCACCAATGTGGTTATATATTGTAACACTCTCCCTTATGCCATAGTGGTGAATTCCATAGCTCAGTTATACATCATAGCACCTCTTTCTTCCTCATGTAGGTTGACCTATGGTGTTTTCTATGTCATATCCTTCCACACTATGTCGTGAAGGCTATTCTTAGTACACTTATTTTCCATATCATCCTCCCATGCACCATGGTGGATTTCCATTGCACACATCCATGTCGTATCCTTCTACCTTTCAACTTAGAGACCATTGAATTTCCAAAATTACTCATCCTCTTTTCTTATTCTAGCATTTTGGATCTCTTTTGACATCAATCAACCTTAGGTAAGTTTGGTATGAACCCGTTGATCTTGTTAACTCCTTTAATTACTCTATAACCCATGAAATATTGGTTTGGGACTTGTTCTAGGATTCCTTGGTGGGTGATCATGTAACGTTTGGTGAAAACTTGGTTCGGGTGATAACAATTTTATCAAACCTTGAATTGAAATTGACAACTGTGACGTAGGAATATCCTCACTTCTTGGGATCTTGTTTACACATGTTTTTATGGTATATTTTATGTGTTGGAATATTGACATTTATTATTTACTTGTGATCACATGTGGGTGTGGGTGTATCTCATGAGACCTTCCTTGATATTTTTTTCTATGAGGCGTGTTAGTGTTGCTTATTGTTGTTTTGATCTTGATCATGTGATGTTATGTTTTTCTACTTATCTTTATCATGAAAATATGATTTTCATTGTATGATCTGCTATATATGTATGTTACCTTTATTTGGAGGTACTTTTCTTGGTGATCGAGATAGGTGGACCATTTGGATATGTTTATCCCTCAGAGGGGGAGTACACTTGACTTGTGATCATAGAGATAATGGACCTAAGAACAGTTTGGGGATGACATGAAGATTCTATGTTAAGGATGCACCCAATGCCTAACTACCAAGTACCATGCTATTTGATGCCCAATGAATTATCAAGTGTCACACTCTATGATTGGTATTTTTCCGAGTATCATTTAATACTTGAGGTCTAGGAGATGTGGAGTCACATGTACACACAATTCCATAAGGATGAAGAGAGATAGTTACACTATATTAGTGGCTAGTTCAGTACTTCTCACATCATATTATTATATTTTTAGCATGGAGTTAAAGAAAGTATAATCAAGGGTTCATGGAGACTTGGTTAGAGCATGGATACTCAGTCTTAGATTGCATGTTTATGCCTATTATGCATTTATTATTATTATGGAATGAAATTTTTATACCAGATCTCACAAGGTTGAGGATGCATTGGTGGTGTCCTATTGAGTCATTTACTCACACCTACTTAGGAATTCCGGGGTGCTTGTAGATTTTATGAGGGACCTGGAGAAGAGAAAGGGACTTATAGTGGATGGATGAGTAGTGGATCTCAGAGCTAGAGCAGATTAGATAAGACTCTAAAGGACCTTCTACTTTTCATTTATTGATTATTTATTTTCTGTTTCTTATACTCTGGATATTCTTTCCACATTGGGATTTGTTTCTTGTTACTCTGATGATTATTTATTATTTTTTGTAATATTTTATTTATTATTATCTACTTGATGACATGATACTGGGGGTATAGTCTCCCCACTAATGGACTTAGACCCTCACTTCTAGAAGACAACCTCTTACATATGGAGAGACACTCATTAAGTTATGTGGCACTTCGGCTAAAACTGTTGGTGAAGTTCAGGGCATTACACCTTTGGAAACATGAGTTTATTAATCATTGTCATTTCCCTAAAACTCAAAATCTAACGATTAATAGGTAACATTCATTTTTTATTTCAAAGTAACTCTTTCTTTTACCATATTCTTCTTTATCAATGTTTTTAAATTCTAAATCATTTTGCAATAAAGATCCAATGAGCTCATCAAGAGTGTATTCTTTAATATTATTACTCTCATCAATTTATACCTTATTATCATGTTATTTATTAGTTATACCTCTTAAAAATATTTCAACTAGAACTTTATTACCTAGAGCTTCTCCTAAATAATTCATTTCATTTATAATGCTTGTAAATTGATGAAACATTTGATTAATTATTTCATTGTCTCCCAACTTAAAATCTTGATATTCTTCCCATAGAATAACAAGATTAGTTCTAATTAGTTTATCATAAACATAATGGGTAGTTTTTAATACTATCCACATATTATATTCTATTCTGCATACTTAAATGTGACTAAATAAATTTTGGTTAATAGAATAATAAATTGTGTTCATGATTTTATAATTAAGAACATAATTCGAAGAATCGGTACCATTAAAAGTATTAGGTTAAGAATTAGGGAATTTTTAAGGTTTTAATATGGTTTTCCAATGGTCAATAATTATTTGTTTAAGATATGATTCCATTCAAACATGTTGATACCGATAGTCATTACCATTGAAAATTATGGTCTTTATGGAATACATCCATCATTAGAACATTTTCTTACTATCTCAAATAGATATTTTCCTTATATAGTTAAGTCTAGTATATGGTTAACAAAATATATATATATATAAGGAAAATATAATAATCCTTTTAAGTTCTAATCTCAAGTTCCAATTGTTTTCCTAGTAGGAGAGATAGTTGAATGGCCAAGAGGGGGTTGAATTGAATTTTTTATAAAGTTTTAAGGAATTATCAAATACAATATAATTAATTAGTGAAAAATAAAAATAAGAACATATGTATTATTATATTAGTTTTGATCAAAGTGATCCTACATCTACTCTTTATACTCTCAATGTGAGAGTATGGCACCCACTTCATATTGACCTCACTTTTGAATGGGATTCATAACACTTTATAACTTTATTTTTCACACCTAAAGCCTTATCCCCAATATTTTCTTATACACACCTAGAGGAAAAACCTTGAACCTTACTTTTTAAGTGGAGGAAGAACTAGACTTACCATTATCCAAAAAAACTCCACAATTAAAACCCCTTCCTTTTACTAGCTCTGGGAATAACCAAATAACTATATTTTTCAATCTAGAACCATAACCCAATGTAAATTTTATAGGGGTAGTATATATAAAGCCCCTTCCTTAAACATTACTTAATCTTGGGTTATTTAAAGAATTCACATTGAGGATCTTTTCAGGTTTATAGTTTTAGAGAATTAGATCATAAATCATTCATTTCATCCCACATTTAAAAAAGGTGGTTACATCAAAAACAGTATTCATTTTTTTCCATAAAAGGAAACATATTTAAAATAAAACATGGTTTCTTTCTTGAAACTTCCTCGACACTATCATCACATCATGAACTTTTCCCTTGACCTGTGAAAAACATTTCAAAAACTTGGGATGAGCATAAAAATCTCAGTAAGGGATATAAAAGTACGGAAAGAAAACATTAGTCCATGTATACATAAGAATAAATGAAATCATACTTTACTCATAAAACATAAGAAATTTAACATACCTCATGAAATAATAAGATTTATGAATAAATCATAGAAATCATAAGACATAAAGGTAACTTGAGGCATTCATAACATTCTTACGTAGGGAGTAACCCTCATGGTTACGTTTGGAATACCCATCACAGTATATTCCCTAAATATCTTCAGAGAAATCTTAGAGGTTAACTCCTTCATGTTACCCAATTAATTGGAGAGATATATCAGGCTCACCATCCCTTATTTTATCACATAACAACCTGTCTTCATAAACAATGCCCAAGAACCATAACATAATCGTATCACATAAAACATGCATAAAGAAAACAAAAAATTTCCACATTTCAATCACAATATATCAATAAAACACATTGATATAATCAAAATATTATCAATACCATTTTCAATACCAAAATAAAATAAAAGTAAAACATGGTATTTATTTTTCATTTAAAAAAAGTTATGGCTTTTAGAGGAAGCCGAAACTCAAATAATGGTCACGGCGGTGGAGAATTCGTTGTCGCCGCATACATAAGACAAAAACATTCCCTTTTTTCATTTAGTAAAACACTTCATGTAAAAATATTCTTTTTCATTGAAATTAAAAGTCAAAAGGGTTTATTATACAACTAATAAAATAAGTTCATATATAAATTTAAGTATGCCTCAACAAAAGGAGATTGAGACGAAGTCCCTTACCTCAAGTCCGACTTGTTCTCGTTCATTCTTTATATTCCTAAATAATAAACTTAGGTCAATTTATAATTTCTTAAGGACTTCCTTTAAATTTTATTATTCAATTAATATCAAATATTATCATTTTATAACAATTAGTTAATTATGTGAGTTCATATCATACGTTTTGTCGATGTTCGGTACATGAGTAAAAAATGAACTTGTTTGAAAAGAATTTTCCACGTAGTTATAAGTACATCATCCCCAGAATGGTATTAATGATTTAAATATCATATATATCTAGTATATATTCATTTTATTCTATTACATAGCATTTGGAGATAAAAAATGAAATGCACCATTCATGGAGACGGTAGGTCGTACGTACGCATGAACACTACTTTCATTTCTTTGTCATATTAAAGGAATTAAAACTAAATGAGACATATATATATTATAATTATAGTATACTATATATGTTATATAGGTAACATAAGTTCATTAATTACATTCTTTATAAATTCCATGTTTGGCATGAACGAGTCACATCACTTGAGGGGGCGGTAGTCCAAACTTCCTCAGATGAAATTATCACATTTGCACAACATGCAAAGCATAAAGGTATGTTTTAAATATAAAATACAGAAGCATAGAGAGGACATAAATATAATATATATCATATATAAATACAGTGACATCATAATGGACACCATGAAAGGTGTTAAAAGAAGATTGAACAATCATCGTTTCGTGAGACAGTAATTCGCCACCCACAGAAACAGTATGTTCTTTAACCATTAGACAGAGGTGTGTGTAAGTGTAAATAAAATAATTATAATAAAAACATCCTATTATATTGAGGATAATTTTGTTGTTATGTAATCAAATAATATTAATGTTAGGGGGAGTGAAGAGGGAAAATACAACAAAGGATTTGAGAGAAGGCGTTACCTCTAAATCGGGTAACGTATTTTGATTTGAGGAAAAGGCTCTCTTGAAAAGAATTCTGCCCAAAGTGAGGCTTCTAGGAGGAAGAGAGGGATGTGGAGAGATTTTTTGATCATATTTTGGATGATCCAAGGGGATTTAGAGGTGTGAGTAAGGGGTTAGAGGTGAGGGCTTTTTATAAGACGGAGGAGGGGCACTCTTGGAAAGTCATGAAATATTAATTTATTATAAAATGTTTTTTCAAATTAGAATGGTTCCAAAATGATATATTTATAGGATAAGAGGATAAGGGGTACAAATCCACTCATAAAATAGGGTTTATACAAGTGTAGTTCATATAATTCACCTTATCGTTTCATTTTAACCCCTAGTTAAAATTAATAATTCTGACCACGTCTTTTTTTATTTTCAAACTATAAGGTCATAATAATTACTTTAAAATGAAAATAGTCCCATAATTGTATCAATAATGATATTAGTACTATATTATATTTCATTTTCCATAATATTATATTTTTTAGACTATTACACCATTTAATAAAATAACATTTGTTTTACAAACTCATTTATGCCAATTTCGACACTATTTGGTAGTTGACTTTTGATAAAGGCATAAAAGCTTTATTCCTTCGAAATAAAATCATTACAATAAATTTAACATGTAATAATATTCTATAAAATTCGTGGATATCATCCAATGTTTCAAAACAAAATTATTTTAACACTTATAATATCATATATTTAAATCTTTCATTAATGAGGTAATTACTGCATCATCATTGTGTCATAAATAAATTTATTTATTTAATGTCTAAAAAATCTAAATAAAATACAATGATGTAGGAAATATTTTTATATTTCAAATGAATATTTATAGTCAAAGATATAATTTATATAAACAAAATTAATTTTTTTTACTTAGGTATTACATACTTTAATTATATTTCCCTTTCTTAAAAAAATAATATGATAAAAGGTCACTATCACACAAAAGTGATTCTATGGTGTCCCTAAGTTGACCCAAGGCTGTCCATGGTCGACCATAACACAACCAAGAGGATGTGGACACATGTTGGGGTCATTTTATATTATTATGATATTATTTTATTACCCTTAACAACCCAATTACTAATTAATCACGATAATTAAAGATAATTACCGTCGTTACTATTCATAATGTCCAAAAACAAAAATGTCTTAATTAGATAATTTGGACCTTATGATTCCAAATATGGAATCCATTTTAGAAAATTCCAAACATAGAAATTGAAGTGATTAATTTAAAAATAATTCTCGTTGTCAAAACAAATAGCGTGTTTTTAAGAAACAATATCTATCAAAAGATTGACAATTGTTTATATCCAATTTCATAGTGAAATTAATTATAATGACCACCATTGGATTAAATGGTACAAATATATTCTAATTAAACTTTAAAAACAATTAAAAAGATAATCTAACCATATAATTAAATTAGATGAAAAAGCAGTTTTTAAGTAAAATGCGGTATTTTTCACTATTCATTAAAAAAATGAACATTGTCATAAAAATACCAAAAATTTATCCAAAGTAAATTTCAATGTCCCAATTCTAAATAATAAGTTTATTTTGACAAATAGAGCTTATAAAATTGTCAAAATTTAGATTTAAAAATGGTTTTCCATCAAAAGGCGGTAAAACAATCTTTTAAAAATATTAGAGTATTCTATGACCTAGATTGGATTTATTCTCATTTTAAGCCTCCAAAATACTATCTAATTCATAAATAGAAATAGTTATGAAAATATATTATTCTTCACTTACTTGGGATGTTACATCCTTCCCCCTTTAGGAAATTGCATCCCTGTAATTTATTTACTTATCGAATAAGTGGGGGTATTTATCCCTCATTGCATTTTCAGATTCCCATGTTGCCTCTTCAATCATGTGGTTTTTTCACAAAACCTTTACTTGATGAATCACATTATTCTACAACACTTTCTCCCTGTGGTCAAGAATCTGGACCGGCTGTTCCTCATAAGATAGATTCTCTTCCAGCTGAACTGTAACACCCAAGAATTTTATGAGAAATATTTTTTTTTATGTTATATAAATCATCAAAGGAATATTTCATTACACATAACACTATCTTGGATTACTTTAAACACAATTCCGACCTTTCTCGATAGCTTGCGTCATACGCAATACCGAGTTTCACTAAACAACGATATGCTATTAAAATATTATTAAAACTAGCCGTTATGAATAGTAATACCCACTTTTTGAAATTTTGTAAATTTTATTTTTCAAAATGGAATTCATTTTTGGATTCGGAATATTGAAATTAGCCTAGGGTGAAATTTTGGTATTTTTATGAAAACATTCAATTTTTGATGAATAGTGAAAACACTGGGTTACTATTTAAAAACCGACTTTTTATTTAAATAATTATTTATTTTATTTAAATTTATTTTAGGTCAAAATTGATACATAATACCTATATAATTTCAATTCAATTCATTGGAGTCATTTTATAATAATTTTGGAAATATAAAAATTTTATTGAACTTTTCATCGTCTTTTACCCACCTCCTAAGAGAATTTGCAAATTTACATAAAACATAATTTTACCGCTTCTGTGAGTGGAATTTCGAAAATCCAAGAGACACGGTTAATATCAAGGGCTAAAATATGGTTCTATGAGATGAAAATAATTTTTGGTGAATAGTAACTTTTTACTTTTTTTACCACGGTTAAAAGAAAATAGGGTAATTAAGGGTAAAAATGATATTATTATTACCATAAAACATGTCCTAATTCTATTAGATAAGTGTAATTCGACCAAAAACAACCTTAGGAATAAAATATGACCATTTATCCCTACTTGGATTAGATTTGGACATTTACTATTAATTTATTTAAAGAAGGGTTAAAATAGTTAAAATCAAAGTTTAATAACTAATTCATTTTTAATATAGGGTTATACATAAGATAAATTCGACTATAAATATTAATTAGAAATATAACAATATTTCCTAAATAATGATATTTTATTTTTAATTTTTAGACATTAAGTAATTTAATTTATTTATGACACAATGATGATGTAGTAATTATCTTATTAATGAAATATTGAAATAATTGATGTTATAAATACCCAAATAAATGTAATTTGAGACTTTTTATGAATTACAATAATTTTCTAGGTTAATATGAAATGTTAGTATTGATTTAATTAACTTTTTTAGAACTAATAATTCTGTTATTATTTTCACAAAAATCAATTACCAAATAGTGTCAAAATTGACATAAAATAGTTTTTAAAACAAATATTATATTATTAATTGTTATTTTATTCCTAAAAATATAAGGTTCGGCCAAATGACTTAGATAAGGTTATATATATTAATAATAAACAACTTGGGGTTCGTTTGGCTTGTTATAGTAAGTTTAGTAACCTTATAGTGTAAGAAAACAAGAAGACACGGTAAAAGTTAAATTATCTAACTTAAAGTTAAATCTAAATGATAAGGTTAAAATAGAAACCTAGAATTGTCTAAATTATATTTGATGAGATTATTTAGACCCATAAACACCTTATCTTCGAAATAAATCAATTTGGAGCTATTTAAAACCGAATATGACTTTATAATAAAATAATAGTTTTAGTTTTTCCAAAGGTGCCCCTCTCCTCCCTTATAAAAGGGCACCTCCTCCCTCTCTTCCTTACACCACATTGAGATTTCAAGCTCGGCCAAAACCAGACAAATTCTCTTCTAAACTTCCCTAGAAAAATCCTATAGGTCTTGGTTTTCTTAAAAGACCAATTTTTGTTCCCTGAAAGGAGGTCTCAAAGAGGCGCTTCAAAGAAGAGGTAATGTCTGTTACCGATTCTTTCAACTTTATTTCTTCTTCCACTTATTATTCTTTAGTTGTTTCATTATGAAGTAATAACATAAGTATAAATAATATACTGATATGTTATTATAAGTATAAAACAACCCGATTTCACCATCTATCGATCCTACGGAAAATGAAATCACCGCGCGTGCGTACGTACGGAATACCGTCTCCACGCCGTGGTGTAATCTATTTTCCACCACCACCTTACTTGGATGGGTATAATGGTGTAAATAATAACTATATATGATTATTGTAAAGTTATATTGATTCTAAAATAGTATACATACACTCCAATAAAATTCCACGATCATGGGAACGATATCATCGCTCGTGCGTACGTACGGAATACCGTCTCCACGATGTGATGCGACTCGTTCTACATGATTTTCATTGCATAATGATTACATAAATGAATTGAGTGAATAAATATGATATGTATTACACTAATACCATTCTGTAAATGAGGTATCTATAACCTAAAAAGAAGAATAAGAATTTATTTGACAAAACACGCATAAGAACAAAAAGCAATAAACACCCGAATAACAAGTAACAATGAAATATTACTAATAAGAAGATAAGAATCTGACCATATATGATATCATAAAAATAATTATGATTCTGTAATAAGTCAATAACATTATTTAAATCATTATAGAGGAGGTTTTAACACTTACGAAGCAAATTGTACCTAAGGTAAGGGACAATCTCGCAATCTCAATTTTTATCCGAGATTGTTTATACTTCAGAATTTACTGGGGAATATTTATCATCCACATCCATGTTTCCTCAATATGTAATATTATTTATATCCTCATACAATTTTTTAAATCCAATTTTATCCTTTCGTGAGTTTTTATTAAAAGATATGAAAGGAATCTTTTGTCATTTGTCGTACGAGGTACTTTTTGACTTTTCCAACATAAGTACGAGAAGAATGTTTTTTTAACTTAAAAGACATGAATGGATTTTTAAAACATTATTTCCAAGAATATTCATTTACAAGTTTTCAATATTATTTTTAATCAACTTCTTTTAGTTTAAAAATGTATGACATGTTAAGAAAGGAAAAATGTTTTTGAAGTAGAAAGGATATTTTCCTCAAGAATGGAGTTCAAGTGTTTTATCAAAATTATTTTCCATATAAGATAATATAGGGTTCTGTTTCTATCCCTATTATTACATTGATTTGATTATGTTATTATGGAATTATTTTTATTAATTCCTTTTTCTTATATGAATTGTTTTATGATGTCACGATGTTTAAGAATCCCATTTTTATTACATGGGTTATGCAATGATGTATGATTTATGATTTTGTGGCACACATAAGAATGTTATCATTATGAGATGGGTGGGACCTATATCTCCCTCCAATGCATTGGGTAAAGATTTATATCTCATGAGATAGACATTGCTGTAACGGCAGGTTAAACCGGTTCAGTGAAACAGGACTGAAACGAGGAGTGAACTCGGTTCAGAAATGGACTTTGTCCGCTAAGATAGTCTTCGCAATGAGTCTTGACTAACAAGAAATGATTCTCTATGATTATGTATGTATGAAAAAATGTTTCATGTTTTAAGTTATTATTATTGTGATTACATTTCACTACTATGATTTATCCCATGTTATGAAATTATGATCTCTTTTGTAGGTTAAGATTTCCAAAATGTTATGTTCTTAGGAATATGATGTGATTTATATTTCTTTTGTTTACCCTTACTGAGAATTTGAGCTCACCCTTTTATATGTTTTCTTTCCCCAGTTCAGGAAGAAGGTTATTAAGTAGGATATGCCAAAAGTAACTCTAGATATGATGAAATAAATGGGAGACAATGTAGATGCTTTATAAACCAGTTGTTTATGTTTCCCAGTTTATAAAGACTCTATACCTATAGGGTCCTTTCCTGGTTTTGTTATATGTTGTAATAAGTGTGCTTCAATTCTGATGTAATAACAATGTATGTAAAGTATGGGTCGTTATAGTTGGCATCAGAGGAAAGGTATAGTCAACCTTTGGAAACTAGGATGTGAAAACCTTAGTAAGAACCCTAAGGATAAGTCTAAGCATAGAACATGATCTTAGTGTTTTAAAAATGTCCATGAACAACATATGATAAGACCTTAAGTGTGAAATTTTATTCTTGATTATGTGGTTTTCCAATTATAATTAGTGTTTCTCACACTATTCTTCTTGGTTTTAGTCAATGGCTGGAACCCGAAGGAACCGTGTTAATGCGGAATGCGACAGGCAATGCAATGATTGTCCCCTTGAGCAACCAAACGTTATGGGAGCTGGAATGAAAAATCTTTTAGTCATGCTCACACAACTTTCTCAAGCTATGAATCATGCAGGACTTCCAAATGAGCAAAGGAAGGAGCAACATTCTATTGAATCCTTCATGAGTCAGCGTCCACCTTCATTCAGCGGGTCTACTGATCCATTAGTTTCTGAACAATGGATTAGTACTACTAAAAAGATATTTTCAGTTCTTCAATGTTCTGAACATGATAAATTCATCTTAGCAGTGTATCGTTTGGAAGGAGATTCTGATCAATGGTGGAATCTTATCAAGAATATGAGGAAAAGAGTTGAAATTGAGTCCATGGAATGGGACGAGTTCAAGAACTTATTTTTCAATAAGTACTTCCCTCATATTCTTCAAACAAAGATGGAGAAGGGGTTTCTTGAACTAAAGCAAAAGGATGATGAATCTGTTGGTACCTATGAAGCAAATTGTACAAGACTTGAAAGGTACGCTTCTGGTATTATTATCCAACCTGAGAGTAAGATCGATCGATTCTTTAGTGGCTTAAAACCAAGTCTTAGAAGGGCGTTAGCCATAAGGGACTTCAATAGTTACGAGGAAATCGTTCGATGTGCTCTCAAGGTTGAGATAGAGATTGGAGTAACCCATTAGTCATATGGGTTTGATAAGAAGAGGAAAATGGAATTCAAAGGAAAATCTAAAGAGCACACTAAAAAGAAGATGAGTTTTCCCTTATGATCCAAGTGTGGAAAGAAACATGGAGGGAGGTGTCTTAAAGGGACAAGTAAATGTTTCAAATGTGGAAAGGAAGGTCATCGGGCATTTGAATGCCTCAATTATGGGAAGAAGATGTCTAGTGATATGAACAAAGAAAAGGATACACAGAGTGCACCTCCTATACTTCAATGTTACAAGTGAAAGGAAATGGGGCATTATGCCAATCAATGCCCTAATCTAAGGGTTGTTGATGAAGATCGACGTCAACAAACTCTTGAGGATAAATACAAAGGAAAGTCACATGAAATTTCTATTAGTGATGTGGAGTACGATAATGAAGTGGTGAAAGGTACACTTACCATCCACTCTAAAGTAGCAAGTGTTTTATTTGATTCTGGATCCACCCACTCTTTTATTTCTGAAGAATTTTCTAAGGGTGTCGATGTATTACCTCAACAATTAGATGTTGAGTTAGCTGTGAAAACTCCTAATGGAACAACAGTCGCATCAAAAGTTTATAATTCTTCTCCGATTGAAGTTTGTGGGAAAGTGCTTCCTGTAAATCTTGTGATCCTTCCTATAGTGGAATTTGATGTGATTCTTGGCATGGATTGGCTTTCTCTATATGGAGCTCATATCAATTTCCAAAGAAGGGAAGTCACATTTCATATTCTAGATCAATCTATGATTGTCTATCGATGCAAGGATGAACATAACCTTCTAGTGGAAATTTCTTCCATATTATGGGTCTTGATTCCACTAAATGAGGGTTATTTATCTCAAATGGTTGGTGAGAAACTCACGATTAAGAATATTCCCATTGTACAAAAGTTTGACGATGTCTTTCCGGAGGAATTACTGGGTCTTCCACCAAATCATGAAGTCGGGTTTTCAATAGAACTCATACCGGGTGCTTTTCCTATTTCAAAGACACCTTATAGAATGGTCCCAATTGAGTTGCAAGAATTGAAGAAGCAACTCCAAGAGAATCTTGATAAGGGATTCATACACCCTAGTACATCACCTTGGGGAGCACCTGTTCTGTTTATTAAGAAGAAATATGGATCAATGAGACTCTGCATTGATTATCGACAACTTAACAAGATTACTATCAAGAACAAATATCCTCTACCGCGCATTGATGACTTATTTGACCAACTACGCGGAGCTAAATACTTTTCCAAGATTGATCTTCGTTCAGGGTATCATCAATTAAGGGTCAAAAGGGAGGATATACCAAAGATGGCTTTCTGTACAAGGTATGGACACTATGAATTTATAGTGATGCCATTTGGTCTTACTAATTCCCCTGCTATCTTCATGGATCTGATGAATAGAGTCTTTAGATACTATCTTGATCAGTTTGTGGAAGTTGTTATAGATGATATTCTTGTCTATTCAAAGAGAAAGGAAGAATATGAAGATCACTTGAGAATTATATTGAAGACCTTGAGAAAGGATAATCTTTATTCCAAATTTACCAAGTGTGAATTTTGGCTTCAAAAAGTTGCATTTTTTGGTCACATAATCTCAAAAGAGGGGATATCTGTGGATCCAGCAAAAACAGAGGTTATCAAAATATGGTCGAGACCAACAACAGTAACTGAGATCCGAAGTTTTCTTGGTTTGGCTGGATATTATCGACGTTTTGTGAAATATTTTTCACGATTATCTAATCCACTCACCAAGTTGACTTGGAAAGGAGTTATGTTTGTTTGGACGGAGGAATGTGAAGAGAATTTCATGGAGTTGAAAAGAAGGTTATCCAGTGCACCTGTACTCACACTTCCTTGTAGAGGAGAAAGGTTTGTGATCTATAGTGACGCATCCAAGAAGGGGTTGGGGTGTGTTCTTATGCAAAATGATATGGTGATAGCTTATGCCTCACGATAGTTGAAAATCCATGAGCAAAATTACCCAACTCATGATTTGGAGTTAGCTGCGGTAATATCCGCATTAAAGATTTGGAGGCATTATCTTTATGGAGAAAGGTGTGATATTTATACTGATTATAAAATTTTAAAGTATATCTTCACACAGAATGAGCTGAATATGCGCCAAAGAATATGGTTAGAGCTGATTAAGGATTACGACTACTCAATTCATTACCACCCTGGGAAAGCAAACAAGGTGGAAGATGCATTAAGTCAACAAGACCATGCTAGCTTATCCATGATGAGGATCACAAAAGATCCAATATTTATGGATTTACAAAGGATGGATCTTGGAATTATAATGAAAGAGGAAAAATCATATCTTTCTCAAATGAATGTTCAACCATCTATACATGTTAAGATTAAAGAGGCACAAAAAGAAGATGTAGAGTTACAAAAGAAGGTGATAAATGTTCCTGAATTCAACCTTGATTGTGATGGGATAATAAAGTTCAAGAATCGGGTTTGTGTTCCTCCCATCCCCAAATTAAAGAAGGAGCTGCTGGATGAGGCTCATAGTTCTTCATTCTCAATTCATCCTGGAAGCACAAAGATGTATAGGGACCTAAAAGAGTACTTCTGGTGGGATGGCATGAAAAGATATGTTGCTGAATATGTCTCTCGATGCTTGGTTTGTCAGCAAGTTAAAGCTAAGAGACAGAAGTCTAAGGGGATGTTACAACCATTACCCATACCTGAATGGAAATGGGAAAACATCACTATGAACTTTGTCACTGGACTTCCTAAAACATCCAAAGGCAATAATGCTATCTAGGTCATAGTTGATCGTCTTACAAAGTCTGCACACTTCATTGCTATTAGAGAAGATTTCTCTCTAGATCAGCTTGCCAGGATATATGTAAAGGAAGTGGTAAGATTGCATAGAGTACCACTTTCCATTATATCTGATCGGGATCCAAGGTTTACCTCAAAGTTCTGGCAAAGTCTTCAGCATACTCTGGGTACAGAGTTGAGTTTTAGCACTGCTTATCATCCTGAGACAGACGGTCAGTCTGAGAGAACAATTCAAACTCTAGAAGATATGTTAAGAGCTTACTCTATGGATTTCAAAGGTGGTTGGGATCAACATCTACCTTTGGTGGAATTTTCTTATAATAATAGCTTTCACTCTAGTATTCAGATGGCTCCTTATGAAGCTCTATATGGAAAGAAATATAGGACTCCAACTTGCTGGGATGAAGTTGGGGAAAGAAATCTATTAGGACCTGATCTTGTTGATGAGATGGCAGAAAAGGTCAGATCTATTCAAAAACACATAATAACATCTCAGAGTCAACAAAAAAGTTATGCTGAAAACCAAAGAAAAGACATAGAGTTTGAAGTGGGTGATAAAGTGTTCTTACGAATATCTCCTTGGAAGAGAGTAATGAGATTTGGAAAGAAGGGAAAGTTGAGCCCTAGATATACCGGTCCTTTCGAAATACTGGATCGTGTTGGGAAGGTAGCTTAACGATTGGTGATTCCACCAAATCTCTCCCAAGTTCATGATGTGTTCCATGTATCTCTCCTAAGAAAGTACATACCTGATCCTTCACATGTACTCAGCTCAGAAGTTGTACCGCTGGAGCAAGATCTTTCTTATGAAGAACAGCTGATAGAGATTCTCGATCGTAGTGAAAAAGTCCTATGGAACAAGACCACTCGCTTGGTGAAAGTTTTATAGAGGAACCACCAATTAGAATAAGCTACATGGGAGCTTTAGGATATGATGAGGGAGAGGTATCCTCATCTCTTTGTTACAAAGTGACGAATTTTGAGGGAGAAATTCATTTTAAGGGGGGTAGAATGTAACACCTGAGACTTTTATGAGAAATATTTTTTTTATGTTATATAAATCATCAAAGGAATCTTTCATTACACACAACACCATCTTGTCTTTCTTTACACACAATCACGACCTTCCTTGATAGCTTGTGTCGTACGCAATTCCGAGTTTCACTAAACAACGATATGTTATTAAAATATTATTAAAACTAGCCGTTATGAATAGTAATACCCACTTTTTGAAATCTTTTAAATTTTATTTTTCAAAATGGACTTCATTTTTGGATTTGGAATATCGAAATTAGTCTAGGGTGAAATTTTGGTATTTTTCTGAAAACTTTCAATTTTTGATGAATAGTGAAAACCCTGGGTTACTATTTAAAAACAGACTTTTTATTTAAATAATTATTTATTTTATTTAAATTTATTTTAGGTCAAAATTGATACATAATACCTATATAAGTTTAATTCAATTCATTGGAGTCATTTTATAATAATTTTAGAAATATAAAAATTTTATTGAACTTTTCATCGTCTTTTACCCACCTCCTAGGAGAATTTGCAAATTTACATAAAACTTAATTTTACCACTTCTGTGAGTGGAATTTCAAAAATCCAAGAGACACATTTAATATCAAGTAATAAAATGTGGTTCTATGAGATGAAAATAATTTTTGGTGAATAGTAACTTTTTACTTTTTTTTACCACCGTTAAAAGTAAATAGGGTAATTAAGGGTAAAAATGATATTATTATTACCCTAAAACATGTCCTAATTCTATTGGATAAGTGTAATTCGACCAAAAACAACCTTAGGAATAAAATATGACCATTTAGGCCCACTTGGATTAGATTAGGACATTTATTATTAATTTATTTAAAGAAAGGTTAAAATAGTTAAAATCAAAGTTTAATAACTAATTAATTTTTAATATAGTGTTATACATAAGATAAATTAAACTATAAATATTCATTAGAAATATAAAAATATTTCTACATAATGATATTTTATTTGTAATTTTTAGACATTAAATAATTTAATTTATTTATGACACAATGATGATGCAGTAATTATCTTATTAATGAAATATTGACATAATTGATGTTATAAATACCCAAATAAATGTAATTTGAGACTTTTTATGAATTAAAATAATTTTATAGGTTAATAAGACATGTTATTATTGATGTAATTAACTTTTTTAGAACTAATCATTCTGTTATGATTTTCAAAAAAATCAATTACCAAATAGTGTCAAAATTGACATAAAATAGTTTTTAAAACAAATATTATATTATTAATTGTTATTTTATTCCTAAAAATATAAGGTTTCGTCCAAATGACTTAGATAAGGTTATATATATTAATAATAAACAACTTGGGGTTCGTTTGTCTTGTTATAGTAAGTTTATTAACCTTATAGTGTAAGAAAACAAGAAGACACGGTAAAAGTTAAATTATCTAACTTAAAGTTAAATCTAAATGATAAGGTTAAAATAGAAACCTAAACTTGTCTAAATTCTATTGGATGAGAGGATTTCTACTCATACCCACCTTAGATTCGAAATAAATCAATTTTGATCTATTTAAAACTTAATATTACTTTATAATAAAATAATATTTTTAGTTTTTCCAAAGGTGCCCCTCTCCTCCCTTATAAAAGGGCACCTCCTCCCTCTCTTACTCACACCACTTTGAGCCTTAAAGATCGTCCAACCCCTGAAAAATTATCTTCTCCACTTCCCTATAAACATCCTAGAGGTTCTGGTCTTCTTCATAGACTAATTTTAGTGCCCTAAAAGGAGGTCTCAAAGAGGCGCTTCAAAGAAGAGGTAATGTCCATTACCGATTCTTTCAACTTTATTTCTTCTTCCACTTATTCTTATTTAGTTGTTTCATTATGAAGTAATAACATCAGTATCAATAATATACTGATATGTTATTATAAGTATGAAACAACCCTATTTCACCATCTATCCATCCTACAAAAAATGAAATCACCGCGCGTGCGTATGTACGGAATACCGTTTCCACGCCGTGGTGTAATCTATTTTCCACCACCACCTTACTTGGATGGGTATAATGGTGTGAATAATAACTATATATGATTATTGTAAAGTTATACAGATTCTGAAATAGTATACATACACTCAATTACAATTCCACGATCATACGAACGATATCATCGCTCGTGCGTACGTACGGAATACCGTCTCCACAATGTGATGTGACTTGTTCTACATGATTTTCATTGCATAATGATTACATAAATGAATTGAGTGAATAAATATGATATTTATTACACTAATAAAATTCTGTAAATGAGGTATCTATAACCTAAAAATAAGAATAAGAATTTATTCGACAAAACACGCATAAGAACAAAAAGCAATAAACACCCGAATAACAAGTAACAATGAAATATTACTAATAAGAAGCTAAGAATATGACCATATATGATATCATAAAAATAAGTATGATTCTGGAATAAGTCAATAACATTATTTAAATCATTATACAGGAGGTTCGGACACTTACGAAGCAAATCGGACCTAAGGTAAGGGACAATCTCGCAATCTCAATTTTTATCCGAGATTGGTTATACTTCAGAATTTACTGGGGAATATTTATCATCCACATCCATGTTTCCTCAATATGTAATATTATTTATATCCTACAATTTTTTAAATCCAATTTTACCCTTCGGTGAGTTTTTAGTAAAAGATATGAAAGGAATCTTTTGTCGTTTGTCGTACGAGGTACTTTTTGACTTTTCTGACATAAGTACGAGAAGAATGTTTTTTTAACTTATACGGCATGAATGGATTTTTAAAAAATTATTTCCAAGAAGCTTCCTTTACAAGTTTTCAAGCTTATTTTTAATCAACTTCTTTTAGTTTAAAATTGTATGACATGTTAAGAAAGGAAAAATGTGTTTGAAGTAGAAAGGATATTTTCCTCAAGAATGGAGTTCAAGTGTTTTATCAAAATTATTTTCCATCTAAGATAATATAGGGTTCTGTTTCTATCCCTATTATTACATTGATTTGATTATGTTGCGATGGAATTATTTTTATGAATTCCTTTGTATTATATGAATTGTTTTATGATGTCACGATGTTTAAGAATCACATTTTTATTACATGGGTTATGCAATGATGTATGATTTATGATTTTGTGGAACACATAAGAATGGTATCATTATGAGATGGGTGGGACCTATATCTCCCTCCAATTCACTGGGTAAAGATTTATATCTCATGATATAGACATAGCTGGAATGGCAGGTTAAACCGGTTTAGTGAAACAGGACTGAAACGAGGAGTGAACTTGGTTCAGAAATGGACTTTGTCTGCTAAGATAGTCTTGGTAATGAGTCTTGACTAATAAGAAATGATTCTCTATGATTATGTGTGTATGACACAAAGTTTCATGTTTTATGTTGTGATTATTGGGATTACATTTCACTATTATGATTTATCCCATGTTATGAAATTATGATCTCTTTTGCAGGTTAAGATTTCCAAAATGTTATGTTCTTATGAATATGATGTGATTGATATTTCTTTTTTTTACCCTTAATGAGCATTTGAGCTCACCCTTTTGTATGTTTTCTTTCCCCAGGTCAGGAAGAAGGTTATTAAGTAGGGTATGCCAAAAGGAACTCTAGATATAATGAAATAAATGGGAGACAATGTAGATGCTTTGTGAACCAGTTGTTTATGTTTCCCAGTTTCTAAAGACTCTATACCTATACGGTCCTTTCCTGGTTTTGTTATATTTTGTAATAAGTGTGCTTCAATTATGAAGTAATAACAATGTATGTAAAGTATGGTTCGTTATATGAACTACCTCTGGACTCAAAACATGAGATGGATATTGCATGTACTTAACATTGAAACATGAAAAACATTATGTACATGAGATAAACTCAGAGGTAAATCCACTCGGTATGCAACTGATCCAACTCTCTCCAGAATTCCATATGGTCCAATGAACCTTGGACTCAGGTTTCCTTTCTTACCAAATCGCATCACACTTTTCCATGGTAAAACATTGAGGAAGACATGATCAACTACCTCAAAAGAGAGATCCTTCCTCCTATTTTCCGCATAACTTTTCTGCCTGCGCTGAGCTGTTCTCATGTGTTTCTATATCAGCTGAACTTTTTCTGCCAAATCTTCTACCAATTCTGGTCCCATCAACTTCCTTTCACCTACTTCATCCCAAAAAGCTAGAGTTCAACACCGCTTCCCATATAATGCCTCAAATGGTGCCATCTGTATACTGGAATGAAAATTATTATTATAAGAAAACTCAACCAATGAAAGATGTTGGTCCCAACTTCCCTGATAATCCATCAAACAATCACATATCATATCCTCCAATGTGTGAATTGTTCATTCTTACTGCCCATCTGATTGAGGAAGAAAAGTTGTACTAAAATTTAATTCAGTACCCAACGACTTCTAAAGGCCTTTCCAAAAGTTAGAAGTGAACCTGGGATCACGATCAGATACAATGGAGAGGGGAACTCCCTATAACCTGACTATCTCTTTAAGATACAATTGAGAAAGTTGATCTAGGGAAAAAGTATCTCGTATATCAAGGAAATGAGCAGATTTAGTCAAACAATCAATAATAACCCAGATTGCATTATTACCTCGAGGTGTCTTCGGTAATCCCACAAAGAAGACCATGGATATATTCTCTCATTTCCACTCTAGCACTGGTAAAGGCTGAAGCATCCCTTTTGGTAACTTCCACTCTACTTTAACCTATTGACAAGTCAAACACTTCACAGTAAAATCAGAAATACCAATTTTCATTCCATCCCACTAGTAGTACTCCCGCAGATCTCTGTACATCTTAGTACTGCCAGGATGAACTGAAAATGGAGAACTATGAGCTTCACATAACAACTATCTATTTAACTATGAATCACAAGGAACACACAATCTCTTCCCAAATCTCAAAACACAATCATTATTAATATTGAATTTAGGTAACATACCCTTCTGAACCAGCTCTACCTTTTTCTGCAACTCACTGTCTTGATTCTGTGCTTGCTTAATTCTGCATGATAGAGAAGATTTCACCAATACCTGAAACAAAACAGAAGAAATTCCTGCACCAACAAATTCTATTCCAAATTTCATCAAATCAAAAACCAAAGGATCTCATTCCAAACGTAGCATGGTTAATGAAGAATTACTTTTTCGACTCAAATAATCTGCCACTTTATTTTCTTTTCCTGGGTGGTAGTGAATAGTGCTATCATAATCCTTGATTAATTCTATCCATCTCCTCTGTCTCATGTTCAATTCTTTATGAGTGAATATATACTTTAAACTTTTGTGATCAGTATATATTTCACACTTTACACCATAAAAATGATGCCTCCAAATTTTTAAAGCGGAAACAACATAAGCTAATTCCAAATCATGTGTAGGGTAATTTATCTCATGAGTTTTCAACTAACGTAAAGCATAAGCAATTACCTAATCATTCTACATTAGGATGCAACCAAGTCCTTTCAATGAAGCATCATTGTAGATAACAAATTCACCATTCCTGGAAGGTAGTGCCAAAACTGGAGCATTCACCAATCTTCTTTTCAATTCATGAAAACAATCATCACATTCTTTTGTCCAGATAAAATTAATACCCTTCCGAGTTAGCTTAGTCAATGGGCTGGACAACCATGAAATTTTTTTAACAAACCTTTGGTAATATCCTACCAAACCATGAAAACTATGAATCTCGGTTACATTTGTGGGTCTTGGCCATTCTTCAATAACCTTTGTTTTCACAGGATCAACATTTATTCCATCTTTAGAAACAATGTGACCAAGGAAAGAAATTTGTTGCAACCAAAACTCACACTTGCTGAATTTCCCATACAATTTCTTTTCTTTTAAGGTTTGAAAAATAACCCTTAAATGACTTTCATACTCCTCTTTACATTTATAAAACACCAAAATATCATCAATGAAAACAACCACAAACTTATCCAAGAACTCATGGAAAATTCTATTCATAAGGTCCATGAATATAGTAGGTGCATTGGTTAACCCAAAAGGCATAAATACAAATTCATAATGGCCATATCTTGTATGAAACTCGGTATTCAAAATATCTGATTCATTTACCTTCAACTGATGGTACCCCGATCTCAAGTCAATATTTGAAAAATACTGAACTCCTTAGATCTAATCAAACAAATAATCAATATGAAGAAAAGGATATTTGTTATTAACAGTGATGTTATTCATGGATCTATAATCAATGAAAAGTCTTATTGAACCATCTTTCTTTTTAACAAATAAGACAGGAGAACCCCATGGTGATGTTCTAGGTCGAATGAAACCTTTCTCTAATAAATCTTGCAATTGCTCCTTCAACTCTAAAAGTTCAATTTGAGTCATTTGATAAGGGGGTTTTGAAATTGGCTTAGCATCAGGAACTAAGTCAACAGTAAATTCAACTTCCCGATCTGGTATTATTCCAGGAAACTCATCATCAAAAACATCAGGATACTCATTTACCACTGGAACATCATTAATCTGAAATGTTCCTTTTTTCCAACAATATGTGCAAGGTAACATTCATTTCCATATTTTATAAGTTTTTTAGCCTCTTGATATGTTATCAACAGTAAGGGTTCATTCTTCTACACAAACTGAAAGTCTTTCTAAAAATAAGCTTCTTTAGATCTACAGTCAATCTTAGCATGGTAAACAGAGAGCCAATCCATACCCAATATAACATCAAACTCTACTAGAGGTAAAACAATAAGGTTTTCAAGTAGGTTCTTTCCACAGATAAGGATAAGAATATTCTTATAAATTCTTTTTGCTTCAACATTTCCCCCATGTGTTTTTACTACAAGTTCAGGAGTCATTTCTTGAGATGGAATTTCCAATTTACTAGAAAATTTTTTAGAGATGAAATAATGTGTAGACCCTGAATCAAATAATGCATTGGCATAATCTAAAAAAACAAACAAAGTACCTGATACCACTTCATTTGATGGCCCAATATCTGTTGAAGTAGTTGCAAAGGAATTCACCACACCTTTCTACTTGTAGTCGGGCTACTTCCCATCATTCGAGCTCTTTGTCAGACACTCTTTTGCATAATGACCCATCTTATTGCACTTGAGACATTTCACTATCTGTAGATAAAATTTGGTCTTACCATTACCCGGATCTTTTCCAGTGAAATCATGAGCCTTATGTCCCATCTTACCACATCAGAATCACTTTCCAGAATTCAAAAGACATTCTACAGCATGATTTTTACCTCATTTATCACAAAATACAAACTTAGTTTTCTTACCATCAAACCCTTTTGAAGGATTCTTCCCTTTCTCTTGACACCTCGGTCTCTTCTTATATTGGTTGTCATAGAACACTTGATCATTGGAAAATGCCATTTACACCTTCTCAGCACATCGAACAAGCTTTTCATAACTTTTGAACTCACGAGAAGCTAATGCCCTTCAATATTTTGTCTTTAATCCTGAGTAAAAGTGATTGATTTTAATATTAAGGTATCGGATAAAATTTGGAGCATACCTTGCCAATCGAGTGAACTTTTCTTCATAATTATCCAATGAGTCGTCCTCTTGCCTCAATTCCAAGATTTTTTTTCCATCCTAAGTCGAACAGCCTTAGGAAAATATTTTTCAAGAAACATACCTTTGAATTCATCCCAGTCAAGAGCATCAATATCATCAGTGTCCCTAATATTTTTAACCATCGACTACCACTGATCTACTTCACCCTCCAAACGGTAAACATTAAGACTAACCTTTTGATTGTCTGAACACCCCATGACATCGAAAATCTTCTATAGTGCTTTAATCCACCCTTCAGCTAGAACAGGATCAGATGATCCTCTGAATGATGGGGGATGTTGACTCATGAAATGTTCCACCACTAACATGTTCCTATGTGGTTGATCTGGATGATCTCATGAATGGATACCACCACCATTTATCGCTTGAGTCAACTGCGCCATTACTGCAAAAAATTGTTCAGTTCCAATTCCGACCATCTTAGGATGTTGATTTGGAAGGTCATTCCCTTCTGTATGCCTTCCTAGCATTGCTTCCCTGTTTCTTCTGCGGAAAACCATTCTGAAAAAAATGTCATAGATGAAGAAACATGGTAATATTCAAATGCTATATCATTTCAATTTGACCATAATGTAAAACATATATTTTTGGATAATCATTTAATAGAATTCTAACTCCTAAAGTAATCTAAACATTCCTCTGATACCAACTATAAGGCCCCATCCTTAAACATTAATTAATCTTGGGTTATTTCAAGAATTCAAATTGAGGATCTTTTTAGTTTTAGAGTTTTAGAGAACTAGATCATAAATAATTCATTTCATTCCACATTTAAACAAGGTGGTTACATCAAAAACAGTATTCATTTTTTTCCATCAAAGGAAACATATTTAAAATAAAACATGATTTCTTTCTTGACACTTCCTCGACACTATCATCACATCATGTACTTTTCCATTGACCTATGAAAAACATTTCAAAAACCTGGGATGAGCATAAAAAGCTCAGTAAGGGATATAAAAGTACGAAAAGAAAATATTAGTCCATTTATACATAAGAATCAATGAAATCATACTTTACTCATAAAACATACGCACTTTAACATACCTCATGAAATCATAAGATTTATGAATAACTCATAGAAATCATAAGACATAACGGTAACTTGAGGCATTCATAACATTCTTACATAGGGAGTAACCCTCATGGTTACGTTTGGAATACCCATCACAGTATATTCCCTAAATTTCTTTGTAGAAAACTTAGCGTTTAACTCCTTCTCATTACCCAATGCATTGGAGAGCTATCTCAGGTCCACCTGCCCTTAGTTTTTCACGAACCACCCGTCTTCATAAATAATTCCCAAGAACCATAACATAATCGTATCACATAAAACATGCATAAAGGAAACATAAAATTTCCGCATTTCAATCACAAGATATCAATACAACAAATTGATATAATAAAAACATTATCAAAACCATTTTCAATAACAAAATAAAAGAAAAGTAAAACATGGTATTTATTTTTCATTTAAAAAAAAGTTGTGGCTTGTAGAGGAAGCTGAAACTCAAATAATGGTCATAGTGGTGGCGAAGTCATTGTCATCGCATACGTAAGACAGAAATATCCCCTTTTATCATCTAGTAAAATGATTCATGTAAAAAGATTCCTTTTGAATGAAATTAAAAGTAAAAAGGGTTTATTATACAACTAATAAAAGAAGTTCGTATATAAATTGAAGTATGCCTCAATGAAAGGAGATTGAGACGAAGTCCCTTTCCTCAAGTCCGACCTGTTCTCATTCATTCTTTATATTCCTGAATAATAAAATTAAGTCAATTTATAATTGGTTAAGGACTTACTTTAAAGTTTATCATTCAATTCATGTCACATATTATCACGTTATAATAATTAGTTAATTATTTAAGTTCATATCATACGTTTTGTCGATGTTCGGTACATGAGTCAAAAATGAACTTGTTTGAAAATAATTTCCCTTGTAGTTATAAGTACATCATCTCCAGAATGGTATTAATGATTTAAATATCATATATATCCAGTATATATTCATTTTATACTATTCCATAGCATTTTGAGATAAAAAATGAAATGCACCGTTCATGGAGACGGTACGCCGTACGTACGCATGAACGCTACTTTCATTTCTTTGTCATATTAAAGGAATTAAAACTAACTGAGAAATATATATATTATAATTCCAGTATAATATATATTTTATATAGTTAAAATAAGTTCATTAATTACATTCTTTATAAATTCCATGTTTGGCATGAACGAGTCACATCATTTGAGGGGGGGGGGGAGTCCACACTTCCTCAGATTAAATTATCACATTTGCACAACATGAAAAGCATAAAGGTATGTTTTAAATATAAAATACAGAAGCATATAGAGGAAATAAATATAATATATATCATATATAAATACAGTGACATCATAATGTCCACCATGAAAGGTGTTAAAATAATATTGAACAATCATCGTTTCGTGAGGCAGTAATTCGCCACCCACAGAAACAGTATGTTCTTTAACCATTAGACGGTGGTGTGTGTAAGTGTAAATAAAATCCTTATCATAACAAAATCCTAGTATATTGAGTATATTAGTGTTTTTATTGAATAAAATAATAATAATGTTAGGGGAAGTGAAGAGGGAAAATACAACAAAGGATTTGAGAGAAGGCGTTACCTCTAAATCGAGTAACTTCTTTTGATTTGAGGAAAATGATCTCTTGAAAAGAATTCTGCCCAAAGTGAGGCTTCTAGGAGGAATAGAGGGATTTTTATAGCTTATTTGGGAAGATTTTGGATGATCCAAGGGGCTTGAGAGGTGTGAGTAATGGGGTAGAGGTGAGGGCTTTTTATAAGAGGGAGGAGGGGCACTCTTGGAAAGTCATGAAATATTAATTTATTATAAAATGTTTTTTCAAATTATAATGGTTCCAAAATGATATATTTAGATAATAAGCAGATAAGGGGTATAAATACACTCAAACAACAGGATTTATACAAGTGTAGGTCATATAATTCACCTTATCTTTTCATTTTAACCCTTAGTTAAAATTAATAATTCTTACCATGTCTTTTTTTATTTTCAAACTATAAGGTCATAATAATTACTTTAAAATGCCAATAGTCCCATAATTTTATCTATAATGATATTATTAATATATTATATGTCATTTGGCATAATATTATATTTTTTTAGACTATTATACAATTTAATAAAATAAAATTTGTTTTAAAAACTCATTTATGCCAATTTCGACACTATTTGGTAGTTGACTTTTGATAAAGGCATAAAAGCTTTATTCCTTATAAATAAAAGCATTAAAATAAATTTAACATGTCATAATAATCTATAAAATTCGTGGATAGCATCCAAAGTTTCAAAACATTTTATTTTAACACTTATAATATCATATATTTAAATATTTCATTAATAAGGTAATAACTGCATCATCATTGTGTCATAAATAAATTTATTTATTTATTGTCTAAAAATTCTAAATAAAATACCATGATGTAGGAAATATTTTTATATTTCAAATGAAAATTTATAGTCAAATAGATAATTTATATAAAAAAATTAAAATTGTTTTACTTAGGTATTACATACTTTTATTATATTTCCCTTTCTTAAAAAAATAATATGATAAAAGGTCACTATCACACAAAAGTGATTCCATGGGGTCCCTAAGTTGACCCAAGGATGTAAATGGTAGTCCATGACACAAAAAAGAGGATTTGGACACATGTTGGGGTCATTTTATATTATTATGATATTATTTTATTACCCTTAACCACCCAATTACTAATTAATCACAATAATTAAAGATAATTACCATCGTTACTATTCATAATGTCCAAAAACAAAAACATATTAATTACATAATTTGGAAATTATGATTCCAAATATGGAATCAATTTTACCAAATTCCAAAGAGAGAAATTGCAGTAATTAATTTAAAAATAATTCTCGTTGTCAAAACAAATAGTGTGTTTTTAAGAAACAATATCTATCAAAAGATTGACAATTGTTTATGGCCAATTTCATAGTGAAATTAATTATAATGAACACCATTGGATTAAATGGTAAAAATATATTCTAATTAAACTTTAAAACCAATTAAAAAGATAATCAAACCATATAATTAAATTAGATGAAAAAGTAGTTTTGAAGTAAAATGCAGTATTTTTCACTATTCATTAAAAAAATGAACTTTGTCAAAAAAATTATCCAAAGTAAATTTCAATGTCCCAATTCTAAAGAATAAGTTTATTTTGATAAATATAGCTTATAAAATTGTCAAAAGTTAGATTTAAAAATGGTTTTCCATCAAAAGGAGGTAAAACAATCTTTTAAAAATATTAGAGTATTCTATGCCCTAGATTGGATTTATTCTCATTTTAAGCCTCCAAAACACTATCTAATTCATAAATAGACATAGATATGAAAATATATTATTCTTCACTTACTTGGTATGTTACAGTATAACTCAACATTGAGGTACTATTTTGAATGAAAAATCATAAATAAATAAACACACATAGAAAAAAGATATGGAAATACATAACCATAGAAACAAGTTTTGAAGTGAATGTAAAACCAATAATTTTTTTTTAAAAAGAATATTATTCTTTATATAATTCTTAACACATAACACTAAGCTTTACGAAAATTACGATATACATTAAAAATATTATTATTTAAATGTGACTATTATAACTTAGCTATTAAATTAAAAGTATGAATATTAATGACCACATTATGAAAAATATGTATAATTTTTTTATTTAATTATAATTTATTGAATAATTTATAAAAAAGAAGTACACAATTTTCAATAAATTCATTATATGCTTTAAGAATATGTTTTCTTCAAAAAATGTTTTTATTTATTTTTGTAAGAAACTATTATAATTAATTAATTCCACTTTTAGAAATTATATTTTATAAAAAGTATTTAATTTTTAAAATAATCATTTTAAAATTATATTAGGGTAAAATATTGGTATTTTTCTGAAAATATTGTTCAACAAATTATGAAAAATAGCAATTTTTTAAAACTGTCATTTCTTTCATTAAATCAACTAATTGAAAAGTAAAATTATTTTTTTAATTAGAAATTAAAATAAAGTTATTCTCATTTAGTTAAAAATAATCTAATTAATTAAATATAAATCATTATTATACTTGATTTTGGTATAAGTTCATTTTTGGGCTTAAAAACACATTTTTCTAAAAACAGTTTTTCGTTGTGTTTTATGCAATTATATTAAAAATATTTTCTTCCACTTATAAAACTTGAATCATGAAAAATAGATTCCATATATTAAATTATAAAATTCATATTAGGTAAATAGTTCTCATTTATTTTTATTCATTGTGAATAATAACCGTAGTAAATATTTGTTACCTTAGTAAGGGGAAACTGGGTAAAATAGAGTTAAAACTAAGAGATAAGGCCTAAAATATCCCCAAAACTTGTATTTATTTTATTGGATGATTATTTTCTACCTTAACCATCCAAGGATTTAAAATGTGGTAATTTATTACCACTTTTCTTTAATAATGACCTTAATATGATTTTAAGTATAGAATAAAAACAAAATGTCACTCTCTTTGTTTAAATATTTATAATATTTTTTCATAGGGATAAAAAGAGGTTATATTTGGTCATAAATTTATATTTGAAATATTAATTACTTTTTTATCATTATAATTTATTTTTAATTTTTAGTGATGAAATAACTACATTAAATTCTAATGTAACGTTGACACATTGCTTTCTCGAGTAATAGAAAAATCAAGTAAATTCTTTTAAAAAACCTTAAAAGTAATACAATTTGGATTAATTATTGTATTTAATGATTTTTTTAGATAAATTTAACATATTATTGATTTTATAAAATTTTATATTTTAATTCCATTTCTATATTGATGTCATTAACGTCAAACTATGTGAAATGTCCTAAAAATGGCATTAATAGAATATTATGTTAAATAATATTTTATTTAATGATTTAAAATTAATAAATATATTATAATTGGAAAATTTAATGGGATATGGTTTATCATATAAACCATTTTCAACTTATGTGCCACTTTTACTTTTATAGTAACTTTAATGGCTCCTATAGAGTAAAAAACATTGATATTGTAGTAATCATGAAAAGAGTTAAAGGGGGTTAAAACTAAGAGATATGGGTAAAAAAATCACCTAAACTTTTACAAATTTTATTAGAATAATTATTTAAACTAATTATAATATTATATTTAAAATATTTCAATTTATTTCACTTTAACATGAAAATTTATTTATATTAATTTAATACTTAAAGTAATTCCAAAGGTGCCCCTCCCACCACTTATAATAGGAAACCTCATATCCTCCATTACTCACACATTTTTAGGCCTCATGTTCATCCAATACATTCCCAAATATCTTCCCAATATCCAAAATCACATCCTTGAGACCATAGTCTCACAAAAATATAAAACCTAGAAGGCTTAAGTTGTAATACAAATAGGTTTTTTAAGGAGAAGGTATAAGTCTTAACTAAACAATTTCAAGTTTATTTCTTATTTTAACTCTTTAAAATATTCTTAAACCATGAGTAAATAATAATATTAGTATCTTAAAAAAAATTTATTATTATGATTATTTTGAACCCCTTTTTCATCTCCTTTCACATCCTATGGGAGGTGAAAACATCGCTCATGTGTATGTGTGGATTGCTACCTCCGTGAAGCGATGTGTTTATTTTTTCATCACCGCCTTAAAATGATGGTTATTATAATGGATTAAATTGATATATATGATATTAATAACATTATTATTATTATTAAATTATAATATGTCATCCATTTTCTTACCTTATAATCTATTTAAAAATGATAATGTCTTTCATGCGTAAATGTGAACTGTCACCTCCACGAAGCGATGTGATTCATTTTTCATGTATACATTTCATGGATGGTTATAAAATTAAATTAAATGTATAAAAATGATAATTATTTTATGATTAAGATTACTTATATTATGAAACAATTATCCATTTTTCTATGGTTATCCAATCAATTTTTTTTAGTATTATGAACTGAATGTCCTCAAAACATATTATGCAAACTGAACTAATTAAGTAACTAAATAAAACATGGTCATAAATGACATAAAAAGGGTGATGATAACGAAATTAACATAAAAAGTTTTCTTAAGAAATTAAATGACTAATATAATTTTATTATTCAGGATTTAAAAAACATACGATGTTAGATGATATTTATGGTAAGGTATTTTTCTTTAAAACCTTATTTTAAAAGTTTAAAAGTTTTTTTTTATTTTTAATCTATATAAAAATAATTTAATTTTTTTAAATTGTGTTGTTAGTATTATTAAATTTATTTGAAAAATAATTTTAAACTATCTTTTACTTTATTTATTAATTTTTCAAAAGAATACTTTTAAACATTTTCCAAATGGGTTATTTTTAACATTTTTAAAAAAATGTGAAATGAATCTTTTTTAAAGTATATGACATGAGAGGAATTTATTTCTATCATTATTATAATTATTTAATAATATTAATCTAAAATTTTTCATGTTTTTTTAAAATAATATCTTATTTCCCATTCTTCTGAGAATTTTTTTAAGTATTTTTCAAAGAAAAAGGATTGTTATCTTTATTCTTACGTGACTCCCCAAAGTGCTTAAACATATGTATTGAATAGAATAATTTATGATATATTATGATTGAAATTAAATATTATTTTTGTTTTATGTATGTTATTGTCCTTGGACATTATTTATAATGATGTGTGATCCCTATATCTCTCTCTAATGCATTGGGTAATGATTTTGTTCATTGGAGAATTATATTTGAATTAACTAAGTATATTATTCCATTTTTGAGGGTTCTTATCAGGGTTATCATAAGGGTTATATTAAGATTATGTCACAAGGAACTTATATGAATTTTATATTTTTAAAAATTATTTTTCATATAAATATTTTTATTTCATAGAGTAGGTTATTGATCTTTTGTTTTAAGTAATAATTATGTCCTTTAATGGTAAAAGGTATGTTTTAAGAAAAAAATTTCATGGGTTCTGATGTTTTCTAAGAAACTCTCATGATTATAATTTTTCTTTTATATTTTCTTATAATGTTTTTTATAAAATATTTGGGTAGTAAAGTTGATTTCATGTGTAAGTAAATGATTATTTCAGCTTACAGTTTATTATGTTAAAAGAAAATTATCTTATATAATCTCAAAAATTTTAAATGGACTAATGAGTATATTTTTATTTTGGTACATTTACCTTATTAAGATTTTTTTACTCATCCAATAATTTTTAAATGATTTTTCATACGTCATAATTATGAGCAAAAATATTAATAAATTTAGAGTTCTAGATATGGGAGTTAATTTGAACAAAGCAAGTTTGTCTTTATAAAGAACTTATTTTTGTGGGAAATGGATAATTTGTGAAAATTTCCACTTTATTATGTTAGATTTTTTCCTAATTCTATAAAAATCTATACCTAAAATGTTCTTTGGTATGTAAGTGATTCAATATTTTTGTTTGATGTTGTATATTTTGGATGTATAAAATTGGGTCACATTTATCAGTATCAAATCCAGAAATGTAATGATTATGTTTTTAGTACTAGATCTAGGATTATGATTTTTAAGTTGTTATTTTTTATATCAGAGAAAAGGTTTAGATAACTTTAGTGGTTAGAATATTATTTGAGCATAATTTAAAATTCCTATATAACATGAAAGGTTAGTATGTTATAAATATTTATAGTTATTTTGTATGAATCGAAGGAGTTGAATAGAAGATGACATGGTTAAGGACATCTTAGTGTTTATAATCCTTGTATAATGGGTTATTATGATTTTATTTGATATACTCATAGTAACCATTTTTTTATTAAATTACTAGAACTGACAAGAATAAAATTAATAATGGATGTGAAGGATAATGCATTAGTTTTTTGAATAAGAATCCAAATGGAATGAGAACTATAGTGAAAAATATTGTTTTTATTCTTAACTATATATCATGAGTCATGATCAATAACCCAAACCTAGGTATGTTTCCTAACACACCAAATAAGAGAAAAATGTAGTTACATGGAATTTATGGTGATAAACATCATAAAAGTAAAAAAAAATATTTGATGTCCTATATGTAAAGAATTTGGGAATAATCACCTATATAAATGTATCAATTGAATGAGAATATGTTTTATATGTGAAAAATGAGATCATATAGCAATAAACGTCCAAAGAAAAAGGAAGAGTAAGGTATTAATTGAATGTTTTAAATGAGGAGGTATGAGAATTTTTCAAATAAATGTCTTTTGATGAAATATTATGAAGGATACTAGCAAGATCGTATGAATAAATTATTAGAAAATTTATATTGTAAATATGAAGAAACTCCAAATGACATATATGTAGTATGAATTATATTTTGCTTTATGTTTTGAGATTGATGAATCTTAGGAAATGATTTATAATTTTGATTTTACAATGGATCTATTAAGTAATAATACAGAAAATATTAGTTAATGGATAATGAAGGAAATTTAATGATCAAAAGTGTCTACATGTAGGGTTTTAAGATTTATGATATAATGTTATTTTATTTAAGGGCTGATAAATTTAAGGAATTTCATAATTTTTAATTCAATTGCACATTTTTAGGTTTTAAGTGATTGGAGTATGTTAGAATACATTTATTTATTTTTCATAAATTTTTTATGTATATGTAACCCTTTTGTTTAACTTGTGTTTTAATGAAAAGTTTATTTTAGGATGAATTATTTTATATTTTGAGGAAATAAGTTGAAATGTATTGATAACCTTTAGGGTTAATATAATTGTTGATGTCTATATAAATATAGTTATTTGGGATAAAAGGGTGATTGAATTTTGGTAGCATTATATGTTTAAGGTAAATGGAAATACTTTTGGATAATATGGGATTTTATTTAAGGAATGAAGGTTGAATTATATTTTAGAAGTATATATGATTTTATTTTAGATTTATGGTGATTTAGGTTTTTTATGGAAGAGATTATCATATTTTATAGATTATATGATTATGACATGATTTTTTTTTGTATATGACTTCATGAGTGACTAATGTTGTTTTAATGATAAATATTAAATTGATCTCAGTAGAATATGTGCTCAAATACTTTTTATGTTTGGGTTTAGAACTTGGTCAAGAATATTTTGAAGATTTTTAATGTTAGTTATTTATGGAATGATTTAAGTTTAACTTTATGTATTATTATAAAATATTTGGAGACTATGGTATTATTTCTTCATATTACATATTATCTTTTACTATGCTAACCTTTTTTTGGGTTAATGTATAAATATAGGAGGAATAAATTTTTATCCTTTTTATAGATCTTATGATCTGTTATAAGTTTATTTTTGTGCATCGGGCATGAAAAAAATCATCTTGAATATTCATTTCTTGGAGTAAGATAATATATAGAAGTGAAAACTGATCAAAATACATCCAAAGGAATAAATTTTTCATATTTAATGCAAATAAATCAAGTAATTTTATTTCTCATATTTTCTATCTCGATAGTAAAATAATCCCTCAACTATAGGAAAAGGATATTGAAGTAAAAATGTTATCTTATTACCTATATTTCTGATGAATTGATATACTTATTAATCCCATACTGATTTAAGGTTTTTTTGTCATTAAATTCCTCATGGCCATGTTCTATATCACTCTCTATTATTCCTTAGATGTTATTTTTCTCCTCTATGTACATATTTTAACTTTCTAACAATGTTATCCTTATTTAGGATCCCGATTATGTATTATTTCATGTGACCTTAATGTTTCCCATTCATATTTTAACAATTAGGTTTTATTATCCCTTTTTATGATGTGGGTTTTCAAAAAATTAATTTTAAAATATTAATAAAAATTCCTTTCATGATCATATAGTTTATCTTCCACTCCCTAGAATTGATTTTTTTTAATGTTTCAATATTTTTTTAGAAAGAATAAGATAAAAATATGAGGATGAAATTTTTATAAGGGTTTATAATGTAGCACTTCAAAAATTTAGTTTAAAATAATACTATGCTTGATAGCTTTCTTAATACATAACACCAATCATTAAGAAAATTGTGATATATAATAAAAAATATTATTATTTAAATGTGACCATTATAATCTAGCTGTTAAATTGGAAGTATGAATAGAAATAACCACAATATGAAAAATATTTATAAAGGTTTTATATAATGAAAATTTATTTATTAATTCATAACAAATATGTACTAAATTTTTAGTAAAGTCGTCTCATGCTCTAAAAATATATTTTCTTCAAAAAATGTTTTATTTATTTTTATAAGAAAATATTATAATTAATTTATACCAATTTTAGAAATTATATTTGATAAAATATTATATCATTTTTAAAATCATAATATAAAAATTATCTTAGGGTGAAATTTTGGGATTTTTATTAAGAGTGATTCTTTAGTGAATAGTGAAAATACATATTTTTTGTAAAACTGACATTTATTTTTATTAAATAAATTAAATGAAATGTTCCTTTATGTTTTTAATTTGATCTTAAAGTAACATTATTATCCTTTATTTATAAATAATTTAACTAATTTCATTTGACTCATCATTGTATTTGAATTTTGTATAAGTTCATTTTTTGGGCTTAAAATGTGATATTCTAAAACTTGTTTTCATTGCATTTATGAATTTATATTAAAATTTATTTATTATACTTATATAAATTAATCATGAAATTTTTATTCCATATTTGGAATTTGGAGGATCAAATTTCTAAAATAGTTCTATTTTTTGTCATTATGGATAGTAACTATAGTAAATATTTTTCACCTTAGTATGGAGAAAATGGATAAAATATGTAAAACTATGAGATAAGGCCTAAAAATATCACTAAAATTTGTCTTTATTTTATTATATTATTGTGTTTCATCTATAACCATACAAGTTTTGAAAATATGGAAATTTATTTCCACATAATTTTGATAATGAAACTAATATTATTTTAAGTAAAGAATAACAACAAAGCATCACTACCTTTATTTTAATAATAATAATATTTTTTATAGGGATAAAAAATAGTTATGTTCAATTATAAAATTTTATTTGAAATATTAATTATTTTTTTATCATGATAATTTATTTTTATTTTTTAGTGATGGAATAATTACATTAAATGCTTACACAATGCCGACACAGTTCTTTGAAAACTAATAGAAAAATCAAGTAAATGATTTTAAAAAAAATTAAAAGTTATAAAATTTGGATGAATTTTTATGTTACACAAATTTTTAATATTAATATAACATATTATTTATTTGTTAAAATTTTATATACTAATTATATTTTTATCTTGATGTCATTAGATTCAAACTATGTGAATAGTCCCAAAAATAACGTTAATGGTATATAATGCTAAAAATATTTAATTTAGTGATTTAAAATTCATAAAAATCTTATAATTATCCAATTAAAAGGGATATGTTCAATAAAATCAACCATTTTCCACTTATGGTCACTTTTCCATTTATAGAAACTTTCTTGATACCTATAGAGTAAAAAACTTTGATATTATGGTAATCATCAAAAGGGTTATTGGGGGTTAAAAATAATAGATATAAGGGAAAACCCACCTAAAATTCTCTAAATTTTATTGTATGATAATATTCTAACTCATAATCATCATATATAAAAAATATTTCAATTTTTTCCACTTTAATGGTAAAATTAATTTATATTAATTTAATACTTTAAGTAATTCTAGGGGTTCCCTTCCTCTTTCTTATAAAAGGTCACCTCATATTATCTATTACTCACAACTTATTAGCACTCTAGTTCATAAAATCCATGCCCAAATCTCTCACAAATATCCCTCCCCGTGTCTTTGAGGTCCTGGTATCACCATAAGACCAAACCTAAAAGGATTAAGGTATAATCTAAATAGGTTATATAAGGAGAAGTTATAAGTCCTAACTAACCTATTTTAAGTTTATTTCTTCCTATAATACTTAAAATATTATTAAATTTAATGGTTTAGACCATATTATCCATTAATTTTTGGAAATTATTGCGGTAGAGGTTTCCATGTGAAATTATAATTAATTTGAAAGGAAACATGAGGGACTGTAGTTGAAAATTTTAGCTGATATAAATTTTGTGGCATTGAAGCTTGATCTACACCATAGTAGAGTTTTTTTTGGCATGGATAATTCTTTTATGGTGTGGAGTCTCATAGGTGTATTTTTGGGGGTTCTTACATTTTTTATATAATCGTATCACGGATAGAGGTTGTGCAATAGAGTCATGGAGGAGTGGTTTTGTGGTTCTATCATTTTTAGGGTAGATGAGTTATAGAGATGGGTTATGGTGTTGCTTCCTTCTTAGTTGTTGAGGTCTGCAACATGGTGGTTCCTTCCTATATCATGGTCTTCCCCTAGTTTTTTTGGATATTTAGTGTGGACCTCACTATGTTTCTCAGACATGGATTTGATCAGCCCCACTACAGTGTGGTCTCTTCCCCTACATCGTGGTCTTATCCTTTTTCAAGAGTTTTTCATCATGGTGATGGGTATTGTGTCATGGTGTTATGTTTTCTAGAATACCTATAAAATCAAAAACCTCCATGAACACCATCATTATTTTATACTTTCTCTCAGTTTCAGAGAAACCCAAGTGCATCCTTGGGAGGTATTTTAGACCCTTTTTATTGTCTTTTAACTCCAACCTTGGAATATTAATCCTTGGAGGTTATAAGTGAGTTTCCTTCATTTATTTTCCCTATTTTCCTTCTATTATTCATCTAGATAAGGTTTTTTTCAAAGGAACCATTGGTTTTTGTGATTATTTAATAAGGTAATGATATGGGTTGTTGTGTTCTAGGTTGATCATGGGGTTTTCCATCACTTTGGTGCTCAGCGGGTGTCTTCCTCTTATTCCAACCTTGGGGAGTGGTTTTAAAATATTTGGTTGCGCTAGATGATCCTTTATTTTTCTTCTATTTGTACATGTAGGATGGATCATGGTTTTGTTTTCCTTTTCATAGGTAGTATGCACCATCCTAATAAATATAATGAATTAGTTTAATTGAAATTAGAGGGAATGAGGAAAATAATCGTATGTTTTACCACATTTGATGTTTTTTTATTTAGATTAAGCATGATTTATGTCAATACTAAAAAATGCAGTTATTTGGGGACTTTTTATGTATGAATTTATATGATTGTGAAACATCAAAAAAAATGTTATCAGCTTGAATGAAGTTGATAATCTTATATATTCTTCTAGTAAATTGGTTTCCCATGGAATATTAGATTTTGTGGGAATTACCTTGAATATAAATAAGTAAATGTGATGAAAGACCTTCTATTAAAATGAAATGAAATATGTGAAAAAATTATGTTATTTTTTATGAGGAAGTATTTTTGGTGTGTGGTTGTGGTAATATGGTTTTTTTGGCATGATAATGTGGGTTGGTTGTACATGTGATGTGTTGTGTTAGTTTCTCAATAATAATGGAATTAAATATTAATAAGGAAATGGGAATGGATAATGGGATGGATTGGAAAATGGGTTGTAATGATTAATGAACACTATAATTAAAATGGAAAGTGTGGTTAAAGTGGTTGCTATTGAATATTAAATAAATGGGCTTGATTAATTGATAATGGTTTCAATTGGAAAATTTGAGAATTGGATTAACCTAAAAAGAAATATTGAATGTATCTTATTTTTTGTGGATTACTTGGGTGATGTTATGAATTTATAATTGTAAGATAAATTGGTGGAGTTTGTGAGCCATAGTGTCTATGTTGTGAGTTTGGATGGTATTATTGTTGTAAACCCAAAAGAATGGATTGTGTGTTTGTATGGATATTATATATTTTATTTTCAATGTGATTTATATATGAACGCCACCCATGTCGATCACTTTATGTTGACACCCAAATGTTTTGGGAGTTTTTTTACCAACATCCAAGATAGCGAGGACGGATGGCTAGCTACCCCCTCTTCCCCTCTCTCTCTTCCAGGTGAGTTTGAAATGCTTGAACTATAATAGCTAGAATCCAAAAGTGCACTATTAGTGATGTTTAATGAGATTGATCATAGTGTGGGTCATGCATGGTATGAGGTGGGCATTTGGTTAATGTCCTTTATATTCAAGATACCATACAATTATGGTTATGGAAGTGTTTTAGATGTGATGTGGTGGGCTAGGTGTTTTGGGAAATATGTGAAGTAGTAGGCTAGTTGTCTTTGGCCGAGATGTGATGTTTCGGCCCTTGTGTCCTAATATGCGATGTGATGGCTAGTTTCATGTAGGGTTCTTATCATGATGCAACTACCTTGGTATCTTTAAGAAATATTATTATATGGAAGATATGGGAGCACCATGATGTATGGTGTTGGTTTGTGAGAGCATAAAATCAGTAGGAAAGTTGTGAGGGGTACCCTTTTATCAATATTCTTTTTAATATTTTATCATACTTGGATGTGTTATTTAGTGAGCATGCCATAGTGAGGATGATATTGGTTATTTTACCTTCCTAGGTGATTTTTTTCTATTGTTTTCTCAGGAGTGGATGAGTATGCTCTCTTCACTTGTTCATGAGAGACTTGGGGTATGATCCTACTAAGTATACATGTTATTCTCACCCCACATATATACAAATGGTTTCTAAATTTTCCATGGCTACATGGACTATGTTGGATATTAAAATTTTGGGCATTGGAGTTATTGTAGAGTCACTACCTTAGGGTTTTATTTTTTTATTTATTTGGGAGGCTCTTGAATTCATTTACTTTATACATGAATCATGGGATAGTCTAGGTTTCCTTTATTTCATATTATGTCATGGAGTTTCTTGGTGGTTAATATATTATATTTTGGTTCTAATATAACAAATTTTGGGGTAATTTATCCCATACGTGATATTTTTATACCCTTGGTGTTGCTCACTAACATGGGGCCTACCAAAGGTGGGACTCGGGGGGGGTCATTATCTCTCTTCCTTCATTGTCATCTCAGGAGGGGTTCCTTGGGAGGTAGGGGTGTTGATAGAGTAGTATCAAAGGGAGTTTAAGAGATATGATGAATTTTAATTTAGGAACTTTGAGTATTGCATGGGTTTGTAGAAAAACAGTGCAAGTTTATCTTAGTGTATGAAATAATTCAGAAAAAACCGGTTAAAAAATGATGTTTTAGGGCCCTCCATGATCTGATGCAAGGAATCTGAGCCTACTAAATGAACAAGTGAGTTGGAACTTCTTGTAGGTTAGAGACCTAAGATAGGTACATGCATCATGATTTCTTGTGTTCTTATTTGAATTGGGTGGTTTTTGGAATTTAAAATTAATTAAATGAGTCTTAATAAAAATCCATACTAATAGGTGTAGGTAATATTGGTTTTATCTTTTAGTTATGGCTATTGGACATCATTCACATGTGGTTTAGGCTAGTGAGGTTCAGTCGGCTAACCCAATTGACTGTCAAAGGGTTGAACCAGTTGAGGAGAAGGATCAGTGGTAGAGTATGTCGTGATCCTTTTGATAGAAAATTTAGAGAAGTATGAGGGTAGAATCTCTGATTTAGTGAAAGATCACTGGTTGAAGGAGATGGAGATCATCTTCATTTTTATCTAGGCCTAGGTAGGGTACTGGGTCCCATTAACACTTAGTTAGATGAGGGGTGAAGCTTGTCGGTGGTGGAAATTTTACCTCAAAGAGTGGAAGGAGGTGGATGTTTCATGGGTATATTTCTAAAAGGATTTCTGTGCAGAGTTATTATTTCCAAACATGAAAGCTATGATTATGCATGATTTGCTCTCTCTTCATTAAGGGAGAATGTATATGCGAGATATGGGGATCAAGTTCAAGGATATTTTATGTTTTACCCTTGATCATTTCCCTGATGAGGATTCATATGTGTGGCATCTTGAGGAGGAACTCTGCCCTTTTATCCAGTATGTAGTTACTCCTTTTACATTTCCAATATAGGGTTCCTTGAGGAGATGAGTTGTTAGTGGTAGGTCTTAGACACCAAGTCCTTCAAGATTTCAACTAGTGGGTAGTTGACTATATTAGATTCCATTTTAGTCTTTGGGGGAAAGTGGTTTTATTTATTTTACTAGGGATATTGGGATAGTATGTTTCACCTATGGGGTTCATGATCATCATCATAATCAGTACCTAGTGGATCTTAGATCTTGGCATGGTGGAGGTGGTCAGATTCAGCATCAGCCTCAGCAGAAGTAGCCAATGAGGCCGTTTAGTGACAAGGGTATCAGGCTTATTCTCCACTAAGGGGATATTATATAAGAATAGGATAACCTTAGGATGTTACTTGTATTTAAGGACCCCAAACTGAGCATGTCCATGTATGTTTATGTTAGAAGAAAGTTATGGGAGACAAGAATGGATATTTTCATCTAGTGGAGGTGTCAGCACCAGAGGGATGAGATATCATTATATTTATAATCAACTTGTTATCTACCCTTATTTGTGACTTTTTTGATTCAGGATATTTATGCTACTTTGTTGCACCCATACTAGTCTATGATTTGGTACTAGATATAGAGAGGCATTTTGTTCCCTTTGTATTGACTACACTAGTCAGAGGCAAGACCAGGTTGTATGATGTGTGTCAGGGGTGTAGATTGATGATGGGGAAACATCAAACATCTATATATATTTTATTACTATAGATACAGTTGTACACTATCATCCTTATAATTTATTGGTTTTATTCCATGCATTCTATTATCAATTTCTTCTAGAGTAAGTTCATGTTCTTGGATAAAGATGCTTAGCGTGCAGTTTTCATTAGCGATCAAGGTTTCCAGTTGGGTAGTAGACGCATGGATCCCCTTATTTACTTGATAGTTGAGTTGATTGTGGAGTAAATGAGTGCTAAGATAGTGGAGGTTCCATGGGTCATTGGGAAGTTTTTTTATGTTTTTACTAAGGATGTTGTGACTCTACCCCCTTGATGTGATATTGATTTTAGGATAGATATACATCCTGGTGCTTCTCTGATTTTGATATCTCCTTATAGGATGGTACCTTCTAAGTTATGGGAGTTGATGATTCACATAGATTATCTGATTCAGAAGGTTTTCATCTAGCATAGTGTGTCTTCATGGGGTGCTCTATTTTTATTCTCTAAGAAGACATATTGATGTTTGAAGTTATGAATAGACTATTGGAGGTTAAACCAGGTGATGATCAAGAATTATTACCCTCTCTCAAGGATCAATGATATATTTTACTAGTTAAGAGGTATAGTTAGTTTTCTAATATCAATCTACTGTTAGGATATCACCAATTGATGGTGAAGTAGGATGATATCCCAAAGAATACCTTTAGATGCAGGAATGGGAAGTTTGAGTTCATGTTAATGTTGTTCGGTTACACGAATACACAAGTTGGGTTCATGGTGCTCATGAACTCTATGTTCCAAGATTTCTTGGACCAGTCTGTATTCATGTTCAATGATGATATCTGGATCTTCATGAATTTAGAGGAGCAGTAGTCCATTTATCTTAGAGCTATATTATAGATCCTTTGACACCACCATCTCAATGGGAACCTATCCAAGTGAACGTTTTAGATGAGAGAGTTGAATTTCCATAAGCATGTGGTGTCTTAACAGGGTGCGATTATACATGTAAATACCATGGCCCTAGTATCTTAGATTCGATGGTTACTTTATTAAATTGTCACTAGATATAAGGAATCACATCCCTAATGACCAAATAGTTTAGTATTCTTGGAAAACTAGATACATACTTTAATCTCACATTAGAATTGAAAAATTAAAACTTAACATAGTAATTTTTTTAGCATTCCATTATTCCCTTGGAATATCTATATATATCAATCATAAAACACTTCCTGACATTATAAGGAAATTAAACATAAGAAAGGGGTGAACTTAGATTCTCATTAGGGGTATACATAGAGTAGAAGACATCATGAATACATATGTCATGATCAATATGGATAGATAAATAACTAAAAACACATTACATTTCATCAATAATTTTAGCACGAAGAATAATATGGTATGAATAAATTCTCATCAAATAATTCTATATAAATAATCAAATGATCTTGAAACTTTTTTTATGGATATCATCACTAAAAAAGTAATTATGTGGACATAAATAAATAATATCATAATTAAGTAATTCATAATTCTAAATATGATAAAAAAATCCTCAAAGCCTCATTCCGTGACAAGTTACATAAATGAGTAAGGCCTCATCCAAATACCCAAGCTAGTTTGTATCATGAGACCTACTGATACATAAAGGGGCTATAGTGGGCCCCACCTGTCACTTATTAAGTCCAATTCACTCCTCATATGAAATGGAAAAACATAATCAAGATAAACATTCATAATGAAAAACTATTATTTGACATGTTAATAATGTCCTCAGTCAATAAACATTATCATAAACCAAAAAATTAATATGGTGAATGGTCTCAAAATAGTACATCTCCAGTAAAAGTGATCATAAAACATCCATAAAAATAATTTGGATGGAATCATTAAAATATATGCACAATATAGATCAATTAAAATAATTTTTTTATAGTTTATGAATATAAATACTATAAAATTGTCATGAAAAACATTCTTAAGAAAAATACCCTTTTCACTTTGAGAATCACTTTTAAAAACTAAAAATTTATAGAATATTAGAAAAAACATTTTATTTAAAAAGATTCTAGTAAAAATTTAAATTTTGATTTTATATAATGAGTTTTCATGATTAAAAGTAATTTTTTATATGCTATATAAGTTAAATTCTTTTCGCACTATTGTAAAAAGGTTAAAAAGTACCTCATTTGGAAAATGAAAAAAATATTAATTTATAACCATTTTTTAAAAAGTCAAACATGGGTAAAAAATTTATTTAATAAATAATTTTTTTAATATTAAAAATATTTTTTAAAATATTTTAGAAAATATAGATATAAAATAAAAAGGATTTTCAACCGAATAGAGAAATAAAGTTATCTTTTCTTAAAAACATTTTCTCAATGATTTTGAGTAAAAAATAGAGTAAAATGGACTATTAAATGAAAATTTTATGAATAACTAAAGTAAAAGAAAATATATTGGTTTTAATATATAAAAATCAAATAATTTCTAAAATTGAGACCTAAACATAAACAATCCCAAATAATTCTGAGATTGTGAAATAAACTCTTACCACTTTGGTGACTTTTGAATTATAAGACCAATGATAGAAATAAATTAAAATTAAAATTTAAATACCATTAATATAAATATATTCATGATATAACATATCAAATGGGTATTATATGCACTACACAAAAGAAATAAGTGGTGAATATGGAAAATGTCTCACGAAAGTAAAAGTGAGACGAGAAATCCTTACCTCAGGTATGATTTCCTTCATACATGTTAGAAAATCCTTTAAAATAAATATATATTTAATATAAATATATTATATAAACTTAATAATATAAATCATACTATATATAATTTACTTATAAATTTTTATCACCCATTTATTATCAATTCTTCATTAAAAAACATTATTTTGGGTAATAACTACTTCGTTTTTCACGTATGTTTTGGTTTGGTATTTTGGTCCTTCAACTTAGATAATGGTTAAATTATATCCATAATATTATTAATGATATAAATATAATATATATTTATTATATATGTATTTATATTAATCCATACGTGTTATATATAGAAAAATGAATTACACCATTCATGGAGATGGTAGGTCGTGCATACCCATGAATGTCGTTTCCATTTTTTAACAGATGGAACAAAAGAAAGGTAAATAATATTTATCCTTTAAAGAATCATTATTATATCATATATATAATATATATTCATTAAATATATTATTATTAAAATCTATATCAAAATTAAAAAGAAAAAAAATTGCATCGCTTCATGGAAGTGGTAGTCAACACGTACAGACGAGCAACATTTTCATTTTCTAATGGATTAGAAGGTAATAAGGTATATTTAATATTATAGTTTCAAAAGTATAAATGATTCATAATTATCATATATATATATTAAATCCATAATTATATATGTCCTTGAGAAACAGTGATGGAAAATGATTTACATTGGTTCGTGAGGCGGTATTCCATCATACACACAATTGACTATTTTATTTCAAATTTTCTAGAATATGTGATGGATATAGGTTATTACATTAACATAATAACATATAATAATATTTAACATAATTTTTTATAATTTTATCATTTTTTGATAATATTTTAAGGAGTTATAGTAATAAATAAGATGAAGATGCATGGTTAAGAATTATACCTCTTCTTTAGAGAACCTCTTTAGGTTTATACCTAAATCATTACTATAATGGTTTTATGATCAAAACATAGAACATATATCATTTTTAAGGATGTAATGATTGTATTTTAGAAGGTATTTTCTTATCTAAATCACTTTTTAAGTGAAAATAAGAGAGGGTAGGGGGTTCCCTTTTATAAGTCGGGGACAGGACACACTTTGAATTTTTTTTAAAGAATAAATTATACCCACGTTTTTCACATGGAATGAGGCTCCAAAATGTCTCATTATAAAAAATATATAAGATATAATTTTGAAATATTTCCATAAAATAGGAATTGTTTAATTTTCTAGGTCATTTTAACCCTTATCTTTTATGTTTAACCCCCTCGTAAACCCATTTTAACATTAACCATGATAATTTATTTTTAATGTGTTTACTACTCATTATGACCAAAAATTAAGTTTAAATTATAAAATAATATTAATTATTCTTATTTAAATTATTTTAATCCTTTTTTAAAAATTTAAACCATAGAATTGGTAAATTTTAATTTAAAATTAAACTCGTAGGCAATATAAAAATGTGGTTTTCTAATGAAACATTTTCATAAGTATAAAATGTTTTTATATAAAAATTTAACATATAATTGATTATAATGAAAATATAGGATTAATTATAATATAATGGAACTAATTTTACTTTTAAAATAATTTAAAAAAAATGGGACTTGTAAATTCCTTAAACGAAAAGGCAATTTTCAATAAAAATCAGTATTTTTCACTATTCATTAAAAAATTAATCATTTTAGAAAATTATAAAAAATTCACTCTAAGATAATTTTGAAATTATTATTTCAAAAATGAAGTTTATATTTTAAGATAAATTTTCTAAAATTTAAAAAAAATAAGCATGGAAGACAAGATGATACAGCTTTTTAGAAAAATACACTTTTTCAAAAAAACATCTCTTTTTATTTAAAATGATTTTAATTTTAATTTTTAATTAATTTATAACAAATATATTTATTTATAAATTTATAAACCATATACTTTTTTATAATTTATTTATTCCTATTCATACCCACTAATTTAATAGCTAAGTTATAAGATTCATGATTAAATAATATATTTCACAGGTCGTTTAAGCTCGGTATTGCATATCATATATTATATCAAACATAATTTTATTATTTTTAAATTTCAGGTTTTCTTTATTCTCTACACCTTCAATAAATTGTGTACTATAAATTTTAAATCGATATTTGTAATCAAATTTTTATCATTTGAAAATACATTTCTTGAAATCCCATATTATAAGAAGGTTTAATAAAAATTTCTCTTGAAAAGAGGGAAAGGGAAATACAAAGCTCATCTGGAATAACACATAACTAGGTTTCCAAGTGGGATAACCTTGGTGGGAAATGAAAATATGGACATAGTGGTGAAAAATAATGCCAAAGGACTAATAGAGAGATATATAGAACATAATCATGAGAAATTTAATGACTATAAAGCCATAAATCTATGATGGGTGAAAAAACCATAGCTTCCTCTGAAATAAACATGCTAGGATAACATTTTTGTTTTAAGATACTTTTCATATAGTTAAGGAATTTCTTTACCATATAGAATAATAACATATGGAAATATACTTACTTCACAAGTATAATTTCATCCTTTAATAAATTTCCACCATAATCCCTTCTTTTTATCCAAATGATGAGTATTCAAGATGAATGTTTTTATACCTGAAGAACTAAAATTGACTTTTAGTGTGTAATAATATCCATAAAATAATGAAAATTCATTCCTACTCTCTCTATATATTTTCCTAAACCAAAATGGTTACCAAAAGTTATCTAATACAATACATTAATCTCTAAAACCTTAACAAAAAACTCAAAGTTAAACTTAATCCATTTTATAAATAGTTAAGCTTAAGAGTCCTCCAAAATATATCTAACCAAATTCAAAGTCCAAAATTTTAGAAGGAAGGTCACTAAATTTCAAAAATAAACATAACATTAGATTCTATAAAAAACATAATGTAGCTCTGAATGTCACATACCAAATATGTGAATACCTTTATTAATATAAAACCTTAATGAAATTATTAATTCTTCTGAATATAAAATATCAAATTATCAAATATATTCCATAGATCCAAAAAATTAGTAAACTTCATAAAATATAACATAAACCATCAAATCGATTACCAACTTCAAGGTCACCAATACAATATCATAAATATATCATTATTAACTCAACATCAGGCACAAATTAAGGGTTATCTTCCCTCAATCATGTGTTTTCCAAAAATATGAACTTACTACTGAATTACTTTTCTTGGTCATCAGTGCCATTCAATATATGCTCTAAAATCCTTAATGAAAAACTATTGAAGTTAAATACTTATATGTTTCATAATTCTTATAACCATAATATCAATGATAAAATAATTCCACAACATAATTATTGAATCCAAATACATAATAACTTTTATTCTACTTCAGTTATAGTAATAACATAATCCTAACATTGATCCCTTAGCTTCTTTTTAGGTATATTCCCTTAACAGTTAGGGAATTTATTTTCATAGTTCCCCATATCCTTATAGTTTAAAAACTGAAAATTAAAGGTTTATTTCTTACCCTTGAATTCACATTATTGATGGCCCTTATCTCTAAACTTGAAGCAAACTTTCATTTCCTTTAAAAAAGTACTATGGAGTTTCTTCCTATAATTATTATATGTGAGAAAATCCTTATTTCCCTTATTCTCATTATTCATTTTTTCTCTACCATTCTCTTTTTATATTTCTTCCCTTTTAATCCATTAAACTTGGATAATTATTTCTTTGTCTTTATAGCACATGATATTATCTCCTCATATGATGAGAATGTTTGGAAGACAAGTTCCCTTTGAAGTATTGGCTTAATACTATCAAAGAAATGGTCAATATTTCTATTTAGATTACGTATATAGTCTTTAGCATTAATTTATAACCTAGTAAAGTTGTATTATTTGTAACACCCCAAGCTTCCATGGTATGTTTCCCTTTTAATAATGTAATAGCTTGCGTTATATGCAACATGGATTTTTAACACACCACGACCAATCAAACTAGTCGTTATGAATAGTAATACCCACTTTTTGAAATTTTATAAATTTTATTTTTCAAAATGGACTTCATTTTTGGATTCATAATATAAAAATTAGATTAGGGTGAATTTTTGGTATTTTTCTGAAAACTTTCAATTTTTGATGAATAGTGAAAAACACTCCATTGTTGATTAAAACCAACTTTTTATTTAAATAATTATTTATTTTATTTAAATTTATATTAGGTAAAAATAGATACATAATACCTCTATATGTTCAATGTAATTCATTGGAGTAATTTTATAATAATATTATATATATATAATTTTATTGAACTTTTTACCGTCTTTTACCCACCTTCTAGGTGCATTTGCAAATTTTCATAAAATGTAATTTTACCGCTTTTGTGAATTGAATTTTAAAAATTTGAGAGACACAGCTGACATTATTAATTAAAATTTTGTTCAATAAGATGAATTTTTTTTGGGTGAATAGTAACTTTTTACTTTTATTTACCATGATTAAAAGGAAATAGGGTAATTAGAGGTAAAAATTATATTATAATTACCCTAAAACATCTCCTAATTATATTGGATAGGTTCTTTTCAAACAAAATCAACCTTAGGAATAAAATATTGTCCTTTTGATCCACTTGGATTAGATTAGGACATTTATTATTATTTTATTTCAAGAAGAGTTAAAAGTGTTAAATTCAAAGTTTAATAACTAAACCATTTTTAATATAGGGTTATACATAAGATAAATTTGACTATAAATATTCATTATAAATATAAAAATATTTCCTACATAATTTTATTTTATTTATAATTTTTATACATTAAATAATTAAATTTATTTATGATACAATGATGATGCAGTAATTACCTTATTAATGAAAGATTAAAATAATTGATATTATAAATATCCAAATAAATGTACATTGAGACTTATGATGAATTACACTAATTTTATAGGTTAATAAGACATGTTAAGGTTGATTAAATAATATTTTTTCTAAGTGATAAAGTTTTTATGACTTTCAGAAAAACAAAATACCAAATAGTGTCAAAATTGACATAAATGAGTTTTTAAATACAATACTATATTATTAATTGATATAATATTCCTAAAAATATAATTTTTGGCCAAATGACTTATATAAGGTTAGATATATAAATAATTAAATACTTTGGGTTATATTTGATTTTTATAGTAATTTTATCAACCATTTATTATAATAATACAAGAATACATGGTAAAAGTTAAACTATTTAACTAAGAGTTAAATCTAAAAGATAAGGTTAATGTGGTGACTTGAACCTGTATAAAACCTATTTTTTGAGGGGTTTTCGACCCATCCCCACCTTATCCTAGAAATAAATCATTTTGGATCCATTATAAACTGAATATGATTGTATAATAAAAAAATATTTCAAGCTTTTCCTAAAGAGACCCTCACCTCTCTTATAAAAGGGTACTTCCCCTTATCTCAAAATCTCACCTCCAAATCCATTTGGATCGACCAAAACCTGCTCAAATATCCTCCCAACTACCCTCACTTAAACTTATATGCATTACTTTGATAATAAATCCAACCTAAGGAGCCCTTTTTATCAACTCAAAAGGAAACACCCAAAGAAGAGGTAATAATTTCACCACCTCTTCAAAGTTATTTTCTTCTTCCACTTCCTCTTTATTTGTTGCTTCCATACCAAAATAATAACTCCAATACCTTATAAATACTGTTATGTTATTATAAATATGTTACAACCATATTCATTATTCTATCCATCCTATGAATGACAAGTTACTATACGTGCGTGCGTACGGCTTACCGTCTCCACGTCGTGGTGTATTTTGTTATTCAAACACTTAATTATTTGGATGGGTGTAATAATGAGTATAACTTATGTAAATACTAAATATAAAATTTTAAGTATTCTTTATATATGATATACCATCCAATTACATACTATTTCACTATCAATAGAATGATATTGTCGCTCGTGCGTACGTACAGATTACCGTCTCCAAGAACGCGATAAAATTCATTCCCCATCATAACCATTCAAGAATAATTCTCATTTTATGATTAAAAATAATGTTTAATAACTTAATATCATTCTTTATATGAATCAAATACATCCTATTCATAACAAACATGGCTTACGTAACCAATCATATAAAGGAAAATGAATCAGTTAACACCCGAAACAATGATACTACTGAAATATTATTAACAAAGAAATATTAGAAGATCATATATGATATCATATTTATGTATTGGGTTTTTTATAACTTAATAAAAATGATTTAACTATTATAAAGTAGGTTAATATACCCTCAATAAAGGAAAAGTATAAGGGTTAATTTTACAATATCTTTATTATATGTGGTTGTTTATATGTGAGTATCTACTGGGACCTCTTTATCATCCACATCCATGTTTCTTAAAATTGTATTTCAAAAAAATTTCTATTTCCTAGATTATGGGTTAAATTCATTTATACCATTTTTTTAATTTTTATAAAATGTTTTTAAAGGAATCTTTTCACCTCTTTCCAAACAAGGTACTTTATGACTTTTTCGACAAATTGAGGTAAGAATGTTTTTTTAACTTATATGGTGTGTGCGGATATTTTTCGTCGTTATAACACCTTTGAAGATTTACTTACAATATTATAAGAATATTTTCAAAATAAATTTTTTCTTTTATAATTATGTTACTTTTAATTGATTTCAAAATATAAAGAGATATTTCCCTCAAATAGTTTTGATTTCATCTATGTCAACATCCTTTGATGGATTTTACACTTGTTTGAAGTTGATTTATTATGATAAAATCTTCCATATTGTATTAAAGGTTTTTGATATGTTTGACTATGGATGTGTTATTTTTATACCATTAATGGTTTATTGTTAAATTATTAACATTTCGTATGCTAGGTTTAATACGAATATTTATGTTATGTTTCAACCTTTTCATATGAGAAATACATTGGACTTAGTAAGTGACGGGTAGAGCCCGATATAGCTCCTCAATGCATCAGTAGGTCTCATGAGATAAAATAGTGTCTTGGAATAATGCCTTGACAAAATCTTATTTGTTGTCTTGTCATAAGTCCTTGACTATGTGGTTATGATGTCTGACATTATTCATTCCATCATTATGAAATTGGATATTGATATTACATGTGATTATTAGGCTAGTAGAATATCCATGTGAATAAGTAAATGGAATTATTTGATTTATCTTTTCCATATTATGTTGAAGTTTAAGATTAAAAGGCTTGTGTTTTAGTCTTATACATTTTCTTAAATGTTTATGCTTATTTATGAAAGTTTCCACTATATTGTTATCCTTACTGAGCACCTGAGCTCACCCCTTTCTATGTTTTATTTTTTTCAGGATGCGAAGAAGAATATTATGACTGACCTACAGGGATAATCTAATGGAGATGAATGTGTTAAAAGGAGAAAAAATATTTTTTTTCAATTCATAATGTAATGTAAAATTTATGTTTGTATCTAGTACTTCCAAGGCTACTAAACTGATCGGTCTTTCGGGATTTGATCCCTTGTGATCATACCAATGTTATGTAATAATGCACTGACTCTGGGTAACTAGGGTCAGGGTGTTATAGTTAGTATCAGAGGAAGTTTAGTACAAACCTTGGAAGCTAGATTTAGAAAAACTCTAATTAGATAACATTACCCTAAGATAGAATCTAAGGATTATTATAGAAGAACTTCCTATAATTTTAGCAATGTAGAGATTTTGTGAGTTTTCTAAGCAATATATCCCTATCTAGATACGATCAGGTAGAGGCGACTCTAGAATAGATGAACCTAGGTGTGAAAACTCCAATAAGGAGTTTTGGGCTTGACCCAGGGTATCCTGGTACACGACAACGGGCCTTGCTACACTCTCGGTTATGACACACCCCGGGGATATGCTTAGGATAATTCGCATTTTCTTTACAAACCATTATGAAGGATTTATGAGTATATCCCTACTCAAAGAAAACATTTTTATGATTATGGATTATATCCATAAACTATTCAATTTATGTTAAGTGTTTTACAAATTTGGAATTATGTATTGTGGTTCATAAACTAATATAGTGTATGTCATTGTTTAGAAATGGTGCCTAGTGGAAGGAATGGAAACTGTATCAACACACGTAATCCATTTATGGATTTCCCTCCTACTCAAGATAATTATAGTGGATTTGGTGATGAAACTGGTGTTGATTAGATTATCACCATACTAGGAAAACTCGCTTAGGTTATGAATAATAACCTTACCCATATAGAGCACCCTGATCCACAATGTGGAGGATCAATGTTAGACCACTTCAGGAGGAAACAACCACAAAAATTCAATGGGACTATAAATACATTTTTAGCTAAGCAATTGATAAGTTCCTTAGAGAAAATATTTCATACTTTGAGGAGTAACGAAAGGGAAAAAAATTTCATGGCAGTTTATCACCTCACGGGAGATGCAGATCAATGGTGTTCATTAATTCAAAACACAAAGGAAGATGAAGAAGTATCAAATATTGAATGGGGAGAGTTTAAAGAGATTTTATTAGAAAAATACTTTCCTCGTGACCATCGAGCGGATATAGAAAGACAATTTCTGAGTCTGAGGAAAAAAGAGGATGAGAATGTCACAAAGTATGAGGATAACTTTACAAGGTTTGAAAGGCATGCAGAAGATTATATACGTAACCCAAGGAGTAAAATTGATCGATTCTTTGATGGGTTAAAACCATTTCTCCGTCGAGCATTGATCTCACAATCCTTCTCATCATATGAATATATTGTCTCATGTGCTATCAGGATAGAAAAGAAATTCTCTAAGTATTATGACTTTAAATAAAATCAAGAGAATAAGAGATATGTTTAACACTCTAGAAATAAAAATAAGGGGAATAAGGGAAAAGTTTAATTTCCATCCTATGGTAAATGTGGGAAGAAACACCCTGGTACTTGCTTGAAGGGAATATGATTCTGTTACAATTGTGGTGAAAAAGGCCACCAAGATCATTATTGTAAGGTAAAGAAAGAGGTTGTCAATGTTGAATGAAAAAAATGTAGAGAAATGGGTCATTATGCAAATGAATGTCCTAAGCACCAAGGAAACATACCTTAGAAAAGGCCAAGGGAGAAAGGACAAGCTTATACGATCAATACTGTTGAGGTTTAAGCTCTAAATGATGTGGTGGCAGGTAATTTAATGGTTTCCTAAAATTTATCCAATGCTTTATTCGATTCTGGATCATATAATTGTGTCACATCTTCCTAGTTTGCTAAGAAAATTATACATTTCCAATTTGATTTAACAAGTAAGTTTTCAGTCAAAACTCTTAAGGGAAGTATCATTGCAACAAAGTTTTGTGAATAAGTCCCCATTAGGGCATATAAATGTTCTTTATCTACTAATATCATCCTCATACCCATGATTGAATTTTATATAATCCTCAGTATGGATTGGATTTCAGACCATGATGCAGAAATTTATTGTAAGAAAAAGGAGGTTACAATTTTTGATGATGATAAGGAGTACCTTATCTTTAGAGTAGAAATGTCACCACCTAATTCTTATCTAGATCCACCCCCAGTAGCTCAACTAAATTCAATTATTTGGGAGGAATAGAATGAAATAACATGATGGAGGAAAGGAATGTTCAAATAGAGTATTTACCTATTATGCAATAATATGTTGATGTGTTTCTAGAGGATTTACCTAGACGTCCTTTAGAATGAGAAATTGAGTTTTCCATTGATTTAATTCCTAGTTCAAGGCCTATATCGAATACCCCCTATAGAATGGCCACTGTGGAATTAGTGGAACTAAAGAAATAACTAGAGGAATTGAGTAATAAAGGATTTATTTTCTCAAGTGTTTCTCCATGGGGATCCCCTATTATTTTTGTTAAGAAGAAAGATGGATCTATGAGGTTGTTCATTGACTATAGAGAGATCAATGTTATAACAATAAAGAACAAGTACCCCTACCTCGCATTGATGATTTATTCAACCAACTTCATAGAGCTCAATATTTTTCAAAGATTGACCTTCGATCTGGATATCATCAGTTGTGTGTGAAGAAGAAAGACATTCCAAAGACATCATTTTGTACCAGGTATGGGCATTACAAGTTTACAGTAATGCCTTTTGGATTGACTAATGCACCATCTATCTTCATGGATCTAATGAATAGAGTTTTCAGGGAATATCTTGATGAATTTGTAGTGGCATTTATTGATGATATCTTGGTATACTCAAAAATCTATGAAGATTATAAAAATCACGTGTGCACTATTTTGAAAACCCTCAGAAGAAATGAATTATATGGGAAGTTTAGAAAGTGTGAATTCTGGCTTCAGGATATTTCTTTTCTTGGACATATTGTCTCTAAAGATAGAATCTCTATTGATCCTTCTAAGACAAGAGAAATACAAGAATTTCCAGCACCGATGAGTATAACTGAGGTATGCAGTTTTATTGGTTTAGCAGGTTATTATCGTCATTTCGTCCAATTGGCTAACCCATTAACCAAACTCACACGTAAAGGGGTTACATTAATTTGGACAAAAGATTGTGAAGAATGTTTTGAAGAACTGAAGAGAAGATTAGTCAATGATCCTATATTGACTCTACCATCGGGGAATGATGGGTTTGTTATTTATAGTGATGCTTCAAAGAAATGACTTGTTTGTGTCCTTATGTAGAATGATAGAGTTATTTCCTATGCATCAAAAAAGCTAAAAATTCATTAACAAAACTATCCCACCCATGGTCTTGAGTTAGTAGCTGTAATATTTTCTTTGAAGATATGGAGACACTATCTCTATGGTGAAAAAAGTGAGATATATACCGATCAAAAGAGTTTGAATTATATTTTCTCACAGAAAGAACTAAATATGAGGAAAATAAGATGGCTTTAACTACTCAAGGATTATTATTTCACTATACACTACCACCTGGGGAAGGAAAATAAGGTGGAAGATTCTTTGATAAAAAAGGATCATGGAGTTTTGAACAAGATGAGAGTTGAAAGGGACCCTATGTTCATAGACCTAGTAAAGATGGATATGGGAATAATCATGGAAGGTGAAACATCAATACTTTTTCAAATGGTTGCTTAACCATATTTTCTAGAAAGGATAAAAAGTTATCAGACCGATGATGAGGAGTTTCAAAAGAAAATTAAAGCTTTGAACGATGGGAGATTGATCGAATTCGTATATTAAGATGGGATTTTGAAAATTGGGAAGAGTCTTTGTGTTCCTGATATACCTTATCTAAAAAGGGAATTGTTGTATTATGCTCATAGCTCCAATTTCTCTATACACCCTGGTAACACTAAGATGTATAGATATTTGAAGGAATATTTTTGGTGGGACAACTTGAAGAGAGATATTGTTGATTATGTGTCAAGATGTATGGTTTTTCATCAAGTGAAAGCTAGAAGACAACATCCTAGAGGATTCATGCAACCTCTTCCCATACCTGAGTGGAAATGGGATGATATTATGATATACTTTGTCATGGGACTACCAAAGACTCCTATAAGGAATGATTCAATATGGGTCATTTTTGATCGTCTTACCAAGTAGCACATTTTATTGTTATAAGATAAAATTTACCACTTGAATGTCTAGTAAGACTATATATTAATGAATTTTTAAGACTTCATGGAGTACCACTATCGATTGTTTCTGATCATGATCTCCATTTTACATCAATATTCTAGAAAAGTCTTTATAAGTCCTTGGATACTGAACTTTGTTTGAGCACCGCCTACCACCCTCAAACTAATGGACAATCAAAACAGACTGTTCAAACCTTAAAAGATATGTTGAGATCTTTCTCACTTGGCTTTCAAGGTATATGGGATCAATATTTACCTTTGGTAGAATTTTACTATAACAATTTCTTCCATTCAAGTATTCAGATGGTGCCATATGAAGCGTTATATGGAAAATAGATGTCTCACACCAACTTGTTGGGATGATTTTGGTGAAAAAAAACTCATAGGCCCAGAACTTTTTGAGGAAACAATAGAAAAGGTGAAGGTTATCCAAACCCACATCAAAGTATCTCAAAGTAGGCAAAAGAGATATGCCGATAATCGAAGGAAGGATTTCAAATTTCAAGTAGAAGATCATGTTTTCTTGAAGGTAACTCCATGGAAGGGGGTTATACATTTTGGTAAGAAGGGTAAATTAAGTCCCAGATACATCGGACCTTTTTAAATTCTTGAATGAATTGGAATTTTAGCTTATTGTTTGGAAATGCCGCCAAGTCTCTCCAAAGTTCATGATGTGTTCCATGTATCACTATTGAGAAAATGCATGCATGACCCAATGTATGTAATCACCTATAAAGAAATAGAACTAGAACCCGACCTGTCTTATTGTGAAGAGCCTATCAGAATTCTTGATACTAGAGAACAAGTGTTAAGAAACCGAACAACTCATCTGGTGAAAGTTCTATGGAGAAATCATAAGATGGAAGAGGCAAAGTGGGAACCCGAGGAACTTATGATGAAGAACCACCCAAATATTTTTATGTAGTAATATTCTAGAAATTTTGTGGACAAAATTTTTTTAAGGAGAGGAGAATGTAACACCCCAAGCTTCCACTATATGTTTCCCTTTGAATAATGCAATATCTTGCGTTATACGCAACTTGGAGTTTTAACACACCACGACCAATCAAACTAGACGTTATGAATAGTAATACCCACTTTTTGAAGTTTTATAAATTTTATTTTTCAAAACGGACTTCATTTTTGGGTTTGGAATATCAAAATTAGCTTAGGGTGAATTTTTTGTATTTTTCTGAAAACTTTCAATTTTTGATGAATAGTGAAAAACATTGCGTTATTGTTTAAAACTGACCTTTTATTTAAATAATTATTTATTTTATTTAAATTTATAATAGGTAAAAATAGATACATAATACCTATATATGTTCAATTTAATTCATTGGAGTCATTTTATAATAATATTATATATATATAATTGTATTGAACTTTTTACCGTTTTTACCCACCTTCTAGGCGCATTTGCAAATTTGCATAAAACGTAATTTTACCGCTTGTGTGAATTGAATTTCAAAAATCTTAGAGATACGGTTGACATCAGTAAGTAAAATTTGGTTCAATAAGATGAAAATAATTTTTTGTGAATAGTAACTTTTGACTTATTTCCCACGGTAAAAAGTAAATAGGGTAATTAAAGGTAAAAATGATATTATAATTACCCTAACACATGTCCTAATTCTATTGGATAAGTGTTTTTCTACCCAAATCAACCTTAGTAGTAAAATATGATCCTTTTGGTCCACTTGGATTAGATTATAACATTTATTATTATTTTATTTCAAGAAGAGTTAAAAGTGTTAAATTTAAAGTTTAATAACTAAATCATTTTTAATATAGGGTTATACATAAGATAAATTCAACTATAAATATTCATTATAAATATAAAAATATTTCCTACATAATGGTATTTTATTTATAATTTTTAGAAATTAAATATTTAAATTTATTTATGATATAATGATGATGTAGTAATTACCTTACTAATGAAAGATTAAAATAATTGATATTATAAATATCCAAATAAATGTAAATTGAGACTTATGATGAATTAAAATAATTTTATAAGTTAATATGACATTTATGGTTGATTAAATAAATTTTTTCTAAGTGATAAAGTTGTTATGACTTTCATAAAAACAAAATACCAAATAGTGTCAAAATTGACATAAATGAGTTTTAAAAACAAATACTATATTATTAATTGATATAATATTCCTAAAAATATAAGTTTTGGCAAAAAAACATAGATAAGGTTAAATATATCAATAATGAACCACTTGGGGTTCTATTGCATTTTTATAGTAAGTTTATTAACTATTTATTATAATAATACAAGAATACATGGTAAAAGTTAAACTATTTAACTAAGAGTTAAATCTAAAAGATAAGGTTAATATGGTGTCCTAAACCTGTCTAAAACCTATTTGTTGAAAGTTTTTAGACCCATACCCACCTTATCCTCTAAATAAATCATTCTGGAGCTATTATAAATATAACACCCCAAACTTCCATGATACGCTTCTCTTTGAATAATAGAGCAACATGTGTTGTATGCAACCTCGAGTTCTAACACACCGTGACCAATCAAAGTAGCCGTTATGAATAGTAATACCCACTTTTTGAAATTATATAAATTTTATATTTCAAAATTGACTTCATTTTTGTATTCGTAATATCGAATTATCTTATGTTGAATTTTTGGTATTTTTCTGAGAACTTCCTATTTTCGATGAATAGTGAAAAATACTTAAAAACAACTTTTTAATAAAAATAATTTATAGTGATAAATTATATGATTGAGTGGTTGTAAAGTATAATTAGAATATATTTTAACCGTTTTATCCAATGGTGGTCATTATAATTAATTTCACTTTGAAATTGGATATAAACAATTGTCAATCTTTTGATATATATTGTTTCTTAAAAACACGCTATTTGTTGTGACAGCGGGAATTAATTATTAAATTAATTAATTCAACTTATATGTTTTGAATTTTGTAAAATAGACATCATTTTTTAATTAGGAATATCAAATATATCTTAGGGTGAATTTTGGGTATTTTTCTGAAAAACTTCAATTTTTGATGAATAGTGAAACCACTAAGTGGTAGTTAAAAAACTAATTTTTTGTTTAAATGAAAATTTACCACTTTTGTGAATTGAATTTCAAAAATCCGACATACAAGGTTGTCATTAGTAAGTAAAATGTGGTTCAATGAGATGAAAATAATTTTTGGTGAATAGTAACTTTTAAGTTTTATTAATCACGATTAAAGGTAATTAGTGTAATTTAAGGTAAATATAATGTTATAATAATATGAAATTACCTTTACACTTGTCATACCCTTATTGTATGAGTCATGTCCTACCAAGACAATCCATGGTTCAACTTGGGGACCCCATGGAGCCACTTGGGTAAGAAAATGACATTAATAACTTTTTATTTAAAGTAAAAATAAAATTGTCACAAACATGTGTTGTTTTACTAAAAAAATTATTACATGGGGTTATATAAGTTAACTTTTCGACTATAAATATTAATTGGAAAGATAAAAATATTTCCTACATCATGGTATTTGTTTTATAATTTTTAGACATTAAATAAATTAAATTTTTTATAACACCATGATGATGCATCGATTACCTCATTAATTAACGATGTAAATAAAATGAAAATATAATGTAAAATATAAGACTTAAACTTGTCAAAAACCTATTGGATGAGTATATTTATAACCCTTATAACCTTATCCTAGAAATATATAATTTTGGGACCTTTGAAATCCTAAAATCACTTCATAATAATGTAACATTTCATGACTTTCCAAGAGTGCCCCTCCTCTCCTCTTATAAAAGGCCCCCACCTCTACCACCTTATTCACACCTTCAAAGCCATTTGGCTCGGCCAAAATCTGCCAAAATACTCTCTCATCTTCCCTATCTTACTTCTAGAAGCCTCACTTTGGGCAGAAGTCTTCCCAAGGAAGCCTTTAGCTCAAATCAAAAAGAGTTACCCGATTTTAAGGTATTGTCTTCTCTTATGTTCTTTTGTTTTATTTTGCTTCTACAACCCCTTAAACTATTTTTATTCCTTTATTTTGTAACAAAACTAGTATATTAAATATACTAGGATGTTTTTATGAGAATTATTTGATTTAAACTTACACACACATTCATCTAATGGTTAAAGAACATATTGTTTATGTGGGTGGCGAATTACTGCCTCACAAAACGATGATTGTTCAATCTTCTTTTAACACCTCTCATGGTGGACATTAAGATGTAACTATATTTATATATAATATATATTATGTTTATGTTTTCCTTCTGCTTTTTTATTTTTCATTTATGGCATACCTTTATGATTTCCATTATTGGTAAACGTGATAATTTCATTTTAGGAAGTGCGGACTACCGCCCCGTCAAAGTGATTTTAATCGTTAATGCCATATGTGGGACGTATAAAGGATGGAGTAAATGATATTATATATTATATTATACTAGAATTATAATATATCTTTATATAATTATGATTTCATTCCATTAAATATGAAATAGAAATGAAAGTAGTGTTCATGCGTACGTACGGCTTACCGTCTCCATGAACGGTGCATTTCATTTCTTACCTCTAAAGTATATGTAATATTATAAATGCATGTATATACTGGATATATATGATTTATATGATATCTACATCATGAATATAATTCTGGATATAATGTATATTTCCCCACATGAACAACTTGTAATTATAAGAAGCTTATTTTTTACTCAAGTACCAAAGATCGACAAAACGACCGTTATTAACTTAAATAATTACATAATGTTCATAACATGGTAATAAGTGATATAAAAATAATAATGAACTTGAAAAAGGTTCTCAAGAAAGTATAAATTAACCCTAGTTTATTATTCAGGAGGTTAAATAACGATCGAGTCAAGTCGGGCATGAGGTAAGGGACTTCATCTCAATCTCCTTTCATTGAGGCATATTTTATTTTATACACAACTTTATTTTATACAGTGTATAAACCCCTTTGACTTTTATGTTTATTCAAAAGGAATATTTTTTATATGAATCTTTTTACTAAACTACAAAAGGGAATGTTTTTTTGTCGTACGTATGCGGCGACAATGACTTCTCCGCCACTGTGACCATTATTCGAGTTTCGGCTTCCTCTACAAGCCATAACTTTTTTTTAATTGAAAAATAAATACCAAGTTTTACTTTTCTTTTATTTTGGTATTGAAAATGGTTTTTATAATTTTTTTATTATATCAATGTGTTGTATTGATATCTTATGATTGAAATTTGGAAATGTTATGCATGTTTTATGTGATACGATTATATTATGGTTTATGATATGTTTAAACCTTTTCATATAAGGAATGCATTGGACTTAATAAGTGACAGGTGGAGCCCGCTATAGCTCCTCAATGCATCGGCAGGTCTCATGAGACAAACTAGTGTCTTGGAACAAGGCCTTGAAAAAATCTTATTTGTAGTCTTAGAACGAGGCCTTGGCTACGTGGTTATGATAGTCTGGAATTATGCATTCCATTATTATGAAAGTGGTTATTCATATTGCATGTGATTATTTGACTAGTAGAATATCCATGTGAATAATTAAATGGCATTATTTCATTTTATCTTTTCCATATTATGTTGAAGTTCAAGTTTAAAAGGCTTTTGTTTTAGTTATACATTGCCTTAAATGTTTATGTTTATTTATGAAAGCTTTCGCTATATTGTTATCCTTACTGAGCATCTGAGCTCACCCCTTTCTATGTTTTATTTTTCCTAGGATGTGAAGAAATATTTAATGACTGACCTATAGGGATAGTCTGAAGGGGATATGAGTGTGGACTATGGAGACTATGTTATTGTATTTTTTCACTTTATGATGTAATGTAACATTTATGAATGTATCTAGTGTTTCCAAGGCTACTAAACTAATCATTCTTTCGAGACTTGATCTTTTGTGATCATTCCAATGTTACGTAATAATGCATCGACTCTGGGTAACTGGGGTCGGGGCGTTACAATAAACCAAATATGATTGTATAATAAAATAATATGTCAAGCTTTTCCTAAAGTGACACTCACCTCTCTTATAAAAGGTCACTTCCCCTTCTATCAAAATCACACCTCCAAAGCCAATTGTCCCAGAAACCCCATGCACAAATATCCTCCCAACTACCCTGAATTCTATCTATAGGCCTTACTTTGATCAGAAATCCAACCTAAGGATCCCTTTTGATCAACTCAAAAGGAAACACCCGAAGAAGAGGTAATAATTTCACCACCTCTTTCAAAGTTATTTTTTCTTCCACTTCCTCTTTCTTTGTTGTTTATATACCAAAATAGTAAATCCAGTACCTTATACATACTGTGATGTTATTATAAATATGGTACAACTATATTCATTATTCTATCCATCCTATGAATGACAAGCCACCATACGTGCGTACATACGGCTTACCGTCTCCATGTTGTGGTGTAGTTTGTTATTCAAACACTTAATTATTTGGATGGGTATAATAATGAGTATAAATTATGTAAATATAAAATATAAAATTTTAAGTATTCTGTATATATGATATGCCATCCAATTACATACTATTTCACCATTAATAGAATGATATATTCACTCGTGCGTATGTACGGATTACCGTCTCCAAGAACGTGATAAAATTCATTCCCCATCATAACCATTCATGAATAATTTTCATTTTATGATTAAAAATAATGTTTAAGAACTTAATATAATTCTCTATATGAATCAAATACATCCTATACATAACAAAAATGGCTTACGTAATCAAGAATATAAAGGAAAACGAATCAGTTAACACTTGAAACAATGATACTACTGAAATATTATTAACAAAGCAATATTAGAATATCATATATGATATAATATTTATGTATTTGGTTATTTTATAATTTAATAACTATGATTTAACTATTATAAAGAAGTTTAACATACCCTCGATCAAGGAAAATTACAATTTAAGGGTTAATTTTACAATCTTTTTATTATCCGATATTGTTGATACATGAGTATATACTAGGACCTCTTTATCATCCACATCCATGTTTCTTAAAAATGTATTTCAAAACATTTTTAATATTTCCTAGATTATGGTTTAAAGTCATTTATACCCTTGTTTGACTTTATATAAAAAAATTGAAATGAATATTTCCGTCACTTTCCAAAAAAAGTACTTTATGACCTTTTCGACAAATTGAGATAAGAATGTTTTTTTAACTTATACGGCGGGTGCAAATATTTTCCACCATTATAAAACCTTCATATCCTCTCTTAAAATATTATAAGAATATTTTCTAAATAAATGTTTTCTTTTATAATTATGTGACTTTTAAATGATTTCAAAATAGAAAGAGATATTTCTCTCAAATAGTTTTGATTTTATCTATATTGTAATGACTCGGACCCGGCCAGCCACCCGAACAGTACCGAACGGTTCGGGTGTTACGACCTTAGGCACACCTCCCCTGAATGCCAAAGGCTTCCGACTAGAAGCGAGGGTCTGAATAGGTATAGTGGGGAGGCTATACCCTCTCGGAGGAAAACAATGGTACTGGTCTGAGTATGAAGCTAAAAGTGCAGCGGAAAATGAATGACTCGGTAGACTCGAACCAGACCCACATAGAGGAAGCATATCAAATATAAATAAACCAGCGAAAGCAATATAGAAACAACAGTAGCGAAAAGTAAACAGAACAACATGTTGAAGAATACAAGCAACTACTATTGTAAACAAACAAGGCATGCATCGAAAGAAAGTCATACAGCTCAATATATAACGGCGCCAATGGCTAACCAATAATTGCTACATAATAAGGTAGCATGCTAATGCAAAAGGGAAAACTAAACAAAGTAACTCTAGCAAGGAAAGACCTCAAGGTCTATACCAGTCTCCATGCCAACAGCACTAAAGTCCAGCTCCTAAGGCTAACCCTCTACCTGCACGAAATTTCATAAAGTCTATACGTGTCCCGAAGGGCCCATTTAGGGTGTGAGACAAATCTCATTAGGATACCACACAAGGGTGTGTAACTAATATAAGTGTTTAGGAAGACATGCTTATATAATAAAAATAGTAAACAGTACAATTCCCAAAAGTAAACACGAACTTCACTGGTACTCAGTAGCCACCAGGAAGTGTCACCTGCTTCAGCCAATGCCGGGATGTCTGGTCTGTAGCCCAGCACCTCGTGCCACCTGAAACCATGTGTCTCCAGTACCGACGTCCCAAAGGCACACCCAAACATCATAACCCAGATCGGAAGCTCAACATGCCCATGGAACAACATCCGGAGGAACAACAATATCTGTCCTCATATAATAACCGGAGGGACAGCGATGTATGCCCTCAAATCACGGCGAGACTCTGCCCCCAACCCGACCGCCTCAAAGCTATCTCCTGAAGGCTCCTCACCTTCCATGTGTCTTCCTATGGAAATCACCCCCAAACCAAAAATACATAATCGCATCTACCGGGGGCCTCTACCCAGCGAGTGGTCGTACCACCTCATCTCGGAGTCTATCTATGTGCACACTACTCAAAAGTACCCGGTGAGCGGTAATCACCTCAGTATGTCCCCAAGCCACAACACATCTAACACCTCGTGCACCTGCGAACCTGTCGCTCAAGTCTGATGGTCTCTCCATCTAAGTAACCTGAGCCAAGCCCAACCCAATAGTCCAACTGCCTCAACCAACTTCCATGACGCCCAATCCTGTGGTAGCAACCACCCAAAGTAACCTGAGCCAAAGCCACAACCTATGATCCCCATCACTCAACAATATATCTGGGCCATTCCCAACACAACAAGAAGTTTAACACAGGCAATATCACACATTACATATTCATACTTGGAAGCAACACTTTAAACAGTAAATTGCTAAACAGTCAAATTGCACTAAATTGTGCTAATCCATACCAGCACCTAAGGTCTTAAATAGATTACTAACATGCTTTAACAAATCAACTCCACAGTTTAATCCAACATCATCAAAAGCAGTCTAAATTCAGCAGTTCAAATACTAGTCCAAATCATACGCATTTCAGCACCCTCGGCCGAATTACCCCAAACGATCTATGACCACTCACCCGGCCTCGCTCAAGCACAAAAAGGGTCATGGAATACCTAGAGGCATCCCACAATGCAGATAAACTATTAAGGATAATTAAACAAGGGTGTCGCTCAATACCCCACGCTGCGCCCAAAGGTCACAACCCCCAAAAGTCTACGAAAACACGAAAGAAGGTATGAACCACCCACCTCGTACTCATACGATGACACTCCTATGATATCAGCCTCTGAAAAGGTCTGAATCGTGGTAGATATGCATTTCTATCAAATCCGGCAACTCCATTCAGATGGAATATGTGGAGGAACAGGTGAGGAATCAAGGACGAAAAAGGGTGTGTGGGGTTAGCCTTTCCAATGCGGTCCTGCAGCCACCAACGGATTGAAGAACGGACAACGTATGAAGAATCTAGGAGGGTTTGAGTTTTTTGGAGGTTCTCGGATGAACCGTTCGTCCAACAGGGAATAAGAAGTGTTTTCCCGAAATAAGACGCGACGACGTCTCGGACGATCAAATAAAAATAAAATTACACAGCGTGTATTTTCAAAGTACATGTCGTGTAGATGTGTTTCCATATTCCGACTTAGGTGGAGTCCAGCACACGACTCGGACCGTGTAAATGGTCAAAACACAACCAGGGACTTGGCCTCTACACGGAACAAGGTTACCCGGCGTGTTAAGGAAGACTACACACCGTGTAGATGGAAATTTACACCAGGCACCACATGACATGTACTTGGCCTCGCACGATTAAGGATACACGGTGTGTCTATAAATACACGCCATGTGGTAAGAAACTTCTACACGGTCATCACACGACATGTACTCGGTGAGAACACGGTCAGTCTCTCGGTTAGCACATACACGGCGTGTACTTAAAGTACACGGCATGCATTCTGGAAATTTCCAGAAACTGCCCAGATTTTCCAAACTTCTCAGAAACCAGCAAAAAAAATTCAAACAAGGTTGGGATTTTGACATGTTCTAAAAACCCGAGTTCTTACAAACTCCCCACCTTAATGTAGCTCGTCCCCGAGATACCAAACGAAACCAGGATATGGCATCGAACACGCTCATCCCGGTTAACCAACCCGGACTACCCCAGTCTCAAGGTTCTAGCTAAATTCCTAAAGGGATCCCCACCTTAGGAATTGCCTACTCGGTCTCAACCAACAAGGCTCAAAGCAAACGAAATAAACAAACATGTCCCAACGACCTATTTCCCAGACCCATGGTCCTTCTGTGATACATCGTCACCCCTGCACCTCCTCGGTGCTCACATGTTGCTTCTGACACCCAACGTAACCCTCACTGCATCGGCATCCGCCTCCAAGATGTCTTGCATCTCATATATGATCCAATCAAAACCCGATGCCTTGCACCTTAAGTAACCTGCATCCACGATGCCCAGATTCCCACGGCACCTCACGTAACCTGAATCCTTGATGCTCCTGATTCTGCGCATCTCAAATATATAATAAAATATATAACGCATCTGATATGATGCCAATCCCACTAAATAGTCTCTAGTCAGTCCACAAGTAACTTGTGAAACTTGTGCACTCAACCAAACACGCCTCAAGAGGCCATGCCAAAATAAAGCAAAGAAACTCACGGCCACACCCGCGGTGTACCTGCCACTGTCATCGGCTCTCCAGCCTGCTCAATCCCTGGCAGCTCCAGAGCATGCACCTGGCCTGAAGCCCGACTGCCTGATGCCTGACCTCCCTGTGGTGCTGCTCCAGTCACCGGCCACTGGCCCCTCAGCTGGATCCCACTATCCCTATAACTTCCTCCACGTACAGCTGAACATTGACTACTCTCTCCTGGTACTGAACCTGAAACAGCACCTGATGCCACAGTCTACCCTGGTCCCTGCCTACCGACTGTCTGAGAAGGATATCTGCAAAACCTCTCTAGATGCCCAACCTGTCCACACACCCGGAACTCCTTCAGGGGCTTATCGCACTGAGCTCGAACATGTCCCCGCTACCCACACTAAAAGAAAATCATTAATAAACTGCCACGAGGTGGCCTAGCTGAGTCCTTGGCCTACCCACCCTGCTGGAACTCATCTCTACCTCGCTTTATACTGTCTGGACCATCACCTGAAGCTATCACCTTGCCAAAATAATATTTCTCTCTCTAGTTTCCCTCAGGATATGAGCTCCTGATTCACCGCCTCGGAGAAGAAACCCAGCCTGAAGATGTTTACCAGAACCCGAATGGCGTGTCGTAAGCCATCCTTGAAGTACCTCACCCTAGCTGCATCATCACTTACCATACCAGGTACAAATCAAGACAACTTTGTGAAGGTAGTAGTGTTGTCCATGACAGACATATCTCCCTGCTGAACACTCAAGAACTCCTGAGCTCTCTCTTCCCTCAGTGTCTCCAGGTAGAAGTGCTCAAAGAACCTGTCCTCGAAGTCCTTCCAAGCCAGTCCCTCATGCCTACGAGCCTGAACTTGTACATCCCACCAATGCTTCGTCGGTCCTCTCAGCATGTACATCACCAGCTTGACCCTCCGCCATGGAGGTGTCTCAATATGCTCGAAAATCATCTGCATACTCTCTATACAGTTCTCAGCTGCCTGCATACCACCCTCTCTCTGAAAAAGTGGCGGGTGCTGCGACTGGAACTCTCGCGTCAGATACGCCATAGAAGGCTCTGTACCCTGCACGCCTTTTTCAATCCCCTGCAAGACACGTACCAGGCTAGATCAGAGCTGCTCGTCAAGCCACGCCCGAATGATGCCAAACCTGGATACTGTCCTGCCTACATTGGATCCTGAACCCGATCCTGTCCCTAAGCCTGTACCTGCGGCTCATGCTCTGCCTGCACCGAATTCTGACCCTGATCCTACGGCACTGTATCATCTCCTTCCTGACGCTCCATCGAGTCATGAAGGAGTAACCTTCAGAATACCATAAATGTTCAGACATCCCATATATACATAAAAATATATTCTACGCAGATAAGGAAAGCAGTAAAAGGTAGTGCATAACAACTACCCTTACTCCCCCTCACCGCAACCCATGCCCCACGGCATCCCGGCCTCATGGCCTCCTTACCAGCTCTCAACAGAGCCAAGTATCAATGGTACCCCGGGCCATGCCCATCCTGACAACTCACATTGCCTCAAACCGATGACCGGGTCGCCCAATCCTGACAGTTACACTGCCTCACCCATAGTAAATTCCTTCTCTCATAAGAGCCAGACCCAAATTTCCTGCACATGCAATTCTACAAAATACAAAGCATTGAATACACATTGCAATAAACAAGTAGTTCTATCAGGAGTTTTACATATTCACATTTCAGATCATACCTAGCATGGAAAATGATTTTTTTTATTCACATGGTATTATCACTTCACAAAGAATACGTGTATTTATGAAATTGAAATACCCTAAAATGTGCCTATCAAAATCCAAGCAAGAAACCCTTGTCATACCGGCCAAGGTTTACATATCAAAATCAATAACATCACACAATAAGTGAGACACCGAGGTGGAAATCACATAAACCATAATCTGAGTAAGAATAAATAGCAATTCCCACCCATGAAAACTCAATCCATCCCTCATACATGGGGCTACAGGCACCCAAGAACGAGTTCAAAATTCAGTTCCAACAACCACCTATCTTCAGTATACCACATCCCAAATAGTAAGACCAACAGAAAATAAAAGAGAAGTCTCAAACTCATTAGTGGCCAACAAAGCAATGATACTAAATCTGGGTCAATAACTCCTCTGATACCACTTTGTAACGACCCGGACCCGGCCAGCCACCCGAATAGTGCTGAACAGGTCGGGTGTTATGACCTTAGGCGCACCTCCCCTGAACTCCAAAGGCTTCCAACTAGCAGTGAGGGTCTGAATAGGTATAGTGGGGAGGCTATACCCTCTCGGAGGAATAAAATGGTACTGGTCTGAGTATGAAGCTAAAAGTGCAGCGGAAAATAAATGACTCTGCAGACTCAAACCAGACCCACATAGCGTAATCATATCAAATATCAATAAACCAGCGAAATCAATATAGAAACAACAATAGTGAAAATTAAACAGTACAACATGCTGAAGAATACAAGCAAATACTACTATAAACAAACAAGGCATGCATCGAAAGCAAGTCATACAACTCAATATATAACGGCGCCAATGGCTAACCAACAATTGCTACATAATAAGGTAAGTATGCTGATACAAAATGGAAAACTAAACAAAGTAACTCCAACAAGGAATGACCTCAAGGTACATACTAGTCTCCATGCCAACAGCACTAAAGTCCAGCTCCTGAGGTTGACCCTCTACCTGCACGAAATTTCATAAAGTCTATACGCGTCCTGAAGGACCCGTTTAGGGTGTGAGACAAGTCTCAGTAGGATACCACCCAAGGGTGTATACCTAATATAAGTGTTTAGGAAGACATGATTATATAAGAAAAATAGTAAACAACACAATGCCCAAAAGTAAACACGAACTTCACTGGTACTCAGTAGGCACTAGGAAGTGTCACCTGCTTCGGCCAACGCCAGGATCACTGGTCTGTAGCCCGGCACCTCGTGCCACTTGACACCATGTGTCTCCAGTACCGACGTCCCAAAGGCACGCCCAGCCATCGTAACCCAGCTCGGAAGCTCAACCTGCCCATGGAACAACATCTGGAGGAACAACGATATATGTCCTCAAATAATAACCAGAGGGACAGCGATGTCTAGCCTCAAATCACGGTGAGCCTCTACCCCCAACCCAACCACCTCAAAGTTGCCTCTCGAAGTCTCCTAACCTTCCACGTGGCTTCCTATGGAAAGCACCCCCAAACCAAAATACCTAACCGCATCTATCGGGGGCCTCTACCCAGCGAGTGGTCATACCACCTCATCTCAGAGTCTATCTGTGTGCACACTACTCAAAAGTACCCGGTAAGCGGTAATCACCTCAGTATGTCCCCAATACACAACACATCTGACACCTCGTGCCCCTGCGAACCTGTCACTCAAGTCTGATGGTCTCTCCATCCAAGTAACCCGGGACAAGCCCAACCCGAAAGTCCAACAGCCTCAACCGACGCCTATGACGCCCAATCTTGTGGTATCAACTACCCAAAGTAAACCAAGCCAAAGCCCCAACTTGTGATCCCCATCACTCAACAATATATATGGGCCATTCCCAACACAACAAGCAGTTCAACACATGAAATATCACACATTTCATATTCATACTTGGAAGAATCACTTTAAACAGGCAATTACTAAACAGTCAAATTGCACTAACTTGTGCTAATCCATACCAGCACCTAAGGTATTAAACAGATTACTAACATGATTTAACAAATCAACTCTACAGTTTAATCCAATAGTATCAAAAGCAGTCTAAATTCATCAGTTTAAATACTGGTCCAAATCATACGCATTTCGGCACCCTCGGCTGAATTTCCCCAAACGAGCTATAACCTCTCATCCGGCCTTGCTCAAGCACAACAAGGGTTAGGAAATACACAGAAGCACCCCACAATGCAGATAAACTATTAAAGATAATTAATCAAGGGTGTCTCTCAATACCCCACGTTGCGCCTGAAGGTCGCAACCCCCAAAAGTATACGAAAACACAAAAGAAGGTATGCACCACCCACCTTGTACTCGTACAATGACACTCATTTGATATCAGCCTCTGAATCGGTCTGAATCGCGGTAGATCTATGTTTCTGTCAAATCTGGAAACTCCGTTCGGATGGAATATGCAGAGGAACAGGTGAGGGAAGAAGGGTGCGTGAGGTTAGCCTTTCTGATGCGGTCCCGCAGCCACCAACGGATCGAAGAACGGACAATGTATGAAGAATCTAGGAGGGTTTGAGTTTTTTGAAGGTTCTTAGATGAACTGTTCGTCCAAAGGGTAAGAAGAAGTGTTTTCCCAAAATAAGACGCGACGACATCTCGGACGATAAAATAAAAATAAAAGTACACGACGTGTATTTTCAAAGTACATGCCGTGTAGATGTGTTTCTGTACTCTAACTTAGGCGAAGTCCAGCACACGGCTTGGACCGTGTACATGGTCAACACACGTCCAGGGACTTGGCCTCTACACGGAACAAGGTTACACGACATTTCAAGGAAGACTACATTCCGTGTATATGGAAATTTACACCTGGAACCACATGACATGTACTTAGCCTCGCACGGTTAAGGATACACGACATGTCTATAAATACACGCCATGTAGTAAGAAACTTCTACACGGTCATCACACGGCATGTACTCGGTGAGCACACGGCCGGTCTCTTGGTTAACACATACACGGCGTGTACTTAAAGTACACGGCGTGTATTCTGGAAATTTCCAGAAACTGCCCAGACTTTCCAGACTTCTTAGAAACCAGAAAAACAAATTCAAACAAGGTCGGGATTTTGACCCATTCTAAAAACTCAGGTTCTTACATATATCAACATCCTTTGATGGATTTTACACTTGTTTGAAGTTGATTTATTATGATACAATCTTTTATATTGTATTAAGGGTTTGTGATATGTTTAACTGTGGATGTGTTATTTTTCTACCATTCATGGTTTATGGTTAAAGTATTAACATTTCATATGATAGTTTTAATATGAATTTTTATGTTATATTTCAACCTTTTCATATGAGGAATTCATTGGACTTAGTAAGTGATGGGTGGAGACCACTATAGCTCCTCGATGCATCGGTAGGTCTCATGAGACAAACTAGTGTCTTGGCACAAGGCCTTGACAAAATCTTATCTGTAGTCTTGGAACGAGGCCTTGACTATGTGTTTATGATATCCGACATTATTCATTCCATCATTATGAAATTGACTATTGATATTACATGTGATTATTCGGCTAGTATAATATCCATTTGAATAAGTAAATAGCATTATTTGATTTATCTTTTCCATATTATACTGAAGTTTAATTTTAAAAGGCTTGTGTTTTAGTCTTATACATTACCTTAAATGTTTGTGCTTATTTATGAAAGTTTCCACTATATTGTTATCCTTATTGAGCACCTGATCTCACCCATTTATATATTTTATTTTTTCCTGGACGCAAAGAAGTATATTATGACTGACCTGAAGGGATAGTCTAAGGGAGATGAATGTGTTAAAATGAGACACAATGTTGTTGTTTTTCAATTCATAATTTAATGTAAAACTTATGTTTGCAGCTAGTACTTCCAAGACTACTAAAATGATCAGTCTTTAGAGATTTGATCTCATGTGATCATGCCAATGTTATGTAATAATTCACCGACTCTGGGTAACTGGGGTCGAGGAATTTCATTCTTACTTAGAAATATTTTCATCTTCCTTTTGTCTTAAACTCGGGAATTTTCTCTCCATATCCGCTCGTTTCTCACAAGGAAAATATTTTTTCCAAAAAAGAGTACCTTAAAATCCTTCTAATACATGGTTTCTATTTCTTATAATTCCATATTGTTTTGTATTAATTACCACCATTGATTCACATATCTTGAGAGATGATAAACTTCCATGAGAAACTTATCCCTTTCATTACTTCCCAAAGTGAGAAATATATTTCTAAAGAACTTATCCATTGATCAGCTACAAATGGATTTATAGTCCAATTAAATGATTAAGGTTTTTGATACATGAAGTGGTATAAAATTTTTACACCATATTGTGTATTTTTATTCTGATCCATATGAGAAAGGTTATTATTCATAACCTAAGTCAGCTTCACCAATATATTTATAATTTGTCCAGCTCCAGCTATAGTTCTAGCTCCAGCTTCATTATCTTTCCCATGAGGTAAATCCTGACATGGATTATGTGTATTGAAATGGATTCTATTCCTTATACTATGTTCCATTTCTAAAAAAAATCATACAATATATTAGATCATAATATTATGAAACTTAATTTATGATTCTAAAACTAGTGAAACACTTAACATAAATTGAAATTTTTATTCATATCTAAACTCAAAATCATAAAATTGGTTTCTTTGGGAATATTCTCAAATAAAAACAATTTCAAATCCTTCATAATGTTTTTTAAATAAAATGTGAATTAACCCAAGCATATCCCCCGGGAGTGTTAAACTAATTGTGCAACAAGATTCATTTTTGTGAACTACGCGATGATCAAGTCAAATCCCAATGTGCCCTTTTTTGAGTTATTACCCCTAGGTAAAAATATTCCAGATACACATACACTTATAGTATCCAGACTAGGATGTATTTCTAAGAAATCCATATAAAATCTACCTTACCAAAACTTTAGGAAGTTATACTATACTTAGACTTATCCTTAAAGTTATTAATAGGGTTATGTTCTCTAATATATGTTTTCCTAAATCTAGTTACCATGGTTTCTACTAAACTTTCTCTAATACTAACTATAAATATCCTAACCCTAGTAGCTAGATTCTATGGTTACTTTAATACATTGGAACTAGATACAAGGAATCACATCCCAAAGGACCAAATAGTTTGGTAGTCTTGTAAAACTAGATACATATTTTAATTCCACATTAAAATTTAAAACATAAAATACAACATAGTAATTCCTTTTATCACACCATTATTACCTTAGAATATCCCTACATATCAATCATAAAACACTTTCTGGCATCCTGGGTAAAGGAAAAATAAGAATGGGTGAGATCAGATGCTCATTAATGGTATACGTATAATGGAAGCTATCACGAATACATACGGCATAATCAATACGGCAGGGTAAATAACTGAAATCATGTTTAATTTAATAAATAACTTGATAATGAATAATAATATGGCAAGAATAAATTATGATAAAATAATTCCATATAAATAATCACATGATGTTGAAACTTATTCATGGATATCATAACTAATCAAATAATTACATGGACATCAATAACTAATATCATAATGAAGGAATGCATAATTTTGGACATCATAAAAATATTTTCAATGCCTCATGCTAAGACATCTTTTATAAATGGGTAAGGCCTCATCCAAATAAATACCCAAGCTAGTTTATCTCATGAGACCTACCAATGCATCGAGGGGATATAGTGGGCCCCACACATCACTTACAATGTATAATTCATTCCTCATATGAAAGGGTAAAAACACAATCAATGTAAACATTTGTATTGAAAAACTAACAAATGAAATGTTAATAATTTCCCCAATCAGTAAACATAATCATAAACCATTCAGAGTAATGTAGTGAATGGTATCAAAATAGTACATCCCCAATCAAAATAATCATAAACCATGCAGTTAAATAATTTGGGTTTTATCATTACAACATATACAAATGGATCATAAGTAAAATGATGGTTGTTTTCATTTATGAATAGAAATACCATAAAAATGTCATTAAAAAATATTGAGGTAAATACCCTTTTCACTTTGAAAATCACTTTTTAAAACTAAAAATTTCTATAATATTAGGGGAAATTTTCTTTAAAAAATATCCTTGTAAAATTGTAAAGGAATCTTCAAAACAATGAGTGGCCATGACATTGGTTAATTCCATACATTCCTTATAAGTTAAAAAACATTATTTTCACACTGTTGCAAAAAGGTTAAAAAGCATATCACTTGGAAAATGATAAGAAGATTCATTTCAAATAAATTTTTAAAATTTAAAAAATGTGTAAAAATATATTTAATGAATCATTTATATAATGTTAAAAAAAATTCAAATATTTTTAAAAAACACGGATATGGAAGAAAAAGGATTTTTTATCAAAGAGAGAAATAAAGTCATTTTTCTTAAAAACATTTTCTCAATGATTTTAAGTACCAAAGAGAATGAAATGGTATTATTACATTAAAAATTCATGAATAACCAGAGGATAATAAAATATATTTTTTTTAAGATAAAAATACCAAATAATTCACCTAAGGGAGACTTAAACATAAATAATCCTGAATATTGATGAGATTGTGAAATAAACCCTTACCACTTTGGTAACTTTTGAATTGTAAGCCCCATTAAAGAAATAACTTCAAAAGAAACTTTAAATACCATGAATATAAATGTATTCATGATATAATATATCAAAGTGGTATTATATACACCACCCAAAAGAAATATTTGGTGAATATGGAATAAGTCTCATTGAAGTAAAAGTGAGATGAGAAATCCTTACCTCATGTTTGATATCCTTCATATGTGTTTGAACCTCTTATATAAAAAATATAGATTTATTATAAATATATTATAGAACCATAATAATATATATCATACCATATATTATTTATTTATAACTTTTTATCACCCATTTATTAACAATTCTTCATTAAAAATCGCTATTTCGGGTAATAACTACTTTGTTTTTCATGTATGTTTTGGTTTAGTAGTTTTAGTCCTTGTACATAGATCATGGTTACATAATCTCTAGAATGTTATTAATTATATAAATATCATGTATATTCATTATATATTTATTTATATTAATCCATATATGTTATATAAATAAATGAATTACAGCGTTCATGGAGATGGTAGGTCATATGTGTGATATTATAATTTAAGAAGTATAAATGTGTCATAAATATCATATATATATATATATATACATTAAATCCATAATTATATCTATTTTTATAAATGGTGATAGAAAATTAATTACATCAGTTTGTGAGGCGGTAGTCTGTCGTGCACACGGTCGATGATTTTATTTCCCATTTGATGGAAGAGAAGAAGGATATAGCTTATGTAATTAAAAAATAACATATCACAATATTTAAGATATGGGTGCTAATATTTTATCATTTTTTTAGAATATTTTAAGGATTTATAGGAATAAATAATATTAAAATTCATGGTTAAGAACTATACCTTTTCTTCGGAGAACCTCTTTAGGCTTATACCTAAATTCCTCCTAGAATGGTTTTTTGATCAAAATAGGGACTCTATATCATGATAAGGGATTTAATAAATTTATTTTGGTAGGGATTATATGAACTAAAGTGCTTTAAAAGTGTGAATAAGAGAGGATATGGGGTTCCCTTTTATAACTGGGGGAGAGGACACACTTTGAATTTTTTAAAAGAATAAATTATACCAACATTTTTCACATGAAAAAATTATCAAATATATCTCATTATTGAACATTAAATGATATAAGATCTAAATATTCCCCAAAAATTATAATTGGACAAGTTTTTAGTTCAATTTTACCCTTATATTCTTAGTTTAAACCTTAGTAAACTTGTTTTAACCTTAACCGTGGTAATTAATTTTTACTATTTTTACTATTCATTTTGAGAAAAAATTAAGTTGAAATTATTACAAGATATTAATTATGATGATTAAAAATATTGAATTTATTTATAAAAATTTATATCACATAATTGGTAGAATTTAATTTAAAATTAAACCTATATACATGATGAAAAAGTAGTTTTCTAATGAAAAGTTTTCATAAGTTTAAAAAGTCTGTATATAAAAATTGAAAATATATTGATTCCAATGACCTAAATTGGATTAATTATAATAAAATTAAACTTATTTTACTTTTAAAACAATTTTAAAACAAAATGTGACTTTTAATTGATTTAAATGAAAAGGTGGTTTTCAATAAAAATCAACATTTTTCACTATTCATCGAAAAATTAATCTTTTCAAAAAATTATCAAAAATTCATTCTATGATAATTTTTAAATTATGATTTCAAAAACTAAGTTAATTTTTAAAAATAAATTTTCTATGTGACAAAAATTAATTTTAAAATAATTATGGAAAAAGCAACAAAACATATTTTTAAAAAGATGCAATTTTTCAGAAAAAATATATCATTTTCTTTCAAATGATTTTTATTTGAATTTATAATTAATTGATTCTAATAAATTTATTTATACATTTATAAACCATATACTTTTCATAATTTAGTTATTCTTATTCATACCTGCCAATTTAATGATGAGGTTATAATGTTCATAATTAAATAATATATTTTGTGGGTCATTTAAGCTCGGTATTGTATATTGTATACACTATAAGACATAATGTTCTTATTATAAAATATTGAGGTGTTTCAATAAAACCATCAAAGGTCAAGGCAGCTGTCTCTTGGGTATCACCCAAGAACGTGGTAGAGGTTTTTAACTTCCTTGGTCTTATGGACTATTTTTGGAGGTTCGTATCTGATTTCTCTAAAATTAAAAATCCTCTCATAGCCATAACTAGGAAGGACCATGTTTTCATTTCGAGTAGTTAGTGTTAGGAATTGTTCAACTTCCTAAAGGGAAAATTGATCAGATCTCCAATTTCCATAGGAAGGGGTGATGTTTGAGGTGTTCAATGATTCTTTCCTTCTAGTATTAGGTTGAATCTTGATGAAATATAAGGTAGTGGGTTTTATGGGTCTAGGAAGTTATTCCCTCATGAGCATAACTATGTCACCCATGATCTGAATCAAGAAGTAATTGATCTTTCACTAAATATGTGGTAAAATTACCTTATTATAGAATGCTCTATTGTCTTTACCAATCACAAGGGCTTCAGGTATGTCTTTTCTTAGTGTGAACTGAATCTACTACAATAGAAGTGGATGAAGTTTTTTTAGGAATATGAATTTAACATCTCATACACATTATTAAAGGGGAATGTTGTGACTAATGTGTTGAGCAGGAATTCACGGAAGGATGTTTTTTAGGTGTCTAAATATTCTTAGAGGGTGATGGAGGATTTGGCATCCCTGCACTTATATATAAGGTTGGATGATGGTATATTTTTCTTATTTCTAATGTCGATGTAGTCTTCTGTGATGTTTTTTTGTAAAGGAGTCTCCATGAGGAGACTTGGAGGTAGCGGTATTGTGTAACTATGTTGTTCATAGTGATGCTCTAAAGGGATGGTTGGAGGATGGTCAGAATCGGATGTTGTTTAAAGGGAGGATTTTCATTATAATGGTGATGAGAGAGTGATTCCTTCATGAGTTTCATAGATCACCTTTAGTGGTACACCCAAGAGTAACCAAGATGTATCATGGTCTAAGGATACAGTTTTGGTGGACTGGGATAAAATAGTTGGTGTCATAGTTTATATATAAATATCTAGTTATCCAATAGGTAAAGTAAGAACATTGTGTTCTTCATGGTTTATTGAATCCCTTGTTTGTTCCTAGGTGGAAATGGGAATACATATTAATGGACTTCATCATAGGATTACACTAGTCTTAGGGAGGATGTGATGTTATCTAGGTAATCATGAATCGGTTGAAAAAGTTGTCTCACTCCCTAGTGATCAAGGATTCAGGAACTGTGGATGTCTTTTAAAGGAGGTATATAGATGAGGTTTTATGGATACATATAGTTTTGAGGTCCATTTTCTCTGATTAGGATTCTCATTTTACCTAGTAATTCTAGAGAATATTTCATCATGTGTTTGTCACTTAGTTATGCATCAGAACTTCTTTCCACCCTCAAATAGATGGGAAGATAGATCAAACATCCATACATTGGAGGATATTTTGTGGGAATGCATCTTGGACTTCTACATATCATGGGAAAATAACTTTCCCTTGGTTGAGTTTGTTTATAACAATATCTACTACTCATCTATTTGCATGGACCCATTTGAGGCTTTATACAGAAGTTCGTTTCATTCTCTATTATGTTGTGTTGATATTAGAGAGTCTCTAGTTCTTGGTTTCAATGTGATATAGAACATAATAGATAAGTATTAGGTTATTCATGAGAGGATAAATGCAGTGTCGGACCATAAGATGTCTTATGTCAATTGTAGGAGAAGGACCTTAGATTTCAAGGTTAGGGACCATGTGTTCCTGAATTTCTCTCCTCATTATGTGTATTGGAGGTTTGGTTGGGGGAGTAGGCTCTCGCCCCTATTTTTTGGGCCTTTAGAGGTGTTAGGGTGCATTAGAAAGGTGTCTCATTGATTAGTTCTTCCATTGTTGATGGATAGGATCTATAACATCTTCCCCATATCTCAAATCCATCAGTATCTTTACAATGACTCCCGTGTTATTTATTGGGGAGAGTTATATATTGATGATGAAATGACATTCATGGACATTCCATTAGGTATCTAGGATCATTGGGAAAAGGTCCTGAGTGGACAAACCCCTTGGTTAGTGTGTTATAGAGGAATGGTAGCTTATAGGAGAGTATTTGGGGGGTGTGAGGTGCAGATGCATGCCCAATACCCCGATCTATTTTTTGTTTTTTTTACTTTATTTTCTTTAATGATGTGATGCCTCGATCTTGTTGGTTCATGAGATGTATTTTTTTATTTGATGATGATGTGTGAGTAAATCTTCAAGAATGTGAAGAGGAAAAGACCCTTTCCTAATAAATATTTTTTATACTATGACACATTTTAAAACCATGAGGGAAAGTTAGTACCACCATAAGTGGATAATATTTTGATATGGGAAATGGATTTCATTGAATCGTGTTTTTGGAGTCATTTTGTATGCTTGTTGGGGTAATGATTGGATTGGAAAGTATGGAGGATGGAATGGTGGTGTAGATGGTTGTGTGAAGTAGAGGTGGATTTTGGTTGATGTGAGATTGTAGCAGTGTTTCATTTGTAATGAGATCATTGAGAGGTATCTCATGGGGTGGTTGTTTGAACCCTTCATTTACCTTGTATTCTCTAGGATCATTTTGATTCTTAGGGATGATAATTGTTTGAGAGGTGTTTTATGTAATTTTTTGAACCGTCAGACCTATTACTTTGTGGTAATTCTAGTGGTGGAGGTATCTAGAGGAAGTTCTAAGGATGTTTGAGGGGAAAAGGAGTTATAGCTGAAAAAACATCTGAGGGGAATTTTTGGTGTGGAGGCTTGAGTTGTACTAGGAGAATATTCTCTGTGGTGTAGAGAGGTTGGCTATGATTTAAAGGTTTAGAGGTGGAGTTTTGTGGTTATACCATTTTTTACATAGCTACATCATGGAGAGAGGTAGTGGTGTGGAGTCTTGGGGGAGAGGTTTTGTGGTTATTTGTTATTCAGGGTAGTTGTGCCATAGATATGGGTTGTGTCGTGGCCTCCTTCTTAGTTATTGGGGTCTGTAGTTGGTGGTTCCTTACTACATTATGTCCTTCTACTGGTTTTTCAGATTTTTGGTGTTGACATCATTGTGTTACTTAGACATGGATTTGACCAAACCCACTATAGCATGGTCTCTTCCCTTTTACTATGGTCATATCCTTTTTCAGTAGTTCTATGTTGTGGTGAGGGTTTATATAACATGGTGTAGTGTTTTCCAAACTTCTTGTGAAATATCAAACCTTCTCAAACCCCATAATTCTTCCAACTTTTATCTCAGTTCTTGGGAAATCAAAGTGTATCACTAGGAGTGGTTTCAACCCATTTTAATTAGATTTAAACCTCAGCCTTGGAAGATCAATCTTTGGAGTTTTCAAGTTACTTTCCTTCATTCATTTCCCCTATTTTACTTTCATTATTCATTTGGAGAAGGTTAATGTAAAGGGAACCATTGGTTTTTAGTGATTATTTGGTAAGGGAATGATGTGTTTTTTTATTTCTAGGTTTATCAAGATGTTTTCTATCATTATGTTGTTTGACGGTTGTCTTCCTCTTATTCTGACCTTGGTCAGTGGTTCAAAAATCTTTTTTTGAGGTAAGGGATCTTTCATCTTTATTATAGTTATAAAAGTAGGAGGTATAATGCTTTTATTTTTCTTTTTGGGAGATAGTATGAACCATCCAAATAAATATAATAAATTGTTTTAAATGAAATTAAATGGGATAAGGAAAGGGATCGCATGTTTTACCACTTTTAATTATGTTTTATTGAGATTAAGTATGCTTGATTCCATTACTTAAAATCACAATTGTTGGGAAACTTTTTTTCTTGGAATTGGTTGGTTTTTGGAACACCTAATTGTGTGATTGTTTGATATCACCTTTAATGAAATGGATAATCATCTATATCCAGCTAATAAATTTGTTTCCCGTAGAATCTTGTCCTGTGTGAGAATGAACTTGAAATTAAACAAGTGAATGTGATGAAATAAATTTTTTTAAACTAAAATTAAATATGTGAAAAGTGGTTTTGTTTTGCGGTATTTGTGATGAGGAAGTGGTTTTGGTGTGTGGTGGTGGTAATACATGGATTATTATCATGAGAGGGTTTATTTATTGTGTTGGTGATGTGTTATTCCAACCTCCAAGTAGTAATGGAATTAAATATTAATAATGAAACTAGAATGGATAATGGGATGGATTGACTAATGTGTTGGAATGGTTAATGAACACTTGAATTGAAATTGAAAGTGTGGTTAAAGTGGATATTATTAAATATGAATTGAATGGCTTCAGTAAATTGAGAATAGTTGGTAATTGGTGAATTTGAGAATTGTATTAACTTGAAAAGAAATATAGAATTTGTCTTATTGTTCATGGATTAATTGTGTTGTGTAATATATTTATAAGTGGAAGAAAAAGTTTCATAGTTTTTGAGGCCTGGTGGAGATGTTGTGAGTTGGGATGATAATCTTGTGGTGAACCCATGGTTGAGCTTGTGTGTGTGTGACTATTATATATTTTATTTTTATTTTGATTTCTATATGCACACCACCTACATAGATCACTATATTCCAACACCCTAATGTTTTGTGGGAATTTTTTACCAACATCTAAGATGGTGGGGATAGACGGTTGGCTACCTCATCTTACCTACTCTCTCTTCTAGGTGAATTTTATATGCATGAGTTGTGATAGCCAGAAGTCAAAAGTAAACTAGTGCTGATGTTTGATGAGGTAGATCATAGTGGGATCATGAAAGGAAGGATATGGTAATGAGGTTGATTCCCTTTTATGTCCATGATACCCTATTGTTCTAGTTATGGTAGTGTTTGATATGTGATGTGGTGTCATAGGTGTCTTTGGGTGAGATGTGATGAGGTGGACCAGGTGTCTTAGGGCGAGATATGATGTGTTAGACCAGATGTATTTGGGTGTAATGTTATGACCAATTGCATGTATTGTGTTTGTAATTATGCGTCTTCCTAGGTTTCTTTATTCAATATTATTATATGGATAATATGGGAACACCAGGACATATGACGTTGGTGTGTGAGAGTAGCAAATCAATGGGAAAGTGGTGTGAGGTTCCCTCTGTATCAATGTGATTCTTATTACGTCATCATACTTGGATGTGTTATTTTTTGATCATGCCATAGTGAGGATGTTATTGGTTAGTTGGCATGTTTATGTGTTTTTTGTTCTAATGTTTTCTCATAGGTGCATTAGTATGGTCTTTTCGCTTGTGAGAAAGAGACTTTGGGTATGATCCTATTAAGTATACATGTTATGATCACCCCACATATATAGAAACTATTTTTCAGGTTTTTATGAGGAATAAATGGACCATGTTGGACATTACTATCTCAGACATCAGATTTTTTTCAATTTCACTACCTTAGGGTTTTCTTTTTGTATTTATTTGGGAGACTTGTATTTTTTTACTTTATACATACATTGTGGGATGGTCTGAGTATCTTTTCTTCCATGTTATGTCATAGAGTTTCTTGGTGGTTGATATCCTATCTCAAAATCCTACTATAATATATTTTAGGGTAATTCCTTCCATACATGAGATTTTTAAACCCTTGGTGCTAGTCGCAAACCTAGGGCCTACTGAAGGCGAGGCTTAGGGGTCATTATCTTTCTTCCTTCATTGTCATCCCAAGAGGGGTACCTTTTGAGGGAGGGGGTTGTGAAATAATACCATAATAAAATAATAATATCATTATCTTCCATATACTGAAATTTTATTATCATTATGATGAAACCCTTTTTATATCTTTTTCCATCCTATGAGAAATGAAAACATCGCCCATGCGTATGTGTTGATTACCACCTCCACGAAGCGATGTGTTTCATTTTTCATCACCACATCACAAGGATGGTTATTATGATGGATTTAATTAATATATATGATATTAATGACATAACTATAATTCTTTAAAGTTAATATATTATCTATTTTCTTACCTTTCCATCCATTGAAAAATGATAATATCATTCGTGTGTACGTGTGGACTACCACCTCTATGAAATGATGTGATTTGTTTTTCATGTTTGCCTTTAATAGATGATTCTAAAATTGTATTAAATGAATAAAAATACTAATAAAATCATGAATAAGATTTTTTATAGGATGTAACAATGACCCCTTTGACCACAATCATCCTACCAAAGTTATTTTTTAGATTATGAACTGAATGTCCTCAAAACGTCTGACGTAAATGTAACTGAATAAGTAAGTAAATAAGACATGGTCATAAATGAAATAAAGGTATAATTATAATTTAATTAAAATTAAAAAAATTCTAATGAAAGTAAACAACTAATATAATTTTATTATTCAGGAGTTAAAAAATGTACGGTTCCAGATGGTATTTAAGGTAAGAGATTTTCCTTTAAAAACTTATTTTAAAAGTTTAAAAGTTTTTATTCTATTTTTCATCTATATCAATGTTATTTAAAATGTTTCAAGTATATTGTTAATATTATAAAATGTATTTTCAAAATCATTTTAAACCATCTTTGAATTTCTTTATTAAGGTTTAATAAGAACACTTTTAAATGTTTTCCAAATGGGTTATTTTTATATATTTTTACAAAAGTGTAAAAGAAATATTTTGTAACATATACAGTATAAGAGGAATTTTCCATCTTCATGAATTTTATTATTTAAGAATATTAATCAAAAAAATTTATGATTTCTCAAAATAATATCTTATTTCTTATTCTTCAAGAAAGTTTTTTAAATAGTTTTCTAATAAAAATAATTTTTATCCTTAATTTTATGTATCACTTGAAAGTGATTCTATGTATGTGTTAAAAGAAATAATTTATGAGATTTTATGATGTAAATTAAATATTATATGTATTATATATATATATATATATAGTCCTTGGACATTTTTTATGATGATGGTTGAGCCTGATATAGCTCTCTAATGCATTGGTTAATGATTATCTTCTTTAGAGAATTATGTTGGAATTAACTAGGGATGCTATTTATTTTTAAGGGTTTTATAAGGGTTCTATGAAGATGATGTTATAAGGAACCTACATGAATTTTATATGATTGAATATTATTTTTCATTTAAATATTTTTATTTCATAAATTAATATATTTATATTTTATTTTAAGGAACGATTATGCCCTTTAAGTGTAAAAGGTATGTTTTGAAGAAGAAAAATTTCATGGGGTCTCTTGTTTTATAAAGAACCCTCATGATTATTATTTTTCCTTAATTTTTTTTATAAAATGTTTTATAAAAAAATTTGGGTATTAAATATGATTTCATGTGTAAGTAAATTATTATTTGAGATCAAATTTTATTATGTTAAAGGAAAACTCTCTTATATAATCTCATGTTTTTTAAATTAGATAATGGTTTTATTTTCTTTTTTGTACCCATCCCTTACTGGATTTTTTTTTCTCATACCACATTTTCAAATGATTTTTCAAAAGACTTAAGGATGATTAGAAAGGTAAATAAAGTTCTAGTTCTAGATATGAGAGTTACCATGAACGAAGTAAGTGTGTTTTTATAAAGAACTTGATTTTTAGTGAAAATTGATACTTTATGGAAATATCCACTTTATTATGTGATATTTTTTCCTAATTCTTTAAAAATATAAACTTAAAAGGTCTTTTGGTATGTAAGTGATCTAATATTTATGTTTTTATGTTGTATGTTTTGTTAGGATAAAATTGGATCACGTTTATCAATATCAAATCCATAAATGTAAAGATTATGTTTTTAGCATGGGATTCACTACTGCAAATATGGCCTTCATCAGCGCTAAAAAGGGCATTAACATTGCTATAAAAGCGTTGTTAATCGAGGTAAAGATAGGGTCTTTTATCAGCACTCATAAAAGTGATTATAAAGGCCCCTTTTATCAGCGCTGATAAAAGGTGTCTTTTCTCAGCGCTAAAAAACGATGATAAAAAGGTCCTTTATCAGCACTTTTTTTAGCACTGATAAAGAACCCTTTTATCATTGCTTTTTTTAAGCACTGATAAAAGTCAAAAAAATTAAAAAAAAGTTAAAAATAATATATAATGTGGGGGGGGGGGATTTTAACAGCGCTTGACCCCCCCCCCCTTATCAGTGCTAGGCGAAGCCCCCTACCTCTCACCCCACATGCTTCTCTTGCCTATGAAACCCCCTCCCACTTGCCCACATGCCCTTTCTTCCACCAAAACTCGAACCCACGACCTCCCCCCTTGCGCACCTGCACCTCTGCCACTAAGTCATTTAGTTTTTTTCTCCATTTAATGATATATCTATATATATAGTTATATTTATTCGTATATTAAAATAGATTCATATTAATATAGATTCATATTAATATAAATATATTTAGTTATATTAATACATATATATTTATTCATATATTAATATATATATATATATATATATTTATTTGTATATTAATATATATTTATATTTATTTATATATATATATAGTTATATTTATTTGTATATTAATATAGATTCATATTAATAAAAATATATTTAGTTATATTAATACATTTATATTTATTCATATATTAATATATATATATATATATTCGTATATTAATGTATATTTATATCTATTTATATATATATATTTAGTTATAATTTTTTATCCATATATTTATTTTTATATTAATATATATTTATAAGATTAGTTTTAAATACATTTATAAAATATGTTTTTATATGTGTTTATAAATAAATAAATACATACATACATATATACGACACACACACACACAGAGACACACATATATATATTTATGAATAAATACATATATATACATGTATCTGAAAAGCCATAGAATGTTAAAACAGATATAACTTCTAATACAGAAGTCCATTTTGACTCCACAACTAGTAAAATCAAAGAAAGTGAAATAATATTTGATATGATATATGGTACAAGCCTAGAGGACTTCTGGATCAGAAGTTATAGTTGTTTAAATGTTAAAAATCGGGGTATCCCGACTAAAAACTCGGTTTTGGAGGCCTTATAAGACTTTTTTGGCCTCAAAAAATGTGACAGAAGGTTCCCTTGGGTCACAATCACATAGAGATCATCGCAGGCTTTGATTTTATATGTTGTAGAGCTCAACGGACACCCGAATCAAAATTTATGGTCGTTTGAAGTTTGAGTTACATTTTCAACTTATTTTAGATCTTTTATTAATTTTTGGGATTTTTGTTTCTTAAAATTGTTATTAAATGATTATTGATCGATGATAATTAGAAAATTATTAATTAATAATATTTTTTAAAATATTTTAAATCCATTTTCACTAAATTTCTTATATATTAAATGAAATAGTATATTTATACCTATCTAAAACATATTTAAAAAATATATATTAAATTTATATCAATATAGATATACTTATATAAAAATATATTATTTTTCATGAATTTTTTTTTGAAATTTATCAGCTCTAGGAAAAAGTGCGAATAAATCCCCCCCTTATCATTACTACTAAAAAAGAACTGATAAAGGGGACCCCTTTAACAGTGCTAAAAAAGATCTGATAAAGGGGGGGCCTTTATCAGTGCTAAAAAAACACTGATAAAGGGTCACTTTTAACAGTGCTTTTTTAGTGTTGTTAAAATTTCCCTTTATTAGCATTTTTTAGCACTAATAAAGCCTAATCCCCCCCCCCTTTATCAGTGCTTTTTTATAGTACTGTTAAAGGGTGGCACTACAGAAATCTAGTTTTGTGGTAGTGATATGGGAGTATAGTTTTGGAGTTTCTATAATGAAATATTTGAATTTAATGTTAGTAAGGATTAATTCAGTTCCAAACAAGATTAACAATGAATTCCATCCAAGAGTGTTATTATGATGATCATAAAAATGTATATCATAATAAATTTTGAGTACCCTTAACAATTCCTTTGATATATTACACCGGTTCTTTCAAACTCTATTTATAGAGTTTTTTCATAAATATAAATTCCTAAGGTGATGGCCATATATATAGAAACTTAAATATTCTAGCTTTTTAATTTCTTCATTTTCTGAAGTAAGAGTCGTGAAAGTTAAACCAATGAACTACTTCAAATTTGTTTGATGCTTGTTTACTAAAAAATGATTCATGCGTAATTTTATATTTAATGCACATGAAAAATTAATTTAATGTTCTTGATAATTGATTCCACATAATTATAAAAAAAATAATATTTCAAAATATATAATTCAAACATTTATGCATGCTTTATCCTTTATGATTTAAATTCAATTCTGCACAAAATATTTCCAAAATAATTTGCAAAGGATCAAATTAAATAAAATTAATTATAAAATGATTAAATCAAGAAAAATATATAACAAGAATATGAAATGGATCAAAATATGAAAAATAATAAAAACATAGTGTATTTTAAGTTTTTTAAAAACAAACAATTGAATAACATATTCTTTTTTTAAATTGTGTTTGACTTTAGGTCACATAGGCCTTCAGATCCCATATGACTATACAATTTTCCAAATATTGGGCTTTTTAAGACTTTTCTATAGAATTTTAGACATTTATTTTATATTTTATGACTTTATAAGGCATGTATGACTGTTCATACCATGTATGACTTTTATAGAACGCATATGAATTCATACTTAGTGAAATTTTCATTTCATAAAACTTAAGTATATAACGTATGACTTTATATTTTTCATTAGTTTTTTCCCTTTACTGAAAAATATAGAAGGCTTTTAAAACTCATTTACAACTTTTAAAAATAAAATAATATTTTAAACTTAGGAATATTTCAATTTTGTTAGACTTTTAATATTCACGTATGACTTTTTTTAGTCGTAAGACTTTCAAGTATTGCATAAGAATTTTAGAAATCTCATAATACTTTGTACTTTTCAAAAATTATAAAAACATAAAAGAATAAGTATTTTAAATTTCATATGACTTATGCCTTAGATAAAAAATAAAAAACTAAATATTTGTGAAAACAAATGCATGGTGTTCAGAAAAAGAAAAATTAATAATAATAGGAATAAAAAATAATAAATAATAACAACAGAAATGATGATTAAGAAATAAGTAAATAATGTGGAGAGAAATTATAATTATCCAATTATGAAAACACCAATGTATGAGTCATAACCAAACTCATGCTTATGTGTATTTTTCTCTAAAATAAATTCATACGACAAATAACGAACATGAAGAACAATTCAATAGACAACATTAATGATAATATTTTCTTTCACAAGTAGTGAAAGATTAAAGCACATTTATTCACTCATGTTAAAGGGAATAAAATAATAATTTTGTAATTATAAAAACATAGTTTAGTGGAGTGGAAAGGTGCCACTCAATATTATTATTTATTCTATGCTTATGTATGATATCTTTCATTGTATGATACCCCTTATTGAATGTCTAATCTCACCCCTTTATATTGTTTCTTATTTCCCCCGGAAACTGTGAAGACTACTATGTGTGACTTATGGATTTGTGAAGAAAAATAATAAATTTTCATGTATTCCATTGATTTATCTTAAGTTTTTAATGTAATATAATGTTCATTTATGTGTTTAGTTTCTTGAGACAGTTAAACTTTTGGATCCTTTTTTTTATGATCTATGTATTCTATACCATTGAAATAAAATAACCACCGACTATGGGGTACTAGTTTCAGGGAGTTACATGTGTGTTAAAATCTATTTTACATAAATAGTTGAATGATAATACCCCATAAAAGTATGAATTTGAGTTTTCATTAAATAATGATCATCATAGAGTATTATAGGTTATGATGATATTTTAATTTTATCTCGAGTATAATCTTATACTCGATAGAAAAGTACTATTCAATATATGAATAATATACTAGTGAGGTAATAAGTTGAGACTTATTATATGGAATGACCCAACAAAGTATATATCATGTAATATCATATGTTCATTGAATACTTAGGGGTGTATTATTATTATCAATCCACACTTCCTAGTGTTTATGAGATACCTAGCATGGGAATCTTCATACTTCAATACCTTTCTTACACAATCCTTGAGGTGTATCTAACCAGGGGTGGTTGGATATATTACCGATCTTGTCATCGGTTGGAGGTCAATCAAGATGGGGTTAGTTTACTCATATGATGAGAAAATATATATGGGACCTTGATTTAATTAATATGGGTAAATGCATGTTTATGTTTATTTGAGTTGTATATGATGTTTTTAGCTACTTGGATGTGGTAAATGTGATTTTATCATCTTTTATATGAACGAAATGTGATTTATTTATCAATTTGGTTAATCGATTTAGGAAAATCATTAATGGATAAGATGGCCTATACTATATTGAAATGTTCCATGTATAATGGTCACTTGATTCCATGTAAAAAGGGATTATATAGGTATATATGATTTATATGATGCATCTTGTGATGGAAAAGTTTATATGAAGATATGGGTATGTTTGATTGAGATCACATCAGACCCCTTAGTATCTTGAGTAGCACTGATGCTTTTCTAGAGGTACCACTTTTCTTACATTTATGAAATAGGGATTTATATATATTTTTCAACGTGACTAAGGCCCATAAGTCCACATAGTTAGGGATTTGGATAAGGATTAATTTTTTGAAAAGGTTTTGTTCTAAAATGAATAGAGTTTGATAAACAATATCTAAAGGACTTTTGGAGGGATTCACAAAGAGTTGTGAAGTTTTTCATAAATTCATTATATAATATTTTAGTGTAATTAGGAGATGGTTGGATATTCACTAAAATAAGAGATATCATAGACTATGATATCCATTGAGTTTTAAGATAAGATATGCATGAGATAGATATCATGTCTTATAATATGCTTATATATTAAAAGGTTTGAGGAGTTTGGCTTGTATCATAGCATACGATAGGCCTTATAATATGGGTTTCAAGGGATCTGAGTTCATGTTACACTTAAAAATTCTCCCACATGGTTTACATTGGTTAATATCTATAAGATAGTTTATTTATGGCTTATTACATTGATTTAATTTCTCAATAAATGAGACACCAATGGGAAGAAACATATGGGTTCCACAATATGGAACATGGTATGAGAAATGCTCCACTTTCCATATCTTCCTTTAAATAAAGAGAGTCAAGAGTGAATATAAAAGGGATTTGATACCTCTATTGGTGTGTAGTGATAAATTTTAATCTAAATTTGAAACTCTTCATCTTTGATCATCATTTATCTCTATGGATAAGGCAATATCACCCCTTTAATGGTCATCAATCCTCTTAATGTGATCAAGGATCCAATATTCGGTGTAATAACTTTGAAGGAAGTAGGAAATTATTTTCTTCTTAATTGATTCTCATCAATAATACAACAAATATTAAAAATATGGAGGATATTCCTATTATCCAAGTATGATACATTATTTTTTTATAGTGCATCGCTACAATTAAAGATAGATTAGGCATTTCATGGCTTTATTCCACTACAAATTTCATTCGATTAACCCCTTAAAACCTATCACCTATATATATTTTTATCATGTAGGATTGGAATAATTTAGTGATAATTCATTGCTAAGTTTAAAGGATAATTTATTTCTAATGGTTAATAGAAATTTTATGGATTCAGTGATTTTTTGAATTTAATGGTTGAAAAAAAGATCTAAATGGGGAGATTATTGAGATAAAACTAAATAATATTATTGAGATCAAAGTGTTGGTGGAGTTCTATAGATTTGAAGAATATGGATCCCCAAGAACTGAAGTATTTTTCAAAGGGGTTTTTGTTGAAGTGAATTAAAAGTGATGTGTATGTGATAGGTGTTGTCTTTTTTTAATATATTGATATAATTTTTCAATGATGAATAAAATTAAAACTCAATTAAACCATGTTAAATAATGTTATTTGAATCTAATTTGGAATTTTTGAAGAGTGTATAGGAGTTTGGGATTGATAAGTTAGAGTTCTGGTGAATTTCTATCTTTGTAGAGATGATCACACCACAAGGTTAGTGATCATACTACAATGTGAGGTGAGACAAATAAAATCACACCATAACCAATGGGTTCACATAATGATTCAAGTTTGAATATAATGATATTTTTGAGCTTTTTCTTTTATAATATGAAGTTGCATCATAATCCAAAGACCATGATTTTCCATGTTCTCACTATTTTGAGAGAAGTATATTTTATGCCATAAATAAAATATTCAAAAAATAATGAATCTAAATGAGGAAATTTGAGTGGATTAGGAAATAGGTCTTGTGTAGTGAATAATTAGGTTGTGTCATGTAGAATCAGGTCACACCGCATGAACAGGTTATAATAAATAGGTTCATCTTTAGAATTTAAGGTGAAAAGGATCACATCAGAGATTATATGGTCATTCCATAAATAAATAGGTGTAATTCGAGTAGTTTAAGGATAAATGTTGTGTCACACTATGTTTTTGTTGATTGTTACATGAATTTGATGATCACATAACAATATAAATTGGTGATAAATAGAAAAATACATAATTTGAGTTATTTTGATGTAGACCACTTGGTGATTCAAGTTATACTCCAACTCAATCTATTAGGCCCCTAAATCATATCCAAGGGTGGTTAAAAGGTCTAGATAGATTTGATATCTAGAAAAAAAGAATGAGTAGTTAAAGTGAAATTTAATTACTCTAATTTGAATATAGAATTTTTATTGGGATTGTAGAGATAGAGTAGGTGCTTGTTTTTGTTCAAGGGTAGTGAATTGGGGAGGAGGAGGAGGAGGAATAATAATATTAAGAATAAAAAGAGGAATAAATCATGATAAAAACTCAATGAAAGTCAACATTTGGTGAATATTCCCTTTTTGTTTCGATATCATATTATATATTTTTGTTTGTTTGGAAGCATATTACACAAATCTGGATACACATTGTGTATCATGATATCAAGGAAAATACCTTCTCATTTAGAATCCATATAGTGATTATAGTAGAATGTGTGGCTATGATATTTACTTGATCATGATAAGGATGTAACTGCTCATTTTTAATAGTAAACCTTGTAAAAAGTGTTTGTGAATTCTATTTTTGAGCCTTGAAGTGTATCTAGATCATATACAGTGATATTTTTTTAAGGAAAAATGTAAAAGGAAGTGAATTCATTGATTCACCCCCCCCCCCCAAAACACCGCTTCAGTGAATTGTCATTTTTCTTGTGAACCCTTTTCCAAATTACAAAAATATGGATTCCAAGTGGATAAGGATGGGAATGGGTGAAAGATTCTCTTATAGATCCTCTTCTTGTGATCATGATTATAAAAACTATTCATAATATTGAAAAAGAGGATAATTATTACAATTCAATAGATATGGATTAGACCATAAAATTTCATAAATAGAATCGACCATAATTTATTCTTTATGTTAAACCAGAGTGTTAGGAAGAGTGGTTTTATAAGATTAATCATATCTTTTTATTTTTATAGAATCTTAAAACATTAAAGGTTAATTTTTTGTCCTATTTAATTGAAAGACCATATTTTAAATAGTGGTATTTGGTAACAAAAGTAGGATTATATAAGGGCCTTTAATAGAATGGATTAAATAAGATCTTTGATGATTAATATTTTATTGAGTAGTTAAAGATAACTAAATATATTAAATTTTTAAAATTTAAGAAATACAATATGTTTTTAATGGAATATTCTGTAAATTTTATAGAGCATGTACAATATTCACTATATTTTATGATGAAAAAGAACCTTAAAGCATGATGGTTCAAGATGTGACTCTGACCAAACATATAGTCAATGATTATTTTGTTGAAATTTCAAAATAATATGATGGTGTTAAGTAGAGAAACCATGATAAAAGAATATGTAACATAGATACATAGTGTGATAACTTTACTTCTATGGTTTAGTGGAGGAAAATTTTATTTTTTGTGGTTATAAGAGAAAACATAATGATTTTATAAATAAATACCCATAAATTTATTTATGTTATTCTCATGGGAAGGGTGTTTGTATAATTACAATGTGAAGTAAAGTTTTATATAAATGATAATTACACACCTTCACCCTAAATTTTTCATCAATATGGAAAGATGGATCATTTGAATAAATTTTTTAGGTTTTTCCTCGACCACTTAGTAGAGGGAAATCAAATATAATATAAGGATTACATACGTAAATAGATAAATTGAATCAATTTGGGTTAAGTATCCATATAAAAGTGGACATACCTCAAAAGGAATAGCTCTAACTTTTTATAATTGTGGTTGAGGAGTATGATGCTAAGGTAGGAATATCTACTATTTGAGGTGTTATTCAGATTAATTCTATGCTCATTACTGTATTATTTGATATAGGAGAATCACATTAACTTATATTTATGTGGGTATTATACCTTTTTGGGATTTTATATTGAGATAATATCATATACAATAAAAAATGGCACCTCATTGGGTGAAAGAAATGAAAAAGGATTCAAAAGTTCATCATGAACCATCACGGTGAGTGATGTGAAAGTATCGTGGTATTTTCTAATCCTTGAGATGAAAATATATAACCTTTTCATTGTAATGGACTATCTTATCAAGTACAATCCTTGGATCAACTACTATAGTAAAATAGTTTTCTTTGTTTCACCCAATAGTGTTGTTCATACATTATGAGGGGAATGGGATGGTAATGCAAGTGGAGGTGCTTTAATTTTTTGAGATGTTGGATATATCTCTTATAAATTTATGAATTTATCACTTGAATTCATGGAGACAAAAAAATCCACACCAAAATTTCAATGGTATCTAACAAGTATCCTAATGTATTTCCTGAGGATTTCTCAAGATTATCTCTCAAAATATAAGTGGAATTTTCTATTGATATTTTCATAGATCAAAGTCAATTTTTTACCATTTTACCACATAGAGTAAATGGAACTATTATAATTGAATTTTTAGTTGGGAGAATTGTAGAAAATATGAGTTATTTGGTCTAATTTTTCACCTTGGGTTGTACCAGTGTTATTTGAAAAGAAAATCAATGGAAGTTTATAGTTTTGTATTAATTAGCAGAAACTGAATCCAATCACAATAAAGAATAAGTATAATTTTCTTCATATTAATAATACATTTTATAAATTAAAAGGAAATTTATTATTTTAAAAATTTATATTCTCTTTGGATATCATCAATTAATAGTATAGAAGTAAAACATACTAAAGATGTTTTTTAAAATTAGTTATGGTCATTATGATTTTTTAGTCACAACATTCGATATCACTAATACACCTATCATATTATTGTCTTTAAGGAACCAAATTATCCATCAATAATTGGATAAATTCTTGGTATCATCTGTGGATGATATCATGATTTACTCGATAATGAAGGTGAATCATGTGAAACATTTAGAATTTGTTTTAAAGATTTTGAATTTTCATAAGTTGTATGTAAAGTTCATTAAATGTCACTTTAGGGTTTAGGAGGTGAATTTTATGGGTTATATTGTTTTAGATGAAGGAATATCTATATATCTTGATAAATTTAAGGTTATTATGTCTTTAGAGGTACTGAAAAAAATATTTAAAATTCATAGCATTCTTGGATCGGATGAGTATAACCAGCATTTTACTCAAGACTTCTTTCAATTTTCTTTGTTAATGACATCTTTGACTCTAAAAAGGAGTTAAATTTGAATGGAATTAAAATTTTCAAGAGTAATTTAAATAATTTAAGAAGATACATACTTAAATGAAAGTTCTTATTTTACCAATGTATGGTTGCGGCGAAGAGGTATATTGTGATACTTTAAGAGTAGGTTTGTGATATTTCCTTATACAAGGAGGAAAAGTCATAGAGTCTAGATAAATGTGATTGAAAACATGTGAGAAGAAATATTTTATACACAATTTAGAATAAGATATAATGGTTCATGAATTAATGAGTTTGAGGAAATATTATTTCAGTAAGAAGTTCATGGTGTATACCAATCATTAAAGTTTGAAATGCATATTATAATAGTGAGATCATAACTGAAGATGGATAAGGTGGATAGTGTATTTTCAAACCTTTACCTTTGAACTTTCATGTACATTAGGAAAGGTAAATGTAGATTTGTTCAAGAAGACTTAAACTCAAGTTGTTAAGGAAACTAAATGGAAGTGGTAGTTGATGGGTATGTTAACTAATTTTCATCTGGGTGGATTAAAATAAGAATAATGGGGTTATTTATGGTTTTAATGTTACTTATATTTTATTTAAACAACTAAAAATTTCACAACTTTATGACTCAAAGTGTAAGGGTATTTGAAACACCTTTAATGGTGAAGATAACAATAATGGGTGGAGCATGGAATCAGACTCAACTCTTTAGTTCAAGGAAGGAGTGGTCACTCTTATACCTTTGAGGAAATAAGTTATGAAAAACTTTCATCATTCATGTTTGTAGATGAATCACAGGTTCATCAAAAAACTTTTTTGATTGGGTATGAAGAAGAACATTGTTGAGTATGTTTCCAGATATTTAATTTTCCAACAAGTGAAGGCAGAATATCAATAGCTGGTTGGGTTGTTACAATATTTAGCTATACAAAGATGGAATTAGAAAGACATTTATATGGTATTTATGATGGGATTACTTAGATCTCCCTAGATGCATGATGCTATTTTAGTGGTGGTGGATATTCTTACTAATTCAACATGATTCTTACCTATTCAAGAGACAAATTCAGTTAAGGATCTTGGTAAGATTTATGCTAAGGTGGTTGTTAAAATTCATTGTGTTCAAAATACTATTATTTCAGTTAGAGATTCTCATTTAATTTCTAGATTATAGAAGTATTTTTAGAATTTTATGAGTAATCAATTAAGTATGAGTATGGATTATCATCCATAGATGGATTGTAATGACTCAAACTTTTATAAATGAAATTTTATTTTTAAACGAATAAATGACTTATTGAGTAATATAGTTAAAGAAAAAACATACAATACATTGATTATTTTAGACCAATATAGCCTTTTAGATTTAAAATATCATTAATAATCTTAACTATTGATAATATAGTCATTGTAAATTTACTGTTATGATTACTATATATTAATGGTTATGATAAAATTCATTTTACATAAATGGAATAAGTGATGACCTTGACCAATAAGATCATACCCTATGAATCTCATCTATTAAAGCTTATGAGGAAGATGGAATCACTAGGATTTTCCCTTGACCAAGCCCAATCTTAGATTCAATAAATAAAGCTAGGTAGAAACCATTTACAGGATAAGTTTAATCTTATCAAGATCATAGCCCAAACCATGTTCACTAAACCACCCTAAGAGAGAACCATCGCCCCATGCCTTACCCTTAGGGTATACACTAGTTTAATAAGGGATTATGTATCTAGACCCATGTAATATGAATTACTATATTATTTTTTTAATAAAATAATGGTTATATTTATCCCTTTTTACTATTACATTATAAATAATTATATAATGGGTTTAATAAAAATTAGATTTTGACATGAAGAAATCAAAATTGTATTTTTTGGAAATATATAATTTCAATTAAGACACTATTTTTATATATTCTATAATTTTTTAAATAAATTATATTTCAATAAAATATTCTTATTATATAATAATTATTTAAATATAAATGATAATATAATTTAACAGAGCCCAAATGTAATTTTTTATAAGAGTTAAAAAGTGGTTAATATCATAAAAATTAGTATTTTATAGTAAATAGGTGTTTTTGTTTAAAATTTGAAATTATCATATTTAGAAAATTGTTTTTGTAAAATAAATATTGTTTTTGAAATCATCATGTTGAAACTATCCAATGGTGAAATTTTCATAATTTTATAAAGTAGCCAAATTTTTGGGTAAAAATTAAATACTGTATAAATATACAGTCTATATTATGACAACATAATAGCCCAAAAGTTATGTAATAGATAATATAAATGGAATCCATGAACAAATGTATATTTTACTTTTAAAATAATGTGTTTTTGAATTTATTTAATTTACTTTATAATCCTTTAATGAGTCCTCCAAAACCTATAGTATATTTTAAGGTTTTAAAATCAATTATTTATTAACATGACTCACTTCCACATCACCAATTGTATTATTTTAATTAGTTAGGTTATTATATTGTTTTAATTATTTTATTATAAAGAGTATAAAACCTAAGTTTAGAAATTAATAAATAATTCCCCTCTTTTTTGTTATAAATATTCACCCAACATACCTCTCATATTTACTCAAAACCCAATAAGAATGAAGTAACTTTACCTCTCCCTCTATAAACCCCTATCAGGGTATTCCCAATCTCTTAAGAAGATCCTATCAAGATTTTAGAATCACCCTCTATAGGTAAGGTATCCTATCGTTTTTCTTTTTATTTCAAGTAATTTATTTATACTAAGCCTTTTGATTTCCAATTTTTCAGGTTGTAACATGTTTTTACACATCACTTTACTGTAATTATGATGTACAAGCAATGAGAGACCACCTTTCACTCTCACTAAACCCTTAAATGATTCGTTATGTACACCCATTATACTGCCAAAATTATCCTATTATTTTTTCATGTCTAATAGTTTTTTAGTGAATACTCATCCACATTTCAACTCAAGGGTATTAACCTAGATAAAATTATCCTACATTTATTAGTGACTTCCATGTATTTAATCTCACAATCCTTAATTATGGTATTAAAAGTAGTAAAAGGTGTTATTATGTTGTATAATATATGTGGAACAATAATTCATGTACATGATATGAATGTGATAGGTGGAACCTGAATTATATAGTCCTCCAATGCATTGGGTAATGTTTTTATCTCATGAGGTACCATGTATAGTACATGGGAGGTTATCCTAAGCACGTTATGCTATGATGTCTCGATGGTTAGACTTGACTTATTCTTATGAAGTCATTTTTTATATTTTTTCCACATTCCTATGTTTCCTTGATTTTATCATCTTATATCATTATTTTATGTTCATGTTTATGATTCTCACCCATTTTATGTCACCTTGATATGCCACTTGACTAATATATATTGGTTTCATTATGTTATGATTTGATTATTCCCTTACTGGGCTTTATAGATCAATCATTTCTTATGTAAGTCCCCAGGTTATCCAATGTAGTTTTAGAAGAGTGGTGGAATTTAAAATCATTTTAAGGAGTTTTAAATAATGATTTTGTATCCATGTTTCAACTTATTATGTAATTTATCTAATTACCTGAAGATACTAGGACTTTCAATCTTTTGGGATTATATAATGTGTTTTTATATGTAATAAATTAGGAATTAAGGTATATTAAAGTTATGGGTTATCATATGGATGGTCAAACTAAATGAATCGTGTATATTTTAGAAGATATGTTTCATTCATGTGTTCTTGATTTTAGAATATCTTTGGAAGAACTTTTTCCCTGGGTGTAATTTTCTTATAATGACAATTATTAAACCTCTATCTGTATGGCACTACTATATTGGGTAGAAATTAGTGAGAAGTTTCTTCATATATGTAACACCCTGAGATTTTATGAAATATGTTTTTCAAATAAATTTAATTTCTTTGATATCTTGTGTTACACGCAACACCAAGTTTTAACGAACTCTGATATACTATTAATATTGTTATTTAAACATGAACGTTATAACCTAACCGTTATATTTGGAGATATGAATAGGAATAACCAAATTTTTAAAATTTAGTATAATTATTTTAAATAAATAAAATATATTTATAAATAAGTGCTTAATTTTTATTAAAGTCATTATATGCTTCGAAAATACCTTTTTCTCGCAAAAATGATTTTCATTACTTTTTGTGAAAAAAAAATAAAATTAATTTTTGAAACTTTTAGAAAATAAATTTTAGAAAATTAACTTCATTTTTTGAATCAAAATTTCAAAATTATCTTAGGGTGGTTTTTTTATAAATTTCTAAATAGATTAATTTTTCAATGAATAGTGAAAAATATTGTTTTTTATTAAAAACTGTATTTTCATTTAAAGAATTTATAAAGTTTCATATTGTTTAAAAATGTTTTAAAAGAAATATTAGTTCAATTATATATTTATTAATACAATTTAGATCATTGGAATTAATTTTACATATAATTTTCATTTAAAAACATTCTATATATATGAAACTTTTCTCTTTGGAAAACCGCTTTTTCATCGCTTTTGTGGGTTTAATTTTAAAATAAAATTTTAGACTTATATGAATGGAATTTTGAAAATTGGATTTAATATTTATAATAATAATAATCAATATTAAATAATATAGTCAACTTAATTTTTTTCAAAATGAATAGTAAAAATAGTAAAAATTAATTATCACGGTTAAGGTTAAAACGGGTTTATTGGGGGATTAAACTAAAAATATAAGGGATAAAATGACCAATAAACTTGTCCAAATCTAATTTTATGACCATATTTAGATCTTATATCATCTAAGGTTCAATGATGATCCATTTTTAAGCCTTTTTATGTTTAAAACATGGGTACACCTTTTTCTTTTCAAAAATTCCAAGTGTGTCCTCTCCCCCACTTATAAAAGGACAACCCCTCTTCTATACTATTCACACATCAAAAAACCATTGTTTTAGAAAATACCTGACCAAATATATTCCTTAAATCCCTCACCAAATCATTAATTCCTTATCTTTATTAGGAAAACCTCTTAAGAAGGATTTATGTGTAAACCTAAAGGGGTTCTCCGAAGAATGGGTATAGTCTTTAACCAAGCGTTTTCATTTTATTTCTTCCTCTTACTCCTTAAAAAATTATTAAACTATTATGATATAATAAAATCAGTATCTCACATATAATGAGATGTTATTATGTTAATTTCATGATCTACATCTATCTTCTCTCCCATCAAGTGGGAAAAATCATTGATCGTGTGTATGGAGGACTACCACCTTACTAATAGATGTAGTTCATTTTACATCACCACCTATCACATATGGATATAATTATGGATTTAACATATTTATATAAAATTTATGAAATAATTACTTCTGGAATTATAATATCACATACACCTTCTTACTTTCTATTCAGTGGTAATATAATAACGTCACTCGTGTGTATGGTGGACTACCGCCTCACGAAGCAATGTGATACTTTCTTCACTTATGCTTTACATGGAAATTAATAAGGATAGGTTTAATAAAAATATGTGATATATATGAAATAAAAATTATTCTGAAAAGACACTATATTATTTACTTTTATTTCATTTCATCTGTCGAGAAAATGCAAACAGCGTTCATGTGTATATATAACCTACCATCTCCAAGAACGTTGTAATTAATTTTATATATCTAAATTTAATGGATTACTCTAAAAAGATATATATTTAATATATATGATAATTATATCATGGTTAAAATTATGTATATTATGTAATAATTATTAAATTAAATGGACTGAAAAATACTAAACCAAAACATACATGGAAAATGAAGCAGTTAATACCTAAAATGTGATTTTAACAAGGAAATTGTTAATAAACATGTAATAAATGGTAATAAGTAAACAATATATGGTATTATATATATTATTATGTTTATATAATTTATTTATAATAAAATTATATCTATAATACAGAATTTTCTAATGTGTATGAAGGAAGTAGATATTTAAGGTAAGGGATTTCCGGCCTCTCTTTTATTCTGGGAGACTTATGCCAAATTCACCACCAGTTTCTTTTTTGTGGTGTATATACTGACCCTTTGACATGTTATATAATTAATATAATTATTTTAATGATATTTCAAGTTTCATTTAATGTTATTATTTAATGGGTCTTATGATTCAAAATATTTCAAAAGCGGTAAGGGATTTTCATCACACTTTTATTTGTTGGGGGCACATGCCCAATACACCATTTGTTTCTTTTGTCTGGTGTATGTACTTACCATGAATTTATTTTAGGATCCTTATCATGATAATTTATATATAAATATCTATTTAATATTATTTCTTTCATGGTACTTACGATTCAAAGGATACCAATGTTGTAAAAGATTAATGTTATAAACTCATTGTTTATCAGGATTGTTTATAATATGCTTCCAAAGATATTGTGATATTCCTCTCAATAAATGAATTTATTTTATTATATTATGTTTATTTATATATAATTCATGTTTTCCTTTCATTTTACTCTCTTTATGTACTCAAGATTTCAGAATTTTAAGGAAAAACTAATATTATTTATTTCTTCAGTCGAAAACCCTTTTTATTTCATAACCATGTTTTCTAAAAACGTTTTAAAGAAAGTTTTTACTAATATAAAATGATTTTAAAATAAATTTTTACCCATTTTTGAATTATTACAAAATGTTTTAAAAGGAATAATCTTTTCATTTTTTGAACAATTCTCTTTTGAATATTTACTGAAAATGTGAAAGGAATCTTTGTTTTAACGTGTATCGCATGAATGGAATTTCTCGTCATCATTACCACTCAAGTATTTAAAATTTTAATTACAAGATTATGAGGATATTTTTAAAGAAAATGTTTCCTTTAATATTTGGGAAATTTTTGTATTTTAAAGAAGTGTTTTCAAAATGGAAAGGATATTTTACTCAAGAATATTTTAATGAGCATTTATGGAATTTCCATTCATCAATGACAACAACCTTTGATTTTGCTTATGTTTTAATGGTGAAATGATCCGATTAAACCATAATTATTATTTATCTATATTTTTTATGATTATTATTAATAGATTTTTATGAAACTCATTGCTTTTACATGGGTTATGATATGATTAATTAATGATATGGTTATGAGACCCATTTCATTTGTAACATCTTGTTACTATTTTTAGGTACTCATAAACCATTTTTTCATGATTTGCTTGGGTCTCGATTAGGGGTGATTCAGGTGAAATGTTGGAAATTTTTCGATCTTTTTGGGTTGTGCACGGTTGGCGCAGGTTTTCCCAAACCGTGTTCCCACCCAAGGGAAATAATGAAAACCCAAACAGTGGGGGTTTTCATAGCTGGTACATGGTTTTTCAAACTATACACCCACATTATAGAAATTTTTCACCCCATTGGAGGGGTTCATGTTTAGTGTGCATGTTTTGATAAACCATGTGTCCCCCTCTAGGAAATCGTGCACGTGATAATTTTTAATTCAAAAAAAAATTCCCAAACCCCACATATGATCCCCCAATCGAATCTAACTCAAACTATAATGATTTTTTTGGTCTTAAGAGATCTCACAGACCCATTTTTTTTTCTCTAAACATATTTATAAGTAGATCAAATCTTGGAGAACATCATCTGATTCCTCTCTGGTAAGTTTTCTTCTCTCATTCCTACTCTCCCTCTCCCTTATTCTATCATCCATAGGGTTTGTTAGATAATATAGTTTTTTATGGATATAAAATCCTTCATTTTGGATCTTGAATCTAGGTTTTATTTATTAATATCTATTTATGACATTCTTTGTTGGTTTTTCCTATTGATGTCATTGTGATATGTGATGTTTGTGTTAAGGTAGGTGGTTTTATATAAGTGTGCACAATTAATTTAACCTTAAATTGCTTTATTGTTTTAGTTTCTTTCAATTTTATTGTGAAAACCCAATTTTATGCAAGTTCGGATTGAAATTGAAATGGTATGGATTTTGGGGAAAACCCCCAATTCCAATGAATTGGGGTGTGATTTGGGATTTTGTGGAAATTGTGTAATTTTATTTTTGAAATTGATTTGTGAAATTGATTTTGAGAAAATGGATTAAATTTTTTTATAAGAACCCATTTGGTTTGATCCTAGAAAAGGAAAAAATTTATTAAAAACCCATGTTTTGGATTTTAAAGATAAATTGGCATATTCAAATAAGAAATGGGGAAATTGTATTTTGAATAGTTTTGAAATAATGTTTCCATTAATGGATGTTTTTTCAGCACATACAAGCCTGGGAAGTTAGTGATTTATTTGAGACAAACACGCTAGGTTGTTAATACCCTATCAAGTTGACACATTACAACTCTAATAAAAACATAGTGTGGTGGGTCTTATCCCTAATGGGATGTTGATGAGTCTTCTTTGAATAGTGCACGAGGGACATGTGTACACATATTACCATGATCATTGATATGAGATATCTGAGGATCCCATAACTGGGAACTATCATACCTATTGGAAGATGACTATGTTTCTCATTTGTGAATGATTGTGATATATGTATATTCCATTGTTTTTAAAACTATTTTACACATTCCTTTTGATTTATATAAAATGTTTTATATAAAATGTTTATTAATCAATTATTTTAAATGTTTCCATTAATTGAAATGAATAGAATGTTTTGTTTTCAATATGAAACTATATTTTTATGATTGTTTTATTTGAAATTGAAATCATGTAGTGGTTTATTATTCTTTTCATCTTATTATGGAACACTTGTTGAGACCCTAATGGGATTTTATCTCACACCCTACCTTTCCTTTGGTAATTGTTATATTTTTTTATTCCAAGTTTGATCAAGGGGAAAGCACCACTTTGAGGTGGTGGTTGTTGATATTTTGTTCTTAGAGTGTTGTGTCAGTTGGGACTTGGTTTTTTTATCTTATCTTTCTCATACTTTGATGATGTACTCTTTGGGTTTTGTTATACCTGTTTGAATTATAGTACAGTATTCTTTGGGATTTTTATTTGATTATACTGACATGTATTTATTTCTTCCGCTATGTTTATATTGAAAAACCATTCTCAAATTATCTTGTATGATTCCAGGTGCTAGTCACCAACTTGTGGGGATCAGAAACTCCCTTTGGGATATGACAATGTTAGATCAGGTATCAAATTACCAGGGCATTCAGGATAGTTCATGAAAAAGTAGTATAAGATGAGGTTTAACATCTTTCCTTGATCTCAGTATGCAGTTTGAAATATTTTCTAGACATAGGTGACAGTTGTGAATGAGTTCTTGACCATCTCTCATCGTAATCATCCTTAAGTCACCATGGGTAGTTTGGGAAATACATCTTGAGGATTATTTTTATCCTTTTACTTGATTTTTATTTGGATAGGTTGAAATACAAGTCTTTTTTATCTATCTTATGGGATTAATTTACCTGTTTCTCTTATTTTAGTGTTGATCTGAGTATCCTTTTGGATGTATTCAATGTTTTATGTTGACACTACTAGAAAATAAGGTTATAGCCATGGTTTTAAATCATCTCTATAGGCCTGAAAACTATGGCTATAGGTTATAGCCACGGTTTAATCAACTGTGGCTGGTATTGGCATGGGTATAGTGTAAACCATATATCCATGGTTCAAAACTGTGGCAGAGGATAAAATCAGTCATCATCTATAGCCGCGGTTTAAACTGAGGCTATAGGTTTTCAGATCTCCTAAAAAAATCAACATCGTTCAGCCGGTGCTGGCCCCTTGCACCTCCCTGCACACCCACTCGGTCTTCTTGCACACCCCTTTCCCCCTTGCACCACCCCTGCTGGACACCCCCCCCCCCCAGACAGCACCCCCATGCCCCTGGACAGCAGCCCCCACCCCCCCACCCCCCAGACAGACCCCCCCCCCCTGCACAGCCCCCCTTGCACCCCCATGTCCCCTTTCACACACACCCCTTCACACCTGCACACCCCTGATGGACACCCCTTGCACCACCCCTACTGGACCCCCCCCCCCCCACACACACACACACACCAGCCCTACTGGACACCCCCTTGCATAGCCCCCTTTGCACACAACCCCTTGCACACCTGCACACCCCTACTGGACCCCCCCTGCACCACCCCTGCTTGACCCCCCTGCACAGCCCCCTTTTCACCCCCCCCCCCCCATCCCCTTGCACACACCCCCCTACACACCTTCACACCTATGCTGGACCCCCCCCCCCCTGCACCACCCCAACTAGACACCCCCCTACTGGACCCCCATTGCACCACCCCTGCTAGACACCCCTTTCACCACCCCTACTGGACACCCCCTACACATCCCCCCTGCACAGCCCCCTGTAAACATCCCTTGACCCCCCCCCCCCCTCCACGTCCCCTTGCACACAAACCCCTGCACCCCCCCCCCCCCTGCTGGACACCCCCACTGCACTCCCTTGTCCCCTTGCACACCCCCTTGCACCACCCCTGCTGGACCCCCCTTGCACCAACCCTGATAGACACCCCCACTACACACCCCCCCCCCACCTAGATAGCACCCTCATGCCCCTGAACAGACACCCCCCACCCCACCCCCACCCCCACCCCCTTAACAGACCCCCCTCCCACCCCACACACACACATGCACGCATCCCTTTCACCCCCCTGCACACCCCCCAATCCCCTTGCACACCCCTTTCCCCCTGTTGGACCCCCCTTACACCACCCCCTGCTGGACACCCCCCCCAGACAGCACCCCCATGCCCCTAGATAGCCCCCCAACCCCTGGACCGACACCCCTCGGACACCCCCCCCCCCCCCGCCCTCACACCCTTGGTCCCCTTTCACACCCCTTTCTCCCCTACTGTACCCCACGTGCACCACCCCTGCTGGACACCCCCCCCCCCTGAACAACACCCCCATTCCCCTGGACAGTAGCCCCCCCCACCCCCACCCCCACCCCCTAGACAGACACCCCCCAGACAGCAGCCCCCCTGGATAGACACCCCCCCTGCACAGCCCCTTGCACCCCCCCCCCATCCCCTTACACACACACCCCTGTAACCCTGCACACCCCTGATGGACACCCCTTGCACCACCCCTACTGGAAACTCCCCTACTGGACCCCCCCCCCCCCCACACACACACACACACCAGCCATGCTAGACACCCCCCTGCATAGCCCCCCTTGCACACACACCCCTGCACACCTGCACACCCCTGCTGGACACCCCCCCCCCCCCCTGCACCACCCCTGCTGGACACCCCCTACACCACCCCTACTGGACCCCCGTTTCACCACCCCTGCTGGACACCCCTTTCAACACCCCTATTGGACCCCCCCCCTCCCCTACACATCCCCCCTTACACCCCCCCTGTCCCCTTACACACACACCCCTGCACACCTGCACACCCATGCTGGACCCCCCCCCCCCCCCACACCACCCAAGATGGGCACCCCCCCCTACTGGACCCCCCTTGCACCACCCCTACTGTACACCCCTTTCACCACCCCTACTGGACACCCCCCCCCCCCCCACACACACACACATCCCCCCTTAAACATCCCTTGCACCCCCTGTCCCCGTCCCCTTTCACACACACCCTTGTCCCCTTTCACCACCCCTGCGAGACACCCCCATTGTACCCCCCCCCCCCTCCTGGACAGACCCCCCAACTGGACAGACCCCCCTCCCCCTAGTAGATTCAGGCTCTCATCCATATAGTGTTGGAGGAGAATTAATAGTGGCATAATGGCCACAATAGTTGGAGTAATTATCTACTCACACAAAATATGAAATCAACAATACATTCAAAAATGGTGTCTAGTGTGTGGTTACACTTGATTGGAAGAACAGAGAAAAATTTCTCAAACTGAAAAACATAGGAAATGATGAAGTTATTGATGGAATAATTAATTATTCATGGAATTCCTTGGGTTTTTTATTTCTTTTTTTAACTAAAAAAGAATGGTTCTACTTGGATTCACTTCATAGTAGTGTTTATTAAGAGATTTGGAGGTGTGGTGGTGCAGTAGTAACTACTCTGAGAATCTAGATATAAATTTGTTTGATTGTGGTGGTGATTTAAACAATAAATACAAGAAAGTGAATATCCTTTCTGAACATAAGGTTGTTAAGGGAAGTGATTCAGAATAGGCCAGTCTAGTTTTTTAGCTTTGGGAAACCACTGTTCAAAACCACAGATCTAGCAAGAAAGCTAGGAAATTTAAAATAGAATATGCCTCATTGGGAATTCTATTTTGAAAAATAACATGGTTCATACATATTGTAAATCTCTAATAATTTGGTAATAGCCTTTTCACATTTCCCTACCACCCCCTTCCCACCCCATGCACCCCTTGCACACCCCCCCCCCCACGCACCCCCAGCATAACCCCCTGCCCCCTACACACCCCCTGTACACCCCCAACACCCCCTTTCCCCCTACACACACCCCCAGCACCCCCCTGCCCCCTGCACACCCCCCTTCCCCATGTACCCCCTGCCCCCTGCACACCCCCCCTTCCCCATGTACCCCCTACCCCCTGCACACCCCCCCTTCCCACCCCCACTTCCCACCTCCCCTTCCCACCCCACAACCCCTTACCCACCCCATGAAAATTTCACTTCAACCACTTAATGAAAGGCAAAGCAACGAAAAACACTCAGAAACATGTCACTTAATACAAGCATAACTATTCATTTTATTATAACAAGGTCCTCTCAATTTAAACACTCAAGGAAAGTATTTCCACCATGGAAAGTCATTCCATCCAAATCATTTTATTCACTTAGTGGTGACTTGTTCATTACAGAACTTTCCTACTTGGGTAATTCCATCTTAAAAGTCTAACGACGCTTAAAGGGTGTTTTAGTTCAAACAACTGTTTTAATAAAAAGAGGGAACCCTCCCCCCTGCCCTTGAAAACGAAACTAGCACACCAGTGAAGGACTTAGGACCTAAGTGGAAAGTTCTCTACAAGTTTTTTCAAACTAGGATATCCAAAAGACTATGAGAGATAGATAAATTCCTTTTTCAGGATATGTATGTGTTATATATTTTGATTAATAATATGAAGTTCAACCTGCCAAGGTAAATGATCTGTTTCATGGATCACTGCTGCAAAGGGAAAGCTAATCTGAATTATTATCCTTATGGTAGGCTGATCTCACTATTTTTAATGAAGATGGAAGTTGATTTGAATGAGGTAGAGGCAGTGAGATTCCATAAGAGTAATACCCTATCTGCAATTCTTTTGAAGACCATTGGGTACTTCTAAGATACCAACTCAAATTCCTTGAAGATAGTTAGTTGGAAAAGAGTGGCTCAAAATTGAATTACCTATCCTTACAGATTTAGTCCCTATAGTGTGATATGTTCACACCATTCCTTATGCAAGATTTCAAGAGGAATATTATGGGCAAGTTCCATGATACCAAAGAAGATGTAAGGAAGCTTGGTATTGGAACTAATAGATCTTTAAATTAAGTAGTGGTCTTTTATGATGAATTTAATGGGATTTTGAATGGGATCATGAATGTCTCTAATGATGATCAATGTATGGTTTTTAGATCTCTTGTTCTAGTATCTAGAAACTACTAGCATTTGTTAACCTCTTTGAACTAGGTCTATAAATAAGTTCAAGGGATATATTCATATTCTTCCTTGACAAAGCTAGTGGTTATTAGAAAACCATTTTTTAAAACAATAAATAAATTATGGAAACAAGTTTTTAAAACAATCAGGCAATTATAGAATTTAAATTAAAGGTTTTGGTAGAGGGAACCTACCTCAACCTCAAGACACATTGCTTTTGACGATGACAACTCGAATATTCTTTTTTTCCGCTTGCACGCATATGCAACTTCACATATATATAAGGACACCTCGACCCTATGTACATATTTTAATGGACAAATATGCACAAGGGGGTCCTTAGATATATGTTTATACTTATATATACCCCTTTACACTTACACATGTATGCATTTTTCATATCTATATATAAGCACACCTATCCCAAATACATATATTCATACTGCCATGAGTGAATATATATAAAGGGGGAACTTATATATGTATATGCCTACCTATGCATACACATATAAGACTTTGTCAACGGCGACTCGAATTCACCTCAACGAAATCCAAAACACACTACAAAAATATAAGGAACCCAAAAATCAAAAAATCCCTAATTAAAATTGGGCCAAAAGAATAAAAATAGAATAAACCTTACCCAAATCTGATGTTGAACTCATTGTCTTCTATGGTGGTGGATAGAACCGGACTCATCATAAGAAACCACCTATAAAAAATAGTGGAAAAAGAAATGAGATATAACAACTTCTTATATATATGTGATCAATGTGTCAATTGTACATGATAAATGATACATGAATCTATAACCAACAATGAACAAATAATATTCAGATTGATATGTACGTCCTAATACTAAATAACATGATCATTAATAAATCTCTTTATTTTTCAAACATCACCTTCAATTATCTATTCAAAAATTAAAAATAACCAAAATATGGGAATAAAGTAAACTTCCATCAGCACTTAAAATCAAGAAATAGGGATTAGAAGTTTTTATTAACCTAGAAAATCCATTCCTTGAATATATAAAATAGCTAAAACTCTTCATGCCTATATCCTTATTAAATTTCTAGATTGAAACCTCATTTTTTAGAATGTTCTTCATCTGGAATTCACCTTTATTCTTAGTTTATATTGGTTTATCAATTTTATAAAGTAGAGAATTTTCCTTATTTTATTATTACTCAATCTGCTTGGATTTGTCAAACCAGTTTGCTAAAATTATTAGACAATATTTTGGTGCATGATCTTCCTTCTTCTTGATTTTATATTCCTTCTTTGTAGAAAATATTTTCAAACATGCGATAATTGGTTCTTTCCTTTTATTTTTCAACAATTATTATTGTTATGGAATCTATGTCATAAATTCTTAACAATTTGGACTACTTGGTTTCCCTTCCACACACACTTTCAACTGACTTTAGAGTACCCTTTTTAGGCTCCCTTTTAAACTCCACACTAGAATTGTCAAGAACTAGCCCAATACAATATCAAATATTGATACTTAACCCAACACATTGATCTGAATGACATATTAGAAATAAAAAATCTCTAAATAGCCTATTTACCGATATAAACTCCTTATAATTAACTAAACACACTGACTATACCAACCACTATAGGTAAATCATTAATTTTGGTGCGTTCTTGGAACCAAATATGGTTCATCCAAAATCCATCTCCAGATAGTAAATTTGTCCATTTATTATCTAAGTTCATACATTTCACAACCTTGATAATGATCACCATCCCATGATATGGATTTCACTCAAAAAAGATGAGTATGAATCTCCCCACTATAGTACTATCGATACCGTCATTGATCCTACATACACATGTCTAGTGCCTCATATCACATTATGATCACTATAGAAGATTCTAGCCCAATAATCTCAACAATATTTCTTCATTTAAACACTATCATCTTTCAAACACACATTATATCCAACAAAAATAATATATTAAAAGATATTAGATAGAGAAATCCAAATTTTAGAAAAAAAATTAACTTTAGGAATACCTCAAAAAGTATGGTACTAAAAGCCCCTTCACCTAGGATGGCTTATCCCAATAGAATAATCTCTATAGAAACCCACATCTAAACACATACATGAAACCTATTTTTCCCATCCCAATACTAAGAGAATGCACTCATATTCTTGATACATGAGAAATAGACCAGGTTTCATTTATTTTTCTAATATTGAGCTGAGATATAACTCCTTCAATTTACTCTGTCACCCTCATAGTGAGGCTCACCAACCAACATTCATTCCTACCCAGTTTCAATCCTTCTCCATGAACCTTCCTATGCAATGGGTGTATCTACATAGATATATCAATCTTTCTTGAATATCTCCAAGTAGTTTTCCAGATAAAAGGAAGCTACTCATACCCATAATGAGTACATAAGAGCATTTAAAAAATATAATTCCTTTAGGAATAAATTTCATTTGAAGGATGGAATGAAATGAATAAACCTTTCAAATTTAGTGGAATACTCCATTACTGATTCTCATAATGATATAGATCTATGAATTCCCAAAACATTCTCTTATTTTGTAAATCTACCATATCCTCTCATAAAATAGGTAATGAAACTCGATCCATAAAACCTCCTAATTACTTCTTTTATGATCAAATGTATTTATCCATTCTGATTCATATCCTTTGAATTTAGAAACTTCTAGTTTCACCCATATATCCTCTATAGTTCCAATCCTTTAAAATAGGAACTAAACTTTCTTCAACATATTCTAAACATCCTATGATCCCATGTCACTACTGAAAATTAGATACTGCTACTCCTGGAACTCATGGATAACTTATAAAACCATTGTTTTTCCTTTTTGAAGGCCTTGGTCAATGGATAAAATTAGTTGTAACATAATATGATGGAAACAACCACTTGAGAATATTTCCCATGAGAACATAATTCCATCCTAATTATATTCTTTGTTGATGAATTTTGACTCAACATCATCCAGTAATAACAACATTACTAATTAGAAACCCATCATGCCACAATCCTAAGCGTTCATTATTACCACAAAATCATGAAACTACCTTTAATCCATGCTTCATAACAAAATATCATTTCCAAAACACCAAACCCTAAGGTTTATAATCTAAGGTTTACTCTCCTACACACCAAGCATAACAACCAAACCCCACACATCCACCCCTGATAATAAGAAACCATCCACCCCTTAAATGATCTAACAAGCAACTTCCTAATAAAAATACACAATCAAATCACCCAAAAATCACCAAAATTTTCTATATCGAGAGTTTTACATCAAAACATCAAGAAAAAACCCCAACAAGAACCACCAATTTGAGGGATTACCACCAACCCAAACCCCCAAAGACAAATCCAAACCATACCCAATACATAGCCATAATACTCCAAACTAATAGGAATCTAATATCCTAACAAACCAACTAAAGGTTTTCATATACCATATAAATAGGACTAAGATATCATAAATCAAACAAAAACACATGAAAACCACTATTTTAGATTCTATTAATTAATACATCGTCAATAGGTTATTCTAGAAAACACCAATTCATATATTATTGATGTTTTAATTAATAAAAACCACTTTCAAATTAATTTTCCAAAAACAAGACCACAAATATTACTTTCTCAAACCCACTTTCTAAATAGACTTTCCATTTTAAAAAATATTTTTCATATACAAGTATTCATGAACATGTAGAAAAATCCCTATATTTCAAGTAAGATTCATGAACTCGGATTCTATTTCCACCCCATGCCAAGAGTAAAACAAAAAATAACAATCTCAACCCAAAAATAATACTTGAATAAATATCTCAATGATAATAGTGTAAATCTATAATGGAAAAGAACACCCTTGGTGACTTGGGTTTCCACCATACCGGTGTTCTTGATGCATACAACTGGTGTACATCCTAATATACAACCATTGTAGAAAATACACATGAGTGAAATTTTAGGGGTTAAAACCCTAAATACCTTCTGTGGGTAATCAGGAGGTCTGACCGGCCGAGGGGGAGGATGATCTGCAGAGGTGGGGTAGCCACGTTGGAGGTGCACCGGAGGAGGAGGTGGGGTGGCTGTTTCGGGGAAGCATTTGTGGGGTGGCAGAGTTGGGGGGAGGAAGCCACGGTGAGGATTCCGTCATGAACAGCGTGAGAGGTCAACGGTTTGGAGAATAGTGTTGCAGTGATAGAGGTCGATGGAAGTGTATAGGGTGTTGATAGGAAGCATCAAGAGAAGGGTTCCATGGTGAGAGATGTAGATGGAGAGGAGAGGAGGGTCGTGGCGGATCAGGGGAGGAGGAGAGGAGAGACCAATGTGGATCACAAAAAAAAATAAAAAGAGGAGAGGAGAGCCCGATGCGGATCACAAAAAAAAAAGAACAAATATGTTTAGCCATGGATGTGTAATTAAATCGTGGCTATAAACAACCTATAGCCACAGACCTATAAAATTGTGGCTATAGGTCCATGGATATAGCTTAAATTTCTAGTAGTGTGATGTTTTGTAGCATCATGCCTTCGAAAATATGAGTAAATAAGATCTAAGAGGAAGCTTTTGATGAACCACAGTGAGGAAATCCTCCTATATACCAAAATCTAGTTGTGATTATTTTGAATGTTGTCCAAGATCTAGGATAGGAATATAAACCCTTTCCCATCTAGGCTCCAACTATGGAACCTCAAAGGGATGTTTTCTCAAATAGTGTGTATGAGTTACTTCACCAGAATCCATCATCATTCCAAGGATCAAACAATCCTCAATAGGATAAGGATTGGTTGATAAGGGTTGAGATTTTATTTGAGTTCTTGGAGATGCCTGATGAAATCAATGTGAAATATTCCACCTTCAATCTAGAGGGACCTAGTAGAATATGGTGGGACACAATGGTGATGGTGAAGAAGCACGAGGGGTTATAGTGGAAGTAATTTAAATACATTTTCACCAACTAGTTCTATCCATAGTTGATGGTGTTGGACAAGGTTATAGATTTTTGAAAAATTGAGTAGGCTAACAAGACCATGAAAAAAATATGAAAATCACTTTGTTGAACTTATGCATTTTTTACCTAAGATTTTACTGAATGCCGATATGAAAACTCAATTGTTTGATATGAGAATTTGATTTGATGTTTGTTCTTAGGTTTTATTACAGAATATACCTTCTTATATTGATGTTCTGGATAGAGCAATGATGGTTGATATGGACTTGGATAGTAAGTCAGGGTTGATGAGAGTTCCTTTTTCTCCTAATGGTAGTTCTATGATTTCCTTCAAAGGAAATAGGAAACATAATGAGTCTCATGGAAGTTATCAACAAAAAGTTTTTATATACCTCATGTAGTTCCTGGAAGAGGGACTTTTATTTGATACTAGTGTGGAAATCCTAGGAACTCAAAAAGGTTTTTCACTGACGCACCCAATATATGTGGTTCAACAGATGATTGGGTCACTTACAGAAGTTATTTGATTTCTATTCTACTCCATGTAGTGGCACGGGATCATTAGTGAACAAAATTACTATGGTGTAATCAAATAATTCATGAACTAAGGGGTTTCATCCATAGGCATCCAGAATGAATCTTTTTCACATAGTGGAAGAGTCTCTAAAGGATGAAGATACATGTCTAGTTAATGTGAGAGATATCATCACTATATATTCATCTTTAGTGAATACTTTATTTGATATTATTACATCTCATTCATTTATATAGACCCTTATCTTTAATCTACTAAATCTTCCTATGGATCTTTTACCTTATGTTATAGATATTACTACACCCCTCAGAATGAAAAGAGAGAAGGGTCTATATTGTCTTACTTGTGTTTTCTCATTATCAGATATCGAGCTTACTTGGGATTTTTTGGTTCTCAACATGAAACCTCTTGATGTCATAATTGGGATGGATTTGGTCATTGCTAATAAACCATGGATTTATTTTTATCTATGATGGGTCTCCTTTATTTTGTCTAATGGGGTGTCTCATATATTCCAGGGAGAATGGGACTCAAGGTAGAGTAGAGTCAGACCTACTTATCCATATTTGGGGAAAGTAATATTAGTGTTTTCTTTTGATCTGAAGTGGGAATCCTTGAGCGATGATCTCCCTCTGTTTGTTATCAATTTTATAGATGTTTTTTCTTCTAACTTCTCTTGTTTTCCACCAGTAAGGGAAGTATATTTTTATATTTATTTAGTACCTAGTACCCCCTAACCAGTATCTATTCCTTCATACCACATGGAACCAGATGAAATGAAAGAGTTAAAGACTTATTTGGATGATCTATTAAAGAAAGTATTTATATACCTAAGTATGTCACCTTGGGTGGCGCCTATTCTCTTTGCTAATAAATTTAATGGGTCACTTTGTATTTGTGTTGATTATAAAAAACTAAATCGATTCATGGTAAAAAAAAGTATTCATTTCCATGGATTAATGATCTGTTTGAATAGTTGAAATTGGTGAAGTGGTTCTTGAAGATTCATCTTCGATCTGGTTATCACCAGTTGAGAATAAAAGAATATAACATTAAAAAAACTACCTTCTGAAGTAGGTATGGCCATTATGAGTACCTTTTCATACCATTTGGTCTAACCAATTCTCATGCAGTCTTTATAGATTTAATGAACATGATTTTTGTGAGTATCCTAATACTTTTTTGCTAGTCTTTTTGGATGACATACTTGTTTACTATAAGTACGAGGAGGATCAATAGATTCATCTAATATCAATTCTATAATTTTTGAGAAATAACCAACTTTATACCAATCTATTGAAATTTAATTTCTGGATTCGTGAAGTGAATTTATTAGGACACATGGTTTCAGAATATGGTATCTCATTTCATCCTGAGAAGGTGAAAGCTGTTATCAAATGGGAGAAACCATGTAAGGTTTTTGATATTTGGAGCTTCTTGGGTTTAGTTGGATATTATAATCGGTTTATAAAGGTATTATCAAAGTTTGATTCTCTAATGAATGATCTAACTTATAAGGGAGTAATGTTTTCTTGGGATGAGAAATTTCAGAGTTCTTTTAGTGATCTAAAACATATTTTGACCTCCACATCAGTGTTGACTCTTCCAAAGGTCGGGTAGGGATATGTGGTCTTATGTGACACATCGAGTTCAGTTTTGGATTGTTTTCTTATACAGTTTGATCATGTCATTGCTTATAGATCTCAATATCTTAGGCCACATGAGAATAATTACCCATCCCATGATCTTAAACTTACATTTTTGATGAATTCACTTAAGAGTTGGTAGCGTTTCCTTTTCATAAAAAATTTTACTGTGAATTTTAACCTCAAGAGATTGAGTTATATCTTCTCTTAAAAATATTTGAATCTCTTATAGAGGAATTGGGTGGAGTACTTACAGTATTTTGATTTTGAAACCGCCTATAACCCAAGGAAAGGGAATGTCATTGCAGATGCATCAAGCAGGAAACTTCCAACCTAGGTCGTGAAAGAATCATTGGAAAAGTGTAAATTGATGGCTCTTTTTTCACAATTGCATATAGGAGTTCTTGAAATGGGGGATGAGGTTTTTTTGTCTATTATTTGGTTTACCTATGCTCTTCCCAAGACAATTCTTCCGGAATATCATCTTGATAATGAATTTCAAGGAATTAGAAACTCTCTTTATGGTGGGGAGATAGTTTCTAAGTGTTTGTTCTCCAAAAAGGGTATTCTGTGTTTTTAGAATTGGTACATTGTACCTTTACCTATAAGGAAAGATGTTATGGGATATTTCCATAATTCTTGGTAGGATTTTCACCTAGGAACCATAGATATGTTCAATGACTTACAGCATTGACTCTGATGGCTAGGTATGAGATGAGGCATTGTTGATTTTGTCTCTCATTTTTATACTTCCCAATAGGTTAAGGATGAGCAATAGAGACCTTTGGGTTTGCTTCAACCACTTACAGTGCCAAATTGGAAGTGGTATGAGATCTCTTTGGACTTTGTGGTGGGGTTTCTACATACCTAGAGAAAGAATAATTCGATATAGGTTTTGATTGATTGGCTAGTCAAATCAACTCACTTTATACTCATTCACGATATAACCAAAGTTAAGGATCTTGGAAATCTCTAAGTGAGAGATATTATTCATTTTCACGGAGGTCCATATTCTATAGTATCTAATAGAGATCTCCAATTTACCTCTCTATTTTGGAGAGGCCTTCAGGAGGCACAAGGATCTCAGGTTCATTTGTGTATGGCATACCATCTGTAGAAAAATGGCTAGACAGAAAGGGAGATACATATTCTTGAGGATATGATTTGTGCCTACGTCCTTGATTTTGGTGGATTTTGGGATGACCATTTATGGATGGTTGAGTTTTCCTATAACAATAGTTATTATTACATGATCATAATGGATCCTTTGAGGCCATGTATGGTTGGCCTTATAAATCTCCATTGTGTTGGTCAGAGGTTGGTTAAAGTTATTAGGTTGTACAAAGCTTGGTTCAAGAGATGACAAAAAATATTCAGTTTATTCTTCAAATAATTTTGGTGTAATAAAGTCGATATAAGTCTTATGTTGATCATCAATGTTGACCAATAGAATTTTCAGTTAGTGATCAGGTGTTCTTGAAAGTTTCACCTCATTTGGGTCATTGATAGCTTGGGTGGCAAGGAAATATTCCTCCTCATTTTTTGGGATCTTTTGAGGTTGTTAAGTAGGTGGGGAAAGTGGATTACCATTTATAACATCTTCCTTAGTTAACATCAATACATAACTTGTTCCATGTATCACAGTTATAGAAGTATCTTTCTAATCAATCTCATGTTCTGAGCTGGAGTGATCTTGATGTTGAGCCTAATTTATCCATGAATGAGCATCCAATAAGGATAGTGGATTTTGAAACCAAGGTACTTCATGGGATGATGATAACTTTGGTTTGAGAGCTATGGAATCACAGTTTTAATACTCATGAGACTTGGGAGAGAGAGGAATTGATGAGATAACAATGGCCTTATATTTTTGACATGGAAACTTCTTGATAGGATTTATGGGGATAGAAAGTTGCTATGGTGGGGAGGCTGTAACATCCTGTTTCTATTTTTAGGTATTTCTCAACCCTCTTTTTTATCATTCTTTGGTTGGGTCTCAATTAAGGGTGCTTCGGGTGAAATTTTGAAAATTGTTTGATCTTTTTGGGTTGTGCATGGTTGGCACACGGATTTCCCAAATTGTGTGCCCACCCAGGGGAAATTGTGAAAACCCATATAGTGGGGGTTTACATGGTTAGCATATATTTTTTCAAACCATGTTCCTTCCTAGTAGAAATCGTTCACCCCATTGTAGAGGCACACGGTTAGGGAGCATGGTTTGACAAACCATGTGAACCCCTCCAGAAAACTATGCATACGGAAATTTTTAATTTCAAAAATTGTTTTAAAATTCCTAAAACCCCTATATAATCCCCTGATCAACCCTAAATTGACCTAGAATGAATTTATAGGTACTGGGAGCTCTCAAGGACCCATTTTGGCTCCTCCAAACCTATTCCGAATCAGATCAAAGCTTGGAGAATATTGTCAGATTCCTCACCGGTAAGAGTTATACTTTTATTCCTCCTCTACCTCTCTCTTCTTCTATCCTACTTATGTTTTTTTAGATCATATATTTGTTGATGGATATAAACATCTTTGTTTTGGATCTTGAATCTAGGTTTTATTTCTTGATCTATGTTTCCGATGTTCTTCGTTGGTTTTTCCTATCGTAGGTGTTGTGATACATGATCTATGTGTTAAGGTAGGAGGTTCCATATATATTTGGAAAATTAATTTATCCTTGATTTTTTTTGAATATTTTAACTTCTTTCAATTGTATTGTAAAAAACCAATTTGATGCGAGTTGGGATTTAAATTGAAATGGTATGGAATTTAGGGAAAACCCCCAATTCCAACGAATTAGGGTATGATTAGGTATTTGAGGGAAATTGTGGAATTTGATTTTTGAAATTGATTTGTGAAAAATATTTTAATAAAATGGATTTTTTTTATAATAACCCTTTTATTTTATCCTGTAAAAAATTGTGACTTGATTAAAAATCCATGTTTTGGTTTTTAAAGAGAATTTGGCATATTGAAATGAGAAATGGGGAAACTGTATTTTGAACAATTTTGAAATAATTTTCCCATTATTGAATGTTTTTTTAGCAAATGAAATCTTGGGTAGTTAGTGGGTTATTTAGGACAAACATGCTAGGTTGGTAGTGCCCTACAAATTGATTGATGATTTACAACTCTAAAAAAAACATAGTGCAGTGGGTCTTATCCCCAATGGGATATTAATGAATCCTCTTTGACCAGTGTCTAAGGGATGTTTGTACAAATATTACCATGATCACCAAAAATGAGATGTGTGAGGATCCCATAACTAGGAACTATCATGCCTCTTGGCAGATGACCATGTTGCTCATTTGTGAATTATTATGATATATGTATATTACATTGTTTATAAAATTTCTTTACACATGCCTTGTGATTTATATAAACTATTTTATATAGAAAAATTATTAATCTATTGTTTTAAATGTTTCCATCAATTAAATGAATATCATTTTTGTTTTAAATATACAATTGTACTGTCATGTATGTTTTATTTTAAATTGAAAGCATGTAATGGTTTATTATTATTAGAATCTTGTTATGGAACACTTGGTGATATACTACTAGGATTTTAGATCAAAAACTAACTTTTCCTTTAGGATTTTTTAGATTTCCTTTTTCTAGGTTTGATCAAGGGGAAAGAACCACTTGGAGGTGGTGGTTGTTGATCTTTCAGTATTAGAGTGATATGTCCATTGGGAATTGGGTTGTTTATCTTGTCTTTTTGGTACTTTGATGATGTACTATTTGGGTTTTTTTATACCAATTTGACATATGGTACAGTCTCATTTGGGATTTTTCTTTGATCATACTGACATATATCTATTTCTTCCACTATGTTTATATGGAATAATCGTTCCTGCTTTATCTTGTATGATACCAGGTCTAGTCACCAACCTATGGGGATTGGGAATGCCCTTCGGGCTATGTCAGTGTCGACATGGGTGTCAGAGTACTAGGGTATCTAGGTTGGTTCATTATATCATTTATATGGGTTATTCTATGATGGAATGATTATGAAACCCTTTTCTTTCTATGGGTTATGCGATGTTGAAATGTTTATGAAACACATTTCTTTTCAAGGTTTTTGATTTGATGAATAATTTATGATCTTGTGGAACACATATGAATTATTTTCATTATTTTATGGGTGGAACCTATATCTCCCTCCAATTAATTTTCTAAAGTATTATATCTCATGATGTAGTTATGGGAAATAGGTTGATGTTCTTGATCCTCGGGCCATTCAGGAAATAGGTGATGATGCCTAATCCATTATGAAATGGGAAATTGGTTTTGATGCCTAATATATTATGATTTGATAGTCTTGGATGTTAACCTTTTCATATGAAATTTTTTCTATACTTATAATGGAATCACACTTATATGACATGAACTTATGGTTCATGATTGATTTATGATGATTTTTCACTCTTATGGTTTATGTTTTTAAAATGATAATGTTTTATGACATGGATCATGTTTACAATCCATGATAGATTGGTTATAAACTTTGTAAGTTATATTCAAAATCGCATACCCTTATGGTTATCTTATACTTTCATATGATCATCTATTGATATCTTCCATATTTACCCTTATTAAGCATATGAGATCACCCTTTATTGTATTTTCTTTCCTTATGTTTTGAAGAAATTTTTAAGTAGGATATGTCTATAAATAGTACTAAATATGAAGATATTTATGTAATATGTTGAATATATTTCATGAAATAATAAGATTGTGTAACTAGTATCCAATGAAACTTCACCTTTACGGTCCTCAATCATGTATTTGTGAAATTTATTTAATATTATTCTAAAAATATATAGTATTTATGTATGAAAATCTTGGGCTGTTATAGTTGGTATCAGAGAAAAGGTTTAGTTAACCTTTGTAAACTATGATGATAAAACTTTAGTGAGATCCCTCTGGATATATCTAGGGATAATTATAAGGATAATTCAAAGTATAGGAAAATGTCTTGGAATTTTTGTGAAGGATAGAGTGAGTGGTTTCTAAGAAATTGCATCCATGTCTAGATACTACAATTGGATGTGGATCTATCATAGCTATACCTAGGGGTAATAAATATGAAAAGGGTGCATTTATTTGGACCCAATCATCACCTAGTGCATGACAATGGGCCTTAATACACACCAAGTTTGATGCTCCTGGGAGATATGTTTTGGAAATTCACAAACTTTTTACAAACCATAATGAATGATTTAAATAAATGATGACCATGAATGACCTAGGTTAAGCCTAAGGTGTCATAGATTGAAAAGAATGTGTCATTATTTAGATATTCTATAAATAATTTTTCTTGATTATGTGGTTCCATACTATGATTATTTTTTCTCACAATATGATTTTTGGTTTTAGTCAATAGATGGAACAATAAATAATTAAATTAACACTGAATTTGATGGATAGTTTTATGGTTATGAGAAACCAAATTGGATTATGAATAGAGACATTCTGATTATTCCTAATCATTTATCGCGATATATGAATAACAATGTGAACTTTGATGAGATTCCTAACGCATAAAATAATAGGAAGATGGACTTTTATGAAAGTTTATATGGTAATGAACATAGAGGAAATAATATTTGGCTTCCTACATGTTAAGAAGGTGGGAATAAAAACCTATAATAATATCTCAAATTGAGTGTAAGAATTTTTTATATGTAAATTAAGGTCATATAGAAAATAATTTCTAAGGAATGTGATATTTTGTATGTGGGTAACTTGGGAATTATTCAAGTCAATACCCTAAACTAAGTGTTATCCCCTAGACCAAGTAAGGACTTATTTTATACCAAATAATTATTGTAAAAGGGTTGAAGTATTTATATATTGGGATTAAAGAATTATATTGTAGAAGTATTTTTACTAGTGTTATTTTGGTTATAATAATCATGAAACATCTAATGATTTTGTTAGGTTTGGAAGTATATATGTGTTCATGTAAGATTAACTTAATATTTATGGATACCATCATGGGTTTATGAATTTAATTTTTTCATAAGTTTAAAGTCTTAAACACCCCATTTTAGGTTCTAAGTGATGGGATTTTAATGTGATTAATGACATTTTGGGAAGTGTTTTATTAGAATAAGTTATATATAACTCTTATGTTTAACATGAATTATCATTTGAGGAAGAATGATATTTTCATAATTTTAAAGGTATTTATAACCTTAATGATTTATATGATATTTGAGGATTAAGTTTATTTTTAAGTATTTTCATCATATTTTGGTGGATTTTATAATAATTATAATAATATTTTTTATTAAAAATGAAAACATGTCACATCGGACAAGGCCATAGGGTTTGAACCCACAACTAAAGGGCGATAAGGGTGAAATTCCTAACACTGGACTATGTGATGTAATTGTTAGTATAAATGATGTGATATATAAATATTAAGTTGATTTTGTGAACATGTTTTTTATTGTATAGATAACCATGGGATTTAAAAATGATATGGTTATAGATTATGCCTCACGAAAATTGGAGGTTCATGATAAAAATTACCCAACTCATGATTTGGATTTAGCTGAGGTGATGTTTTCATTAAAGATATGAAGGCAATATCTTTATGGAGAAAAGTGATATATATACCAATCATAAAAGTTTAAAGTATATATTCACATGGAAGGAGTTGAATAAGTTCCATAGAATATAATTGGAGATGATTAAAGATTATGACTGCTTAATACACTACCACCCTATGAAAGTGAACAAGGTGGGAGATATTTTGAGTTGAAAGGGTCATGTTAGTTTATCCATGATGAGGATCATAAAAGATCCAATATTTCTGGATTTATAAAGGATATATCATTAAATCTTTAAAGAAGGGTAGAAATCTTATCTTTCTCAAATAAGTGTCCAACCATCTATTCATGTGAGGATAAAAGATGCATTGAAGGAGGATATGGAGCTACAAAATAAGGTGATAAATGTTCCTGAGATCAACCTTTATTGTGATAGAATGATAAGTTTCAGGTACCATGTATGTGTTCTGTACATACCGCATATTTGAAGGAGCTCTTAGAATAGTCTCATAGTTTATTATTCCCTATTCATCCTGGAAGTATAGAAATGTATAGAGATTTGAAAGAGTCTTTCTAGTGGAATGGTATGAAGAGAGATATCATAAAGTTTGTACCTCATGCTTCATATGTCAAAAATTTAAGGATAAGAGACAAAATTATAAGGGTATTTTACAACCATTACCCATACCATAATAGAAATGTAAAAACATTACCATGGATTTTTTCATCAAACTCCCCAAAATAGCTAAAGGGCTTAATGTTATATGGGCTATGGTCAATCTCCATACAAAGTAAACAAAATTCATCACAATAAGAGAAGATTTATCTTTGGATCAACTTTCTAGGATATATATTTAGTAATTAGTAAGGTTTCATGAGGTATCACATTCCATTGTATTTGATCTGGATCTGAGGCTTACCTTGATGTTTTGGTGAAGTCTTTATCAAACTCTTGATAGAGAGTTGAGTTTCATCACTAAATATCATCCTCAAACAGATGGTCATTCTGAGAAAATAATCCAAACCCTAGAGGATATACTAAGATCTTGTTTTGTGGATTTCAAATGTGGTTGGGATCAACACCTTCCTCTAGTCAAATTTTCTTATAATAATAGCTTTCACTTGATCGTTCAGATGGCTCCTTATGAATCTCTGTATAGAAATAAGTGTAGATATCCAATGTGTTGGAATGAAGTTGGATAAAGAAATATATTGATACCTAATCTAGATAAATAAATGGTAGATGATGTTATATCCATTCAGAATCACATAAGGACAGCACACATTCTATAGAAAAGTTATGCTACCAATTGTTGGTGTGATTTGGAATTCAAAGTTGGTGACAAGGTGGTTCTTTGAATTTCTCCATATAATAAGGTTATGAGATTCAGGAAGAAAGGAAATATAATCCCTAGGTATATTGACCCTTTTGATATTCTTTATCAATTATGGATGGTTTCATATCACTTGTCACTTCCATCAAACCTCTCTCAAGTTCACAATGTGATCCATATATCTCTTTAAGGAAGTACATACCTGAAACTTCACATGTACTAAACTTGAAAGTCATACCAATAAAGAAATATCTTTTTGATGAGGATAATCTAGTGTAGATTCTAGACCATACAGATAAAGTTTTATGAAACAAGATCATTCGCCTGGTCAAATTTTTGTGGTAAAACCACTTGCTTGAGAAAGCTATGTAGGAACCTGAGGATGTGATGAGGCATAAGTATCATTATTTATTTGTATGGGAGTGATTAATTTAGAGGGAGAAATTAATTTTTAATGGGGTTATAATGTAACACCCCAAGATTTTATGAAATGTTTTTTTTCAAATAAATTTATTTTCTTCTATAACTTTCATTACACACAATACTGATTTTTAACAAACCATGATATACTATTAATATTATTATTTAAACTTCAAAATTATATCATATCCCTTAAATTTGGAGGTTTTAATAGGAATAATTACATTTTGAAAATTTATTATATAGTTTTTATATAAATAAAATATATTTATAAATAACTACTTAGTTTTTAGCAATGTTTTTATATGCTTCAAAAATATTTTTCTAAAAATTATTTTTATCAATTTTTATGAAAAAATAATAAAATTAAATTTTGAAACTTTTAGAAAATTTATTTTAAAAAATTAAACTCTTTTTTTAAATAAAATTTCAAAATTATCTTAGGGTGAATTTTTTATAATTTTCTAAAAAGACTAATTTTCAAGTAAATAGTGAAAAATATTGATTTTTATTAAAAATTGTCTTTTCATTTAAAGAATTTAAAAATTTACATATTGTTTAAAAAATTAAAATTAATATTATTTCAATTATATTTTTATTAATAAAATTTATATCATTTTAATCAATTTCATATTGAATTTTTATTTTAAAACTTTCTCTACTTATGAAAATTTTCTCTTTGGAAAACTATTTTTTCATCACGTCTGCAGATTTAATTTTAAATTAAATTTTTTAAATTCTGTGAATGTAATTTTAAAAAATATATTCCATATTTATAATCAAAATTATTTATATTATATAATAATTTAAACTTAATTTTCGGTCAAAATGAATAGTAAAAATAGTAAAAATTAATTATTGTGGTTAAGGATAAAACAGGTTTAGCAGGGGTTAAACTAAAAATATAAGGGCTAAAATGACCAAAAACTTGTCCAAAAACAATTTTTTGGACATATTTATACCTTATATCATCTAATTTTCTATATTGGTTCATTTTGGAGCCCTTTTTTATATTTAAAACGTGGGTACACCTTTTTCTTTTCAAAAAATCCAAATGTGTCCCCCCCCACTTATAAAATTCCACCCCTATCCTCTCCTCTTAACACTTCTAAAACCTTTTGTTTCAAAAAATACCTATCAAAATAAATTCCTTAAATATCTCCCCACATCCTTGTGGGCTTAGTTTGATTGGGAAACCCTCCTAAAAAGGCTTTAGGTGTAAACCTAAAGGGGTTCTTTGAAGAAGAGGTATAGTCCTTAACCATGCATTTTCATTTTATTTCTTTATCTATCTCCTGGAAATATTATTCAATAATGTTTATATAATAACATTAGTATTTATCATATACTCATATGTTTTTATGTTAATTTCATGACCTACATCTATCTTCTCTTCCATCAAGTGGGAATTGAAACTGTTGATCCTGTGTGCGGTGGATCATTGCATTGCGAACTGATGTAGTTCGTTTTACATCACCAACTCTTATAGATGGATATAATAATGGATTTATGAAATTATTATACTTATGTAATTATAATATTACATATACCTTCTTACTTTCCATTCTGTGGGAATACGATAATGTCGCTCGTGTGTACGGAGGACTACTGCCTCGCGAAATGATGTGATTCATTATTCAATTATGCTTTACATGGAAAGTGAAAAGGATTTTTTTAATGAAAATATGTGATATATATGAAATAAATATAATTATATAAAGTTATTATATTATTTAACTTTCTTTTTTTTCATCTTTAAAGAAAATAGAAGCATCATTTATGCATACATGCAACATACCGTCTCTATGAATGGTGTAATTAATTTTTTATATATAAATTTAATGGATTACTAAAAATACATATATATTGAATATATATGATAATTATATAATGTTTAAAATTATGTATATTATGTAACCATAATAAATGTAGAGGTAAAAAATACATAACTAAAACATACATGGAAAACGAAACAATTATTACTTGAAATGTGATTTTAACAAGAAAATTGTATATAAAAGGATAATAAAAGGTCATAAGTAAATCATATATGGTATGATATATGTGATTATGGTTATTTAATATATTTATAATAAAATTATATTTATTATATAGGATTTTTGAATGTGTATGAAGGAAGTCAATATTTAAGGTAAGGGATTTATAACCTCTCGTTTATTTCTTGGAGTCTTGTGCCAAATTCACCACCCGTTTTTTTGTGATGTATATAATGCCCATTTGAAATTTTATATCATGAATCTACTTCTTCTCATGATATTTAAATTTTAATTTTATGTTATTATTTAATGGGGATTAAAATTCAAAATATTTCCAAAATGGTAAGGGGTTTTCATCTCACTTTGATTTCTCTAGGACACATACCATATACACTACTTGTTTCTTTTATGTGGTGTATGTAGGTTCCGGGCATAGAAAAAGCATGTGGATGGGTGTGCCCAACTTTAATTTTTCCATTACCAATTATCAATTTGAGATCCGTTACGATAATAAAACATCAAATCTTCATAATAGAATGAATAACAAAATAAAAAGAGGGGATTCTCAAAAACATAGAGAGGGTCATCATATGTCGGTTATAATTAATTTAATTAAAAGACAATAATTAAATTGATGGAATTATCTCTTTTTTTATATTTTCAGTCATGATCCTATGTGATCTATCACTTCATCATAGAATCCAAGTGTAGGCTTCCTCTAGCAGTGATCCACACGTGCTCTGCATATCTCTAGACGTTGCTAAAGAGATATCCAGATGCTAGTGTGAAAGAGCCTTCACTTGCGATGTTCGGATTCGATCACCTTGAGAGATGCTTCCAAAGAACTCTCCTTTATCCAGTGGAGGAGGAAACATCACATAACTTGATATCATTCTTGGAGGAAAAGGAATTCTCTCTTGGCTTTAGATCTTTCTCCAGATGTGTTTTTCACAACCACAAAGAATGGCTACGTTAATGAGAATAATATAATTGGGATTTTAATTACTTAGAATAATAAAATGAATTAATTACCTAAAATCATTTATTCATTTCATTTAATTATTATTAAAACCCCATGTCTAATAATAACAGTTGAATATTATTATCAGTTGACATGCACCTAGCGAATTACACCTAATATTATTTAATTAAATAAATATTATTATTTCTCACAAATCCCTAGAAAAACTACACGGCATGTATATATATATATACACACACGGCATGTACTTTTTTTTCCATTATCTTTATTTCCTCCACCACATTTATTAGAACTTGAATAATGACTATTTATTTCTCAAATAAATATCACTACATTACTTTCTAATAAATATATTATTTCACCCACAATATATTCTCTCGAATAACTAGTGTTGAAATAAATGAAATCAGTCATCCTTGAATAATTATTAAACCAAAATTGGGAATAATCTTTATTCAAATTTTTAAATGAATATTTAACTGAGATACTTGGACACACTTAGTGTGTAACCCTCTAGGCCTCTTTCTCAGTGGCATTAGGTGGAGCCTACCTAAATTCCAAGGTTAGCATCTAGCTACATGCCAAGGAACCCATAGAGAAAGAATTTAACGCTGCAATGACGTGTTAACTCCTAAGAATTCTTACCATGTAATGTAATCCCTTTGTCATGATATCTTTAATCAAGTGGGTTGCATGCTAGTGCCATTAACCCATGTGCTCAATTATTCTTTCTTTGACTTCCCAAAATTGAACTTGATCATTCTTTATCGTGGACATGGATTTATTTAGGATATATCAATTCCATTAAAGGGCCTAAGATATCAACTTTCATTATGGAACATAAGGGAAAAATCATTTCTCAAATTATCTATTAATTCAGTATTACTCGTGATGCACCCAACATATCTTACCTCGCTGCGAACAATGTGTCATCATAGTTTTCATCAATACATCTAAGTGTGTGAGTTGTAATACCCATTAATAATAATCTTAAAGTCTAAGTACCAATACACACATCCACAAATTGGAACATCTAATGACACTATGAAATGTGGATTTCCTACTAGCGGGTCTCATTCTCATAATATCCTCCTCGATACTACCAAGGGCGAACACCACGAGAAGGTGCCTCAAAGTTTTATGAGTCCTCAACCCTAATGGTATGTATTATTTTTTTACCTCAAAAAACATCATTCGACCATATAATATATATTAAAGAATAGTTTTATGGTACTTTTGGGTTCTCATCATAGTAGGGATTCTCTATGACCCTTTAGTGCAAAAACTATCCTTTGGAAATTATCACATGCATTATCATGCATAAGAACAATCAATATGTGATAAGGTATTTATTAATGAATAAAGTAAAAATTTGTTGGTTCTAGGCCACCAACTCCAACATACCCCCACTTGGACTAGATCCAACTGCTAACAACCTTTAACCCACTATCTCTCACATGATATTCATGCTTCTATTGAGATAGGCCTTTAGTCATGGGGTCTACCACGTTCTCTTATGTAGACACTCTTCTCACTACAACTTCACCCATTTGATAAAAATACCTCAAGAGTTGATACTTTTAGAGAATGTTCTTTTCCATTGATGGGACCATGGTTCTTTTTCAAGAGCCACCGCTGCAGTGTTATCACAATAAAATGTCATAAGATCTTTATTTCTAGGCACAAAATCAAGCTCCTAGAAAAAGTTCCAAATCCATATGGCTTTTTTAGCTACATCATAAGTCGTTATATATTCGGAATCTACTATAGAATCAATGAATAGTGTCTACTTTTAACTCTTCCAGCTCACAGCTCCTCCGTTGAGACAAAAAACATATCCTAATTATGACTTCAGATCTTTCTGATCTGTCTAAAAACCAGCATCAACATGCCCTCTGATGAAAAGCTCTTCATCTCCTCCATACACCAGGAACATATCCTTATTTTTTCTTAGATACTTAAGGATAGTCTTAATAGTAGTCCAATGTTTTTCTCCTAGATCTTCTTGATATTTGCCTACCATGCTCAGTGCATAGGAAACATCAATCCTAGTATGTAACATGAAATAAATGATGGATCCAATAGCTGAAGATTATGGGATCTTACTCATATTATCTTTCTCCTATTGTGTCAGAGGACACATTCTCTTAGAAATATGTAATCCATGTGACACTAGAACCAATAACCTCTTGGATTGTTCTATAATAAATATCTTTAGTATCTGGTCAATGTATGTACCTTGAATTAGTCCAAGCAGCCTCTTGGATCTATCATGAATGATTTTGATCCCTAGAATGTATGCTGATTCACCCAAGTCATTCATGGAGAAATATTTGTTCAACCAGTCCTTAAAAGACTGTAAGACTGGTATATCATTTCCAATAAGTAATATTTTTTCAACATATACTACTAGTATAATGACCACATTCCCATTAAACCAATTATAAACACATGGATCACATTCATTTTTAATGAAAGAAAATTCCTTTATAGATTCATAAAATCGAATGTTTCAAGACCTGGATTCTTTCTTTAATCCATAAATGGATTTATGCAACTTGTAAACCCGTTTGGATTCACCTGGTATCACAAAACCTTCTGGTTGTGTCATATAGACATCTTCTTGAAGGTTCCTATTAAGGAATGTTGTTTTGACATCCATATGAAAAATCTCATAGTTATGGTAAGCTGCTATGGAAAGTATGATTCTTATGGATTTAAAAATGGAGACTGGTGAGAAGGTTTCATCATAGTCAATTCCTTGACACTATATGGATCCTTTAGCCACTAACCTTTCTTTATAGGTGCTAACTTGACCTTTCATTTCCATCTTTCTCTTGAATACCCATTTGCATCCAATAGGATTTACATCAACTGTCTCATCAACCAAAACCCAGACTTGGTTCTGATACGTGGAATCCATCTCAGAATTCATAGATTCTAGCCATCTTGCAGCTTCTGATCTCTCTACCACTTCCTTGTATGAGAGAGGTTCATCATTTTACAATAATAATGATTCACCATCCTCGGTGACTAAGAAACCAAATCTCTCAGGTTCCCTTACCTCTCTTGTCCTCCTACATAGTACTTGTGTTTCTGGAACCTCTTCCATGGGGACCTGTGGAACTTGTTCCTGTACTAACTCTTGTGTATCTTGAGCATCAACTTCTTTGTAGTAAATCTTTCTCTCACTATCCTTTTTGATGATGTTCTCCCTCTCAAGAAAGATGTCTTGTCTGTCAACAATCACTTTCTTTTCTGAAGTATTAAATAGGTAATATCCTTTTGTTTCCTTTGGATATCCTATAAAGATACACCTTGTTCCTCAGGGTTCTAGTTTGTTTCCTAAGAAAGCCTTAAAAAATGCCTCGCATTCCCATGAATGTGTGTGCGAGAAAATGGGTTTCTTTCCATTCCATAACTCAGATGGAATTCCATTTTCCACCTTATTTGGTACTCGGTTTAATGTGTATACTGTAGTTTTTAATTCATATCCCTAAAAGAATAATGGAAGATCTGCATGACTCATCATCAACCTCACCATGTCCAATAAGGTGTGGTTCCACATTTCACTAACACCATTCCATTGTTGTGTGTAAGGAGGAGTGAGTTGAGATAGAATCACAGACTCCTGTAAAAGGTTGATGAAATCTTGGTTTAGATATTCTCTTCCTTGATCCAATTGAAGCTTCTTTATCTTCTTACCAAGCTGATTCTCTACTTCATTCTTGAATTCCTTAAATTTCCCCATGGACTCTAAATTAAACCTAATTAAGTAGATATAGCCATATCTACTCAAGTCATTAGTAAAATTAAGGATGTAAGAATATCCACCTCTATATTCTACAATAAATGGTCCACAGACATCTGTGTGCACCAATCCTAGAAGTTCTATAGCCCTTTAACTCTGTCCACTGAAAGGCGGCTTGTTCATTTTACCTTGTAAAAAAGTGTGACATATATCAAGTGGTTTTAGCTTAGTAGAGTCTAAATAACCATCTAGGTAGAGCTTTTTCAAGTGCTTCTCATTTACATGACCAATATGGCGATGCCACAACTAGGTTTTGTATGATTCATGAGAGTTTGTTTCATTATCGATCATCAACACTTTTTTTTCATAATTTAATACATACAAACCATTATTTAAATGATCTATACCAAAACATACATTGTTCTTATAAAATAAACAACCCTTATTTCCATACTTGAAAATAAATTCATCCATATCTAAACATGTTATAGAAATTATATTCTTGGTAACACTAGGCACATAAAAACAATTATGTAAAACCAAAAGCATCCCAGTTGGCAATGAGAGATGGTAATCACCAATGGAAAATGCAACCAGCCTCACGCCATTGGCAGTTCAAAGATCCACCTCTCATATGGTAATCTTTCTAAATCTACTTGGTTCCTATATTTGAATATAGATGTAAGCCCCAAAAGCTATATCTAATACCCAATGTGTAGAAATTGAAATATTACACTTGATAATGAATTCACCTTTAGCATCCCTGCACTTCTGGGTGCAGTTCATCTTCTAGTGGCCTGGTTTTCCATATGCAAAGCATAACACCTCCCATTCCTTGACCTACCTTTAGATATTCCCTTTCTTGGAGGGACGGTGCTCGGGGGATTCAGACTGTTTATAAACCCTTGGCCCCTTTTCCTTGTCCTTCATCTTCTTATTCACCATAAGGACTGTTGTTTTGTCACTCCCCATGTCCTTATCTACTTGGTGAATCAAGGTCAGAAGTTTTTATATACTCTTCTCATTATTTCTCATGTTGTAGTTGACAATTAATCTAGATAAGGTCTTGGGCAGTGATGATAGGATGGGATCTGTACGCAACTCATCCGAGAACTTAATCCCTAAGATGTCCAAGAGTTTAATGTAACTGATAATCTTGACTACATGAGGCCTAGCTGGAGCAGACTCTCCAAGATTAGTTTTGAACAAAGTGTTGGAGATCTCATATATCTCTTTCCTCACTTCTCTTGATAGAGATCCTTAAGGTGAGTCATCATGATATATGCTTCCATGTTTTCATGTTAATTCAAGAGCTCATTAGACATGGCCGATAACATGGAACATTAGACATCTGTGGAATCATCCATATGTTTCATATAGATAGATAGTTCCTCATCACTGGCCTCTTTACTAGTTGAAACTATAACAGGCTCTTACAATACATACAATTTCCTCTTGTGGCGAAGGATGACGCGTAAAAGCCTTTACCACTCCTAGAAATTGGTGTTGGTGAGAAGGCTTTCCTTCTTGATTATGGTTTGCAATGATATTTTTGAAGTAATTTTCCTTATGTTTATAAAAATTAAGATGAGAAAAGATTTAGTACTTTATCATACTAAAACTGAGACAAATAAATAAATTAATACTTATTAGTCTCTCACTATTTTATCAAAATCCAATATCCCTCACCATTGACTACGGAATATTCTACTTCCTAAATATTCTAGTGGAAAGGATCCATATTTCTCTTCACATTACCCCAACTAGGGTTGGTCAAACAAATTGAAGGGTTTTATGTAGGTATTACAAATTCCAATTGTATTAACTCGTAGTTCCTTGATCCGCTGAGTGGAATCCCCAATCCTGAAATCTTTTATTTTGGATTTCCTAAATCTTTGCCTCTTAGTAACACCAATTCCTGTTGTGTAAATCAACCCTTGATGTGAACCATTTAAAATCAACCCAAAACCTTGAATTATAATTCCTCAATAATTGAAATCACCCCAACTAGGGTTGGTCAAGAACTTTGAATTATGGTTTGATTATAACCAAGATTATGGAAGGTTATACCGACTTAATATTTCTTTGAGGGGTTTTATCATTATAAGTAAACTTCTATTTTATTATCTTTCTTACATGCTTATTAATATTAAGTGGGATATAATTAAGTGATTAACCATTTCTAGGATAATATTTACACATAATTAGGTCTTATTTTAGATTCATCTTACATGCTTTTTTAGTTCATTAATTGTGTGATCGTGACAACACACCAACAATAAATAAACCATGAAACTGACAGAAATAAAATAAGTGGTATGATCATGAGCTTATTATATTGGTTATTTTATCTAGCGGTTGATAAACTAACCAAAGACCTAGGGGAGAAACACATTGAAAATTTTAGGTTCATGTTTATATCTTTCCACCTGTCCACCTTTGTATCTCCTTGGATTGGTTTCATCTTGGCTCCTAACTTGAGTCACCTCCACTATCTTGGAAGCTCCATCCATTACATATGATTTTATCTCACTCGCAAGTGAGGGGTAAAATGGGGTTTTACATAAAAGAAAACTTGGGCACGCATTCCCTACATATTAATGAGGATAAGGCTTGCAGGAAAACAAATTTAATTTAAATAAATTAATTAAAAGAAACCATCCACATACAAAGGTCATAGTATAGCTCATGATCATCCCTGAATTCAATGATGTTTACGCATAAATAAAACTATCATTCAATTCTTTAATAATTATTGTTTAAGATAAATTACTCTTGAATCAATTAATTATCTTTAATTAATTAATCCTTTTATCATAAACCCATTTCCTTGAGATTATCATCCATCATAATTTTAAACAAATAAATTCATTTAAAATTATCTTTGTACGTAACTTGTGCCTTGGAGGAAACCCGGTGAATTATCGTTCATAACTACCCAATGAGTAGAAATTAACATTACACAAATGTTAAATTAAACACATATATATAAGACACCTATCATGTGTTGTGCCTCAGCTTTACGCCTGCTCCATGGTACACGTCTCAAGGATTTGTATAATATAATAATAAATTTTAATAAATCTGCGTAATTTGGATGAGTACACAGTGTGTAATTCTGACTACACGGTGTGTACTATCGTTCATCATCCATCCAAAGTAGATTCCTGGGGACATGGTGTGTAAATTTACTTCAGAAATCTTCAGAGTACACGGTGTGTCCAGTGGGACACACCGTGTAATGTCTGCGTTACACAGTCTCCAGTAGGTAAAGTCGTGTATGGGTTACACAGTCTAACCCTAACCTTAAGGGACTACACGTTGTGTCCATTGATACATATGGTGTGTAATATGGAAAGCGCGTTCCACCTATTCCTGGTCAACACACAGAGTCATTTAAGACTTAGATAGACTCCAATACAAAACTTGGTTTGGAAGACCAGTCTCGGTGCATGAAACCTAGACTACATGGCATGTACTACTAAATATACATTGTGTGTTCTAGTTTTGTACAGTCAGTAAGATTTGGTACCTCTAGATGATATCCTCTGTTTTATTTTAATCAAAATTTAAAGAAAAGATCATTTCTATAAGGTGAATGAGAAATGAAAGGGGAGGAATAGATATCAAGATTCAGATTTTCAGAATGATTAACTTGAATTGAAACAACTAAATTATTAAATGCATAAATCATCAATGAAAAACTAAATAATTATAATCAATGATATGACCCCTCTAATACCACTTGTAGGTTTTGGGCGCAGTGGAATTGCTTGGATGGGTGTTCCCAGCTTTAATTTTTCTGTTAACAACGATTAATTTGAGATCTTTCCCAATAATAAAATGTCGGATCTTTGGAATAGAACGAAGAAAAAAATAAAAATATGGGAGTCTTATAACCATATATAGGATCATCATATGTTGGTTATAATTAATTTAATTAAAATACAATAATTACCTAGATTGAATTCTCTCTTCATTGATGTTTTTGTTCATGATCCGATGTGATCTATCATTACGTCGTAGAATCCAGGTGTAGGATTATTATATTGGTGATCCACATGTGTTCCACATATCTCTGGATGTCATAGAATAGATCTCTAGGTGCTAGCGTGGAAGAGACTTCACTTGTGATGTTCACCTTTGATCACCTTGAGATACACTTCTAAAGTGCTCTCCTTGATCTAGTGGAGGAGGATCTCTCTCGTAACTTGAGATCATTCTTGGAGGAAAAAAATTCTCTCTTGGATTGAGATCTTTCTCCAGATGCATTGTTCACAACCATAAATAATGGCTATGTTAATGATAATAATATAAATGGGATTTTAATTACTTAGAATAATAAAATAAATTAATTACCCAAAAGCATTTATTCATTTCATTTAATTCTTAGTAAAACCCCATGTCTAATAATAACAGTTGACAATTATTATCGCTTGACATGAGCCCAGTGAATTAAACATAATATTATTTAATTAAATAAATATTATTATTTCTCAAAAATCCCCAGAAAAATTACATGGTGTGTATATATATATATACATAGTGTGTACTTTTGTTTTTCCATTCTCTTTATTTCCTCCACCACATTTATTAGACCTTAAATAATGACTAGTTATTTATCAAATAAATATCACTACATTAATCTCTAATAAATATATTATTTCTCCCACAATATATTATCTTGAATAACTAGTGTCAAAATAAATGCAATCAGGCATCCTTGAATAATTATTAAACCAGAATCGAGAATAATCTTTATTCAACTTGATAAATGAATATTTAACTGAGATACTTGGACACACTTAGTGTGTGACCCTCTAGGCCTCTTTCTCAGTGGAATTAGGCAGAACCTGCCTAAATTCCAAGGTTAGAATCAAGAAACACACCAAGGAACCCATAGAGAAAGAAGTTAACACCACAATGATGTGTCACCTCCTACGAATGCTTATTATGTAATGTAATCCCTTTTTCATGATATCTCGAATCAAGTGGGCTTCATTCTAGTTCCATCAACCCATGTGCTCGATTATTCTTTCTTTGAATTCTTGGAATGGAACTTTCTCATTCCTTACCATGGACATGGATTTATTTAGGCTATATCAATTCCATCAAATGGCCTGAGATATCAACTTTTGTTATGGAACAGAAGGGAAAAATCCTTTCTTACATTATCTATTAATGCGGTATTACTTGTGACGCACCCAACATATCCTACCTCACTATGAACAGTGTGTCATCCCAGTTTTCTTGAATACATCTAAGTGTGGGAGTTGTAATACCCATTAATAATAATCTTAAATTCTAAGGACCAATACACATGTCCGCATATAGGAACATCCAATGACACTATGAAATGTGTATTTCCTACTAGCAGGTCTCGGTCTCATAATATCCTCCTGGATACTACCAAGGGAACACACTGTGAGAAGGTGCCTCAATGTTTTATGAGTCCTTACCCCTAATGGCCTAAATTATTTGTGTCCCTCAAATAACATCATCTTATCATAGAAAATATATTCAATAATAGTGTTATGGCACTTTCAGGTTCTCATCATAGCAGGGATCCTCTATGACCCTTCAGTGCAACAGCTATCCTTAGGACATTATCACATGCATTGTCATGTAGAATAACAATCAAGATATGATAAGGTATTTATTAATGAATAAAGTACAAATTAGTTGGTTCTAGGCCACCAACTCCAACATTGTATGTATTGAACATGAATGTATTTTATAATCCTTATCATGAGAATTATGGGATATATATATCTATATAATTTTTTTTATTTCATGGGACTTGCGATTCAAAAGGTACAAAATTGATAAAGGTTTAATGTTACAATCTCATTTTTTATCAAGATTATTTATGATATGATTCTAATGATGAGATATTATTATATACCTCTCAATAAACTCATTTATTTTATTCTCTCGTGGTAATTTCTAAATTATATATTTTTTTCCTTTCATTTTCCTCACTTTATGTACTCAATATTTTAAAATATTTTTTAAGGAAAAACTAAATTTATTTATCTCTCAGTTGAAAACCCTTTTTCTTTCATATACATGCTTTCTAAAAATTTTTTAAAGAAAGTTTAAAATATTTTCCAATGATTATTTAAATACATTTTTACACATGATTGAATTTCTAAAAAATGGTTTAAAATGAATCCTCTTGTCATTTTCTGAACAACGTTCCTTTGACTTTTTACTGAAAATGTGAAATGAATCTTTGTTTTAAAATGTATGAAATGAATAGTATTTCTCATTGTTATGACCACTCGATGATTTAAGTATTCCATTACATGTTTCCAAGGATATTTTCAAAGAAAATTTTTTCTTTAATATTTGGGAAATTTTCATATTTTAAAGAAATGTTTTCACAATGGAAAGTATATTTTCCTCAAGAATTTTTTAGTAACCTTTTATGGAATTTCTATTCATCAACGACAATAGCCTTAGGTGTTTCTTGTATTTTACTAGTGATATGATCCAATTGTACCATCCTTATTCTTTATCTAGATGTTTTATGATTATGATGAAGATATGCATATAAAACTTGTTCCTTTTTCATAGGTTATGCTATGATGAATTGATGAGATGATTATAAGACCCATTTCCTTTATATGGGTTATACTATGATGGAATGTTTTTAAAACCTTTTTCTTTTCAAGGGTTATGATATGATGAAATTCTTATGGACCTCATTTCTTTTAATGAGTTTTGATATGATGAATGTTTTATGATCTTGTGGCATGCATATGTGTGATTTTAATTATGAGATAGGTGGGACCTATATCTCCCTCCAATTCCTTGGGTAAAGTATTATATCTCATGGGATATCTATGAGAAATAGTTTTATGTGATTGATCAACTATGGGAAACAAGTTTATGGGATTGATCCACTATGGGAAATAGGTGATGATTTCTGGTCTATTATGAAATTGGAAATAGGTTTTGATGCCGGATCCATTATGATTTGATGGTATCAGATGTTAACCTTGACATATTAAATGGTTTAGATACTTATGATGCTACCACACTTATATGACATTAACTTATGGTTCATGATTTATTTATGGTGATTTCTTACTATTATGGTTCATGTCTTTTGAAATGATAATTTTTATTCCATTGATCATGTTTATAATCCATGATAGATTGGGTGTGAACTTTATAAGTTATTTTAATAATATAATATCCTTATGATTTCATATGATCATTGATTGATATCTTCCATGTTTACCCTTACTGATCATATAATCTCACCATTTATTAGGTTTCCTTTCCCAAAATTATGAAAAAAAAATTAAGTATGGTATGTCTATAAATATTACTAAATGGAAAGATATTTATGGGAGATGTTGAATATCTTTCATGAAATAAGAAGATTGTGTAACTAGTCTCTAAAGATACAAAAACTTTATGATCCTCAGGCATGTATTTGTGAAGTGTATTTAATATTCATCTAAAAAGATGTAGTTTCTATATATAACAATTTTAGGTCATTATAATGGGTCAAGTATGGTGTAAGATACAAAATATCATATAAAATTTATTTGGAAGTGAATGGAAATGATGTGAAGTTGGACGATATCATATGTTGATCGACAACGGTGGCCCTTTGAGCTCGGTGTGAGTGAATGTGTATTTTTACAAGTGTCTCCTCAATTAGGATACTGAATACTTGGGAAATAAGGGAAGTTATCACCATGGTACGAGGATCCTCTTGAGATTGTGGAATATATTAGTGAAGTGGCATATTGGTTAGCATTACTGTCATTATATGATGTAATTAATAATGTATTTCATGTACCTAAATAGAGGAGATATCTATATGTTGTATCACTTTCTCTTGATTGGAAATCGATGAACTTGGAACCTGATATGACTTTCAATGAAAGATAGGTGCATGTTTTGGATAGATAAGAAAAGATCTTGAGGGAAGACATATCCCACAAGTTTAAGTATCCTGGATCTCATTGAGTAAATTGAGTAAATTTCTAAGGGCAGAAAAACTTTATAATTGGGAGAATTGTAATAGCCAAACTTTTATTTTTTTTATAGAGAATAACTTTAGTTCATTTAATTAAGTTTGATTATCATGGAATATGTAAAATTATATTCATGATATTTTTTCCTATTATTTAATGATGGGATAATTATTAATGACATCTGAATATTAGTGAATTATTTTATTAATTTAATATAGATGATATCTTGGAGGATTTGTGTATAATGAAATGTTGAAATAATAAATTATCATGATCAAACATGTAATTACATAAATTGAAAGAATATTTGACTATGTGGGTTATGATAGCCCATCATTGAAATATTAATAAAGGAAAATAGATTTATAATATAGGAGAGAGGGATAGAATGAAATTATGATGAGAAATAGAATGTTGGTGATGTGTCAATGTCATGAAAACTCATGATTTAGACGTTATTTTGTTCAAGGCATTAATTCAATTTTTTTGACATTTTTCATGGCTCATGCCAAAATGATAAGGGGTCATTCCATATATTGAAATTTCTTACTATGTCCTTTCTTCTTATAAATCTAAAATAATGATTTGTGTGCAAGTTCATGTCAAGTTTCTTGGGGATTATACCACTAATTCTGGGTCATGTACTCTAATACAGTGAGTTACATGAGGAGCATGCAAAAAAGAATGTGTCATTCCAATAATTCATGGGAGGCATGTTAAATGTGCACGTGCCTTTCCAAACTTCTTTGAAATAATGATTAATTCCTTTGGTTTATGAGCATTAATTAACTGAGGGCTCTTGATAACCGGTCTTGGTGATTCATCTTGTTAAGATCATCAGATTGAGAACTTGTGGAATTATGAGGAAGTGTATATAGGTAGGTAACTCTGATATATTATTGTTTTGGGCTAGTATTAATGTGAATTGTTTATGGTTTTTAAAATAATTATTATTTATACATGATTTGTGATAAATCATTTTATATAGGTTTTGAATCATTATTTAACAAAAAAGCATGATTTCAAGGAAAATATGATTTTGATATCCAAAATGAATTTTTGATTATTTATCAAAAATATGTGATTATATTCCTAATATATTATTAATAAAGATATAATGATAAAACCACATGTTTTTCTATGATGATATAATCATGTAAAGTTCATGTTCATTAGGAGGGTTGAAACACGTCAAACCTTAAGATGTATATTTAGAGTTGAGTTATGTAAAACCAAGGTTTGAAACATATAAAACCTCATGTTGTATCATAAGGGTGGGTTTATGACCTCAAACATTTTTTTGTATTTTCAAATAAAACACTTTATGGCTGAGTGAGAACCTAACAGAAATCACTTTCAGGCTAAGTGAGAACCAAAAAACAAAACAAGAAGAACCATAAGAAAATCACACCACCACACCAAAAGAGAAACCCAACATATATAACTTCACTAAAGCCACCAACACAATCCAAAACATCATGGAATTGGTCTCATCCAACCAAGATGGGGTCATGCACAAAGGAGCACAATGAAATGGAAGAGGAAACAAAGAGAAGCAGATCTGAATCACAAAAAAACAACAAAATCATTGAAGACCAAACCCACAGGGAATTGTGAATTGATTTGATGATGAGAATAACACCACCAACACCGAGCATTCCTGTGACAACCATCAGCGTTCGCGTACAGGCCCAAGTTGTCAATGATGACCCTACCACAATAAGAATCCAACAAAACCAAACTAGTCGGCAAAAATCTCACAACAAAAAATCCATTGTGAACACTGTGACACCTGAAGAAGTCATGCCAAGACGATGTGAGGAGCATCAGACACCACATTGGCCATTTGAGGCCGCTTCACACCAAGGGACATCATTCGAGGTAGGGGAGGAGCCAGTAGGAACAAGATCTGATGCTGCCACCCGGATCTGGATGTTGAGACCGCACGAGGTCGGATATGAACTACTGGAAAGTTGATTCCATCGGTGGGAGTGTGGCATAGCGATCTTTTTAATATGGTAAATTTATATTTATAACACAAGGGTGTTAATATTTACAATTAACACATTATTATTGAATTAAAAAAATGGTTCTTGTTTTGAAATAGATTTTACCATATTACCAAATGGACTAAGGAGATGTTTTCCCACAAAGTTTTTTGATAAAATATTTTTCAATAAATGGTTTATAAAATTTTTATTAACATCTCACTTTTGGATTACTCATGCATGAGATTATATTTAAATCATTGAGGAAATTATATTGGGTTTATACTCACCCCTACATGTGCACATAGGTGGATATATAAAAATGATTTATCAAGTAATAGGTAAAAGGAATATATACTTATTTGTTATCAGTGAACCATAGTTCATATGATGGATATATGGTGAGTATTTTTCAAGTTCATAGGGATATTAGATAAGTTTTAATTATTTTTGATTTATGGAATCATTTCCATTTGTATTTGGATTTTTGTTACATCACATGGTTTAATTTTGTTATAAATTTTTTTTAAAAGGTGTTTCTCATTTCATCGTATCATGCATGGTTGAGATTTTATATTTGAGGTAAAATCATTTATCAAATGATTCATTTTATTTTTCAATGCTAGTTATTGGACTAAACTATTGGGTATCATGTTTGAAATCATGTAACGATCCTATTTGGGACTAATAATCCATGTACTCAATTCAAGTCATCAAATTTGAAGTTTTAGTTTTGTTAATAAAATTTTAATTATTTAAGGGATCATGTTTTAACAAAACCATATTATATCTCAATGTTTTGTGACTAAATTTCTCTCCAACAACGATCACCCCCCAATAAAATGACATCAAAATGTCATGTTTTTTACCTAGAATGATTGAGATGGTGAAATAATCATATCAAGTTATTTTTTAGAGATACAAAAGAACAACTTTATTGAGAGGTGAAATGATTTAAGTAATCACCTTATATGATGATGATGATGATAAAATAAATGACTATTAATCCAATGAAATGGAAGGAAATAATGATTGGATCTTGTTTTTTTATTTAAACTTTAATGATAAATAATACTTGGGGTGTGTGGGTGAGGGAAAAAATAGATGATTGGGATTTATTGAAAAAAAAATCATATTCATCTTTTGAGATCCAGGAAAGAATGAGATGTGAGACTTTTTTATATTCTTTTAAAGAGAAAGAGTGAGAGATTTATTTTTATTTGATGGGTCATGTCCTTGAAATTGGATGGTTAGGGATTAAAGTTTCCCATTGTAGGATTATAGAGTTCTTTTTTTCCTCATCGAGTCAAGCAGTTCGGGTATGGGGAGTCCATCAGGTTGGAGTTCACCATTTTATGGTTAAAACCAACATTAAAATCCTGTTTTGGATGGTCCAACCATAGAACTGGTCTGTACAACCTAACCAGACCAGCCCAGCAGTTGGTTCATGGGTTTTTTAGCTAATCCAGTTCGGTCTGATTATGATCACAATGCCTAAAAGTGAAGATAGGAATAAATTAAAAGAAGTATTATTAGATAGTTTTCTGAGAAAATTTCAACACGTGAAATGAGATATATCACCTAAAAAACAATTAAATTTACATATGATCAATAATGATACATTATAAAAATATCATCCTAAAAATTACCAACTAACAACCAATTTTATTCACATTTTGAGGAATGTGACAACAATTTCTCCAAATTTTAACACCAAATATTCTAAAATGCATAGTTAATTGGTTGAAAATGATTTAATAATACATGAAATGAAACATACTTCTAACTAAAATATTTTCATTTTAGCATTTAATCATCTAATTTTATCACTTTATTATTAAATTTCAACATACTACTTAAAACACAACCACAATTTAATTTAGGAAATAAAGATATATTAAAAAACCATCCTACTGATTATCCAATTCACAAGCATAACTCATGGAACTAGAAGATTAATATAAATAGTCTCAACATTTTCTTAGGAAGTCACTGAATGCGGCTACATATTTCAATAGAGGTGGGTTGCCCACCCCAACAAATCCTCCTTACCTACCCCTTGTTGCACTATCTATAAAAGGGCAGTGCACCCCCTGATGCATAGAGACAGATACAAAGGAGACACCAAAATCCTTGATATAATTTTTGTCTTTCTTTCTACTCCTCTTTCTCCACTATTCAAATTTTACTCATTTCAATTTTCATTTTCACAACACATTATCAGCACAAACACTAAAAAAGGGAGAAAGCTATGTTTTAATTTTAAATCTTATTTTCACCTCATGATCAGATGATCTAATTAATAAATTAGCACACGTGAGAAATTATTAAAATGAGTAACGTGGTGTATTGATTTGGTTTTATTTTATCTATTTTACACCATCAAATATGACAGTTTAATTAATAAATCAGTACAAGTGGGAAAGTTTTAAATGAGTAATGCGATTGTTGGTCCCATAGGACAAATCAAGGGGGATTGAGTTTCTAATAATTTTTAAAAAAAAAACAATTTTAAAACTTATATCCCTCAATTTAATAAAATGTAAAGTTAATAAAAATAGTAGAATTATATAATTTGATCTTTGGAAAATATTATCAAAAGATCGATCACAGATCAGTTAAAATACTCTTGAAAATAATTTAACTTTTGAAACTAATTTACTCGCATCAAACACTGTATATAACACTAATTTAAGTTAACTATCAGAGTAAAGTTTTTTTTATAAGTTTAGAAAATTGAAACTGGATTGTTTTAAAATAAGGAAAACAAAACAGGTAAATAATGAACATCAGAATTTTAAACAAGGGGTTTGGTCTCAAGTCGAGACTTAATCCCATCTAATCAGAAATCACCTATTTCCAAATAGTTTATTATAAAAAAAACTGATCCACAACCTAGATCGAGTTTTACAAACAACAACACACATAGTTGTCCAAGCACAAAGCATCTTCCATAGTTATATGTGGGATAAAACAAGTACAATTCACACACAACCTCTTCCACATCTGTATATGGGATAAAAATGAAGAAAATATAGAGAGGGAGAGGGAGAGAGAGAGAGTCAATCACTCTCTATTTTAGCGTAGGAGGCTGTGTTTTACAGATAAGTAGGGTAAAATAAAAACATAACTCAAGTGTAAAGCATAAACAGAAAGTGCATGAGATTAGATATGAGAAAGTTTATTGCTGCTCAATTTGAATAAATATAGGTGTTTAGAAGTCCTTGAATCAATGTTTTAAAGAATCTTGAACAATTTTCATAGAAAATGCATAAAAACAGGGGGTGGTGGAAGTCTGGAAAATCCTTCTTCTTTCAATTTTCAATAATCTAGAGTTATTCCATACACATATATATCACTTATTATTTTTAATTATAGTGTATGAGAGTCTGTGATTCTATGTTCATGTGTGGGCCACTTTTATTTTTTTCACGAGGAAGGTTCTTCTAAATTTATATCTCTCTAAGTCCAATTATCCATTGTAGGATAATAATAGAAAAATCAGGATCCTCATACTAAGAAATAGATCTGGAAAGGTCTGGATTTTTCTTTAAGATAATCATAGAGTTGTTTAAAAATAATCATTCTAAAATGAACAAGCTTCTATCCAGCATTAAATACATAAACTATCCATTGGAGAATTAATTTTGAAATTAATTTTGGATAGCTATAATAGCTCTATAGCGGTAGTTTCACCAATAGTAGCTTAACTAGTAGTAGCTCTTCTAAAGATTAGATTGCTCTGACAGTAGCTCTTATGAACAGTAGATTATCCTAATGGGTATATCCATTTAATGGTAGCATTATCCTTTCCTTGATGGTAGCTCTACTAGTCAATAGCTCCATTGTACTACTGCTAGCACAGTTGAACTGGCGGTAGCATCAAGGGACATTAGTAGCTACTAATAGTAGCTCTACTTATCAGTGGTGGTAGCTCCACTCGATGGTAGCACAACCTGATAGTAGATCATGAAGATCATGTAGTTGAACTAGTGGTGTCTTCTTGAACTAACAGTATCTTAGAGCAGTATCTTGCTTCAACAAATAGTAGCTCATTATAACTAACAGTAGATGGTGATGGTAGATCTAGACTTGGCCAATTTTCACAGTTTAACCAAAAAATAGTTTACTATAATAAAACATTAAATTCATTAGAAACATAACAAATATAATTTGTGAGCACTAAAATAAGGAGGTGTTTGGACTCATCCAACAATCTCACCCTTTTTTATGATCATAAATCATGGAATTTATAACCATATATAAAATCTTTAATAGATGAATAACATATTAATAATATATGAATATTATTCATGACATTCCAAGTCCATATTTGATATACATAAATATCCATTCAATCCATGCAAGTACTTATGTGATATTCCATACAATTACTCATATGAAATTCCATTCAATATCTCCACCTTTTGGGATTATCAAGAAGAGAAAAATAATAGGAAATTAAATAAAATACATAATAATTAAAACAAATAAGGTTGTCATTATATATATATTAATGTCAAAAATTACATCAGCATAGGGAATAAAATAAAAAAATAAAATCCCTATCAAAACCCTAATCCGAGTCTGATGAATCATCTACGGGCCCACTGGAAGTAGGATCCTCTGGATCCTTTGCCAGTAACAGGAGGGTAGGAGGTGTTGGAGGTGAAGGAATCTGAAACACTATAGAAGAGGCCAATGGCCTAAGTTTACTCATGACTTCAACTGGAGTAATTATAAAAGGACTAACTGTAATGGATGTAGTCTACAAGGGTGTAGATAGGGGTGAAGAAAGGGAAGCAGTCAGAGGGATGACAGGAGGTGCAATGATATCTATCCTGGTTGTATACAAAAACAGTTTCATCAACTCCATAAACTGATTGATCACTCGACCACCATGATCCATAGCCTTAAAGAAATCATCCTTATCTTCTATGAAAAGTTTGAGCAGGGGAGTCAAGGTCTTAAACTAGGTCACTTTCTCCTTGAAGGCCCTAGTCATAGGTGGTATTCTCAAATTCTCATCCAAGAACTTAAAATGAGAATTAAGGTCATATTGGTATAAATCATTGAGAGATAATACTTAATGTCTTTAGTGATGGTCTCTCTATCACTCATAGACTTATTAAAGAATTATCTAACCAACATATAAATGTGATCACCGTGAGATTTGATCTAGCAAATATCATCTTAATGAGAAGAAAATAGATCATCCATCACTGCATGCACACTACAGGAAAACTGAATATTTGCAACGGGTGATTTACGATGGGATCCCGTTGCTGAAAACGGCGTCGCAAATAGGTGTTTTCTCAGCGGTCCCGTCGCAAAAAGAGTATTTGCAATGGTATTTTTCCCCATCGCAAATGAGTTTTCGTTTATATATAAAAAAGTTATTTGTGACGGGCCGTCGCAGATATATTAGTTGTGATGGGTCAGAATCCCATCGCAAATGCGAAATTTAAAAAATACTTGCGATGAAGGTATTTGTGATGGACCGTCGCAGAAAGGTTTTCCCGACGGGTATTCGTCCCGTCGCAAATGGTACAGTAAAAAAATATTTATGACGGGAAATCCTGTCGCAAATGTTCCCGTTGCAAATATTAAAAAAAATAAAAATAAAATAAAATAATTATTACAAATCGTATAATATTATATAAAAATAATAATAATATTAATAATATAAAAAAATTATATTATTATATTATAAATAAAATATATATATATATATAATATAATTATGAAATATTAATATAAAATAATAATAATATGAATATAAATAATATAATATAATATAATAATACTAATATTAATAATATAAAAAATTAATATATTATTATTATTATTAAAATATATATATAATATAATTATGAAATATTAATATCAAAAAATAATAATAATATGAATATAAATAATATAATATTATATATTATGAAATATTAATATCAAAAAATAATAATAATAGTACTAATATTATTAATATAAAAAATTAATATAATAATATTATTATTAAAATAAACATACATATTTATGAAAAAATAATATTAATATTATTAATATTAATAAAATTATAAAATTATAAACTTCTCAATATTAACAATAAATATAAAATATTAAAAGTAATATTACTAAAATAAGCAGACATTAAAAATAATACTAATAAGTAATAAAATATTAAAAAATATAAAAACAAATTAAATCACATAATATTCATACCAATATGAAAGAGGAATTGTAAATAGTTAATATGACAATAAACTATGAACTCAAATGTTTATTACATCTAAAAAATCATTGGGGGTGGATAATCTGGAGGACCTGGAGGACCTGGAGGAGGTGGTGGAGGAAACTTCATCCCTAAACTATGAGTCGGACGACGCATATACTCCATATACTCCTGATGTTGCTCCTCATATCGACGTCTCTCCTCATCCTACTGCTGATGCATCTGCTCCTTCCATCGACGCATCTCCTCATCGTGCTGCTGACGCATCTGCTCCTGCCCCTGATGCAAATCCTCTATAAGTTGACTCTGAGCACGCAGTTGCTCCTGATACTGTGAGGCAGAAGATGATGTCTCTCCATGAGCTCCTCTCGAGCTGGACGCCGACATTGCAGCAGTACCATAATAAGCTGCAAGAGTCAAATGAGAGACGATACCAACTACTCGGCCCTTTTTGAAGCCATATTGGGTCGCCTGCATCCATGTCGTCTCATCAAAATGGTGGGCACTAGTTTGATCACCCGTCTCGTCTTGACTCTCAGCCTGTGTCTGAGAGGTCGCGGCCTCATATGACTCCTTAAGTTTCAATTAGAAATTAAAATAATGAAAAGATTATATGGATTTAATTTTCAAACTGAAAAGAAAATAATACTGACCACAATCTGACGCTGGCGGTCACCTCTAATCTCTCCAGTAGCCAGGTCAGTGTATATCCTCCGATAATCACCGTACGCTGAAATACCGGGCTGCTCGGCTTCCTATATGAATATAAAATAAACTGTTTATATTTAAAGTTGTATAAAATATTAAAAAAAAGTACTTACCAGACGCTCTCTATGCGCACTGAATGTACAACTACCGGCTCGATGTGTCACCTCTTGTCTCCCTCGATTCTGTCGACCCAATGCAGATCTCCTCTGAAACCCACCACCCAACCAGTGTGTACATAATCCATCTCAAACGTGATATGAAATATACTCTGGTCGGTGGGCTCTACAGGACTCATCAAATTCTGTCACTCCGGCTTTCTTCATAGCCGTCTTTCTCAAATTATGCAAAAACTGACGGAAACGGTCACACATAGACACCACCCATGCCGCGTGGATAGTGGCACGCATGCTCTCGTCGATGGGATACCATAAACCCTAATATAAAGTTATTAATGAATTAAATTTCAAAATAAATAATATTTAATTACGTACCAGCCAATGATCGAACATGGCGACCTGCACATCAGCGGGAATCTGATCCCATGTGAGCCAGGTGTGACAACTGGGTCTCGGTGACAGCACAGCCACCCCGCCTTAACATGGTCGTCGGGTCCTGGTCCACCTGGTACCACCAGTGGCCCCGCAGACACGTGGGGCCCACCCCAGGGTCCACCCACATGCCTGAACGGGTCATCTGACTAATGATTGTCCCCACAGGCCAACACTTGTCCTTTCCAGTGTGCTTTGTCCTCACTCACACACACCCTGAGAAACTTCCCAGGAGGTCACCCATCCTGATCACTACTCCAGGCCAAGCACGCTTAACTTTGGAGTTCTAATCAGGTGTGACAACTGGGTCCCGGTGACAGCACAGCCACCCTGCCTTAACATGGCCGTCGGGTCCTGGCCCACCTGGTACCACCAGTTGCCCCGCAGACATGTGGGGCCCACCCCAGGGTCCACCCACATGCCTGAACGGGTCATCTGACTAATGATTATCCCCACAGGCCAGCACTTGTCCTTTCTATTGTGTTTTGTCCTCACTCACACACACCCTGAGAAACTTCCCAGGAGGTCACCCATCCTGATCACTACTTCAGGCCAAGCACGCTTAATTGTGGAGTTCTAATCAGGTAGACTCTCGAAAAGGAAAGTGCACCTTGTTGACATGAGTCATATCATTTAGTCATTTAACCCTTTATCATTTGGGGATGTTACAATCACCCCCCCCCCTTTTAGAGCACAACGCCCTCATTGTGGGCCCTACATATCAACCCAGGCAGTGCACCGCACTTAAGGCTAGGTTCCTCCTCTGATACCAAATGTGACAACTGGGTCCCGTTGACAGCACATCCACCCCACCTTAACATGGCCGTTGGGTCCTGGCCCACCTGGTACCACCAGTTGCCCCGCGGACACGTGGGGCCCACCCCAGGGTCCACCCACATGCCTGAACAGGTCATCTGACTAATGATTGTCCCCACAGGCCAACACTTGTCCTTTACAGTGTGCTTTATCCTCACTCACACACACCCTGAGAAACTTCCCAGGAGGTCACCCATCCTGATCACTACTCCAGGCCAAGCACGCTTAACTGTGGAGTTCTAATCAGGTAGGCTCCCGAAAAGGAAGGTGCACCTTGTTGACATGAGTCATATCATTTAGTCATTTAACCCTTTATCATTTGGGGATGTTACACCAGGGCTGAGAAAAATAATTGCGTAAGATAGCGCTCCCCTGTCCAATAGCTATATGCGTAAAACTGTGGAAAAAGAACAAGTAATCAAACAATTAGAATATTAATAAATTATAATGAAAGATAACTAAAATACACAGGTTACCATACCACCGCGTGTGCGCATCGAATCCAAGAGGTGGACATCGCTCTGGGATAGGATCTGGAATCATCAGTCTGGCAAGACCACGCCCCCTCTGAGTTCTCCCTGTAGTGCCAATAGCCTGAGGGTCAGATGACTCAAAAAACTCATCATCCATAGGTAGATCAGCCTCCAGCAACAGACGATGCGTTTCCGAGTCCATCTGAAACATGAAATGATTGTTATTAGCAAACAGTTGAAAATAAATATTATATATAGATATATATTTGTTATGATTCTAACCATCATTTTACTGTGTAAATGTTCATCTTCGTTATCATCTTCATAGTTGTCAATGTCAATGTCTCCATCTTCCTCATCAACATCATCAATTTCCATATTAGTTTCACTTTCATCATCTCTTGTCATTTCAAATTCAGTTGTAACATCATTGACAACATCTTCACCATAGACCCTTAACTGTGGGGTGTCATCCTCGATATTCATGTCTCTTTGTGAAAAAGATGTGTTTTGAGGAGTGTCCTGAAAAATTTCATTTCCTTGCACTTCAGTGGAACCACATTCAGTTTGAGTAAACTGATTTTCTCAAGATTTAACTTTTATTATACTCCACTAATTATCCAACTCTTTTGCAGTAGTACAGTATTTTGTATAATAAATTTGATGTGCTTGATGAGCCAATAAAAATGGTTCATTTACTGCAAGAATAATTTTATGCTTAATGTCAACAATTCCATGAGTCGGATGAATACGCAAGCCTCTCTCAGTATCCAGCCATCGACATTTAAACATTGTTACATAATGTTGTCCCAAATAACATAGTTCAATAATTTCTTCAAGCATGCTGTAAAAGTCAACTTCAATATCTCTATGATGTGATCCCTTCAAAAAAACACCACTATTCATTGTTTTCATTGATTCCCCATATGCACGTGTATGAAAGTGATAACCATTCACCACATATTCATTATAAGATTTAACCATTTTGGATGGTGGGCTACTCAATATACGCAATCGACTATCAATCTTATCAGCATGTATAGATACCTGAAAATTTGTAAAACATTTATCACTATTACAAGTAATAAATTGATTTTATATATAAAACCAAAAAAGAATGTATGTTACTAGTTTTTGAAACCAGTAGGCAAAAAAATTTTGCCGACATTCTTCTAAGCCAGCTACTATAATTTGTGGAAATTGTTTCTTGATATGATCATCATATAACCTACAAATACAATATGATTAATTTACTATAACAGAATCTATAGAATAAGGGATAAGAGCACTTATTGTACAATTGGTGACATTTCTTCACAGTTGAGTAGAATATATGTATGAGCTCTATGATGTTCATCATCTGAAAGCCATCTATCATGAACTCCACCAAAGCCAAGTTCGGGCTGATTGACAACTAATAATTGATTGTTCATATCATCATCAACATTCCACTCATTCTGGCCCATGCGGTTAAATTTTGAGGGATATTCAGATTCAAAATAATGAGAACAGAATAAAGCAATTTCTTCTTGCAAATAAGCTTCAACAATTAAGCAATCAACTGATGCTTTGTTGCGGACTTTTTTCTTCAATTTCTGCACGCATCTCTCAAATGGGTACATCCATCGAAACTGAACCGGACCTCCATATTTTGCTTCATGTGGAAAATGTAATATCAAATGTTCCATCAAGTCAAAGAAAGCCGGCAGAAAGATTTTTTCCAATTTGCATATAATTACAACAACAGCTTCTTCCAATTTGCTTAGTGTATCATAGTCTGTTGTCACTGCACACATGTCTCGGAAAAAATATGATATATCTGTTATTGAATCCCAAATATTATAATTCAACAAACCACTTAATCTAATAGTCATAATTCTTTCCATTATAATATGGCAGTCATGACTTTTTAATCCGGTAATATGACCATTTTTAACACATCTTCCCAAGTTGGAAGCATAGCCATCTGGAAGTCTCAAATCTGTAATCCACTGAAAAAATAATAAGTGACTCTCTTTGGTCAGTGTATAAGCTTCTTTTGGCTTCATTAATCTCTTTGATCTGACATTTTCAAATAATTCAAGTTTTGGTCGCCTGTAAATTTGGGCAAGATCTAATCGTGCCTTTACATTATCTTTGGTTTTACCCGGTGTATCCAAAACTGTATGAAATAAATTATCAAAACAGTTCTTCTCAATATGCATGAAATCCAACATGTTTCGGACCAACAAATCAAACCAATATGGCAGATTCCAAAAAATACTCTGTTTTGTCCAATTGTGTTCTTTCCCAAAACCATGAATTTTATGTTGGTTTATTGTCAGTCCAAAAGTGATGGAAGGTAATGAAAATACAACTGATTATAACTTTGTACCTGAGATCATTTTTGGAGGTTCATCTCTTTCAATTCTGCCTTTTCTGAAATGAGATTTATTCCTCCGAAAAGGATGATCGATTGGAAGAAATCTGTGATGACAGTCAAAATAGCAAGGTTTTTTTCCATTCATGAGCATAAATGCTTTGTTGTCTCCCATATAGTAAGGACATGGTTTTAGAACATGTGTACTCCAGTCAGATAATATACCATATGCCAGGAAGTCACTAATTGTCCACATCAAAGCAACTTTCATTAAAAAAATCGGTTTCACAGCAGCATCATATGTACCAACACCATGACTCCATAATAAATTTAACTAATCAATCAATGGTTTCAAATAAACATCAATATTCTTTTTCGGGTGTTCTGGGATTAATAATGTCAAAAAGATATAAGGCTCTTTCATCAACATCCATAGAGGCAAATTGTACGGAGTTATAAAGACAAGAAAACAGGAATACTGACAACAAAAAGATCCAAATGGACAAAAATCGTCAATAGAAAGACCCAATCGCACGTTCCGGGATTCTAAAGCAAAAGACGGATGCACTTGATCAAAATGTTTCCATGAATCACCATCAGATGGATGAATCAAGATTTTACCATTTGAAATATTGGTTTTGTGCCATGACATCATTTTCACTGTGTTCTGAGACATAAATAAACGCTGCAACCTGGGTGTAAGCAGGAAATATCTCAACTGTTTTACAAGAATCAATCCAGACTTCCCTGATTGAGCTTCTTTATACCTCGATTGTCCACATGTGGGATAACTATCCAACAACTCATTTTCACCAGAATATAAGATGCAATTGTTTGAACATGCATGGATCTTCTAATAACTAAGGCCCAGATTACGAATGAGTCTTTTGCTCTCATAATAATTAGCAGGCAGCACATTTCCTTCAGGTAATAGTGCTTTAACCAAAGAAAATATCTGATCAAAACAGTTATTTGACATTCCATTATTTGATTTAATAGCCATAAATTTTGCAAATGCTTCTAATTTGATTATCTTGCAACCAGGATATAATGCATCCTCATCAGACCTGAACAACTCAGCAAATTCAGATGGTGCCAACTCGGGAGGTAAATCAACATCATCCTCGATTTCTATTTGTTGAACGGATGACCCTGCAACATCATGTACTAAATTATAAAACCGTGATGGATCCAAAATCAAATTATTAGTATCTTCTCTGGAACTGCGTTCACCATGTTGATACCAAAAAATATAATCTAATTGAAAACCATAACGCAAGAGATGTTTCCCAATGATCTCAAATGTCTCAAACGTTCTCAGAGCACATTTTTTACAAGGACACTTAATTGTCCCTTCTGAAACAAATTCCAGGTTTGATGATGCAAATGATAAGAAAGCTTCAACACCATCAACATATACAGGATTTAAACTAGAACCATTTGGATTTCTGCGCTGATTTATCCAAGAACAATCATCTAATAATGATTGATGTCGATTTCCTTTTTCCATATTCATATATATGTTTCTACAAAATTTAAAACCATTACTGTTGTTAAATAATTTGATATAAGAAAAACAATATCCTAAAAAAAGAAGATACATAATTACAGTTATTTATTAGTAATTACCAATAATTATAGGCGACACAGTTAGTTTGTAATCATCCCCACTAATTATTATTAATTTAGAAATACTTAGCAATACTTGGAAAAATGAAATATGCTTGAATAATGAAATAAAATTTTGTAATCATCGTTGTGGAGATTATATTACTAATTATTCTGATTTGTCCGACGGATCATCTCTTTTTAACTTTCTCCCAACTGAAATTAGTATGAAAAACTTGCTATGACATACGTTAGAGCACATTTTTCATACTAATTTCAGTGGGAGAAAGTAGCAAAGCCACTGGAAATTGTGCCAATTTATAACCATGTACTTGAATTTATTTGATTTTTGATTAATTATTAGTAATTATTACTAATTATTACAAATCTCAATATTTCCAACAGATTTTGCTCTATTCTTAACATGTTCAAATCTTAAAGAGTCGTCAATTTTCAGGTCATGCCCAATAAAAAGTTTGCGTCAACCTTGTCTAATTTAAACTCTATAATTGTCCTTACATGGTTTATCATCTCGTAAGTAGTGTTGTAATAGGATGACACAAGTAATGAGAAAGATGTGATTTGGGTTATCCTATTGTAACGCTACTTGCGAGGTGATCAACCAATCAAGAACAATTATAGAGTTTACATTGGACACGGTTGACGCAAACTTTTTATTGGGCATGACCTGAAAATTGGCGACCCTTTAAGATTTTAACTGTTAAGAATAAACCAAAACTTGTTGAAAATATTGATAATTGTAATATTTTATAAATTTTTTATAATTTTAATAATATTAATATTTTTTTATAAATATTAAACATATAATAATAAAATAATTATATTATAAGTATTATTTAACTATTAATATTAGAGTAATATAATATTTTATATTATGTTACTATTTATGTTACTATTTATGTTACTAATTATATTAATAATTATGTTACTAATTAGAAATGCGAAGATATGCATATAGGTCGGGTGGTTAATCAATCAATGAATAGAAAAACAAATGTAATTGACCGCTCATCTACCTCAATTTTCTTTTCATTTGTGTGTTGAGGTTGACAGGAAACTTCTACCTCCACATGTAATATGTGCTTTTAATGTCAAAATTATAAACCTCCTCACCTCTATATTGGCGAGGAGGTTGATAATTTTGACAGTAAAAACAGATATTACATGTGGAGGCAGAAGTTTCCTGTCAAGCCTCAATACACAAATGAAAAGAAAATTGAGGTAGATGAGCTGTCAATCACGCTTGCTAATTTTCCTAATTGTTTCCTAATTATGTAATTGTTTCCTAATTATTATAATTGTTTCCTAATTATTATAATTGTTTCCTAATTATTATAATTGTTTCCTAATTATTATAATTGTTTCCTAATTATTATAATTTTTTCCTAATTATTATAATTGTTTCCTAATTATTATAATTGTTTCCAAATTATTATAATTGTTTCCTAATTATTATAATTTTTTCCTAATTAAATCGAATTGTTTCCTATTTAAATCTAATTTTTTCCTAATTAAATCTAATTGTTTCCTAATTAAATCTAATTGTTTCCTAATTAAATCTAATTGTTTCCTAATTAAATCTAATCATTTCCTAATTATTATAATCGTTTCCTAATTATTATAATCGTTTCCTAATTATTATAATCGTTTCCTAATTATTATAATCATTTCCTAATTAAATCTAATTGTTTCCCAATTAAATCTAATTGTTTCCTAATTAAATCTAATTGTTTCCTAATTAAATATAATTATTTCCTAATTAAATCTAATTGTTTTCTAATTAAATCTAATTGTTTCCTAATTCTTAATTATTATAATTGTTTTCTAATTAAATCTAATTGTTTCCTAATTCCTAATTATTATAATTGTTTCCTAATTAAATCTAATTGTTTCCTAATTAAATCTAATTGTTTCTTAATTAAATCCAATTGTTTCCTAATTATTTTAATTGTTTCCTAATTATTTCTAATCAATTAAATCTAATTATTTCCTAATTATTTGATAATTATTTTAATTAAATATAATTATTTCTTAATTATTTGATAATTATATATTTATTTCTAATTATTACCAAAACATCCCCTGGGAGTGTCGAACCAAGAGTGAAGTAAGGCCCATTGTCGTGTACTAGGTTACCCCGAGTCAAGCTCGAAACACCTTGTCAGAGTTTTCACTCCTAGGTACATCTGTGCCAGAGCCGCCTCTACTTGTTCGTATCCAGACAAGGATTATTTGGTACAAACACATAAACTAATTATACTATATAGCTAAACATTCTATTAAAAAAATAAAATTAACAATTAAAAATAAAATTAACAATTAAAAAAATTAACAATTAAAAAAAAATACCTTTGAAGTAATCTGCACCTTCTAACCCCTTCATTCCTCTTCTCGAAAGAAAAAATTAAAACAAAAAAAAATCTACTCAGAACTGAAAATTAGAGAGAGATAAGAATAGAGATCTGAATGTTATGGAAAAAACAGATGGGGTGTATATATAGGTTAGATTATTTGCGACGGTCGTATTTGAGATGGTATCCTATTGCAATACCTAGTATTTGCGATGGGATACCGTCGCAAATGCCTTCGCCCGCATTAAATACGGGCGGCGGGTAAAAGGACTTTTGTGACGGGCCCATCGCAAATAGCCACCATTAGCGACGGGCAGATATCCCCATCGCAAATTTCTATATACCATCACCGGTATTGGCTATGGGGCCCGTCGCAAATACCTTCTCCCGCATTAATTACGGGCGGCAGGTAAAAGGGTTGTTGCGACGGGCCCGTCGCAAATGCCACACCATTAGCGACGGGCGGATATCCCCGTCGCAAATTACTATTTACCGCCGCCGGTATTTGCGACGAGCGGATATCCCCTTTGCAAATTCCTATTTACCACCGCCGGTATTTGCGACGGGTCCCGTCGCAAATACTATTTACCACTGTCGGGTACTTGCGACGGGTAGCCTTCTACCCATCGCAAATAGGTTTCCCGCGTTTTGGCACGCAAACCGCGCCATTGCAATTGCGACGGGACCTGTATTTCCATCGCAAATAACTGACCATTTGCGACGGGAATAAGGCCCATCGCAAATAACCCATCGCAATAATTGTTTTTTCCCGTAGTGGCAGCTCTTCTATGACTATGTATTAGATCAGATCAACATCCACTGAAGTAGGAGTAGAAGGAGGTAGGGCTTTTGAAGATAAATCTCCATGAGTAGAGAAATACTATATCCTCTCTAAAAGAGATATCTACCTCCTAGTAAAAATAGAAATCATTTCCTCTATAGTGATCTAGATGTAATATATCTATTCTACTAGCCTCTTATTCTCAATCTCAAAATCTTCAATCTTTAAGAAAATTTTAGGCAGAATATGAGATATGACTAAAGTCACTAGAAACTTTGCATCTGTTTCACTGAGCTTAGTCTCCTAAACTAAGGAAGATCTTAGCATACCACTAAGTTATGAAAACAAACTTACCTTAAAGGAATCCATATCATCTTATATCACATAACTGGAATGAGGAGTAAGAGTAGAGTCCTCTCCTAGATGTGTATAGAAACATCCTTAGGTCCAGTATCAACAGTAGGTACCTTAGAAGAAAAAAGTTCCAAATTCTTTTCTGCATTAATCCACTCTAACAATGATCCCTTATGATCTCTCTGCTCAACCGAAATGGAAATTCTACCATGATTTGGTGGACTACTCTGATCATCATAATCATCATCTAACTCAGAATACTCCAATCCAAGTTGAGTAGATCTTAGGGATTTCTCCCCCTTATATGGATCTCTATCCTCATCTCTATTAAAATAAATTGGGTCAAAATGGATTCCAGAAGCCTATCCTGTTGAAGCCTCGGGATCAACTCCATCACTAGAATCCTAGATGGCTGAAGCAAAAGGAGATATTGAAGGTTCCAGACAAAGTGGAAGCGTGGTTGTTCCGACACCCAACTTTAATTTTTACCTTAATCAATAATTATTCTGGGATCAATACGATGATGAATTCCATTCTCCACCGAATAGAATCAAAGATTTAGATAAAGAAGTAAGAGGCTCGAAACCTTTATATAGGATCTTGCACATCATATTTATAATTAATTTAATTATAATTTCATAAAGAAAATAATACCTATATCTTTGGTATTTTCTTCGTTGATGATGTTGATCATCTAGAATGACCCTTCCAGATTATCTTGTTTCACTTGCAAGGATCTAAACTAGAATCCCTCTAGTAGTGATCCACATGTGTTCTGATGGCCTCCGATTGACACCACTCGTTCTTCGGGTTCTAGCATGGAGAAGCGGGTGTCTTGTGTCGGTCGTTCTTGATTGCTTTTTCTTCGGCCTTGAAGAACATATCTCATTCTTGAGAGGGGTGGGAAGAGGATTTGAGAGAGAAATTGTTTATCTCAACAATTTTCAATTCACTGGGTGTGTGGTTCGGTTCATAGAACAATAGATGTATGTGTCTATTTATTGACATGGGCCTTCAGTTACAATATTTAATTGTATAACAGTAATTAAAAAAATTTATAACCCTAGAGAAAACTCATGCTATTAATAATAATACTGCATCATTATTTATAGTGAACCAACTTGCAAAAAAATAGAATTATAAATAAAATTTTTCATCACAAAATAATAGCAGTGTTATTTTAATTTGTACCAACTAGTTAAATAATTATTTATTGTCTTGAAAATAATTATTTTACTACCAGACTGACCTTGGTCCTCTCGAACTCCAATTTCATTTATTGAACACCCTAATAAATAAATAAATAATTTATTCTCTTAAATAAATATTTTATGTACAAACTAGTAAATAAATATTTATTAAATGTTCAATAAAATAAATAAACATATTTTACCCACAATCCAGTGAATAAATATTTATTTAATTTATGAAATCACTTTAACTTGAATAAAATTATTCCATTATCTTGAGAATAATATTTATTAATTAAATTCAAATAGAATTTAACTGAGACCACCAAAAACACTTAGTGTGTGACCCTCTATGATTCTTTCTCATTGTCATTAGGCAGGTTTTCCTAAAGTCCAAGAGTACTATCTAGAAATAGGTCAAGGCACCCAAGAGAAAGAACTTAAAGTTGCAACAATGAAATCCACATACAAATTCTCATCGTGTAATATAATCCCTTTTTTGAAATATCTCATCAAGTAGGTTTCATGATAGTTTCATCAACCTTTATGCTTGATACATCATTCTTTGACTACTTGAAATAAAATCATCGTTACACCATGGCCATGGAATTTCACGTGACAGTTCTATTTCAATCAAAGGGGTGAGATATCAACTTCCATAAATTGAAGGGACAAATCCTTCCTCGACTTATCCATTAATAACATGCCACTCACGATGCACCCAACATACCCTACTTCTAGCCAACTGTATGTGTGATGGTTTTCTTCAGTAAATCAAAGTGCGCAAGTCATGACACGTATTAATGATAATCTTAAAGTCTAAGTATCATTACACATGCTCTAAGATAGAAATATATGATGACACCAAAACATGTGGAATTCCTACTGACAGGTCTATTCTCATAATCTCTTGTCTTAGAGATTATCAAGTGACAACTTCATGAGAGGAAATCTCATCTTTTCATGAGTACTCACACCTAATGGTCTGCATACTATGTTTCCCATCATAGTATTTCACCCAACCGTAGAACTATATTTAAGAATATTGTTATTTAATTTCAAAGTTCCCATCATAGCAGGGAACTACCATGTCCTTATCAATGCAACAAATACTCTAGGACATTATTACATCATAGTCATGCAGAACAATGAACAATATATAATAAGATGTTTAATATTTAAATACATTAAATGTCCATGTAATCAATGTACAACTAGTTGGTTCTAGGAAACCAAATCCTACAAACTCCCACTTGGACTAGAGCCAACTACCAATGATTTTCAGTCTGCAAGACCTCACATGGTGATCATGTTTATGTTGAGTTGAGGATTTAGTCATGGGTTCCACCACATTGTCTTCCGTGGAAATACTGATCACTACAAATTCACCTCTTTGAGAAAAAATCCTCAAGAGATGATACTTCTGAAGTATGTGCTACGTCCGCTGATGTGACCTTGGATCTTTTGCAAGAGCCACCACTGCAGTATTATCACAGTACAGTGTGATGGGATCTTTACTACTAGGTATCACATCTAGTTTCTAGATGAAGCTTCATATCCAAACTGATTGTTTAACTACCTCATAAGTTATGATATACTCAAACTATGTTGTAGAATCTATGACCACACTCCACTTTGAGCTCTTCTAGCTCACTGTACCTCCATTCAAAGTGAATATGTATCATGTTTGTGACTTCATGTCATCTTGATCAGTCTGGAAACTAGCATCTACATATCCTCTGATGACTAGTTCCTCATATCCTCCATAAACCAGGGACATATCCTTACTGCACATTAGATACTTTAGGATAGTCTTGACTTTCATCCAATGGCGTTCACCTGGGTCAGATTGATATCTTCCTACCGTACTCAATGCATAAGCGAAATCCAGACTAGTACATAGAATGGAATACATGACTGACCCAATCACTGATGCGTATGGAGTCCTTGCCATTATCTTTCTTTCATCATGTGTCTGAAGACACATCTTCTTAGAAAGATGAATGTCATGTGATGCTGGAAATAATCCCCTTTTGGATTGTTCCATACTGAATCTCTTCAGTATCTTATCAATGTATGTACTTTGACTTAGGCCCAACAATCTCTTGGATCTATCACGATGGATCTTGATCCCGATAATATATTCTTCCTTGCCCAAGTCCATCATGGAGAAGCATTGATTCAACCATGCCTTAAAAGACTGTAAGACTGGTATCTCATTTCCAATAAATAATATGTCATCAACATATGCTATTAGGAAAACGACTACACTCCCACTAAACCGTTTATAGAAACAGGGCTCACATTCATTCTTGATAAAACTAAATTTTGTTATGGCTTCATCAAAATGAATGTTCTATGACATGGATGTTTGATTTAATCCATAAATATATTTCTAGAACTTTCATACCTTATTGGAATCCTTTGGAGTCATAAACCCTTCAGTTTGTGTCGTGTAGACATCTTCCTCAAGGTTCCCATTAAGGAAGGCTGTTTTGACATCCATTTTCCAAATCTCATAGTCATGGTAAGCAGTAATGGACAATAGAATTATAATGGATTTCAGAATTGCAACTGGTGAAAAGGTTTCGTCATAGCCAATTCCTTGATGTTGTTTGAACCCTTTTGTAACCAGTTGTGCCTTATAGGTGCTGACTTATCCTTCCATGTCTATTTTCTTCGTGAATACCCATTTGTAACCAACAGTATTTGCATCAACTAGAGGATCTTCCAAAATCAAAACTTGGTTTTGGTACATGGAATCCATTTCATAATTCATGGCTTCTTTCCACTTGGAAACATCTATGTCACTTACTACTTCCTTATAGGTTAGAGGATCATTATTATCAACTAATAATGAGTCACCATCCTCAGTAAATAAAAAACTATACCATTCTGGTTCTATAACCTCTCTTGTACTCCTACACAACTCTTGTGTCTCTATAATAGTTCTTTCTTCCATGGGGCTTTGTGGAATCTATTCCTATACCAACTCTTGTGTACCGTGAGCCTCAACTTCATCGAAGTCTATCTCGATCCCACTATCTCTTTTGTAGATGTGCTCCCTCTCAAGTAATATGGAATTTCTTGCCACTATAACCTTTTTGTATGAGGGTTTTTATAGGTAATATCCCCTTATTTCCTTGGGGTATCCTATAAAGGTACACTTTGTCCCTTGGGGTGAAAGTTTTTTACCTGAAGAGGCCTTAACAAACGCATCACTTTCCCACACATGTAAATTCAATAATATGGATTTTTTCCCACTCCAGAACTCATACGGAATACCATTTATCGATTTATTTGGTACTTGGTTTAGTATGTGTATCGCTGTTTGTAACGCATTTCCCTAAAAGGATAATGGAAGACTAACATAACTCATTATTGATGTCACCATGTCCAACAGGGTGAGGTTCCTCCTTTTTCTCACACAATTCCACTAGGGTGTGTATGGAGGAGTGAGTTGGGATAGGATCTCAAACTCTCATAAGTAATAAATAAAGTTTTGATTAATATATTCTTCACCTCGGTCTGAGTGGAGTTTCTTAATCTTCTTACCAAGCTGGTTCTCAACTTCATTCTTGTATTGTTTTAACTTATCAAAAGAATCTAACTTATACCTCATTAAGTATATATATCCATATCTACTAAAATCATCAATAAAAGTTATGAATTATGAGTACCCTCCCCTTTCTTAAATTGGAAATGGTCCACACATATCATTATGAACCAATTCAAGAAGTTCTTTATCCCTTTCACCTTTACCACTAAATGAAGATTTGGTCATTTTGCCTTGTAAACATGCATGAAATACACGAAGTGGTTTTAGATCGAAAGGATATAAATATCCATCTTGATGTAACTTTGTCAATATTTTCTCGTTTACATGACCTATCCATTGATGACAAATTTGGGTGTGGTATGATTCATGTGAAGTATCTTTGTTATCGATTTTCATTACTTGTTTTGTGTAATACAACACATAATGACCGTTTTATAATGTGACCTACCAAAACAAATGCTATCTTTGTAAAAGAAGCAACATTCACTTCCAAAATTGAAAAAAAAAATCCATCTTTATCTAATCTGGATACAGAAATAATGTTTTTAGTAATAGACATCACATAATAACAACCCTTTAACACCAAGATCATCCCAGTTGGCAACGTGAGGTGGTAGTCCCTGACAGCTACAGCAGCAAGTCTGGCTCCATTGGCTACTCGTAGATCTACCTCCCCTTGGTCAATCTTCCTAAATCTACTTGGTTCCTATATTTGGATACATATGTGAGCACAAAAATCTGTATCTAATACCCAATTTGTAGAAACGAATAGATTGCATTCGACAACAAATTCACTTGAAGCTAACCCTTCCTTCTTAGGTTGGGTGCAATTCTTCTTCCAGTGGCCCTTCTTTCCACATGTGAAACAAACAGCCTCTTATTCTCTTAGCTCCCCTTTGATCTTCCTTTTCTTGGAAGGTTGTGAAGAAGATTTGAGATTAAATCTCTTCGCCTTCCCTTTCCTCTTATTCACCATAAGGACAGAAGTCTTTTCGCACTTCATATATTTATCCACTTGGCGAATTAGGATGAGAAGATCAGATAGATACTTCTCAATTTTGTTCATATTGAAATTGACAACAAAGTTAGAGAATCTATTAGGGAGTGATGTGAGAATGAGATCGATTCTCAATTCTTCAGGGAGTTTAAACCCTAGAACCTCCAGGTGCTCAATGTAGCCAGTGAAATTAACTACATAAGGATCAGTTAGGGCACCTTCTCCAAGCTTACTCTAAAAGAGTGCCTTAGAGATCTCAAACCTTTCTTGTATTTCTCTCTCCTAGTAAAGACCACAGAGGTGATCGATCATTCTATAAGCATTCATGTTTTCATGAGACTTCATGAGATCACTAGACATTGATGATAGCATCAAAAATTGAACATCGACTGCATCATTTATATGTTTCTCATATACCAGGAAATCCTTATCACTCTTATCTTTGGTAGGAGGATCAGGTAATACTGACTCCAACACGTAATACTTCCATTCATGGTGTAGGATAACCCAAAGGTGTCTAAACCATTCTTGGAAGTTACTACCGGGGAGGATGTTATCTTTATCCATAATTGATCGTAGGGATAGTGTGGTTTATGGGCTTTTAATTTTTATTCTACAATTAAAAGAGCAGATCATTAGTACTTTATTGATTACATTTTATGAGAAATAATAATTTTTTATTAAGTCTCCCACTATTTTATCAATTCCCAATGGACCTCACCATTAAACTCGGAATGTCCAGTTGTCATGACATTCTAGTGGCAAGGATCCATACTCCCCTTCGCATAACCCCAACAAGGGTTGGTCAAGCTATTAGAAGGTATTTAGGTAGGCAGGTCTTTTCCAACTGTGGGATTTCAGCTCCTTGATCTCTTGAGTGGACTCCCCAATCCTGAAATCATGACTTTTAGATTTCATCAACTCTTGCCTCTAATATTACACCAAGTCTAGAAAGGGATACTCATCTTGATGTAATATGGTTAAGTCAACCTGAAACCTTTCATAAGGGCATCCTATATAAAAGTAAGTGTCCCAACAAGGGTTGGTCAAATACATAGTTTTATTGAGTTTTTCCCTTAATCAAGTAATAGAAGGCTTAGTTTGACTTATTATTTTATTTGAGGGATTTTTATCTCTTATGCGTGAATTTATTATTATCATTATCACATGCTTGTTAATATTAAGTGGAACTTACTTAAGTGATTAACCATATCTTGATAATATTTATGCATAAGTCTGGTTTATTTTAGTTCTATCTTGAATGGTTGTTTAATTCATTAATTATGTGATTGTGACAACACATCCATAATGATAAACCATGAAACTGACATAAATAAAATAAATAAAATGATCATGAGATTTTCTAATGGTTAGTTTATCTAGTGGTTGATAAACTAACCCTGGCCTAGGGGAGAAACATTTTGAACTTTTTGGATTTGTGTTTACAGCTTTCCACATATCCACCTTTGTATCTCCTGAGATTGGTTTCATCTCAGCTCCAGCTTAAACTGCCTCCACTAGATCGGGAGTTCCATCCATTACATATACCTTTTTTTAACTCACATACAAGTGAGGGGTAAAAAGGTTTTTTACATAAAAAAACCTAGGGCATGAAGACCCTGCATATTAATGACGAGAAGGATCACAATCCAAAAAATTTAATTTAAATAAATAAATTAAAATAAATCATACACATACAAAGGTCTTGGTCTAGCTCATGATCATCCATACATGCAACGATATTTATGAATAAATAAAACTAGCATTAAAATATTTAATCATTCTTGGTTAAGATAAATCATGCTCAAATAAATTAATTATCATCTTTAATTAATCAATACTTTTATCTTAAACCCTTTTCTGAATTTCCTTAAGATTCTCATCCATCATAATTTTAAACAAATAAATTCATTTAAAATTATCTTTGTATGTAACTTGTACCTTGGAAGAAACCCAGTGAATTCCTATTCATAACTACCCAATGAGTAGAAATGAACATTACACAGATGTTAAATTAAACACATATATATAAAACACCTATCACATGTTGTACCTCAGCTTTATGCAAGCACGATGGTACATGTATCAAGCTTTTTTATAATATAATAATAAATTTTAATAAATCTGCATAATTTGGATGAGTACACGACGTGTAGTTCCAACTACATGGCGTGCACTATTTTTCACCATCCATCTGAAGTACATACCCGAGGAAACAACGTGTGAGTGTACTTCATAAATCTTTAGAGTACACAGCATGTCCAGTAGGCCACACGTCGTGTAATTCCTCATTACACGGTCTCTAGCTGAGCAATCCATGTACGAGGTACACGATCCAACCCTAACCTGAAGGGACTACACATTGTGTCCAGTGGGCCACATGGCGTGTAATCCAGAAACCGCATGCCACTTGTTCCTGGTTAACACACTGAGTCATTAAAGCTTAGACAAACTCCAATGACACAGCTTAGTTTAGCATACCAGACCTGGTACATTGAACCTTGGATACACGATGTGTACTACTGAATACATGTCGTGTGTTCTTGTGTTGTACGGCCAGGAACCTTTGGCACCTCCAGATGAGATCCTCTATTTTATTTTAATCAAATTAAAAGAAAAGATCATTTATGTAAGTTGAATAAGAAACGAAAGAGGGGGAATATATCTCAAGATTCAGATTTACAGAACAATTTACTTGAATTGAAACAACTAAATTATTAAATGCATAAATCATCAACTAAATATTTAAATAATTATAAACTGTGATGTAACCGCTCTGATACCACTTGAAGGTTCTAGGCGCAGTGGAAGCATGGTTGGGTCAGCACCCAACTTTAATTTTTACCATGATCAAGGATTATTTTGGGATCAATACAACGATGAATGCTAGTCTCCATGGAATAGAATAAAAGATTTAGATAAATAACTAAGAGGCTCGAAACCTTTAGAGAGGATCTTGGACGTCATATTTATAATTAATTTAATTATAATTTCATAAAGAAAATAAAACCTGGATCTTCAATATTTTCTTCATTGATGATGTTGATTGTCTAGAATGACCCTTCCAGATTATCTTGTTACACTTGCAAGGATCTAAACTAGAATCCCTCTAGTGGTGATCCATATGTGTTCTGATGGCCTCTGATTGATACTGCTCATTCTCTGGGTTCTAGCATGGAGAAGTGAGTGTCTTGTTTTGGTCATTCTTGATCACTTGTTCTTAGGCCTTAAATAATGTCTCTTGTTCTTGAGAGGGGTGGGAAGAGGATTCGAGAGAGAAATTGTTTATCTCAACAATTCTCAATTCACTGGGTGTGCGGTTCGGTTCATGGCACAATAAACGTATGTGCCTATTTATTGATATGGGGCTTTAGTTACAATATTTAATTGCAGAATAGAAATTAAATAGATTCATAACCTTAGAGAAAACTGATGTTATTAATAATAATACCACTTCATTATTTATGGTGCACCAACTTTCGCAAAACGAAATTATAAATAAAATTCTGCGTCACAAAATAATAGCACCGTTATTTTAATTTGTGCCAACTAGTTAAATAATTATTTATCATCTTGCAAATAATTATTTTACTATTGAACTGACCTTGGTCCTCTCAAACTCCACTTCCACTTATTGAGAACCCGAATAAATAAATAAATAAATTATTCTCTTAAATAAACATTTTATTTACAAACTAGTAAATAAATATTTATTAAATGTTCAATAAAATAAATAAATATATTTTACCCACAATCCGGTGAATAAATATTTATTTAATTTATGCAGTCATTTTAACTTGAATAAAATTATTCCATTGTCTTGAAAATAATATTTATTAATTAAATTCAAATAAAATTTAACCAAGACCGCCAGAAACACTTAGTGTGTGACCCTCTAGGATTCTTTCTCATTGGCATTAGGCAGGTTTGCCTAAAGTCCAAGAGTACTGTATAGAAACGGGTCAAGGCACCCAAGAGAAAGAACTTAATGTCACAACAACGACATCCACATACAAATGATCACTATGAAATATAATCTCTATGTCGCAATATCTCATCAAGCAGGGTTCATGATAGTATCATCAATTTTTATGTTTGATACGTCATTCTCTGACTTCCTGAAATAAACTCATCATTACACCATGACCATGGAATTTTGTGCGATGGTTCTATTTCAATCAAAGGGACAAGATATCAACTTCCATAAATGAATGGGAAAAATCCTTCCTCGTCTTATCCATTAATAACATGTCACTCATGATGCACCCAACATACCCTACTTCCCGTCAACTGTGTGTGTGACTGTTTTCATCAGTAAATCAAAGTGTGAAAGTTTTGACACGTATTAATGATAATCTTAAAGTATAAGGATCATTACACATGCTCCAAGACAGAAATATCTGATGATACTAAAACATGCGGAATTTCTACTAGCAGGTCTGTTCTCATAATCTCCTATCTTGGAGATTACCAAGTGCGGAATTCATGAGAGGAAGTATCATCTACTTACATGTACTCAAACATGATGGTTTTCATGATATGTGTCTCATAATAGTATTTCATACAACCATAGAACTATATTTAAGAATACTATTATTGCATTTCAAGGTTCTCATCATAGCGGGGAACTGCCATGACCTTATCAATGCAACAAATACTCTAGGACATTATTACATCATAGTCATGCAGAACAATGAACAACATGTAATAATATGTTTAATATTTAAATACATTAAATTTACATGTAATTAAAGTACAACCAGTTGGTTCTAGGAGACCAACTGTTACAAACTCCCACTTGGACTAGAGCCAACTGCCTATGACTTTCAGTCCGCTAGACCTCACATGGTGATCATGTTTCTGTTGAGTCAAGGATTTAGTCAAGGGGTCTACCATGTTTTCTTCCATCGAAATACTGCTCACTGCAACTTCACCTCTTTGAGAATAATCCCTCAAGAGATGATACTTCTGAAGTATGTGCTTCGTCCGCTGATGTGACCTTGGATCTTTTTCAAGATCCACCGCTGCAGTATTATCACAGTAAAGTGTGATGGGATATTTACTACTAGGTATCACATCCAGCTCTTATATGAAGCTTCGCATTCAAACTGCTTCTTTAGCTGCCTCAGAAGCTGTGATATACTCAGACTCTGCTGTAGAATCTGCGACCACACTCTTCTTTGAGCTCTTCCAGCTCACTGCACCTCCATTCAAAGTGAATATGTATCATGTTTGCAACATCATGTCATCTTGATCAGTATGGAAACTATCATCTTCATATCCTATGATGACTAGTTCCTCATATCCCCCCTTAACCAGTAACATATCCTTAGTATGCCTCATATACTTTAGGATAGTCTTGACTGTCATCCAATGCTGGTCACTTGGGTCATCTTGATATATTCCTACCACACTCAATGTGTAGGCGACATCCAGCCTAGTACATAGCATGGAATACATGACTGACCCAATCACTGATGTGTATGGAGTCCTTTCCATTATCTTTCTTTCCTCATGTGTCTGAGGACACATTTTCTTGGAAAGATGAATGCCATGTGATGCTGGCAATAATCCCCTCTTAGATTGTTCCATACTAAATCTCTTCAGTATCTTATCAATGTATGTACTTTGACTTTGGCCCAACAATCTCTTGGATCTATCATGATGGATATTTATCCCAATAATATATGTTGTCTTTCCCAAGTCCTTCATGGAGAAGCATTGATTCAACAATGCCTTAATAAACTGTAAAACTGGTATCTCATTTCCAATAAGTAATATGTCATCAACATATGCTATTAGGAAAATGACCGCACTCCCACTAAACTGTTTGTAGACACAAGTCTCACATTCATTCTTGATAAAACCAAATTCTTTTATGGATTCATCAAAACGAATGTTTCATGACCTGAATGCTTGCTTTAATCCATAAATGGATTTATACAACTTGCATACCTTATTGTCATCCTTTGGAGTCATAAACCCTTCAGGTTGTGTCATGTATACATATTCATGAAGGTTCCTGTTAAGGAAGTCTTTTTTGACATCCATTTTCCAAATCTCATATTCATGGTAGGCGGTAATGTCTAATATAATTCTAATGGATTTCAGCATTGCAAATGATGAAAAGGTTTTATCATAGTGAATTCCTTGATGTTGTTTGAACCCTTTTACAACCAGTAATGCCTTATAGGTACTGAATTATCCTTCCATTTCAAGTTTCTTCTTGAATACACATTTGCAACCAATGGGCTTTGCATCAACTGGAGGATCTACCAAAATCCAGACTTGGTTTTGATACATGGAATCCATTTCAGAATTCATGGATTCTTGCCGCTTGACAACATATATGCCACTTACTGCTTCCTTGTAGGTTAGAGGATCATTATTATCAACTAATAATGAGTCACCATCCTCAGTAACTATAAAACCATACCGTTCTGGTTCTCTAACCTCTATTAAACTCCTACGCAACTCTTGTGTCTCTGGAATAGTTCTTTCTTCCACAGGGCTTTGTGGAATCTATTTATAAACCAAATATTGTGTACCTTGAGCCTCAACTTAATTGAAGTCTATATCACTCTCACTATCTCTTTTGGATATGTTCTCCCTCTTAATGAATATGGTGTGTCTTGCCACTATAACCTTTTTGTCTGAGTGGTTGTATAGGTAATATCCCCTTGTTTCCTTGGAATATCATTGATTATCCACTAAATGAGGCTAATATTAATTGTTAATATATATAATATTCATGTGATTTATTATTCATAAACACCATTTTAGTTCATTTTACACTTTGAACATCATTTCACATTATGATTGTAATTCCTTCTTAAAATGCACTATTATGTGGTACATTTTTTAACATCATTTTAAGTACCCAATGATTCATATAATTTTAAGGAGTGTAATTATTCATATTTTAATTGGATATTTTGGGAAATTTATCTACACTTTAATATGAACATGTTTCATTCAGGGGTTAATGGATAATTCATGGAAGAAGATGGAGATATTTTGTGATTAAAGGAAGCAAATCTAGAGAAGACAGATTGGACACCATCCCACTGATGAGAATTTGGGACCCACATTACAAACCCAATAAAGCCCAAATTTGGTGTAAGGATAGAAGACATATAGATTAACAAATAACTATTTAGGATCAAGTGCTAATTCTGCCTCCATTGTGGTCATTTAGGCGGTCCAAGTTAGAGATAAAATTCTGGTTTGGATTCTGCGTCCCAGAAAAACAGCCCACTAATATTATCATATCTCCGGATCCACAACTCCAAATGGTCCCAACTTTTACATAAGGTTATAATAAATTCATGGATCCATTTTATTTTTCTATGTCTCACTCTAATTATGCCATATAGAAGGTCTTCCAAGTGCATCAGTACGGTGGATGAAAGCTGGATGTCACCTCGGGTCAAGGGTGGAAAAATCAACTCTCCCTCAACTTTCCACCCACCTATGGCCTACCACAATTAATTGAGAAGACTTGGACTATTGGAGGCTCGACCCAAGGCTTAAAAAATTCCTATTTAAGGCAGTATTGGTGGAGGAGTTGAGAATCTTTGGTGCTTGGTTTCATTTTAGTGTTATGTCGCCGCTTTGTGTTTGTAATCGCATTTCTTTCTCATGTAAGTTGTTTAATTCACCTTAGTTTCTTAATAAAAGTTATTTCTTTACTCTTATTCTTTTCTTCTACTTATCATGTTTATACCGTTGGTTCAATGTGTGAATTTATTCACACCATAATTTGTGATATTTATCACACAATAGAGGAGTGGTCGATTTTTGTTGTTGTTTTTACCTCTTCAATTCCTCCCTTGTAAGTCTACTTCCCGCTTCCGTTGAAGACATGTCATCAATGGAGGGATAAATATTTTATGGGTTGATCAAAGGGAGTAGAAAGGGGATGGATTGGATATTATTTATCACTCCATTAATGGCTAATCACTTCTTTTAAATGATATTTTTATTTGATGATTTTAAAACCTCTTCATCCTTATTGAATTTAAGGTCACACATTTCATGTGCTAATACGAACCTCTACCTTGGAGTGATCAAAACATTGATCCTTCAAGTGTATAGGTGATTAGTATTAGGGTGTGTAGTCATTAAACCAGTAAGTTATGATTTCTTTTGATCTTCTTAAATGAATCCATCTCAATTATAAGAAATTGAAATCATTAAAAAAGGAATTCATCCAATCCACCCCGAGTGATAACCTAGGATCAAATCATTACCTTAATTTGAATTAACTTAAATCTTTTAGTGATCCTTTAAAACCATCTTAAATCAACCTAAGTTGGCCACTTAATATCCAAAAACAATCCATATAATGCACGTATCTGTAGGTACTTCTTAGGTCTCTGAGGATTCGACAACCCAAACTAGACTACAAGGACCTTCCTACCTTCTTCTTTTGGGTAAATTTGAGCGTGAATCAAATTTTGGCGTCATTTTCGGAGACCTAAGTAAGTTATCTTAGACATTATCATCTTTTTATTCATCCCTATTCTCTGTTCTCACCCCCTCACTCCTATGTAATTCAATTTTGAACAAGTCCAAACATGGGAAACCTATCCCTACTTTGATCACCCAACCCCATGTGTGATGTACAATGACCATCCTAATTTCTACATGTGGTATCATCAACAACCTAATGAACCAAAAAAAATTTACTCCTATGATCCACAAAACATCCCAACATATAATGAGTTTCAATCCCCCCAAATCCAATCTGAACACCCTCCTATGCAATTCCAACAACTTAATTATCCACCTGGAATAGACCATCTTTCTCAACCCCTTCCCCATAATGATCCACAACCATTACTTGAAAAATTGTGCCAACAAATGGAGAAAATGAATTTTGAGGTTGAATCTTTGAGATTAGAACTACAAAGTATTAAAACTTATGAGGAACACATCCCTACACCAATTGTCCCTTCCATAACCTTATGTGATGTTTCTTGTTTCCCACAAACCCCAAGTGAATTTATTGAAGAACCAACCTTTGGATTTGGGATAGATGAAGAGGACCGGGGAATTTTTGAAGGGTCTTTAAATCAGGAGTAAATTGACTTTTTGGATTCAAAAGAGGAGAATTTGACATCATGGATTGAGTCTCCTAAGTATAACTCCATTGATGAATTTTCAAAAGCACCAAGCATTGAACCATTGAGAGATATCACAAAAATTGAGTCCATACCCATTCCTAAAATTGATCTTTCCAATTTTGTGGTTGAATCTTTTATTCAAAAGGAACCAATTATGTTTAGTAATTTTGAAAATGAAACTGAGTTTGATTCAAAGTCCCAACCTATGTTTGAAAGTGTTAGCCTACCCGAACTTGAACAAAAGGCATTTCCCTCCAACCTCAAGTTTCCATTCATTGGGGATAGCCAAAAACATCCAATTTTCACAATTTCTTATCTTGAAACCAATAAAGAGGTAATGATTCTCAATGTATTTGGAAAGACTAAAAAAGAAATTGGATCAACCATTTCTGATATTCCTTGTATTTTACCACTCATTATAAAACATAGGTTTGCACATGAAAAAAATTATAAACAAAGAATCAATCTCAATCTAGTGGACATGGAGAAATATGGGGTTCTTAAAATGTTGAAAATTGGTATTGGGTAAGTTAGGAGGTCCATGTCGGGCTAACGATGTTAAACAAAGCACTGCATGGGAGGAAACCCATTGTTTTCAAGTTACATATCATTTTGTGGTTTTAATAAAATTTATATTTTAATTAATAATTTTTATATTTAAAAAAAATAGACTGTTGACCTATTCTTCTATTATGAGTATGGATGGGTATGAAAGGGGAGCACCATATTCATCTGTGTCACGTGGTGTGATCCTTGAGTAATGTCTTACCCAGAAATTTAAAAAGAAGACAATTTATCATCAGTTTGTTTTATTTTAATGTTTTTTTAGGTTAAAATAAAAATAAAAAAATAATAATAATATAATAATAATAATAATAATAAGGGACACATCTTGGGTTGTGGGTCAAACCCCGTCACAACCGGCAAAGCCGCGGGGATTCGAACCCGGGACCGAAGGGAGACAGGGGTGCGCGCTTACCACTGACCTACGGTTTTTTGTGCTTCCTTATTCTATAATTTTTATATATATACTTATATTTTACTTTATTTATTATATAAATATATATATATATATTGTTTTTTTTTTGTTTTTTTTTTCTTTTTCTACTAGGGAACTCTACAAGTGACATGGATATCAAAGGACTAAATTGGAGCGGCAAGAACTTCAAACTTCAACCACCAGGTGACTTCATTCCATGATCTTCATATTTCAATTTCCTTATTGAACTCCATTTTTTTTTTGCCTATACCCCATTCTAAATTTTCTTTTCTTAAAACACTGGGGAGAGTGTTATTTTAAGTTGGGGGGAGATGAAATATAAAAAAATTGCATTTGTGTGAAAAAAAAAGAATGATTTGAAAAAAAAATGTGTAAATGGAAGGAAAAATTCCTTTAACTTTGAACATGGTAATACACATTGCACACTTTGAAACTGAATATAAAATAATTTAGCATGCCCTGGTTCTGATTTTAATCCTTGTATAATTTCATGATCATAGATTTTGGAAAGTGTGGCTTTCCAATGTGATATTTCATTGTTTATATTTTCATCCAAATAAAAAAAGATCACAATGCACGTCCTTTGGATAGTGGGGTATTAGTTTGAGTTCATGGGGTCCCCTAAATAAATATCATAGGTTTGGTGATCATTTTAGTTTAATATGAGTATTCAAAAAAATAAAAAAAAAATTGCGTGTAGAGCAATGAAATGACCTAATGCGTGGCTTTCGGCACTTGGGGATCGTGACTCCATAGTTTTCTGGCCCAGAGTTAGTAATTTTATCTCTATTTTTGGTAATTTGAATTTTTTTTGACTGAGTTAACTCAAGATGATGCCCGAGTATGTGGGCTTCACTTGGTTCCCTAAGGTCCTTGAGCCTGAGAGTCATCGGCAAAGTCTCTCTACAAGGGTTGACTCTTTTGGGTGCAATTTCAATTACCATGGGAAAAATGAAAAAAAAACAAAAAAAAACAATACAATAAAAAAAATTGAATAATAATCTTAATATTGAAATGTGATTCCACCTAGCGCTTCCATCATTTCCCCCTTGAATAAATATGAACCCCCATGTCTATTGTGATGCACAACACATCCTCATACTTAATTGCTATTGGATGAAATATGGAAATGAATTTGAACAAAGGAATGGGCTTGGGATTGGGATCTACTTATGAAACTATCTTGTATTAAAATATTTTGATGGTTTTCATGATTTTTTGGTATAAGGGTTTCTGGTGATCATTGTGTATTAAAATGGTTTTGGAAAAGGGAATTTGAATTTCATATTGTTGAGATATATTTTGCTCGGGACTAGAAAAACTCAAGTTGGGGGGTGTGATTAGCTAATAAATGAGGCTAATATTAATTGTTAATATATATAATATTCATGTGATTTATTATTCATAAACACCATTTTAGTGAATTTTACACTTTGAACATCATTTCACATTATGATTGTAATTCCTTCTTAAAATGCACTATTATGTGGTACATTTTTTAACATCATTTTAAGTACCCAATGATTCATATGATTTTAAGGAGTGTAATTATTCATATTTTAATTTTATATTTTGTTAAATTTATCTAAACTTTAATATGAAAATTTTTCATTTAGGGATCAATGGATAATTCACGGAAGAAGATGGGGATATTTTGTGATTAAAGGAAGCAATTCTAGAGAAGACATATTGGACACCAGCCCACTGATAAGAATGTGGGACCCACATTACAAACTTAATGAATCCCAAATTTGGTGGGAGACTATAAGACATATATAGGAACAAATAATTCTTCAGGAGCCCGTGCTAATTCGGCTTCCATTGTGGTCATTTAGGCAGCCCAAGTTAGAGATAAAATTCTGGGCCAGATTCTGCGGCCCAGAAAAACAGACCACTAATATTATCATATCTCTAGATCCACAACTCAAAAAAGACCCATATTTTACAGAAGGTTAGAAGACATTCGGGGATCCATTTTCTTCTTCTATGTCCCACTCTAATTCTTCCATATAGAAGGTCTTCCAAGCGCGTATGTTCGGTGGATGAAAGATGGATGCCACCTCGGGTCAAGGGTGGAAAAATCAACACTCCCTCAACTTTCCACCCACCTATGGCCTACCACAATTAATTGATAAGAATTGGACTATTGGAGGCTCGACCCAAGGCTTCAAAAATTACTATTTAAGGCAGTGTTGGTGGAGGAGTTGAGAATCTTTGGTGCTTGGTTTCATTGTAGTGTTATGCGGCCACTTTGTGTTTGTAATCGCATTTCTTTCTCATGTAAGTTGTTTAATTCACCTTAGTTTCTTAATAAAAGTTCTTCCTTTACTCTTATTCTGTTCTTCTACTTATCACGTTGATACCTTTGGTTCAAGGTGTAAATTTATTCACACCATACTTTGTGATATTTATCACACAACGGAGGAGTGATCGATTTTTGTTGTTGTTTTTACCTCTTCAATTCCTCCCTCATAAGTCTACTTCCAACTTCCATTGAAGACATGTCATCAATGGAGGGATAAATCTTTTATGGGTTGATCCAAGGGAGTAGAAAGGGGCTGGATTTGATGTTATTTATCACTCCATTAATGGATAATCACTTCTTTTAAATGATATTTTTATTTGATGATTTTAAAACCTCTTCATCCTTATTGAATTTAAGGTCACACATTTCAAGTGCTAATACGAACCTCTACCTTGGAGTGCTCAAAACATTGATCCTTAAAGTGTATATCTGATTATTATTAGGGTGTGTAGGCATTAAACCAGTAAGTGATGATTTCGTTTGATCTTCTTAAATGAATCCATCTCAATTATAAGAAATTGAAATCATTAAAAAAGAAATTCATCCAATCCACCCCGAGCGATAACCTAGGATCAAATCATTACCTTAATTTGAATTAACTTAAATCTGTTAGTGATCCTTTAAAACCATCTTAAATCAACCTAATTTGTCTACTTCGTAGCCAAAAAAAATCCATAGAATGCGCATGTCTGTAGGTACTTCTTAGGTCTCTGAGGATTCGATAACCCAAACTAGACTAAAAGGACTGTCCTACCTTCTTCTTTTGGGTAAATTTGAGCGTGAATCAATCCTATAAAGGTACACTTTGTGCCTCCAGGTGAAAGTTTGTTCCATGAAGAGTCTTTAAAAAACACATCACTTCCCCACACATGTAAATTCGATAATATGGATTTTTTTCCACTCCAGAACTCATATGAAATACAATTTATCAATTTATTGGTACTTGGTTTAGTATGTGTGCCTCTGTTCATAATGTATATCCCCAAAAGGATAATGGAAGACTCGCATGACTCATCGTTGATGTCACCATGTCCAATAGGGTGTGGTTCATCCTTTTTCTCACACCATTCCACTGGGGTGTGTATGGAGGAGTGAGTTGGGATAGGATCCCAAACTCCTGTAAGTAATAAATGAAGTCTTGATTAAGATATTCTTCACCTCAGTCTCAGCGGAGTTTCTTAATCTTCTTACCTAGATGGTTCTCAACTTCATTCTTGTATTCTTTGAACTTATCAAAAGAATCCCACTTATACCTCATTAAGTAGATATATCCATATCTACTAAAATAATCAGTAAAAGTTATGAAGTATGAGTACCCTCCCCTTGCTTCAACTAGAAATGGTCCACACATATCGGTATGAACCAATTCAAGAAGTTCTTTATCCCTTTCACATTTCCCAATAAATGGGGATTTGGTCATTTTTCCTTGTAAACGTGCATGACATACACCAAGTGGTTTTAGATCGAAAGGATATAAATATCCATATTGATGTAACTTTGTCAAGCGTTTCTCATTTACATGACCTAGATGGTGATTCCAAAGTTGGGTGTGGTATGATTCGTGTGAAGTATCTTTGTTATTGATTTCCATTACTTGGTTTGTGTAATCCAACACATAAAGACCGTTGTATAAATGTGACCTACCAAAACAAATGTTATCTTTGTAAAAGAAGCAACATTTATTTCCAAAATTGAAAAAAAAAATCCATTTGTATCTAATCTGGATATAGAAATAATGTTTTTAGTAACAGATAGCACATAATAAAAACCCTTTAACACCAAGATCATCCTAGTTGGCAATGTGAGGTGGTAGTCCCCGAAATCTACAGCAGCAAGTCTGGCTCCATTGGCTGCTCGTAGATCTACCTCCCCTTGGTCAATCTACTTGAATCTACTTGGTTCCTATATTTGGATACATATGTGAGAAACACAAGCTGTATCTAATACCCAATTTGTAGAAACGGATATATTTCATTCGATAACAAACTCACTGGAAGCTTCCCCTTGCTTCTTAGGTTGGGTGCAGTTCTTATTCCAGTGCCCTTATTCCCACATGAGAAACAAACAGTCTCTTATTCTCTTGTCTCCCCTTTGATCTTCCTTTTCTTGGAAGGACTTGAATAAGCTTTGGTCTTAAAGCTCTTCGCTTTCCCTTTATTTTTATTCATCATAAGTACAGAAGGTTTTTCGCGCTTCATATCTTTGTCCACTTGGAGAATGAGGATGAGAATATCAGATAGATACTTCTCAATGTTGTTTATATTAAAATTGACAACAAAGTTAGAGAAACTCTGAGGGAGTGATGTGAGAATGAGATCAGTTCCCAGTTCTTCAGGGAGTTAAAACCCTAGAACCTTCAGGCGCTCAATGTAACCAATGATCTTGACTACATGAGGCTCGACTGGGGAACCTTCTCTAAGATTACTCTAAAAGAGTGTCTTAGAGATCTCAAACCTTTCATGTCTTACTCTCTCCTAGTAAAGACCACATAGGTGCTCAAGCATGCTATAAGCATCCATGTTTTTATGAGACTTCATGAGCTCACTAGACATTGATGATAGCATCAAACATTAAAAATCAACTGCATTGTTCATATGTTTCTCATAGACCAGGAAATACTCATCACTCACATCTTTGGAAGGTGGATCAGGTAATGCTGAATCCATCACGTAATACTTCCGTTCATGGAGTAGGATAACCTGAAGCCATCTAAACCATTCCTGGAAGTTACTGCCGGTGAGGATTTTGTCTTTCTCCAGAATTGATCGCAGGGATAATGTGGTTGATGAGATTGTCCTTTTTATTATACAATTAAAAGAGTAGATCATTAGTACTTTATTGATTACATTTTATGAGAAATAATAATTTTTTATTAAGTCCCACACTATTTTATCAAGTCCTAATGGCCCTCACCATTAAACTCGGAATTCCCAGTTGACATGACATTCTAGTGGCAAGGATCCATATTCCCCTTCGTATAACCCCAAAAAGGGTTGTTCATGCTATTAGAAGGTATTTAGGAAGGTAGGTCTTCACCAACTATGAGCTTGCAGCTCCTTGATCGTTGAGTGGACTCCCCAATCCTGAAATCGCGACTTTTGGATTTCCTCAACTCTTGCCTCCAATATTAAACCAAGTTTAGAAAGAGCTACTCCTCTTGATGTAATATGGTTAAGTCAACTCGAAACCTTTCATAAGGGATTCCGATATAAAAGTAAGTGTCCCAACAAGGGTTGGTCAAACACATAGTTTTATTTAGTTTTTCTCTTAATCAAGTAACGGAAGTCTTGGTCTGGCTTAATATTTTATTTGAGGGGGTTTTATCTCTTATGCGTGAATTGATTATTATCATTATCACATGCCTGTTAATATTATGTGGAACTTACATAAGTGGTTAACCATGTCTTGATAATATTTACGCATAAGTCTGGTTTATTTTTGTTCTATCTTGCATGCTTGTTTAATTCATTAATTATGTGATCGTGACAACACATCCATAATGATAAACCATGAAACTGACATAAATAAAATAAAGAGAATGATCATGATCTTTTCTAATGGTTAGTTTATCTAGTGGTTGATATAATAACCCTAACCTAGGGGAGAAACATCTTGAACCTTTTGGGTTCATGTTTATAGCTTTCCACATGTCCACCTCTGTATCTCCTAGGATTGGTTTTGTATTGGCTCCATCTTGAACTACCTCCACTAGATCAGGAGTTCCATCCATTACATATGCCTTCTTTTAACTCACATGTAGGTGAGGGGTAAAAATGGGTTTTACATAAAAGAAACCTAGGGCACGCAAACCCTACATATTAATGACGAGAAGGCTCGCAGGCCAACAAATTTAATTTAAATAAATAAATTAAAATAAATCATCCACATACAAAGGTCTTGGTTTAGCTCATGATCATCCATACATGCAACGATATTTACGCATAAATAAAACTAGCATTCAATTCTTTAATCATTCTTGTTTAAGATAAATCACGCTCGAATTAATTAATTATCATCTTTAATTAATCAATCCTTTTATCTTAAACCCTTTTCTGAATTTCCTTGAGATTCTCATCCATCATAATTTTAAACAAATAAATTCATTTAAAATTATCTTTGTATGTAACTTGTACCTTGGAGGCAACCTAGTGAATTCCTATTCATAACTACCCAATGAGTAGAAATGAACATTACACAGATGTTAAATTAAACACATATATATAAAACACCTATCACATGTTTTTTCTTAGCTTTATGCTTGCACGATGGGTCATGTCTCAAGGGTTTTTATAATATAGTAATAAATTTTAATAAATCTGTGTAATTTGGATGAGTACACGGTGTGTAGTTCAAACTACATGACGTGAACTATTTTTTACCATCCATCCGAAGTACACACCTATGGAAACGGTGTGTGAATGTACTTTGGAAATCTTTGGAGTACATGGCGTGTCCAATAGGCCACACGCTGTGTAGTTCCTCATTACACGATCTCCAGCTGGGCAAGCCGTGTACGGGGTACATGGTCCAACCTTAACCTGAAGGGACTACAGATCATGTCTAGTGGGTTACACGGCGTGTAATCTGGAAACCGCGTTCCACATGTTCCTGGTCAACGCACAGAGTCATTAAGGCATAGACAAACACCAATGACACGGCTTGGTTTGGAAGACCAAACCTCGTGCATTTAACCTTGGCTACACAATGTGTACTGCCGAATAATTGTTTTGTGTTCTTGTGTTGTATGGCCAGGAACCTTTGGCACCTCTATATGAGATCCTCTGTTTTATTTTAATCAAAATTAAAAGGAAAGATTGTTTCTGTAAGGTGAATGAGAAATGAAAGAGGAAGAGATCTCGAGATTCAGATTTATAGAACAATTAACTTGAATTGAAACAACTAAATTATTAAATGCATAAATCATCAATGAAATATTTAAATAATTATAAACTATGATGTAACCGCTCTGATACCACTTGAAGGTTCTGGGCGCAGTAGAAGCGTGGTTGGGTCAGCATCCAACTTTAATTTTTACCATGATCAAAGATTATTTTGGGATCAATATGACGATCAACGCCAGTCTCCACAGAATAGAATAAAAGATTTAGATAAATAAAGAAGAGGCCTGAAACCTTTATAGAGGATCTATCACATAATGTTTATAATTAATTTAATTATAATTTTGTACATAAAATAATACTTAGATCTTTGGTATTTTCTCTGTTGATGATGTTGATCATCTGGAATGACCCTTCTAGATTATCTTGTTTCACTTGCAAGGATCCAAACTAGAATCCCTCTAGAGGTGATCCACATGTGCTCTGATGGCCCTCGATCGAAACCGCTCGTTCTTCGGGTTCTAGTGCGGCGAAGCAAGTGTCTTATGTCGGTCGTTCTTGATCGATTGTTTTTCGGCCATGAAGAACGTCACTCATTCTTGAGAGGGGTGGGAAGAGGATTCGAGAGAGAAATTGTTTATCTCAACAATTCTCAATTCACCGGGTGTGTGGTTCGGTTCATGGAACAATAGACGTATGTTTCTATTTATTGACATGGGGCTTCAGTTACAATATTTAATTGCATAATAGCAATTAAATGCATTCATAACCTTAGAGAAAACACATGCTATTAATAATAATACCACGTCATTATTTATGGTGCACCAACTTGTGCAAAATGGAATTATAAATAAAATTTTTCATCAAAAAATAATAGCAGCGTTGTTTTAATTTGTGTCAACTAGTTAAATAATTATTTATCGTCTTGCAAATAATTATTTTACTATCAAACTGACTTTTGTCCTCTCGAAATCCACTTACATTTATTGAACACCTGAATAAATAAATAAATAATTTATTCTCTTAAATAAATATTTTATTTACAAACTAGTAAATAAATATTTATTAAATATTCAATAAAATAAATATATATATTTTATCCAAAATCCGGTGAATAAATATTTATTTAATTTATGCAATCATTTTAACTTGAATAAAATCATTCCATTGTCTTGAGAATAATATTTATTAATTAAATTCAAATAGAATTTAAGCGAGACCACCAGAAACACTTAGTGTGTGACCCTCTAGGATTCTTTCTCGTTGGAATTATGCAGGCTTGCCTGAAGTTGAAGAGTACTATCTAGCAACGGGTCAAGGCACCCAAGAGAAAGAACTTAAATTCTCAAAAACAAAATCCACATACAAATGCTCACTGTATAATATAATCTCTTTATTGCAATATCTCATCAAGAAGGTTTCATGATAGTGTCATCTACTTTTATGCTTGATACGTCGTTCTTTGACTACCTCAAATAAACTCATCATTACACCATGGCCATGGAATTTTGCGTGACAGTTCTATTTCAATCAAAGGGTCGAGATATAAACTTCCATAAATAAAAGGGAAAAATCCTTCCTCAACTTATCCATTAATAACATGTCACTCGTGACACACCCAACATACCCTACTTCCTGCCAACTGTTTGCATTATGGTTTTCATTATTAAATCAAAGTACGCAAGTCATGACATGTATTAATGATAATTTTAAAGTCTAAGAATCATTACACTTGTTCACAGATAGAAATATCTTATGACACCAAAACATGCGGAATTCCTACTGGCAAGTCTGTTCTCATAATCTCATGTCTTAGAGATTACCAAGTGTGAACTTCATGAGAGGAAGTATCATCTTCTTACGAGTACTCACACCTGACGGTCTGCATGATATGTGTCCCATCATAGTATTTCATCCAATCGTAGAACTATATTTAAGAATATTGTTATTACATTTCAAGCTTCTCATCATAGCGGGGAACTTCCATGACCTTATCAATACAACAAATACTCTAGGACATTATTACATCATAGTCATGAAGAACAATGAACAATATGTAATAAGATGTTTGATATTTAAATACATTAAATTTCCATGTAATCAAAGTACAACCAATTGGTTCTAGGACACCAACTCTTGCAGATATTCCCTGCCACTCTCCAGTGGTAGACCTACTGGAATCAGTAACAATCTGATAAGGGTGATACTTCTCATCCTCATCACCTCCATTAGCATCATATTCTAAATCATCTAAAATAACTACTACATCCTCAGGAGTCTTTGAAGAAGACTTCTCAATCTAATCACCATTATAGAATTCAGTCTCTTCTGACTCATCATATTCTCTTGGAAAACTCTCTCTAGTATGAAGAGAAAGAGGAGGACTAGTTGGTCCGTAGGATAAAATAGGACTCTTAGCCACATTAGGGTAGTTTCCCTCTTCTATTGAAATAGGAATTTATTCCTCTTCCTTATATATATATTCTTCCACTTCAACCTCAACTAATTCATTTGATGAATACACCACAACCTCATCTAGATATAAGCCAAGGTCAACCATGTCTCTTGGTCTGGTGGGATTTTAAAACAGGGTTAAAACTTCTTATAGAGTTTTTCACTATCAACCACCCACTTTTTCATCCAAGGGTTATGATTCACCCTCATTCTTTTGCAGGTTTCCTGAATAAGGCAGAAACCACCCCACTTAGTTGCTTTATCTTCACCTTCAGACACAAGGCCTTTATCTTCCAACATAGAAGATATCAACTTAGGGTATGCCAAGGAGTTTGATCTTGAGGAGGGATTTCTCAACTCCATCATATGAACCATCATATGTCTACATGAATTAATTTCATCTCCTATTTTCATGAGAAATAAGAAAAAGATATCTTGATACCTCATTATGAAAAAATCCATCTTTTTGGGACATATCATGTGTTGTATGAACTTGAACAACAATCTACATTCACCATCAATCTTCACTATTGTAGGCCTTCGTATAGTGGCATTCCCTGTCAACTCCAACAAGGAATCCTCAATAAAAAATTCTTATGGTTAATAGGGAAAAGGCCTTGATAGTACTTATATATAGCTTTGTGAGGAACGTTTAACCATCTAGCCCACTGCTTTGAAGAAAATAAAAACTCCTTTACATCTATCACTATCTTAATAACATCCTATTTCTCTCCAAACACATACTCTACAAAATTATAGAACTTGTGAACCAACCTAGAGTAGAATGGTTGATTGTTCCTTGAGAACAGTTAGACCCATACCTAGTCCTAGATCACATTCCACACGAGTGGCTTGTTCAAAACCAACCACACAGCATCTATTTCTTTCTCGGAGATGAAAGCTCAAGACGTGAGATAGGGATTCTTCAGTTTTACAAAAGGCCGAATTGATTCACCTTTTTCTTTCTTTGAGGGATGCGACTCATCAGGAGATCCACCAGGATGCTTCACTCACACCATTTTTGCACTGGTTCAAGGGATGAAGGAAAGTGATAGAAGATCGTGGGTCAAGAGAGAAAGATATAAAGTGTTTGAAGGAGGTGTGTGATAGAGGGTTCTTAGGCTCTAATTTTAAGTAAGATTTTATCATTTAGGGATTCAAAAATCAGAAATCAAAAATTATAATAAAAATAAATAAACCCAATAATAATTTTAATTAAATATAATAGGAATGGTAGGTCATATAGAAGGTTCTCATAGTATCATACAATAGTATTTTTCCACGGTACTAGGTCACAGTAACATCTGAATGATAGCATGTTATGGTACCAAGTAATGGTAGCATTTAATAGTAGTATACAATGTTCAATCACCATGGTAGCTTGAATCATGGTTGGTCATCATAGTAGCACGACTAACGATAGATCAGCCATGGTAGTACCAATGGTAGATCAGCTACGTTAAGACCAATGGTAGATTAGCCACAGTAGTACCAGTCTTGTGATATTTCTCTACTAGAACCAAAATAAATTTAAGAATAAAAGACTAACCAAAATTTATCATTCCAAGTTAATGTCTGATATAGATCATCCTCTCAAAATTCAAAGGATTTTTGAATATGTTAGCAATTTAATGTTCAGTACCAATGAAATCAAAATTTATATCACCCTTTTGAAAATGGACTCTCAAAAAGTGATGTCTTGTATCAATCTTTTTTGTCCTAGAGTGAGACATAAGATTCTTGGAAATGTTTATAGGACTTTTATTATCAAAATTTATAGGGACATGTCTAAATTGATATCCATATTCTAGTAAGGTGTGTTTCATGCAAAAAAATTGTGCACAACAACTGCCTGTAGCTATATACTCAGCTTCAGCAGTGAATAATGCAACCAAGTTTTTCTTCTTACTACATCATGAAACTAGAGACTTTCTCAAAAAGTGACATATTCAAAAGGTTCTTTTTCTAACTTAAAACCAATAAATTCAACATCTTAATAACTCACTAAATCAAATGTTTTTCCTCTAGAGTAAAACAGCCTTAAATTGGTCATACTTTTGAGGTATTTGAAAATTATTTTAATAGCAAGCAAATGAGTCTCTTTTGGGTTTGCTTGAAAATGAGCACACATACACACAATAAACATTATATTAGGTCAACTAGTAGTTAATTATAATAAGATTCCAATCATACCTATGTAAGTAATTTGATCAACTAGTTAATCAGTTTCATCAAGATCCAATTTACAGTTTTCACTCATGGGATTATCACTAATTTTTGTACTATCCATACCAAAATGTTTTAAAATATATTTAGTGTGGTTTTTTTATTTGAAATAATTCCATCATTATTTCCAAAAATTTGAGAACCAAGAAATAATTTAAGTTCACCCATCAAACTCATTTTAAATTTACTTTGCATAATTTTTGAAAAAATCAGTACATAAAGAATTTCTTGAATAACTAAAAATAATATCATCAATATAGATTTGTACAAATAAAACATCTTTTGAAATTATTTTAATAAATAAAGTAGGGTAATCTATTCCTTTAGTAAATCCTTTTGAAATAAAAAATGAGACGAGTCTATCATACAGAACTTTATGATCTTGTTTTAAACCATATAAAGTTTTTATTAATTTAAAAACATGATTTGGAATGTGAGGGTTTTGAAATCTAGGGGTTTGTTACATAAAAACATCCTCAACTATATAACCATTTAATAATTCACTCTTAACATCCATTGGATATAATTTGAAATTCAAATGTGCTGAATAGGAAAGAAACGTTTGGATGGATTCAAGTCTAGTCACTGGAGAAAAGGTTTTATTACAATCAATATCTTCTTCTTGACTATATATTTTTTAAACCAGTCTTACCTTATTTCTAATTATTGTGAATTTCTCATCAACCTTGTTTCTAAACACCCATTTAGTGTCATGGTTAAATAGTCTTTGGGTCTTCCAACTATTTCTCATACTCTATTTCTCTCAAACTGATTTAACTCTTCTTGCATTTCCATTACCCATAGTTCATCATTGATGTCTTCATTGATGTTCTTAGGTTCAAGCTATAACAAGAAAGATTGATGTTCAACTTGGTTTCTAAGAGAAACTCTTGTCTGAGTTATTTTATCTAGGTCTCATACAATTGCATCTAAGGGATGATATTTATGAGTCCTAATAGCTCAAGGAATAGAAGTGCGACTCTTCATTTTCATCTATAGGTTTAGATTCAAGATTTTCATGTTATTTAGTGTCAAGAATTCATCAGATGTGTCTATGGGGATCATGAACTCCATGTTCCATGAATTCCTAGACCAGTTCATAGTCATATTCATCGACAACATATTGATTTACTCGAAGTCAGAGGAGGAGAATTTCGATCATATCATGGCTATATTGTGGGTTCTTTGATGTCACCATCTCTATGGAAATTTTTCCAATTGTAAATTTTGGACACAATATGTGCATTTACTCAGGCATGTGGTGTCCTAATAGGGTGTGGTCATGGACCCTTCAAAGGTTGAGACAGTTGTTTCTCGGGCAGCACCTAAGAATGCTACAAAGGTTCTAAGATTTTTGGGTCTTTTGGGATATTACTATAGGTTCATGTCCAATTTCTCATGAATTTTGGCCCCATTAATGGAACTGGATGGGAAGGAATGATCTTTAATATGGATTGATCAGTTTCAGGCAGCATTAGACTACCTGAAGGGGAAATTGACCGGCACTCTGGTGCTCCAACTACCAGAGGAAGGGCTAATGTTTGAGGTGTTTTGTGACGTTTCCCGTATGGGATTGGGATGTGTCTGAATGCATCAGAAAGTGGTAATTTCTTATGGGTCTAGGAAGTTACGTACTCACAAGAGTAACCATGTATCCCATGATCTGGAGCTAGTCATGGTTGTGTTTGAGCTGAAGTTGTAATGGCACTACCTCATTGGGGAGCGCTTTGTGGTCTTCACAGATCACAAGAGCCTAAGGCATGTCTTTTCTCAACATGATCTGAATCTGAAACAACAGAGGTGGATGAAGCTTATTTAGGACTATGGCTTTGATATCTCCTACACCTCGGAAAAATGGAATGTTATGGTCAATGCTTTGAGTAGGAAGTCGCAGAAGGATGTTGTTCGAGTGTCGGAGATTCTTGGAGGGCGATGAAGGATTTGGAAGTCATGCAATTAGATGCAAGGATGGTTGATGGTGGAGGTTTCTTATTTCAGATGATGGTGTAGTATTCTCTAATAAAACAAGTGGAGGAGTCATAGTGGGGAGACTCAGAGGCAGAGGTGATGTGTGGTCATGTTAGTCTTGATGATGCTCTGGAGGTATGGTCATAGGATGGTCAGAATCGGGTTTTTTTTAGGGGATATTATTCTGGTAGTGATGTATGAGGAATTTCTTCATGATTTTTACATTTCAACTTTAACAGTACACCTGGGAGTATCCAATATGTATTGTGGATTGAGGACGTAGTTTTGGTGGCTCAGGATAAAATGGGTGGTGGAATATTTTTTGGCTTGATGTTTGGTTTTCTAGCAGGTAAAGACTGAGCATTATGTCCTTGGTGGTTTATTCCAGTGTTTGGATATCCATGAGTAGAAATGGGATGACATATCAATGAATTTTGTTACAGGGTTACCCTGATCTCAGGGAGTTTGTGATGTTGTCTAGGTAATCGTGGATCGGTTGAAGAAATCATCCAACTTCCTAGCGATCAAGGAGTTAGGCATCGTGGATGTTTTGACGAGGAGGTATTTGGATGAGGTGGTGTTGTTTTATAGCGTTATAAGGTTCATTTTCTCAAATTGGGATGCACATTTTACTTTGAAATTTCTAAGGGGATTGCAACATACTTTTGGCACTCAGTTACACCTTAGCACTACTTTTCACCCTTAGACTGATAGAAAAATGGAGCGAACTATCCTAATGATGGAGGATATATTGAGGATGTGCATCTTAAAATTTGGCAGATCTTGGGAAAAAAACTTTCCCTTAGTTGATTTTTCTTACAATAAAAATTATCACTCACCCATTGGCATGACCCTATTTGAGGCTTTGTATGGGAGACTGTTTCATTCTCTGTTGTGTTGAACCGAGGTTGGGGGTCGTTGGTTCCCGGTCCTGATGTGGTGAAAAGAACAATAAATAAGGTTCATCTTGTTCGTGATAGGATGAGGGAATAACAAGATCGGAAGAAGTCTTATGTTGATCATAGAAGAAGACCCTTGGAGTTTGAGGTTGGAGACGGTATGCTCCTGAAGGTTTCCCCTCGACATGGGCAGCGGAGGTTTTGTGGGGGGAGTAATCTCTTGTCCCAATTTTTTGGGTATTTTGAGGTGTTAGCGTGCATTGGCGAGGTGGATTGTCAGTTGGCACTTCCTTCACAGTTGGACCCAATCCAAGACATCTTCCACATTTCTCATCTTCATCAGTGTCTTCACGATTACTCTCATGTCATTGACTGGGGAGAGTTGGATATCATGGACAGTGTGACGTTCGTGGAGCATCTAGTGGAGATCTATGATCTTCAGAATAAGATGTTGTGAGGAAGAACCACTCCTTTCGTTTGTGTGATGTGGATGCGTGGTGGCCTAGAGAAGAGTACTTAGGAGCGTGAGCTGTAGATGCATGCCCAGTACCCGGAGTTGTTTTGATTTTTTTCTTGTTTTTCCTTGTTTATTTTTCTTGAGGATGTGATGTTTGGATCTTGATGTTTTATGAAATGTGATTTTCCCCTATTATGTGATGTGTGATAAAACTTCTGACACATGAGGAAGAGAAAAATTGATTCCTAATTGAGGTGGGTTATACTTTGACATGATTAAAATTGTGTGGGCGATTCAGTACCGCCCAAAGTGGATAACATCTTGACATAGGAGATGTAATTCCTTGAATTATGTGCTTGGGGATCTATTGTGTGATGGTAGTGGTGATCATTGGCTTGGCCCTTATGGGGGATGATATGGTGGTGCGGTTGGCTATATGAAAAGGATGGTTGCTTACCGATAGTAAAGCGGTGTGGAAATGTGGTTGTGTGGGATGTCTAGTGGGCATTTTCATTTGGTTGGTGGTGTGGTTGTGTTTGGGTTGTAATGAGATCCTTGATAGGTATCTCAAAGGATGGTTTTTTGGACCTCTTCTCGCTTTCCCTTTCGGGTTGGTTTTGATTCTCAAGGGATGGAATAGTTTGAGAGGTATCTAATGTAATGTTCTAGACCTTCCAGCTCGTTACTTTTCAGGAATTTTGGTGAGGGTGGTGTCTGGGGAATTATCAGGGTGTTTGGAGGTGTTCAAGAGGAGAAGGGGAGTGTCACTACCTTTTTTGGCAGGGCTACAATGTGGAGCTTGGAGGTTGTTTTGTAATGGGTTCGGCTATGATGTGGAGGAGTCTATTGCGGTGTAGGGACCCCAGAGGTAGTTTTTCAATGCTACTTCCAATTTGGGGATACCTACATTATGGAGCCATGGATGTGGTATAGCCCCTCTCGGCAAGTGATGGTTACAGCATAAGGAAGTAGTTTCGACGTAGGGGAGAGCTCGGGAAAAGTTTGATGCAACTACCTTTTCAAGCATAGTTGCTTCATGGAGCTGAGGTTGTGGTGAAACCTCTTCCTGGTTGTTGAGGGTCTACGACGTAGTGGATTTGGCTGCGTCGTGATCTCCTCCCCTATTTATAGGATTTGTGGCATGTAAATAGCCATGGATCTTGGAGTCTGGTTTGACCTATAGGGTTGCGACATGGTGAGGGGTCATGCATCGTAGTACCTTTGGTTTTTAGGCAGGTTGCAACATGGTTTGGGTGGCTACACCGTGGTCCTCTGTTTTTCAGTCTGGGTATAAATTCCATGAGCCCCTCAAACCAGACCACTTTTCTGGTATTTCTCTCATTTTTTGGGCAACCCAAGTGCATCCCAATGGCCCCTTTCATCCCTATTTCAATGGTGTTCGACCCCGATCATGGAGGATTGATCTGTGGTGGCATAAGTGACTTCCTCCCTTCCTTTTTCCTAGTTTTCCCATGTTTTCTTGTCTAGGAGGTTGCTTTAAAGGGGGGGAATCTCTGGTTATGGTGTTGTTACAATGAGAGAGTGATGCGGTTGTTGTGTTTTAGGCTAGTAGAGGTGCTCTCCATTTTCATGGTGATCTATGGTGGCCTTATTCTTGGTTAACCTTGCACAGCAGATCAAAAATATTCATTTAAGCTAGGGGATCTCTCGTTTCTCACTTTATGTATCATGTGGTAGGGGTGTTACTCTTGTTTATCTAAGTAGGATGGTTTGAAATGGCCTAATAAAGATAATGGAATGGTTAAATTGAAATAGAAATTGAAAGTAAAAGGTGATGATTTGCATTTTTTTACACCTTTTGATATTATGATGTTGAGATTTATCCATGCTTGTTGTACCATTGAAAAGCATGGTTATTGGGAGCCTTTGTGCTAAATTTATATGTGATGTGAATCCCTTGATGTGTGTTTGTTGTGACATCACCTTGAATAATTGGTTAATCACTTATACCCAACTAATTAATTGGTTACACTTGGATATATGGCTTGTGTGAGAATTCCTCTAAAATAAAGAAGTGGATGGAGGGGGTCGTGAAATTTTTTTCTCTCCTAATTATCATCATGTCAAATCTCACAAAACTCAAATTCACTACTCTCGATATTACCAAAAGTAGTTATATATCATGAATAATGGATCTTGAAATGCATCTCAAATTGATGGATCTCACAAAATCAATTAAATAAAATAATTCACAAACCCTTCAAAATAAAGAAAAGGTAGTGATTTTTCTTGAAAAAACATTTCAATGAGGGATTGAAATGTGAATACCTCACAAAAAGAGATCCATGTGAGCTCTAAATATTTTGAGAGAGAGAGAGATTGTCATCAAAAGGAGGTAGTTATTCTCACATCCCATGATAGATGGAATGTTTTACACTTCCAAGACTATAAAAGGTTCAGTTATTACAATTTTGTTATGTATAGAATTGTATCGCAATTAAATTATGGTGGTATTGGGATTACAGATGTCAATATGCTTGAAAAGATATATACGAAATTTCATGTATCTTATATAATCCTATAACAGTAATATTGTTTGTGAGGGTATACAAAATATTCTGATCTCATATCATCATTACTTATAGTAGAGAAGAATAGTGAAATTTTGATTAAAAATCATCAGTCTCGTCCTATTGGTTCAGTAGTAGAATTTCCTGAAGCAAATGTTGTATTTCATGAAAATAGTCATGAAAGAGGACGAAGTCGATGACATGAATCTCGTGGTGGATGTTATTTTGGCGGTAAGCATGATCGAGGACGTGGTCATAGCCATAGGCACACTCAAAATTAATATCAGAATCAAAAAAAAATATCAACTCAAACACTCTAATGAATCTTGAAGATTCTTAGTATAGATATGGTTCTAAGGGGCATTGGTCCCAAGTTTGTCAAACCCCAAAGAACCTCTGTAAGATCTAAAGCGTCACTTGAAGCAAAGAAGAATTAATCAAACTTCACTGAGACATCTTATAAAGGGAAAGAAAATGAACTGAATTTTGCTAAGAATCACAAGTCGTCAAATGATTTCAATTACTTTGAAACAGGTGATTTCACCTGTAAATTTGATGAGATGATAGCTAGAAAAAATTCAAAAAAAATCCAATAGTTATGATATATGATATGGTATTTTATTTTGTATGCTTCATATTTTTGATGTTGTATTATTTAAATTTCATAGTTTTCTTTTTATTATTATTAATATCAGTGTCTTTACTTTGAAGATTTAAAATGGATTGCGTAAACGGAATGGATATTTGTATAATGATAATGGAACAACGCACACAATTCTAAAAAATAAAAAATATTTTTCTAATCTTAAACCAACAAGACCAATTGTGAATACTATATCAGGTTCTGCAAATCTAACAGAAGGGACCAGTGAAGCAAGTTTTGTTTTACCTAATGAGACAATATTTTTTTATAACAGACGCATTATTTTCCCCAAAGTCCAAACGAAACTTATTAAGTTTCAATGATATATACCAACATGGGTATGATACCCAGACCATATTTGAGAGAAATGAAAAGTACATGTGCATTACCATTAATAAATTCAGTAAGATTCATTTATTAGAAAAACTACCAAAATTATCATCTAGGTTGCATTATACATATATAAGTGCAATTGAAACACATATGATAGTAAAAAATGGACCACAACCCGTTAATTGATGGCATGACCGATTAGGTCATCCTGGTTTAGGAATGATGCAAAAAATAGTTGAAAGTTATCATGGACATTCAATAAAGGTCTAGAAGATCTTTCCATAAAGAAAAATTTCATGTAGGGCTTGTTCTCTTGGAAAGCTGATTGTGAGACCATCTCTAGCTAAAATTAAGGTTGAAATGTCTACCTCTCTTGAACGAATTCAAGGGGGTATATGTGGACCAATTCATACATCGTGTGGGTTGTTTAAATATTTTATGGTATTAATTAATGCATCTAGCATATGGTCAGACATATGGTTCCTCTCAACATGCAATGTAGTGTTTTATGATTTCTTGCTCAAATAATTAAATTGATAGCACAATTCTCTGATTATGTCATCAAGAAAGCTAAGGCTTGATAGTGCTAGAGAATTTACCTCTCAAGCTTGTTGGATTGGTGTAGCCTGGTCCGTTTGGATGATGTTGAGTCGAATGCTAGTGGTTCATATTGAACACCAAGCCACAACTCTGACCGCATTGTAGCAATGCAGACTTTAGTATGGTTATTGTAGCAGCTCAGACTTTGGAGGCAACGGTACTGTGGCTCTATGGAATTCTTGTCACCATCCATTGTAGCATCTTGGACTTGAGTGGTTGCAGTACTATAGCAGTGCGGACTTCCAGCCACCATTCATTGTAGCAGAGTGGACTTGTTGTACAGTTGGTGGAACAATGCATCATCTTCTTTATTATCTCATTTCGAGCTAGGGTTTCTGTGTTGTGAAACTTTGATATTCTCTCTATATTTTTTCTCCCTATCATAGTGAAATAATGTCTCTCCATGGATGTGGGGATTATTCCCAAACCATGTAAATTGTTGTGTCCTGTGAGATCTTCTTCTCATTATTTTATCATTTTTTCTTTTTTTTTCTTCATCTACAAACCTACTCTATCGTTGCGACTCCCAGCATTTCCGCAACAAAGATTTCAATGATTTTTGTTTGGAAATGGGGATAACTATGGAGCATCCAATCGCCCATGTACATACACAAAATGGTTTAATTGAATCGCTGATAAAGTGTCTCCAACTTATTACTAGATTATTAATAATGAGAACAAAGATATAAAGCTCGATATGGGGTCATGCAATATTGCATGCTTTGGCATTAATTTGCATCAAACCAAGTGCATATCGTAAGCACTCTCCACTCCAACTGACATTTGGCTAAGAGTATGACATCTCCCACTTAAGAATTTTTGGTTGTTCATAATATGTACCGATTGCTTCCCCACAACGTACAAAAATGAGACCTCAAAGGAGGTTGGGAATATATTGTTGTGGAAACTCGTAGAGAAATAAATGATCAACGATTCATAGAAGAAGAGTAAAAGGAAAAGAAACAAAAGTATGAGAAGAATATCTAAGACACAAGGATTTATGTGGTTCAAGAATGATCTCTACATCCACAAAGAGGCAGAAATGTCACCATGTCTTGGGAGCATAATTACAAGGCAATTTCACAAAGAGTATCACACACACATAAACCCTAGCTCGGATGAGCACATAAAGAAGATGATGCAATTGTGTCACTGACCACATAGTAAGTTCATTGTGTTATAGTGATCGATGGCTGGAAATCCATGAAGCTGCAGTGTCGTCTCCAAAGTTAGAGATGCAACAATAAATGTCAAAGTTTGCACTGCTACAGTGACTTGTCGGAGTCGTCGGTCAGCTCTGATGCAGTTCAGTCATAGAGTTGCTACAGTGCTCAAAAAATTTAGATTGGGGGTCTTCGGCCCCCCGTACCCATAAGTAAGGGCACGCTACCCCCTGCAACCCCCAAAGACCTCATCATAGAGATCGAACTGTGAGAGTTGCAGACAGGTATGTAATATAGGTCTTTAACAATTGGCCTAACTCCATCCAAAGACCGGGCAACACAAATCCAACATGTATGTGGGATATCATCCATCATCGGATATCTTGAATCACAAACTGGTGACGTATTTACATCATGTTTTTTTGATTGTTACTTCAATGAAGAAGTATTCTCAACATTAGAGGGAGAAAAGAAACAAAAGGAGAAGATTATCTGAAATGTGAAAATGTTATTTTTTCTCGATCCTCCTACTCGATAGCGCGCGTGAGATGAAAGTTAAATAGATTTTACATTTTCAAAAACTAGAAAATCAGTTTGTTTGATGCATTTACTGATACAAAAGGCGTAACTAACTCACACGTATCATTTGTAAATGCACCAGGTGAAAATGATGTCTCGAAGACACAATTAAATAAAGATGTTACAGAAATGTCAAAAACAAGCCTAAAGTGTGGAACCGGTTTGATCTAAGGATTGAAATCCTCGAAAAATAAAATGAGCGAGTATAATTAAAAAACCTCAATATAGAGGCGTGTGTTCCAGAAGAAACACATAATTTAAGTGTTCTTAAAGAAACACATGATGAGGATCATAAAGAGAATTCACAGGATATAGAAAATCGTGAAGGTTTTGAAAATAATGAAATCTCTTAATTATTCCACTGCATATGATATATTGAATCCAAGTAAAGTGGAAAATATTGATCACATATTTTCATATTATGTGACACATGATATAGAGAATGAAGATCTCGAACCAAGGTCTGTTATGGAATGCCAAAAATGACCTGATTGGAATAAATAGAAAGTTGCAAAGAAAGTTGAATTAAATTCACTTAATAGGCGAAGGGTCTGTTATGTAATGTCAAAACGACCTGATTGGAATAAATGGAAAGACGCAATGCAAGTTGAATTAAATTCACTTAATAGGCGAAGGGTCTTTGGAAATATCATGCTCACGTCATAAATTGTGAATCTTGTTGGATATAAATGAGTTTTTATGCGTAAACGTAATGAGAAAAACGAGATTGTAAAATACAAAGTTCATCTTGTTGCACAAGGTTTTTTCTAGACTCAGAATTGATTATGAGGAGACATGTTCTCCTGTTATGGATGCTATTACTTTTCGATATTTAATCACTCTTGCAGTAGCTAAAAATGCTAATATGTGTCTTGTGGATATTGTCACAACTTATTTATATGGGTCACCTGATATTATTATATATGTGTGAATCCCCAAAGGATTCAGAATACCCAAAGCATTGAAATCAAAATCTAAAGACATATATTCAATTAAACTACAGAAATCCGTGTATAGATTAAAGCAATCTAGATGCATGTTGTATAATTGTTTGAGCAAATATTTATTAAATAAAGGGTATGTAAATGATCTCATATGCCCATGTGTTTTTATTAAAAAAACATCTAGATATGCAATTGTTGATGTTAACTTCGATGATTTAAATATCATCAAAACTCCAGAAGAGATCGATGATGCAATGAGAAACTTAAAGATGAATTTGAAATGAAAGACCTAGGAGAAACCAGGTATTGTCTTGGTTTATAAATTGAGCACATGTCAAATGGTATATTTTTACATCAGTCAAATTACACTGAAAATGTCCTAAAATGATTTAATATGGATAAAAAATTATTTAAGTACTTCAATGGTTGTCCGGACTTTAAATATTGAGAAATATCAGTTTTGCCCTTGTGAAGAAAATGAATAGTTGGTTGGTCCAAAAGTATCATACCTCAGTGTCAGCAGAGCACTTATGTATCTTGTTAATTGTACTCGTCTTAATATATCTTTTTTTACTAATTTATTAGCAATGTTTTGTTTATCCCCTACACAAAGGCACCGAAAGAAATTAAACATACTTTTTTTGTTATCTTTGTGACATTATTGATTTGGGTTTATTTTATTCTAATAAATTAGAAAAGAAGATGGTTGATTTTGTAAATGCGGGTTATTTTTCAGATCCACATAATACGTGATCACAAACTGGTTATGTGTTCACAATTAGGAGTACTGACATATCTTGAAAATCATAAAAGCAAACGCTTGTTGCAGCATCTTCAAATCATGCAGAAGTGATTGGTTTACATGAAACATGTCGAGAATGTGTTTGGTTATGGTCTATGACTCAACACATTCAAGCAACAAGTGGATTGTCTATGGATAGTTACCCAACAATATTATTCAAAGATAATGGTACATGCATCACACAATTAAATGAAGACTTTATCAAAACTGATTGGACGAAACACAAACCACTGAAATTTTTCTCATTCGCACAAAAGTTCATAAAGAAATGAGATATCAACATGCAATATGTTCGGTCCAACGACAACGTTGTTGATTTATTTATAAAAGCACTATCGATCGTTATTTTTAGAAATCTTGTACATGATAAAGGGATACATAGATTGTAAAATTTATAATTTATTTATGTAATGTAACTTTTAGGGTGGTTGTATCCTTATTCTGGTTTTTATCCCATTGGGTTTTTTCGGAAAAGGTTTTTAATGAGGCAACATAAAACATGTAAGACTTTGGTAGGAGTGTGCATCCCAAGGGGGAGTGCTAGGCAACACCTGAATGCGGCTGGAAATTTCAATGAGGGTGGACTGTCCACCCCCACCAATCCCTCTCACCTACCCCATGTTGCATTGTTTATAAAAGGGCAGTGCAACCCCCTTGTTGGATTGGTGTACCCGATCTGTTTTGGATGATGTTGGCATGAATGCTCGCGGCCCATACTGCGCATCAGGCCACAACTCTCGTGAGTCGAGCTCCGCAGTGAACTCGTTGGGGGGTTGCAGGAGGCAACGCGCCCTTGCTTCAGGGGGTTTGGGGGGCCAAATGTCCCAAACCCAAATGGTTGGGGGCACTATAGCAACTCTAACTGACTGTAGCAGAGTTGACCGAACGACACCAACAGGGCACTATAGCAACTCTGACCGACTGTAACAAAGCTGACCGGACAACACCGATAGGGCACTGTAGTAGTACGAACTTTGGAGACAACGGTACTTTAGCTCCGCGGACTTCCAGCCGCCAGCCGCCAGCTATTGTAGCAATTTGGAATTGGGTGGCTGGAGCAATGTAGTGTTGCGGGCTTCCAACCACCGTTCACTATAACAATGCAGACTTTCTGTGCGGTTGGTGGCACGATACTTGATCTTCTTTATTAGCTCATTTCGGGTTAGGATTTCTCCGTGTGAAACTTTGAGATCACTGTATTTTGTACTCCCGAAACTAGTGAAATTCTGACTCTTCGTGGATGTATGAATCATTTCCCAAACCGCATAAATTTATATGTCTCAAGATCTTACCGTTCTTTGATTTTTTTCCCTTTTGCTTTTCTATGAATCGTCTGTCACTTCATTGCTCCCATTGTTTTCCGCAACACCCCTTTTATGTGTAGAGACAAATACAAGGGAGACACCAGAATCCTTAATAAAATATTTGTCTTTCCTTTTACTTCTCTTTCTTTGATATTCAAATTTTACCCATTTCAATTTTAGTTTTCCAACAATCCTAAAAATTATCAACTCACAACCAATTTTATTCACATTGTGAGGAAAGTAACAACAATTTTTCCAAACTTTAACCACATATTCTAAAAATCATAGTGAATTGGTTAAAAAAAATTAATAACACATGCAATGAGACATGCTTTGCGGACAAGTATAACTCATGGAACTAGAAGATTAACATCCAGTCTCAACTTCAAAAAGTCCTCAATTTTCTTACATTACAAAAACGCATACAGATTATAAATATGTTACCAACGTGCAAGGAATGGTCTCAAAATTTCTATGATCTAAAAGTTAAAAGCCAACAAATAATTCCTTCCCATTTTTTCTAGCTTTAGCCTTTTTTGCACTTTAATTTTATTGCAAGGTAAATCACCACAACGTTTTTTCCCCCTTATTTTTTTAATAGGAAACATTTATTTTCATTATGTTTATTGTTTTTATTAAGACCATTATAATTAATGATAATTACTATAATCATTTGGGATACAATCATAAAAAAGATACACATCCACAAGGCCCAATTGAACCCCAAAAGATTGACTCGTGCTCTTTGAGAGGTATTTCTTATCCATTATTGAAATTCTCTCCTGTTGTTACTAGATAACTTTGAGGACAACACTATAAAACATTGCAACAAAAGGAACTTTACATGAATAAATAATAAAATAATTGCATTAGCCATATTGTAACAACAAAAATACTATATAAAAAACCAAAAAAAAAAATCTCAAACAACATCAAAATTTAAAATACAAGGGAAAATGGCATAGGGATCAAAGGATGAAGTTAATGTCATCCAAGGACCCAGCCAGCTATTTTACTAGGTGTGTTTGCAATTGTTAGGGTCTTTTGTTGACATTAACTTCATCTTTTGTCCACATAAGTCATTTTTCTAAAATACAATTTGCGGGAAGAATACTAAATGATGACATTCAAGGAAGGTGCAACATTACCCAAGCCTTGGGATGATGCCTCCTCCTGGAACAGCTGCATTCGCCGAATCCACGCCACCAGCAACATGCACTGCTAGGCTGGGTAAGATTGCCAGAGCTTCACCCTCAACAATGCAACCCTCGTTTTTGAAGCTCTTTGTCGAGAATTTAGCTCTGAGCCAAGTGCGTTAAGAACAACAGCCATCAGCAGCCACCAAAGTAATTTTCACCTGCGAAATACAGTCAACAAATGAACTCACAAGTATCTGCTCTTGCTCTCTCTTATGCTGACTGCCAGAACCTCGCCCACGATCTCATCCCCAATGTAGACAGGCAGTCTGAAACGCAAGCTTTGTGAAATGTACACAGCTCCTGGCTGACAAGTCAGATAAACAAGTTCAGAAGATTCAACGATATGCATCATCATCTCTACAGAGCAGTGCTGAAGCTAGTTACAGACAGAGGAAACAGCGGTGATGGGAATGGAGGTTAAGAGTTGAACTTACAAAGTGATAAGAAACAATCCGAGGAAACAAAGCACCAACAAGCATCCCATGAACAAGGGGTCCCTTGAATCCTGCGTAACGGGCAGCTTCGGGATCGAGATGCAGAGGATTAGTGTCAAGACTCGCCTTTGCATACTCAACGACGTCTTCATTCGAGTATGTCCTGGCTTGCCTCAGAACGTCACCGGGTTTGAGCGTGCGGGTTGCTGAGGATGAACAGCATCTCCAGAAGCGAGCTTGGAGAGAAAAAAGACCCTTCCCAAGGATCATGGAAGAGGATTTGAATGGTTTGGAATATTCAAGATTGGCACCGTCTTCAAAGAAGAAAACATTGTTTCTTCATTAATATAACACCCTGAAAATGCATTTCCACCTGCAACCAGTGGATGTAGGAGAGTGGGGTGACTAGATATCACATATTTCCAGCAAATAAATAAACCCAACTATGTTCAGAAAGTGTGTGAACTATCAAACCAACGCTTGTTATTGCATATTCTGCCCAAACATCATCCAAACCGGATCGGGCTACACAAATCCAACACTAAATACTCATAAAGTCAGTGATGAGTCCGGAAAGCAGTTTTGTCTATATCAGCCTCCTGCATATGAATCTGATGATATCCGGACTTGAGGTCAAGTTTGGAGAAACAAGTTGCCCTGTGGAGCTCATTAAGGAGTTCTTCAACCATTGGTATGAGAAATTTAGCAGGGATTGTAGCTTTGTTGAGAGCACGATAATCCACGCACATGCGCCAGGAGCTGTCCCTTTTTTTAACGAGCAACACCGGGCTGGAGTAGGCACTAAAACTTGGTCGAATCAGACCGGACCTCAGAAGTCCTTGTGCTTGATGCTCAATTTCAGTTTTCTGGACATGGGGTTAATGGTAGGGTGGGACAACTACTGGACCGTGGCCAGCCTGATTGTATGATCCCACAGTCGTTTTGGCGGAAGATCTGTCGGGTCTTTGAAAACTAGTTCAAATTGGGCAGTCAGCCTGCTGAAAACTGTTCGCAGTGGGCGAGGCAGTAGAGAAGGCTGTCAGGTTGGTTTTCCCCCCAGCAGCAGACGAAGAGGGCTTGGTTCCGGGGAACGCTAAACCCGTCTTAATAAAGAGAGCGGTTTGTGTGCGGGGGGTGCGCCGTGCAAGCAGTAGTGGCGGTTGGCAACGGAAAATTGCATAACCATTGTGTGCCAATTCATCTGGACGTCCCCAAAAGAACGGAGCCAAGCAATGCTCAAAATAATATATAAACCGCCAATGTCCAAAATATGCATGTCTACGTGACAAGGGTAACTGCCAATAAGGGTGCTTGAGGACACACACCCAAAGACCAAGCCTGATACCCGTCACCCATCTTAATTTGAATTGTTGGAGAGGCCTGCACTTCCAGGGCTAGTAATCAGATCAACTGTGGGGGAACAAAATTATGTGGCGCGCCACTATCAACCAGAAATAAAATTGGAAGGCCCTTTAAAGAACCCTCAATCTTCATGGAGGTGGTGGTACTTGGGGAAAATTGGTGGGCAGACCCTCCGAGGTGCAGAAATGGAAAGTCTAGTAGTTGGCACTCGGCCTCCTCAACTGCGGAAGAATCTGATGGAGACGCGGAAGCAGGCAGAGTGTCTTCAGTAGAAGTGCCGTCTTCCCCCAATATAAGTATCTGGAGTTTGGGGTTTGAGCAGCGGTGAGTGGGTGAGTATGGCAGCCCACAACGAAAACAGAGCCCCTTTTTGCGCCTGTCTTCCCATTCCTGAGAGGTTAAATGACGAACTCCACAACCGGCAGAAGTTGTATGGCGAGGTACCTCTCCGGACAAGCTTGGGACAGCTCGCGGCAACCTAGAGAAGGCGCGGACTGAAGTTGGAGGGGGATTTGAAGGGCGAGGGGGCGGGTGCCAGACGGTGGTATCATGACTGCTAATAGGGGGGCGAGGACTCCCTGCTCGAGAAGAGCTCACAGAGCTGTGGCCAAGAGCTAATTCAACATTGCGTGCTAAACGCATGGCCTGAAGGCGGGTGTCCGGGCTATGAAACCGCACCCAAGAACGAATGTCATCTTGTAATCCATTTAAAAAATAACCTAAGTACCGGGGTTCGGGGAGGTGTGGTAGCAAGGCAGCGAGATACTCATAGTGTTCAATGTATTCCTGAACCGAGCCTTGTTGATGGAGCGCAGCCAACACTTCATAGGGGTTTTGGATATCAAGACCACTGAAACGTTCGAGGAGTTCATGTTTGAAGACGGTCCAAGTTAAATCAGGGCAAACCTCCGTGAGAATAGCGAACCAATGGATGGCAGCACCATCCATACTAATTTGTGCGAGTTGGAGCCATAACGGTTCTAGAGTGTGATGGATGCGGATGTATAATTCCGCTCTGGCGAGCCAACCACGAGGATCAGAGCCATCAAAAAGGGGAAATTCAATGCGGCAGGGAAGGAGTGTCGGCACCTGATGGTGGAAACCGAGGAAGAAGGTTGCCAGTGGTACCTGAGTTGGAAGAAATTTCTGGCGGCCAAGAATCGGGTTGCTGGGACTCTTTTCAGAATGGCGTAGCATCAGCTTGCGGAACTCTACTTGCTCGGCGCCGAGCTCCCAGCGGCGGTGAGTTTGACGGAGCTCCTGCATCCCTTATTGGAGATCGCCAACTATGGTGTTGAGGGTGGAAAGGGAGGAGGTGACCGTATCAATCTGCCGGTCCATGGAATCAAAGCGCGATTGATTTCGTGTTTCCATGGTGGAAGGAGGCAGATCGGACCAAATGTTAAGAACAAAGGACCTTGAGGAGTTTATTAATGGGGGGAAGAAGTACAGGTGTAAAAGGGAGAAAAACATCAATTACAGGACTCCCTCCATGAAGTTTCCCGCCCAATCCAACAGCCGAGTCCCTCTTCTAACCAAAAAAAGATACCCACTGCCCTCCCCATGATCCCCTTTTAACTACTTCATTTAACCCCCCCCCCCCCCCCCATCCCATGTTCCCCAATCCTACGTGGCATAACAAACTAGTTTGCCTCCCACTACCTCCCTTCCACGTGTTCAGCAACTGAACCCACTGAACCCCCCAAGCTGTTATTTGGTTTCACCCTGCCCAAGTGGCCTAACGGTCCGCCTCCTCTGGTTGGACAGCCTTGCCCCTTCTGGAATAAACCTTCCACTCTCTCGGAAGGTCCCGAATCCTATCACCTGCCTCCGATGTCAGTTAGCATATCTCACCAAAAGCTGTTGAACGCGGAGTAAATTTACCCATAATTGTTTGAGAGCTTCATCCCTATCAAGCAATGGTTTGGTCACCGCCGCTGCCACAGCTTCCCCTTTAGTATAGTGTAAAACATGAGGAGGTGCCCGCCCATACACGATCTCAAAAGGTGTATGGCCAATAGAAGTATAATATGATGTGTTACAGTCGAACTCTGCCCATGGCAGCCAAGATGCCAAGTGCTTCGGATGATCCGAAGAAAAAAACATGAGATAGGTTTCTAAGCAGCGATTCACCACTTCGGTTTGCTCATCATTCTGCGGGTGGTAGGATGAGCAAATTTTCAATACAGTGTCTTGCAGCTTGAATAATTCTTGCCAAAAAAGATTGGTAACGAGCAAATCCCTATCGCTAACAATGGCACTGGGAATACCATGCAACTTCACTATCTTCCTCATAAACACTTCTACAGCCGACTTAGCAGTATAAAGATGTTTGAGCAAAAGGAAATGTGCATATTTGCTCATTCAATCTACCACCATCAAAACAACGTCATATCCTTGTGACTAGGACAGACCCGAAATAATGTCCATCGAGACCTCTTCCCATACTAATTCTAGTAGAGGAAATGACTGTAATAATCCAGCTAGATTCATTGCCTCATATTTATGTTGTTGGCACACCTCACAAGTTCGAATAAAGTGTTGTACATCCCAGGTCATTCCTGTACAATAAACCCCATTAGTCAGGCGTTTGTAAGTCTTCAAATACCCTGAATGTCCACCAATGAGAGAGGAATGGTAGTGCTGAAGCAATTTAGATATCATTTCTAAGCTCTTGGGTAATACCAGCTTGTTCTTATAAAATACGAGACCCCCCCCCCCCGAAAAGATTACTCAGGTCTGGCCGTGCTATCACCTTGCAACACTTGTATGATCGTTTGTAGTTTAGAATCTTGTTGAACTTCAGTTTTTACTGTCTGCAAATCCAGCCAAGTAGGCTCAGAAACAACCATATGTAAACACTCCTTTTCCGCAATACTCCTTGACAAGGCATCTACCGCGTTGTTCAACCGTCCCGGTTCAAAGATGACCGCAAAATCATATCCTAAAAGTTTAGCATGCCAACACTACTGACTCAACGACACCATCATTTGGCTAAATAAATGTTTGAGACTTCGGTGATCTGTATACGCCACAAATCATTGCCCCATAAGGTATTGCCGCCAATGTTGGATAGACAACACTAAGGCTATAAGTTCCTTCTCAAGAATCAAACAAAGCTTTGCTGAAATAAGCAAAGGGACGCCCCTCCTGCATCAACACTGTACCAGTGCCAGCCCCCGATGCATCACATTCGACCATAAACTCCTTAGAAGAATCGAGCATGTCAAGGAAGGGAGCAGTAGTCATACTCATCTTAGGACTTTCAAAAGCGTCTTGAACCACCAGTGACCACGAAAATCCATTCTTCTTAGTAAGCATGGTAAGGGGCCTACCAATCTTCCCATGGTCTTTAATGAACTTCCTGTAATATCCAGACAGGCCTAAAACCCCCCTGACCTCATGAACATTCCGTGACAACTGCCAAAATTTTACCGCCTGCAATTTCCCATGGAAACGCCATCTTTCGAAATCATATGAGTACTCCACTGACTTCCTCCCAAATGTAAACTTTTTTTGGTTGGCGGATAAAGCATCCTCTTTCATTGTCTGCAGAACCTGGCGCAAAGCCTCTACATGTTCCTCCCAGCTTCTACTATAAATCAGAATATCGTCAAAGAACCTCGTGCAAAGCCTCTACATGTTCCACTATTGTAAATTAGAATATCATCAAAGAACACCAACACAATATTCCTTAGCATGGACCGGAAAATAGAGTTCATTGTCGCCTGAAAGATTGCAGGAGCGTTTGTTAACCCGAAAGGCATAACAAGATACTCGCAGTGCCTTTCATGAGTCTTGAAGGTCATCTTCTCAATATCTTCTTCTCGCATCCGCACGATGAAAACCAAACTTCAAATCAATTTTTTTGTGAAGTATGCCACCCCGAAAAGCTCATCCATCAACTCTTCAATGACAAAAATGGGATACATGTCTGGTACTATCAGATTATTTAAGGCCCAGTAGTCAACACACATTTGTCATCCTACATCTTTATTCTTCACCAATATGATCGGGTTGGAGTATGGACTACTGTTAGGCCTGATAAACCCTTGTTTTATAAGTTCCTGGACTTGTTTTTCAATTTCATTTTTTAAGTGGTAAGTGTGTCTATAGGATCGAACATTAACTGGTTCAGCCCCTCCTCGACCTGATGACATGGTCAGTTTCCCTCTTTGGCAGCAGAACATTGGGAGACTCGAAAACTGCTTCATATGTACTCAGTATCTCCTAGAGCTGAATCATTTGGCACGAACTTAATCTTGTTTCCTTCCTCACTAAAACCACTGTTGCAGCCCACTGTAACCCTTGAATCTGAAATTTCAAACCACCCAAGAACTCTTGCAAAGCCCTTGAAGTACCTTGTGGTCGTGGTACACCACGTAAAGTGACATTCCTCCCATTCCATTCAAAACTCATTGTCATGTCCCTCCAATGGGTGGTAACATAACCCAGTGTCTCTAGCCAAGTTATATCGAGCACCAAGTTTGGCTCCATAATGTCGAAAAAATAAGCATCAACATCAAATTCTACCCCCCTCAATTCCACCTTCAAGGATTTGCAAACTCCCCTTGACTCCACCAAGTGGCAATTGTTTCGAAAGGGAATTGTGATTAGCTCCACTATCAATAAGGATTAGCATCGATACCCCTTCTATACTTCCCTCCATCAAAATCGACTTAGCCACTTTCATATGAGCCTTATCTACTACACTGGTTGTTGTACCCAGCACCATTTCCAATAATCCAACCCTATTATCGCCAGCCAAACCCACCTCATCTCCTGCAGTCTCAACCTCTGTTTCTACTTCAATACTTGGCTCCACACATTCTCGTACCATCAACTTAAATTCCTTTTCAAAACATATATGGCCAGGTTGAAACCTTTGCCCACAAGCGTAACACAATCTCTTCACCCTCCTTTCTTCATGCTCCTCCTTGGATAAATTCTTTACGCCCTTCCACTACGGCGCCAGTTCTCCTTTTCGCTCCCTGCAATTTCCATTCGTCGAGGTAACCTGTTTCACAACGTTCGTGTTCCAATTCCGACCCTGCCCTCCTGACGAATTGCCCCTTTCCCATGGCTCTGGTTGTTTGATAACCCCCTGCACAATCAACTCTTTCTCAACCCTCTTAGATAGCATCAGCAAGAACGACTTGTTCTGCAGCTCGTGAATCAACACAGAACTCCTATCCCTAACCTCAATCTTTCAATGAACAGACCTGCATACCACCGATCTATTAAATCGGGTATCGGCAATGTCACACGCTCAAACTCATCTATATATGTTGGTCGGAGTAGGACACTCAAGAGGGGGGTGAATTGAGTTCCTATAAAAATTTCTATTAAAATTTATTTATTTGAAAGTCCCCCAATTTAAAATCAAACAGGTCAATTAACCAAAGTAGCAGATTTGTAAAAGCTTTGCTTATTTGAAAGATTTTTCAAAAATTGATTAAATCTCGGTTAAAGCAATTTGTGAAGTTACTTCAACTTTTGAAATCAGTCTATTAAAACAAATTCTAGAACAAACGCTATCTAAGATTAACTATCAAAGCCAAGTAATGTTTTATGGTCTGAATAAACAAAGACAGACAGGAAAACATAACTTGAACACAGCGGATAAAACAAGAGGTTCAGTCTCAAGCAGAGACTTAGTTATCTCCACTTGGTAATCACCTGCCACCGAGCAAAATATATATAAAAAAGATTGATCCACACCCTGGATCAGGGTTTACAACAGCATAAAAGTTGTTCGGGTCAACTAGACCCCTACCACAATTTTACGTGGGAACAAAATATAACCAGGTCACACAAAGACCTCTTTCACAGTTATACGTGGGAGTGAAATGGTGTAAGAGAGTAGTAGTGAGAGGATATCTTGTATCCTCTAGTTTAGCACAGGAGACAGTGTGTGTTTTTAATACTACACACACTGCTCAAAGAAATAATAAAACAAAACACAACAGAGCAGAATATAATAAGGGATTAGAAATGCTCTGAGTGTTGTTCTATGCAGTTGAATGTAGCAGATTTGAAGCTCGGGTCCTCTTCTGGAAATAGACTCAGAAACAGAGTGTCATGAGTTTTGTGTTCTGGTTTCTAGTTCAATGAGATGTTCTTTGTAGCTCTACTTCTTTGAGTTGTTGTTGCTACTGCAAGGATGTTCGCAGGATGGTTCACAGCGAGTTCTTTTTTAGCTCACAGCAAGTAAGATGGATTATCGTGGCTCTCTGCGCGGTCTAATGTGTGTCGCTCTCTCATCCTCTTTAGCTCGTGTTCCATAATATATTAATCCTTGGGTGTTCACACCTCGTACTGTCTGCTGACATATCTGCAAGAATCATTAATCATATCACTATCATTAAATAGCTCAAATATGACCGTTAGAAATAATTTTGAATTTAATTGAAATAAGGCAGAAATGGCTTAGTATGGAACGGTGTCACAGTCAACAGTGACATAGGAACGGTGTCATAGGAACGGTGAGTCAGGAGCGGTGCCACGGTCAACGGTGACTCGTCCTTTGCTTCTAAGCGGTGCCTCCAGACCGGTGTCTCATACTTTGCGAAAATTTTGAATCAGTTAGGCGATGCAACGGTGTTGCGGCAACGATGTCAGGTCCTTTGTGAGAGACGGTGTCACTGGCAACGGTGTCATTGAAACGGTGTTTGGTCCTTTGCGAAAATTCTAAATCGATGACTTGATACAACGGTGTCTGGTACTTTGCGAGTTCTGGAACCGATAGCACGATACAACAGTTTCTGGTACTTTGCGAGTTCTGGAACCGGTAGCATGATTCAACGGTGTCACTGTAACGGTGACTCATACTTTACCGATTTTCAGACTAAACGGTGAGACTGTTTGGTCACAGCAACGGTGAATGTGAGTTCACCTTAACGGTGACTCATACTTTACCAAATATCTTCAATCTGTCTTAAAAAGTAATACTCACAGAATGGATTAAGATTAAACAAAAGCATAATGAAACATTATAGAACAAGATTGAACATGATTTTCAAGAATTAAACATGATTTGTGAGCATTAAAACAAGAGAAGCCCAACAATCACCCCATTTTTTATGATCACAAATCGTGGCATTTACAAGCCACACACTTCAGAAAGGAATAAACAGTTTGCTTAACATATCAAACAGATTATATGAGATTAAGACATAAAATCAAGGCACTCCGTTATTGTATTAGAGCATATATGTAAAAATAGCATAAATGTCAGTTCTTCTCCCCCTTTTGGGATTATCAAAAAGAAAGTAAGAAAAAGAAAAACAAGCACTAAATGAAATTAACAATTGAATAAAAAAAATAGCACATTTCATTGAATATACTGACAGGGTACAGTACAATCACAAAAAAAAAAAATACATCATAGCCCTATCAAAAATCATCCAATCACTTTTCTTCAGATTCTGCAGTCTTCCCTTTATCCTTGTCAGAGACACCAGAAGGAGCATCATGTGCAGAAGTAGTAGCCGTGGAAGAGACAGAGCCAAGAGAGAGTGAAGGGAGAGGCATTCCTTCAAAAATAGAAGGTGCAAGGCTTGGTCTAGATGAAGAACGGTGTAAGGGTTGCTCGGTGATGACAGCTGATCTGGCTCAGAGCCTGAACAGGGGTCATGGTAACTGGAGCAAAGGAGGTAGAGGAAGGAGTGGTAGAAGAAAGCAGGCCAAGTCTGAGAGGAGCAGCTGCAGGAGCAACTATGGTTGTGTTTTGAACATGCAAATAAGGCTTCAACAGGTTTATGAAATCCTTGATGATCTCACCACCATACTTCATAGCCTTCTCAAAGTCATCCTTATTCTCCATAAATTTTCTCAAGAGTAGGTGTAAAGACTTTATCATTTCATCAGAGGTTTGATACAGGATGGGTTGCTGACATTACAGAAGAATTATGGAGCCAACAATCCAGCAGACATGTTGACGAAGCCAATGGTAATACAGAAGTTGAGGCACTGTTGTGCCTCTGTTGCTCTCCACTGATGAATGGAGGATGAGAGGCAAAACAAGGGAGGACACAATGGGAGCACAAGAGGAAAACAACTTGTATTTCATGAATCGTCAGGTTGAAATTGAAGTTGTGAATGGAAAGCACGCGCACTGGCGAGTGAAGAAGATGAAGAGCTCAGATTAAGTAAGTTGTCATAGTTAGTGGCATCGAAACAGAGCAATGTAGTGGATCAGGCTCCAAGTGGGAGATTGTTGGATTGGTGTAGCCCGATTCGGTTGGGCCGAATGCTTTTGGCCCGTACTGTGCACGGTAGCAGTGCGGACTTCAGGGTCAACAATTTTGTAGCTCTTTGAACTTTCAGCCGGCAAACTGTAGCACTTTTGACTTGGGTGGGCGTCTTTCACTGTAGCGACGTGGACTTCCAGCCGCCTTTAACTGTAGCACAGCGGACTTTCCGACGGTTGGTGGAATAGTGTTCCGTCCTCTACATTAGCCCATTTTGGGTTAGGGTTGTGGGTGTGTGAGAACTCTGAAAAACTCCCTGTAAATTGTGCTCCTGAATTATAGTGATTTTCTGCATCTCCGTGGACGTAGAGATTATTCCCGAACTACGTAAATCTTTGTGTTCTCGTTCTTTTTTTTCCTCTTTTACTCTTCTTTGAATCGTTGTTTTGTCACTGCGACTCCCAACGTTTCCGCATCAACAAACTCGATGCCCCCCACCATATGTACTACCACTTATACTACTAATATTAGGTAAACCAATTACAAGACTGCCTCTGATAATTAAGAACCCTCGTTCCCTACCTTATAACTCCCCCTTTGCTAAGTAAAACACACGGGTGGCCTAACCTCCCTATCAGAGGCAGTGGTCGAACCATATTTGTTTTATATCCACTACTCGCAGCATGAACAGTGACTCATGGCGCGAACCACTCCATCAATTCGAATTGCTTCTGCATGCATTTGCATGGTCACACTGTGTTCAATTATCATCACGGCGTGAACCAAAATCCATAAATATGCATCTCTTATGTTTGTATGGTCGTGGCGCAAAGCAAAACCCTCGCAGTACAAAGCGTTCAAGTGTGGTTCATCTACCCTGGAAAAATGTCACTAATTGCAAATGGCGGTTCACCTTCATCGTCGCTACTCCTCCCGTTATCCTTGACAATCTTTCAGGGTTTGGTTTGCTGACAATAAAGTCCTCCATCAAAAGTTGTTGTCGCCAATGACTCTCCCACAATAAACTCCAAAATTGGGAGTGACCCCCACAACCTCAACCCTCCTATCCTTCATACTACCAATCAGCTAACCCCACTAATCAAACCCATACTAGCTCATTTACACATTTCACCACTTCAACCAAACCTTGAACTTGTCTCCTCCACCCATTGAAGGTAACTTGGCTCAATGGGAGCCAAAATTTCCAAAAATCAAAGATATCAGCACTTTTACTGAAGTTCAAGAAACCATTCAACCCAACAACCAAACTCTTAAACTTATCAATCCTCAACCTTAGCTTCAACAAACGCCACAACCTACCCAGACTTTAGCACATACCACATCTGCTGAAACTACTCCGCTTATTTCCAAAATCAGACATGCCGCCCAACTTTAAGCGAAATAATCCTTTGAAACTCTCAAACATAAAGACCACAGAGCAAAAAAGTATATGCAAGCAGATGGAAACACTTCAATGCCACATATCAAAATGAAGTCCAACCCACTTTGAACGAGGTTCAAGCCTTAGTTTAAAACTCACCATTCCTCTCACTTCCCAATTTTTCTTTATTTCAAAAAGACTTTACATATTTATTTCTTATTTGAAGCAATGTACTTCACATATTTTTGCGATCATTAAAATGTCTTGCAATTTTTTGTTTTCTCAACGCAGTTTCTTTATTCCTTTATCTTGTTGCGTCATGTAATCATCAAAAAGGAAAAGATCATTAGTCATCCTCCATGTTTCTTCTTTTAGTTCCCTTATTTTGATAATCACAACACACATACATATTTTACTTCTAAGTTTTATGAAGTATTATTTAGAAGATTTTCAAAGTATACTTTCCTGAAAAATTTTATGAAGTATTTTTCAAATTAAAATTTGAAGTATGAAAGCACCTGTATGATTTCAAAGTCATTACACCTATCATATAACAATGCTCTAAAGTAATACAATTGAACATAAGAATATTGCAGTTCCGAACTATATATTGAAACTCTAGAATGCCTACTATCGGACTTCACTGCATAAAAGCTCCACTCTTTGTATATGCTTTATCATGACGTTGGACGCATCTGAAGACCGGAACATTCAACTTCTAAACATGCTCTCTAAGAAAGACTCCTGCGAAAGTTGATTGTTATGTCATAACTCTCATGTCATTGAAGCACCAACAGCTAGATTCATAAAAAATAAAGTTAGTTATTAGCAAATGCATTGAAGACACCTCCGAGAGATTTTGGTCGAACACAGAGACTTTTGACACCTAATTCTTCTGAGCTTATACGTCATTACCTCCAACAGTCGTATTGGAATGTCTATATAAAGGACTGAAAGGATCTCATCCAAAATACAAAGTACCAACGACAAATTAACATCAATCGATCTCATTCACATCAAGAAAGCATCTTGAGGGCTCCCTCCAACAATAACTTAAATTTTACCGTGATTAAATTTCATACCTGTTTTTCGCCATTTTTCATCATGATTTATCTTTTGATTTTTTATACTCAATCTAAAAGGATCAAAACAGTGTTCATAACACTCCATTCATTCACCACCGTCAATTGCAATATATTAGTGGGTAATACTGTTTCGGTGTTTATGTATTGAGTGAACATTGTCCACTCTGAGTGTTAACCTACTAAATCTAGGGATGAGATTCGGACCTCCGTTCAAGGTTAAGAATGAAGAAATTTTGGGATAAGATATTGTTGTACTACTCTTTCTACTCAGTATAAATTATTGTGGATGAGGAATTGTATATATTAAACTTCTTTATCATTTCTTGCATCTTTTATGTGTTTTTCAACTTATCAAATTCCTCTTCCACGCATTACTTCTTCACTATCCCTTGCTAATCAACTATCGGCGTTCGACTATTCAAACATTAATAAGTTGGTTTTCAAACTTTTCTAATTCTTCTATCAATTTTTAAAAGGGGTTTTCCTTGAATTTTTAATTCACCCCCCCCCCCAACAAAGGTCAGTCATGGCCACAAAAGCATAGTAAAGGAAGGAAAAAATAAGACAAACAACATAACATCATCAAGCCCGCCACCCCCAATGAGTGAGAGAGTGAAGGCTTAAAGCCACTCGATGACCTCTCATTTCTCCTCTCATTATACATTTGGATCCCTTGTTTGTCATCCCTCGCCTTGTCTTCAAGTCCCCCCACCTACCCAACAAACCCCCTCGCCCCGCTAAGTCCCCCACTGACATCCAACAAATTGCCTAGTTGACTCCCCCAACCACTTCACAGTCAATGAACCCCCTCTCACTCTCATGCCCCCCACCCTCTCGCCCGTCAAATTCCCCCACCACCCAACAAAACATCATCCCCCACCGAGTAGGCATGTGCACAGCCAGTTTTAACCAGTTAAGAGCACTAGGCTGAACCAGCCAATTGAGAAACAGTTACCTTAATACAAAAACCGAAATCGAACCGATGATCGGTCCAAAACTAATATAAACTGAACCAATGGGTTTATATCGTTTCTAACCGGTTTCGGTCGGTTAGGAAAATACTTTTAAAACCAAACACATTCCAGCTTTTTTTATTTTTCAAAAGTTTGTCATTTGTATTTTCATTTTCTAAAAAATATTTTTTCATTTAAATCATTTAATACATTATCTAATAAATTTTTAGAAAATTAAAACAATGAATGTTTTCCAAAAACTAAAACAACCTAGTATTTTTTAACAATTAGCTGCATTATTATAGTATTAAAATTAAAAAAAAAATATGCATGTTAAACAGTAAAATTTTAGGTAGAAATAATTTCACAGATTACCAATGCAGTTTCATTTAAAAAAATGAGAACTAAAAACTAGAAATAGACAAAAAATAAAAGTAGTATGAATGAAATACAAGATCAAATGAAGCATGTAAATAAAAAAATCTTGATTGAAAATTTCAACAATCAATCAAACAGTGCACACACACAATCCGCCAAGTGAATAGTTATAAAATGAAATGAAATGCATATGCGAGCATAAGTACTTACAGACAAATCACAATTCACAGAAGGGAGGAAGCAGACAATCAGTCCTCAGAACAGACTGTTGCAGAAAAATTGCACAAAAATAGTTAATTCCAGCATCGCAGTCATGGTTCTGCAAACTATTGAATAATAATAAACTAAATTACAAAAAAAAAATCAATCATCTTGGAATCGGGCAGGAGAGGGAGGGGTCGGCGCCGGCGCGTCGCAGGAGGTGGGGGGGCGGGGAGGGAACGGCGGCGAAGGGGAGTCGCCGCCGGTGGCGTAGCGGGGAAGTGAGGCGAGGCGGCGTAGAGGAGGCGGCGTCGGCGGCTAATAGGCGGGAGGTGGGGGGTCCTGGGTGGAGGCAGGGTGGGGCGGCGTTTGCGCGGCGGGGAGGCGACGCGGCCGTGAGGCAGAGGGGCAGTGAGGCCGTGATTCCGATACGATGACCGTTCACTCATATAATATATAAAAACATTAATGGCTAGTTTGGCATATACGTAGAGAAAAAAAAATGATATTGATAATAAAAATTGGTTTCTCATGGTTAACGAGATAATTTTAAAGAAAAAGAAATGATAAGAGAATAAATGGACAGAAATAGATTTCTATCCTGCTATTGTTTTTAAATCACCTCAAAATTGGGATGATTTGGAAAGAAATGATGGTGGAGGGGTGTCAATATTTTAAAATTCCAATTTTATCCTTATTTTCTACATGTATCACAAAAGAATTTCTTTTCTTTTCCTTTAAAAAGATTAATCAAACAAGATGGAGAGAAATTCAAATCATTTATTTTCTTTTACTAAATTATTGATCCAAACGCAAGGAGAGAAATCACAATCATTTCATTTCATTTCTTTTCTTTTATAAAATATCAAATCATTTCTTTTCTTTTACTAAAATCTCACCAAACACAATGTAAATATGTTTACTGGTTGATGTAAAAATTTTACATGATTTTTACATTATTTTACTTCAACTTAATTGTTGAGATCTTGTTGTTTGGAAAAATAAATTAACTGCATTTCTTTTAAAAAAATGTTAAACAATAAAAAATGAATATCTTCTCATCTCAAAATCATTGACTAATTTTCAAAATTTAATATTACAATATGTCACAGTTTCATATTAATTAAGAGAATTGGTTTGTTATTAGGGAATAATGGATCGAGTACCGGTGAAATTTGGAGTATCCAAATCCTAACCCAATTAATTTTTTAAAACTTCCTTGTTTATAACCCATTTATTTTTTAAACATGTTACCCTTATTCCACTCTATTGTGTTTTGAAATATTTGTCTGACCACCATGAAGCGTTACATGAACTCAAGTGAGTATTACTTGATACTCACTTGAGTATTACTCACTTGATTATTACTTGGAGAGTGATTTGCCCTCAAATGAATCATCTCATGACAGAACAAAAATAAACAACCAAAATAAAAGTACACAACAAAATAAAGTAAATAACATCACAATAAACTTCAATGCAAGTTCCAATAATACTCGATGATAACATGCATCTAAACATAGTATTACCACACCTCAAATGTAAACATTGTTATGCATATAATCTGGAATGTCTAAAAAATAAAAGCAAATTCACCCCAACTGTAAGTTTTCAAAATCAATAGCAAAACACCTCCAGGACACGTTTATCTCCCACCATCCACCTAAATAGAACCCTAGCCCTTACATGCATTATTGCACATCAAATCAGCATGCACGCGAGTTTAAATGCTCGTTTATAATTTTAATTTTTTAAAATTAGATTAAAAATATAAAATAAATGGATATTAAATTAAATAAATGTACTTTATAATTTTATTATAACTTTAAAATATATAGAAAACAAATTGATAATAATTAATTTAATCGAATTCAAATTTATAATTCATTTATATATTTAATATGGATTGAACTCAAAATAAATAAACAAATCTTATAAGTTGTCTGTTATTTAAAAATATTTACTTATTAAATTATTAATAATTAATTTACTTGTGTTTGAGTTCAGTGCACTTTGATGCCACTACCCCAATTCTACCCAAACATTAGTTGGGTTTTGGATTCATTATCATTTCCCTATAAAGACTCGATTAACCACTAACTTTACTTAACTAGATCTGACAACGCTGTGTGCCTGATTAATGGTTACCTATTACCATCCCCACCTGACATGTTAATTTCATCAAAATTTATAATGTATTTTAAAAATACCATCAATTTAATATTTACATTTAATTTCCCTTCCTAAGTAATGATCATTAGTGAAAAGAATGATATTAAGTGAAATGTTTTCCTTATCATATTTTAGACCACAAAACATATCTTTATTTATTTTATAAAGTGGATAATATGTAATATTTGTGTTGTAGTATATGTTTGTGTTTTTTTACATAGTTAGAAAAAAACTAATAATAATTTTTGAAAAGTGAGATGGTAACTCAACTTGAAATCCCAAAAATATTTTGAAATCAGAATGTGAAGTCAATCGCTGAAAGAATGTGATGTTGATTATAAACAAAGCATGTTGTCGATTGATGATAAATAAACACACAATTGCCTTCAAATATAAAAGGAAATTGGACATGAAGTGGATGTAAGGTTTCGTAGGAGTCTAATAACAATTATTAAACACAGTGAAAGCAAATAGAAACATTGTTTGAGGATCTCCCATGCATGATATATGAAACTTGCAATAAAACCAGAAATGAAGAACAATGTAAAATTGAGAGTACCTTTCACCAAAGAGCCACAAAAACCTCTGATCTTCATCTTCATATGCATTTGATAAAGATAACTTGAGTGGAAAACATAAGCATTCCGCCTCTGTGGTGTATCCATGGGCCAACCGAATCACACGTCACACATGAAAGACTCCTCATCCTTCGCGATGTGCTATCATCCCATGATGCAACGAAAGAAAGAGAAAAGGAACTCTGGGTCAAGAAGTATCGACCAAGTATGAAAACAATCACACCCCATACTCTCATCGCATGATATTATTTATATAATCCACAAGGAAAATCCTTCGGGTGTAACATTCACTCATGCGTTAAAAATTATGTATAAACTCCATGGTCGGTTCATGCATCATATGCATTTACTCCCTGTACGTTTTATATAAATATGAAATGATTTCATTTAATGATAGATTTAAATGAGTTGAACTGTTCAAACATTAACACGCTTAATATTCAACTGCTCATTTAATAAAAGGTGGCAGTTAACATGAAATCTCATTTCAAGCATGCATCTTGATATCCCATGCACATGACATAACCATACATCACATACATACTATAGCTTTAGGCATATCTCCTTCAACCTCCCACTTACACTAAAGCCTAATACTTTGTGTCATTTCACCTTATATTGCATCGTATACAATAACTTGTGAAACCATATCCAAAACGCTTTTTGGATATCTTCCAAAACACTTTTGGAAAGCTATCATTAACTCCACCTTGTATCACATCATATGTAATACCTTGTGAATACCCATCCAAAACACTTTTGGATTAACTTTGAAACACTTTTTAGAGTAGATCTCTAAGTCAAACTCAATCCAAATTCAGTCAACCACAAAATGTGACCTCATGGGCCTTTATAGCATTGAGAACAATTACGAATCTCTAGATCCATACAACTAAGCAAAAAGCGGTCTCTAGTAAAGCATCAATGCTACTCAAGCTATAAAGGGATCTCATGTGGTCTCTATTAAACACATGTATCTCTATACCTATGTCCATTGATTTGTAACATATGACAATGTGCATTCTCATATTTTCCCTCTATCCAAGACATCGAGTGAACTGAGACACAGAGCATGTCAATCCCATATAGCCAACTCATATGTTCTCGACTCTCTAAGTATAGACTGAACTAATCAATGAATACATCACATGTTATTCACCCTTTTGGATAAGCACATAATATGTCTCTTATTTGGATATATTTATATATATATATATATAATATCTAGGTGTGGACACACACTCCCACAGTCTACCTCAATCGAGGGTCCAGATGTCGTACTCATCATACTAGAGGAGAAACCACATATTGGTTAAGCTTCAACCGATGCCATGATTAGCAACATACCCAACCACACCCTGATTAGCTAAGTTCATATGTTGATTTGCGTAAGTGGGGTATTGAAGTATGAAAGTTATCATTATAGGTATCTTTCCAACCTTAGGTAGTGGGGACTCAAATATTATCCATGCACCCTTAGTATACCAAAGACATTTATGTATGAAACTCCATGTGGTATACTTAGTAGGTCTTCCAACACAGACAAAGAATCATATTCTTTGTTTTGTGCCTCATGAGCATATTATATATCTCTATACAAGAATCCTACTCACCCAACCTTAACATTTCATGATAACCTATAATATTCCATGATGAACATCGGTTAGGGATAAACTCAAATTCATACTTTGAGAGGTCAATTATCATTTCACTTCATGAAATACATATCTATATATACATTTATGTAGCCAACATGAAAGAATAATAAAATGGAGGTTACCTTGAATATGGTATATTTTAATATTCTTAAACTATTTAAAAATATTAATATGATACATTAAATATTCTTAAACTCTTTTAAGATTACTTAAGAAAACCAAATTAATCACCAGTTTGTCATATCATATATGATAAACTACCATATCAACCATATGTTTGCTACATTTTCTAGGATTTTTTGAAACATTACATCATATGTAATTTGCATCACATCTCTATGTGACCATGTCACATCTCCATGTGACCATCTGAAAAAAAACCTCTGCTAAACTCTTTAGTGAGAAACATCTATGAAGTAAATCAATTTGAATAACAATGAGACTTAGGAATCATATTCATAATTTTTCATCCTTTTGAACATATTCAAACTTATCAACTTCACAAAATCAAATGTTATGATGTTAACTTATGTTGTCTACTTAGAAATCTTTCTACTTTTATCATCATCATCATCTTGGGAACCCTGTTTTATCAAAATTTTCCTTTGAAATCATGCAACTACTTATATGATTGTTAACCAATCCTCTTAAACTCTTTTAGGATAAAGTTAAAACCACTTTAATATGATAACTAAATGTAATAATTTATATTTATCTTTAATGTAATACCCTAAACCCTTTTAGGACAAAGTGATAATACTTTGTTACAGTAATTAATACAACTCTTTACATTTTTCTTTACCACCATACCCTAAACTCTTTTAGGATATCAAGTGTAATTTACTTTTCATTTTGACTGGTATAATCCTTCAAGAAATAATGTCTTTTCATTTTTCATGATAACTAAATGTGACTATTTAAATTTTTATCTATCATTATATATCCTAAACTCTTTTAGGATTTTTAGTGAAAACACTTTAACTTAAACTAGTATAATAGTGATATCCACTTTCTAAATGATAAAAAAATGTAACTCTTTATATTTTTATTTACCATCACATATCCTAAAGATTTTAGGATATTAAGTGAAAACAATTTAACTTAAGATTGGTTTTATCATTTATTTGTTAATTTTGATCTTCTCTAGGTCTAAACATACTCTCATTAGCCTCTTAAACACTATATTCTTTTCAAAATATCTTGCTAATATACATAAACCCTTTAGTGTTTGGAAACAAAATTTATTTCTTTTTATTAGAAATATTTAAAAAATAAATTATTGTTTTCATATCATATATGGTATTATATGTATTTAGAACCTTTTAATTTGAAAATAATACTTCGTTAAAATATATACCACTAATGGGTGGTAGAAACACGTTCCCATATATTTTTAACAAATGGATAATAAACGCTTTTATCCAAACCTTCTTCTCAAAACATGTTATAGGAATTAATGAATCATAAACCATGTGTATTAATTTAATCATCTCATACTTATTCATAATAACTCTTTATTATTGAACATTTTCTCTTATCACATAATAGAAATGAGATGAAGACAAACATATTTTACTTAGATTAATTTGTGCTTGATACTATCCTTTACATTCAGATGTAGAAACTATTTGCTTTATAAATGTAAACTACAAGCTCAAACAATTCTTCCTTTGATTTTGAACTCTTATATTTACAACATTTTGTAAAATATACATTCAACATCAAATACATTTTGAAATCAAAGAATTAATTTCTATAACATTCATACCTAACATGGAAATTCCATGGAGTTTCCTAAACTCCTTTAAGTATTTCTTGGATAATAGAATAATATTGAATTATTACTCTTGTTTCCTAACAATGATAAGTTTCAATGACCTTCATTGGATTCTTGAAAAAACATTGTTGAACTTTTCAACCAACTTTTCTTATTTTGGTTTGAATGTTTATCCACTTATACTATCCATACAATACTAGAATCCAGACATCATATGCCGAGTTCATCCATTCTCAAAACATTGAGAATATTGGGTAAAATTTTATTGAATTCATTAACTTTGCTGAAACATTTCTATAAATGACAATAATATGAATTACCTAACTAGGACAATCCATTTTAATCTCCCCTTAAAGCATGCTATAAAATTAAACAAATCGTATACCATGTGTATTAAACAAATCATATACCATGTGTAAACAACTATTGTTCACATGTTCTTCTCAAGAGATAAATGAGATAAAATACAAATCTTCTACTAGTTTATCCAAGATCAAAGTATCCAAGTTATCAATCAAACAAATTATTTTCCCCATTATTTGAAAACAAAATTCAAGATTCAATTTGTTTCATCTTATGACCTTTTGTATATTTATAACACTTTGTAAAATATACAGTTGATATCATATATTAGTCAGAATAATAGAAATTATTACTATAACCATTAAATATTTAAGAAAACCTTTAGTTTCACCAAGTCATTTATCAATATTCAATCATAATGAATATTAATTGGCGCACCCGATCATATTGAGTATATGAGGCTAAAATTCCTTAAATCATTGATATACTCAATCATATTGAGTACATGAGTAGAGATTAAGATTAATTTGTAAATTAACCATCTAATTCCTTTGAAACCTAAAATTAATCACCCTATTATTCTATAAGCATCTAGATTCAATTGTTGAACAATTTCAACACTTGTTTACTGAGGAAGGAATTGTTCTTAGACATGGAATTATACTCAAGAACTTTTCTTAAATCACCACTATTTCTTAAGAACTTTTCTTAAGTTACCAGTATTAGGAGTAACTTAACTTAAGTTTAACCTTATTAGGATTAATTATGAAGTATAACTTGATGATGATGATGATGATATTTATCTACAATAGAAGTGTTTATCAGATGAGTATCATGTATTATTATCCATTTAATAAGGACTTTTATTAAATGGGATCCCACTAAAACGATGACCCCTTTTTTGCATCGTATCTATTATTAGTTCAAGATCCATATTTCCTTAAGCAATGAGTCCGCTTTTTCATTTCTATCATGTCACAAACCAACTCGGGTCGACCCTAAACCGGTCACCCAAGCCGATCTGTGGCAAGGCCCGAAGGGCGTTCTCGATCCCCATGGTTTGAAAACTAGTGTCGAGAATCATCATAGTATACAAGGGAATGATTTATCCCAATAAATAAACCATAACTAATAATGTAAAGAAACCAAACAACCCACTATATATATAAAAATAAGCGGAAAAAATTTTATACACAATCTGAAAATTTACAAAAACTGCACAAAACAACCAACCAGACAAGAGGACAACACTATCTCCATTTGAACATGCTGATCACTCTTAGAAACAATGATCACACATCACTCAAGGTGATCAAACTCAAGCTAAAACCTATACAAGGGCTAAAAATAGAGAAGAACTATAGGCATGAGTATTAACAGAGCAAATATATGTGCATATTTTTAATTCAATTATAACTAATTAATGATGTTTTTAAATGATAAAACCCACATATTTAAATTTTTTATTAAAATAATGGGTAGTTTGGATTATATAATGAAAATGAGCTAAATTGTGAAAAGTGTTTAATTCTGAATTTTTGACAGATTTTTACGTCAAGGGTAGTTTGATCATTTCCTGAAAAATATAATTCCAAATTGAGTGATTATTTTTTTTAGAATCCTTATTTTATTTCCTTCATATTTTTCTTCTAGAATAGGGGCATAATCGATCATATAAAAGCCTTAAAAAATCAATGAAGTAGAATATTTTTTCGGGCGAACAACGTGGACCCCACCACTGTAACAGAACAACATTTAGGCCTACACACCTTCAATGAATGTTATTTCACCTGGGATAGAACAAGGGCACATAATAGAGACTCTAAAAAGATTTTGAGGGAGTTTTGAAGACTTTAAGGGTGGTTCCATTGGATGTTATACCTTTGAAGGAAGCTTCATGGAACCTGCATTCAGAAAAAGAAACCACCAATGAAAAATTCACAACTCATACATATGGTGGAAAATTAATCTGATATTTAGAGGGTGAATGTCCAACACATTTATGAACAACTTTTATGAAGGGGTCTATGCGTTATTCGTCCAATTAATGGGTCAAAAACGCAACAACATTCGGAGGACAGAAATATGCCTATAAAAGGAGAGGAACTCCTACCTCTCAAATAATTCTAATCCTTCCCAACGCCATCTAGGGGAACCAAGGAGAGGAGGAAAATAGACATTTAGAGTTTTATTTATTTATTTTCTTTTTTATTTTAAGTTTTATTTTCTCATGTAATGAATTTATATTTTAATTAAAGTGTTTCCACCTTCTTTTCCACCATCTTTCTTTTCCAACTTTAATCTAATTTCTATCTCCCTTCCATCTTTCCATCGTGATCTCTATTCACTTCTCCATGGCAAGTGAATAACTCGAGGCTTGGACCTGGGGGAGGTTTTCATGGTGTTCTTCATTATTGAGCTTCAATTTAAAATGTTTTAAATTTATTTGTGGTGGATGGAGGAGTATTTCACGAGTGCGACAGTCATCCACCACGAAACTATTTCCAAAATCCGTTCATTTCCATTGATTCATTTTTTTCTCTCACTTATCTTAGTCAAAACCTTCATACGGTGTAGTTGGGGTTTTCATAAGGGATGAAACAACATACGGTGGAGCCAGGTCTTTTTGGGATAACATTATCGGTTGAGATGTTATCCTAATTGACTATTGGAGGAGATGAGATTTGGTGTGCCAGAGGCATGCTAAAATCACACACTCTTTAAATCAAAGGAAAGTAATTCATTAATGAGGTTTCATAAAATGAATTATCATATTGAATTTAAATAATAAATAAATAATGAATGAACCCGTGTTATCCAACCCTGGGTGTTAGGATGGTATGTGACTGAGTATGATATACTCTATAATACCAAACGTAGGATCGAAATAAGAATGAGATTCTTAGATACAAGAGGGGGGGGGGTGAATTGTACCTTTTAAAAATTCCCTTAGGAAATTTTTAGGATGATTATGTTTAACAAAGTTAAACAAGATAATTCACAAGACCTCTATGAGTTCTAATCACTTGTTAAATTCCGAAAAAGTGATTCCATAAATGAAACTTAACAAAAGTTACAAGGATTAAGATTCTACCTTAAAGCGTATAAAATCTAACTAAATCAGAGTACAAGTAAGGAAGTATAAGAAAGTTATACTTTTCTTAACAATACAAAATGCACAGCGGAAAACAAAGTAGTAACACTACAAGTAACAAACAATAACTCTTTTAACCCAAAGAGAAGGGTATCCAACAACCTTGGATAAAGTTCCCTTGATTTATACTTTCAAGAAAGTTTGTATTACCCACACCAGGATAAGCCCTCGATATAAAGATCAGAGTCTGTCTTGCTATCCCCGCAAGACCTCAAATATCAGGTAGTTGACACCTCTGTCTTCCTCAGCAAGGAAGCCCTCAACTTCAAGGTGTTGGAACCTCTGTCTTCCTATCCATGGAAGCCCTCGATTGTACACAACAACAATAGGAGTCGCACGAAGAAAATATGCACATGGAAAAGTTTGAACAAGCTGTTCAAACTTTCTGCACGAAGCTTGAGAGTTGATAAGAGCCTCTCTCTCTAGAAATCACTTTAACAACATGTAAGCACATATGTTAGAGTTCTGTAAAAGTTCTGGATTCTTTTTAAATGAGCTCAAATTTATAGGCGAAGCTCCAACGGTCGTCTCCCTCCTCCAACGGTCATATTTCTCCTTGAATTTTGGAGGGACCTGTACATGTGTCACTCAACCAACAGTTAGTCAATAACTGAAAGCACAACATCATTTTATAATTAAACAAGTGTAAGAATAATAAAAACTGAAGTTCGGAATGTAAGAAAATAAAAGTTCAAAGTCTAACCAAAATAGAATTTAGAGTCTATGATAAAGAGATATTCAGATTCTGTTTTGTAGGAATTTGGAACCTGAATTCTATAGAAATATGGAGTCTAAATTTCAAGGAAATTCGGAGTCTAGTTTCACCAGTATTCAGAACTAGAACTTACAAAGTTCAGAGTCAGAGTTTATGGGAATTCGAAGTCAGAACTTAGATAAGTTCGTAATCAGAATTCGGAGTCGAAATACATGAGAGTTCGTATCCAGAATTCGGAGTGGAACTTCATGAAAGTTTGTACTCGGAAGTCAGAGTGTAACTTCATGAGAGTTCGTGTCCAGAATTCGGAGTGGAACTTCATGAGAGTTCGTATCCAGAATTCGGAATGGAACTTCATTAGAGTTCGTATCCAGAATTCGGAGTGGAACTTCATGAGAGTTCGTATCCAGAATTCGGAGTGGAACTTCATGAGAGTTCATATCCAAAATTCGGAATGAAACTTCATTAGAGTTTGTATCCAGAATTCGGAGTGGAACTTCATTAGAGTTCGTACTCGAAATTCGGATCCTAAAACAAAATGCTTCATATCTAAGTATTATTTGATTCCGAGTTTTTAGATATGAATCTGATTTTTATGCTTAAGAAAAATATTGATATGAACAATGAAAACATGGTAGGGGTAAATTCCTTTGGGAAGGAAATTTTCCTTATAGAAGTAAAATATAGATTTGCTTAAGTATAAGGTGTTTGTGATTTTCAAAACAAGAAGGAATGGAAAAGTCATAAGGAAAACCTTATTGAATCAATAATCTCCCCCTTTTTGGAAAGCACAAACAACCTTTCAAAAAAGAATATAAGGACTTAGAAAAATTCCTTTAGACTTTGAAATTAAAACTTATCCCCCTTTGTTAATAGATGATGGTGAATACAACTAACTACCCCTTAGGATTTGGAACTCTAAGGATTGTATTCTGGATTTCCGGAATGGTGTTTTCATTATCATGGGAATGAAAAACTTCATAATGAGAAACTCCCCCTTACTTAGGGATAGTTCTTAACTTAGAAATTTTTCTTATCCCTTTTAGATTTTTCCTTATCCCCCTTTTGAGTAGTTCTTTTTTCCTTCTCCACCTTTGTGATTTTCAAAAAGAATTTAAGGGAATGGAAAAGAAATAAAGTACCTGAAACATTAGTACATAATAACACAAGATACAAACAACTAGAGATTTCATTAGAATTGAAATAATTTTTACAAGGAAATACATTTCAACAAAAAATCAGATTGGTCTATTTGTATTCCTTTTCCTTGGGGATTAACTTCTTCAACAGGGTTTTCAGCTTCTTCAAGTCTTTCTGGTCCTCCTCGGCTTGTTTTTCTAAGGCTTTAATCCTTTCATCTTGAGCCTTCAGAGCCTCAGACTGTGCCTTAAGAATTTCATCCTGCTTCACAAGCTTTCTTAGATCTCAATCCAGAGATCTCTTTCCCCTTTCTAGTTTTGAGCAACCGAGTTAAGCTTCCCATTCAGATCCCTCACCTGTTGATTCTGATTATTTTTCTCAAGGTTCAGATTTTCTTGAAGATTGTTCATCTTAGCATCCTCGGTGTCAAAAGATTCTTTAACATCATTCTGAAATTGATCAATATCTGCTATTTCATCATCAATTTTCTTTGACCATAGAGTGGTTTTTCTGCATGATTTTCTATGAACATCATAATTGATAATAAAATTTTTATGCTCAACCTCAATCTTCACACACTTATCCATCACCATGGATATAGATTCTGATTTCTGATTTAGGATGTGTTGAAGCATCTAGCATCTGGAGTCTATGGTGGGAAAGATCGGAATTGTATCCACCAATTTCTTCAAATATTCAACAACAAAATCATGTCCCAGTGCTGATGATTCCGAATCAGACACCTTGCTCGGGGATTGTTCTTCTTCAATTTCCACCAACTTTCTTCTTGAAGAGCCACCAACATCCTTCTTCCTTATGATATCTTTTGTTGGGGTGTCCATAAGAACTTGCTTACCCTTATCAACTTTCTTAATGGGTTCCTCATCAGGAGATCCTTCCTCACTTTTAGAAAGTTGAACTATCTTGTCTTTATCATGTTTTTCCTTCTGTGCTCCTTCCTCAAGATAGTGCTTTTCATAGCTTTCTTCCTCAGATAATTCATTCTCTTTATCTTCCTCCTTATCTTCATCTTCCTTACCATATTTCTCATCTCCCTTTCCCAGAGTGACAAGCTTTGAGGACTCGGCCTCTGATGTTTAGAGTGGTAGTTTTTCTGACGGGTTTTCCTTCTCTTGATATTCCTCAACTTGTTTAATCAAGTAATCTATGTCACCACTAACTTCTTCTTCTTCTACTACTACTTCTTCCTCTTCTTGAACTTCTTCAACAACTTCTTCTTATACATCTTCAACAATTTATTTCTCTTTAGATTTTTCCGGAGTGAAGTAGTTCTTTCCAGGGGTCTCTGGTAATGTTTGAGCAACAAATGTTTCCGGTACAGGAATCTTCTCAGAAGCTACTTCTATGTATCTTAAAAGGGATTGTACAACTTTAACTTCAGAAATCTTCTTCTTCATCTTCTTCTCTTTTTCTACCTTCTCAAGGTATTCAGTAGTCTTTTCCCTTAAGGATTTAGCTTCAGCAGGGTCTAATCCGAATTGTGGTTTTCCTTCTTTCCTTTTCTCCTTATCTTCCCTCCATTTAGTAACCACCTCATCTGGATATGATTTATTTTTCTTAGTCTTGGGAGGTGAGGATTGGGTTTCCTTAGCTTTAGGGGTCTTGTCTTCAGCCACCACTTCCTTCAGCTTTCTATTCTTCCCTGCCTTCTTAGATGGCTCTGCTTTCTCTACATTTTCCGGAACAGATTCTGCCTCCTCCTCTGGAAGATCATAAAACTCACCTGACTATTTTGAAAAACTGACTTTCATCCTCTTTAAGGTGTCATCACTAATCAACATTACCTTACAATTACTCACCTTGTAAGTGCAAGCAACCTTGAAAGAATCAAGACACCGAATAATAAGCTTGGAGAGAAGAGCAGAATACATAATAATTTGAGCTTTTAAAGACCCATTCTTGATGTTCTGAACTATAATAAGAATGTGCCTCATCAGATTGATCTTTCTTAGATTTAACAAGAAATCCAAGATGTAAATATCACTTTTCTTTAGGTTATCCTTATCACCTCTTCTCGGAACGAAAAACCCTTGAACCCACAACTACAGAATCCGGTTTTTGGTGGAGAGATGGGAAATCTTTGCTATTTTGTCATCTTTGAGTCCAAGGCATTCCATTGCCTTCACTTTGCTAAAACTTCTTTGTACATCCAGTAACTTATGTGAACAAAATTCGGCTTCACCATCATATGATAAGCCCACCAAGCTTGCAGCCTTGGTGTAAGAAAGCTTGTAAGTCATGCCATAGCTCTTAAAGGAGAACTTTTCTCTTCCATCTTCTTCATAGAAGGAAACATACTCATAAAATTATAAAGCAAATCCATATAAACAACATCCTGATCCTTTGTCTTTGATATACAGAAATCTTCCCATCCATTTAGCTTGATATTATTAGCAATGAGAGAATCATACTTACTAAAAAAGTTCGTATGGACCAACCTTTCCCTGTAGTCTAACCAACTTGAGATTGGTTTGATGGTAGACATTTCTTGTGAAGTGGCTTTTACAAACATTCGAAATGGAGGAGAACTGAAATATTCGGAATGATCTTTAAGAACTGAGGCAAAGCTTCGACACACGAGGGCTTTGAAATCGATGTGGGACAGCATTAGGGGTACCCTTTTTATAGGCGATGGTGGTGACCTTTCATCTTCCAAAACCAATCTAACGGTTGAAAAAACTCCCTGATCTGATCTGACGGTTGAAAACATGCCCGTAAGGAAATATTTAATCTGATCTTTTGAGGTTTTAAGAAAAACATTCAGATTTAAGAAGAAATGAATCCGAAAAATTTTAAAAATAAAAAAAACTACCAGCAAGTAAAAATGACTATGAAAATGTTAGTAAGGAAATCATACCTTTAAGATTGGCTAGGAAGATTATTCATAATAGGTGATATTCTTCTTGAAGAAAATTTTGACTACGAAAAACTCATTACGAAAAAGTTTTATTGTAAAAGCTTTGAGTACCAAAACTCTAGTACAAAAAGTATGAGTACAAAAATTCCCATTACAAAAATTCTCATCACGAAAATTCTCATTAAGAAAATTCTCATTACGAAAAATTTTAGTACGAAAACTTCATAACGAAAATTTCCAGTATGAAAACTTCATTACGAAAATTTCCAGTACGAAAACTTCATTACAAAAATTTCCAGTACGAAAACTTCATTACGAAAATTTCCAGTACGAAAACTTCAAAAAACTTTATTACAAGAAACATGAAAAACACCATTACGAAAGACACAAAAAAACTTCATTACGAAAAATTTGAAAAACTTCATAACAGATGTACTCCCCCTATGAAAAGGAGTTTATTACTGTAAGGAGAATGGTTTAACAAGAAGTTAATGAAGGAAGATTGCCTCATGGTTATCATCCCTAACTTCTGTTTGATATATTCAAATCTATCAGAGGGTAAAGATTTTGTGAAAATGTCAGCAAGTTGATCTTGTGTTCCGATAAACTGAAGAATGATGTCTCCTTTTAGTGTGTGATCCCTAAGAAAGTGATGCCTAATATATATGTGATTTTCACGAGAGTGATGTGCAGGGTTTTTAATATGGGCAATGGCACTTGTGTTATCACACAAAATTTGAGTCTTAGTGAAACTCAAGCCATAGTCTGTGAGTATGTGTTGCATCCACAACACTTGAGCACAACAACTTCCAGCTGCTACATATTCAGCTTCAGTAGTGGATAGTGCTACTGAGTATTGCTTATTGCAAGACCACGAAACTAATGAATCTTCTAAGAAATGACATGTTCTGGATTTACTGTTTCTATCCATTCTACATCCACCAAAGTCAGCATCTGAAAAACTTTTTAAGATAAAATCATTTCTAGAAGTATAAAATAGTCCTAGATCCATGGTTCCCTTTAAGTAGCGAAAAATTCTTTTCACTTCCTTTAAATGAGATTCCTTAGGATTGGATTGATATCTTGCACATAAGAATACTGAAAACATTAAGTCTGGACGACTGGCTATCAAGTAAAGTAGACTTCCTATCATACCTCTAAAATATGTTTGATCTACTGGTTTCCCAGCTTCATCAAGATCAAGTGTGCTTGAGGTACCAATAGAAGTACTTATACTCTTAGTATTGTCATATCCATACTTTTTAAGAAGATCTTTAATATAATTATGTTGGGATATGTAGATTCCTTCTGGTTTTTGAGAAATTTGAAAACCAAGGAAAAATGTTAACTCACCCATCATACTCATTTCAAACTCAGATTTCATTAGATCTGCAATGGAATTAGTTAAATATTGCTGAGTTGAACCAAATATAATGTCATCAACATAAATTTTAACAATCAAAACATTTTTATTATCTTTCTTTATGAAAAGAGTTGGATCTGCATTTCCCTTAACATAGTTATTTTGAAGCAAAAATCCTGTAAGTCTATCATACCAAGCTCGTGGGGTTTGTTTAAGGCCACAAAAAGCTTTGATAAGTCTAAAAACATGATCAGGATGTTTTGTATCTTCAAAGACAGGAGGTTGTTCAACAAAAACTTCATCTTGAACATAACCATTAAGGAAATCACATTTTACCACTACGGGAAAAATGAGCAATTGCGACGGGTTATTTGCGACGGGAATAAATCCCGTCGCAAATAGTCATGTGAAAAACTTATTTGCGACGGGGGTATTTCCCCGTCGCAAATAAGGAGGCTTTTGCGACGGGATTGCTTTCCCCGTCGCAAATAGTTTTCCCGCGATGCGCGCCAAATCGCGGGAAACTTATTTGCGACGGGGGAATATTCCCGTCGCAAATAACCGGCGGCGGTAAAAGGTATTTGCGACGGGAATATTCCCCCGTCGCAAATACTATGTCGGCAGGGGTTATTTGCGACGGGACCCGTCACAAATAACTATTTACCGGTTGACCGTAATAAATGTTGGCTAAGGTATTTGCGACGGGTACCGTCGCAAATAGTATTATTTGCGACGGGAATCCCGTCGCAAATAATCCAACCTATAAATACCCCCATCCGTTTTTTTTCATTTCATTCTCATTCCTTATCTTCTCCTTCTCTCAAAATTATATTTCTAGAGTTGAGTTTTTCTCCAGTTTAATTTTTTTCTCCGGAGCTGATATTAAAGTTTTGAAGAACGATCAGAACAGATCAATTTTCAAGGTATTTATCTTCATTTTAATTTTTTATTTATTTTTAATTTTTTATTTATTATCAATTTTTTATTAGTTTCAATTATTATTAATTAGTTGTAATTTAATTATGTTTACATTGTTTTATTACTTAATAAATTTAAATTATTAGTATTGTTTATAGTTAATGGTAATTAGGAATAATTAGTAATAATTTTTAATAATTAAGAATAAATATTAATAATTAGTAATAAATACCAATAATTAGGAATAAGAACATTATTACATTATTAGTTTATTTTATTATTAATATTAAAATAATATAATTTTATATATATATACAATTCTTTTTTGATCTGTGTGTTTGCTGTCTTCACATGTATTATTTGTATGTGGAGATAGAAAACGCACAGATCAAAAAAGAATTGTATATAAATTAGAAAATTATATTATTTTAATATTAATAATAAAATATATTAATAATGTTATTATTTGTAATTATTGGTAATTATTTCTAATTATTGATAATTATTCATTTAATTACTAATAATTAGGAACAATTATCAATAATTATCAATAATTAAGAATAATTAGTAATAATTAGTAATAATTACCAATAATTAGTATTAATTACCTATAATTAGTATTAATTCCCAATAATTAGTATTAATTACCAATAATTAGTAATAATTAGGAATAATTAACAATAATTAGTAATAATTAACAATAATTAACAATAATTAGTAATAATTACCTATAATTAGTATTAATTACCAATAATTAGTATTAATTAACAATAATTAGTAATAATTAGTAATAATTAGGAATAATTAGTATTAATTAGGAATAATTAGTAATAATTACCAATAATTAGTAATAATTACCAATAATTAGTATTAATTACCAATAATTAGTATTAATTACCAATAATTAGTATTAATTACCAATAATTAGTATTAATTACCAATAATTAGTATTAATTACCAATAATTAGTATTAATTACCAATAATTAGTATTAATTACCAATAATTAGTATTAATTATTAATAATTACCAATAATTATCACTATTTAGTAATAATTAACAATAATTGCCAATAATTACCAATAATTAGTAATAATTATCAATAATTATTAATAATTACTAATAATTATCAATAATTAATAATAATTAGCAATAATTAGTAATAATTAGTAATAATTAGTAATAATTAGTAATAATTAGCAATAATTAGTAATAATTAGCAATAATTAGTAATAATTAGCAATAATTAGTAATAATTAGTAATAATTAGAAATAATTAGTAATAATTAGAAATAATTAGTAATAATTAACAATAATTAGTAATAATTACCAATAATTAGTAATAATTAGAAATAATTAGTAATAATTAACAATAATTAGTAATAATTAACGATAATTAGTAATAATTAACGATAATTAGTAATAATTAACAATAATTAGTAATAATTAGGAATAATTAGGAATAATTAGAATTAATTAGGAATAATTAGGATTAATTAGGAATAATTAGTATTAATTAGGAATAATTAGTAATAATTACCAATAATTAGTAATAATGATTATTAATTACCAATAATTAGTATTAATTACCAATAATTAGTATTAATTACCAATAATTAGTATTAATTACCAATAATTAGTATTAATTACCAATAATTAATATTAATTACCAATAATTAGTATTAATTACCAATGTTTAGTAATAATTAACAATAATTGCCAATAATTAACAATAATTAGTAATAATTAACAATAATTAGTAATAATTACCAATAATTATCAATAATTACTAATAATTATCCATAATTAATAATAATTAGCAATAATTAATAATAATTAGCAATAATTAATAATAATTAGCAATAATTAATAATAATTAGCAATAATTACTAATAATTAGCAATAATTAATAATAATTAGCAATAATTACTAATAATTAGCAATAATTACAAATAATTAGCAATAATTAGTAATAATTAGCAATAATTAGTAATAATTAGAAATAATTGGTAATAATTAGAAATAATTGGTAATAATTAGAAATAATTAGTAATAATTAGCAATAATTAGTAATAATTAGCAATAATTAGTAATAATTAGCAATAATTAGTAATAATTAGGAATAATTAGGAATAATTAGGAATAATTAGGAATAATTAGGAATAATTAGTATTAATTAGGAATAATTAGTATTAATTAGGAATAATTAGTAATAATTACCAATAATTAGTAATAATTAGAAATAATTAGTAATAATTAGCAATAATTAGTAATAATTAGCAATAATTCGTAATAATTAGAAATAATTAGTAATAATTAGCAATAATTAGGAATAATTAGTATTAATTAGGAATAATTAGTATTAATTACCAATAATTAGTAATAATGACCAATAATTAGTAATAATGACCAATAATTAGTAATAATGATTATTAATTACCAATAATTAGTATTAATTACCAATAATTAGTATTAATTACCAATAATTAGTATTAATTACCAATAATTAGTATTAATTACCAATAATTAGTATTAATTACCAATAATTAGTATTAATTACCAATATTTAGTATTAATTACCAATATTTAGTAATAATTAACAATAATTGCCAATAATTAACAATAATTAGTAATAATTACCAATAATTATCAATAATTATTAATAATTATCAATAATTAATAATAATTAGCAATAATTAGTAATAATTAGCAATAATTACTAATAATTAGCAATAATTAGTAATAATTAGAAATAATTAGTAATAATTAGAAATAATTAGTAATAATTAGTAATAATTAGTAATAATTAGTAATAATTAACAATAATTAGTAATAATTAGGAATAATTAGGAATAATTTGTATTAATTAGGAATAATTAGTAATAATTACCAATAATTAGTAATAATGATTATTAATTACCAATAATTAGTATTAATTACCAATAATTAGTATTAATTACCAATAATTAGTATTAATTACCAATAATCAGTATTAATTACCAATAATCACCAATAATTACCAATAATCACCAATGATTACCAATAATCACCAATAATTACCAATAATCACCAATAATTACCAATAATCACCAATAATTACCAATAATGACCAATATTTTCCAATATTTTCCAATAATTACCAATAATTACCAATATTTTCTAATAATTACCAATATTTACCAATAATTACTAATATTTACCAATAATTAGGAATAACTACCAAAAATTAAGAATAACTACCAATAATTTGGAATAATTACCAATAATTTGGAATAATTACCAATAATTTGGAATAATTACCAATAATTTGGAATAATTACCAATAATTTGAAATACTTACCAATAATTTGAAATACTTACCAATAATTTGGAATAATTACCTTATTACATTATTTGTATATTTTATTATTAATATTAAAATAATATAATTTTCTATATTATATACAATTCTCTTTCCATCTGTGTGTTTTCTGTCTCCACATGTAATATTCGCATTCTTTTTCAAAATTATCAACCTACTCGCCAATGGAGAGGTGAAAGTGAATGCGAATATTACATGTGGAGACAGAATGTTAAACACACAGATGAAAGGAGAATTGTATATAATATAAAAAATTATGTTATTTTAATATTAATAATAAAATACACTAATAATGTAATAATGTTATTATTATATAATTAATGTTTATGAAAAAATTATATTAGTATTATTAAAATAATAAAAAATCAATATAATATTAAAATTATCAATATTTGTAACATGTTTTGCTTTATTCTCAATATATTCAATCTTTACTTGAGTGTTTTTTCTAACAAATTATTCAAAACCAATAATGATTTTATATTTTATAGAGAAATATGGAACAACGAGGTCGTCAACAATCATTATTAGGTGACCGCATATGGATAAATCAACGTAGAAATCCAAACGGTTCTGGTTTAAATCCAGTATATGTTGAGGGTGTGGAGACTTTTTTATCATTTGCGGAATCAAATTCAGAATTTGTTTCAGAAGGAAAAATAAAATGCCCTTGCAGAAAATGTGCATTGAGAACGTTTGACACGTTTGACAAATACTATAATTAAAATAATTATTAATATTTGACACGTTTGACAAATACTATAATCAAAATGCCCTTGCGTTTTGGTTTTGAATGTAAAATAATTCTATTATTTTTATATTAATTAAAATAACTTATTAATATTTTTTTTATTTATGAATTATAATTGTAATATTATTATATTAATTAAATTATTTATTAATATTCTATTATTTTTATTTTTGAATTATAATTCTACTATTATTATAGTAATTAAAATAATTTATTATTTTCATTTGTAAATTATAATTCTATTATTATATTAATTAAAATAATTTATTAATAATTTATTTTTTTTATTTTTTTTATAGTATTTGCGACGGGATACTATGCCCGTCGCAAATACTAGTATTATTAATAGTTTTTTATTTTTTTTTTTAAAAGTATTTGCGACGGGTCCCGACTCCCGTCACAAATACTAGTATTATTAATTTTTTTTTATTTTTTTAAAAAAGAGTTTTTGCGACGGAACCGTCGCAAAAGCCATTTGCGACGGGTCCCGTCGCAAAAGGTATTTGCGACGGGTCCCGTCGCAAAAACTGTTTTAAAAGTTTTTTACAAAAATACGGAATACTATTTGCGACGGAGAGAATGCCCGTCGCAAAAAAAACGTCTTTAGCGACGGGCCCGTCGCAAATAAGTGTAGTTGCGACGGCGTTTTCAGCAACGGGCTATTTGCGACGGGACCCCGTCGCAAATGGCTATTTGCGACGGGATCCCGTCGCAAATAGCTCGTCGCAAATACCTGTTTTTCTAGTAGTGTACATCCATTTAAAAAATCTTGAAATTGAAGAATGATGCAAAGGCAAGTAAAATACGAATAGATTCAAGTCTAGTTACTGGAGTATAGGTTTCTTTATAGTCTATTCCTTCTTGTTGATTATAGCCTTTAGTAACCATTCTAGCTTTATTTCTTACGATGATTCCATTTTCATCACACTTATTTATGAAGACCCATTTTACTCCAATAACAGAGGTTTCTTAGGTCTTTCAACCAAGGTCCGGACTTTATTCCTTTCAAATTCATTTAGTTCATCTTGCATGGCTTTAATCCAATCATCATCACCTAAATCTTCATTAGTGCTTTTTGGTTCTAATTGGGAAAGGAATTCTAGATGATCTACTTCATTTCATAGGGAACTTCTAGTCCTTACAGGTTGATTCACATCACCAATGATACTATCACTCAGATGATTCTTAAGGAACGACTAGTTTGGGTTTTGTAAAACTTGTTCTTCAACATAGGGTAGGAAATATTCTGGGGTAAATGTTTCAGAAGCATCTTCTTGAACATTTTCCTTATCAGAAGGATCTTCTATCATAGGTTGATAATCAGTTTTTGTAAACACATCTGAGGATGTAGATTGGGGTTGTTTGAAAACAAAAGGACCAGTTTCATCAAATTTGACATGTACTGTTTCTTCAACAGTACAAGTGTTTTTGTTAAAAACTCTATAAGCCTTAGAATTTGTGGATTAGCCTAAGAAAATTCCTTCATCAGATTTTGGTGTGAATTTGTGTAAGTTATCTTTAGTATTCAGAATGAATACCTTGCATCCAAAAACCTTAAAGTAGGAAAGTCTAGGTTTTATACCATTCCATAACTCATAAGGAGTTTTATTAAGAAAAGGTCTAATTAAAACTCGATTTATAGTATAACAAGGAGTACTTACAGCTTCAGCCCAAAAATGTTTGGCAAAATAATACTCACTCAACATGGTTCTTATTATCTCTTAAAGAATTATATTTCTTCTTTGAACAACACCATTTTGTTGAGGTGTTCTGGGAGCTGAGAAGTTGTGAGTAATACCTTTTCTACTACAAAAAGTTTCAAAATTAGAATTTTGAAATTCTCCTCCATGATCACTATGAATAGTTTTCAATGGAAGGTTTTTCTCATTTTTTACTTGGGCTCTAAAACTTTTGAAATAAGAAAAAGTTTCAGACTTTTTTTCTAGAAAATAGACCCACGTAAATCTAGTGTGATAGTCAACCAAAACAAATACATAATACTTGCCCCTAATGCTTCCAGTTTGTGTTGCACCAAAAAGGTCCATGTGCACCAACTGTAGTGCATCAGTTGTTGAGACTTCACCGATTGATTTAAAACTTGATTTATGTTGCTTTCCATATTGACAAGGGTCACAAAATTTTGAATAATCAAATATAAGATCCGGTAGATCCTTAACTAAACCTTTCTTAGAGAGTTTTCATAAGTTCCTAAGGTTACAATGTCCTAAACTTCTATTCCATAACCAAAAATGATCTTCCATTGCACTAAGGTAAGGTAAGTCTTGGCTACTAAGGTCTTCTAAGTTTAGTGTGTAAACATTCTCTTGCCTATTTGAAGAAAGAATAAATTCTTCCTTGGAATTGTGTACTAAGCACTTATCATTCCTAAAATTCACAAGGTAGACTTCATCACATAATTGAATTATGCTGATGAGGTTTTGCTTAAGACCTTTAACAAACAAAACATTTGAAATCAAAGTTTTTCCAAGAAGAACAATGTTACCTATACCAATAATTTCTCCCTGAGCATTATCTCCAAAAGTTACTTTTCCTCCTTTCGTCTTGATAATCTTTTCAAAAATAGTTTTTGTTACCAGTCATATGTCGGGAACATCCACTATCCATGTACCATGTATTGTTGTTGGTAATTTACCTATTTTCCTGAAAATAAGAAAAAGGTTAGGTTTTCAGAATCCAGACTTGCTTGGATCCAGAAATTTCAGAAAGCAAAATTTTGGGTACCCACATCTTCTTAGAAAAATAAGCCTTATGAAATCCTAAAGATTGAGTTTTGTTTAAGGAACAATTCTTTGCCCAGTGACCACCACACTGACACTTTGTGTAGAATGGGGCACTTTGAGGAACAAAGTAGTTGTTACTAAAAATTAGTTTAGAAATTATGTAACCAAAACTAGAAGTATTCCTTTGAGGTCGAATTTGTGAATACATTTTATCAAAATTTTCTTTACCTAGGGTAAAGTTTGACAAACACTTCCTTCAAGAAAATATTTCGGATTTGAGTTTTATAACAAGGTTATTGTCTTCAAAAACATCTGATTTTGGGCTAGAGCTAGGCTCAAAAACATTTTTCTTAGAAATTACGTTTTCTAGATCTTTTGAAAGTTTATTCTTATCAGAACTTACTTCCTCAAGATTTTTTGAAATACTTTCAAAATCAGTATTTTTCTTATCAAGATCTTTAGAAAGATCTGATATTTCCTTAGTAAGAATAGTATTCCCAGAATTTTCCTTATCAAGTTTTTTCATGAGTTTTGAATTCTCATTTTCAAGAAGTTTGGAAAACTTAGAAACTTCTTCATAGGTAGGTAAAGTATTATCTTCATCAGAAGAGGATTCTTCATCTGAAGAGTTGTAATATTTACTATCATTATAATTCAAAGAAACACTGGTCAATGATTTAGCATTATGTACCTTAGCCATCAAGAAATGATTATCAATAGGTAGCCTGGCTGTAAGACCAAGATTATTCTGTCTAGAAGATTCATAATCTGAAGATTCATCTGAAGAGTATCCACCAATGGCACTCCATGTGTCATTGGATTTCAACACTTTCTTAGCTTTGGACTTGTAATAACTTTTTCTGTTTTTCTCAGAATGCCTCTCTTTTCTTTCTTTTCTCTTGAGCATAGGGCAATCATGTCTTATGTGTCCAGATCTCTTGAATTCATATCATGTGACCTCTGAATCTTTCTTATCTTTCCTTTCCTTCTTCTTATACTTGGATTGGAAATTTCTCTGTCTAGCTATCTTGTTCATCCTTCGAGCAAGATTTGCTAATTCATTTTCCGAGGACTCACTTCTAATAGATTTGGAATGGATAACAAATTTCTTAGATCTGGATCTAGTAACTCTCTCAGGAGTCTTAGCTTTCATATGATTGGAATTAGTAGTAAAAGCTACATTTCCATTCCCATTCTTCTTCTTCACAATATCAACATCTCTCTTCATTATAATCTCATGCTGAAGAAGAGTTCCAAACAACTCATCAAGGGTAATCTGAGTAACCTTTCTATTCTCATCAATTGTAGTCCTTTTAGATTCCCACTCATTTGGCATGATGTCGATGATCTTGTCAACATGGGCTTCATCATCTAGACCTTTCTCTCCCATTGATTGAAAACTGTTCACTATAGTCATGAATCTCTGTTGAAATTTTCATATGGGTTCACCATAAGGAAAACTAAAACCATGATAGTTAGCTCTAAGCATGGCTCTTCTTGTTTTAATTACTTTGGAAGTTCCAAAGTGAGTAACTTCTAGTTTCTTCCATATATAATTTGCTGCTTTACAAGAAGAAATTTGGCTATATATATTTCTAGTCATTGAACAAAGTAAAGTATTGCGTAACTTATAGTTGAGTTGGTAATCATGTTTTTCTTGATTTGTAAAGGCACTTACTTCTTTATCAGGAATCTTGTATCCACCAATAAGCATAACAAAATTTTCAACCCCAGTGTTGATAATGAAAGTCTTCATGTGATCTCTCCAATATTCGTAATCATTTCCATCAAAGATTGGTGGTCTGGTAGGATTTAGGTTGTCTATAGAACCAACATTGATTCCTGCTATCCTTAAGAAAAACTTTGGTGCACAAACTTGTTAGAAGAAAAAGTTTGTAAACAAAGAAGATATTCTAATCAAGAAAAAAAATTGTATCTCTAAGAAAAAAAAGGTGAATCCGAACTATGATTCCTAAAAGTAGATTCCAAAAATATGAATATGAATTTTCAATTCCAAGAATTCTCTTCTGAATCTAATCGTGAGATTAATTCAGATGGAACCAAATGCTCTGATACCAATTGTTAGGATGGTATGTGACTGAGTATGATATACTCTATAATACCAAACGTAGGATCGAAATAAGAATGAGATTTTCAGATACAAGAGGGGGTGAATTGTACCTTTTAAAAATTCCCTTAGGAAATTTTTAGGATGATTATGTTTAAAAAAGTTAAACAAGATAATTCACAAGACCTCTATGAGTTCTAATTACTTGATAAATTCTGGAAAAGTGATTCTGGAAATGAAACTTAACAAAAGTTACAAGGATTAAGATTCTACCTTAAAGCGTATATAATCTAACTAAATCAGAGTAGAAGTAAGGAAGTATAAGAAAGTTATATTTTCCTTAAAAATAAAAAATGGAAAGTGGAAAACAAATTAGTAACACTACAAGTAACAAACAATAACTCTTTTAACCCAAAGAGAAGGGTATCCAACAACCTTGGATAAATGTCCCTTGATTTATACTTTCAAGAAAGTCTGTCTTACCCACACCAGGATAAGCCCTCGATACGAAGATCGGAGTCTGTCTTGCTATCCCCGCAAGACCTCAACTATCAGGTAGTCGGCACCTCTGTCTTCCTCAGTAATGAAGCCCTCAACTTCAAGGTGTTGAAACCTCTATCTTCCTATCCCCGGAAGCCCTCGATTGTACACAACAACAATCAGAGTCGCACAAAGCAAATCTGTACAAGAAAAAGTTTTAACAAGCCGTTCAAACTTTCTGCACGAATCTTGAGAGTTGATAAGAGTATATCTCTCTAGAAATCACTTCAATAGCATGTAAGCACAGATGTCAGAGTTTTGTCAAAGTTCTGGATTCTTTTAAAATGATCTCCTATTTATAGGCGAAGCTCCAACGGTCGACTCCCTCCTCCAATGGTCATATTTCTCCTTGAATTTCGGAGGGACCTGTACATGTGTCACTCAACCAACGGTTAGTCAATAACTAAAAGCACGACATTGTTTTGTAATGAAATAAGTGTAATCATAAGTAAAACTGAAGTTCAGAATGTAAGCAAATAAAAGTTCTAAGTCTAACCAAAATGGAATTCAGAGTCTATGATAAAGAGATATTCAGATTCTGTTTTGTAGGAATTCGGAACCTGAATTTTGTAGAAATCCGGAGTCTGAATTTCAAGGAAATTCGAAGTCTCGTTTTACTAGTATTTAGAACCAGAACTTACAAAGTTCGGAGTTAGAACTTAGATAAGTTTGTAATCAGAATTCGGAGTCGAACTACGTGAGAGTTCGTATCTAGAATTCGGAGTGGAACTTCATGAAAGTTTGTACTTGGAATTCGGAGTGGAACTTCATGAGAGTTCGTGTCCAGAATTTGGAGTGGAACTTCATGAGAGTTCGTATCCAGAATTTGGAATAGAACTTCATTAGAGTTCGTATCCAAAATTCGGAGTGGAACTTCATTAGAGTTCATATCCAGAATTCGGGGTGGAACTTCCTAAGAGTTCGTATCTAGAATTTGGAATGGAACTTCATTAGAGTTCGTATCCAGATTTCAGAGTGGAAATTCATTAGAGTTCATACTCAGAATTCAGATCCTAAAACAGAATGCTTCATATCTAAGTATCATTTGATTCCGAGTTTTTAGATATGAATCCAATTTTTATGCTTAAGAAAAATATTGATATGAACAATGAAAACATGGTAGGGGTAAATTCCTTTGGGAAGGAAATTTTCCTTATAAAAGTAAAATATAGATTTTCTTAAGTATAATTTGTTTGTGATTTTCAAAACAAGAAGGAATGGAAAAGTCATAAGGAAAACCTTATTGACTCAACACTAGGACCAAGACTTTTCTTCCCTGATTTCATTCTGTTTGAATCTAGATTTAAATTCTGTATGTAATTATTTTAATTGCATGTTTTCCAAATCCCTCAAAAACATTGTTTTCAATAATTATTAAAAAAACCAAAAAGAATTAGATTAGGTGAATTAGAATTAGTGATTGATCCGACTGTAACACTCCTCAAGTGAGATGACCCTGGTCAGCCACTGTGCTTTATTAGGAAAATAAATTTTCTTTTTCCATGCACTATGACAGGCGTCCGTCATGTATTAAAACTCAGTAGGCTAGCTCAATAATATATTCCCAGTGCACTTCCTTTAAAATAAAAGAAACATCAATTTAAATTTTGAACTACAATATATAAAAGTATGATTTTCTACAAATTTTACTTAAAAAAAAACTACAACTCATTGCCTTTACTCATTTCCAAAAATAGATTCATTTCAGTAGTGTGCCGTTATAATTTTCAAGGGGAAAGTGATGTCTATATTTTTCATCTTGTAAAAAGAGGGTAAACACTTTACTTGAATTTTTTTTCATAAACCTTATTAAAATCAACCCACCACTTTACAAGAAAAACGATACACAAGACAACACTATTGTAATCACACAACAAGGGCATTGTAAATATACATACAAGTGTCACATTCATCGCTACAAGTAACTACAAGCCAAAAGACATGGGTGAACCTAGGAAATAAAGAATAATCCAGAATGAACCAATACCCGAGACCCCATCTACGGTAGCATTCCACACATGATGAAATTAAAACACTTAATACACTCATTCATCCTTTCTTAGGGAAGACTGAAGGAAAATTTCATAGCAATAAACCCAATATATCCACCTACTATGGGCCACTGGTCAGTACTATGATCTACAAGTGAAACAATCATTCTTAGAAAATTATCTAAATATTCTAGGTTACCATGTATCAAGTATTTAATGGGGGTGAGCCAATTTATGCTAGCTGAGTTTCCAATAAAAAAATATATAATAATAATTCACAACAGGCATCACCCCAAGTCACTCCAAGGACCGATCTCATGCCACATAACAAATAGGAAACAAATATTCTAACCTAAGGCACTCTAATAATGGATCAAAATGATTCTAAAATGGGGAAATCCCATCCATTATATACGCATACTAGTCATGATAACATCCAAAGGAGGTTTTTTATAGTAATCAGTTTCACCATTTTCACAAAGATGCCAAACGGGTCTTTAAGCATTTTACCAAACCAATGTTTATCAAAGGTACAAATTTCAATTTTCGTAAAAGGGGGTTTAAACACACCATTTTCACTAAAAGTTTACATAAAACCCTTAAAACATTCAGGTTGCACATTCAACATACAACCATTTTTATCAAAATGCCAAACAGGCCTTCCCTTCGGCAACACATGCCAAAACATGCTAAAAACCAATACCCATTTGTTTATAAAATCAAAACCACTTTACAAAACCATAAAAGGACCCCCAAAATATCATTTCTCATGCTTCAAATACTTTAATAAATTAAAAAAAATCATTTTATAACACACTTATCACATAAGATCCAAACAGGCACTTTACCGAAAACAAGGCATGAAATATTTAATAAAAAAATATCATTTAACACTCAAAAAGGTGTAAATAAAAAAAATTTATGCCATAAATTCATTTGAGATACTAGAACATTTTATATATATCACAAACTAGGTGTGAAAGCTAATGTAACATTTTATTAAATACTATGAGTGCACATTTTAACCAAAATAATACTAAGTTTCACAAAACAAGGCATAAACCACCATTTTCACATTAAAAAATTAAACCAAGGGTTTCATAGCAACAAATAAAACATATAAAAGGTAAGAACAAAAAAAATAGATGAAACTTAAATGATAAAAGGCAATTGCATGGGATATCCTACCTCAAATCTATGGCAAAATGAAAACACACACTTAAAACTGCTTGACGTGGGTTCCAAAACCCTAAATTTATGAAGAACAACCCTAAAGGAACAAAATACCCATAAAAATCATGTAAAAACATAACCCTAGGTTGAGCATGACCAAGGGAGAAGATAAAACCAATAAATAATTGAATAAGGAGAAGGAGGGAGGATAAAGGAGAGGAGAATTACCTTGGAAACCTAACCCAACTTGAGGGTTTCTTAGATCCACATCAAAGGAGCAAGGGGGAAGGATTGGAGAGCAAGGGAGTGTACTCCCTAGGTCTGGACGAACCTGGGGAAGAATATTTGGGAGCAAAAGGGTCTAAAAATCATGATGGGGGAAACTTTTAAAATTACAATTTTTCATTCTAGGTTGTGTTACATGGTTTATTAAACCGTGCACCAAACCATGTGGCAGCTACGGTTTGAAAATTAATCTTCCAAATAGTTACCCCTAAGCTATTTCACGACCATGCACCAACCATGAGTAAGACCTTTTTATTCCAAAAAATTTATGTTTTCTCCAAAACTCCCAAAAAAACCAGGGACCAACCATGAGGGAAAGATTAGACAAGGAAGACACTACAAAACTCAACACCCGTCACACCCAAAACCCATGAAAAATACCTAAATTCACAAAGAACTGGAACATAAACCAAAACTTGAAAAACCAAGTGTGACAATTCTTCCCACCATTAAAGTTTTCTTCCCCCAGAAATCCATAACACAATCCAGTAGGTTGATCAATGTCTAAGGGTTCCACATCAACATGATCCAACCTCTTAAACCATGAAAATTTCACTCATCAAAAATGGAACTTAAGACTCCTGTCTCAAACAAAACAACAACTCACAACCACTTCCTGAGAAACACTGAAAGGATCAAGCAACTATATCCACAACCAATCCAAAAACCAGATTTTTGGGCCTTCTCCCAATGAACCCAATGATCACCCAAACCAAAGAGCACTCGTAAATGCCAAAGATTTCAAGGGAGGTCGGAACGGACTCCCAACCATTAGAAAACACCAAAAACTAAAAAATAATTAAAAAGGAATCTATAAGAGACCCGTAGTGGGTCTCCCCACCATTAAGGAACAACTAGAAACAACCAAACAAGAATTTATCATGATCCAAAATTAGACCTTCCCACACAGGCCAAAAAAAGTTCCCTTATAATGGCCTATCCTCCCAGGCCAAGAAGAATGAAACAAGAATTTTTAAACTTCCCAATCCTGAACGGAGGGGATAAATCTGATCTAACAAACACTACACAAACCAAAAACCACCACCACACAAGGCAGGGAGGGAAGGGGCCCAATGATTGGACCATTGAAACCATGAATGACAACTAGCCACCACTCTCTATAACATGAGAGAAAATTCATAGTGTTGAGAAGCCACAATGAAAACACTAGAACTGCCTCACCACAATAGTAAAGGCATGAACTTAAGAAAACCCCTTAAACCTATAGGGTTCATGACTATACTCTAGATTCACTTCGAGACCTATGACTAGAGCTCTTATATATGAAGCATCCACTACCTCATAGTCAGGAACTACTAATCCCAAACCGGAACATGCATCACACGATTAGATAAAGATAAAGATAAAAAATTTCTAGAATAGAAACCACACTTCCATTGGAAAAAAAGAGTCTTCAAAGGACCCACAACATCCCTTAAATTACAAAAACCAAAACACCATATGCACAATCACCATGTTAAAAGATCCCTTACACTAGGAGGAAAATTACAAAAGGAAACTTTAAACAACTTCCAATAGCACATCACTTATGAGAATTACCTCCATGACACTTTCTAGAAACGCCTTAACAAAATCACTACAAGTGACCCAAGCATCTAAAAGCATGGAAGGGCTTAGGAGTACTTGGAAATGATGAACTATTGTGACCCATCTTGCTACACTGATAGCATAGAAAAATATCCTACCCAAAAGAGGTTGATGAGAGATCTTGGAGTCTTTTGATTCCATGACCCACTCCATAAATTTTCAACTACTTCATCATCTCCTTTTCATAATCTTCACCACTGTTCCTAGGAATTGAATGAGTAAGGACTACTTCGAGTGCTCCCACCATCATGAATTTGACATGAAAATCTTGCCTCACCACATCGGTAAACAAAGTTAGATTGATCTCTAACACCTTTGACTGCAGATCGGGACGAAGCGTCGCCTCAAAATGCCGAGCCTTCAAAGAGACATATGCAGCATACCCTAAGTCATAAGGGACCATATCAACAATGTGATGGAAATACTCCAACACTGAACCATCACAATGTTAAAAACAACCCAACTCCATTCCATTTTCACCATTTATTTATTAGAGAAATATTGACAAATGAACAAAGCCTTGAAGAATTCCTAAGTAATATCTTCACGAGGCTTGTTATGCGATACTGACTTCCACCAATTCCATGAAAAACCTTCAAGCATGAAAGTCTCAAACTTAACCTTCAACAACTTGGGTAAATTGATGAGGTTAAATTTCATTTCAATCTTTTTCATCCACTCTTTCGCTTCGAGAGGATCCTCTTGTCCATAAAAGAGAGGTGGATCTAGCTTCTGAAACTCAAGAATGAAATCCCTAGGTTGATCAACCGAAAATCCTGCTACCGAGGAATCAAACATAGCTGCACTACAATCACCCATTGAAGCTCCATGGGGACAACTGCTGGACAAAGAAAATCCTAGAACTAAATCAAGGGTAGATCAACAACAAAAATCCTCAAGAATAAACACTGTATAGGTGACATGATTTGAATACAAGAGAACAAGACACTATAACATCAAAACTTTATTTTTGAAAAAATATTTAAATTTAAACAAACTTGGTGGGTTGATCACTCTCCATTGGTATTCTTTAGAGTCTCACTCACTTTCATGTTTTCATGCCACTCCACACACCCATCCGCCATGCCATACCGGGCATCCATTCACATTCCCATATACCACCATGCATGTAAGTACCCATAAGAACACCACATATGAAATAAAACAATCTCATTTCCCAAAATAAATCATTCAAACCATTTCAAAAATCATGAACCTTACGAAGGTACATTAACCACCAAGTCAAACCCATTTTTAGATTCACATATCAAACCATTTTACCATACTTGAAAATGAAACCCCTTATATTTCCATCAAAAATCAATTTCACTTTTATAAAAACATTTTCTATCATCTCAATAAACCTATTTTCATAAAACCATTTGATTAAAAACTCACTCATTTTTCATTTAAAACAACTTCCAAAACAACCATTTGTTTTCCATAAACCCCAAATGGTCATTTAATAAAAACTCATTTTTAAGGTCTTCCACAAATTAAATTCTAAAAATCCTTTTTCCCACTTTCCAAAATCCAACTATTACCATTAAAATACCATTTTCCACAAACCCAACACAAGGGTTTTTCAAAAAAAAATTCAGAATTCACAGAAAACCCAAAACAACTCACAAAAGGGAACTAGTGTTGGTGGGTGACTTGACCATATGGTTGGCAGTCATATGAAAAACACACCACCAACATAGAGAGCCTTCTAGGACTATGCCCCCGGGTCCACATGGTTTGTCAAGCCCTGTGAGATCACAGTGACCACTAGCTTGACTCCCTTTTCATAACCCAATCACCAAACAATTCCTAAATACCCAAGAAACTAATAAAACCGAACTTCCCATGGAAACCTGAGGATCAAAATGAGTAAGAGTTCACGACGCTCTTCCCACACCTACCCCTAAAGTCCCAAAAATCCTACTCCATCTACTCGGACATCCCCAAAATAATAAAGTGCACTCTGAAAAGTAAGGTTTGCTAAGAGATGACCTGCTCTAATACCATTTTATCATGAACCAACCTGGGTCATCCCTAAACCAGTCATCCGAGCCAATACGTGGCAATGACTGAAGGGCGTTCTCAATCCCCATGGTCTGTCAATTAGTTTCATCCATCATTAGAGTATACAAGGTAATGATTTATACCAATAAATAAACCATAAAAAATAGTGTAAAGAAACCAAAAAAACCACTATATATAAAAATAAGCTAAACAACTTTTATACACAATCTGAAAATTTACACCAACTGCACAAAACAACCAACTAGATAAGAGGAAAAAACTATCTATATATGACCATATTGTTCACTCTCTGACACAATGATCAAATGTCACTCAAGGCGATCGAACCTAAGCTAAAACCTACACAAGGGATAAAAACAAATAAGAACTATTGGTATGAGTATTAAAACTTAGTAGGCTAGCCTGATAATCCATTCCCAATGCACTTCCTTTAAAATAAAAGAAACATTAATTTCAAGTTTGAACTATAATATATAAAAGTATGATTTTATACACATTTTACTTAATAATAGACTACAACTCATTTCCCTTACTCATTTCCAAAATAGATCCATTTCAGTAGTGTGTCATTAGCATTTTCAAGGGGAAAGTGATGTCTATATTTTTTAGCTTGCATGAAGAGGGTAAAACACTTTACTTGATTTTTTTTCATAAACCTTATAAAAATCAACCCATAATTTTCCAAGAAAAATGATACACAAGATGAAACTATAGTAATCACACAACAAGGGCAATGTAAATATACATACAAGTTTCACATTCATCATTGCAAGCAACTACAAGCCAATAGACATGGGTGAACCTAGGAAATAAAGAACAATCTAGAAGACACAAATACCTAAGACCCCATATACGGTAGCATGCCACACACAATGAAATCAAAACACTCAATAAGCTCGTCCATCCTTTCTCAAGGCAAGCTGAGGTAAAATTCCATAGCAATAAGGCCAATATATCCACCTACTATAGGCCACTGGTCAGTACTGTGACCCACCAGTGCAACAAAAATTCTTAGAAAATTCTCTTAATATGTTAGGTTCTCATGTCTCAAGTATTTAATGGAGGTGATCCAACTGATGCCAGCTGAACATCCAATCAAAACATATATATAATAATAATTCACAATAGGAATCACCCCGAGTCACTCCAAGGACCGATCTCATGCCACATAACAAACAGATAATAAAGAGTCCAACCCAAGGCACTCTAATAATGAATCATAATGATTCCATAGCTAGGTCATCCCATTTATTATATACATATAATAGGCATAAAAACATCCAAAGGAGGTTTTCCATAATAAGCAGTTTCACCATTTTCATAAAGATTTCAAACGAGCCTTTAAGAATTTTACCAAACCAACATTTATCAAAGGTAAAAATTTCACTTTTCATAAAAGGGGGTGTAAACACACCATTTTCATTAACTAAACATTTATATAAAACCCTTAAAACATTCAGGCTGCACATTCAACATACAACCATTTTTATCAAAATGTCAAATGAGCCTTCCCTTCAACAATACATGCCAAAACATGCTAAAAACCAATACCCATTTGTTTATAAAATCAAAAAAACTTTTCACATCTATAAAAGGACCCCAAAAATATAATTTCATACACTTATAATACTTTAATAAATTCAAAAAAATCATTTTATAACATGATTATCACATAAGATCCAACCAGACACTGTACCAAAAACAAGGCATGCAATATTTAACAAAAAAATATTATTTAACACTCAAAAAGGTGTAAAGCCCAAATTTTCATGCCATAAATTCATTTAATCTACTGTAACATGTTTTACATATCAAAAACTAGGTGCGAAATCTAATAGAACATTTTATTAAATACCAGGAGTGCACATTTTAACCAAAACAATCCTAAGTTTTACAAAACAAGGCATAAAACACCATTTTCACATAAAATAATTAAACCAAGGGTTTCACAACAAATAATAACATATATAAATTTTTTAAAAAACAAGAAAAAAATGAAACTTAAATGATAAAGGCAAGTGCATGGGATGTCCTACCTCAAATCTATGGTGGAATGGAAACACACACCCGAAACTGCTTATCGTGGGTTACAAAACCCTAAATCTATGAATACAATCCCTAAAGGAACAAAAACCCCATAAAAAATCATGGAAAAATAGAACCCTAGGTCAATCATGACCAGGGGAGAAGAGAAAACCAAGAAAAAATGGAAGAAGGAGAAGGAGGGATGAGAAAGAAGAGGAGAATTTCCTTGGAAACCTAGCCCAACTTGAGGGTTTCTTAGATCCACATTAAAGGAGAAAGGGGGAAGGCTTGGAGAGTAAGGGAAAGTCCTACATAGGTTTGGAAGAACCTGGGGAAGAATATTTGGGTGAAAAAGGGTCTAAAAATCTCAAGGGTGGAAACTTGTAAAATTATAATTTTTTATTCTTGGCAGTGCCGCACGGTTAGGTCGCACGGTTTATTAAACTCTGCACCAAACCATGCAGCAGCTACGGTTCAAAAATTAACCTGCCGCATGGTTACCCCAAATCTACTGCACAACCATGCGCCAACCGTGTGCAGGACCTTTTCATGCCAAAAACTCTATGTTTTCTCCAAAAACTCCCAAAAAACCAGGGACTAACCATGAGGGAAATATTAGACAAGGAAGACACTAAAAAATCAACACCCGTCACACCTGAAACCCAAGAAAAAGACTGGAATTCCCAAAAAACTAGAATATAAACCAAAAATTGAAAAACTGGGTGTGACATATCACCACTTAATTATTTATGTAGGGCAACATCCTAATCATATCATATATAACTCTTGGATAGTCGAGCAAACAACCCTTTGTCCAATCCATCATATGGATAAAATTAACTCAATTACTATAGTAACTTAATCCTATTAGGGCCTCTAGGATAGTGTAAACCAAAACAAGTGCCAATAAAAAGCTAACAAAGGAAAAATATATGGGTACCCAACTTTGGAATGACTTACCCAAGGACATTCTGGTGTCACATATCCTTGCTTTCCTTACACAAAATAATCCAGGGGCACCATGATTTGACATGACTAACCCATTTGGATGATCGAGGTATTAATAAGTGCTATTTTGGAAGGAATATAACACTTAGTATTTGAAGGGGATTTTAGTCTCACCATCTTATCTCATGTTATTACCTTTTATATATGTGTGCTTCTAGTAATTTAGTTTAGAATCTTATTCCCTCTACCAAATCAATATGTACAAACCATATTTATGTATAACTCTTTACACAACCCTTGAGTTTGTGTTATTTACCCAAAAATAGAAGTCTAAAATATTCATACATACCCAGATGCATCATATGCATAAGTTACATGAACACTTCATGAAAAGGCATAAATTTATCCTCATGAGTAAGCCTTGAGAGATAGATAGCCAAACCCATTCACCAGCCCAGACAAGGCATAAGCCTCTAGGTATTTGGGTAATCCAACCCCAAGTCCCACTACCCGGGGATACTTTTATCAAGAGAGAATCAAATGCATCATAACTCTAATACCTAATATGTACAAACTATATTCAACAAATAGATTCAATTTTATTACTGCAATTACAAACCAAGGTCAAGGTAGATGAAAAACTAAATTCATTATGGATTCAATCCTAGAATGAAATTAAAGTCTCTACCATAGAATCATTTTTAAAACTTTAAACTAAAGCATGTGCAATATTCAAATTTCTTAATTTTTTTACTAAACATGGATATAGAAAGGAACAACCTTTTAAATAAATGAGCAATTTAGATATTTAAACATGAAATAAATAATTATGAACAATTCATAAATAAAATCCAATTATAAACCCTTTTATAATTTTCAACATTAACATTATGGTCATTCCATGATTTAATATAATAATATAAAATCTTTCATATTTATCTTTATATTTCATTTCAACTCTAAATATATGATATCATATTAATTATAAATGATTTATAATCCAATTTCTATTATGTAAACATTTTACACAATCTAAATATCATATACTTATTTATTATTTAAAATTTGATCAAATCAATCATTAAAACACCTTTTGACGTGGCTTAAATAATACCCAAATAAGGCCCCATTAATTTGAACAATTAAAATTAATTAATTATGAAAAATTCATAATTTAAATACAAACATTTTACATTTTGGCCTTATTTCATAATTTATTTCTCTATAAATTATTTCTTATGATTTATAAATAAACACTTTTATTTCTATATCATAATAATTTCCATATAATTTGTTAAAAGGTATTTAAAATATCAACATTTTATATTTGGTAATAAAATTCAAAAAAATTTAATTAATTTAATCATAAACAATTTATAATTAATTAATTTAATTATAAGCTATTCATTATTAATTAATTTAATTATAAACAATTTATAATTAATTAACTTATAAACCTTTTATAAATTAAAATATCCCAAAATAAATTTTATAATGATTTATAAACATTTTATAAACCATTAAAATCATTAAAGAAATTAAACAAAAATTAAAATCTTTACTATTTAACCTTATGTCGGAACCACATTCTGTGTAAGGGTAACTTCTTTCCCCCCTTACACAGACCACTCTGTGTAAGTGTAAGGTGATTCTAGAGCTGCTGTGCAAAGGTATACACACTCTGCCCTTATAAAGACACTCTTCATACGGGTAAGACCCTAAAGTAGTTGGATCTCATATGGGTATAATCCCTTTACCCTTACATAGACAATCTATGTAAGGGTATAAAGGCCCCAACCCTTATGCAACACCACTTGTATATGGGTATGGTGGAAACAAAACTTACATAACACCTCATGTAAGGGTAATACCTTTATTCAACACCCTTATAGAGCACCTCACGTAAGAGAAAGTCTCCTGATTACCTTTATGCAATACCCTCATGCAGTGCATCACATAAGGGTAAGGCACCTGATTACCTTTACGCAGTACCCTTATGTAGTGATTCGCATAATGTTTAAGTTGTAGTGACCCTTACATAACACCTTTACATAATCTCTTGCATATAGGTAACATAATAGCAACCTTTACACAACTATTTGTGTAAGGTTAAGCCTTGGGAGTCCTTTCTTATATAAGGGTGATGCCTAGTTACCTTTATGTATCCCATCTACGTAAGGGTAAACCCAATTTTCTAAAGTTTCGTAAAACCTAAAAATTACAACTCTATTTTGAGATTCTTCTTCATTTCAATGCTAGATTTCATAAATCCAAATCATGGGTTCAGTTTGATACCACTATAAGGTTTTTTAGAAGTCTAATAAAAGTTATTAATAATAGTATAAGCAAATAGAAACCTTTTCTAATGATCTCCCATGCATGATATATGAAATTTGTAATAAAACTAGAAATGAAGAACACTAAAAAACTGAGCATACCTATCACCAAATCACTGCATCAACTTTTGATCTTTATATTTATATTTGTTTGATAAAGATCACACTAGTGACAAACATAATAATCCCACCTCCGTAGTGTATCCATGGGCCAACCGAATCACATGTTGTACATGCATTACTCCTTATCCTTCATGATTTACTAGAATCGCATGATATAAAGAAGGTAAGAGAAAGAGAACTTTGGTTCAAGGAGTATCAACCATTTATGAAAACAATCACACCCCCATACTACCATTATATAATAGTATTTATATAATCCATAAGGAAAATCCTTAGGCTATAGAATTTACTCATGCATTAAAACTCATGTAAAAATTCCAAGGCTAGTTCATGCATCATATTAATTTAATCCCTATATATTTTATATAAATATGAAATGATTTCATTTAATGATATCTTTAAATTAGTTCAACTATTCAAATATTAACACACTTAAAATTCAGCTGTTCATTTGATCAAAGGTGTAAGATTTCATGAAATCTTATTTCATGCATGCATATCGATTTCCCATTCACATGATATAGCCATGAATCACATCTATAATATAACTTTAGGGAATATCTTCTTTACTTTAGAGAATAATAAAGGAAAATATATTACATTTCATTATCTTGTTGGCATATATATAGGTTACATGAGAATACATTCAATGACCCAAATTGATCCCTATTCCCCAAGAAATATCTAATTATTAAAATTAAAGACACAAGATAAATCTTTAAAAATAAATATCCTTGATAATTTTCATTAATGAGAATTAAACTCATGAAAATAAACACCCATGGAAACTATGGCATTCATAATAATAATATTATTTAGTAACTAAAACAACCTGAACATAAACACCCCATAATTACATGTTTTAAAAAAATATTAAAACACTTACATTACAAATATCATTAGGTTTAGAGTTTTAGAGAATTAGGACACATAAACTTTAACAATACATAACAAACCACCCTTTTAAACTTAGTATGAATCTATTTATTACACAATAAATGTTCTTCCCACTTGATTCATTTATTACTAATCATCATAACTTGAATATTAACTTAATTACCATCCCTACTCATCCTTAATCCCTGTAAAAATAATTATAAAACTTGGTATGGGAATATAAATATTAGTAATGGGTAAGCAAAAAGAATAAAATCATTAGGATATCAAATACTTGAAATCTTATGAATAAGAATTTTGAGAAAAACATTTAACTCATATAAGATCATAAACTTATATTCAATCATGAAACTAACTTCATAAATCATATTGATGGGATACAAATGGGATCATAAATAAAAATCATATGAAATCAAAAAAGGGAGCAAAATATTCAAGAAATTTTCTTAGGTCATCATAATCATATTCTATGTAATCACTCATAATCATCCATAATGGAATATTCTAATTGGATAATTCCAAAATAATTTCTTCATAGAATAAATCATTACCCAATGAATTAGGTGGATATATAATTTCAAGTCCATAGATCTTCCAATAATTATACCATGAACAAAACACATGGAATATTTCATTTCAATACAAAATCATGAACATTAAAGTTAGCCCATGAAAAGATAATGAATGAAATAAAACTGGTTAAACGATTACTTGTTGAGAGGAAAATGAAAGTGAATTATATAATATAAATGAATAAAGATAAATAATAATATGATAAATATTATTATTATATAACATTATATAGATATTTAATATAATAACAAAGATAATAATTTCAAATAACTAGAGGAAAGGATAAAGAGAAACCCCTTATAAATATCAAAACATGTGAAGTAAAAATTTATCACGGAAGAAATTATGTGATAGAAATGTAAATAATTATATAAGAAGAGGAAATAAAATTTAAAATAATAAAAGGGTAGAATATACCCAATCTTATATAAATATAGTCATATAATAAAGGATATAACTCAATTAAAGCAAATTGAGTCAAGAATACCCTTACCTTGATCCTTAGTTTGCTTCTTAAGTTCTCTATATTCACAAATAATCAAATTATATTAATTATTTAATTGATTAAAAACTTTTTAATTTATATTTTAAGAATTATTATTATTTTTATTCATTAATTATCACACATTATTCATTTTTTGGATTAATTTTTCTCGTGTTTGTTGTGTTGAGGTTGTTTGGTCTATAATTCCAAAACACCTTTGGTATAAACGTAATAGTCAAAGATCCTTATAAAATGGTTAAATAAGATTAAAAAGTGTTAATTTATATGTTTTATGTCATTATAGAATCAAAAGAGTTCAATATATTTGGAAATAGTTACAATTTTAAAAAACTTCATTGATAAGGTTGTTTTAGATGCTTCAAAATTACTTTTGTTATTTACTTTTAACATCATTATTATCATGAATATTTTATTATTAAAGAATCGTAAAAAATAAATTTCTTGATTATTAATTTTAAATTGAATAATGAAATCCATTTTTAATAATATTCATGAATGTATTAAGTGAAAAATAAAGCATCATTGTTCACTTAGGTAAAGTAAAACCACCACAAGTAAATGATGTTTTCTAGAAGAGTTTAAAATAAGAGAAAAAATAATAAAAATTTTAGTTGAATAAAAACATTTGAGAATAATTATAATAAAATTTTAAATTTTTTTTAAAGGTAACCAATATTATATAAAGGTTAAGAGGATAATAAAAATAAAATAAATGGAATTTAAAACTCATACTTTGACACAAAAACAACTTATGACAAGGGTTTTTTGAGAGGGAATGGGTGATATCTCATCAATATTGGATAAAAATTTCATTAATAACATAATAATATAATCATGGTATCAAAATAATATTAGTTTTAAAATATTATTAAGTTAAATAATCTTAAATAATAAAGAAAAGAGTGACTCGAGAACCCTTACCCTGCTCTTTGAGTTGTCTCCTTTAGATTGAGTCTAAAGCCTTCAGAGGAGGGAATTTTTGATAAAATATAGCCTTAGAAATGTGACTAAGAAATTTTATAGATTTATTTGGATAGAATATATAGAGAAAATTTAACTTTATATGTATTTTGGAAAAGGTGGAATGAGTCCCCTTTTATAGACAATATTTGATGGAATTTTTGAAAATATTCAATCTTTAAGGGTTAAAAATTTAATTTTCAAGTGGAAATTGGATCATAAATGGATAATGGAAAACATATTTTACCAGTACCCATATAAATATAATGCAATATAAGGTTTTATAGTATATTATTAATTTATAAATCATTTTTAACAAAAAAATCCCATATATATATAGAGATTTTGAAGGTTATTTTTGAAATTTTATTTTAAAAATGTATTTATAGTTATGGAATTCAAGTTATAATATTTATATAAATTATTTATCCAATTATTTATCCCTTAATTTTTGTAAACAACTTACCCTTTCCAGTTCTTATTACTAAGTTTCCAATTTTTACTTTTCCAATGTTTCACAAGCACTATGTCAATGTCGATAAGTATTTTCATATTTATCTTGAAATAAAAATTAATTTATAATAATTGAATAATTTTTATATGATATTTTGAGTATATTATAATTTAATACACTTTACACAGGTCTATATAATGTGCTATATTATTTTATAAAAAAAATACAATAATAGGAAGTAACATTCCAATCAAACTCAAACTTATATTTTAAAAGGAGTTAAAATTTTTTATTCAAACTTTAATTAATTAAAATCCAAATTTTGAATTTTAAAAACAATATTTTATACATATTAATTATTTTAAGACATTACACATGTTTATGAAATGTTCCATATCATTCTAGATAAAAAATATAATAATAAGAAATATAATTCCACTTGAACTCAGATTCTTATTTTAAATGGAGTTTAAGTGTGTTACTCAAAATCTAACCAACTTTAATTCATATATTGATCTTAGAAATTGATATTATAGGTATTTTAATTATTTTTACATGTTCCATAGCTTTCATGAGTGTTTCATAAATTTTTTGGCACATTATTAATAATGGATTATAATGTTCAATTGAAACTTGAACTCTTATTTTTTAAAAATAATTTTACTTAATTACTCAACCTCTAATCAAATGAAATTTTAATATTAAACCTTTAAATAATAATGTTTTATATCTATAATGTTCTAATAGACTTTATATATTTCTTCATTGTTATAAAACATTCTATATATTTATAAATTAATAAGTAATAAAATTTAATTTGAATTCTAACTCTTATTTTTTAAAAATGAATTCAAATGTACCACTCAAATAATAACCACATTGAATTAGAATACTGACAATAAAAATAAATTCTTTAAATCTTTAAAAAATATAAATTTAAATAAAATTATTCTTTATAATCTTTTAACATAATTTTAATGAACATACATCATATTTACCATTTATTTTCATGCATTATTATTTATAACTTGTTTAAAAAAATACCTTACAATTAATTTTGACATAAAGGTTAAAAATATATTATTTATTTTATTAAAATAAATATACCATTATTAAATAATAAATTTTAAAATAAAACTTCATAATATATTAAAATAATCACTATTGAAAAAAAGGGTTTCCAATGTTGTTTTTTTGGGTTTTGATGTCAGTTAAATAGTAATTTTATTGTAAGTGATGTTGTAAATAAGGTTTTTTACATTGATTATTTTTAATCGACGTGAAAAAATCCTTTTACATCAGTTATCAAATAAACAATCATAGAAAATAGGAAAAATGTGCAGAGTCTCAAATTTTGTCTTATAAGACTTTAAAATATTTCTATATATATTTCCAGAGCTAGGCACTGAGATGAAATGCAATTCTAAATCTCAGTGTGGCCAAAATTAATTTTATAAAAATATTAAATATATTTATATTGCACGTGCGCAACTTTTTAAAAAAATGGGATAACTATTAAATGGAATCTCAGATAAAAAATTTGAGGCCATGGTTGAGTCCATAAAATGGTGTTTATCCTAGTAACGACCTAAAATGGGTCAGCGCGGGGCGTTCAGATTCCTCTCTCATTGGCGGTATGTTCCATGAAATAATTAATTATTTCATTTTGATGTAGAAAAATGTTCTATAAGAATACTTCCATAGATAATTTTCTAGGGTTATCCACATAAACCCTGAGAAAATTCCCAAGCTCTTCCTTCATCATCCATTGGAGAATATCATTGGACAACTACGAAATGACGTATCAGAACAGATCAGGACACATCGAACACAACGACTCCTCTCAATCATTTTTGGGTGTATTCTTCAATGAAAAATAATCCAATATCTAGGTAGGACTTTTAAATTTTTATTTTATGCCCTTTTGATTAAATTGATTGAGAATATAGATCCCTTCTATCGATCTACGCCAATTTCATCATTTTCATGCACTTGAGTACCAACTTAAATTGATTTATTTCAATGTTTTCTAACCCCAGATGCTCATTCTTGATCATTTTCCAATAAATCTTATCCAAAAATGTTTAAAACATTGTTATTGTTCCTTTCAACATTTTTTCTTCATATTATTCACCATTTTGACCCCACGGTCCTAGTTTGATCTTGCTAGATGGTACCGAGCCCGATCAAACCCCCAGAACTGCGACAAAATCACATATGAGGAGAATATTGATGAAGTAGGTGTAGATTTGGGATGTTTGTGAGTTGTGGATTCCTATTTCAATGGTTTGTGATCAAGTACTTGAAGGTGAAGGCTTTGGGACATGTGATGGCATACGGGTTTTCATAAACATGAATAGAGATTTATTTCTGGCGAATGGTAGCCTAAAACGATAAATTTAGTCCAGATCCATAAGTTTTAGGTGGAATAAAGTTGGGATCTATAGTGAAATGGAGCGAAATTACTAGATATAACATGCATATTTTGGATCTCAATTTCTAGAAAAAACCCGACTACATGCTGTGTACAAGGATGAACACACAACATGTAGCCCCTTAGTGACGATGACTAGGGTTTTGGAAAAGTTAAGGAAAACACGACATTTATACCTCTAACACGCTGTGTACCCCTTCCCCAGATGGACTACCCATGTGATGGATCACAATGCAGGATCTCATATGGAAGTGCATGACCAGGTACATAGCCATGCACCTGAGTACACAGACATGGGTTATGTACATTGTCACTACTAGAAGGACACAACCCAGTCTCGAGTAGCTTGGACACGCCATGTAGTCTATATGCACGGTGTGTACTCCTACACAGTCAGGATCCATGTATCAGCCAGGGACACGACCAAGTGGTGGAGCGGGACCACATGCCATGTGGGTCCCCTCACACTCTGTGTACCCCTTGACAAATTTTTAGGAAACTTAAAGGTTCTGTATCTCCTTCTTTTAGACTCATATTTTTCCCATGAGTAGCCTATCCTGAGTGTTTTTCCACGTAGAATGCAATGGTGACCTCGATTGTGAATTTTCAGATACAATGTGAAATTTTTTGAGCATGGTCCTTATTAAGGTGACACTCGACGATGACAATGATCTGGCAGGATCACCTGAGGCTTCTTCAGAGTGGAACCCCCTATCAAATAGGGCACAAGTCCTTGGAAACTAGAGTGGAACCCCCCATCAGCTTGAGCATGATTCCTCTACAGATACCTTCCAAGTGGAACCCCCCTGATGCACTAGGGTGCGAGTCCTTGATGACTAGAGTGGAACTCCCTATGGTACTATGGTGCAAGCCCTTGACTTCCTAGTGTAACCCCCTATCAAATAGGGATTAGGTCCTCAATGACCATATTGGAACCCCCCATCACACTAGGGCACGAGTCCTCAACCTATAGAGTAAAACCCCCCATCATCATGGGCATGAGTCCTCTACCTTACTGAGTGGACCCCCCTATCAGCATAGGGCATGAGTCCTCATGACAATAGAGTAGAACCCCCATCAACATGGGTGCGGGTCCTCTATGGAAACTTACAAAGTGGAATCCCCCCCTGACATACTAGGGTGTAGGTCCTCTACTTTGAGTTTGTGGCCCCTTGACTATGAGACACAGTGATAAGGCATGGAATGACTTGGATGGTTACTTATGAGAATACACGTGAGATATTGGGCATCATTGATGGACTTTTGGAACTATTAGAGACTCTTCTTCTTGAGATGAGTTGTGAGATGAATATCCCCTTAATATCTCATTTGGCTTCTTGACTTAGCATATATATATATATACACATTATTTTGTATCCACACCTTGAATTTGGTTACTCACTTTCCATGGGAGGTGAAAATTCATGGGGTATTCCACGTACTTTCCATGTCTAGCTTCTCATGGTTGGATGAGTCCACTCTCCTGCTATCAGTGGTGAAGACTCGACATGTAGTTTATCTACTCACTGTTTTGATCCCCTTGTGTGCGTGGATGAGGATAATTTCACTCTTGGTTTGGGCTAAGCTGTTCTCTTTGATTGTATATTGCATTTACTATCTTTATATTCCTGTTGTTTCTATTACTTCTCCCATTCATCTTTCAGAGTTTTCTATTGGGTATGTATATACTCACCCCTACATAGGATTTGACCGCATGTGTCGTGTCTTATGTAGATGACAGATAGTTCATCAAATTATTCAGAGGAGCTTAGGGATACTAGGTGCATTGGACCGTGTATGGTGGTTGTATCTTGGGATTCAGGAGCTAGGTTATCTTAGTAGATTAATTTTCTAGTTTTTTCAGGTTGGGACCTATTTCTGGTTGGGCATATATTTTCCCCCTTTACTTTTTATTTTACACTGTCGTACTCTTATATAATATAGAGGTTATGCATACTTGGTTTAATTTATAGCTTTTTGGCATTTTTTTACTCTTTCCCTATGCACATTTTCATCAATATAACTGTGTGTGTGCATACAGGTACTTAGGAAATAGCCTCCAAGAGTTTAGATATTCCTTCAACACTAGTCTCCAACCCCCCAATGGAGGCGAGCTTGGGGTAGTTGCTGCTCAAGCCCGGACTTAAGTCAGGTTGTTCCAGATTGGTATCATAGGTGGTTTGATCATTGGGAAATTGTTTGGACTAGAACCCTTAAAAGTATTTTGGTTAGGTTTAGGGAAATAATGTTAGAGTGTATCGAGTGTGGATCTTAGTCTAGGAAGTCTAGTGATGGTGTGAGTATCCAATATATCCATTCACCAGGGCCCTGACTACCTGCTCGTTGACTTGGCATACCAAGAAATTTATTGTAGGGATTAATGGTACATGCATCATATAGGATTGAGTCTTTGACTTTCCTTCTTGATTCAGATCCACATTGTTATATATATATATATATACATACATTCTCATATGACCATGGTACATCTTGATTAACCTCATAATTCCTCCACAATGATAGCTAACTAGGATACTAGTTCTGAATCATGACGATGCTCCGATGAGCAATGAGGCCTCAGCTCAAGGTTCATCCCTCAAGCCCCTTCCTCCAGGTAAGTAGGTACTAGTACCTCCACCTATCGAGCAGTAAATAATTTCAATAGATTAGGATGTGGATATGCATAAGATTAGTTCAATCCATGAGTTATATAACCAGAGGACACTGAGGTTCCGCGTTGAGATAGATTCTTAGGCAGTAGAGGATTTCCTAGATTCGGTGGTCCATGTATTCTGGATCATCCAGAAACTGATGAATCTATAGGTTTCATGGACAACTAGACTCTTCCATAGAGTAGTTGGGTGCTGGTGGAGCCTTTTTACATAGATGCACGATGAGTCAACACTATCATTGATCAACTTCTAGTAGATGTTCCATGAGGAGCACTACCACTCTTGTTTTTAATCAGTTTAGATCCAAGATTTTCTAGAGTTGCAGTAGGGAGGGATGATGATGAATAAGTATACAAATAGGTTCACATACCTTACACAATACTCTGTTGACATGATCTGAGATGGCTACTTCTGAGCACAAAAGTTTCAGTAGGGACTCCGCAGAGAGATCTGAGATAGCTTTGTTCCCTTTTGCATCCCCACCTATGCCAAGGTGTTGGAGTGGAAACTGGTGATAGAGATATTCCTATTAGAGGGACACCAGAAAGTTGAAGCTAGCTGTGGGATCTATAGAGCTAAGACATTTATAAAAGCTAGTAGATGCCAGGTGCCAAAATATCGATGCAGAAGACCTCGCCATGATTAGACTCATGCATGTGGTCAGATGCAATATAGAGCATCTGGGTAGTCTAGAGTGGGGTGGTTATTTAATTGTGACATGTGAGGTCACGTGGTGTGATACTTCCCAACTAGTCGTACTGAGCAGTACAAACAAATAACTGATAGACCTCCATGGTAGAGGTAGCACCATGATCATAGATCTCCTAGGTGGGGAAAGGGTGGTCCCCCGGGAGGTGGAGCTATTAGAGGATCAAGAGGAGATATGGGTGGTGGGAGATGCTATGAGATCCTTCCACCACCACCCCCAGGTAGTACTCATCAGGCTTAGAGAGCTGATAGTTGGGGCTGTGAACAACTGCATGCTTTGGAGGTTTATAATCCCACCATGTATGAGATGATTAGAGGTATGATCTATGTTTATCAGACTATTTATATAGTATTAGTAGACATAAGTGTCAGTCATTACTTCATATCTATACTCCTAGTGCGAGATCTAGAGCTCCTAGTTGAGGCACTAGCCTGACCACTTCATCTAGAGGTTCTTACCGAGAATGCTTTTTATGTATCTTTTTCCTACCAATAGTGAGAGATGTCACTTGGTGAAGAGAGGTTCATGTGGGATATTTTAGTCATAAAAATGGAACCCTATGATGTCATATTGGGAATGGATTGGTTTTCCATGGTCCAATACTAGATTTACTATCACCACTGACAAGTCAGATGCTTATGTATTGATGGGATGTGATTCTCCTTTTCTGGTAAGAGAGATATCATGGTAGGGAAAGTGGATTCTATGAGCAGGAGCCTACATCCCATCACCCATCAGTTGTAAAGTATATCCCTTGGTGAAACAAGCTCTTCAGGCATCTGGTTTCCTTAATTTGTGTAGGATTATATGGTTTTCTTCCTCGAGGATGTTCTGGGACTACATCCAAGGTAGGAGATGGAGTTTTTCATCAACTTGCATCCCAAAACTACTCTCTTATATGGTATATCGGATGGCCCCTAACGAGATCCAGGAGATTTTTTTGTAGTTAGAGGACCTTCAAGAGAAAGGTTTCATCTGACCCAATGTGTCCCCCTGAGCAGATCTGGTGTTTTTCATGAAAAATTCAGACACGATCTTACGACTTTGCATGGATTATCGTTACTTAAACCAGGCCACAATAAATAACAAGTACCCCTTTCAGAAGATTAAAGACATCTTTGGCCAATTTTGAGGCACGATATGGTTCTTAAAGATCGATCAAAGTTCTAGCTACGACTAGTTGAGTATTTTTTAGGCTGATATTCTAAAGTTGGCATTCTTATATCACAATGTACACTATGAGTTCCTAGTGATACCCTTTGGTGCGACGAATTCCCCCACCGTGTTTATGAATTTAATGAACCAGGTCTTCCAGCCGTACTTGGAAAAGTTTTTTATTATCTTCATTGATAGAATACTAATATAATCTGAATCAGAGGAGGAACATACAGAGTACTTAAGGATGGTTCTAGATTTTCTTTGAGAGCACCAACTTTATAGAAAGATCTCAAAGTTCCAGTTCTGGATTCATGAGGTTCACTTTTTGGGGAATGTCATTTCTGAGAATGGTTTATCCACTAACCTAACAAAGATCGATTTAGTTCTTTCTTGGGATCCACCTAATAGCGCGTTAGAGATGCGAAGATTTCTTGGTTTGGTGAGGTACTACAGGAGTTTTGTGGGAGATTTCTCCACATAGTCACTTTAACTATCTTGAAATGGAAAGGGAAACCGTTTACCTGGTATGAGAAGTGTTAGAGGTCCTTTGAGGAGTTGATGTTGAGGATGTCGAGTGCTCCAGTGTTAAGAATTATAGAGTAGGGTGTGAAGTACATAGTGTATTGCGATGCCTCAGGAGCTAGGCTCAGTTGCATGTTGATGCAGTAGCAGGCAATTATTGCATATGGGTAGAGAAAGTTGAGACCCCATGAGTGGAACTATGTGAATAATGACCTAGAGTTATCATTAGTAGTATTCTCCCAAAGGATATAGAACCACTACCTTTTGGGGGAGGGATTTGTGGTTTACTCAGACCATAAAAACCTAATGTATGTCCTCACATAGAGAGACATGAACCTGAGACAATGATGATAGTTGGAGTTCTTGTAGGACTATGACTTTGAGATAGTATATACTCTAGGGAAGGGAAATTTAGTATCGGATTCCATTAGTAGGAAGTACCATGCTCATTTGGTATAGGAGGCTTCAAAGTAGTTGACCTACCTACAAATAACCCTGGTGGAGCAGGAGGGTACAACTTTTCTTCAGTCGATGGTGTTGACTCCTTCGCTTCTTGAGCGTGTGAGAGAGTCCAGTTGGGATACATCAACTGTGAGGTCTTACATGACTAGATATTCACAAGTGACTCACCAGATGGTTATTCTAAAGGAGGGAATCATGTAATCCTTTTCTAGGGATAGATGATGGTTCCAATCACGATGCAGGAGGAGGTGATGCAAGAGTTACACACTTCACCCCTAGATGTAAATCCAGGAGTAGGGTATATGTACATAGACCTTCAATAATAGTTTTGTTGGTCTAACATGAGACAAATCATAGCTGAGTTTGTCTCTCGACGTCTCACCAGTTAGCAGGTGAAGTTTAAGCACCAAGTTTTGACGGTTTTGTTGTATCCCCTTGAGATCCCAAAGTGGAAATGAGACGAAATATCCATGGACTTTGTGATAGGACTTCCATGCACAATGAAGGTCCATGAATTTATACAGGTGATAGTTAACCGACTCATGAATTCAACACACTTCCTTGATATCAGGGAGTATAGTTTATTGGAGTGTTTAGGGCATATGTATATACAGGAGATCGTTCTCCTTCACGGAGGTTACCTCAATGATTGTCTCTAATCATGACGTGCAGTTTACATCACGATTGTGGACAAGACTGAAGGAGGCATTCATGACCCAAATGAGGATGAGTATGGCCTTTCACCCCCAGACCGATAGGGAGACCAAGCACACTATTCAAGTGTTGGAGGATATGATACGGGCTTGCATGTTGGACTTTGGTCAGAGTTAGGAGAATCACCTACCCTTGGTAGAATTTTCATACAACAACAACTACCACTCTACCATCGATTTGACACCTTTTGAGGCCCTATATGGGAGATCCTGTAGGTAACCCTTATGCTGGACACAGATTTAAGAGACATCTCTTATAGGCCTAAAGATGGTGTAGGTGACGTTGGAGATGGTCTAGGTCATCCGAGAGAAGATGAGGATAGCCTAGAAGAGACAAAAATCTTACGTAAATTTTCATATTAGGCCCTTGGAGTTCAAACAGGGAGACCACGTCTTCCTGAGAGTCTCCTCAGAATGAGGATTATGGAGGATCGACCAGGGAGGCAAGCTATCCCTGAGGTTCATTAGGTCATTCGAGATCATGCAACGGGTTGGCGAGGTCACTTATTGCCTCACCCTATCCCCATAGTTGGAGAAGGTGCACGACATCTTCCATGTGTCGCAGTTGAGGAGATACATACATGAACCCACACACGTCATCGACTGAGGAGAGCTGGAAATTGAGGATGGATGCACTTGGTTGGTGTGTTGTGGAAGTATGAGAACATTCATGATAGTTTATGGGAGCATGAGAGCCAAATGCGGGCTCAATATCCTGAGTTTTTTGTTTAGTTTTTTCTTTTTGGGGATAAAAATATTGAATGAGGTAATGATGTAGATACCTAGTTTTTTTCTTTCAAGACTTTGAAATATTTCTATATATATTCCCAGAGCTATGCACTGATACATCGTGAAATTCCAAGGCCCTATGTGCTCGAAATTAATTTTATGAAAATATTAAATATATTTATATTTCATGCATGAAGCTTCTTAAATAAAACAAGATAAATCTTAAATGGAAGCTCTAATCAGAAATCTAAGTCCAAAATTGAGTTCAGAACATGGTATTTGTCATAGATGTGACCTAAAATGGGTCGGTGTGGGGGAATTAGGACTCCTCGCTCATTGGTAGTACATTCAGTGAATTAATTAATTAATTATTTCATTTTGACATAGTAAAATGTTCTATATGAATACTTCCATAGAGAATTATCCAAGTTTATCCGTATAAACCCTGGGAGAATTCCAGAGCTCTTCCTTCCTCCTTCGTCGGCGAATCTTTTAACGACCCAAAAAATGCACTTCTTTTATTTTTGGATCTCTTTCCTCCCAATAACTTTTTATTATGTTTTACAATATAAGAAAATAGAATTACTTTTTATTTCATGAGAACATTATATATCATGCATAAATTTGGATTAGTACAACTATAAACAATAATGGAATACACATTTAAGAATAGTTTTGCTTAATAAAATATATATTTAATTAAGACAAATTTGATAAATTGTCTTTTCAGACCCAAATTGTACTTTTCATAAATGATCTACTTATTATAAAAAATTAAATTATATTGAATAATGATTATTTTTATTAAATAATATTTTTAAAACATCAATTTTTAAATGTAAATGTTAAATTTTTTTAGGTGTCAAAAATTTCACTATGCAATTTCACTATTCATTTTTTATGCGCTATTATTTTTAATAACTAGGGATTTTTATATTTAAAAGTTAAATTTCTCATACTTAGAGAATTAGTATGGTAAAATAAACATCATTTTTGAATTTCAAATGTCAAAATTAATCTAGGTTGAATTTTTAGTAGTTTTCTAAGAAGTTTAATTTTTTTTGATGAATAGTATTTGATGAATAGTATTTTTTTTATGAATAGTAAAAAAATATTTTTAAATAATTATTAAATAATTGATTCTATGAAATGGTTTTTGAAAAATGGACATACACGATTGTGATCAGTAAGATATTTAGAGTCTAATAGGATCAACTTATTTTTTAGTGAATAGTAACTTGACCCTTTGGAATAGTAATGTTACCCTTATGAATAGTACTTTGACCAATGGAATATTAACCTCACCTAAGGAAGTATAAATATATTTTAGTCATCTTAAATGGAAATTTGATATAATTTATATCATAGTATATGTAAATAAAAGTTTTAAAAATTATTAGTTATGTATTAGTATTTTATTTATTTAATTTAATTCAAAATGGAATTAATTATCATAAAATGGAGTTCATTTTTGAATTATAAACATTGAAAGATGGTAAGGGTGATATTTTGGGATTTTTCTAAAATAGTTGAATTTTCAATGAATAGTAAAAATACAGTTATGAGTTTTCAGTGTGTTTAATGACATCATAACTATATACTAATGATTTAATGAGTAATATAAGGTTATGGTTGAATCTTTTGGATTAAAATATTATATTATGTGTCCCAAGTGGACAATAACATGGGAAAATACCATGGTATAGCCAATGATTTTGCAAATACCACTAATGAGGTGTCCTTTGAAATTAATAAAAAACTCCCTCTCTTTTACTATAAATACCCACCCATTACTTCATTTACATTCATTCCAAAATCATTCCCCTAGAAGATTTTATAGTATTACCTCCCAAGGATTCCTCCCAAGGTGTCCTCAATCCCTTAGGGTCCCGATCTTAGAGTTTTAGAAGTTACTCTTCAAGGCAAGGTAATCTACCAACCTTCTCTTTTCAAGCACTCCTTTTATATTATGCCTTTTTAATTTCTATTTTATTATATTGGGATATGTCATTCCATATCCCCCTTACTTACCATATTATGTAAAAATTATTATAAACCCTATTTTCTCTCATCAACACATTTTATGAATTTTTAATTGACGCTGTTAGGCTGCCAAAATTTCGTAAGGGAATTCTCAACTTCTCTTTTTTCCATTCATGTTCTCTTTTATGTGGCATGCCTTTAAAGTTTCCATACCATGTTCTTATTTCCATTTTATTATACCCCTATACTATATTATGAGTCTTTTATTAATGGATGACACATATCCCCTCTCTTTTTAATGTTTTCTAAAACCATGTTGCATAGCCGTTCTGCTACAGAATTTTCATCTCAAAATCTCTATCTTTTTCTCAAGAAATTATATTATTTTATTTATGTGAATACCCAAACCTATTTAATTTATAGGGGTGTTCATAATGACATAAAAATGATTTATTTTATTCTGTAATTGACATACATAAAACCCTCATTCCCTTTCTGTGGGTTATAAATGACATAATGATCATGTTTTTAAGCACTTTTTAAAATACCATGACTTTGATATGAAAACCATTTCTTTTATTATATTTGGGTTATTTTGGAAATTTTTGATTATGATCTATGTGGATGAAATAAAAATAAATACATATTAAGGGTGCACCCTGATAGTGCTTCAATGCATTTGGTAAAGAAATTAATCTCTAAAGATGACAAGTTTTACGATAACTTAGTGAATACCCTTGGTAATTTTTATGAAACCTCGACGATAAAACTTAGTGATACTATTTTAAGATACCCTGATGAATAAATTTGATAATTTCTATTAAACCTTGGTGATAAACCTTGGTGAATAACCTTGGTAAATTTTAAGTCACCTTGTGGATGGATCTTGGTGATATGCTTATGAAGGTCTAAATTAAATGTTATAGCCACATTTTCAAGTTATGATTCATGTTCTTATTGTTATGATATGACAATTTCTCATTCCTTTTTTAAGTTCCTCATGTTCTTATTTATATCTCTCAAGTTTTCATGTAAACTATTTTCACTTGTTTTCCCTTACCGGGCCTTCTGCTCACCCATTCCTTTGTTGTATGTCCCCAGGTTATGAGATGCAATAAATGTACTTAGGATGAACCTTGATTAAGCCTTTCAAGTGGATTAGAATAACGTTTTTTAAGTTTTCATGTATTATATTCATGATTTCCAAGACACTAAACCCAAAATATCCTCTATTTGTAAAATGTCATGTATAGTTATGTAATAAAAAGGCATGATGCCATAGTTGGTATAAGAGGATGGTTTAGTTATTTGTGGAAATTAGGATTTTAAAACTTTAGGAAGAACCCTATAGAAAATTTTAAATATAGGAAAACTTCATGGTATTTTGGAGAAATATTAAGTAAGTGGTTTCCAAACAAATAAGTCCCTGTATGGATATGAACAAGTGGATGTGGCTCTCGCACATATGTACCTTAGGGGTAAAACCCCAAAACAACACTTTGAGATAGACTCGAATGGGAATTGATGCATGACAACAGACCTTACTGCACTCCTGGTTTGACACTCCCAGGGATATATTGGGTTAATCAAAAGATTTTTACGAATCATTATGAAGAATTTATAGAAAATTTAATTGTTGTTAACGAATAATATTTTTTTAAGAATGATTTTTAAGACATAAAATTACTTTATAATTATAAGATTACAAATAGTAATAAATTTATAAAAATAGAAAATTGTGAGGACACAATTTCTTTATGGGGGAAAGAATGTAACGACCCAAAACATGTACTTATTTTATTTGCGGACCTCTTTCCACCCAATAACTTTTTATTATGTTTTACAATAAAAGAACATAGAATTACTTTTTATTTCATGAGAACATTATACATCATGCATAAATTTGGATTAGTAAAACTATAAACAATAATGGTATATACACATTTAAGAATAGTTTTGCATAATAAAATATATGTTTAATTGAGACAAATTCGATAAATTGTCTTTTTTGGACCCAAATTTTATTTTCATAAATGATATAATTATTATAAAAAATTATGGTATTTTGAATAATGATTATTTTAATTAAATAATATGATTAAAACACCCCTTTTTAAATGTAAATGTTAATTTTTTTAAGTGTCATAAATTTCACTATGCAATTTAATTATTAATTTTCTATCTGTTATTATTTTTAATAACTAAGGATTTTTAAATTTAAAAGTTAAATTTACATACTTATAGAATTATTATGGTAAAATAAACATCATTTTTGAATTTCAAATGTCAAAATTAATCTAGGTTGATTTTTTAGTAGTTTTCTAAGAAGTTTCAATTTTTTATGAATAGTTTTTTTTAATGAATAATATTTTATGAATAGTAAAAGAATAATTTTTAATAATTATTAAATAACTGACTATGTGAAATGATTTTTAAAAAATGAACATACACGATTGTGATCAGTAAGATATTTAGAGTCTAATAGGATCAACTTATTTTTTTGGTGAATAGTAACTTGACCCTTTGGAATAGTAATTTTACCCTTATAATAGTAATTTGACCAATGGAATAGTAACCTCACCCAAGGAGGTATAAATATATTTTACTAATCTTAAATGGTAATGTGATATAATTATATTATAGTATATATAAATAAATGTTTTAAAAATTATTAGTTATGTATTAGTATTTTATTTAATTAATTTAATTCAAAATGGAATTAATTTTCATAAAATAGAGTTCATTTTTTAATTCTACATTTAAAAAATAGTAAGGGTGATATTTTAGGATTTTTCTAAAATAGTTAAATTTTCGATGAATAGTAAAAATATAGTTTTGAGTTTTCAGTATGTTTAATGACATCATAACTATATCATAATGATGTAATGAGTAAGATAAGATTCTGGTCGACTCTTTTGTATTAAAATAAGATATGAGGTGTCCCAAGTGGCCAATACCATGGGAAAATACCATGGGCAAGCCCATGATTTTTCAAATACCACTAATGTGGTGTTCTTTGAAATTAATAAAAAACTCCCTCTCTTTTACTAAAAATACCCACCCATTCCTTCATTTCCATTCATTCCAAAATCATTCCCATCAAAGATATGATAGTATTACCTCCCAATTATTCCTCCCATGGAGTCCTCCAAAGGTTTCCTCAATCCCTTAAGGTCCTGATCTTAGAGTTTTAGAATTACTCTTCAAGGTAAGAGAATATACCACCCTTCTCTTTTCAAGTACTCCTTTTATGTTATGCATTTTTAATTTATATTTTTTATGTTGGGATATGTAATTAAATACCCCCTTACTTTCCATATTATGTAAAAATTATTAGAGACCCATTTTTCTCTCATCAACACATTTTATGAATTTTTAAGTGACGCTGTTAGGCTGCCGAAATTTTGCAAGGGAATTCTCAACTTCTCATTTTTTCCATTCAAGTTATTTTTTATGTGGCATTTATTTCAAGTTTCCATACCATGTTATTATTTCAATTTTATTATGTCCCTATACTATATTATGAGTCTTTTATAAATGGGTGACCCCTGTCCTCTCTCTTTTTAATGTTTTCTAAAACCATGTTGCATAACTGTTATGCTGTAGAATTTTCATCTCAAAATCTCTATCTTTTTCTCAATAAATTCTCTTATTTTCTTTATGTGAATACCCAAAACTATTTAATGAATAGTATTTGATGAATTTTACTTTTTTTAATGAATAGTTAAAAAATATTTTTTAATAATTATTAAATAATTTATTTTGTGAAATGATTTAAAAAAACAGACATACACGGTTGTGATCAATGAGATATTTAGAGTCTTATAGGATCAACTTAATTTTTTTTTGTGAATAGTAACTTTACCCTTTATAATATTAATGTTACTCTTATGAATAGTAATTTTACCAATGGAATAGTAACCTCACCTAAGTAGGTATAAATATATTTTAGTCATCTTAAATGGAAATGTGATATAATTTATATCATAGTATATGTAAATAAAAGTTTTAAAAATTATTAGTTATGTATTAGTATTTTATTTATTTAATTTAATTAAAAATGGAATTAATTATCATAAAATGGAGTTCATTTTTTAATTTTTTATGTCAAAAAATGGTAGAGTTACTTTTTGGTATTTTTCTAAAATAGTTGATTTTTTTTATGAATAGTAAAAATATAGTTATGAGTTTTCAGTGTGTTTGATGACATCATAACTATATCATAATGATTTAATGAGTAAGATAAGGTTATGGTTGAATCTTTTGGATTAAAATATTATATGAGGTGTCCCAAGTGGACAATAACATGGGAAAATACCATGGGTCAGCCAATGTTTTTTCAAATACCACTAATGAGGTGTCCTTTGAAATTAATAAAAAAACTCCTTCTATTTTACTATAAATACCCAACCATTACTTCATTTACATTTATTCAAAAATAATTCCTCTTGAATATCTGATAGTATTTCCTCCCAAGGATTCCTCCTAAGGTTTCCTCAATCCCTCAATGTCCCAATATTAGAGTTTTAAAAGGCTTCAAGGTAAGGGAATCTACCACCCTTCTCTTTTTAAGCACTCCTTTTATGTTATGCCTTTTTAATTTATATTTTATTATGTTGAGATATTTCATTCCATATCTACCTTAATATCCACATTATATAAAAATAATTAGATACCCATTTTCTCTCATTAACACATTTTATGAATTTTTAAGTGACGCCGTTAGGGTGCCGAAATTTTGTAAGGGAATTCTCAACTTCTCTTTTTTACATTCAAGTTCTCTTTTATGCAGAATGTATTTCAAGTTTCCATACCATGTTCTTATTTTAATTTTATTATTTTCCTATACTATATTATGACTCTTTTATGAATGGGTTACCCCCGTCCCCTCTCTTTTTAATGTTTTCTAAAACCATATTTCATAGCCGTTATGCTGCAGAATTTTCATATCAAAATCTATCTTTTTTTACCAATAAATTCTCTTATTTTCTTTATGTGAATACCCAAAAATATTTTATTTTTAGGGGTATTCATAATTAAATAAAAAATATTTATTTTATTCTATAATTTACATACATAAAACCTTCATTCCTTTTCCGTGGTTTATAAATGACATAATGATAATGTTTTAAGCACCTTTTAAAATACTATTAATTTGATATGAAACACATTTCTTTTATTCTCTATGGGTTATTTATGAAATGTTTGATTATGATATATGTGGCTTACATGAAAATAAATACATATTAAGGGTGTGTCCTAATAGCGTTCCAATGCATTGGGTAAAAAAATTAATCTCTAGTGATCACAAGTTTTATGATACCTTGGTGAATACCCTTAGTAATTTTTATGAGACCTTAGTGATAAAACTTGGTGATATTATTTTATAATACCCTGGTGAATAACCTTGGTAATTTCTATGACACCTCAGTGATAAACCTTGGTGATATTATTTTAGGATACCTTGGTGAATAACCTTGGTAATTTTTAAGACACATTGGGGATGGACCTTGGTGATATGATTATGAATGTCTAAATTAAATATTGTTGGCACATTTTTAAGTTATGATTCATGTTCTTATTGTTATTATATGTGACTTTCTCATGAATTTTTGAAATTACTCATGTTCTCATTGATATCTCTGAAGTTCACATGTAAACTGTTTTCACTTATTTTCCCTTACTGGGCATTCTACTCACCCTTTCCTTTGTTGTATGTCTTCAGGTTATGAGATGCAATAAATATAATTTGGATGAACCTTGAGGAATACTTTGAAGTGGATTATAAGAATATGTTTTAAATTTTCATGTATTATTTTCCTGATTTCGAAGACACTAAACTCACAAGATCCTCTGTTTGTAAAATGTCATGTATAATTATGTAATAAAAATGAGGGATTCCATTAATCTCATTGGACGATGATGAAATGTAGGATCAGAGGTGATTAGGACATAATGAATGCAACAACTCATCTCAATCATTGGAGGAAATGTTCTTTGATGACGAATGATCCATTCTTCAGGTAAGACTATTCAATTGGTTATTTATACCCTTTCGATTAAATTGATTGAGAAGATCGACCCCTTCTATCGATGTACATCAATTGAATACTTTTCATGCACCGAAGTACTGATTTAAATTGATTTATTTCAATGTTTTCTAACCACATATGCCCGTTATTGATTGTTGGACAAGAAAAATTGACTAACGATGTTTAAAACTTTGTTTTTGTGCCTTTCCCCATTGTTTTCTTCGCGTTATTAACTAGTTGGACCCTGTGGTCATGTTTTGACATTTCCAGGTGGTACCAAGCCTGATTGAACCCCCAGAATTGTGACAGAATCACATACGTGGAGTGGATCGACAAATCAGGGGTAGATCTAGGATTTTTGTGAGTTTCAGATTCTTATTTAGATGGTTTGTGATCAAGGAATCAAAGGAAGAGGATTTGGGATGTTCAACGACATATGGGTTCACATGAACATGAACGAAGACCAATTTCTAGAGAATGATAGCTAGAAACAAAAGATTCAGTCTAGATTAGTAAATTTCAAGTGGAATCAAGGTGAGATCTATAAAAAAACAGATCGAAGTGGCCAGATCTGGCATACAGATCGTGAATCTCAATTTCTAAAAAAATAATAACTACATGTTATGTACAAGGAATAACACACGACATGTATCCCCTTAGTGATGATGGATAGGGTTTTGTAAAAGTTAAGGACACCATGATGTGTAGAACTCTAACACACCATGTACCCCTTCCCCGGATGGATAAACTGTATGATGGATCACACATGCAGGATCCTATGTGGAAGTAAATGGACAGGTACACGTATGTGTACCTGAGTACACAAACATTGGTTCAGTACATGGTCACGACCAGAAGGACACGACCTAGTACCAGGTAGCTTGGACACACCATATAGTCCACCTGCGTGGCATGTACTCCTACACAGTTGGGAGTCATGTGCCAATTGGGAAAATGACCAGGTGGTGGAGTGGGACCACATGCCATGTGGGTCCCTTCACACACACTATATACCCCTTGACCACTTTTGATGAAACTTCAAGGTTCCACATCTCTTTCATTTATGGATTTTGAGATACGATGTAAAATGTTCCAGGAAAGATGCTTATTGAGGATATGCCTGACGACGACAGTGATCATGCAGGATCACCAGGGGATTCTTCCAAGTGGAACCCCATATCAGATAGGGTATGATTCCTCAATGACTAGAGTGTAACCCCTAATCAGCATGGGTGAATTTCCACTGCAACTAACTTCTAAGTGGAACCCCCTCTAACACACTAGGGCATGAGTCCTCGATGACTATTGTGGAACCCCCCTGTGGTACCAGGGCACGAGTCCTCTATTTCAGAGTGGAACCCCCCTATTGGATGGGGTGTAGGTCCTCTATTACTAGAGTGGAACCCCCTGTCATACTAGGGTGCGGGCCCTCAACCTATAGAGTGGAACCCCCATCAGCACGAGCACGAGTCCTCTGCCTCACCAAGTGGAACCCCCCATTAGCATAGGGTGTGATTCCTCATGAAATTATAGAGGAAACCCCCATAAACATGGGTGTGGGTCCTCTACAGATACTTATAGAGTGAAACCCCTCTGACATACAAGGGCGTGAGTCCTCTACTTCATGTTTGTGTCCCCTTGACTGTGCGACATAGTGATGAGGCATGGCTTGACTTGGACGGTTACTTCTGAGTAGAAGCATGAGATGTTTGACATCTTTGATGGAATTTTGGAACCGTTTGCGACTCTTCTTCTTAGGATGAACTGTGAGATAGAGATCCCCTTACTCTATCGTTTGGGCTTCTTGACTGAGTATATATATATATATATATATATATATATTCTTTTTTATCCACACCTTATATTTGGTTACTCTCTTTCCATGGTAGGTGAAGATGCATGGGGCATGCCATGTGCTTTCAGTGTCTAGATTCTCATGGTTTAATGAGTCTACTTCCTGATATAGGTGGCGAATACTCGACGTTTGATTCATCTACTCACCATGTCAATCCCCTTGTTCTTGGATGAGTATACTTTCACTCTTGGTTTGGGTTGAGCTATTATCTTTGAATGTATCTTTTATCTACTATATTTCTATTTCTGTTTTATCTCTTACTACTACCCCTTCAGCTTTTTGGGTTTCATACTGAACTCACCCTTGGATGGATTTTTCCTAAACATGTCATGTATTATGTAGATGATGGACATTTTGGCAGTGACTTTAGAGGATCTTAGGGATATTGGGTGCTTTAGACCGTGTACAGGGGTTGTAGCTTGGGATTTAGGAGATAGGCTCTCCTAGTAGTTTAATTTTCTATTTTTTTCAGGTTGGGACCTTTTCTAGAAGGGAATGTATTTTTCCCCTTTACTTTTCAGTTTTAGATTTAGTATTATTGTACACCCTAAATTTTATTCGTAATTCATTTACTTTATAGCTACATTTCATATTTTACTCTTTACCTCTTCACTTTTTCATCGATATGGATATGTGTGTGCATATGGGTAGTTAGGAAAAGGCCTCCTCGATTTTAGATATGCCTTCAGCATTGGCCACCACTCCCTGTCCTTTGGAGGTGGGCTTGGGGTAGTTGTAGCTTGAGCCCTGGTTTAGGTTGAGTCATGAAAAGAAGTGCAAAATATTAAGGGTCTTTCACATCATTTTATTTATAAATGACATGGAAACCTATTTTTAATATCAGTTATAAAATAACTAACATGAAATATTGATCAATTTTTCACATAGGTTATAAAATAATCGATGTAATTTTTTTAAAAATAGATGATTCTAGAAGTAAAATAGTTGTATAAAAAACCAAAAAAATAGCAAAAAAAAAACCCAGAAATAATAATACACATACAACGTACTAAAAAAAATTACATATCACCTTTTTTCAAATCATTTCAACTTTACAATTTCAAATTTAAACTTAAAAATATATATTATAAATAAACTAAAACCCAATAAAACCTTTGAAATTATCTACCTATGCTCTTTTCAAGTGATTAGGTGTTTTTTTTAGAATAAGGGTGAGGGTCATCAAAAAGCTATAAATTAAAAGGAAATCACCAAACATGTATTATCAATATAATTATAAGATAAATATAGGAAATCTTATAATAAATTCTATCATTGTGGGATTTTGTAACTATCCTGATTGGAATTATTTCAAACATAAATCTTAAAACATAATATCTACATTACTTTACTCCTTATTGACGATGAAATTTCCGTTTTAAAATAATTTTTCAATTAAAAATTTCATTTTAAGTACTTTCATCCAAAATGTAGTAATTATAAATGAGAAGTCACCTTTATGAACACATATTTGAAATCTACTTCATTCTTTCCTGATGTCTTTATAAATTAATTCAATACCTTGTTTGAAAATTTTCACAATCATGGTGTTATTTTAATGTATTTTCTTTTATTTTTTGTATCTATTTTATTATTTTTATTTACTGGGTGTTTTCAAAGAAAAATGAATATTTTTGGGATGCAGAGGGAGGAACATGGTTAGTAGAAACCATGTACCAACCCCAAAAAACCACGTGGCTTGGATAGTGGAACTGGAATTCCTATATGGTTAGGTGCAAAACTTGTGAAACCATGTGGCCCATGTTGTTTGAACTCCATATTTTGGGATAGAGGCACCCACATAGTTGGTTCATGATTTGAAAAAACATGTGTCCAAACTATGTGACTTTACCATTTTTTTAAAATGCGAGTTTCTAATTTTTCCCCACCCCAATTTAAACCCATTTACCCCTCTTTCCCCCATTTGAACTATCATCCTTAGGTATGCCTACCCTCATCTCCACCTTCCTCTTGGATCCTTTTCTTGGGTGATTTGAGCTTATATCCTCCAAGAATCTTCAAGTAAGTGTATCCTATCTTCCCCTATTTGTCTCTTCTCCCTTCTTTCATGGGTTTACTTCTATTCAATGAATAGGTTGACCTAGAGTGTGTAAGGATTTGAAATGGTTTATCTTCTAAGGAAATGGTTGTAAATGGTACACTTGGCGTGTGATGAGTTGGTTTATAGAAAAAAGGGGATTGGTGTGGTTTAAAAATGGAATAAACAACTTAGGAACCCTAGGTACCTAGGAAGGAAGGTTAAGACTTGTATTCTAAGTGAGATGGTAGGGCCTCATCCCGGTCTCCCTAGATGGATTACGATGCATCAAAAACTAAATGACATGGACATGGACTATTACCATTGGACATTGGGATCATCCCCTCCAACGACTCATGCATATGAAGTTATCTTTATATGTTTGATCATAGAGAGTATGAGGATACTATAACCCTAAAAACCTACCTTCTTAGGGGTTTACCATGGTTCAAATTTTGTGTTTTTACTTTATTTCAGTTATTATTGCACCTTTTACTTTCCTTTCAAAGAAAAATAATGATTTTAAAATTAAAATGTTTCCATTTTTTTAAATTGACACTTTTATTTATCTTATAATGGTTATTCATGGAACACTTGGTGGGATCCTATTGGGAAAGTGAGCTCACACCCTACATCTACCCAATGGGTATATGTAAACCTTGTTTTATCTAATTCAAGTAAAGGCAAGGCCTATTTTGGTGGCAAAGGGTACTCTTGCTAGCAACATCTTTTATGGCTAGTGTTGATGGTGGTGAAATGGTGGGATGTTGGCCCCCATGCCACAAGGAGGCTTATATTTCTTTTTTTGGTCCCCTACCCTTCTGGTTCTTTATATTTTGTTTAAAATGTAAATGATAAAATTGAGTCTTATATATGACCCTTTTTGTATAGTTGTAATGATTGATGGTTATGATGATTATTTTAAATATTTCATTGATCTTTGGTATGGATATTGATTATTATTAGTATGGTAAAATCATTCCCAAAGGTTTTTTTGAGGCCCAAAAACTAGTTTCCAGCCCATGGGGATCGTGAATTACCTTTGGTCTATGCCATAGGCTGGGTCAGGTGATGGGAGAGATGGTAGCCCATACCAGTTCATGAGAAAGTGGTATCAGAGAAGGTTTTTCCCTTTATTCTGTTCCTTTTATTTGGGAAAGTCTAGAAAAACTGGAGGTAAGATTGTCAGGTCTTGAGGTTCTAGTTATGAGTGGGTTTCCTAGCCAGCACACCTCGTGATAGACCTTGGGTTACAGTGGGATGTTGAGTATTTGGTTTGACTCTTCCTTCAGGTGTAATGAACAGGCTCTAGACCGGGCATGATCACTAAGGTAGGGTGGAGTGTTTTGAGTTTTTGTTTAAGTTTTTGTGTTTTTTTATTTATGTAGGCATTATATCTTATTTATTTGATTTTTCTTGGGTTAATGCATTGATGGTTTATTCTGTGTGTTTTTTTTAATTGCGTAGCATAATGCCTCCCCATGACCTCCCATATAACCAAGAGAGGAGGAAAAATAGAGTTATCTATCACCAAATTATTAGAGATTAGTAGAGGTAGTGGTTCAGGCTGTCCATGCCCTGGATCAGAGATTAGTATCTGGTCCTTCTTAGGTTAAGGAAGCTGAACTGAGACCAAAAAAGGATTGAGCTCAGAAATTTATTAAGAATAATCCCCATTCCTTTTGGGGAAGCACATATCCCTAGGAAGTAGAGGATTTAATGGAGAAAATTGATAGTATCTTCGAGTTATTAAGGACTACTAAAGCTATTAAGGTAAAATGTACCATGTTTTTTTAAAATTCCCAAGTCATAGGTGGTGGGAATCAGTGTTTTAGAAAGGGAAATATAAGTTGATGGGATGGAAGGACTTGAAGCTCTTTTTCTATGAGAAATACTATACTAATACTTTGGTCCTCTCCAAGTCTCAGAAGTTCCTAAACCTTCATCAGGGAGAACATTCAATGATGAAGTATGTCAATTGCTTCATAAAGCTAGTATGATTTACTCCCAAGATAGTGACCAATGAAAAGATGAAATCCCACTGGTTCAAAATGGTATTGTGGTCAAATATTTGATCTCAGGTCTTCTTATTAAATCTAACAACCTATGTTGAGGTGGTTGACCAAGATTTGATGGTGGAGATCTACTAGGATGGCATGTTAGGTCTATTTGGGATGCTTCACACACTAATCTAGAGTGGTATTGGCTCATTTAAAAAGAAGAGTAAGTGAGAAGAATAGGGGAAGAAGGGCGATAATAGCTTTTGGTATCCACCCTGACCACCTTCATCAATAGCTATAAGTAGTGTATATGTTGTATACAATTAGTTTGAGAGATCTTGAAAAATGTGGTCTACATTCCCAACCCCACATAGTTCATTCTATCTCTAAGGGTTCATGATCTATCTGTAATGGATTTGTAAGGTATACCATCCTTCTTAGATCAGTGTAGAATCTACAGCTCCTAGGGAAACAAAGACCCCATCTGATTCTTACAGAGCTATGGGGTATCATTTTAGTATACATGGTGGAAAGGACAGATCTTCCTATGGATAGAGTCATCTTAAGGTAGAGATTTAGGACAATATTTGACCATAGGAATAGACTAAGGTGAGGAAACTTCATGATATGGATCAGACATTGGTGGAATCAGATGCATGTCTTATAATGGATAGTGGTACTATTATTGTTTAATCATCTATAATAGTTTCTTTGTTTAATATAGGTGATTAAAATTCATTAATTTCTACTCACCTTGTGTACCTATTAAATATTTCTACCAAGATTATTCCGTATACCATGAATTTGGTTACACCTTTTGGTAGGAGGAAATAGTACGGTTTTCGGTGCCTGTCTTATGTTATATCCTTTTTAGAGGCCTAGTTGAAATGATATTCCATTATCCTAGAGATGTAACTATTTGGAATGATCATAGTGATATAATAAATGATGCTCTTCAAGGTCCACATCGAATTCTATCATTAACATGTAACTTTAATAACCCCCGATGGGAGTACTCAAGTTTTTCAAGGAGAATGGGATCCGTGGGCAGGATGAGCTAGACCTCCACTTCCAAATCTAGGTAGGATTTGTTTCTAGGTATATTATCTCTTTATATAGGATAATTGTTAAGTCTTGGAGATTATATTTCCTTCTATAGTGAGTGAGTTTTCGGAGGTATTCTTAGATTATTTTTCAAGTCTCCCTCTTGAATGAGATTTAGAGTTCACCATCGATTTGGAATTTGGGACACAACTGATATCCCTTACTTCATATCCAATGCCCCCTAAAAATTTAAGGAATTAAAGATACATTTAGAAGATTTGAAATCCATAGGGTTCATTCACCTGAGTGTCTCTTATTAGGCCTCTCTAGTGCTTTTTTCTAAGGAAGCCTATAGATCCATTTGGATCTGTATCGATTGCCAAAAATTGAATCAATTCACTATCAATAATAAATACCCCTTTCCTTGTATTAATAATCTATATGAACAAATTAAATGGGGAAAAATGGTTTTCAAATATCGACCTCCGTTCTAGGTATCAATAGGCCAGGGTGAGAGAAGCGAATGTTCCTAAGACTACTTTACATAGCAGGTACAACCATTTCAAGTAATTAGTAATTCCCTTTGGATTGACGAATAATCCCATGTTTTTCATGGACTTGATGAACCAGGTGATTCATATATACATTGAATCCTTTTTTCATGGTGTTTCTGGATATCATTATAGTTTACTCGTGATCAATATAGGAGCACGAGCAACATTTAAAGATTGTTCTAGGGAAGCTGCGAGAACACTATATTTATTAAAACTCTCAAAATGTAGTTTTTTTATTTGGGAATTTAAGTTTCTAGGTCATGTGATCCTGGAAAATGGGGTTTCAGTTGACCCAAAGAAGGTAAAGGCTATAATTTCATCGGTGGAGCCAAGGAATGTCTTTAAGATTAGAAGTTTTCTAGACTTGATAGGGTATTATAGGAAATTAATTAGATATTTATCTCAGTTTTATTTACCTATGATAAATCTCACCTAAAAAGGGATGATTTTCTCATGGATTCTAGAATTACAAGCATATTTGGAATAAATTAAATGACAGTTTACCATCAACCCTAAATTAATTTTACCTAAGTCTAGATAGGGTTACATATCTATTGTGATGATTCAGGTATGGGTTTGGGTTTCATGCTTATACAGGGTGACTATGTCGTGGTGTATGGATCTCAGCCGCTATGACTGCATGAGAATAATTACCCAACCCAAACCTCAATCTTGTAGCTGTTATTTATTCCCTTAAGTTATAGGATCACTATCTTTTTTTGGAGAAGTTTACAGTCTACCTATACGATAAAATATTGAGTTATATATTCTCTTAAATGGATTTAAAATTGAGGCAGTGATGATGGATCGAGTACCTTATAAGGTTCGCCTTTGATTTCATCTACACCACAGGTAAGGGTAATGTGGTCGCTGATTCCCTATGTTGGAAGTTGCTAACCCAGGCTCTAAAAGAGTCCTGTGGTGAATGGGAACTATTATATCTTTTCATTTGGTTGCACTTGGAGGCCAAGGAACAATGTGGAGGTATGTTCTTGGTTAGCTTGTAGTTTGTGCCTTCTCTTTTAGTATGATTCAATAAGATAAGTCAAGAGATGTGTTGTACCGGTATTCTACCCAATTTCTAAATGGTGGAGAGGTTTCTAGTGAATACTTATTGACTCCTAAAATAGTTATCTACTTCATGGGATGCTTTATTGAACCATTGTATCTGAGGAAGGTGGTGATTTGGGACTATCATCTATCTTATTAGGTTGTCCATTGTGGTTCCACTAATATGTTTTATGATGTGCATCATCGTTTCTAGTGGCCAAGTATGAAATGTGATATAATTGACCTTGTATCTCTATGTTATACCTATTAGCAGGTTAAAGATGAGTACTAGAGACCCTCAGGCTTGATACAACCCCTTCCTATTCCTACTTGGAAGTGGGATGAGGTATCCATGTATTTCATTATTGGGTTACCCCATACACCCTAAGAAAGTAATGAAATTCAGGTGGTTACTGATAATATGACCAAATCCACCCATTTAATTCTAATTAAGGATACCACTAAAGTGGAAGACTTGGATGAACATTTTTTCCAAGAGATTGTGTGGTTGCATAGTGTTCCATCTACTATTATTTATGTTAGGGACCTCTATTTTAACTATCATTTATGGTAAGGACTCTAAAATTCAATTGAATCATAGATTAGGCTCATCACAACATACCATCCTCAAACGGATAACCAATCAGAGCGGGTGAACTAGATCCTAGAATAAATGTTTCATGACTGCATGTTAGACTTTGGTGGTTCATTGTACAACCTTCTTGGATTAGTAGAATTATCCTATAATAACATTTAACAATACTCAATTAGGATGGTTCCTTTCAAAGAACTATATGTCTGACCATGTTAGTTTCCTCTATAATGGATGGAAGTAAGTGAGACTTACTTGGTAGAACTGAGCATCATGCAGGAGATGTCCGACAAGATTTGGATAATTAGGAAGTATTTAATGATATTTTGAAGTCATTATAAGTCTTATGTAAATCATAAATTCAAAAATATTTAATTTTTAGTGGGTGAACAGGTATTTCTAAAGGTGAAACCTCACTTGGGTCATCACTATCTTGGAAATCATGGGGAATCTTACACTGAGGTATGTAAAAACTTTTGAGATTACTGATAGGATCAATAAGGCGGCATACCAATTGGAATTTCATTATCAGTTTATATCAATTCATTATGTTTTCCACATATCATAGTTGAAAAGGTATAATTCGCACCCTTCTCATGTGTTGATATGGGAAGATATTAAGTTGGAACCTGATCTGTTAGTGGCCAAACAACTAGTTTGGATTGTGGATTCTCAGGTGAAAGTGCTTTAGGGGAAATCTATTTAGTTAGTTTGGGTCTCGTGGTAGCACAATAATGATTAACTTGATATGTGGTAATATAAGTATTGGGTATAGGAGTAGTGCCCTCACTTTTTATCTGGTTAGAGTATGGATTGATTTTCTAAGGGTAGAAAGTGTCATGGTGGAGAGAATTATCAAACCCACAGTGTTATTTTCATTATTTTTTTGTATTTATTTTATTCATTATCTTTTCTAGGTGTTTTTCAAATAAATATGGTTATTTTGGGGAGGTAGAGGGTGAAACACGGTTATTAGAAATCGTGCACCAAACCCAGAAAACTGTTCGGCTTGGACAGTGGCACTGGAATGCCCGCATGGTTAGGTGCATGAATTGTGAAACCATGTGGTCCAAACCATGTAGCCTTTATCTATTGGGATATAGGAACCAGTATGGTTAGCGCATAGTTTGGAAAACCATATGGCCTTCCAAGTTTAAAAAAATGCACATTTCCAAATTTTCCCCTCCACAATTTTAACTTATTTCACCTATATTTCCCCCCATTTGACCCTCTCATCCCAAGACATGACTCCCCTATTCTCCACCTCCCTCTTTTCTTGTTTTATTGGGTGATTTGAGTTTGTTTCCTATAAGAATATTCAATTGTCTCCACTCTTCTCCTCTTAGTCTCTTCTCCCTTATTTCATGGGTTTCCTTCTCTCCAACGGTTATAGTGACCTTTGAATCCAACTTTCCTGGCTTGGGTTTTGATATCAGTGGTGTTTTCTTACTTTCATAGGATCTCCAAACCTCTTGTATTGTAGTTTTCAACTATTTTGTGGTGATATTAAAGGGATATGTTAGTGGTTCCGTAACATGCTATTATTTTATAATTTAAATGTTCTTACCTATATTTTTAAATGTGTTCTAACATGTGTATGTGTGTGTGTGAAAATGGATGATTTCCAAGGAGGTGGTGTTTGTAAGGATTTGAAATGGTTTATCCCCTAAGTAAATTGTTGGAAATGGTATGTTTTTCATGTGATGATTTGGTTTATGAAAAAAGGGGATTGATGTGGTTTAAAAATGGAACAAATCACTTAATAAACCTAAGTACCTAGGCGGGCATGCTAGGATTAGAACACTAGATGAGTCAACATGGCCTAAGCCCAATCTCCCTAGCTGGATTATGACGAAACACCAACTAAATGATGTGGAAATGGGATATTACCATTAGACCTTGGGTTCATCCCCTCTAACAACTCATTCATGAGAATATATATTTATAGGTTTGATAACTGAGAGTATGAGGATCCTAAAAACCCAATAACCTAGTTTCTTAATGGTTTCCCATGGTGCTTATGTTGTGTTTCTACCCACTTTTAGTTATTATTGCATTTTTTACATTCCTTTCATAGAAAAGGCCTATTTTAAAAATTAAACTATTTACCTTCTTTTAAACTGGCACTTTTATTTATCTTATAATGGCTATGCATGGAACACTAGGTGGGATCCTATTAGGAAAGTGAGCTCTCACCCTACATATACCCAATAGGTATATGTGGTCTTCATTTTTTCTGATTTGGGTAATGGAAATGCCTATTTTGGTGGTAGTAGGTACTCTTATTAGTGACATGTTTTATGATAGGTGTTGATGGTGGTGACATTGTGGGATGTTAACTCTCATGCCATTACAAGGATTATGTTTCTTTTGTTCCCCCTTTTAGTTCTTTATCTTTTGGTTAAACATATAAATGCTAAACTTGAGTCTTGAATATTCCCCTTTTTGTACAGTTGTAATGATTGATAGTTATGATGCTTATTGTAAATATTGTATTGATGTTTGGTATGGATATTGATTATTATTATTATGGGAAAACCATTCCCAAAGTAGTTATTTGATTCCCATGCACTAGTTTCTACCTTGTGGGGATTGAGAATTCCCTTTAATACATGCCATGGGCCAGGTTGGGTGCTAGGATGGATAGCATCCCAGACCGGTTAATGAAAAAAACGAATGTATGAAATAAAATCAAAATTAGTTATAGTATATAAGTTTTCAAATAATCAAAATTATGTGTTCAGTACTTTGCTAAAATTTTCTCACACATCACCATGTATAGAGAATAACTATTATATTGTCTTCTCTTTTGGATAAAGAACAAACAACATCCAATGACCATTAATATTCAAAAAATATAATGTGAGTGGTTATTCAATTAATAGAAATAACAATTTATGCAATATATGTTTCATAACCTTTAATATAAGGAAGCACCCAACAATGAATTTCATTATTTTTAAGTCTTTCAGAAATATATACAGTTATTTCTTATCTTTCATTGTCTTCATTATTACTGAAATAAATTATGGGTTAAAAGATACATATATTGATTCCATATCACACTGAATACAAAGTGTATAAAGATACCAAATACAAAAAAAAAACATAATTTTTAAGTTTTATTAAATTAATATAATTGTAAGAAATATGATAATTGCCCTACATGGAAAAGACTTATAACATATTGATTCCCAATAAATATTTAGTTAAAATCTTCAATATATATATCTTTAAAATCATCACAGCCATGTTAGTACCACAAATATTAGCATCCACTGGAAGCTCATAAAATTCCAATAAAAAAGATGAATATGTTGATACTCAATTAAGTCTAGAAGAATTAGTATATAAAGTCATAGTAACCTGTACTTATAGTTATATATATAGAATATCTTTACCTTTAAAGTATTACTATATATATATGTATTAAATTGTTATTTTTTTAACAATAATATGAAATAAAGAATATAATCTATATATACCTCAGTGGTAATTTTTTGGAAAAGTCTAGACAGAAAAAGTAAAAAATGGTCAATACTTTTTCTTATTGTAGTGACTGCATCAATAGTAAATGGTTCTCTTACTGATCTAACATCACCATAAGTCAATCCATCTCCATATATTGATTATGTGCGATATCCACAATATAATATACAATATCATATGCAATAATATGATACCGGGGATCCTCAAAAAATAACTTATAGTAGATGGAGAGCTGTGTAAGAGGAGGTGTAGGAGTTGGATATGTAGGTATAGGTAGAGGAGTGAGATATGATGATGAAGTTACAGGAGTGGTATATGCAGCCTGAAACTATTTTTTCATTTTTGTAAACATTGATTATACCAAAGCTCTAATCCCATCCTACATCATCTCACCCATCTTCTGAACTTTAGATTTTAAATATTCTATTTTTCCTTTATATACACCATCCTTTGAAGAAGCTCCAAAATGACCAAACACTTTTTTGATCAATACAACCACCTCAAATCCTCTTACGTGATTAGGGTGTTAAAGATTTACCAATGCAGTAACTAAAATATCCTTATGAACCTCAGGTATGAATATCCCCTATTTTCTCTTCTCATAAAGGGATTCCGATATAAAATATTTTTAAAATTAATCAATGAATCAAAATATATAAAAAGTTGAAACAACTTAAATAATATAAATAAATTAAATAAATCCTTAACGTATTCTTAACTATAACCCTCAACTCTTCTATAAGATATGTTACCTTTTTCTCATTTGGGTCCTCTTTCATTCTTTATGTCTAATTGAGGGTGGGAAGGAGGGTCAACCTCTATAGAGCCTAAAGAATCGACTCTCATTTTTTGAAAATTTTCATCCATAATTTGTCCTTCCACTAACATATACCCTATAGGAGATAAAATATGATGATATACATTTTTATATTGGATTTTCTAATAATATATCCTTAGTTTCTATAAATTAATGATACAAAAATCATTAATAAGATAATTATTATATATATATTTTTTAAAAGCTGACATTTAACTTTCCAAAAATGATTCTTATTGTCTACTTTCAACAAACCAATTCGATGTATCTTCATTTATAAAATGATATATATCACATGGATTTTCATTTTTTCTTTCCCCAAAAATGAAATACGATGTTAGTTTTGATTTAAAATCCATCCATCTCCTAGAATATAAAGATAAAAATTTGTTCCTGACTTCTCTGGTGTCAGGCATATCATATGTCATCTAAAAAGAAGAAAAAAAAACCCATATTAGTAAAAAAATGTCATGATAAGTAAAATAATAATAAAAGGTCATACCAAAATTGTCTCCCATGACTGAGATATTGTCACTTATTCGAAACTTATACAATCAGAAATCAAAATACTAATTTTAATCTGAGCCTGCATGAAAAAAAAGTCTTATATTGTTTTGAATTTGGACCTCTTGGACTACCATTATTATCAAACTAAATATATATCCTATAGTTCTAGCTATGTGAAAATAATTTTTTTAGTAAATGCATGATACCAATTTTACGAACCCTTGAATCCTTCTTTACCCCCATGGAAGTATAAGTCTCTTATGTACGAGGATAAGGAGGCTCCTCAGTAGAAGTATGTGTACGATCCTCCCCAAAATCTAGAGGTGACTCAATTATTTGATATGACATTATCCTAAAAATCCAACTAAAAATTAGTATAAAAATATTCAAATCCAACTATTACATATAAAATTAAATAAAAATTGAAAAACTACCCAACAAAAACTAAATTAAACTAAACACATTTTTATTCTTATTTGGTATAATAGTTAACTAAAATGCTAATTTTTTTGACAAAATTAATGAGATATTAAATGATATAAACAAAGTAAATAAAAAATTAAGTAAAAGATTATATAAATCCAATTGTAACAAATAAATTTGAATAATAATTTAAAAATTATATAAACAAAACAAAACAAAACAAAACAAAACAAACCACTCTTTATCATATTCATTAGAGTAGTTAAAAACAATGTTGAAAAAATACAGAAAAATTTACAAAATATAAAATAATATAGATATAAGAAAACAAAGAATATGTAAAAATTTATACAAATCCAACATTTATATATAAAGTTGAAAAATTAAAAAATGATACAATCAAAATTAAAATAATCTAAAGAAATAATTTAAAATATTTTTTAAAATATGTATTTTAAGTAAAAAAATTAAAACTAATATATCTAATATTTTTTGAAATTTAAAAAGTTAATCAAGAAATAAATATATGCTACTTAAAATATTAAGAGATTAAAAAGGATTGTTTTCCAATATTCCTTACTTGTGATCATTCTGCATAGAATAAACCATGTCTATGACATGGAAATCAATATTATCTGATAATATTTCCATGTAAGTAGGGATATCACATAATTCATCATCATCTTCAAGTTTATCATCACCAAAATATTGCTTTTTTATTACAAATTGACAGACCACTACACATTTGATGTATCAAGAACATAAAAAATTTGTTTCTTATATGTTTCCATGATAAAAGGATCAACTATTTTTTTCAATATATTCAAGTTTACTAGTGTAATACCAAATTCAACATGTTTTACACCATTTTTACCGATAACCCATTTACAGTTAAATATCGTAACTTGAAACTTAAAATAAACAGACTCCTATATTTATTTAATAACTCCATAATATGTACCTGATGAAGAGATTGAGTTTTTGTCTTTTATACTTAAAAAATACATTGATTCTAAGAAATCCAATACATTACTATTATTAAATTCACTTATATTTTCCTGATATTTAGTTTAAAATATATATACATTAATTTCATACTTGGACCATGTTATCAAATTTAAAGTTGGAATGCTCTCTAACCAGCTCAATGTTTTTGATTCATCTGATCTACCATGCATGATATCTTTAAACCATGGAAAAAAGTTTTATTATTATTATTATTTAATATCTAGATATCTTTTTTTTGTATAATGTTGTTTTAACATATTAACATAGAATGTGATATATGGTTGATCATCATCTATGTTATTCAATATGTATTAATGTACCTGCATTATTTGTTCACCTATCAACAACTTTACATTCAAGCCACAGATCCCATTCCCACTAAAACCAACTTGTTTATGAATAGATGTATAAAAAATGATGTGATTCACTGTATACAAGTAGTTTATACAAAAATATACAACCTCCTCAGAAATATACTTCTCAAGAACGGAGGATTCTAGTCGATATAGATTCTTGACACATCCCTTTAATATCTTCATATAAATTTCAAAAGGATACATACAATATAGACATACAAGACCATAATGATTTATTTATTACACTAAATGAATCATTAAATCCACCATGATATCAAAAAAATATGATGGAAAGTACATTTCTAGTTGAAAAAAGTATATAAACTGCATCATTCTCCAATTTTTTCAACAAATTTAGATCTATCACTTTGTAAAAATGGAATTAAAAAAATAACAAACATTTATTATAGTAATTATAACACAGATGGGAAGTATTCCATGTTATTTTATTCATTTCATTATGACATGAAAATTATGATATTTCATGCATGTAATATTTAAATATTTTAGTGACAATTTTTTATATCTGATGAATAATCCTGAGTTATTTTGATACCATGGAGGCAATGGAAAAAAACTAATTTTCTCCCCCTAGTATAATGTATTATAATTATAAGTCTGGTATGTTTATCCTCCATTAGGAGTGGTATCTAACTCCAAACGTATTCCTATTGATAGTAAGTCCAATATTGAATTCAACCCATCCTTAGTATTACTTTTAATATCTAACAAATTAACAATCAAAATATCAAAAATATTCTTCTCAACACGTATGAAATCAATTTTATGTTTAACCTCATGACATCTCCAATATAGAAAATCAAAAAATATTGATTGTTTCTTTTTTATATTACTTTTATTACCAGATTTTTGTCTCTTTTAGAATGTGGAATCAATGTTTTTCACCCTCACAAAATACTAAATGGTTGACAAAGGTTTTGGAGCAATATAAAATTTTTGTGATTTATTAAATTACTTTTTAATATTCAATAAGAGTGATCCGTAGATAAAAACCTTTTATGAACCATGCATAATATTTTTCTCCCTTATTGTAGTTGATAATATGATGACCCTTATTTATATATTAGACAAGATTTATGCCCCATAACACTATATCCATAAAAATTTCCATATATTTGGAATTAATTTATAGTGAACATAATCATTTCATGTAATTAAAAATATTTCATTCTATAAGAATCATAAACACTAATACCTTACTCTCATAAAAGTTTTAAATCATTAATTAATGGTGATAAGAAAACATAAATATCATTTCTAGGTTGTTTTGGTCCAAAAAATTATTAAACTCAATATGATATATTTCGGCTTTATACAAAATTTAGGATATAAGTTATAAATTACCAATAAAATAGGCCATGAACTATTTTTTTCTACTAAGTCTCTAATATGGATTCATTACATCTATGTACAGTTCAAGTATGATATTTATAACTTCATTTATGAAGGTAGGAAACTATTTATCAATTTTATTCCACCGTGGACAATCCACTGGATGATATAATTTTTCATCAAATATCCACTCATATACATTCTATATTATCCTCTTTTTATTATTTGAATTTAAAAATAAGTGTTTTAAAAGATGAAGTATAGGAATATACAAAATTTCCTTAGTAGGAGTCTTGGAAATATCCAAATCAACCGGTGAATTTTCTTTTAATTTATACTGTGATGTCCCACATTTAGGACACTCTGACCAACTTTCGTATTCCTTTATATATAGCACACAATCATTCAAGTATACATACATATTTTTTACTCCAAACCCATCACACATAATATTTTCTTCACATTATAACTTTAATATAGAATATCATTGTATTTAGGATGTGTGTCTTTCAATATCTATAAAAAATCTATAAAACATTTACCACTCCATACATTTTTGGACTTTAAGTTAATAAATCTTAACACCACTGATAAAACTGTAAATTTCAAACAACCTGGATACAATGGTTTATCAGAATCACCATATAAGTGCTTGATAATCAGTTCTTTCTCAGTTTCCTCTACTTAAATATCATGAATTATTTCTTTAATTTTATTATAATTATCATATTGAATATCTTCATCATCAATAGATTTTGAATTTTGCCCAATTTCACAATGAAAAATACAAGGATTGTAACTCAGATTAAAACCATGAAAAATTAAACAATCTTTGATTTCTCAACTTTGTAACTTTTTCATATTTAAACAATTAAATCATGGACAAAAAAATAGGTCACTGTTTTGGACATTTTGTTTCTAAAAAATCATTAACTCCTTCCACATACTAATCACCTGCTCACCTTCCATTAATCCAAATACGACTCATTATCACCTATTATAAATTTCAATTATTGAATATAAGTTATTATATATTGAAATTTAATTTTAAATTTACTTTTATAAATAATAATAAAAATAAATAAATGTAAAATATTTCACAAATAAAAGAAAAACAACAAATTTCATAAAAAAATTCAAAAAAATAATGGTATAAAAGTACAAATATTATCACAGGCTTTAAAAGGATGACCAATAATAAAAAAAAATAATCATTTTTATTATATATTTTGGTAATTATTTATCTATTTTTTAATATATTTTTAAATATCATAACATAAATGGAAAAATTATTTCTGACTGTAGAGAAGTTTTTTATAGTATTCACATTTACAATGGGAATCTACACACATGTTTTAGAATTAAAATACAATAATTGATGAATAATTTTCTATGTATTCTATAAAATATAATAAAATATAAAATAAGATAGTGATAGTTTCATGAACTAAATGAAATATCTTTACATTGTTTCATAGAGAAACATTCTACCATATAACAAACAAAAAGCTAATGATTGTGTCATGCATATTATTTTATTCACATATAACAAACATAAGTCCAATGTTTTATAATGATTCATATAAAAATTTTTCATAGTGACAATTCTATGCATAATATTGTATCCACATTATAATGATTCATAGAAAAAAATTATACCACATAACATTTAACACATCATGAAATAAACTTAAAACACGAGAATATTATAAGTAAAATACACTTTAACTATCATATAAAATATGAAATAAGTAGAGAATCAAATTCCATGGAATAAAAAAATTGGAGAGTGGAAACAACATAAGACGATGGTGGTAGAGAACCATGTTGATTAAGGGGATAAGGGGATGATAACGTCGATGGTGATGGTGATGGTGACGAAGAGCGGGGTCGAAGAAAAGGAAAATGAATAGATATTGGGGGATAGAGTTTTCTAAGAAGAGAGATTAGGGTTCATATTAGGGGAGAAATCAAGGTAGGAAAGCAAAAATTAAATGTAAGTATCATCTAATTATTTTTTAAAAGGTTTTCTAAATCAGTTAGTTTATAACCGATGTAAAAAACTACTGCAAAAAATATTTTTTACCTCATTTATAATATAAATGACATAACAAATCGACATTCCACATTGATTATAGAATAAATAATGTAATAATTTTATCATATTAAATAATTTTTAAAAAAGTTTTTTACATCGGTTATATTATAACTGATGTAAAATACTTATGTAGATTTTTTTTACATTGGTTATAATATAGCTGACGTAACAAACCAACATTCCACATTTGTTATAGAATAAACAATGTGAAAACCTTGGTTCGATCATGTTCTATATCATTTATTAATATTCATAATAAAAAAATGCATCGTATTAAATACTTTTTATACTAGTGAATATTTTTTATCAAACAATAGATATTTATTTTAAAATGAAAAACCATATTATTGTTTCATAACTCAATAAAATTATTTATAAGATTATAATAATAATAACAAGAAATATAAATCCTTAGAATTAATATAAATATCAATTTATAAACCATATAATAATTAAATAATTCTTTAAATAGATCAAAATAAGAAATTATGTTAAAAAATATACTTAAACTTGAATAAAACTTATTTTCTAATATTAGATAAATATAATTTATTTTCTAACATAAAATGGGTATCTAATTGATAATATTAAATTTAACTAATCATATAATGGGTATGTTACTTCTCATTTCAAGAATCATATAATAGAAACCCTAGCAGTCATATAATAGTTACCCCAATAGATATATAATGACTATCCTCAATGTTTATACTTTTCCTATATATAACCATACACACTTCTCTAAAAAAATTAATCCAATCCTATCATTTCATCCCTAAAATTCCTTTCACATTTCTATTGGTTTTCCCTATTTATATAATTATATTTGGTGGAATGATTCCCATGGGGGACTGCGATGATGAATATTTCAAGATTGAATTCTTTTTTATTCACTTGTTTTTATTGTTACATTGAACTTGTATTGATCTTATGAAATGTATTCATCATTCATGTGTAATTTTATATCATTAATAATATAACTCCCCAACATCTTGGGACCACTTGATTATGTTAGGGATAATAGTTTCACATGACCTCAAGTAAACCTCCCCATACGCTAGAGGTTGTTTACTTGAAACAAGGTTTTAAGGTGTTATTGTGGGGATACTATACCCTCATATCAAGGTAAAATAATATCTATAATATTATAAAACTTCTAAAAATCATCCATAATAATTATCAAAGTACAAAAAATATAATAAACAAGAATAATTCTATATCAAATTAATATTCATTCATACAAGCATACATCCCAACTGATCATCCATTGGGATGATCACATATAAAAAATAAGAAAAAGAATAAAAATAAAAGGAACCTATACTATAATCCCCAATCCTCATAATATCCCAGTATCCAAATCTCCATCGAGTTGCTCTATCCCGACTGTGAAAACTCAATAGGGAACCACCAATGGTTCCCCAAACATAACTATTAAAGTATTATAAGAACATGTTATATGAACAGTATAATGAAATAAAACATAAACCACAATAAAATCACCATTGTTGATTCTCAAGTTATACAGTGACACCGGAGATCAACCATACCTGCTTCAGCAAATGTCATATGTCTTTGTTCATATCACATGACTTCTTAGGGGAACCACATCCTACCCTAGAACCCGAGAATATCACTCAAGGGAAACAAGTATTTATTAGAACTAATAAAATATCACATGGGGGCATAATCTCCCTATAAGCTCATATATAATACCCCAAGGGTCAAACTCTCCCCAAAACCTCATATAGAATACACCCTAGGGAAGTCTCTCCTTGGAACCTCATGTAGTAACTACCTAAGGGGATCCTAATCCTACCCTAGTTTCATGAGAATATCATCCACCTGGGGGTTGTATCCCCTACCCAAAATCATCATGTACTATACAACCCAGGGGAATCCCACCCTAGAACCTCAAAGAGAAATATGAAAAAAGGAATATAAAGGGATCGACATACCTATAATCACCATGTATCATAAAAAAACGCCCCTTTCAAGAGGGATTCAAATGGAGGAAGATACGGGGAGGATAATATTGAATTAACCTCCCTTGAAAATTCTCACAACCAAAAAACCAAGGGGGTGAGTGATAAATTACTAGTTTTCCATTGCTAAAAAACCATCTTAGGTGCTTTTCATGATACAACCATGAGGGTCATGTCATGACACCTCCTCACCCAACTCTTTCGTAATGTGAATCTCCGAGCTTGTGGCACAATCAAACTAGGATGAGGGGTCAAAACTTGACCAAACTATATCACAGTGTGACCCTACTAGATTATTTTGCATGACCCCTTAGGAATAGAATCCATCCCCTCACCAAACACTATCATGGAATGAACCCTATGGGCCTTGGTGTGATGCCTCTTTTCCAATTTGATGCCCAGCCTTCACATCATGGGATCCCTCTTCTCCATTTAATTACACACCATACCCCCTATCACTACATGACCTTCATGAAATCCCCATCATGACACACCCACATGACATACCCACGCAACATGACCTAAGGGTTATAGTGCGGCTGGATACTTGAATCTAAGAATAACAAGGGGTGTTCACCCCAAACCTACTCCAATGCTCACCCGATCACCTTAAATACCTCCCAAGACTCGATCCATGTCCAAAAAAATATCATTAATATTTTATAACCTCCTAAATTCTGATCCAAATCCTGAATCTCAAAGCATCCCCTGTTCCAGGACCAAAAATTCATATTACCTCTAAATTTAACAACATGTAAAAACATGGGTCTTTATAAATATAATAATGACAATTTATTTTATTTTATATGAATGTTATATTATACATAATAAAATCTATTTTTATTATGAAAAATATATAATTTATAAATATAGAATGCATATTAAAAATCTGGGTGATTACATCCCCCCTTTAAAGAAATTGCATCCATGCAATTTTTTTACTACTTAAAAACAAATAAAAATATCACTATTTCATAGCTCTTGAAACCCTTTATATAGACACTTTAATCATATAACACCTTTATAAACCTTTAAAAAAACTTATCACCTTATTCATAATAATTCCTTTCTATAGTCACAAATATGAATTATGTTCTAATATTCATCAAACCTAATCATGTTTTCTATTTCAAAATATATGATAAACTATTCTAAAAATTAATTCATACCTTTCATATGTTATTTGTAGTTTCTTAATTTTTACTAAAAATGGAAAATGAATTCTTTAGAACTCTATGCTTATGATCTTGTTGATATCATTCTCAAACTTTTATTTTAGGACATTGACTTGAATAATGCCTCATATCTTTGTAATTAAGCCATTACACTATCAATTTATAACCTTAATAAGGATTTTATTAACCATATTTTTCATTATTATATTGATAATAAATTATTTATTTTAAATATTGAGTCATATATCCAAATTTACCACACTTATAACACTTAAATGACCCCATAAGACACTCACTAGAATAGTTTTTACTACATTTAATGCACAATGGAAATTTTGTTCTCTTAATATTATGTTTTTTGATACAAAAAAATTTCATAGATTTCTATACCAGTAATTTTATAGCTTCAAAACTTCAAATTTTATAGGATTTAATAAACTCTATCTCCCCCTTATCTTCTCATATAATGATTTTATCATAATTTAAAAATTCACAAGTGACTAATTCCATTCATAAACTTGGTTTCAAACCTATGTAATATCTATCAATCTTACTTTAAATAATGAGGAAAAAATTCAGTGAATATACTTATAATCTTGTAAAATTTTCTTCATAAGAAACAATTGAGTACTCTTCCTATTACTCAAACTCTAGAAATTTCCTTTCTATTCTAAGTTTAAGAACACCGGGAAAAAACTTTTCAAAAAAAAAAATCTTTAAATACCTTCCATTCGATAGTATCAATCTCTTTCTTCTCCTTGGTAGTTTTAATTAGAGACCACCACTAATCGAATTAATCTTCAAGATGGTAAACTATAAGATATTTATTTTGATTCTCTAATAAACAAAAAAAAATTAAAATATATTATCTAAAGCATTCATACATCCTCCAGTTATCACTAGATACGAGCTTCCACCAAATATTTGAGGATGTTATTGCATGAAATTCTCCACTATCAACACATTCCTTTGTAGATATTTTTTTCATTACCTTGAATTATAACCACCATTTATATCCTATTAATAGTACCAAAAACTACTAAGATCCAACCCCAACCATTCTAGCTTTATGATTTGGAATGTTATCATCCTATTGTTTCCCACCTACCTAATTCACCCTACCATTATAAAATAGACATAAATTAGATGAAATTATTTTGAAACTCTTATGAAATAATTATAAAAAACCATCTCATATTAATGAAAACCACATATAAATGTTTTATCCATATATTTTAACCTCTTTAATTTCTTTCAATTATCTTTCCTATGTTTCCTATCTAACATCCTAACTCATATGGTTTTCTAAACCTTGATTTGATACTACCTATAATAGCCCAAACATAAACACTCCATAATTATTTCTTTCTCAAAAAATATTATAACACTAACATTCACAAGACCTTTAAGTTTATATTTTTGGATAATTAGGGAACATAAACCTTAATAATACACAAAAACCACCCTTTTATGCCTAATATGTAGTTCCCCTAGACCCATGATCCCAGATCCGGTGTCAAAAAAAAACATAACATACAATAATGAATTTGATACACATCTATTATTATAATATAATTCACACATTTAAAATCTAATGAACTTTTAGTTTAGAGTTTTAGATGTAATGCCCCAACCCCAGTTACCCAAAGTCGGTGTATTATTTTAATACATTAGTATGATTACAAGGAATCAAGTTCCGAAGGACCAATCAGTTTAGTAGTCTTGGAAAATAGATTACATACATGAACGTTACATTGCACATTCAAACATAAAACACAACATAAATAATCCATTGTAAACACCATTATTCCCCTAGATTAACCCTGAATATCAAACATAATACACTTTTTGGAATCCTGGGAAAAAGAAAACATAAGAAAGGGGTGAGCTCTGATGATCAGTAAGGATACCAATTAGTGGAAACTATCATAAATAGGTATAAACATTTAAGGTAATGTATAAAACTAAAACAAAATACTTTTAAACTTAAACTTCAGCATAATATGGAAAAGATAAATCAAATAATTCCATTTAAATATTCACATGAATATTCTACTAGTTGAATAATCACATGTTATATCAATAGCTAATTTCATAATGATGGAATGCATAATGTTAGACATCATAACCACATAGTCAAGGCCTCATGCCAATACTACAAATAAGATTTTTTCAAGGCCTTATGACAATACACTAGTTTGTCTCATGAAACCTACCGATGCATCAAGGATCTATAGCAGGCTCCACCCATCACTTAATAAGTCCAATGCATTCCTCATATGAAAAGGTTGAAATATAACATAAAAATTTGTATTAAAACCAGCATATAAAATATTAATACATTAACCATAAACCATGAATGGTATAAAAAAAACACATCCACAATCAAACATATCACAAAAACTTCAATACAATATGGAAGATTTGTATCATAATAAATCAACTTCAAATAAGTATAAAATCCATTAAAGGATGTTGACATAGATGAAATCAAAACTATTTGATAGAAATACCTCTTTCTATTTTGAAATAATTTAAAAGTCATGTAATTATAAAAGAAAATATTTATTTTAAAAATATTCTTATAAGATTTTAAGGTAAGATTCAAAGGTGTTATAATGGTGGAGAATAGCTGCACCCACTGTATAAGTTAAAAAAACATTCTTACCTTAATTTGTCGAAAAATTCATAAAGTACCTTGTTTGGAAAACGATGGAAAGATTTCTTTCAAACCATTTTATAAAAAGTAAAACAAGGGTATAAATGAATTTAATCCATAGTTTAGTAAATAGTAAAAATGTTTTGAAATACATTTTTAAGAAACACAGATGTGGATTATAAAGAGTTCCCAGTAGATACTTACGTAAAAACAACCTCGGATAATAAAGAGATTGTGAAATTAACCCTTACCTTGTACTTTTCCTTGGTCAAGGGTACATTAACCTCCTGTATAATAGTTAAATAATTGTTATTAAATTTTAAAAGAACCACATACATAAATATTATATCATATATGATCTTCTAATATTTCTTTTTTAATAATATTTTAGTAGTATCATTGTTTCGGGTGTTAACTGATTCGTTTTTCCTTTATATGTTTTGTTACGTAAGACATGTTTGTTATGGATAGGATGTATTTGATTAATATACAGAATTATATTTAGTTATTAAACATTATTTTTAATAATCAAATGAAAATTATTCTTGAATGGTTATGATGGGGAATGAATCTCATCACGTTCGTGGAGATGGTAATCCGTACGTATGCACGAATGCTACTTCCATTTTATTTTTTTTAATTTAAAAGGAAAGAAAACAAAATTCTACATAGGTATATTATTATTCCAATATAATATAATATTTTATATATGTTACATAAGTTCATTAACACTATCCTTTATACGTTCCATGTATGGTATGAATGAGTCATATCACTTTGAGGGGGCAGTAGTCCGCACTTCCTCAAATGAAATTATCGTATATATATAACTTGAAAAGAATAAAGGTATGCTATAAAGGAGAATTTAAGAAGATTATAGATAAAATAAATATCATAAATATAATATATAATTATAGTACCATTATAATAGCCACCACAAGAGGTGGTAGTATAAGATTAAACAATCATCGTTTCGTGAGGCAGTTGTTCGCCGTCCACAGAAACATTATGTTCTATACACATTAGATGGAGGTGTGTGTAAGTTTATCTCAAATAATTCTCATAAAAACAACCTAGTATATTGAGTATACTGGTGTTGTTATAAAATAAAGGAATAAAGAGAGTTTAGGGGGTTGTAGAAGTAAAATAAAAGAAAAGAACTTAAGAGGAGATGTTACATTTAAATCGGGTAACTCCCTTTGGTTTGAACTAAAAGGCTTCCTTAAAGTGCCTTATACCAAAGTTAAGGCTTATAAGAGGAATAGAGGTATGCGGGGAGATTAATTGGGTAGATTTTGGATGAGAAAAGGGGCTTGATAGGTGTGAGAAATGGGTTAGAGGTGAGGGCTTTTTATAAGGGGGAGGAGGGGCTCCTTAGGAAAGTTTGAAAATATTATTTTATTATATAATGATTTTAGGTTTCTAAAGGTCCAAAACTCATTAAAGTCAAATATAATATGACTCATGTTCGAAATAAAATCACCAAATGATAATTGGATAGGTTTTGGATATTGATTTAATTTTTATAATCTTATTTATTTAAATCATTTATTAATGAGGTAAACACTGCATCATTATTGTGTCATAAATAATTTTATTTATTTGATATCTAAAAATTATAAAACAAATACCATGATGTATAAAATATTTTTATATTTAAAATGAATATTTATAGTTGAAGATATAACTTGTATAACCCCATGTAAAAATTGTTTTACTAAAAGATATATGTTTATGTCATTTTTTTCTTTACTTTAAATTAATTAATATAAAGTATCATTATCACTCTCAGGTGGCTCCATGGGGTCCCAAAATCGACCCAAAGATTCCCATGGTTGGAAATTTATAAACCAATAGGAATAGGACATATGTTAGGGTAATTTAATTTTATTATAATAATATTTGTTTACCCTTATTTACCAGATTTACCTTTTAACCAAGGTAAATAAAATATTTACTGAAGTAAATATTCATAATGTCTAAAAATAAAAGTTACCTATTTAAACAATTTGGACCTCATAATTCCAAATATGTAATCTATTTTTCCAAATTAAAAACACACAAGTGGTAGAAATTAATTTAAAATTAATTCCCATTGTCAAAAAAAAGCGTGTTTTTAAGAAATAATAACTACACCAATGAGCCCGTACCCGAGTGTTAAGGGCCCCTGCTTGGCATCCAAGAGACCCAGGTTCAAAACCGGGTGGAGGAGAATTTCCGGGGTACTGTAGCACTACTGTAGCAGTCACTATAGTAGTACTACAGCAGTACTATAGCAGTCACTGCAGCAGTTATTGTTCAGTACTGTAGCAGCTAGAACTATTCACCCGATTTGGGCCTTTGGGCCACCGGTTTGGGCCTACGGGTCTCCAGGGCCTTCAGGTCATCAAAGGCCTTCGAGTCACAGAGATTTCGGGTCACGTAGACCATGGAGTAGACCAGTTCACATAGAACATTCCCCAGAAGAGGATCAGAGCAATAGGAGTAGCCACCACCAGATATAGAGCTAACCAGATTGGAAGAATGAGAGGGTATGGCAGCCGCCCTCAGGACCAGGCACCATGCAGCTTTGTACGGGGAAATTCTAGCCGATCAGTAATGTAAGGTGGGAGCTACGTGATCAATGATGCAGAAAGCTAGGGAGGGGAAATTCAAGTGGGCTGGGCCTACGGGTCATGTATTGGGCATGGTATGCCTCTGGGCCTTCAGGTCATGTATTGCGGGTTTTTCGGGCCTTGTACCTTGGGCTTACGGGTCATGTACGGGTTCCCCTTAAAACCTTAAAAGGGGGATTATCCATAATAAAAATAAAAAAGGAGGCTTTCGGGCCATTCGGGTAAGAAATAATAACTATCAAAAGATTGAAAATTGTTTATGTCTAGTTTAACTGTGAAATTACATCCAATAACATAAATTATATTAAATTATAAAAATATAATCTAATTATACTTTAAAAACACTCAAATTTATAATTTAACACTATAAATTATTTCTATTAAAAAAGTTTTTTTCAATTAAAATTTAGTATTTTTCACTATTCATCAAAATATGAAAGTTATCAGAAAAGTACCCAAAATTTATCCAAACTAAATTTTTATGTCCTAATTATAAAGAATAATTTAATTTCATTAAATTGAATATATAAAATTTTCAAATATTGGTTTTAAAAATGGTTCACCATTAAAAGGTGGTAAAATTGCATTTTTTGAAAAATACTTCTTTTATCTGAAAAAATGAATTTTTTCTTATATTATGTCTAAGAAACACATAATATGGATTATAAAATTATATGGAGTATATAAATTTCAAAATTTAGTTAATAATGTTCATAACCACTTTTTGAACGGCTAGTTTGGTAAGTCGTGGTGCGCTCAAACTCGGTGTTGCATGTAGTATAAGTTATTGAATTACTTTGAAGAGATAATGTACTATGAAATCTTGGGGTGTTACATTAGATAATTAGGAAAAATAACTAACTAATAAATATCAAGTATTCTCACCAAATAGACACTTTTTTACCACTAAATAAGAAACTAAAAATCCATAACAAGTCTTCAACATCACCTATAAATTCTCCACACATGATACTCTTCTAGGATTAACATAATTAATAATTTCTATCATACCATGTGGAAATGGAAACATAAGAAAGGGGTGATCTCAAACTCTCTGTAAGGGTAAACATAATAATAAGGCATAACATTTGAGACATGATAAATAACAAGATATTTTAATGAGGATGATAATAAGCATGGAAGCATGGAATAAAGAGATCATATCATATTTACATGGATTAAACAATCATTACAATATAAGAGCATGGTATCGTAGGAATGTGTAGAAAATATAAACATGTCATCATAAGCATAAGTTAAGTCTCCTTGGCTAGTTAACATAACATAGTTATCTAGGCTAACTACACACACACCATAGTTATCTATGCTCACTTCCCACACACCATGATATATCACGAGATGGAAAAATCACCTAATGCATTAGAGGGATATATAATTATAGTCCCACCTATCAAATAATTAAAATCATACATATGTTTTAAAAATGGGTTCATTCAACATATCATAAAAATCCAAGGAAATAAAATGGTTTTAATATCCTTTTAAAGTGGTTCCCTAAGGAAGAATTCATAATTTCTTTAATAAACACGACATGATAAACCCATGAAAAATAAATGGGTATAAAATGACTTTAAGAATCATTCTAGGTAAATAACAATAAAAAAATATTATTATTTATATGGTGTTTAAATTTTATATGAAATGGATATAAGGTTTAGATAATAATTTCCCCAATCAATCAATGTATTGGGTGTCTTGGTGAACATCCTTTAATCAAGTAATGGAATATAGGGAATTCATAGAGGAAAATAATTTAAAGTAAATCATGCCTATATAGGTGGATTAATAAGAAATAAAAAAATAATAATGGATAATACCATAGATGTAAAATAGAATTTCATAATCCATCCTGATAAATAAGGTGGATAGTATTATTTTAATAATACTATTGATCAAGCATACAACATAGATGAAGAACACTCTTAGAATAATTAGAAAAATTTATTTGAAAATAAGAATTTCTCTTATATTTTGAAAATATTTTAAAAGAAATATTTTATTAAACCATGAGAATAATAATTTCTTTTTTTTTGAAAACTTGAAAGTGTAGAGAGGAATTCACTTAGCAAATGACAAAGGCATCAGAAAGATATGTTTTCTTAAAAACATGTAAAAGAGATTCTATTTGGTAAAAAAGAACCATAAATAAATATTTAAAATCTTTAATTTTTAATTTTATAACTAATTAAAGGTATTATAAAATTACCTTTTTAAAACAATTTACAAAGAAGTAATTTTGTAACATTTTAAAATATTAATTTAGAAGAAAATATTTTTGAAAACTAATCATGTATAAAATGATTAAAGTACATTAAAACCATTTAGTGAAAGAAAAATAATAAAAAAAGGATGTTAAAAACTTTTATTAATAATTGGTAAAGGAAATTATCAAGGTCACTTGAAACATTATAGAAAATACTTTTTATAGGTAAAACATGGATATAGAAGAAAAAAATCCATTGGAAAGTATAGGAGTTATTCTTATCAACATCGTGATTTTATTTGAGGAATAATTTCATAAAAGGGGAATATGTTAATGAATATAAGTAATATCCCTATAGAAAAAGAAAATATACCATTTTAAAAGATAATGGTATGAAAAAGATACCTAAAAGATCAAAATCAAGAAGAGATTTCCTGAATCACGGGAAAAAGGACTTAAGTCGAGAAAAAATTTATGACTTGAGTAACATTTTAATAAAAAAAATTAAAGAATAAAGAGCTTGAAAATATACTTAAAATAACATGAATAAAATATAATTTCTGATAATATAACAATTAGTCAGTATATTCATCATATAAAAGCAAATTGTTTCATAAAGTAAAACACATCTCAATAAAGGGAGTTTGAGAAAAAAATCCCTTATTCTTTCCACACTTAGTTTATAACTATCTAGATTCCTATAAAACAAACTTAAATATCTTAATAATATATTTTATAACCTTATTCATCTCTATAAACCTTTTATATACCCCATTTATAATTATTTACTATGAATATAATGGTTCATTATACCTTATTTTTAATTTGAGGTGTTAACACTTTAAATTGTCTTACACATGCTTTGTAATGTTAATGTTGATCCTTGATCTTTGATGCAAAGTTAATTATTACTATATTACATTTGGTTATGTAATATATATCACATGATTATTTATAATGTTTCAATTTCATCCCATGAGAGTTTTAATTACGACTCTTTAAGATGAAGTCAGATACAAACTTTTTTTGGTATTTTTTAATAAATGAAGATGATATATTATTAAAATGTTTAGATATTAATATTATAACTCCATAAAATTTAAAAAATATTTAATAAATTATTATTAAATTTTATTAATAGTATATAACATTCCTTAATCATCCACTATATAAACATTACAACATCACTCAAGTTGGCAGTAAACTGACCAAAACAAATGCTTGTCGTAATGATCGAATGAGTAAGAAAGTGATATTAAATAATGTTAATATAAAATTTAAAGAATATTATAAATTTAATATATATATATATATATAAATATAATATCTCAATAAAATCCAATCTTAGAACCATTAATGAATGTTGGTGATGATAAATGAAAATTTTCATTTGTGGAGGCGGTAGTCCACACACACGCACGATTAACAAACCCATTTCTCAATGAATGGATGAAGTGATGATATATGAAATTTTTTCACTTAATAATAATAATAATGTTATAAATTTCATATTATTTTAATAATTACACTTTTATGTCCATCCACTTATGTGGTTAATAGAAACGAGACACGTCATTCATGAAGGAGGCAATCCGCACAAACGCATGATTAACGATCTCATTCCTTAATGAATGGAAAAAATGAAGGTAAATGTAAAATGTGATTATTTCAGAATATTATAACTAACATAAAAATATCATTATTTATCAAACCTTTTATTGATACCATCCATAATAGTTAGTGATGAAAACTGAACCACATCATGTTGTGATGGCAGTAGTCTGCATGTACACACGATCGATGCGTTTGTTTTTTATTAGAGGATGCTACATAATGAATGCATAATTGATGTTACATTATTATAATGAAATTTAAGTATATATATTATACTTAATTAATTATATTAACAAATTTATCAAATATTACGAAGAGGAAAATTAAAAATAAAGACTAGGAGGAGAATAATACTCACGCTCGAAACTTTGATTTTCCTTGGAATTATCCTTATAAATGAAGGGATTAAGCTAAATAAAGAAGAAATAGGTTTAATTCCATGGGATATGGTTCTAGAATTAAATAATGGGTATATTTTTACCAATTAATTAGAATATATGGGTGTGTAAATAGGGGGTGTAAATGTGTCCTTTTATAAGTGAAGGGAATATTAGTTTTGGAATCACCTTAACTTATTAATTTTTTTCTTTACACTATTCATAGTCAAAGAACACCATAATTAGAAATTACTGATTATGAACCATTATATAGCCAAAAATTCTCCCATGAACTCATTTTGGGGACACTTTTTAGTGTTTTATGTGTTTATACATTTACTTTTCACTTTTCCATGTGTACTTTTTTCCCAAGGTAACTTTTACTTTCACCCAGGTTAATTAATTAAAATGTTATTCATTAATATTGATCTCACTAATTAATTTGAGTAATATAATAATATATATGATATTAATTTTATCAATTAAAACTAATATGATTAATAAAAGTTAATTTTAAAATAAACACGCTTAATGCTTAAAAATGGTTTTTGAGATAATTAAGTTTTTAATCTTAAAATTAATGCGTGAGTTAAAATTATTAATTTAATAATTTTTATGACATAAATTTATTTATTATAATTAAATTAAAGATTATTTTACTTTAAAATAAATCCATAAATTAATTTTTTAAAAATATTAATTAATTAAAAGAAAAGACATAAAACAATTTTCTTTATTTTAGTAACCTTTTACTTTAGTACTAAAAAAGATTTCCATGAATTTTATAAGTTCAAATAATATTTTAAAATGTATAATGTTATTAATTAATTTAATATTTTATCAATTAAATGGTTTTATGACCTTATATTTCATTCTTATATATTGATAAATTCATGAAAATTATAATTTTCGTAAAATCCTTATTTTCGACTAAAAATTGATATTTTTAGAAAATACTCAGAAATTCATACCAAGTAAATTTTGATATTATAAATTAAAAAATAAATTTATTTAATATTATTCTGTTTCTAAAAATTATAAATTTAAATTTTAATCGAAAATACAAAATATATACTGCTTTTATTAAAAAAATCATTTTTAAACATAAAGTGTTTCTAATATTATTTCATACCAATTTTATAATTTAAATAATTTTAATATTTTATATCACATATATATATATTTTATATGTTAGCATAATTATATTTTAAATATGATTATTTTAATTTACTAATGCATCACGACCTTTGTTTTAGTTCATGTGAAGAAAGATACTGATCACAATATCATTTAAAAAAAATATATACATTGAAATCTAAGGATGTTACATTCTCCCACCATTAAATAAAATGAATCCCCATTTTTTTACAAATACATTAATTAAGGATGTAAAAAAGATGGACATGATATAAGATAAAATTTCAAATGAAATGACTATATTAATATCTTAAGTAAAACTAGAAGACAAATATTCTTCCTCTACTGAGTTAACTAAATGCTTAATTTTCACTCAATATATAGATACATTATGCCCTAATTTTCTTCACATAAAAAATTTTCTAGTTCCTTTAATACATTCCCTAGTGTGCTTCTTCCCAAATTTATAATATATAGGAAATTTAACTTTTCCCCCATCATCTTCATCACTTGATATTTCATGAGACTCAATTCTTATTTTATTTGGTGTGTTTTGAACTTTGACTATATTAAAACTGTTAATCATATTTCATGATAGTTTTTTCAGAATAATAACAATATTTCTAACTCTAGTTCTCATCCCAATGTATTGAATTCTAGGATAATCATCACATTGTCTATTGCATCAATTGTTAGCTCGGTTCCTTCTTTATCTATCCATTACTTTAAAAGAAAGTTTAGGGATGAGAATACTTAAATTAATAAATGAAAAAAATGGAAAACTATGAGATTAGAATAAATAATGATGTGAATACCCTAACTTATGAGTCTTTCTCTTTAATCTAGGTTATCCATTATAATTTTACTATTAAGTTCTCTAATATAGTTAACTTCCATAAAGCATATGTTCAAATCCTTCATAGTGGTTTGAAAAAATAATGTTAATTAACACAAGCATATCCCCTAGGACTATCTGTCCAGTTAAATAGCTAGGGACCATTCACTGGGAACTAGAATGATGACCGAGATATACCCAAACAACTTTTTTTCAGGGTTGTTACCCCTAGATGCATTTGTGCCAAAACCGTGTCCACTTTATAGTATCCATAAAAGGATAAAATTTCTAGGAAAACCATAGAATCTCTACATTTATCAAAATTTATGGTGGTTATTATATACTTAGACTTATACCTAGGGATTCAACTAATGTTCACTTATCCTAATACCTAAAGAACATAAAATATTCAACAATTTCAACCACAATATTTATCCATAACATTAAAACTAAGATCATACTTAACTCATAAACCCATCATTTAATTCCTAAATCTTAAATTATCCTCAACAAATAACATCCTAACACTTAAAGATATCTAAACACTACTTTGATACCAATTGTAGCACCCCCAGACATGTGATCCTAGATCTGGTGCCTAAAACACATAACTTACTACACTGGATTTGATACACATTTATGATTACAATATCTTTCACACATTTTCAATCAAAATACCATTTAGTTTAGAGTTTTAAAGAATTAAGATAAATCACTAACTAATAAATCTCAAGTATTCTCATCAAATGGAAACTTTATTCCACTATATAAGAAGATAAAAAATCTATAATGGGTCTTTAACATCACCCAAAAATTATACACACAAGACAATCTTATAGTTTTAGTATACTTAATACTTTATTTCATAACCCAGGGAAATGGAAACATGAGAAAGGGGTGAGATCAAATTATCAATAAGGGTAAACATAATAATAAATAATAATATAAAATATGTGATACATAACATGATATCATAATGAGAATGATCAAATGCATGGAATCATGGAATAAAGGGATGATATATTATGTACAAGGATTAAAAAATGATCATAAAATAAGAGAATAACATCATATGAATGCGATGACAACATAAACATAACATCATAATCATAAGTCAAGGAACCCTGCCTTGTTAGCATAACATAGTTGGCTAGGATAACTGCCCATACACCATAGTTGGCTAGGCTCAATACCCATGCACTATTATATATCATTATATGGAAACATTACCCAATGCTTTAGAGGGATATATAATATTGGGTCCAACCATCACATAATAAAAACCATACATATGCATGTCACATGGTTTCAATCAATATATCATAAAAAATTAAGAAAATGAAATGGGTTTTACATCATTTTCAAGTGGTTCCCTAAGGAAGTATTCATGATTTCATCAATAAACTTAACATGATAATACCATGTAAAATAAATGGGTATCCAATGAATTTAAGAATCATTCTAGTTAAATACCACTCAAAAAATATTATTACACATATGGTATATACACCATATAGAAAATGGATATATGGTTTAGACAAAAATTCCCCCAATCAATCGATGTATTGGTAATCTAGTTGAAAACCCATCAATCAAGTAATGGAACATAGGGAATCCATAGAGTAAAAGCACTTGAAGTAAACCATGTCTATACATATAAATGATTAGGAAAGAAAAAATTAGTGATGTCTCATACCATATATGTAAAATAGAATTTCACAAGAATACATTTGATGGTATCATTTAAAGAATACCCTTGATCAAGAATATGTTGGAACCATGGTCAATCTATGCATGAATTGGAGTATGGTTTGTGTTTGTTGTCAATCCTCAGTGGAAGTTCAGAATGTGTTCCAGTAAAGTGATCATACAGTTTAAGCAGACAACAGTATTGAAGGTGGTGCTGTTCTTCAGTGTTTGCCAAATTTTTGGACCTAAAAATCGGAAAATGAAGACATAGGATGTTGGCAAGAGGAGGTGCATGAAAAAAGGAAGTGGTTCATGAAATAAAGGAGGCTTGCACGAAAAACAGTGGCTGTGTAAGAAATATTTGGGTTGTGCACAAAAAAAATCCTGGTGAGAAATAGTGGAGTGATGTTTTTCTCACAAATAGTGTTTTAGAATCAGAATGTAGATATATGGCAAAGGCATGGGCTACACGAAAAATTTGGAGATGTGCACGAAAAATGATTACTTCACGAAAAGTATTGCGCAAAAAATGAGAGGTTTTTCACGCCAATATGGGTTTTACTTGTGGGGGTTTGAGATGCCTATAAATAAGAGGTGACCCCCTCATTCCATATGGTTGAATACTTAGAGAATATCCGAGGTCTGATGTGTGTAAAAGGTTCGCATAAAGGGGTTTGCGCGAAAAATTACGAGGTGCACAGGTTGCGTGAAATATTCTGTGCCATGAAAAATATTCCAGTTTGTGTGAAAAATCTGAGCTATGTGAAAAATTCCAAGCTACGCAAAAAAGGTAGAGTTTTGCGTAAAAATTGAGGCGGAAAGTCAAAGATTCAGTTGCACAAAAAAGGGTGTTGTTGTGCGAAATATTTTTCTGCACAAAAATGAAATACTGAATGCAATAGGAAGGCCTTGCGTGAAAAGGGTTGGTGTTGCGTGAAATTTTCAGTGAAACTTGTTTGCACGTTTTGGTTATCCGGTTCAGTGGTTCAGTGCGTACAAGTGCATCATTTTCAGACTTTGATGCAAGTAGAGCCTCGTGATAAGCAGAGGCAAATACTTCAATGCAAATCTATTAAAGATACCCTCACATCTATAAACTGACTGGGACTTCACCAAAGGCAGTGATCCAGGGGTAGTCAACAGGAGTGACTCGAGGGATGCAGTAGGCTATCCCTGAACATTTGTAAAGGTAGTGAGCCTGGGATAGAGTGACTGTTCCCGAACCTTTGTAATCCAAAACTCGTTAAAAATAGTGGAATTAGGTACGACCGAAAACCTGTCGGCGTATGCTCCTTGGACGTATCCCTTAGTGGTGAACCAAGTAAAAAGTGTTGTGTTATCTCTTTGCATGTGAATGTTTGATTTTTGATCATATCCATCATACAAGTTTTACTAGTTCCTACCAACATGGGAACACGATCCATCAAATTTAAAATAAAATTTGACACCCTGATTCACCCCTCCCCTCTCAGGGTCTCCCAGGGTCCTACGACATATGATATAAATGAATAACACTCTTATAATCATTAGGAAAATTTCATTGAAAATAAAAAATGTACCGTTTCATTTGAAAAAATTTAAAAATTAATATTTTATTAAACCATTAAAATAATCATTTCCTTTTTTAAAACTTGAAATCATAGAGAGGATGTCTCTTAGAAAGTAACAAAGGTGTCTAAAAGATACATTCCCACGAAAACATGTAAAAGAGATTCCTTGTAGTTGAAAATAACCCAGAGAAAAACATTTAAAAGATTTACTTTCAATTTTTTTAAATAAATTAAAGGTAGTTGAAAATGTAATTTTTAAAACAATTCATAAAGAATGTATTTTGGAATGTTTTAAAAAATTACTTTAGAAGATTTGTTTTGAAAAATAATCATTTTGAAAATGTTTAAATTCCATTGAAACCATTTAGTGAAACACACATTATAAAAAATGATGCTAAAAACTTTCATTGATAAGAGGTACATAGAATTATAAAGGTTAATTGAAATATTATAGAAAATAATTTTGATTGGTAAATGTTGGCGCCAAAAATGTGGCCCGAAAGGAAGGAACGAAAAAGACAGCCGGCGCGCGGCCTCGCGAAGCACAGCCGCGAAGCACAGCCGCGAAGCACAGCCGCAAAACCCCGCCGCGAAGCGCCCCTACCATGGCGGCGCCGCGAAGCGCCAGAGGCGGTAATCCTCCGCGAACCCGTTTGACGTTCGCGAGCCGCCGCGAAGCGCCCCAGGTGGTAATCCTCCGCGAACCCGTTTGACGTTCGCGAACCGCCGCGAAGCACCACAGGCAGTAATCCTCCGCGAACCTGTTTGACGTTCGCGAGCCGCCACGAAGCGCCCCAGGCGGTAATCCTCCGCGGACGACGCTGACGTTCGCGAGCGCGCCGCGAAGCCCCGGAGGCGGCGCGCGAGCCCTGCTTCACGGCGCCCCTTCCCTATAAATACTGGACTCCCCCCGAGTCCAGGAGACGGACAATCCGACCTTTCGGCTTCTCCTCTCCCGAATCACGAAGCACGCTTTGCCCCGGGAATCATGAGCTCCGCGAGGTATTTCTACTTCGCGAGACGACTCTGCTTTGTCTCGTTTTGAGCCCCTCTTCCGAGAGGGATGCCCTTCGCGAAGCTCAAGGGCGTTCGCGAAGGAAGGGGATTCCCAAGGGAACCCGGGTAGCCGCGGAGCGTTTATGCTTCGCGAAACACCCAACCTATGCTAGTAATCCCTATTCCAAGGCAGGATAACTATGCATCGCGAAGCACACTGCTTCGCAGGACCCTGCTTCGCGAGGCACCCCTTCTTCGCGAGGCAGTGCTCCACGAACACTGTTCCACTTCGCGAAGCACCTCCCACTCACACCAATGCCCCATGCTAAGGCCAAGGCACCCCACTTCGCAAAGCACACTCCTCTGCTTAGCGATTCATCTTCCCGTGCGGCCCTCCAGGTTTGCACGATGTGATTTCAAAGTCCCATGGACAATACCACCCATAGCGTTGCTTCACCTAATGCTTCTTCGCATAGGCACGCTAATGGCTATTGCTTCTTCGCATAGACACTCTAACGTGGACCCCTCGATGGTTCGTCCCACGATCCCCTTTTACCATGGCCTTACCGGCACCTTCCCTTCCCCAAGGACCAGAGGGTACCGGTTATGTAAGTCCTAGGGGTGTGGAGTGAACCCACCTCGTCCGAGCTGCAGGACGTTAAACTGCCAAGCACCGCATCCTCAACACATGACGTTAAACTGTGACCCAACCTCGTCTCCCTCACGAAGGGTCCCCCCAGCTCGAACATTCTTTACACCACTCGTCTCCACAGGAATGGAACTCTTCCGCACATGGAATGAGATCCTCCTTGTCGGGGTGGTGTATGTTCACAGGGGAAGGGCTGCCTCAGAGCGTAAGCCCCTAACCTTTGGTACGGATGATCGCACCCGTGCATCTCCGTACTTCCCCACTACCAAGGTCGGTGGAGGACGTGATAGGGAACGAGGCACCTCCCTATGGGCCTCCATCCTGGAGTAAGTCCCAACACCATGGGCCGCTCAACGCGTAATCCCCTCTTCGCTTCTCACGGACACACCCTTTGCGACGTGATCGTCAGGTCCTTGCAACCTCTTGTTTCTCACACCGAGCATGACTCACGTGGGCTTAGAGTGAGCACCGACCCTGACAACCCATCACCTGAACTACGAGGTCTTTGATCCATGTCAAGGTATGGTACGTAGGAAGCCTTTATGAGGTTCAAGCCCACCACCACTCATTGGACCAAGGTCCACTTTTACGTCGGTTCGCCGACAAAGCCCCATTTGAACTACGAGGTCTTTGATCCATGTCAAGGCATGGTATGTAGGAAGCCTCTATGAGGTTCAAGCCCACCCGTCTTTCACGTCGGGTTTCACCCCGTCCAACATGACGTTAAACCGCATTTCGGTCCAGTGGTAAGCCATTGCAACCCATCCCATTTGAACTACGAGGTCTTTGATACATGTCAAGGCATGGTACGTAGGAAGCCTCTACGAGGTTCAAGCCCACCACTAGTGGACTCACGAGTCTACTTTCACGTCGGGTCACACCCGCGTCCAGCATGACGTTAAACTGCACACTCACGTCTAGCACGACGCTAAACTGCAATTTCCGTCCGACGGCAAGCCGTTGTGACCACCTGAACTACGAGGTCTTTGATCCATGTCAAGGCATGGTACGTAGGAAGCCTTTATGAGGTTCAAGCCCACCAATAGTGGACCAAGGTCTACTTTCACGTCGATTCACCGACAAAGCCCCATTTGAACTACGAGGTCTTTGATCCATGTCAAGGCATGGTACGTAGGAAACCTTCCCAAGGTTCAAGCCCACCATTAGTGGACCCACGGCTCTACTTTCACATCGGTACTCTGACGAGGCCCATCGAACCAAGGTCCACCTTTCCCGAACTACGCGGACTTTGATTCCCTGCCACGGGGATACGTAGGAAGCCTCGTCAATGCTCAAGCCCAACTTCACTGTCGCCCCCTGCGATGGTCCCACTTCACTCTCCTTCTACTCCATTCACTGTCGCCCACGAGCTAGCCCTGGTGTCGATATCCCTTCAAGGAGGATTCTTCAATCCGATCTATCCTAGCTAATGCTCTGGTTGGGTTGATCCGTCTCCGCTGGACGTTAAACTCGCGGCATACCCTGTGTTGAACCCGAGAAGCTGAGGAAAACCTCAGATATGTGTCTATGACATGTAATTCCCCGCGCCCGATGTGGGATGCCTCGGGCTTCCACGCCCTCGAGAAGCCTTGTGATCAAGGATAACAGACAGACATGCCAGGTACCCCAGCATCCAGACACGCTACTGATGCCTCAACGTGACTACTCCCCTGACCGAAGGTTGCTGCCCTGACTGGACCCTTTGGAATGTCCCGACAGAAGCAGTGTAATTAACTGGTGTCCATGGGAACATGGCACTGGGAAGAGTTTCACGAACTACGTATTAAATCTATAAGGGGGACCCGGACTAGGTGATGAGTTCTGAGGAGGAATCCACAGGAGGAAGAACCGACATCCCATCATCCCGTTTCGATCAAGGTGCAGACGTCCCTGAATAAGGAGCGAATGCCGCCCGCCTTTGGAAAGCGGGAATGCGGGGAAACAAAGCCGCGCGTCCTCCGCGGACGGATGCGCGCGCCCCGACGAAAGCGTCGGAAACAGAAATGGTGAACCCGACGTGAAATTATTCTCCTCAACATAGAGATTAGTAGCGTTCGAGACACCAGTAGATTGACGTGTCACCGGATCCAGATATCCGGTGCCTGGTCCCGCCAAGCAAATAGCGGGCCTGTCGTGGAACTCACCGGAAGTCGGGGTAGTAGAACGTGGGGCACTCCGCTCTGCAGCATGTTGGCGTGGATCCTTCTCACAGACGTGGAGGATGGAAGAACGCTGGGGCACTGGCTGTCAATCCTTTTCCTCTCAGTACTGATGAGTTGATCCCTTCGTTTCCCAGGAACCAGGTTGCTATTTCGGAGATGCGATCACCATCCGCTCCTCACCCGCACAGGGGAAGGGGCAACACCATGACGACCACTCCACATGGCGCCACTACCGCCACGATGACTACCACGTCACGGAATACAGGATGCCCACGTCCCCTTTCCCCATCAGAGATCATCCAACGAAGGGTGATCAACAGCCTCGTGCACTGGTATGAGGAAGAAGGGGTCATCCCAACCCGGGATATGGCCCGCCTGGACCTGGAGGTCTCCAGGCCCCGCCGTCAACGCCGCCCTAATAGGCCGCACAGGGAGCCCCTGCTCCCCACCCCGACATTCAACAGTTTCGGGAGCCTATCCCCGGAACGCCTTGACGACTCTTCGCCTTACGCTGAAGAGGCAGGCGCTGTCCGGCTCAGTCCGCTCAGGGCCCCGACCCGGGGCCCCCAGGCGAGAGCTCCCATCCGGCCGTGTCAGCGCCGCCGACCGGCCCCGCAGGAAGAGCAGGCAGACTACGTCCCTGCACCACCTGCACCGGCTCGCCTGACCCGACGTCAGCGCTGGGCCCAGGCTGAGGACGTTCACTCAGGCGCGTCCACGTCGACAGCTACAGTGGACCGAGCCACCGCCGACGTGCATTATGAAGCCCCCGCGTACATTGAGCAGGGGCACCCCTTCGCCCAACCAAGATTGAGACCCCAACTGCCCCATGGGCAGGCTGGGTTGACTCTCCGGGTTGCGGGCCCCAGTGGTGATTACCGCGAGCTAACCCGCGGTGATGCCACCCCGTACGGAGGTCCTCCCCGTACCACCACTCCACAGAGCGTGGGCCTTCCCTGCTCCGAGGTTCGTCATGGAGGCATGCCTCGTGCTGCCCCCATCCTGCAGAAGACCTGCCCCGCGGCAGTGGCGCTCAGCGCGGAAACATTTCCCATGCCTGCTGTACAGGGTATGAGGTTCATCCTCCTGAAGGCACCGTCCATCCGGTCCTCCTCCAACGTGGGGGGCCTCCCTACGTCCTCTCTGCGACCAGCGAAGGTACTCCTCGCCCCAGAAACTCGAGGAGTGAAGGTCGGCCTCGCTCCACTCGCATCGACCATGGAGGTCTTCCCCATGCTCCTGCCAGTTCCAACAGAGGCCCCGCCCACATGGGTATTGTTCATGGAGGTCCTCCCCATGTACCCTTTGACATTTGCCCTGGTGCCCCTCGCACCCCGGCTATCTCGAGTGGGGGCCCTCTCCGCCACGGCGCCAGCGCCGCCCCAAGGCTGCCTGATAGGGGTCAACCCTGTCCCGAAGAGCCACCCAGGGGCAGAAGAGCGGGTCGTCACCGCCACAAGAAGAATCCTGGGAAGGCCCAGGTGGAGATCAAACCTGCCTGCTTCTCCGATTCGGAAGCGGAATGCGATTCAGCAATGAAACCTTCTCCCAGCTCCTCCGTATCAAGGACTGGGGCAGGAACCAGATGCGTCAGCCTCGTTCTCCCAGAATTTGAGGTCCACCGGATTCCCGTCTTTCTCCGCAGGTACATCCAGGAGGAAGAAATCCTGGGAATTCCGCAGGTCTCGGCCACGCAATCATCGCCCCTGTCACCAGAAGAGCCCTCTACCTCTACCAGGGATCACGTAGAGTTATTTTGGGGGCCCACGATGGTAGAGTGATGACACGACTTGTCGCCAGTAGCCGCGGCTCCTGTTCCGGAAGCTGTGATTATCAGTACGTCGTATCGTGACATCGTGGCCAGGTCACCTCACTCTTCGGAGGATGGCCCGGAATTCGGCGGCCAGTCAGCTCGTTTGCCGTATTCTCCACCGCCGAGCTTATTATCCCAAAGGTCAGCCTCAGTACTGCTTCCGGTTCCTCAGCCGCCCCCGGTTGACGAGTGGGGCAACACAGGGCCAGACCCTGAGTCCGAGCCTAGGAGCTTCTGGAGTATCCTTGTGGCGGATTACTTCCCGGAGAAGTTCTGGCCGACGGCGGCACTGAATTTCCGCATACCAGAGTCTCTTACCCCTGAAGAAGTGGGATGCTTTTGTCGAACCCTCTGGGCGACACACTTCCGCCTCCGTTTTGAACGGGTGGTGTACCCCAGAAGTCGTGAGCATTTCGAAGAAATCGACGAGCAATGCCGCCTGATCGATGCAGCCGCACTTCTTGTTGCCCAGCACCCTGAGTCGCCAGGCCACCAGAGCGCCCTTCAACGAAAATGTGTTCAGAGTCTTAAAGCACTCCGCAAGATCATCAGGGAAGCCACCCCCCATGTGCAAGTCCGTGGTTGGGGACGCTATGCCGCTCTCCTCTTCGACCCTATCCGACGACAGCCCGATTCGCTATGCGACATTGAGGATATGCCCTCAAGAGGGGTCACAGTCCACATGGACGACATTGTGGATAAGGAAGATGAGCTTGAGTTCCTTGATGGAGACTTACCATCCGAGGGCGTACTGCCGCTGCTCGACCCGTCAGGGAGAGTTACCCGTCAGCAGAGGAACCTGCTAGGTCTCCCCGTACCCACCGAGTCGCTGGCACTCGGTCGAAGCACTGGCAAGGGTAAGGAGCACGTCGGAACAGTCAAGCACTCCGCCCCGTCCGCTTCTGTGCAGAAAACGGACAAAGATCCTGAGAAGGCCACGTTACGCCAGCAGCTTGCTGAGAAGAAGAGGCTGGTTGACGAACTCTTGGCTAAACGCGCCGCAGAGCGACGACCCGACTATGGTAATCCTAGGCCGGGGCAGCAGGGGCAGGAACAAATTCCCCCCGGCGAGATGCCTCCGGGAAACCCTGATCATGCTACTACCGCGGACAGGGCGGAAGCCGGAACATACGGCAAGAGGGCGCGATACGTCTCGCCAAACCCCCCTGAGCGACGGGGCAATCTGAAGAATCCAACTCGGGTTCCCCCAGTCGCCCAGCAGGTCGTCCAGCCAGTCGACCCGCGAGCAGCCGAAGCCGTCTACCGTGTTGAAGAACCTGGCAATGCGCTTGTGGTTAGGGATCCCCGTCAAGACAGGGACCCCCACCCGGAGGACCTTATTGTGGCACTCACAGCCCGCCTCGAGGCGTTGGAAACACGGCAGGTGGCGGTCCCACCGGATGGCAAGCCTTATCCCACGTGGGTGGATGATATGCCCGCGCCTCCGGGTTTTGGGAGCCCCACTTTCTCGCCTTTTAACGGGACAGGGGACCCACCCCAGCACTTGGCTCATTTCTCTTCCAGGTGTGGCCCCATCCTGGGGACCCCGGCTCAGCAAGAAGCCGCCAAGCTCCGATGTTTCGTACAGACATTGGAAGGTCCGACATTCGTCTGGTACAGCCAGCTCCCTATCGGATCGGTGACCGGTTGGGAGGATCTTCGCCGACAGTTCTTATACCAGTTCAGCTCCACCACGCGAAAGACCAGCATTGCGGACCTCTTCAAGTGCAAACAGAGGCCTGATGAGCGGGTTGCAGACTTCATCGCCCGGTGGAAAGGACTTACGTATTCCCTCGATATGCCACTAACTCAGGAGCAATTGCTGACGATGTGTGTGGGGAACGTCAAGACAGAGATGGTACCCTCCTTGATTACCCAGAACTACCCTGGAGGGTTCAGAGATTTCTCGGATAAGGCCCAGCGCCTCGAGGAAGCCCTGCAACAGGCTAGTCAGGCACGTTTGCTGCCCCCTATGATCCCAGCCAGGAGGGCCGCCAGGGCTGAACCCGCCGCAGTGGCTCAAATAGAAGCCCCGAGGCGGCTGGAATTGCTGCCGGCGGCACCACCCCCGCAACCCCGCAGAGGTCCTCCACCTCAAGCACAGGCTCCTGCCCAGCAGCGACCGCCTCAGAACCGACAGGTTCCCCCGCGCAATGCGCCACCGCCACCTAGGCGAGACAACCAGGCGCCGCCTCCTCGGCAGGCCCCTCCGGTCCCTCGACAGGACCAGGCCCCCAGGGCCCCCTATCCAGAAAGAAGGTACCAAACCTATTCGTTCAACGAAAATCAGGTCCCTGGCTACTTCCTAAGTGCTCTAGAGCAAGGGATTGTGCGTCTGCCTGAATGCAGAAGGCCGGCAGAGGCGCATCTCACCGATCACCCCAACTACTGCCCTTATCATCGGATCCTGGGGCACACCCTCAAGCGATGCTATGTGTTTAAAGACTGGCTTCAGGACCAGGTCAACAACAACATAGTCAAGTTGGGCCCAGCACCGGCGCAAGTGGCAGGCGTCTTTGCAGGATCAGAAATCGGCAGCGACAGCGAAGGTGAGTGGCAGCAGGTCCCTAGCCGCGGGTCCCAGAAATACGACAACTGGATGGCTCGGAAAACCGTCGTCCGTGCCCAGGGTATCATCCGGGAATGCCTGAAGCAGTCGAAACCTTCAGAAGAAGTAGCCGGTGCCTCAGCATCGTCTTCACAGTCGACCTCTGCCCAAAAGGGCAAGCAGCAGCGACGCAAGAAGAAGCAACGTGCACCGCCAGTGCCGTCGTCATCCCGAACTCTCGGTGACTTTATGCCTCCCGAAATGGGCATTCCTCCCAGAATCCTCCCAGTGGTGGATGACTCTTCGAGCGACAGTCAAGGGTACGCTTCGGTTAACACCGTGGAGCTGATAAAGCCCTATATGACCCCCGACGAGGGGGAACCCCAGGCAAACCTCCCCAATGTTTCCAGCCGACGTCAACGTCAGCGGAATCGCAATCGTGCCGGTCATCGGGGTACGTCAGCAGGCACTTGCGGCCAAGTCGTGCACGCTACCGAGACCAGGCAGCAGGCTCAGCGCAGATCTCAGCACGCGCAGACCCATCCAACACCCTCGGCTCTACCTCCACCGCTGTTCGTGCTGCTGGATCGGGGGGAGCTGCCTCGTTCGTATCACAGCCAGTCTTGCCCGGCTACGGGCCAGCCTCCGCTGTCTGATCTTAGCCCGGTGACTACTCTTCAGGCTTCTACTGGTAGGCAGCAAGATGTACCCAGTACTAGTTACTCGCCGGTTCAGCCAGCCGGACCCGTTGTGCGTCCAAATGTCGAACGAACTCCTGTAAGCAGAGGTTCGCGTTTGGCACAAAAGTACGATGTTCTGAAGCACCTGGACGGCATTCCGGCGAGGCTCTCCATCCTTGAGGCCCTTCGCCTATCATCTGAAATGCGCGAGGCACTTGACGAGGCCCTAAGGAGCCCCCTCCAGTTCGAGATGGAAGTAGCAGCTGCAGAAACCTTCCATACCGAGACGATTGAAAATGCCGAATGTCAGGCGGTTATCTCGTTCTCCGGTGAAGATGAGGACCCTCCCATACAGGGGCACATTCGCCCACTTTATATCACTGGCCACTTCAACAGCGTGGAAGTCCGCCGCTGCCTCGTTGACACGGGTTCTGGAATCAACCTAATTCCGACCCGGACGCTGCGAAAGCTGGGTCTATCCGAAGGTGATTTAACTCCCTCTGACCTCAGGATCCAGGGGTACGACAGGACAGAGCAAACCCCAGTCGGCAAGATCCGCCTGAAGACTCAGTTCGGTGGCTTAATTGCTAGCACCGAGTTCATGGTTGTTTCTCAGGACACCGCCTACAACGCATTGATGGGTAGGCCATGGCTCCATCTACATGCAGCAGTCCCCTCGTCGTATCACCAGTGCCTCAAGTACTCGCTCAACGGTCGAGTAGGCGTGCTCCAAGGAGACGCGTCCCCTTTCGCTTCTTGTGGGGCCCGCTATCTGGATGCGGGTTATTACAAAAGTAAGGACAAGCAAATCCTGGTAAGCGAGGATGAGCCCACCCCGATCACAAGTGATCCATGGGCAAGCATGGACGACGCCTACATCCTCCCGATCCACCGGTTGGAGGCCACGACCCCCGACATGGGGCAATGTTTCGTTGTTTCGGGTACGCAAGGAAGGCATGTTCCCGTGTCCAAGCGACGGCGAAAAATCACCTCGTACTCCTACATCAACCAGGCTCAGGTCATCCTGGAACCTCCTACCCCTGTACGGTACCGGGACGTCAAGCTCATGATAACGGCGGTGCGCCATACGTGTCTCTTTCGCCGGGTTGGAATTAACCGACTCAGGCCGACACGTCACCACTGCTTTGATATCATCAAACGTGGCCCCTTAGGCCGAAGGCCAGATGGGATAGGATCAAATGCATTCATTTCTATGGTCTCAACGACAAGTGAGTCTCCTGATGTGATGACCGCTGCTGCCCAAGCCGGCACCAGCTGCCCCTTGGGTTTCGAGAGCCCAGAAGTATCTTCCGTCGCGGGAAGTTCCCCCACGGCTGGGGAGGAAGAATTGGAGGATGATCCCCCAGCCTTTGAAGAAGGCGTCTCTACCACGGTTGATGAACTGGTACAGGTGAACCTTGGTAGCGAGGCAGATCCAAGACCCACATTGATCAGTGCGGCCATGTCCCTCGAGGAGCGGCAGCAGTACGTAGACTTCCTCAAACAGCACCACGATGTGTTTGCCTGGAGTTACGATGAGATGCCAGGGCTGGATCCCCAAGTGGTCGTCCACCGTCTGGGCCTCCTAGCAAAACATCGTGGGTTCAAGCAGCCTCCCAGGAAGATGCACCCTTCCCATGGCGCTATGGTTGAGGCCGAAGTTGATAAGCTAATCAAAGCCAACTTCGTCAAGGAGGTCCAGTACCCCAAGTGGCTTGCCAACATTGTGCCAGTCAGGAAGAAGAACGGGCAGATCAGAGTCTGTATCGACTTCCGCGATCTTAATCGCCACTGCCCAAAGGATGACTTTCCACTCATAGTGACGGAGCTGTTGATTGACGCCACAGCCGGGTTCCAAGCCCTCTCTTTCATGGATGGGTATTCCGGATATAACCAGATCCGGATGGCCCCCGAAGACGAGGAGTCCACTGCTTTCAGGGCTCCCCAGGGTACCTTTTGCTACCAGGTAATGCCATTCGGTCTGAAAAATGCAGGTACCACTTATCAAAGGGCCATGCATCGCATATTCAAACCGATCCTCGGGAAATTGGTGGAATGCTATGTGGATGACCTTGTAGTCAAGTCACATCAGCGCCAGGACCATCTCAGAGACCTTGAGAAAGTGTTCGGCTTCCTCCGTTCCCGTCACCTGAAGATGAACCCGCTGAAGTGTGCCTTCAGAGTCACCTCCGGGAAGTTTCTAGGCTTTGTTGTCAGATACCGAGGTATCGAGATCGACCCGGAGAAGATCAAGGCCATCAGCCAAATGCCTCCCCCGAGCAACATTCGGGAGCTCCGAGGCCTTCAAGGCCACTTAGCCTATATACGCCGATTCATTGCGAATCTGGCCGGCAAGTGTAAACCCTTTTCCCGGCTCATGAAGAAAGGCGCTGCCTACGAATGGGATGAGGAGTGTTGGGTCTCCTTCAAGGAAATCAAGCAGTATCTGCTCCAACCTCCGGTCTTGATGCCACCCGTCTCCGGAAATCTGCTGGTCCTTTACGTGACCGCCCTGGAGAGATCCCTCGGTGCGCTGCTCACCCAGAAGAATAACGAGGGCACTGAGAACAGTCTCTACTATCTCAGCCGCATGCTTCTCGATACGGAGGTAAGATACCCCCCTATCGAAAAGAGCTGCCTTGCGCTCGTCTTCGCTGTGCAGAAGTTGCGGCACTACCTGCAACACCACGAGGTACAATTGATCTCTCGGGTAGATCTGCTGAAGTACATCCTGAACCGCCCCATGCTGACTGGCCGACTAGCACGGTGGGCGGTGATTCTCCAGCAGTTTGATATCAGGTTTATACCCCAGAAGGCCCTTAAGGGACAGGCATTGGCAGACTTTTTAGCTGCCCATCCAACCTCCGCGGATCAATCCCTGGACCTGGATTTCCCCGACGAGACGATCCTCTCAGTCGATCATGCTGTCCCGTGTTGGCAAATGCATTTCGACGGTGCCTCCCGGAGCCCCACCGGTAGAAGGCTCAACGACCCCAAGCTCAACAGAGTGGGTCTGGGTATTGTTTTCATTACCCCGACACAAGCCGTCCTGCCGTACTCGTTCCTGTTGTCAGAAGGTTGTACGAACAACGAGGCAGAGTGCCAGGCTCTCATCACCGGCCTCAAGTTGGCCCTTGAGATCCATGTTCCCCATCTACATGTGAAAGGAGATTCCGAGCTGGTAATCAGACAGGTTAATGGCGACTACGTCGTCAGGAAGCCAGAGCTTGCACCGTTGCTGGAGTACACCCTCCTCCTAATGGCTCAGTTCTCTCCTCGGCCAGAGGTTACCCATGTCCCACGATCGCAAAACGGCCAAGCGGACGCCCTGGATGGCTTAGCCGCGTCGCTCGCAGAACCTGAGCAAGATGATTTGGTCATACACGTGGCCCACCGGAGAGTCATTGCTCTCGTCACCCAAGAGGACCGTGATAGCCTGCGGGTAAGTCATCTCACCGCCAGACCCTCCATATCGGGAGTCCCGGGTTCGTCAGACGCAGTGGTTGAAACCACCCCCGACTGGAGAGCACCTTTTGTCGAGTATCTCCAAAATGGTCAGCTCCCGGACGACCGGGCCGAACGCGAGTGAATCCGACGCCACGTGCTGCAATTTACCCTCCAGAGCGGCCCCAGTCTTGAGCAGATCCTCTATAAACGGAGTTTCAATGGTGTCCTCCTCCGTTGCATCCAAGGATTAGAGATACCTCAAGTTATGCAAGAGGTTCACGCCGGTTCCTGTGGCGCCCATCAAGCTGGGCCGAAGCTGTCCCAGCAAATCCGGAGGTTAGGGTACTTCTGGCCCTCCATGGTCCACGATTGTATTGGATACGCCAAGAGATGCCACGCATGCCAAGTACACGCCAACTTCTTGCATCGGCCGCCAGAACCCCTCCACCCCACCAAGTACTCTTGGCCATTTGCGGTATGGGGACTTGATGTAGTGGGACCGTATCCGCCGGCAACGGCCCGCCAGTACAGGTTCATCCTGACTGCTACAGATTTCTTCTCCAAGTGGGCAGAAGCAGTTCCGCTCAAAGAGGTCAAGGCCCGTTCCATCGTTGACTTTGTGAGCTCCAACATTATCCACCGGTTTGGAGTCCCTCACGCTGTCCTCACCGATAACGGCACCAACTTCCGAGCAGCTGAATTGAAGAAATTGTACGCTAAGTACGACATCCGGTCGAACCATAACTCCCGCTACCACGCGCAGGTGAATGGACAGATCGAGGCGTTCAACAAGACCCTCTCTAACATTCTGCAGAAGATGGTCGGTCAGAACAAGAAGAGTTGGCCAGACAAGCTCCCCAACGCGCTCTGGGCTTACCGGACGACGAATCGCAACTCTACCCAGGTGACCCCATATTCCCTGGTGTATGGAGCTGAGGCCGTCCTACCCATTGTGATCCAGCTGCCGTCGCTACGCACTGCAGTTTATGATCACCAGACATCAGATGAAGTAGCCGAGATCCGTCTAGCTGAATTGGAAGCACTGGACGAGAACCGGCTTCGTGCCCTGCACAATATGGAAAGGCATCAGGACAAGATAGCGAGAGCCTTTGACAAGAAGGTTCATCTCCGTTCTTTTCTACAGGGTGACCTGGTATTGGCCCTTCGAGCGCCAATGATTCCCGGTAGGAAACTGCCCAAGTTAGAACCCAAATGGGAAGGGCCTTATATCATCCATAAGGTTTACCACAACGGAGCATACTCTTTGGTGACCACGGATGGAGAGCGTATAACCCCTCCTACCAATGCCAAATTCCTCAAGCGATACTTTGCCTAAGGCAACATGGTCCTGCACGACCCTAAACTGCGAGAGGGTCCTGCACGACTCTAAACTGCAACGTGGTCCTGCACGACCCTAAACTGCGAGAGGGTCCTGCACGACTCTAAACTGCAACGTGGTCCTGCACGACCCTAAACTGCGAGAGGGTCCTGCACGATTCTAAACTGCAACGTGGTCCTGCACGACCCTAAACTGCGAGAGGGTCCTGCACGACTCTAAACTGCAACGTGGTCCTGCACGACCCTAAACTGCGAGAGGGTCCTGCACGACTCTAAACTGCAACGTGGTCCTGCACGACCCTAAACTGCGAGAGGGTCCTGCACGAATCTAAACTGCAACGTGGTCCTGCACGACCCTAAACTGCGAGAGGGTCCTGCACGACTCTAAACTGCAACATGGTCCTGCACGACCCTAAACTGCGAGAGGGTCCTGCACGACTCTAAACTGCAACATGGTCCTGCACGACCCTAAACTGCGAGAGGGTCCTACACGACCCTAAACTGCAAGAGGGTCCTGCACGAACCTAAGCTACGAAAGGTCCCGCACGACCCTAAAACTACATCCCCGTCCTTACTGCAAGACGTTAAACTGCAAGCCAGTCAGGCCTTCTTGACTGATACCTGACTTTAGGCCCCCTGGCCTTCTCGGACCTCTCCGCCCGATCTCTTACCAGGGGCGTACGGTGTGGTGTAGGACTACATCCTCATTCACATCGAGATCATGTACCATGTCGTACGCCCCCCCTTTACGAGGCTCGGCCTTAGGCCCCTTGGCCTCCTCGGGCCCCCCGGCCCCGTCCTTACTGCAAGACGTTAAACTGCAAGCCAGTCAAGTCTCCTTGACCGCGGTTTGGCCCCTAGGCCCCCCTGTTTTTTTCCCCAACTTACCCTCTTGCAGGATTGTACGGTATGGTGTAGGACTACGTCCTCATTCATGTCGGATTACTTGTCGTACTGTACATATCCCCAAATGAGGTGCTTCCCATCATCCTGCATGACGTTAAACTGCACTTCTAGAACTACGTGAGGCTTGATTCTCATCCTTATGAGATACGTAGGAACGCTCGGACGCCTCGTCTTGAGCCCAGCCCCAAGCTTTTCTCTTCCGCTATTCCCCCTGGGAATAGTCTCCTTGGAGGATATTTGTGTAGTAGGGAGTAGGCTTTCTTGGCCCCGCTCATGTAACCCCACTCGCGCAAAGATTGTAAAGGTCGCACCATGCGCCCACTCCCGTTCTTCTATCCTCCCACATCCTCACCGCATGACGCTAAACTGCATGGACTTCAAGAACTACGTATGGCTTGATTCTCATCCTTATGAGATATGTAGGAATGTCCGGACATTTCGTCCGTTGGCCCAGCCCAAAAGCCAAAATCTTCCCCTCGGGTCAAGACATGGCAGGGTGCACATTTTTGCCCCGACCCACGTCGAGCAAGCCTCGACCCGGCTGCACATTCCCCCCTGGAGGTGTTTTCCCCTTTCGTGGATGGATGCAACTAAGCTTCACCCACTCCTTGACTGGGATTCCGTCACCTTTCACACCCAGAGGGACCCCCGATAACGGCCTGGATACAATTCCCAAGGGCTCTCCTACCGATACAGGCCAACGCCCCCGAGGGTTTTCAAGCAACAAATCGATACAAGTCCCGCGTTACGAATTTGGTCAGCGGTCGACGCTCATTTGTTGCCCCCATGCGGGTCACCATAGGAACGCTGTGTTTAGAATATGGTCAAAAGTGTCCTGGATTTTCGGGTCCACCCCAAGATGTCCCAGGAATCAAGAACAGTGATTCATTCTTCCCCATCCCGAGGTGACAAACTTCCCCCAGGTGGTGCTAGCGATCGGGCCCACGGCCCCGATTCCTCATAGGAGTGTACGGTGTGGTGTAGGACTACGTCCTCATTCACGTCGGGACCATGTACCATGCCGTACGACTCCCCTTACGAGGCCCAGCCTCAGGCCCCTGGCCCCTCGTCCTCATGTAAGACGTTAAACTACAAACCAGTCAGGCCTTCCTGACTGATGCCTGATCTTAGGCCCCCTGGGCCGTCTCCCCAATTTCTCACCTGGAGTGTACGGTGTGGTGTAGGACTACGTCCTCATCCACGTCGGGATCATGTACCATGCCGTACGACTCCCCTTACGAGGCCCAGCCTCAGGCCCCTTGGCCTCCTTGGGCCCCTGGCCCCTCGTCCTCGTGTAAGACGTTAAACTACAAACAAGTCAGGCCTTTCTGACTGATAACTTCTACTTCTCTCCGGGCCACGGCCCAGGATTCCTCATAAGGGTGTAAGGTGTGATGTAGGACTACGTCCTCATTCACGTCGGGATCATGTACCATGCCGTACGACCCCCCTTGCGAGGCCCAGCTTCAGGCCCCTTGGCCTCCTTGGGCCCCTGGCCCCTCATCCTCATGTAAGACGTTAAACTACAAACCAGTCAGGCCTCCCTAACCGATGCCTGACCTTAGGCCTCTTGGCCTTTCCGGGCCACGGCCCAGGTCCCCTCTTACCCAGGGTGTATGGTGTGGTGTAGGACTACGTCCTCATTCACGTAGGCTTCTTCTCCATACCGCACACCTCCCTTGTTTCAGAGTATATTACTCCCCTCCTCGTCCGGTATGACGTTAAACTGCATTTCAAGAACTACGTGTGGCTTGATTCCCATCCTAATGGGATACGTAGGACCACCTGGATGTCCAAGATTCGGGTCCAGCCCCATCTTTCGGGAATCCTCATCCCATCTTGGCCCCTTGGCCTATCCTTCCTCCATGAGGGGATCATATGGTGTGGTGTGGGATTATGTCCTCATTCACGATGGTCTCGTGATGACCACGCCATGCTCCCACCCCCTACTGAGCTGTTTCGTCGATCCCTCTTTTTCGGCGGTTCACCAATGTGCTTAAGAGTACTCTGGTTTATTACCTGGAATGCCAAGCTTTACTTGGACACGTCCGCACCCGCTTTCCAGGCTTTTCGTATCCCCGCATCAGGGCTTTCATCATATTTCACACCTGGAGGGACCCCCAAGAATGGCCTGGATACAATGCCCAAGGGCTCTCCTACCGATACGGGCCAACGCCCCCGAGGGTTTCGGACAACAAATCGATAAAATCCCGCATTGTGAATATGGTCAGCGGTCGATGCTCGTTTGTTGTTCCCACCTCAGGCTAACGCGATATGGACGCTGTGTTTCCACCGTGGTTAACAGTCTTCCTCTATCGCCACGCTAACCCACTAAGCCCAAATGTCAGGTACACAATTCACACCCTTCATCACTTCATAATGTCCAAGTAGAGTCTCGGGACTCTTGGTACTTTTCCCCCGTGCACATCTGCGCGTTGGAGGAACAAGCTACGTCAAAAGTGTCTTTCGGAACTCTCTGTTGACTCCCCTTTGGTGGACGCCCCAAGTATTGCGATGATGATACCCCCCTTGTTTCCCACACCGGGTTTATCTCACGTGGGCTTAGGGATTGGGTTGACATCTGTGCTTACTCGGGAGTTGTCACCATCCACGGTCCGAGCTCTAAGACCATAAACTAAGACTCTCATCTGGAACTACGTTCAAGACCCCTTGTCTCCGGACCCAGCTTGAGTTCAGCAAATTTACCTCTCTAATCCTGCCTTCAGGACCCTGATCACAGTGCTGTGTGGCGCAGTGTAGGACTACGTCCTCATTCACGTCGGGTTTGCAATAGCTGCACCACGCACGCCCCCATTCTGAGGTTCAGCCCTCCTATTCCCTGTCCTGCATGACGTTAAAAGGCACCCTCCAGAACTACGTGTGGCTTGATTCCCATCCCCATGGGATACGTAGGACCACCTAGATGTTTAAGATTCGGGTCTAGCCCCACCTCCTGGTGATCTCCTGATCTCCCAGTCACCTAGGCCACTTGGTTTATCCCTCTCCAGTAGGGGGATGTGTAGGTATGATACAAGGTTTTGGGCACCGTGCCCCCTTCCCCCGGGGACCTGCCATCTCTCGGTCACCCTCAAAGTTGAGTCCCTTGACTCCTTGCAGTGGTTCACCCATGTATTAAGAGCACTCTAGTCTAGGACCAAGAGTGTCAGATTCAACTTGATCAAGTTCATTCCACTTGTCAAGCTTCGTGTTCCCCTCTATTCGGACTTCCATCATCTTTCACACCCAGAGGGACCCCCAAGAACGGCCTGGATACTACGCCCAAGGGCTCTCCTACCGATACGGGCCAACGCCCCCCAGGGTTTCGGACAACAAATCGATAAAATCCCGCGTTGCGAATATGGTCAGCGGTCGATGCTCGTTTTGTTAGTCCTCATTTCAGGCTAGCGCGACAGGATGCTGTGTTGCGAACATGGTCAGCAGTAATCCTCTATCGTCATGCCAGCCCCTTCAGTCATTGAATGTTGGTTGCATGATTCACATCATTTTCCACCCCATCATGTCCAGGTGGAATCTCGACACTTTTGGCGCTATCCCTCAGTGCACCTTTGCATGCTAGGGGGACAAAGCTGCAATCTGGCGCCCTTTGGGGCTCCCATGGTCCGAGCTCTAAGACCATAAACTAAGATCCATTCGGGACTACGTTCAATTTGATTCCCATCCTCATGGGACACGTAGGACCGCCCAGACACCCTGTCTCCGGGTACAACCCATTCAGGAAGCCAGTCTCTCTCCCTGTTTCACCTCTGTGTAGGCCCCTCGGCCTAAGGTTTCCCTCTCCGGATGGCGTACAATTTGATGTGGGATCATGTCTCTGTCAATTGTGTTTTATAACACTGCGCACATTTCCCGCCTAGCATCGTCTCTGCTACGTCTGCGCTGCATGATGATAAAATGCATGCTTGGTCCTATCATACGACCCTAAACTGTGACATTATCGTCCTGGCCGCACGACGAAAAACGGAACCTTATTGTGGTGAACTCGCTATAGAGGACATCACATTGGGTATTGGTCATGTGCCATGCCATTTGTCAATGCCCATCACGGCTTGATTCTTGTGGCGACATCACGACCTACTGTTCTAGGCCGGTCGCTTCACAAAAAAAACCCCATTCACCTCAAAGAACAAACAAGATACATCAAATTCCGCTTCTTTTAGTGCAAGGGCCACGTCCGCACTCCCCTTTTCCCCTGGCACTGGTATCCTACCATGTCACTTCCAGAACTACATATGGCTTGATTCTCATCCTTATGAGATACGTAGGAGCGCCCGGGTACTTCCTCGCGGGCCCAGCCTAACCCTTGTGTTCGGTCCCTCGACTCGAGCATTTCCCCCGAGAACGCATGGTAAGTAGGACTATGTCCTCATTCACGTCAGGTTTTGATGTCATGCGTCCCCTGATCCCTTTTCCCATCCATGGTCCGAATTCTATGACCCTAAACTAAGATCACCCCAAGGGAAAGGAATCTGCTCCCTCTCTCTAATACGTTTCGTTGCCGTATTCAGATGTATTTTGACAAAGAGCCCGAAGCGTGGGATTTTCACAGGAACATTCCCCTCATCCCATGACCAAGCTTCATGAGCTCGCTATTTGGATCCTCATCCTCTTCCACATCCAAAAGGACCCTCGGACGACGTGGATACTAAGCTTAAGGGCTCTCCATGAATGCTGGACCTAAGGGCCCTTCAATCGTTTCGGGCCAACGTCCCTACGGATATCTGAAAACATTTGTGACATGGTCCCGTGTTTCGAACATGGTCAACGGTCGACCCTCATTTGTTTGTCCCCATTTTAGGCTAACGCAACAGGATGCTGTGTTGCGAACATGGTCAGCAGTAATCCTCCATCGTCACACCGCCATCATTGTGATCTGAATCTCGAGCACCATGATTCACAAATTTCCACTTCCTCATGTTCAAGTGGAATTCCTTCATACTCGGCTCTTTCTCTTCACGCATCTAGGTGCGCTAAATGATCGTGTTAGTCTCATTGGGCCGGTAGTCACCGAGTGTCCCTTTTCCCTAACCTGCCCCCTTTGTGTCGGGAAATTCCCACCACTGCTGCTTGTTTCCCACACCGAGCATGACTCACGTGGGCTTAGTAGTTTTGGCGGGATGTGTACCAACATGGTTAGGCCCTTCCTCGTCCCGCATGACGTTAAACTGCGCTTCCAGAACTACGTATGGCTTGATTCCCATCATCACGTGGGATACGTAGAGACACCCAGGCATTTCGCCTAGGGTTCAGCCCCTGGAATCACAAAATCTTGTTCCTCCCCATTTCCAGCCCTCGCCAAAGAGGCCCTAGCTGGAAGAAAGAATGATCCATGATCAGGCCGATGCGCCCATCTGGCGTACTCCCACCACAGTGGCGCAACTACCGAAGTGTTGGATTTTGTTCGGACAAACCATCACTCCATGTTCCACGCTTTGCGAGCCCCTTATTCGGACCCTCGTCCTCTTTCATGTCTGAAGGAACCCCCTAACAGTCTGGTCTCATGCCGCATCGGCTCACCTACCGTCCTGGGCCAATGTTCCGGAAGACTGGTCATGTTTGGAAGGACCCCCAATAACGGCCTGGATACTACGCCCAAGGGCTCTCCTACCGTTACGGTCCAATGTCCCGAAGGATTGATCGACAAAAAATTGATAAAATCCCGCATTGCGAATATGGTCAGCGGTCGATGCTCATTTGTTGTCCCCATTTCAGGCTAACGCAGTAAGGATACCGTTTGTCCGCCATGGTTAACGGCTGTCCTTTATTGTCACGCCATCCCCACAGTGTTCCGAATTTGGGTATCGTGATTCACACTTCCCATTTTCATCTGTTTGAACCGATTTCAGCGCCCCTGGCGTTGCCCCGTTCGTGCATAAGAGCACGTTGAAGAAACGGTAATTCGGCTATCCTGGAAGTTCCTTCTCCGATCAAGCCTTCCCCATATTTTGGGAATCTGGACTGGCTTGGAAAATTGTCGTCAAACGTCCCGCAAACATTGTAGGGATGTAACAAGGCAATTCAACAGTGGAAATCGTGCGTGCCACGACACTCAAAACGAAGGAGAAATAAAGAGTTGAAGCACAAAAGTGTTAATAAAAGTTTCTTTCGGGTTTGTTACAATACTCGGGGGTTGATTTCCCCCATGGACGGGTTGACCCCGTCAAAGGAGCATTGCAGCTCCGCCACCTGTTGACTTGCGGCGTCCAAAGCCTGTTGCCGCTGATTCAACTCCCGCTCCTCTTCAGCAGCGGCGGGGCGTAATTCGTCAACTCTGGCCCTGGCCCTTTCTACCTCAGCCCGGACGGCAGCCATCCTTCCAGAGGTCTGCCCCATATGCTCCTCAGCCTCTGCCAGCTGGGCCTTCAATCGTGAGACCAGCTCAGACTGCGCATCAAGAGTGGCTGAAAGCTTGTTGGCCCGGATCTGCATCTGTTGGACCTCGCCTTCAGCCTCCTGGAGCTTCCTGATGCTGGTCGCCTTCCTCCGCTGCCATCCCACGCTCAGCCCACGATCATGCTCCCGGATCTTCTCAGCCATGAGGTCTCGGATGAGCGCGTGAGGGCGTTGGGCATCCACTCCCCCGGCACACAGTTCGCGCAACCGCGAGCGGAGCCTATCCATTTCGTCCAGCCATTGCGCTTGGGGAGTGTCCCTGATAAAGCGCGTGATCAGCTTCCACGACCGGCAACGGACTATGCTGCTGTCTTCCTCATCGGAGGCTGTTTCGTCCCAATCCGCGCGGTTGGCAGGCTCGTACATAGGATATGCCTGCAGGAATTCCTCAGCAGGATCTGCATCTGGTGTTGAGTCTGGTACGACACCTGACGCCGAAGCAGGCGCGACAGAACTGGGACCGACCGGTTGATCCTCTTCCTCGGAGTCCACCTCGATGACTTCAGGTACGGCCCTGCTGGTGGACCCACCAGTGATGATGTGCGTCGCAGCTTGAGGAGATGGAGGGACTATTGCCACCATCACCGGCATGCCCCTAGGAGGGACACCGCCAGAAATCCCGACCAACCTCACCGCAGCGGCCCACGCCAGCCGAAGAACTGTACGACAGAGAGACATAAACGTTAGTTGGCATGGCCTACATGTGACAACGAGGAGACCGGTGGGAGAGACTTACGAAGATCAACCTCCGAGCGCTGCTCCTGAGCCGGTACTGAGGGGACTCCGAGATGAGGCCCCCTGTATATTATTGGAAGGTCTGGAGATTCCAGAGGAGCCGCCTCAGACCCCCTGGTCCCACCAGACTCAGAACTGGACGCAGCCATATGCACGGGTTCTGAAGGTCCCACATCATCACCCGCCGAAGAGCGAGAGCGAGGCCTACGAACAAGTTCCTCCTGTACGGTTCAAACATTGATGAGAGGACCATAGGGACCCAAGAATAGGTCGTAAGAAGAGAAGTTCGGAATGCTACCTCGAGAGCCTCCGCGAAATCGTCGGATTCTGAGCCTCGGTCTCCGACCTCGCCCTCCTCCAGCGGGCTCCCTCCTCCAGCCTCATCCTCCCGAGAGGAGCCCTCTGATTCCTCCGACAAGGGGAAGCGCTCCCTTAGATCGGCAGCCGATAACTGTGGGGGGACCGTCTGATTCAACAGTACCCTCACCCGGTCTGTCATTGGGCGAGGGACACCACTGGAGTGGACGTAATCCTCCAGCTCGTCCAGGTATTGCTCCGCCTCCTCCGGAGACACCATGAATCCAGCCCGAACTGGGCCTATGCCCGGCAATTCCATCCCGAGGCGATTCAGGTGGGCCCACATCTCAGGTGGGCTGAGGAATTGCCGGTTGACATCCCAAATGTCCCAAGCTTCCGGAAAGACGGCATCTTCTGCCATGTCGATGTGACGCAGCCGCTTCCCCGGAGCCTGAGTGGATATCCGACGGAATCCCCTCGGTGGCCGCCCCTCCGAATGACCCTGCTGTCCCGGAATCATCGGATCCACCGCTGCTGCCGTACCCTCGGCTGGTGCGGGTCTCGCCACCATGGCAGCCCCGCTGCCGCGAGTGGCCCTAGCTACCCTCCGACCCCGACCTCGAGATAAAGGAGGCCCACCATCACCAACCCGGATCTTTGGCTGCTTCAGCATCTCCCCGGGATAAGCGACCTCCCAGCTGATGGCGTACTCCTTCACTAAGCCGAAGGCGGCGGTGGACGGAGGCAATGCGATCTGCATCTTTCCATCCTCACGTGTGAACATGAGCCACAACTGCCTCATCACACACGGGTGCTCCTCATGACGCACCTCCCAGTATACCTGCGGGGTTAGCCGCTGGAGGCACCGGAACTGCCTCGCAAAACGATGCGGGGTGTACGGTTCACAGATTGGCTCACGATCTATCCGAGCCACCAAAACTCCACCTCGGAAGGCCAGGAGGTAAGCCCTATGTTCTTCCGTTCCCCGTCCATCATCAGTAAGCCTCCCCGTCGGCAGTGGGAAGGGATGAAAGTTGAACTCGTCCGCCCTCCACACCCTATTCAGCACCATCGGAACGGCCAGTTTGAATGGGAAGCTCCCAAATGCATTCAGAATGGAGGGGAGAAAGTCTGATCCCGACGGCGAAATGGGGTTTGGATACTCGTAAATTCCCCCGATATGTGCTGCGATCCACCCATACAGGAGGTGGAAGGGCCCGCATATTCTTGGCGGCTTCTTGCCCTCGCTAATATGCCGCAGCATTCTGTACAGTTTGGTGAGCATCGGGATCCCCAGGTTGACCCGCTGCCCCATGGCCAACATCGACGCCATGATGAATGAGCTGGGCCGCACCCCCATGCTTGTATCCCTCACTGGTAGGATCCACCCACATATGAGAGCCGTGATGAACGCCGCCAGCCTGACTATTGGCTGTTGTTCGGTGCTGACGCTGAAACCCCAAGTCTTCCATTGGCTGTCCTCCAAAACCCGCCAATACGAGTGCCCCTTGCCCCGTTGGGCTGCCCTTGGACAAGTTCGAGGCCTTGGAGGGAACTATCGATTCTCTGGGAAGTTCAGGAAGCATTTGAACCACCTCTTGAATTGGACGTCCCTCACTACCTCCTTGTCCTCTCCAGGGACGAGCGCCATCAGCGCCGACGCCAATCACGGCATTTGCTCCGCATCCCCCCACGCGCTGGCAACGGGGAGGAATTCGTCATACATGGCCCCCAATATTGGGACCCCGGAAATCTGGTGGACATCCCACAGGCTGATGCCCACCTCCCCGTGATGAAGGTGAAAAGTGTTGGTCCTGGACGACCATCTACTCAGCAGTTCTGGCATCAGCTGCTTTGGTTGGTAAATGTGGAACTGGGAGGCCCATGCCGCCTCATAAAATCCCACTCTCCTCAGCTCGGCCCCGAACTCCTCGCATGAGGCGCCTACCCAGTAGGCCCAGGCCCAGTCATCGGTAAAGTTGCCGCCATGGCGCAGGTCCCACTCATCGGACCATCCCTTCTTTGGATCCTGCAGAGCCGCCTTCAGCATGATGCGGTAGAGAGGAGGGGACGTCTCCGGTTGCAGTGGATTCCCATCGATATCATTCACATGATTGTAGAGACAGTCAGCGGTGATGGGTGTGAAATCCTCCCGCGCATGACCATCGGCCGCCCTGAACCATTGGTGCTGGCATGGTGTGCTCCTGAACCAGCAAGCTGGTTCATCCCTTCTCGCCTCAGGGATGAAGACGTCGTCCCTCATCCCGAAGCCGTACAACGGCAGTTTCTTGCATTGCGGATAATTCTTCTGACCCTCCGAGAGAAGATCCGTCAAGGAAGTGTGGTCCGAGTAGCTCTGGATCATCTCCCCTAAGCCCGGACGGTTGGCCATCTCATCCCGACGAGCAGCATCTGCAAGCACTCCCAGCACAGCCTCTTGATGGGCCATTTTGATGCCGACCCTCAGAAAAGTTTTTTCCCCTGAATCGTGAAGCTCGGCCGCGAAGTGGAATCTCGAAGATCGGTCGCGAAGTCTGGCCAAGGCTGACAAGAAGTTCGCCTAGCGCGGACGCGGAGTCGGAGACCCGCGATTCGCCGCGAAGCTCGATTCGCGGAGGGCTGTCGCGGAGTACGCGGAGCTTCGCGAAGTCGAGAGCGCACAAAAAGACAAGGCACGTGAAGACAAAAGAGGGCGGACCCCCTATTTATAGGCGGCGACCCCGGAGCATCGCGACGCACCTCACCCGCGCGGAGCATCGCGGCGCGCCCGGATCCGCGGCCCCGGCGAGCATTGCGGGGCCCCTTCGCGATGCTGCATCGCGAACCACCGACAATTTTGGCGATTTTCCCTCAGACTTCGACCCTTCGCCCTCCGCGGCTCCAAGTCTGAGGGGGGGCATTTGATGGCGCCAAAAATGTGGCCCGAAAGGAAGGAACGAAAAAGACAGCCGGTACGCGGCCTCGCGAAGCACAGCCGCGAAGCACAGCCACGAAGCACAGCCGCGAAACCCCGCCGCGAAGCGCCCCTACCATGGCGGCGCCGCGAGGCGCCAGAGGCGGTAATCCTCCGTGAACCCGTTTGACGTTCGCGAGCCGCCGCGAAGCGCCCCAGGCGGTAATCCTCCGCGAACCCGTTTTACGTTTGCGAACCGCCGCGAAGCCCCACAGGCGGTAATCCTCCGCGAACCCGTTTGACGTTCGCGAGCCGCCGCGAAGCGCCCCAGGTGGTAATCCTCCGCGGATGACGCTGACATTCGCGAGCGCGCCGCGAAGCCCCGGAGGCAGTGCGCGAGCCCTGCTTCGCGGCGCCCCTTCCCTATAAATACTGGACTCCCCCCGAGTCCAGGAGACGGACAATCCGACCTTTCGGCTTCTCCTCTCCCGAATCGCGAAGCACGCTTTGCCCCGGGAATCATGAGCTCCGCGAGGTATTTCTACTTCGCGAGACGACTCTGCTTTGTCTCGTTTTGAGCCCCTCTTCCGAGAGGGATGCCCTTCGCGAAGCTCAAGGGCGTTCGCGAAGGAAGGGGATTCCCAAGGGAACCCGGGCAGCCGCGGAGCGTTTATGCTTCGCGAAACACCCAACCTATGCTAGTAATCCCTATGCCAAGGCAGGATAACTATGCATCGCGAAGCACACTGCTTCGCAGGACCCTGCTTCGCGAGGCACCCCTTCTTCGCGAGGCAGTGCTCCGCGAACACTGTTCCACTTCGCGAAGCACCTCCCACTCACACCAATGCCCCATGCTAAGTCCAAGGCACCCCACTTCGCAAAGCACACTCATCTGCTTAGCGATTCATCTTCCCGTGCGGCCCTCTAGGTTTGCACGATGTGATTTCAAAGTCCCATGGACAATACCACCCATAGCGTTGCTTCGCCTAATGCTTCTTCTCATAGGCACGCTAATGGCTATTGCTTCTTCGCATAGCCACGCTAACGTGGACCCCTCGATGGTTCGTCCCACGATCCCATTTTACCATGGCCTTACCGGCACCTTCCCTTCCCCAAGGACCAGAGGGTACCAGTTATGTAAGTCCTAGGGGTGTGGAGTGAACCCACCTCGTCCGAGCTGCAGGACGTTAAACTGCCAAGCACCGCGTCCTCAACACATGACGTTAAACTGTGACCCAACCTCGTCTCCCTCACGAAGGGTCCCCCTAGCTCGAATATTCTTTACACCACTCGTCTCCACGGGAATGGAACTATTCCACACATGGAATGAGATCCTCCTTGTCGGGGTGGTGTATGTTCGCAGGGGAAGGGCTGCCTCAGAGCGTAAGCCCCTAACCTTTGGTACGGATGATCGCACCCGTGCATCTCCGTACTTCCCCACTACCAAGGTCAGTGGAGGACGTGATAGGGAACGAGGAACCTCCCTATGGGCCTCCATCCTGGAGTAAGTCCCAACACCATGGGCCGCTCAACGCGTAAGCCCCTCTTCACTTCTCACGGACGCACCCTTTGCGACGTGATCGTCAGGTCCTTGCAACCTCTTGTTTCTCACACCGAGCATGACTCACGTGGGCTTAGAGTGAGCACCGACCCTGACAACCCATCACCTGAACTACGAGGTCTTTGATCCATGTCAAGGCATGGTACGTAGGAAGCCTTTATGAGGTTCAAGCCCACCACCACTCATTGGACCAAGGTCCACTTTTACGTCGGTTCGCCGACAAAGCCCCATTTGAACTACGAGGTCTTTGATCCATGTCAAGGCATGGTACGTAGGAAGCCTCTATGAGGTTCAAGCCCACCCGTCTTTCACTTCGGGTTTCACCCCGTCCATCATGACGTTAAACCGCATTCCGGTCCAGTGGTAAGCCATTGCGACCCATCCCATTTGAACTACGAGGTCTTTGATCCATGTCAAGGCATGGTACGTAGGAAGCCTCTATGAGGTTCAAGCCCACCACTAGTGGACTCATGAGTCTACTTTCACGTCGGGTCACACCCGCGTCCAGCATGACGTTAAACTGCACACTCACGTCTAGCACGACGCTAAACTGCAATTCCCGTCCGACGGCAAGCCGTTGTGACCACCTGAACTACGAGGTCTTTGATCCATGTCAAGGCATGGTACGTAGGAAGCCTTTATGAGGTTCAATCCCACCAATAGTGGACCAAGGTCTACTTTCACGTCGGTTCACCGACAAAGCCCCATTTGAACTACGAGGTCTTTGATCCATGTCAAGGCATGGTACGTAGGAAACCTTCCCAAGGTTCAAGCCCACCATTAATGGACCCACGAGTCTACTTTCACATCGGTACTCTGACGAGGCCCATCGGACCAAGGTCCACCTTTCCCGAACTACGCGGACTTTGATTCCCTGCCACGGGGATACGTAGGAAGCCTCGTCAAGGCTCAATCCCAACTTCACTGTCGCCCCCTGCGATGGTCCCACTTCACTCTCCTTCTACTCCATTCACTGTCGCCCACGGGCTAGCCCCGGTGTCGATATCCCTTCAAGGAGGATTCTTCAATCCGATCTATCCTAGCTAATGCTCTGGTTGGGTTGATTCGTCTCCGCTGGACGTTAAACTCGCGACATACCCTGTGTTGAACCCGGGAAGCTGAGGAAAACCTCAGATATGTGTCTATGACATGTAATTCCCCGCGCCCGATGTGGGATGCCTCGGGCTTCCACGCCCTCGAGAAGCCTTGTGATCAAGGATAACAGACAGACATGCCAGGTACCCCAGCATCCAGACACGCTACTGATGCCTCAACGTGAGTACTCCCCTGACCGAAGGTTGCTGCCCTGACTGGACCCTTTGGAATGTCCCGACAGAAGCAGTGTAATTAACCGGTGTCCATGGGAACATGGCACTGGGAAGAGTTTCACGAACTACGTATTAAATCTATAAGGGAGACCCGGACTAGGTGATGAGTTCTGAGGAGGAATCCACAGGAGGAAGAACCGACATCCCATCATCCCGTTTCGATCAAGGAGCAGACGTCCCTGAATAAGGAGCGAATGCCGCCCGCCTTTGGAAATCGGGAATGCGGGGCAACAAAGCCGCACGTCCTCCGCGGACGGATGCGCGCGCCCCGGCGAAAGCGTCGGAAACAGTAAAACTTGGACATGGATGAAAAATATCCATTAGAAAGTATATGAGTTATTCTTATCAATATCACACTTTTATTTGAGGAGGTGTTTAATAAAAGGGTAGGATATTAATAAAGATAAGTAATATAAACATAAAAAAATTAAATCTAATATTTTAAAAGATAATGGTAGGAAAAAGAGACACAGAATATCAAAATCAATAAGTGATTTCACGACTCATGGGAAAAAATACTTGATTCAAGAAAACAATTATGACTTGAGTAGAATTTTAATGAAAAAACTTGAAGGAGAAATATCTTAAAAATGAACTTAAAATACCATGAGTAAAAAATTATTAATTATAATATAAATATTAGGTATAATATTCATCATATAAAAGTAAATTGGTGTATAAATTAAAATGTGTCTCAATGAAGGGTGTTTGAGACAAAAACCCCTTACCTCATTTCTCCGCTTATTTGATTACACTATAACTTCCTGTAAATAACCATAAATATATTAATAATCTATTTTATAACCTAATTAATCTATATAAACCTTTTGTATCATTTATTTATAATTATTTACTATGAATATAGTGGTTCATTATAGTTTTTTTAAACATCAGGTGTTAACACTTTTAATTGTCTTTCACATGCTTCGTAAGGTTAATGTTGATCCATGATATTTGATACTGATTTCATTATTACTATATTACCTATGGTTTCATAATATATACCACATTATTATTTATAATTTTCCACATTTATACTATGAGAGTTTTAATTATAACTATTGAAGGTGAAGTTGGAGATAAACTTGTTTTGATAGTTTTTAATGAATGAAGATGATATTTTATTAACATGTTTAGATATTAATATTTTAAACATAGAACCTTTAAAAAATATTTAATACCTTATTATTAAATTTAATTAATAGTACATAAAATTCCTTAATCATTCACTGTATAAACATTACAACATCGCTCAAGTAGATAGTAAATCGACCAAAACAAAAGCACATTCATAATGATCAAATGAGTAAGAAAGTGATGCTACATAATGATAATATAAAATTTTTAGAATATTAGTCATGTAATATATATCATATATATATATAAAATAAATTCTTAAAACCATCAATTATGGGTATTTAGAATAAATTAAATTCATCATTCGTAGAGGCGGTAGTCCTCTTACACACACGATTAACAGGCCCATTTATCAATGAATGGATGAAGTGGAGTTATATGAAAATTTATCACTTAATAATTATAATAATTTTATAAAATACATATTATTTTACTAATTACACTTTTAGGTTCATCCATGTTAGGTGGTTAATAGAAATGGAATATGTTGTTCATAGAGGTGGTAGTCCACACATATGCATGATTAATGATCTTATTCCTTAATGAATGGATAAAATGAAGTTAAATATAAAATGTGATCATTTAAGAATTTTATAAGTGAAATAAAAAAATATTATTCATCAAAACAATCCTTGATACCAACCATAATAGGTGGAAATGAAAAATAAACCACATTGTGTTGTGAAGGTGGTAGTACGCACATACGCACGCTCGATGCATTTTTTTCTTAGAAAATGATAGAGAATGAATGAATAATTGATGTTACATTAATATAATGAATTTTAAGTATATATATGACATTTAATTCATTATATTAACAAAGTTAGGGAATATTTAGGAAGCAGAAAATTAAAAAGCGAGACTAAGAGGAGAGTAATGCTTACATTAGGAACTTTGATTTTCCTTGGAATTATCCTTGGAAATAAAGGTCTTAAAATAACTAAATAAGTACAAGGGGTTTGGTTCATCAGATAAGGTTATAGGATGAAAAAATGGTCTTATTTTCACTAAGTAATTTGAATGTATAGGTGTTTAAAGAGGGGTTGTAAGTGTATCCATTTATAAGTGAAGGGAAAGATAGTTTTTGAATTACCTTAACTTATTAAATTATTTATTTACACTATTCAAGGTTATATCCCCCCATAATTAATTATAGAGTATGCGACATGATATGTATAAAAATACCCCCATACACTCATGTTGGGGATACATTTGGGTGATTTAAAGGGTTTACACATTCACTTTTCAATTTACCTATGTGTACTTTTTCCCAAGGTAACTTTTACTTTCACCTATGTTAATTAATTAAAATATCTTTATTAATATCAATCTTAACACTTAATTTGAGTATTATAATCCTAGATATGATATTAATTTTATCAATTAAAATTAATATGATTAATAAAAATGAATTTTAAAATAAACACGCTTAACGCTTAAAAATAGTTTTTTGTGATAATAAAGTTTTTAAGATTAAAATTTATACGTGAGTTAAAATTATTAATTTCAATAATTTTTATTACCTAAATTGATTTATTATAAATAAAATAAAGTTTATGTGACATTAAAATCAAGGAATAATCTAATTTTTCCAAAATATTAATTAATTAAAAGAAAAGACATAAAATCGTTTTCTTTATCAAAGTAACCTTTTACTTTAGTTTTAAAAATGTTTTCCATGAGTTTTATAAGTTAAAATAATATTTTAAAATAAATAATTTTATTCATTAATTTCATATTTTATCAATTAAATGGTTCTATGACCTTATAGGTCATTCTTATATATTGATAAAGTCATGAAAATTATAATTCTTTTAAAAACTGCATTTTAGACTAAAAAAATGATATTTTTAGAAAATGATAAAAAATTTATAATAAGTAAATTTTGATATTATATATTAAAACATAAAATTAATTTTATCTAATTATATTTCTAAAAATTATATATTGAACTTTTAATATAAAATACACACTATAAACTGCTTTTTTAAATTTGTTTTTGAACATTAGGTCTTTCTAATATTATTTAATACCAATTTTATAATTTAAATAATTTAAATATTTTATATCACATATATATATATATTATATTATAATAAATATATATTATATATTATTATTTTAATTTACTAATGTATCAAGACCTTCATTTTAGTACGTGTGAAGAAAGATATCGAACTCAACATTTTTTATAGGAAAATATATATACTAAAATCTCGAGATGCTAAATATTAGGAATCCACTTCTTCCATAAGAAATATTCTAAAAAATTGATTAAAATAGAGGAAAAATAGGTGATAGTTATGTTTTTAACCATTTCTAACTTTATTCATGACTCTTTTAGATAATTGTCACTAAAAGGCATGCCGTTATTAATTTAGAGCTGCTTAAATTTTATTAGTAGTGATTTATTTGAAATGCCACATATCATTATTTAAAAATGGTTTATTTAATTCATATAGGTTTTTTAAACCAATGATAATAAATAATGATAGTTTATATTGATTGTTGAATACAATCTTTATGTTTTTTTATTTTCAAATTAGCTGTAGTTTTTTGAAATTTAATTATAGTTGTACCCATTGGATTTTTTTTTCAGGATTTTTATAAATGATGACACTAAATAATTGAAAAAAAACCTTTTACCATATATAGTGATGGTTTTAACCACCAAAAAGTAATTATCAGTGGTTAAAACCACCATTAGATACTAGGCTGTTAAATCCACCACTAACCTTGCTTGTGCATAAACAAAACAGACCTCATTTCATTCTATCCAGAAAAAGAAAGATACAAAAAAAAACATATATGATAATTATATAGTAGATATAGCATAAAAAAATAATTTCATACATTAATTTACATCATAAAACTTTATAAAAAATAAGTACATAACATTACAATTTATATGATGTCACTTTTCAAGTTTTTCAATAATGGAAACAAGTATATAAAATGTTTATAGACACATCAATTATTACTCAAGATGCATTTATTTCTCTAAAAACTAGTACATAATAATTTTAATAACCTCCTTTCCTTCTCCCTTCCTATATTTCCTGCATTTAAAGTAGTTAACTACACATTAGTAATGAATTTATTCAATCTATATTAATTAAAGTAAAACTCAAACACAAATGAATAAGATCAAATGAGTATAAAAAATTACAACTCACATGGTTCTCTAACAAACAAGTTCCTTTTACCCTAAAAAGTGATTATTATTTACCAAAAACTACTTAAAATAATTTTCAAACAAACACTTTAAATCCTTTTTAACCAAACAAAAAACAACATTATTTTTTAAAAAAAACTTTAAATAATCAATCGAATCAAACAACAATAGTAAAAAAACATATTCATTCATTTGAACATGAGAATTATCATGTTTTATCAATTGAAAAACATAATAAATTAATATATAAACAATCCATATATTACCTCTAAATTTAACCAATCCATAATTTATAGAATTTAAATTTTGAATTTATTGTTTCATGAGTAACAAATCATATAAATATAAATGTGAAATACTGAACATAACTATAAATTTATGAAACTTATCAATCCCGAATCTCTTATGAGTGTCCCTATTTCTTTAAAAATGCTATCTACTATCCTTTGAAACACATAATCCAATGAACTCTCCAAATATAAAACCCAATTGTTTTGTGTTTTAGTAAGTGTTTCTTAATCTTTAACAATATTTTTGAGTGCATGAATTTCATTTTGGGCATGAAGCTCCCCCAAATATATAAATCCCATTGCAACTGATAACTTTGGGAAAGTAGATGTATGTGACCTGCCAATGAGCCACGATAATGATGGTCCATATCCCATCATCCTCACATGACTATAATCATCCTTTCCTAAAACTCGATCCATAACATCCTCTGAGGATACTAAAGCTAATAGGGAAGTGCTTAAATCCCATGATTCTTTTAGTTTTCAATGAAAATGAATAACATTAAATTATTTAGTAACTTAATAATACTAACTAATATATAAAATTGTTTACCCCAATATTTTCTATAGGGTGATTGGCATAAATAAAATCCTTTTTTATAGACATCAAACCACAACACCATCTATCCAACAGACTGACCTACCTCCATTACCTATTTCAAAAAAGTTGATTTCTAACAATTTTAAAAAAATAATTGAATTATTATTTATATATCTTATAATTAATTAAAGGGTACCCTTTTTTACTTTGTTTCCCAGTAAAACTCATAGAAATGGAAGCATGGGGATTTAATTTCTTCTATCGACTAGTATAATTTCTCATAGAACACACCTGACAAGATTACATATCATTAAAAATTTAAATTTTATTAAGACACTAATAATAATATATTGAAATATAATAAAATACCTGATGTGATTTGACACAATTATGCTCAAAAAATTCCTTCCACTGGTCTCTAGTAATTCCCTCTAGGACCTTCTTATACATTTTCGACACTGTTAAATATGTTTCATTGAATTCATGACACAAGACCCACTTGAATTATTTCAATTTATTGCCTTTTTTTAATTTCTATGGTCATGAAATTTTATCATGAATGTCAAAATAAAACAACAACTACAAATAAAATATGTAAAAGAACTTATATTATTAAAATATTAAGTAATAATGTTTAACTTAATATTATATGAATACTTAATTAGAACGCTACATTTATATAAGTATCAAACAACTCATTCATCCATTATAATAGAATGTTCTTCCAATATAAATAGTGAATGGGTATGAATGCCACATCACAAGCTAAGTGGCCTAGGATATGCCCATAAATCCCTACTGTTTCCTTAATAGGTACCCTATAGTCATAAAAATGGGTAACTACATTTAAGTTATTGAAATTAAAAACATATTGAATATTGATGTTTGTATTCATTTTATTATTATTTTCATTTGTTTAATATATGAATTAAACAATTAATATTAGTATTTAAGAAACTTATTTTATAACATGAAAATATATGCTGATGACTATGACACACCAATGACCTCTTGATGGTAATTGGGTGCCATCCTGACTACTATATAGATTCATCATAGGCGATCTATTTGATTCCCCAATATAAAATATATAAGAGATAACTATGAATGAAAGAATAATAATATAAGATGGAATGGTACCAAAACAAGTATGCCAGGCATGTGAATAAGTATACCTAGTGTCATAGGGTCAGAATGAGGATCATGTGATGTATAGTGGGTCATGTCTATAATCCCTTATAAGGATGGATTACCTATACAAAAATATCAACAAAACAACTCAATTAAATCACCAATTACTTTAAAAATCATTACCTTTAAGGCATTTGATGAAGTGTTCCAAAACAAGTATAAAAGGTATGTGATGTATTGTACCTAGTGTCATGGAATGAGAATCATGTGATGAAGAGAGATTCAATTCCATAAACATATTTAATCATGAAACACCCACACAAAAATATTAAAGAAACAAATAACTCAATTAAACCTAAAATTAAATTACAAAAAATTAAATTTATATTTATTTAATTGAACTTTAATTAAAAAATAGATCTCATAATTACTAATATTAAAAAATAAACCTACAAATACTATTCTTGGTTGGTCATATTGTTATCAAAATAAATTGTTAACATCATGTATTTTCATTCTCATCATACTTCTTCTTCATCCTCCCTCAAAAGATTGACATTTTCAATATCATCAGGGAAAACAATTAAATTTTTTGTTGTTAATGGGGTTTATTATCACAAAGTAATTGGCCTTTATCACCCATATCATATATGTCTCTTGGTTTCATATATACAACAACACTCTACTCTTCATCTAATATATCATCGACATAATATACCATTTTTTCTTGGGAATCCAAAATATATGGATCACATTATTTTCACCCTCCTCTATCAATCAATCAAGAGAAGTTGAAAAAAGTAAATTGTAACGAATCTTTACTTATACCCATGTTAATATCGACCCACTTGAATTTAAATAACACAACTTCAAAAATCACATTATAATTAAAATCAATAATATCAACCAATTTTACATAGTAATTGTAGCATCCTCGAATCGATTAGCCACCTGAATTTTGGTTCTAGGTCGGGTGCCACTGGCCTTAGGCGTGCCTCCCCGTATTCCAAATGCTTCTGACTAGCAGTGAGGGTGTAAAGGAGTGATTGTGGGAAAACTATAACCTCTGGTGATGATAATATAATGTTTTGAGTATATATATAACATTTAGTGGAAGAAAAGAGTTAGAAAACTCAAACCAGACCCACCCATGGTAGAAGCACAATCAATAACAGACAATAGCGAAAGCAACAATAAGCAACACCAGCAGAAATAATTAAGGAAAACCAAACATACCATTTGTATAAATTAAAACAGAGAATGCATACATATCAGGTAATACATATTAATAAATATAAGAGGATCTAATAGTTGACTATAGTATATACATATACAATAAGGATGCTAATACAAAAGGAAAAAAAACATGAACTCCATCTAATGTAATAACCTCAAGGTCCCCTTCTATCCATCCTTTCTAACTCAAACTAGGATCCAACTCTAGAGCCTGAACCCTTACCTAAACATAAAAGAATAAAGTCCACACGCATCCTGAAGGGCCAGTGTAGGGTGTAATAATGATTCTCAGTAGGGTACCACCCACATGGGTATACCCAACTTATGTGTTTAAGAAGGTGTGTAATATAATAAGGACAACAAATCATGAAATTTAAATAAAATAAAAAATATTCCCTGGTGCTCAAAACTACTAGGAGGCTATAAGCTACTCTGTCCAACCCCAAAAATACTAAAGAGGATAATATCTTTAGCCCATGGCCAAAGTTATACCTTGATGTCGAATTTCCCTAGCTGAATCATAAGGTTCCACCTCTAGAAATGTAACCCAACACCAAGTACCTCCCAACACCTCATGTCTAAAAAATTCATTGACATCTTGAGGGAACACCTAAGAAAACAAAACCATGGTCCCTTGTACCCCTACTTGAAAGCATCCGTTAGCTTGAATCCCAATGTTTGAAGGCACAACGATACCAGTCCTCAATTAGTAACCACCATAGGCTCAAAGCACAATGTCCCAAGGAACTAAAATTCCCATCCTACAAAAATAGTCAAGTATTAATGGCCTCAAGAATGGAAGGTCTCACCCCCAACCAATATCCTTAATGCTATCCTCTGAAGGCTTCTCATCTTCCCTATAGATTTTTACAACAAGAACCCTAAACCAATTTACCTAAGCCACAATATCGAGGGTCTATACCCAAATGAGGGGTCAAAACCACCTCATCAATGAGTCAAAATGTGTGCACATGAATCCAAACAATTCTTTGTCTAATCATTGGGGAGTTACGATCATCAAATAATAACTAATACACACCAATACTGACACCTCATGCCCATATGACCATGTTTCTCAAGTCCGATGGCCATGCCATCTAATGTCATGGGCCATGCCCTTAACCTGATAGGATTTTCACCTTAATCGATGACTATATTTCCCAACCAATGATCACATCTCCCAAGTATGCTAGGCTAATCCCATCCAGATGATCACATATCCTTAAATCCAAATGGATATTTCTATTTCAAACCTCAGGCCGAGCCAACCACATTCCTATGGATCACAATAGTATATCATAAGAAAATCATATATACACAATTCACTTCAATTTAAATAAACAATTAAATTTAATTAAAGAAACACACCCTTTCCTAACTACCTAGGTGGTCAAAGGCCTCTAACCCAGCCTCACTTGAGTGAATAAGTTTTGGGCATGCCCAACAACATCCCAAAAGGTCATACAATTAATTTAACATAAAATGTTCAATTTTATTAGGGTATAAATCATCCACCCAATGAAGAACTATAATATTAACCCCCAAATAAACCAAAAAAAACACAAATAAATGTATGAAACACCTACCTTGGAGTCTTATACATTGGCACGTTAAATATTAGCCTCTAACTCCAACTGGTTTATCAAACACCCTAAAAATAAGTCAAAATGAATCTCATAGATTTAGTGGTTTGTGAGGTGAGATTAAAGGGAAATAGAAGCATGGGTAGGGAGAGCCTTACTAATACGGTTCCAATTCACCCAAAGATGAACAAAAAAGAGGTTGGATGAGGGAGATAGCTTACACCCTAGGAGGAGAGGAGGAGGAGAGTTCCTCCTTGCTACTGTATGACCCAAGAAGGAAGAAAGGGGGAAAAGAATGAGAAAAATAAAAAGGGAATATGGTTAGAATAGAAATTAAAACCCTTTAAATAGGCTGCATGGTAAGCTCACATGGTTTTATAAACCCTACAACAACCATACGGGCTATAGTTTTAAGGTACTGGATAAGTGGAACTACCCATGCGGTTTGCACAAGGTTTTCCATAACCATTAACAAGCCATGAAAAATTCCTTTGAAAAAACTATATAGGTTCATGCATAACCATGAAACCCATCCTGAAGGATATTCCAAACCATGCAATAGTTCAAAATTGGGTTGCACAGTTTGCTGGGAGAGGTTGTACGATTTACCTAAACCGCGCACCTTGAGTCGTAACCTCCACAACAGGGCCTTTAGGCCTCTAACGCACCCAAAACCCATTCATACACCTGAGGATTTCTCTAAACCTGTATACCCATACAAAAAAAAACATTAGGTTAGAGAAAGACTCAGAATCAGGTTCTGATTATCGAAAAATGAAGTGGCATACCCACAATTTCCAAAAATTCAAAACGAGTGAGGAATTCAACCCACTTCAAAAACCCAAAACATTACAATATCCTCACCTTAGAATAGATCATCCCTAAGATATGAAAAAAAACTAGGATATGGTAATGAATATACCCATCTCGTTAAAATTAACCCAGAATACCTCAATCTTAAGGGCACAAGTCAACTACCTCAAGAAGACTCCTCACCTTAGGAGTGACCAACCCCAGCCACAACCCAACCCAAAGCTCAATTCAAACAAATGGTCCATCAAATAATTCCTAGAATTAAGATTCCCTCACTGATGTATCATCAATTCTTCACCTCATCAGGTGCTCCTGTGTCATACCAAACACCCACCAGAATTTTGCATCGCATTGGTGCCCTCCGCGTTCCCATGTTACACATGGAACCAATGAGGTCCCACATCTCATAATATGATCAAAATAAAACCTATTGCCTCACACCTCAATCAAGTAACACATCATAATAATGCCTATATTCCAATGGACCTCAATTAACCAACATCTCCTCGATTCCCCGATGCCAACACACCTCAATAAACATGCATACATCGATGCTCACATACAATTCCTGGTGTCACACACCTCATATATATATATATATATATATATATATATAACATACCCGATCCAATTCCAACATACTAAATAGTTTCTGGTTAGTCCATACATATAACTCGTGCACCTCATGCACCAAAAACGGACATGACTCAAAAGGCCCTACCAAAAAAAAAAAGAAAAACCATGACTACACCCATGATGTACCTATGACTGTAGTTGTCTCACCAGACTGTTATAACCCTGGAAGCTTACGAAATGCACTTGGATGGAAGCTTGACTACCTAAAGTCTGACCTTACTATGGTGTTACACCATCCAATATCCACTGACCCCACTGTTGGGTCCTTCTATATCTTCCACGACCTCCACATGTAGCTAAATCTCGGCTACCATCACCTGGTACTGCTCCTAATATGATCTCAGAATCTTGAGTCTATCCCAGTACCTAGCTACCGGCTATCCGAGAAGGATTAATTCATAAACTCTTAAGATTACCTAACTATACACATGCCTAACACTCATTTGGAGGCCACTCACACTGAGTTCAGACATGTCCTAGCTACCCACACAGAAATAAAACCGTCAAAGACCCCCTCCGAGGTGGTCTGACTGAATCCTTGGCCCGACTGCCCTACTGGAACTCATCCCATCCTTGCTTCCTGTTATATGGAAGGTCATCATTGAAATCACTTGAAGATGTTACCCAGCTCTATTAAGACCTATCCATTAAGTTTCCCTTATATATGAGTGCCTAGTTCACTACCTCTGAGAATGAGGTCAACCTAAAGATGTTCACCTGCACCTGAATGACATGCTGAAAACCATCCTGAAAGTGCCTCACCCTAGAGGCGTTTTCACTCAACATATAGGGTAAAAAGTGATACAATTTATTTAACCTCTATGCATAGTCCATGATGAACATTTTGCTTTACTGGAGGCTCAAGAACTATCAAGCTCTCTCTACCCTCAACATCCCCGAGAAGAAATTCTCAAAGAACCTAGCCTCAAAATCCTTCTAGGATAGTCCCTTGTGTATGCTTGCCTACACCTACACATCCCATCATTTCTTTTTTAGTCCTCTAAGCATGTACATGGACAGTTTCACCCTCCAACCTGGAGGCATCTCTAGCTTCTCAAAGATCATCTTCATGGACTCAATCTAGTTCTCAACCACCTATGGACCACCCTCACCCTAATAAAGCAATAGGTTCTACAACTAGAACTCTAGAATAAGATAATACATATAAGGTTATTCTCCCTAATATCCCCTATTGATCCCCTAGATCACACACAACAGTCTCTCTTTGATCTTCTCATCAAGCCATGACCCAAAAGCGGTCTAGTCCAGTGGCTACCCCGCCTACCCCTGAGCCTATGCCTGATCCTTTAACAGAGTTTATGCATGAGCCTATACCTACAAATCATGTTCTGTCTGACCCTCATGGGTATCAACCTATTCGTTCTCTAGAAGCACCCTATCACTGTCTACTTGATGCTCCATTCGAGCCATTTGGGTGGAAACCCACTGAATACCATTACATGGTCGGATAACCCAGATAACACATATATAATTATCATAGATAAGGAAATCGGTAATAGGTAGAGTTAACTCACTACCCTTACTCCCCCCATTGCAACCATGTCACAAGACATCCCGACCTTATGGCCTCTTTACCCGCCCATATCATATCCAAGTATCAAATATACCCCGAGCTGTGCTCATCCTGACAGATCCTATCGCCTCAATCCAACGTCCTCATCACCCAACATAGTGATCAACATCACCCCATTCCATAGTAACCACCCACCCTTATAAGATATAGGACCATGAAGTCATATATATATATATATATGTACTACACAAAATACCACATTTAACATATCTCAAACAATTTCATATCAAGGCGCATGCATGTATAATTTAAACATCCTATCATGTGCCTAATCATAAGCATAAACATGCATAAGAAACATAAACAACACTCCTTGCCATACTAGGACAAGGGTATAATAACTCCTTACTCATCATACCAGATCAAGGATCACATATCAAAAAAAGTAAAAATTCAAATTCCAAGTGCACCACTCAAGGTGGAAATCATATAAATTGTAAAATGAGCAAAATAGAACAGCATTCCCACCCCTAGAAACTAAGTCCATTCTCCATGCATGGGGCTGCAGTCACCCAAACATGGGATATAAACCTTGTTTTGAAAATAATAATAATATCCATTCTACCATAACCCAAATATTAAGGCTAATAAAAAGGTAAAATAAACACCTTTGATGCCATTTGTAGCATCCTCGACCTGATGGGCCACCTGAACTGTGCTTTTAGGATGGGTACCATTGTCCTTAGGCGTGCCTCCCCATATGCTGAAGGTTGCTGACTAGTAGAGAGGGTGTAAAGAAGTAATAGTGGGGAGACTATACCCTCTGTTGATGATAATATAATGGTCCAAGTATATATATAACATGAAACAGAAGAAAATACTTAGCAAACTCAAACCAGAACTACCCATTGTGGAAACACAATCAATAATAGACAATAACGAAAGCAACAATAAACAAAAATAGTGGAAATAATTAAGTAAAACCAAACATACCATTTTTAAAAATTAAAATGGAGCATGCATACATATCGAGTCATACATGTCAATAAATAGGTGGGTCTCCAATAGTTGACCACAGTACATACATATACAATCAGCATGCTAATACAAAAGTAAAACAAAAAAAGAACTCCAACTGATACAAGAACCTCAAGGTCCCCTGCCATCCATATATGCCAACTCAAACTAGGATCCAAATCTAGATACCAAACTCTTACCTAAATATAAAATCATAAAGTCTACACATGTTCTAAAGGGCCCATGTAGGGTGTGAGAATGAGTCTCTATTGGGTACCACCCATGTGTACATACCCAATATACGTGTTTAAGTAGGTGTGTAATATAATAAGGGCAACAACTCATGAAATTTAAATAAAAAAAAAGATTATCTTGTGCTCAACAGCTACCAAGAAGTTTTCACCTAATTCATCCAATTTCATAAATACAGAAGAGGATAGGATCCTTGGCTCATAGCCCAAGGCATCCCCTGATGTCGAATAGCCCTAAGTGAACCCTCAGGTTCCACCTCCAAAAAGTAACTCGACACCAAATACCTTCCTACACCTCATGTCCAAACAAGTCATCAATGTCCTGAGGGAACTCCCAAGCAAACAAAACCCTAGTACCTTGGACCCCTGCTCGAAATCACTCGTCAGCTTGAAGCTCGACGTCTGGAGGTATAGTGATACATGTCCTCAAATAGTAACCACCATCAGCTCAAAGCATGATGTACCAAGGAATGGAGATGCCCGTCCTCCAAAAATATTCCTATCCTAATATCCTCAAGCACGGCAGGCCTTAGCCCCAACCAATAGCCTCAACACTATCCTCCAAAGTCTCCTCACTTTCCTCATGGTTTTCTATGGAAAGAACCCCCAAATCAATTTACCTAAGCCACAATACCAGGGGCCTCTACCCACACGAGTGGTCAAAATCACCTCATAATTGAGTCAAACTATGTGAAAATGACTCCAAATGACATTTTGGCCAATCACGGGTGAGAGATAATCACCAAATAGTACCTAAGACACCCCAATCTCAGCACCTCACACCCCTGTGACCATGTCACTCAAGTATGATGGCTATTCCATCTAATGTCATGGGCCATGCCTTCAACTTGAAAACCTTTCCACCTCAATCGACAACCATTTCACCCAATTAGTGATCAAATCACCCAAGAAACATGGGACAATCCCATCAAGACTACCACATCACCTCAAATCCAAATGGTCATCACTATTTCAAACCTTGGGTTAATCCCACCACAATACCATGTAACACAATAGTATATCACAAGAAAATCATATATACTCAATTCACTTAAATTTAAATAAAAAATTAGATTAAATTAAAGAAACACATCCTGACCTAACTACCCAGGTGGTCAATGGACTCTAACCTAGCCTCTCATGAGAGAATAAGGTTTGGGTATTCCCAAAAGAACCCCATAAGGTCATATAATTAATTTAACATCAAGCGTTAAATTTTATTAGGGTATCACCCATCTACCCAACTATGTGCTCAAATATGCACCCACAAATCAACCTTGAAAACATGAATAAAGGTACACACCACCTACCTTGGATTCATATACATAGGAACATCCGATATTAGCCTCTAACTCCAACCTATTTGGAAGAAATTGGTGTTTCCATTAAATTCCTTGAAAATAGGGCAAAATGACTCACATGGATTTAGTGGTCTGTGAGGCGAGAGAAAAAGAAAAGAGAGTAATGGGTGAGGTGAGAATTATTAATAAAGTTCAAATGCACCTGATGATAGATGAAATAGATTTTGAATGAGGGAGATAGCTCACACCCTTGGAGGAGAGGAGGAGGAGAGTTCCTCCTTGATGCTGTGCGACCCATGAAGGAAGAAATGGGGAAAAGAAGAAGAAAAAGAAAAATGGAAGATGGATAGAAAAGTAATTTAACCCCTTTAAAGAGGCTTCATGGTCATCTTGCATGGTTTGGAAAATTTTGTGACAACCGTGCATGCTACAATGTTGTGGTATGACCTAAGTGGCACTACCTGTGTGGCTTGTGCATAGTTTTCCATAAGCATGCGCAATCCATGAAAAATACCTCTGAAAAACAATAGAGGTTAACACATGACCATGTGAACCAACCTACATGATATTCTAAACCATGAAATAGTTCAAAATTAGGTTTCATGGTTTGCTGGGAGAGGCCACATAGTTTACCTAAACCGTGTTTCGTGACTTGCAACCTCCAAAACTAGGTCTTCGGGCCTCTGACACACCTTGAACCCATTCGAACACCTTAGGAATTCACTAAACTTATAAAAACATAAAAAATTAAATTTTATTTGAGAAATACCTATAATTAGGTTCCAATGATCAAAAAATAAAGGTGTCATACCCACTATTTCCAAAAATTCAAAACAGGTGAGGAATTCAACCCACTCCAAAAACTTGAGATGTTATAGTAACCATGATCCATAACTGTAAATATACCATTGTTTTGTGTTTTCAAACCCTCCTCACAATCAATAGTAAAAAACTTAAATCCACCAATATAGTAAGCATTGAATCACCTAGAATGCTTCATAGGACCTAAAGATAAATACTTCAAATCTATGGATAGTTTAGCTTGATTATCACCATTCATTACTTATATAAGTTGATATAAAATACTGTTACTTTAATTTTATAAATATCATCATATTATTTCTTTATTAACCACTTTTTTTATCTCTTACGAATTTCAAGTTCGAATACTAATATGTTTTTTCATTTGTGTCCTTAATTATTCAATATATGGATCAATATTATTCATATTGTGTTGCATATTTTTTTTCTTGTCTTCACTACAAATCTATCCTTGAAAATGAGGATATTTTTACAAATTCTCAACCAAAAGTTTGAAACATTTATTATTAATTATTTTCATGAGAATGACTTGGATTATCATCAACACACCCCAATAATTCAATATTATCTCTATCAAATACAAATATCTCAAATAGAAGGTTAGATACTATTCAGTAAGGTAACCTTCCACAATAGAACCTTCTTGTTGATCTTTACTTTTTATATAAGACTTTAAATGTCCTAGATACCTAATGAAAAAAGTAAGAAATCAATAAATAAAGTTTATAATTATTAACTAGGAAAATTATATTTCATTAATTAGAATACAATTAAAATAAAATACCTCTCCATGGGATACATCCATCGATAATGTATATGCCATCTAACTTTATCTAATTCAAACAAATGCATAGTCAGATGAATCATCATTGTGAAAAATGATGGTGTAAATATCATATCCAAATGACATAATGTCCTTATAATTATTTCCTGATGTTTTTATAGTTCAATAACATTTAAGGTCTTCTTAAAAATCCATCTGAATAATGTGAAAAAGTTTGATTAGAACTGGATTTATTTTTTAGATAATAAACTATTAATTACAAAGGTAAAAAATTCTCCATAAATATATGTGATTCATGAATTTTAAGTTCATGTATTTTATAAATATTTAAATCAACACATATTGAAATGTTACTTGAATATCCATAATACACTTTCACATTTTTTAATCTTTAAAGGAAATCATTTTTTCCAAAATTTTCATTGCAAAAAATCTTGTTGGATACCTTTTATTCTTGTTTGACCATATATCACATTTAATATTCAGTGTTTCTATGTAATTAAGGGAATTTAAATGATATTTTTATTTCACATATTCATTAAGAAATATAAATATCACATTATCACACACATTATTCTCTATGTACATAACATCAAGATTCTAACATAACAAATTAATTTCCTAATATGGAAGTTTGAAAAAGACACTATTTTTATTCTATTATATTTTTGTAGTCATGTATAATGATGCTATAACTCTTTTCCCATCTTCATTCAGTTGAAACTCCTTTCAAAAATTGTATTGAAATTTGATAATTGTGTCAATATCTATGATCAAAAAAATAATTTTGGTGGAAGCCTCAAATATATTTTTTCATTAAAACAAAAAATTTTAAATTTAAATATTCAAGATGTATCAAGGAATTAACACTAACACATGAAACACTACTTTTGACTATAAGGTAGTGGTTGAGTCTGAAAATAAAAGTTATAAACTGGAAAACCTAAACCCGTGTATGTTTTCCTACTAGAAAAATTTTCTAATCCAAGAAATTCCCTAATAGTCCACATTAGAAAAACATTAATTTTGAACATTTTTATAATAGATGCATCATATGATTCAACACCATTATTCTATAAATCATGAAATTCTTGAAAAAGAGCCTATAGGTAGACATCAATTTAATTTATAGGCATTTTATTTCTAGGGATAATTATTGATATGATGAATAAATTTTTCTATATACACATCCATGGAGGTAGTTAAAAAGGGATCAAAACAACCGACTATACGCTATAATTGATATTTAAATCCCTAAATGGCTGAATCCATCATCTTCCAGTCCCAAGCACATATTTCTAGGATCAAAATAGAAATATAGATTCAATTAATAGAAGGTATTCCATGCTTTTTATTATTTTGTATGTCACATGAACTTATCATTTATATTATCCAAAGTATACCACTTTATATGTTCAAAGGTTTTTGATGAAATAAATAGTATTATTAATCATGGTGTTAATGGAATGTAATGTAGAAACTTCACAATGACTATATTTTTACATTTCTTTTCAGTAGTATATAGATCCCGACTACAATCACAATTTCTTGAGTTCCATCTAGAAGTAATTTTTTTTAGTCTTATATATTCAAATATTATCCCAAATAAAGCATACAATCATTAATAAATTCTTATATCATCATATAACTAAGTACAATATTATTAATAATCCTTTTAAGCTCATAAAATGATATATGAAATGGAGATTTATAAAATGCATCATACAATAATTATAATATCATGGACATTGGTTAATTTGTAATTTCCCTTAGGCACTTGATGTGGTACAACTTTTTTTTAAAGGTTAGGGCCGAAGCCTCATTTATTATTAAATCAAAGCAAATACCTCTTTTAACTAGGTAGAGGGAGACCCATTACATAGCCCAAAGACCCAGTGGGCATTTAGCCCATTACATGGACCGTAGGCCCATTTTCATGGCCCGAAGCCCATTCTGTGAATAGTACTGCAACAGTACCCTGCACTGCTATAGTACTGCATAGTACCCACCGCTGCTATAGTACTTTGCCGCCGCTACAGTGCCATGCCGCCGCTATAGTGCTCGCCGTTGCTACAGTACACCGCTGCTACAGTAATATGTTACCATCTTGATCAGGTTGTCCTGTAGTTGTGAAAGCTTCATTCATATTTTCAACATCAACATATGGATCAAATAATGTGTTGTTCTCTTGATGTAGTTTCCCTACTATGTTGAAAAAATCATTTATCAAGTTATAAATTTCATTTTCCAAAATCAGGGCATTAACCTGTTCATTCTGATATTGAATAAAACTACTAAAACTTTCTCTAATATTGGATTCAATAACCCAAGTCCAGTATAGATATTGAAGAGGAAATTGTTTCAATATAAAGTGTTCATATACTTTATGCCTCTTAAACCACCGTTTGAATCTATATTTAATAAATGAAAATTTTATTCTCTCATCCAGAGACCTATTTGCAATTCCAAAATCCAAAAACATCTCTAAACCTTCAACACATGTTGATGTGTTTTGAGGTAATGTAATTAATATTTTATCCATACTTAATTGATTTCACACTCTTTCAAATAAAAATATAGTTACATAAATTTCTATAAATAAAATAATATATTTTAGTTAAAAAATTAATAAAATCATATTTTTTAAATTAAAAATTTATAGATATTGAAAATGAAAACTAAATTTTAAATTTAAATTTAAATTTAAAATTGAGGTTGTAATTTTAACAAAATTAAAAAATGGAAAAATAAATTTGATTATAAATACAAATTAAAAACCATTATTCCATGTATCCACTATATAATAAATCAAATTTCCAAATAAAATATTTATGTTAGGAAATAATGTAGTCAAAGAAATCAAAAAAATTAAATAACCAAATCATTATTTTCATTCAATCAAACAAACCATTACCTTCTCATTGATGAAATCACCTAAAAAAGGTTAATTATTATTCATTGATTTATAATTCATTATAGTTAAATTGTAAATAAAAAATTTACTTTGTGAAATATGATTGTGGTCTCAATATAGCACGTGTTACCAAAAACATAACCATATCATAAAATTTTAGTTCATGAATCTATTTTATGTTTACTAAAAGTACTTAAAGTGATATAACATGAAAGTATCACATTATTTTTCCTTATTGACTCAAATAAAATTTTAAAATAACATCTTTAACACTATGTAAATATATATTCAAGTGACATAACCCAAACATGAACTGAAAAATTCCTCATTTATGCCTTGAAAACCATATGGAATTTTAAAATAATTCTGGATAAGAACATACATAATTGAAATCAAAACTATGAATAAATAACACAAGATCATTTTTCAAATTTATTAATTTTTTTTGTTAAAACCATGAAACATGCATAATTAACTTTATAAAATAATTATAGTAAAAGAAATACTATATAAATCATTTAATAATGGATGACCAAGAATTTACCCACACCTATATTCCATATGACAATATGCAAGGATATAGAATACAAATAAACAATTAAACATGTTTAACTAAGACTTAACAATCAATACCCATTGAACCTTGAAATTTTAAAATGAACATGAATAATAATGCATTGTTAAAAATAATTTTTTATATGAGTATAAATACACTTATATAAAAACAAGATTTAACCAAAATAAAACATAGGTTATTAGAAAATTACATTAAAAACCTTTGAGGAGTTGGGTCTAGAGAGATAATAACTGTGGGGGTTTGGTGATAATGAGTCACAACACTAATAGGGCTTTGGTTGATGGGTTCAATGATTAAAGGGGTTGATGAGTCAGGTTGAGGGAGAAAAGGATAGAGGGGGATTGATAATGATTGTGATTCATGACTAAGAGGCTCAGTGAGGATAAGTCTCGACAATGGAAGTAAGAAGAAGATGACCATCAGGGTTAAGGGGGAGGGTAGGGAGGCAGGAGTGGTTATGTAATAGTGAGGGGTTAGGGGGGGCTCATTTTTTAGAAAAAATAGTGGCGATTTTAGTTAATACTAATTTTAATTAATAACCTATATTTATTTAATTATTGTTTCAAGTGAAACCACTCTTAAATAAATAAAATAGTGTAACTTCTAAAAACCATCTTTAAATATTAGTGGAATCATATTTTTTTTAGTTTAAGATATTATAACCGTCACTAAAAACCACCTCTAGATCATGATTTTATTCTTGTGCTCATTTAGGATTAATCATAATAACTTAAATTTTAACTTAATTATTATTCCTACTCATCCTTAATACCTATAAAAATCATTAAAAAACTTGTGATACACATATAAATTTTAGTAAGGGGTAAATAAATATAAGAAACTCATTAGGATACTGGAGACATGAATTCTTGTGAAAAAGAATTTAGAGAGAAACATTGAACTCATTTATGATCATAAACTTATATTCAATCATAGAATCAATTACACAACTCATGTAAATGGAATCCAAAGTGTATCATAAAGAAAACTCATATTTAAGTAGAAAAGGGAATATGTTATTCATGAAATTTTATTGGGACATACTAATTACATCACCCGTAATCACTCATCATCATCCATAATGGAATAACCTAATCGGTTGATTTTAGTATAACTTCTCTGGAAAATAAATCATTAACTAATGAATTGATGGGATATTTAATTATGAACACACCCACCATCATATAGAATTTACAATAATCATATAATGAATAAATAATATAGGTTATTTCATTTCAATACATAAGCATGAGCAATAAATTTAACATAAGAAAAGATAATGAATTAAAAATAATGAGTTAACCAATTCACCATTGAGAGGAAAATAAAACAAAATCATGGAATATAGATGAATAAAGATCAATACATAATAATATGATAAATAATAATATTATTTAACATTATTGAGAGAGTTAATAGAAAAAAAATAAGAATTATGAATCAATTGAGTAAAAGATAAAGAGAAACCCCTTGCAAAGATCATAACACGTGAAGTAAGAATTTATTAAGGAAGAGATTATGTGATAGTAATTTAAATCCTCATAAAATAAGATGAAATATAATATAAAATAATAAAATGGTAGAATATATACAATCTTAAAATAATATAGTCAAAGAAGAAAGGATATAACCCAATGAAAGGAAATTGAGCTAATAATTCCCTTACCTTGAGTTCTAATTTTCTTAAAAAGTACTATATATTCCCAAATAATCAAATTCTATTAATTATTTACTCGATTCAAAACCTTTTTAGTGTTTATTTTAATTATTATTATTGATTTTTTATTCATTAATTATCATTTATTATTCATTTATGGGATTAATTTTTCTTGTAATGGTCATTTTGAGTTTGTTCAATTCGTATTTCCAAAAAATATTTGGTATAACTTTAATGGAAAAATATCCTTGTACTATGATTATATAAGCGCTATAAGTGTAAAGGTATAAAACTACCACAGGTGAATAATTTGTTTTAAAATAGTTTAAAAATTAGAAAAACTAATAAATATCTGAGTATCAAAAAATATTTGTGAATAATTATACTATTATTTTAAAAATACTTTTAAAGGTTACCCATATTATGGAAAGGGTAAAAGGAAAATAGAAAATAAAAGACATGGAATTTGAAACCCCTACTTTGACATGATAATGACTTATGAAAATTGTTCATTGAGAGGGAATGCATGATATCTAATAAATAATGGATTAAAATGCTGTTAATAAACTAGGAATATAATAATAACAACAAAATAAGATTATGTTTAAAATATTCTTAAGATAAAACAATCTTAAATAAGAAATAAAATAGTTATTTGGGAACTCTTAACTTTCTCATTGAGTCATCACATTTGGATCGAATCCAAAACCTTTGGAAAATGGAATTTCGGATGGAATAAAGACTAGGGAATGTGGAATAGGAAGTTTAAAGAGGGATTTGGGTAGGATATAGATATAAAACTAAAATATTGATGTGTTTTGGAAAGGGTAGAATGAGCCTAATTTTATAGACATTATTCAAGTAAAGTTTCCCAATTGTTCAATCATTAAGGGTTATGATTGTAATTTTGAAGTGCTTTCATGATCTGACCCATAGAGGCCTTCATGGTTAGTGGTAAGCTAAGAATGACACCCCAAGCCTGGATCTAATAGGTCAAGGGCTATAAACTAACACCAAGTAGGAATATCACATGCATGGGAGGCCTTACACTAAAGTTCCTACACACACACACATATCCATACACCAATAAAGTGAAAAATAAATAAATAAATGATACTATAAATTCAAGCATAAAATATATCCCACATAAAAGTACAACAAGAAGAACAACAAACAAAAAGTTTTAAATACAATTCCACCAAAATTGAAAAAATAACCCAACCTGCTAACAAAAAGGGAGATGCTACCTAAAAGTAAGTCTCAGAACCATCCACAGTCTGTCTAGAATAACTAATCTCTACCTACTCCTGGTCCTTCTAGGACTGTGTAAAAAGTCTTTTCATCTTTATAAAACATGACATGTGTAGGAAATTCCCATACCGGGATTATTATAAACATACTTAGTGGGACACCCCTAAAATCACTAAACACAAAGCATACAGAGGGAGTAATCTCTAAATAAAAAACCCAAGGGAATAAAAAAGATAAAATGGATATGATCAAAGGTAGAAACCAAGTCTCAAGGTGAGGTCATGTCCTCACTTACAACCTAGGATTCTACTAGGGGTTCAAAAGTAACATCCTTTCGAGAGAACTCACTCATTGGGTTTAACTATAATGATGGCACTCATCCAAGAGGACATACTCATTAGGTATTTCCATAAATAAGCATGAAACAAAAACTAAGAGGTATCACCCAAGATTCTCACTTGATTGGTTTACACCTCACCTAATGAAAAAATATGTCAATACATAGATAGGGGATCATAACCAGATTCAATAGGGGACACTTGACACTGACTAGATTAACCCACTAGGAAGGGGATCAAATACCCCAGTACATAGGTCACATGATACTTAAAACCTACATAGGGAGGATTATGGGAATGAATATATAACCCCTAGGTATCATGGAGGGACACCTTCTCTTGGTCACTAAGGGGATCTTATGTCCAATGCTCAGGACTAGATACTACACTAAACCCTCATGGAGGCAGACTAATAAAACTCACATCGTAACTATAGGATGGAACACACCCAAACTGATATGATTCGAGGGAACTCACCCAAGATCATAACATAGCTATTTTGAGAAGAACAAGTGACCTAACTTGACCATAAAGGAGAACACGACATGTACCATAGGGTACATGGTGCGTCTCTTTGATTCTAGAACTACCCATGTCCTGTCATCTCACACAACATGTAATTCCTAATATACATGACATGTTTTCATGATGCATGATGTTTAGGGGTTGGGATGACACTTGAAATGTTCTTTCTTCACAATACAGTGTACTATGATCATTCTAGTATAAAATGGATATGTATGAGTACCTTTAAGTACACATAGTGTTCTCTACATCACATGAAATGTAGTGGCTGAGCCAACACTCAACATATGTTGTGTGCCAAAGACTGTGTAGCTTCCGAAGTATACGAGGTGTGCCCCATCACACATGGTGTGTGAGGCTGCATTTCCACCTGGGCATGTACTCCCTATACATGTTGAGCTTTCCAACTAAGTGTCATAGTATGTGTAAGATGCTCATATGACATGTGGTATTTAACTAAACATGAAACCCTATCCACCACATTGAGGGGAATACACAAAATGCAATCTTATGAAATACATGACGTGAACATCCTAATTTTCCATAAACTCTAGAATGTTTATGAATTTTCACCCACATGATATTTATACCTTTATATCCACTAAAAAACTCATTCATAACTCCCATAATGGAGTTAACTGACATAAAAATCCAGTCAGAAGTCCAATTTCAACCATTCTTCACCAGAAAATCCATCTCTGCCACCCTTCCAAAGCACCCACATGGTCCAACCTATGTAAAACCCACCATATTCACTGAAACCAGATCTCTATCATCACTGGTGGCTAGATTCCATCCAACCATAGATAAAAAAACCAATAGTTTCTCCTATGTGGAGATCCACTCCACCCGACCTACATACCCACCATCACCTAAACTATCATCGGATTCCTATTGTCATCGCCATACATTTGTTGCATCTCCTAAAACCCAAATTTGAACTCATGAACATAATCAGTTGTTCCAATTAATGAATTCACAACAACCATTCTTCCCATTGTATCATCGAATCATCACTCAACCAAAATGTTGTTGATGAAAATCAAAGAAGGGAGGGAGAAAGGCACATAACAAAAAGTGAGTTTCGATTGATGGCCATGTTCATTTGAACATCATCATAAAAATCCAAGAATAGGGGTATATTATCAAATCAATAAAATAAATGAGGTATAAATCACAAATTCCTAGATCTAGGAAGATAAAACAACCATTGGAAAAACCAAATAAGAAAAATACATGAATATACTTAGGAATAATTAATTCACATTCATCTCAAACTATAAATGGGTATTAAAAAACAAAATCAAACTCCCTACCTTGGGTTGTATTGATATCTAATTAATAACATTTATGTACCATTATCGTTGGCAAGATCCATGAACTCTATTGATGACGATGAACAACACAATACTTCAATACTCAATCCATGATATTGCAATCATTCACTAACATGCATGCCATAAAATCTCTTTTTATCTATCCTCTCATTCCTATTGGGTTGTGTGGATAACCTTATAGAATCCAACAAAGAGGAGTTTATAAATGGGGAGCTTTTAGGGTTTTGCGATTAAATGATAATTAAATTTATTAATTAATTAAATTCATTTAATCTTCCCACAATATCACCCCATAAAATCATAAGACACTGACAATACTTATCTAATGCCTAGGGTAAAACCCATAATCTAGATTTAATGGAGCCTCTGTTTTCATACCCGAGACACTATTTGAGAGTTACTACATTATTTCTAAAAAACTATGAGTGTGTGATATATTATAATTTATATTTTTAATATATCAACGCCGATTATTCATGTGCCCTAGAATCCTACACCGAATCTATGCCTTACTCAAAAAATGATATATGAAATATTAAAAAGTGTCAAACAAAAATTCCAGATTCATTAAATTCTCCTCACCTTTAAGGATTTTCATCTTGAAAATCAAAAAACTATTCAGAAAGGGGAGGACACCGAGCTCACCTCTTGATCTCCCAACTCCTATGACCTCTCTTAGAGGTTCTCATGTTGGAAACAAATTCACACCTAGAGAAAACATTTTCCCATGAAGGGACTTATCCAACTAGGAACTCTGTGAAGGTAGTGCTATCCTTAATTTCCATCTCACCCTAGTCAACAACATGCAATGGTTAATGCACATATCTCCTCAGTTGTGACATGTTGAAAACACCATGCACCTGTTTTAACTACAATGGAAGGGCCAAGAAGTATACCACCTCACTAACCCTTAAAAGTAACTGGGAAAAGGGCCTATGAACCATATAGATAGCCTACCACCTTGGAAAAATCTTCATAATAATTTCTGAGGTGATACCCCCATAAACAAATATCCTCCATCATCAAACACTAAAGGCATTCATCATCAGTCTATATAGGACTACTATTGTCTCCGGGTAGTCCTCATCCACCCTTGGATGAACTAAACCACCACTACCACTAATCAAACCAACTATGGGCCCATAATAATTATTTCCCAAAAGTTATGACCAGTATAGTGGTGATCTATAGGGTCTCTCATACATGGCCTCAAATAGTGTTACACCGATAATGGAGTAGTAACAGTCATTATACCCAAACTCCACCAATGGTAGATGATCCTCCTAGATATATCCAAAACCAATATGAAAGCTTGAATCATATTATCTAGAACCTAAATGGTATACTTTACGTGACTATGTATTTGGGTTAGGTGTGTCATGCTCAACCCAACTGAGTCCCGAAGGATTCCTGCATCCTTTTTATAACCATGATGTGAAGTGAGAATCACAGTCTAAAATGTTCATTGGGGGAATTCCATGAAGTTGGACTACCTCATACATGCACAAGAATCCCAAAATATCTGTTGAAATCTTATTTTAGATATTTAGGAAGTAGTTTGACTAGGTTAGTTAGATTATGATCACTCAGACACCGTTACAACCTATCGTTGATCGTGGAATCCCCATCATGAAAACCACAAAGATACCATACCTTTACCACTTCCATCTGGGAACCTCTCCCTTCTCAAATTGGTAGGTGAGGCATCAAGGGTTAAACTTAGAAATACTCTATCACATCCTTGGATACCCAAACCAATTCTAAAATATACTAATACAACCTCACCTCTCATAGATTTACTTATAAGGGAATGCATGGTACTGCCTTATCACCTACTCTCACAGCAAGTCTGGGATTATCATCCATCCTTGAACAAGGATGACATGCTCCCCACCTTCAAAAAATCCATTAGGAGAATGTATAGTGGATATCTGATCATAAAAGATCTCATAATCAATATTCCCAAGTTTTTCATCCATGACATGCTGATGAATTTTAGGGGAAACAACCATAGACTGGAGGTATTCTACCCCAACCCTATCCTTAAGGGTCAACTTCAAAGATGAAATCTTCTATGTCACCTCGCTAAAAAACAATGAATGAAAAACCCTGCTGTGAGCATCTACTACCATGGCCACGATCTTGGGTTTCTCCCAAGATAGCAATACCTAAACCTTTACTGGGTCAACTATCACTTACATGTTTTAGAAGAAGTATTCCAAGAAGTGGACCTCCCAAATTTATAACCGACACCTTGAGAGATTCCTATAAGGCTGGAACTATTGGATCATCTCCAGAACCATCTTCAAGTGTCTCATGTGCTCCACCTCTAATGCTGAGTATAAAAGGGTGTCAATGATGAAGAATACCACAAAATGATCCCAAAATTCATAGTATAAGTAATATGAATTTTTTTGGGGGTATTTCCATGCTGAAAGGCAACACAAATAACTCAAGGTAACCATAGAGGCTTTGGAAATCTACCTTCAATATATCCTCAACCAGAACCCATAACTGGTAATAAATCATCCTGAGGTCAAATTACAATAATCACTTTTCTCCCCTAACCACTAGTAGAATAAATAATTTATTATTTGGGGTGGACACTCTTTCATAATAGTCACCTGGATCAGGTGACCTCAATACATGCATATCCTCAGGACTACGTATTAATTCTTGGAAACAACACTAGGGATTCCTAGGAAGACGCACTAGTTCTAATGAACCTGTTTCCCTATAGAATCTCTCCAAATTTGTACCTTCATCTATTATATCTCTATGACATCATCTGATATACTAGCGCAAATATTGAGTCTTTTCTAGGTACAAGTATATGAAAAATTCAAACTTTGAATAGGGAGGTAAGACTAAAACATCATCAGGAAAGATGTCCTCATACTCCTCCAACATCATAGGAATAGAAATATCATAGCATATGGAACTCCCAGGGTTACTAGCTAACTAATGATAAATCATTTGTATTAACCTGCATATGAGATCATCATACTCTTCCAAAGATTCCTTATCACCCTAGAAGTAAAATTCTATCCCACAAACTCAGGTTAATTTAAACACTCACTGGTATAGTAAAATAGGTTATAGATTATTAGAAACCAATCCATACCAAGGAAAACATTATAGGGTCTCACCACCACTATATAATGATTCCACATGATGCTCTCTCTCCTCTTATAGTTAGGTCACACTATTGAAAAAAGTGTGTGATCACCAAACCTTCTCTGAAGGAGACTCAAAACAGAAGGGTTAAGAAAAAAGGCTCCCCTAGAATCACTAGGTCTTGAATATGGGATGCGTTTAGGGAAAAGTGGCTTGTGAATGTGTACTAAAACTGTAGCTGAAGTAGAGAAGACACAATTCGTGCCTCAAAACAAACCCTGAGATCCCATACTATAAGACCATATTTCCTGAAGCTATCCTTCCCCTTTCCTAATTTTTCTCCGCAACCAGGGCTTGCTCTGACAGCTTAGCACATGAAAAATGGTCTCAAACCTAATCATCAAAGGAAATTATCCACCAAACCTCAACACTATCCTATTTATGAAACACAAAATCACCCACATAGTTTTAAATCATTTCACAAGAGAACACATCTTGGTGGGGGTCATTTCCCTCTTAGTTTCATACTTTAATCCATATCAAACATCACTTGCATAGGGATCCACCTATTCCCTTAAGTTTCATTGGATAAGTCTCACTTATAGGACCACCATCAAGAGGGGTATGAACCAAGAAGATCTCTTGAACCACATACTTGAGATAGTAGTCTACTACACAAGGAGGGGTTATAGCTCACCACAAAACCTAGTTAGACACTCTCTCTAAGACTCATTAAGTGAACTTAGCACAAGTGTGTAATATTCTAGTACCATTGGAATCAACTACTACTCAACCTGATGGGGAGAATCCACTTGAACCACTGGAGGTGGGTTAACATAGTGCCCAAAAAGTGGAGACATCACTCATTATCCACTAAGAGGAACTGCCTCCTACATAGGTCCATAGACCGAATCCTCATTACTAAGTATATTATAATCATGATCCTACTATGGAATCCTATTTGGATGTCATTGTAAAAGAGTTCAATGATATCTGAGACACACCATGGTAAAAAGAGTATATTTGGAGAGATGACTCAAGAAGGACATAGAAACCATAACCCATTCCTATATAATGCATGTACTAATGAATTCCTGGAAACTAGTGCCTATATGTGCCGATTCAATAAGTAGGTTATCAAAGACATGGTGAATGATATGTTTTCTTACACAACATCACTTGATTCCATGGACCAAGAGATAAAATTAAGACACTTTAACACTATTTCACTAGTTCCCCATCCAGAACTCACAAAAAGACTATCTCCAAACTCCGGTCCTAAGAAGACCTTCTATGATACCACTATTTCATGACCCAACCCATCATGGCCCACCTGGATAGTTTTAATCCAATAATGAAACCCCAATCCCACATCTAATAGGATAAGATATGATAACTAGCATAAATTATACATATCACACACATGAGAGGCATTGGCCTAAAGTACCTGTACACACACACACATCTCCATACACTTGTACAATGCAGAAAAGATAAATAACTGATACTATAAATACATGTGTATAATCTACCCCAAATCAAATAAAAATAAAAATAACAATAATAGAAAAGGTCCAAATAAAATCCCACCAAAACTAAAAAAGAAAACAACCTACTGACAACATGGGGGCCACTACCCAAAATTAAATCCTAGAGTTGTCCACAGTCTGTCTAGTAAAACTAAGCTCCACCTTCTCCTGGTCCTATTAGGACTCTAAAATGGCATTTTGTCTACATAAGACATGAAATTTGAGGGAAGATCCCATTTAGGGGTGAGTATAAACATACCTATTAGGACACCCCAAAATCACCAAACACAGAGCATCAAGAGGGAGTCAGCTCTAAATCAAAAAGCTAAGGGAATAAAAATGATAAACTAGATATGATCAAAGGTATACACCAATTATCAAGGTGAGGTCATGTCCTCAATGATAGCCTAGGATTCTATTAGAGCCTAAAAGGTAACATCCTTTCGAGAGAACCCACTCATGAGGTTTCACTATACTAATGGAACTCATCCCAGAGGACATACTAATAAGGTCTTTCCATGAAGAACCATGAAGGAAAACTAAGAGGGATCACTCAAGAAACTTATTCGATTAGTCCACACCTCACTGGATGACAACATATGTTTATACATAGATAGATGATCAAACCCAGAGCCAATAGGGGACACCCGATCCTAACTGTATTAACCCACCAAGTAGGGGATAAAAAACCCTAGTACGTAGGTCATGCGATTCTTGAACCCCATATAGGGTGGAAGATGGGAATGTGGATCTAACCCCTGGTCCTCATGGAGGGATGCCTACTCTATCCTGCCAAGGGGATATTATGTCCAATTCTCAAGACTAGATACCACAATGAACCCTCATGGAGGAAGACTAGGAAAACTCACTCTCAAATAAAAATATGGAACACACCCATACTAATATGATTTGAGAGAACTCACCCAAGCTCATACCATAGATATTTTGAGAATAACAAGGTATCTAACTTTCCCATAAAGGAGTAGATGACGTGTCCCATAACATAAATGGTGTGTATATATGATTCTGGAACTTCCTCTGTCCTTCTGTCCCACATGAAATGTACTTCCCTATATACACAACATGTTTTCTAGACACATGATGTATAGGGGTCGGGCCGACACTTGGAATATGCCATATTCTAAATCCAATAAACTCTAGACATGAATGTGTATGCTGGACATGTTTACATACTTTATGAAGTACATGAGGTGTACTCTACATCATATGATGTGTAGGGGCTTGGCCAACACTCGGAAAGTGTCATCTTCCCAATAATGTGTAGCTTTCGAAGTACATGGGGGTGTGCCCTATAAAACATGATGTGTGAAACCACATGGTATCCTGGGCATGCACTTCCTGTACACGTTGATCTGGCTAGATAAGGGTCACATGGTGCACGAGATGCTCACATAGCCTTTTATATTTAACTCAACACGAAAACCTAGATGGTATATCGATGGGATTACACAGTTTGGGTTCTTCTGAACTACATAGTGTGTACATATAAATTTTCCAGAAACTCTATAACCTTCATCCATCTTCACTTATGCACCACCACTTCCTTCTGATCTTTTAGAAAACTTATCCATAACACCCATAATGGAGTTGAACAACATCAATATTCATCCTGAAGTTAAATTATGGCAATTATTCACCGAAAAATCCATCGTTGCTACCCTTTTAAAGCATATGTATGGTCCAAACCATGAAAAACCCACTACTCACACAAAAAATGGATATCCATTATCACCGATAGACAAATTTTGTCTACCCATATCTTAGAAATATCCATCATTGAACATTAAAAGCAATCCTCTCCATTCAGACCGTAGATACACCATCACCTGAACCATCATCAAATTCCCTCCGTCGCTACCATGCCTTTGTCAAATCTTCTAAAACCCAAATCCAAACTCGTGACCATGACAAAGAATGAATGAACAACTATCGCTCCTCCCAGGGTATCATTGAATCATCACCCAACAAAAATTTTGTTGAAAATAATCAAATATTAGAGGGAGAAAGGCACATAACACAAAGTGAGATTTGATTAATGGTCATGTTCATTTGGCCAACATCGTTGAAATCCAAGAAAAATGGTGTATTATAAAATAAAAAAAAATCAATGAGGGATAAATAAAAAATTCCTTGATCTAGGAATAAAAATCAGCCTTTGGATAAGCCAATGAAGAATAATTCATGAATTAATTTTGGAAAAATTAATTTTCATTCTTCTCAAATTATAAACGGGTATTAAACCAAAAAGCCAAATGCCCCACCTAGGGCTGGATCGATTACTAATGAAGAAAGTTTATGCAAATTTTTTGTTGGAAAGATCTAAAAAATACATAAATAATAACAAACCTTTCAGTACTCCAATCCTTGATCCACGATCCTGCGATCATCTGCCAACATGCTCGCCATCAGAGTTCTCCCTCTCTATCATCCTTCCTCTTGGGTTGTGCGACTAACCCTAGAGAATCTTCAAAACAGGAGTTTATAAAGGGGATTCCATTAGGTTTTTGTGATTAAAAAATAGTTAAATTAATCAATTAATTTAATTCAATTAATCCTCCTATGACAACACCTCATCCAAGCATCCTATATCGATAAGACTTATGTTTCACCTTGGGTAAAACCCACATTTAAGATTTAATGGATACTTGGTTTTATCATCTGAGACAAAATTCAAGAGTTATTCTATAATTTCTCAAAAACTACATGCACATGATATATTATAATTAATATTTTGAATATATCATCACTGAGGCACAATGTGCCCTAGAATCTTGCAACGATCCCATGCCTTACTCTATAAATATTATCTGAAAAATTCCAAAGCATCAATTTTTTTTGGAGATGTTATAACTGATAAGTGGATCATAAATGGATAAGGGAAAATATTTTAGACCATTAATCATCCACACATGACTCAATACATGGTTTTATGATTATTTATTAATTTATAAATCATTTTTGATAAAAAAACACATTTATATATTTTTTCATAGTTATTTTTGTAATTTAAGTTTTAAAATATCTTGATAATTATGGAATTCAAGTTATAGTATTTATATATATTATTTATCATCATATTTATCCCTTAATATCTATAAAATACTTATCTTTTCCAAATATTATCACAAAGTCATCATTTTTGACATTTAAAATGTTGTGCAAACACTACGTTAGCGTCAATAACTATTTTAATATTTATGTTCAAATAAAAATTAATTTATGTACATTGAATAATTTTAATATGATATTTTTAGTATATTATAATTTAATATATTTTACATATATTTCTATAATTTTATATAAAAATATAATAACAAGAATTAAAATTCCAATGAAACTCAAATTGGTATTTTAAAAGGAGTTCAAATGTTTTACTTAATATTTATCCAATTAAAATTAATATTTTGAATTTGGAAATTAATATTCCATATATATTATTATTTTTCAATACATAAATGTTTATAAAATGTTATATATAATTCTAGATAAAAATATAATAATAAGAAGTTGAATTCTATTTAAACTAAATTCTTATTTTAAATGGAGTTTATATGTGTCACTAATACTATAACCAATTTGAACTCATTTATTAACATTAGTTATTATTATTTTTTGTAATTTTAAGTATTTTTACTTATTCCAAATATTTTTTGAGTGTTTAATAATTTTATATATGTGTATTTAAAAATATATTTTAAAGTTCAATCCGAACTTGAACTCTTATTTTTTAAAAAGTAATTTAACTTTATTACACAATGTTTAATCGAATGGAATTTGAATATTGAATTTTTTATATAATAATTTTTTATAACTATAATATTATGACATATTACATATATTTATCAATTATTATTAATCATTTTAAATATTTATAAATTAATATGTAATAAAATTAAATTTGAATTTGAACTCTTATTTTATAAAATGAATTCAAATCCAAATGTATCACTCAACTTATAACCACATTTAATTAGAATATTTAATTTCATAATCAATAATTTATTTTTTTTAAACATAAATTGAAATAAAAATATAATCTATAAGAATTTTCCATATTTTTTAATAGAAACAGTGAATATACATCACATTTACTATTTACTATCATACATTATTATTTATAACTTTTTTAAGAAAATACAATCCATCTAATTTTGACATAAAGATTAAAAATATATTATTTATTTTATTAAAATAAACATATAATATTTAAATAATAACTTTTAAAATAAAATTTCATTATATATTAAAATAATATTTTTTAAACAATAAATATTTATTTTTAAATGAAAAACTATATTTTTGTTTCATAAATTGATAAAATTATTTATGAGATTATAATAATAATAAATATCAACATAAATCCATATAATTTACATAAATATAAATTTATAGAATATTCAATAACTAAATAATTCTTTAAATTGGTTAAATTAAGAAATTATGTTAAAGAAATATACTTAACCTTATATAAAACGCATTTTATGATATAAAATACACATAATTATTTTCTAATATAAAATGAGTATGTAATTGATCATATTTCATTTAACTAATCATATAATTATTATATTACCCCTTATTTCATGAATCATATAACAAAAAACCTAACAGTCATATAACGGTTACCCAAATGGATATATAATGGCTACACTTAATGGTTATAATTTTCTTATATGTAACCTTACTTCTCTAATTTTTTTATTATATCATTTATCCTTAAAATTCATAGCATATTTCTATTAGTTTTACTTATTTTTATAATTATATTCCATGGAATGATTCTCATGGGGGACCATGATGATGAATACTTCAAGCATCCAATCTTTTTTATTTACTTGTTTTTATTGTCCCATTATACTTGTATTAATCTTATGGACTACATTCATCCTCCATATGTAATTCTATATCATCAATACAATAATGATTAATTATTTTATTTTATACCTTTATTCTATTATACACAATACATTATAAAAAAACAGTAATTTAGCGATGCTTTTTTAGCAACGTTTCCTGAAAATGTCGCTAATTTAGAGACATTTCCTGAAAAATTTTCTAATTTAGCAACGTTTCATGAAAAAAATCACTAATTTATTGAGGTTTCAAAAAAAATGTCACTAATTTAATGAATTTTTGTGAAAAAATGTCCTTAATTTAGCTATATTTCCTAAAAAGGTCACTAATTTAAGAAAGTTTTGTGAAAAACATCACTAATTTAGCGACATTTCCTCTAAAAATAAGTAATATAGTGACGTTTAATGAAAAAAGTTGCCAAATTAGTGATGTTTTCTGAAAAACATTGCTAAAAGAAGTGTGTTTTCGAAAAAACATCGCTACATTAACGATGTTTCTGAAAAAACATCACTAAATTTGGGAGGTTTTTAGGTAACATGGCTAATTTTGCGACGTTTTTAAGGAAATGTCACTCATTTAGCCATGTTTTCAAGGAAACATCGTTAAATTAGCATTGTTTTTTCAAGAAACATTACTAAAAATATATATATTTATATAGCTCATTTACCCACATCGATATAAATATATATATATTTAGATATATATATATATATATTAATATATATAAACATAAACACACATATATAAACATATTTATATATATGTATATATAAACACACACACACATATAAATATATAAATAAATAAATAAATAAATATATATATATATAAACACACACATATTTTAAATTTAGTCATGTTTTTAAGAAAACGTAGCTATTTTAGTAACATTTTTATCTGTGTTTTAAAATGTGGTTAATTATATATATATATATATAATTATAATTATAATCATAATTATATATACATACTCATATATATTTACACACACACACACACATATACATATACATATATATATATAAACACACATATATATCTATAATATAAACACATATATATATATATATATATTAATATAAACATACGATATATGTAAAATATAAACACAGATATATACAATATAAACACACACACACACATATATAATATAAACATATATGTAAAATTTAAACACACACACAAACACACACACACACACATATATATATAATACAAACTTATATATATATATATTAGTATATTTATATTAATATATAAAATTATATATATATATAATATTGTTTTTTTAAATACTGACACACATATATAAATATATATAAACACACACACACACATTAATATATATAAACATAGACCCATATACATAAACATATATATAAATTTATATATTTATATATACAAACACACACACACACACATATAAACACACACACACACAAATATTTATATATAAAAACAGATATATATATTTTAAATTTAGTCACATTTTTAAGAAAATGTGGCTAATTATATATATATATATAATTATATATATGTATACATACACAACACACACACACAATATATAATTATATATATGTATACATACACAACACACACACACACATAATATAAAGATATATATATATATATATATAATATAGACATATAAATAAAAGTAAAATATAAACATATAAATAGAAATAAAATATAAATATAAATAAAATATATAATATAAAATACACACATATATAATATAAACACACACACACAATATAATATAAACAAAAAATATAAAATATAAAATATAAAATATAAAATATAAAATATAAAATATAAAATATATACATATATACATACATATTAATATATATATATATATAATGTTAATTTTTTAAATACTAAACTGTATTTATATATGTAAATAAAATATAATACAATAAAATACTCAAATTAAAGGTGGAAAAGTTGGTATGTTATTTTGGTCTTAGATTGAGGCATTCAGTTGGGGTGTGGCTATGTGGGTACGTCGTGCGTGTTTGGTAAGTGTGGGGGATGTGACTTATGATGCGATATATTTTGGAGAAACGGATGTGGACTGGCGATGCGATGTACTGGAGAATGGGACGAAACTAGAGAGGGGGTTGTGGGTATGGTAGAGGAACCAGAAGGAAGGGTATGTACATGCCAGTTTTCATTTTAAAAATAATAACAATTAATTCAAAAAAAAAACTTCAAAAAAATACTTACGTTTATTTACTGATGTTTCCAAAAAACATTGGTAACAAGGTGTCACTAAATAGAGATATTTATAAACATCATTAAATTATTGATATTTATTTACTGACATTTCTAAAAAACATTAGAAAATTAAGTGTCACTAAATACTGATGTTTATAAATATCGCAAAATCAGTGACACCTCATTTAGAAACATTTTTTATAAAATCGGTAAATGAATTAGTGACGTTTATAAACGTCTATAGTGAAAAAAACATCTATAATTAGCATTTTTTTAGTGATAGAGACCAATTTTATTATAACAAACATATATTTATGAAGAGATAATACATACTAAAAGTCTAGTTTATTACTTCCACCCCTTAAAGAAATGCATCCTCATAATTTTTTTACTTATTGAAAAACTAATAAAAATATCACTACTTTATAACTCTTGAAACCCTTTATATAGGCAATTCAATCATATAACTCCTCCACAAACCTTTAAATAATATTATTGCCTCATTCTACAATACTTCCTTCTTATAATCATAATTATGAATTATGTCCTAAGATTTATAAAACCTAATCATGTTTTATATTTCAAAATATGTGATAAAATGTTACAAAAATAGATTCACACCTTTCATATTTCATTCATAGGTTCTTCATATTTAGTCATAATGGAAAATTACTTCACTAAAACTTTATTCTTATGATCTTGTTAATCTCATTCATGAAATTTTCTTCTATGAAATTGACTTGAATAATCCCCCATATCATTACAATTAAAAAAATTCACTTCCATTTGAGAACCTTGATAAGGATTTGGTTCACCATTTTTCTCATTATTGGCTCGATCATCATCTATTTCTTTACATTCTCATGTTTTATTCCCAAATTTACCACTCTTATGTCACTTACTTGATCCCATAATAAACTCAACAAAAATGATTTTTACCACATTTATGGAATAAAATAAATTTTGTTTTATTACCCATAGGTTTTTTCATACAAGAACCTTTTATCTATTTCCATATCATTTTCTTTCTAGCTTTAAGACTTTGAGTTTTATAGGAATTAATAAACGCCATCTCCACCATCTTCACACACAAATTTTTTTTCTCATAGCTTAAAATTCATGAGTGACCACTGAAATTTTTAAACTTGGTTTCAAACCTTTGAAAAATATATCAATTTTACTTTTATAATTGAGGAAAAAATGTGGTGCATACCTTTCCAATCTGGTAAAATTTTCTTTATAATTGATAACCGAGTCCTCTTATTTTTCCTTCAAATCCAGAAATTTCATTTCCATTATATATAAAAAATATCAAGAAAATATTTTTTAATAAAAAATCATTAAATACCTTATATTCCATGGTATAAATATCATTTTTATCCTTGGTATTCTTAATTAGGCACCACCACTGATTAACTACACATTCAAAGAGATAAACTAGAATATTTACCTTCTGATTCTTTGAGTAACTCAAAATTTTAATTATGTTCTCAAAATTATTTATCCATCCTTTAGTTATCACCAAATATGAGCTTCTACTAATGTTAGAGGATGTTTTTACAATAAATGATCCATTGTTTTCATATTCCTTAGTGGATAATTTGTCCATTCCCTTGAATTGGTACTAAAATTTATAGTTTATGTTAGTTTAGTTAACACAATAATAAACTAATCAACTCCAATTCCAACCATTTTAGGTTGTTGATTTGGAATGTTTTCCTTACTACTTGACTCACCCTATTTCCCCAATGAAAAACCATTCTAAAATAGATATAAGTTAGATAAAATGATTTAATAACTCTTATTAAATAATTATCAAAATATATCTCATGTCAATGAAAAAAAATGTTCCATTCTTATATTTTAACCTTTTTAATTTCATTAAATTTCCTTTTATATGTTTCCTATCTAAAATCCTAACCCTAAAAGTTATCTATACCCTATCCTAATACCACCTATAATATCTTGAACATAATAAACCCATACTTACATGTTTTAAAAATATTTCAACAGTTACATTCTCAATAGTTTTAGTATAATGACTTGTATCCCTATTACCGGGGTTATGATGTTTTTGAGGCCTTAAGTGTGAAATTAAGATGGTTAAATTATGTAATCATTTTAATTTTTGAGTACAGTTAATGGATATTTTTTTATTTTAGGATTTTGATTGGAATTTAAGAGTTTGTGGATTAATTCATAAGCATTTTTGGATGAGTTTTATGACTTGAGAATAATTTTAGAGGTTTGAGGTACCTAAAAAGGGGTTCCAAATGAAAGTTACCCCTATATGTGAAATTAAGTACCTATCAACCTAGGCAGTGGCCTGGGGGTGGAATTAGGTACGTAGTGGTACCTGAATGGGTACCTGATGGGATGTATGAGTGTTTTTTTCTAGTTATGGTGTTATGGTCCTTTAACTATTACTCCGTATTTCTCCTTATATTCTTCTTATTTTAATTTTATTCAGTACAACTGCTTGAGATCCCCTATCATGGATCTTTTAATCCCCCTTCATTCCCTCCTTCCCTCTTCTTGATCCAAGGTGATATTAGGGGGTTCTCCATGCCAAATCATTGGTAAGTGTTACCCTCTATTCTTCTATTCCATATTATCTATTTTATTATAATTTCATACACCTTTTCTAGGCATTTTATATTTATTTAAACCCAATAAAGGATAAATTTACCCTAGATCACGGTTATTCCCCTTATTTTGTTCCATGGAGGCACACAAGGGTTGATTACTCACTGTTCATTTCTATTTATATTAAAGATTATTTAGGTGAGTATTATTTTAGGGTTTTATATTTTTAAGTTGAAATTGATGGTTGATTTATTAAAGATTATTAAGAGATTAAATATTCTAATTTTTGGGGAATTTATAGAGTAAAATGTGTTAGCTTTATATAGGGTTTTAGTTTTCTTCTATTGTAGTGGTTATGTGTTTCTGTTCCTTTAGTTATGGAATTATGTTTTAATGGTTTTAAGGGTTTCCCATTAATTATATGGAGTTAGTAAAGCTTTAAATTAATATTTTTTAGGTATGATTAAATCACCACATGATTCTCAGGCCATGATTGTAACATAAATTTCTTTATTTATTCCAAAATTGATAAAGAATCCTATTTATATTTTGAAGATATAAATGAATAGTTTTAAATCATATTTTAATATAATTACTTTAATTCTTTCAAGGATGGTTATTTGGAATTATGTAATGAAAACCCCTTCCCACTTGATGACATAATAAATCTCATTGAACTGGTTTGTATTTATGGTTTCCTTGAAATTATTAAACATTGTTATTGAATTTTACTTTTATATGAGAGTTGGGTAACCAGTTCTAGTGATTTTTCTTTAAATAAAATTTTCTTAATGTGTTGGGCACTTTATTTTAAAATAGTTAGGGGTTGAAATAGAAACCCTTATAGTTCCAATAGTATTAAACCAAATTGAGGGTAACTTTTGATCTAATTAGCTAAGGGTACTTCCCTAGCATAAACATTCTTAGGGTGTCATTATATAACTAAGGTGAACTTTCTTGTAACTCAACCACATCATATGACTAGAATCAACCATTCAAATTTAAACCTGAATGATCTATAAGTCAAAGAACCAAAACTAACCCATGGTTAAGAGAGTGATTTAGTGGTGATGTGGTGGATGGGTTTATGAGGTGGTAAGAAGTGATGCACCATGTAAAACCTAATAGTTTAATATTTAACTAATCTTGACACTTTATAACTACCAATATTTTTTGCAAGGGTTTATGATGTTTTATGAAAATATTATTTTGTAAATGGATCTTTTAGAAAATTATTTCTAAATTACTTTACTCTATTTATCCTTCCTTATTCTTTTAAATATTTGTCAAAATATTTTTTCCATCATATAAACTTATCCTCCTTTGAAACATGGTTATTTTAATAAATTTTAGTTATGTAATGTGTTTGTTTTAAATATTTAATACAAGATGAGTTATAAAAAATGGACATTGAACCTATAAAGTTATATTAAATAACCCCTTAATAATTTATTCCCTTAGTTATAGTCTGTGTATTTCTCATATTTCCCCAAGCACTCTCACTTGGATGCCTAAGTCTAAAACTATGTTTGGTTCATACACAATTGGTCAGAATTTCTATCATAATATATTTATTGCCTGATTTGGTACCTCTATAGTATGTCTTGGGGGGAGAGTGTTTTGAATACATGTGGTTTCATTATAGTGTCTCTAAATTTTTTTAACTATTGCTTGATTGTAACTATTCCATAGACTAATTTACTTCTCAAAGTCTTGCTTATATTCCATGATAATTTCTATCATACCCAAATTATATTATGATTGTTTGTATCTTGAGCATGGATGTAGTTGTATGTTATGACAAGCATGTTATTACTTTGATATATAAATCACGATGAGTAATTTTATTATTATATTTTATTAAGTATTGATATAATTTTTTATAGACAGTGATAATGATGGTTGTTTTTATTGGAATGTTTTGAGTATGGATATTGATTTGGGAATGATTTAACCCTTAGAAACCAAATAACCACATAATGGTTTCCACTCATAAATATGTCTTGTCCCATTCATATATCAGATTCCCAAGCACAAAATAATTAGTTTAAAATAAAAAGGAATATACAGATAGAGTATAACATAGAAATAAAAATAAACATAACTCATAATCTAACCATAAAGTAATAATCAACATCATATATAAAAAACAAATCAAAGAGAGACCAAGGAAGACATGAACAATATATAAGAACCCCAAAATAAAAACTAAAACCAAATCACTACAAACAATCTCTATGTGACCCATATTAAGTCACCACATCCCGAACCATTCGTCATTGGATTAAACTGAATACCAACCAGAAAATAGATCACAACTCGGTACCTTAAAGAAATCATAAGCACTATATTCACCAATTGGTGTATGTAGAGTGTAAGAAAAACCAATCCCAGTTGTATTTCACCAAAGAGTTTTCAAAATTACATTTTATATACAATTTTTTAGTTCTAGTTTAAAATATAAATATAAAATAAATTTTCTCATAGTAACACCTCAAAAAAAACCTCATTCCATAAACCATTTTAATAAACCTATCGCTTATAAACAACCACATTTAAATATTTATAAATAACTTTTTAGTTTTTCAAAACAAATCCAAATCCCATTTCAAAACCCACCCTTTCTTAAAATCATAAACATTGAACAAAAAACCTCTTTAAATTTAAAAAAAATTCTTTTCCAAATTCACTTTAAAAACATTACTTGAAAAATGAAATCAAACTACAAGAATGAAAATTAAATTTAGTAAGGAACATTATCATAAATTAAATAATGGAAAGTAGTGACATACCATGGTGACATGCAAGATAATTAAACTAGGGGATGTAATAAAGTAATTGGTGGAAATCCCCTAGCTAATGACATCAATTACAATAGGTATCATGGGAAATACACTATGTCTTAAGGTGAGATGGTCTAAGATAGAATATAACACAAGACCAATTGATATCCTACATCTCATCCAGTAAAACCAAAAATCCACATGAATATCCCATACTGGAATTATCGAGGGTATCCCCCTATAGCCCAGGTATATCAAATAACTAGCTGGACATTATCCCATGTGTTCTCTAAACCAGTGTAGCATAAATATAGACCTATCTCTTAGTTACTATGGTTCATATGAAAGTAATCAAAGTGTAGATGAACAAATAATGAATCATAATATTGGAATATCAATAAATAAGAATAGAATAAACATGAATCTTATCTCACCTCCAACCCCATAATAAGAAATTTCCCCTTTTCACATCATCCACATCAAAATTTATAATAAAAAACATCACCCTTAGGGTATAGAATCAAAATCATGTATAAAAAACAATGGGGTTTAACTAAGGGTGTCACATTCAAAATGAGAAATTCCTTATAAGGTTCCAAACACGCCTTTACTAAAATGGAATCAAAATGAAAATTATTTTCCACTATTTCAAACTCTAATTGAAATCCTTATTTTAAATCAAAAATTTGAATCAATTTTTAAAATCATTTAGAACAAAACCCCTTATTCATTTAAAACCATTTGATAAATCAAATCATTTCCTTAATTTTATACAATTATATAAAAATCAAAATTTTCAACCATTTCATGACCTAATAAGGTCAAATACCTTTAAATATCACATTTAATTCAAAACTAACCCATTAATAATTTTCTCAAATGATTAAAACTTAAGTCCACTTTGAAAACTAGGAAAACCATTAAAATACCCTTTATGAAAAGTGTAAATTCACTTGAAAAAATTGATAAAATAAATTATAGTTATCAAACACACATATATTTTTTATAAATAAGTAATTTAAAAGAATCAAACATACAATGACATTTTAAATGAAGGAAGATCATAAAATACCTACCTTTATCAAGTGGAAATCAATGTGAAATGATCTACCTTCGATTGAGAAGCTCAAATAAGCAAGTTAAATCCATATACAAGCCCTAAAAGATCAAGAGAAACCTTAAAACAAAGCAAAAATCAAAATAAATTTGATCTAAGAGGAATAAAAGGTTTCCATGACCTCACTATGGAAATAAAACAAGGAACAAGGATGAAAAGATGTAGAGGGAAGAAGTTAAGTAAATATTACCTCAAATAACTAGCCTTAAACCTAGAAGAAATCCAAGAAACCTACAAGAGAAAGAGAAGGAATCAAATGGGAGAGATTCATGTTCCATGGTGTTAAAATGGGAGTAAATAGGATCCTCAATGGGTGTAATTCAAGTAGGGGTGGAATGGTTATTTCAAATTTTTAATGACTCAGGTAGGCTGTATGGTTTGGCTACCTGGTTTATTGAACTGCGTGCCAAATATTTGATCCTAAATATCTAACTTAGGAGATGTCACATATTTTATACCTCATGGTTTGGAAAACCATGTGGAAACTATATGATCACTTCTACATTTTACTAATAGATTTTCATAGGAAGGTTGTGCGGTTAATACTAACAGTGCGACAACTATGTGCCTAGCACCGAAACCTAAAAAATTAAAAATTTCAAGGGTATTTGAGTTGAAATTTAAGTAAAAGAATTAAAATAAATTAAAAAAAGAAAATAAATTCCAAAGTGTGACAAATATCCCCACCATAAAATTTTATACCACCATAAAATCATTATAAAAAGTGGATGGTAATGGGATAATAAAACCCCAACACCCAGAAAGGTGGTTGGAGGGATGATAAAACTAGAAAAATCCTAAGTGGAGGTAAATCACCAACCATAATTATACCTCAAGATCAATAAAACACATCCTCATATATTCTATAATATATACAAATGAAATTCAATCTATAACCAAGAGATACACAGATTAGAGAACACATACACCCACTAAGGGATCCCGACCATTTAGAATTCACCTAAAATAGTGGATCAAGGAGATATAAACACTCAAGAAGACATATCTCCAAGAAACCACACCTCTACAAAATACCCAAACAACCAATCAAGGATAGCGATCAAAATTCTCAATAATAGAACATACCCCATAAAAAATTCAATGCCTATAACATAAAAAACATCACCAAATATCAACCAAAAAGGGACGGGATACCCCCCACCACACAAAATTTCCTAATAAATAAATTACATGGGCCCAACCCCAATCTATAACACTCAAAAGAGGGTAGTCTAGGGAATAAATATAGAAACACTATATCATTGTGAATCCAATGATATTGAAACCGACACCAATATTATGATCAAATGTGATAAAGAAACACACGTCATAGACACTTGAAAATAGACCCAAGGGTATCCCATGATCAAACCATTAAGGAATTGATCTCAACACAAAAAAAATTGTACACATCCCAGGAAATCACAACCCAAACAATGTGGCATACACAAACCAATATTTCATTACCAACCATAAAAGAATGATCAGAGAAATCCTCAATACATACCAAGTAAAATACCAAAAATAAATGGTCATCTAATACCATAATAAACTTGAGAATTATTCTTTTGATTATTAAACATGTAAAACCTTTGAAGATGGACCAAGTTTCCACACTAAAGACATATCTCAATGCTTCCATGCAAGAAGGTTTAGAATTCCTAAGTGATACATACTAAAATCCCACAAAAGAACTCTTCTTATTTTAAGTAATAACCCTATGAGAATAATAACCCCCACTAACTTTCCCTTTAACTCAGGATCTTCTAACCACTTCTTCTCACTAAATAGAACATATTAACTCACATCAACCAAAGGTGGAACAACTTCCACTATAAGTTTACATACCAAATTGGTTTATACTAATAAGGCCATTATAATGATTTAATTATAGTTCATCATTCCATATTTGAATACAATAGCTCCAAGGTTAGGAAAAAGGTTAATTTTTAATAAATGATCCTTTAAAGTGTCATTAACGACCATCTTGAAAACAAAATAACACTATCTTCAAGAAATAATAAGCACACTCCTTTACAAAAAAAATTCATTCTTGATAAATTACCAAGAAATTACCTTACACAGCTGATAAGGAACCATAGACTCCCACTAATGTCAATTAGATCCTTATAATAAAGAAATAATTTCCTTCACTTTTGAATATTTTGGAGTTTATATAGAATTTAATATCTCCTAAATTACCTGCATCCACTCCATTTATTCAATAGAAATTTTATATCCATGGAAAGAAGTTATTAAATGACTAAAAAATAACTGAATGGGGTCCAAGTGTTGAGAGGATTTTGTCTCCACCACTCAATCTTGAGTCTGGGTAGAGTCAATAATAAGGAAAACCACTCTTAAATGACAAGATCAATTGCCTTGAATATAAAAAGTCAAATATTTATTTCATATTTAAACATGATTTATTACATAAAATTAAACTTAATAAAACTAAAAATATCAATAGGTCTAGTGTATTTGTAAAATTAGGTACATTACATAACAACCTAAAACATGAAATGCATCATATTTATTGAAAACATATTTAACATGACCAAAATGTTCCTTCATACTTAACACTACATGAAATAACCCGAGGACATACATAAGAAAGGGGAAAGATATAAATCCCAATAATGGAATAAAAAAGGAATAACATGAAGAAGAAAATACATGTTAAACAATAGGAATATCAAAGAATCATAAAAGGAAAATGAATAATAAGGTATGATATAACATGATAATCATAACATGGGAAATGTGGCAAAAAATTAAAACACTACATCATAAACATAGGTCAAATATACATCCACCAAGGAAACATGGTGGAAAAAAGTCCCATAAAGGAATTAGGTAAAACCCTATCCCAACATGACATATCATGAAACTAAACATTACCCAATGCATTGGAGCGCTATCAGGGTACACCCTTCATAACCATTTTATTCTCATGCTTAAGTGAGCCACATAGATCATATAACATGGATTAATTCAACATAATAATTTATTCCATGATCTAGGAATGTGGAATACATACATGTAAGTCCCAAATCAATATGTATATGTGCATAAAGGTGAATACCCTTGATAGAAAAATGGGCATGGTATTCACTACACAATTATTTTGGTATGGAAAATTGTGGTGTAATTTCTGCAGCATAACGATGTCATATAGAAATTCATAAAAATGGGTTGATTAGAGAGAAAGGGGGATATCATCATTTAGATGTGAAATGTTAATTAAGGGGGAAATTTAAGAACATATCTCAATATAGTCAAAAGTAAATTAAAAGACATAACATAAATGGAATGCTTGATAAAAGAGGGGGGTGGAAGATCCCTTACAAAATTTTGTCATAGTAACACCTTAGGTAAGGGTAAAATTGAGAGAGTATAAATGGTATATAATTAAAATAAAATTAATTATATATTAATGTAATGATAATAATTGAATGATAACATAACCAATTGAAATTATAAATGCTAATTTCCAAAACAAGGTTCTTGGATTAAAGAAAAGAGTAGAAGGTGAGGATCCCTTACTTGAATGTGTGACTATAAAGGCTTGGGAGAGGCTTATTGGGAGCTTGGGTCCACCTTGGGAGGAATCTAGGGATTATAGGGAAGAATTATTAAGTGATTCAAGGAGTTTTAGTGAAGAGAAATTGGAGCTTGGTTGGGTTTATATAGGAAAGGAGGGGGATTTTTTTATAATTTTCATTTTAGAAAGTACATAATAAAATATTCGAAACCACAAAACATACCATGGTTTTTCCCATGGTTTCTGGTAAAGGGGATTGGATTAAATTATTTTATGAGGACAAGGTCCAAAGATAATAAAATATTATCCTTGCTAATCTGGAGGTGAGTCACACTTTCTAAGAAATAATTTTAAAATCTTAAAATATTTTATAAGTCTTGGAGGTTTCAATAAGGATTTATAAAATAAACTTAAAATCACATTATTTTATGGAAAAACATATATTTTTCTGAGTATAAATTTTATAGTATTTATTACATCACTATTGGACCTTTATGATGTCATAAAACACATCATATATTTATATGGTATTTAATTTTTACCCAAAAATTCGATTATCTTAGAAAATTATGAAAAATTCACTATTAGATAATTTTGATATCCTAATTCCAAAAATAATATTAATTTTATCTAAATAATTTTCTAAATATATTAATTTTTACTTTTAAAAATAAAAACCGATTTTTTTTAAAAATTGATGGGTTTTGACAATAATAGTTTTCAAACCCTAATAAAAATTATATTTGACTTCATAAAAATTATATGATAATTTATATTTAATAAAATTAATTTAATAATAATATTTTATTAAAATATTATTTATTTCAAAAATCCATTAATTCCTCAAAATATATTACTTAATTGAATTTAAATATTAAAAATACTATTTTTTCATTGAAAATCATTTACAAAGTAACAATAATAGGATAAAAATATATTCATTATTCTGTAAAAAATAATTTAAATATTACTATTACTAGGGTCTTGATACATATCCCTTTAATAAACCAGCATATGACCTAAGAACAAGGTGTGAGATGATGGGGCTTTTATGGGGCCGTTTGGTGAACATGGTTTGGGCCGTGATCTTGATGAGCTTGAAATTCTCCCATAAATAGTTTATCTTATATTTAAGTTATTGGATCTTAGATTGGGATTGGTCTAGAGAAAATCCTAGAAATTCTATCTCCCTCAGAAGCTCCTATAAATGGGCTTCATAGGGTACCATCATACAGGTCGAGGCCATCACTTCCTTTGTTTGTGACAAATGGATTTGTTAAAAACCTATATTTATACTAGTCATGTGATCATTGTTAAAATTCTATATTATCAATGGTAAAGATACTTAACAGTCATTTAAATCCAATTAGATATAATAAAACAAAATAAGTGCAAGTGTTTTTTATAAACACAAGAAATTTAATTAAATCCAAAAGTGGAATTTTATTCATAAAATTTCTGGTCGTTACAATCTTCCCCACTTTAGAAATTTCAACCTCAAAAATTACTTTTACCACACTAAAACAGGTCAGGGTAACTTTTCTTCATCACTTCCTCTGGTTCCCATGTTTCTTCTTTAAACTTTTTGTTTCTACACAACACTTTGACTAGGGAATTGTCTTATTTCGTAGGACCATTTATCTATGATATAATATCTTCACCGGATGATCCTCATAGGAGAGGTCATTCTCTAGTGGTACCACCTCAAGATTGAGTACATTTATGGGTTTGGTATGTACTTTCTCAATAGGGATACATGGAACACATCATGTACTTAAAATAGGTTTGGTGGGTGTGCTAGTCGATAGGACACTGCTTCGATCCGATCAAGGATCTCAAAAGGGATGATTTAACTTGAAATAATATTTTACTTATTCCCAAATATCATCACTCTCTTATATGGATATATGAGGAGGAATACCATGTCTCCAAAATCAAACTCTAAGTCACATCGATGATTGGTAGCATAACTCTTTTGTCGACTCTGAGTAGATTTGATGTGCTGCTGAATAGTCTTAACATTATCCACCATTTCTTCAACAATTTTAGGATCTATAAGTTTTAATTCCTTAACTTCATGCCAACATGACAGTGTTCTACACCTCTTTCCATAAAGGGCTTTATAGGGATACATTTGGATGCTCGAGTGGAAACTATTGTTGTTAGAAAACTAAACCAGAAGGAGATATTGGTCCCATACTCCTTTTAAGTCCATATAACATGCTCGCAACATGTCTTATAGTGTTTGGATAGTCCGCTTAGATGGTCCATCAGTTTGAGGGTGATAAGACATACTTAAGTTCAGCTCTGTGTTTAGAGCTTGCTGGAGACTTTTCTAAAACTTAGAGGCAAATCTTGGATCTCAATCAGGCACAATTGATAGTGGTAATCCATAAATCCTTAACACTTCTCCGATGTATATCCATTTCAGTTGATCCAGTAATAAATCCACTCAAATCACAATGAAGTGTGCAGTTTTTGTAAAATGATTCACAAAAACACAGATAACATTGTTTCCTTTGGATTTCTTCGGAAGTCCAATGACAAAGTCCATGGTGATGTTTTCTCATTTCCATGTTGGTATGGGTAATGAATGCATCATCCCCTTAGACTTCTACCTTTTATCCTTCACTTGTTTTCATACTAGGCACTTTTATGTATATTCTATAGTCTCTTTCTTAATGTTATCCCACCAATAGTGCTCTTAGATATCTCAATACATCTTTGTGTTTCCTTGGTGAATGGATAACTCGAACTATGTGAATCATCCAAGGGTTACTTCTTTTAATCAGTATCTGATGGAACACATAGTCTTAACCCAAATATTACAATTCCCCCTTCATTATCATTGAACTTGGAGGATATCCCTTTCGTTATAGTTTCCACTTTATTCTGAATTCTCACATCATCTTTTTGAGCATACTTTAACCTTTCAAAAAGATATGGTTGAGAAATCATTTTTGAAAGGATTGATGATGTTCCTTTCTATATGATTCCCATTTCCATACACTTAAAATCTAATAAGATTAGATCCTTTTTAATTATCATAAATGATATAATTTCTATGACCTTCCTTCTTAGAGCCTTCACCACCTTATTTGCTTTACCAGGATGGTAGTGGATTGAGAAGTTGTAATCCTTGATGAGCTATAACCATATTTTCTAGAACATATTAATCTCTTTATGTGTGAATATATATCTGAAGATCTTGTGATCAATATATATCTCACACTTCTCCCCATAGAGATAATTCCACCATATTTTCAATGGAGAGATCACATATTCTAACTCCATATCTTGTGTGGGATAGTTTTTATTAGTATTTTTCAACTACACTGAGGTATAGGAAATGAATTTTTCATTTATCATCAACACACATCCCAATCCCTTATTTGAAGCATCACTGAGAATTATAAAAAGTTTCCCACTTGTGGGTAGTGTGAGCACATGGGTAGTGATAAGACTCCTTTTCAACTCCTTTAAGCTTTCTTCACGTTCATTAATACAAGAAAACTTTACTCCCTTTTGATTTATCTTGTCAAGAGGGTTTGACAATCATGGGAAATTTCTTACAAATCAGTGATAATATCCATCTAACCTAAGGAAGATATAGATATATGTCATGGATGTTGGCCTCGACCATCCCTCAATTTCTTTTTTCATTGAAGGATCCCTAAATATAACATTTATTGTGATGATATGACCCAATAATGAGACTTACTTCAACAAAAACTCACACTTTCTGTACTTTTCATAGAGTTTATCCTTTTGAAAGGTCTTTAGCATGGTGCTTAGATGATCCTCATACTCCTCCTTGGTTTTTGAGTATATTAGAATATTATCTATAAATAATACAAAAAATTTGTTGAGATAATATATAAATACTATATTCATTAATTACATGAATATTTCTGTATAATTAGTGAGTTTGAATGGCATAACTATGTACTCATAGTGCCTGTACCTTGTACGAAATATAGTCTTGGGTATATCTTCCTTCTTCACCCTACTTGGTAATATCCCGACTGCAGATACACCTTGGAGAAGTACTATGATCCATGTAGCTGGTTTAAAAATTCATCAATATATGGAAAAGGATACTTGTTCTTTATTATGATCTTTTTGAGCTCATGATAATCAATGAAAAGGTGCATTGACCCATCCTTCTACTTGACAAAGAGGACTGGTGCAACCGATGGTGAATCGCTTGGGCGTATGAATCCCTAATATAGATTATTCTATAGTCGTTTCTTAAGTTTATAAATCTCCACAAAAACCATCCTATATGGATTCTTGGATATTGGCATTCCCCAGGTATAAGATCGATTGAAAATTTGACCTCTCAGCTAGGAGGAAGACCAGGAAATTCCTCAGGAAACACATCAACATATTCCCTCACAATAGGCATGTCTTCGAGAATGGTTCTTTCCTTAGACTAAATCATTTAAGATAGATATTATTTCTTATAGGGTAATAATATCCATGATTGTGAAGATGGTTCTAAAGAAGATTCATCCTCCTCCTTGTACTTGTATAGGACCAGGGGTCGATTCGCCATATAGAGTGATTTCCCTCTCGTGTAAATTTATGTTGTCTCTATATAGGGAATAACAATTCATGCATAGAATTGAATCAAATTCCATAGGGGGAAGTGTGAAAAGGTTCTTGGGGAAGTTTATCCCATAAAAATTAACAAGGGATGGGTTATATACTTGGGATGAAATAATTTCCCTATTTGTTGTTTCACTGAAATCTCTACTTACATGATTTGTGGTGGTGTTTATATTGTTCTACTAAAATTTCATGATATAAAGGAATGCATAGAACCAAAATAAAAAATTAAATTTTCTATTATTGAATGAATAACTAGAAAACCTATCACCACTTCATTGTCTGGATTCACTTTAGTGGTAGTGATAGAAAAAGACCCCCCTTATTACCTTGGAGGTGGTTGGTTGCCTAAAAAAACCCTTGGATTAGAGAATTGATTCAAAAAGTGACCTAGTTCCTTATAGTTTAATCATTTAAAAATTATTTGAGGGTTGGATGGAGTATTACTTTCCTCTATCACATTGGTGGGTTTCTCTTATCACCAATCATTGGACAGGTTCCCTTATCTTCTGTACCTAAATAATTTCCTTTCTCCCATTAGGTAATTTCCGAGGTGCTTCTTTCTATACCTTTGAAAAGTGGGATGCTGAAATTTCTTAGAACCATTGGATTTATCCACTAGAATACCCCATTAAACTACATTTTCCACTTCTTATCCTATGATACCCATGAGATTTATCAGTCTCTATTTTGACTTTGATGGAACATCAGACAATTTCCTCATAGCTAGAAAAGTCACATATTGACAAGGATTTTCATAGACTAGGCTTTATACCACCAAATAAGTGGTCAACCCTATATTTAGGGGTAACAACAAAACTAGAGGCATATCATGAAATTATTTTGAAGTTTTCCTCATACTCTCCAATAGATTCATCATCCTTTTTCTTGAGTGCAAGGAAATATCTTCCTATTTTAAGATGGAGGGTGTGGGGAAAATATTTATCAAAAAACATTTTTCATATTTCCTTCCACTCTATTGCTTTGATCTCTTCCTTAGGATTCATATTCTTGATCAATTTCCACCACTAATAAGCTTCTCCCTCTATATGATAAATACCCATATGAACCTTCTTTTATTCGGAATGTTGAAGGATGAAGAAGATCTTTTCAATAGAGTTGATCCATTACTCCATGATTAAGGGATCAGATGATATATTAAAAGGAGGAGGCCTTTATCGCATGAAGATCTTGATTTCGGATTGTTCCCTCTTAGGGGGTTTGGCCACTCCTCTTGATCTAGGTTTATATTCAGAACTTATGTTAACTAAGAGAGTAACGTGATAAAGTTTTCAATTCCCACTCCCATCGGGTTGAGAATCTTTTTGGGGCAGTCATCACATTACCCTTCATATCGATTGTTAACCCAATTCCTTATATTACCAGCCATTGGCTAGAATAAAGGGAAAAATTAGGGATGATTATTTTAAAATATTAAACACATAAAGGGGAATCCAATTAAAATAAAGTAACAACTTATAAATTAAATTTATTTCCTTAACTTATGAATTTCTAGGCTTTAATATATGTTATTTGTGATCTATTTCCTAACATATATTCTTATGGGAATTTTTTTTGTTCCCTTAATAATGGTTTGTAATGAGATTATGAATTTAATAATGAATATATCCCAATATTATCAAAGCAGGCATGTAGTAAGGCCCATTATCGTGTACTAGGTTACCCTGAGTCAGGCGTGGAAGACGTTGTCAGATTTGTTACTCCTAGGACATCCGTGCCAGAACCACATCCACTTATAGTATCCATAAAAGGGTTTATTTTATTCAAAAACCACTTTATATATACTCACCAAAATTTAGGGATGTTTTATTATACTTAGTATTATCCCTAAGGGGTTTCACTAGAGTTTTCTAATCCTAACCCCCAAAATAACTAAACCTATCCTATGATACCAACAAAAAAAACCTTTCTCTTTATTTTATATTTAAACCTGATTTATTACATAAAATTTCACTTAATAAAACTCAAAATATCAATATGTCTAGTTTATTTGGGAAATTAGGTACATTACATAACAACTTAAAACATGAAATGCATCATATTTATTGAAAACTTCTTTAACATGACTAAAATGTTCCTTCATACTTAACACTGCATGGGATAACCTGAGGACATACATAAGAAAGGGGTGAGTTATAAATCCCAATAAGGGAATAAATAAGGCATAACATGAAGAAGACAATACATTTTAGACAATAGGCATATCAATAGAGAATAAAAGGAACATTAATAATAAGACATGATATAACATGATAATCATAACATGGGAAATGTGGAAACAACTTAAAACATTGCATCATAAACATAGGTCAAGGATAAATATGCTAAGAAATCATGGTGGAAAAAATTCCCATAAAGGAATCAGGTACACCCCTATCCCAATATTATGTATCATGATACTAAACATTACCCAATTCATTGGAGCACTATCAGAGCACACCCTTTATAATCATTTCATTCTCATGCTTAAGTATGGAACATAGATCATATAATATGGATTCATTAAACATCATAATTTATTCCACGATCTAGGAATTTGTAATAAATACATGTAATTCCACAATAAATATGTATATGTTCATAAAGGTTAATACCCTTGATTGAAAAATGAGTATGGTATTAACTACACAATTATTTTGGCACGAAAAATCGTGGTGCAATTTCGGCAGCATAACGACATCATATAGAAATTTATAAAAATGGGTTGATGAGAGAGAAAGGGGGATAAAATCATTTATAAATGAAATGGGTATTAATGGGTATATTTAAGAACATATTCTAACATATTCAAAATGAAATTAAAATACATAACATAAAAGGAATGCTTGATTAAAGAGGGGGTTGGAAGATCCCTGACAGAACTTCAGCATAGTAATGGATTAGGTAAGGGTCAAATTGAGAGAGTATAAATGGTATCTCATTCAAATAAAATTAATTATACAGTAATATAATGATAATAATTTAATTAAAACATACCAATTGAAATTATAATGGCTAATTTCAAAAACACATTTATTGGATTGAATAAAAGAGAGGAAAGTGAGGATCCCTTACTTGAATATGTGACTACAAAGGCTTGGGAGAGGCTTCTTGGGACATTGGGTGTGCCTTGGGAGGACTATAGGGATTATAGGGAAGAGTTTGTATGTGCTTCAAGGAGTTTTAGTGAAGAGAAATGGGATCATGGGTGGGTTTATATAAGAAAGGAGGGGAATTTTTTATTATTATTTTGGTTTTGGATAGTACATAATAAAATATTCAAAACCAAAAAACATCCCATGGTTTTTACCCATGGTTATTGGAAAATGGGAGTGGATTAAATTATTTTATAAGTCTAATTTATAAAGATAATAAAATATTTTCCTTGCTTATGTGGAGGTGAGTTAGACGTTCAAAGAAATGATTTTAAAATCTTAAAATATTTTATAAGTCTTGGAGGAATCACTAAGAATTTATAAAATAAAATTAAAATCACATTATTTTATGTAAAAACTTATATTTTTCCAATTATACCTTTTATAATATTTATTACATCACTACTGGGCCTTTATGATGTCATAAAACACACCATATATTTATACGGTATTTAATTTTTACCCAAAAATTTGGATATCTTAGAAAATTAAGAAAAATTCACCATTAGATAATTTAAATGTCATAATTAAAAAAATAATATTCATTTTATCTAAATAATTCTCTAAATATTTTAATTTTCACTTTTAAAAATAAAAACTAAAATTTATTTAAAATTAATGGATTTTGGCAATAGTAGTTTTCAAACCCTAATTAAAATTATATTTGAATTCATACAAATTATATGATAATTTATATTTAATAAATTTTATTTAATAATAATATTTTATTAAAATATTATTTATTTCAAAAATCTATTAATTCATCAAAATAGATTTCTTAATTGAATTTGAATATTAAAAATACTATTTGTGCTTTAAAAATCATTTAAAAAGTTACAATAATAGGATAAAAAATGTATTCATTATTCTATAAAAAATATTATATTTATTTCTATTGATATGGTCTTGATACATATCCCTTTAATACACCAACATACACCCTAAGAGTAAGGTGCATGATAGTGGGGTTTTCATGGGGCTGTTCGGTGAACATGGTTTGGGCTGTGATCTCAATGAGATTGAACTTGTCCCGTAAACTAGTTCACTCATACTTAAGTTGTTGGATATTATCTTGGGATTGGTATAGGGAAAATCCCATAAATTCTATCTCCCTAAGAATCTTCGATAAATGGAATTTATAGGGTATGATCCTACTGGTTGAGGCCATCACTTCCCTTGTCTGCGAAAAATGGATTTGTTAAAACCCTATATTTATACTAGTTATGTGATCATTATTCAACAATTATATTATCAATGGTAAATACACTCAAAATTCATTTAAATACAATTGAATGTTATAAAACAAAATAAGTTCATGCGTTTTCTATAACCATAAGATATTTAAGTAAATCAAAAAGGGGAATTTTATTCATAAACTCTTGGGTTGTTACATTGAAGATAATTCCAATGAATATAATTTACATTATTTTTTGAAGACTCTTTGGGAGGAATAATCTAAATAATATAGAACATAAACTTGATCAGTTCATATTTCCCAAACCAAGACACACTCCATCACCACTTACCAAAAATAATTTAAAATAGAACTCACCTAATAAAACGTGTTGAGAAACCCTTTTTCAACATCTTACACATTTTTAAAGCAATTCACTCTTTTAAAAAACTTTATATTGTTTAAAAAACATCTAACTCCTCCAAAAAATAATAATACTACTTAAATTTATTATTTTTATTATTTATTTCAAAATACCCCATCATTATTTTAAATTCATTTTATTTTGAAATTAAAATCACAAGTCAATATAATTTTATAAAAAACCCACAATATCTAGTTTTATAAAAAATACTTTTCATAAAAACCTTATTTTCAATAAAAAAATACATTAAATTCTTTTTTTCTTCCACAACACTAATTTTCTAACAGAAAATTCAAACCTTGTAAAACATGAATTTGAATAAAAAGTTAGTAACATTAACAAAAATTACACTCAAAACATCAATTACCTAACAAATATCCCTTCACTAACCCCACACTAATGAATAAACCATCGAGATCAATTCAAAAAGAAAGAAAGGTGAAACAACCAAGCTGAGGGAAGAACAGAGCTATGCATGGTTTGGCTATATGGTTGAAAACCCATGATCCCACTTACCATACCATGAAAGAAATTTTTTTAGCTCTATTAATTTATCCACTTCAACCTAAGAGATCAATGAAACCCCTAAAATCACTAAAAGACTCATTTTGGATTAAAATATCATTATTTGAAATCAAAATCCATCAAAACTAATTAGAAATGAAAATCAAAACCAAGTATCAAGTCCTAAATACCCCTAGAAACTAAAGTTTCATCATGAAAGGTGGTGATAAATAAACTACTAATGGCCTACATCTTGATTTCTAAGAGTCTTATTTATCTATTCTACCCTAACACACCCTATTTAATGAGAGGATGATCTGATACCATTTTTTCATGTACCAACCCAGGTCACCCCTAAGCTGGGAACTCAAGTCAGTCTATGGAAATTCCCAAGGTATGTTCCTAATCACCCTGGTATGGAAAAAAGTTATAGGACATCAAAAAATAACCATTGGTAATTATTTCACCCATGAAAACAAAATAATCACATAATGGTTCCCACCTGGAAATATAGCATGGAACATTAATATATTAGAGGATCATGTGTAAAATAATAAGTTTAAAATAAAAAGGAACATACTAATAGAGTATAATATAGATGTAAAAATAAACTTAACTCATAATATGAACATAAATCAATAGTCAACTTCACATATACAAAATGAATCAAATAGAGATCTGAGATTTCATGGCCAAAATATAAGCATCTCAAAATAAAAACTAAAAAAAAATCACTACCAACCATCACCATGTGACACAGAGTCCCTTAACATATCTGAAACCACCCATACTCATTCCAAACCAAATAAAAACTAGAAAATAGATAAAAAATATGAACCTAAAAGAAAATATTAGAGTTTTATACATTGATTGGTGTATGCAAGGTGTGAGAGAAACTGATCCCAATATGATTTCCCCAAAGAGTTTTCACAATTCCATTTAAATGATATTTTATTAATTCTAGTTTTAAATATAAATATAAAATAGTTTTTATCATACTAGGAAACTAAAAAAAACTCATGTTATGGACCATTTTAATGAGAGAATTGTAACTAAATAACCACTTTGAAATATTTATAAACAATGTTTGAGTTTTTTCAAAACAAAGATAAATCCTATTTCAAAACCCACCCTTTCTTAAAATCCTTAACATAGAAAAAAATACCTATTTTTCTTTTTGAAAAATATTTTCTTCTAAATTATCTTTTAAAAAATTCCTAGAAAAATTAAATCAAACTACAATAATGGAAATGGTATATAGCAATACACCATATCATCAATGAAATAAATGAAATAAAAGATATACTATCGTGACACACAAGCTAATCAAACTTGGGGGTGAAATAAATTAAGAGGTTTAAATCCATTAACTAATGTTATCAATAACACTTGGTATCATAGGAAACACACTAGGTATTAAGGTGGGATGGTCCAAGACAGACAATAACACAAGACTAAGTATCAACCTTTATTGCATCCAAATTAATCCACAATCCACCTGACTTTCCCACACTAGAATCATTGGTGGAACCCTATCTAGCCCTATTATATCACATGAATAGAGGGACACCATAACATGTGTTCTTTGAACTAATGTAGAATAAATCTAAACCTCTCTCTTAGTTTCTATGTTTCCCAGAAAAGCAATCAAAGTGGAGGTGAGAAAACAATGAATTATAAGATTAGAATACCAACCAATAATAATATCATGAACATGAATCTCACCTCACCTACAACACCCATGCAAGAATCAAATAATTTTCATAGTATTCATATTAAAATTTATAATAAACAACATCCCTCTCAAGGTATACAACCCAAATAAAGTATAATAAAATAAAGGGGCTTAACTAAGGGTCTCACATTCAACACGAGAACTTACTTATAAGTTTATAATCATAGTTTTAATAAAATGGACTTATAATTAAAATTATCTTACTCCATTTAAAAAAACACTTTAAAACCTTATTTAAAATAAACTATTTGAAACCAAATTTTAAATCATTTATATTATAACCCCTTATTCATTTAAAACCATTTAAGAAATTAAAGCATTTCATTTCTTTTGTACAATTTCATTAGAATCCATATTTTCACCCATTTAATGACCCAATAGGGCCAAATATCTTTAAAAATCACATTTCATTTAAAATAAACCCTTTAAGATTTTTCTTAATCACTTATCATTCAACACCACTTTGTAAACTAGTAAAACCATTAAAATACACTTTATATCAAGTGTAAAGCCACTCAAAAACATTGATAAAATACATTATAGTTATCACATATAGATGTAGTTTTAAAAAATGGATTTAAAAGTGTTAAACATCCAATGAGATGAAAAATAAATTAAGAGTAAAAAAACACCTACCTCGATCTAGAAGATATTAAGGTGAAATAAGTCACCTTTGATGGAAAAGATCAACCAAGAAAAGTAAATCCCTTTACAAGCCCTAAAGGACCAAGATAAAACTTAAAATAAAGAAAACCAAAAATAAATTTGATCAAAGAGGATACCTAGGTCACCATGACCTTAACATGGAATAAAAATAAGTAAGAAGGAAGAAAAAAGGGACATGGAAGAATCTAGAAGGATATTACCTCAAAGATTAACCTTAAACCTTGAATAAATCCATGAAACCACCAAGGGAAGAGGGTTAATCAGATGGGAGAGATTCACAAGCCATGGGGTTCAAATGGGACAAACTTGGACCATCAAGGTATGTAATTTAAGAAGTCTTGGAATGGTTATTTAAAATTTTTAATGACCTATACAACCTGCATAGTTTGGCAAAACAGTTTACTAAACCATGGGTTAACCATGAAAGACTTATTGGTTGACTTGTATAGTTTAAACTGCACTATTTGGAAAACTATGTGCCGACCATGTTAGTAGCTCCATAGTTTAGTATATGCTTTTCATGGGCAGACCACATAGTTAGTACTAACCCTGTGCCAACTGTGCTCCTAGAACCAAAACCTAAAAATTTGAAAATTTCAAGGCAATTTATCCAGAAACACAAGGTAAAAAAGGTAGATAGTAATAGGAATATAAAACCTCAACACCCCCAAAAGGTGATTTAAGGGATGAGAAAACTAGAAAATACCTTAAGCATCACAACCCTACCCTTAGTTTTTATTTATTTATTTATTTTATTTTTATAGAGGCTTTCGCCATTTTATTTTATAAAATTTTAAAATTTAAAGGAATTTGGCACACCACATGGTTTGACCCCATGGTTTGAAAAACCGTGCGACAACCATGAAATTGTGTACTGTAATATTACAGACCCTTTTTTCATGGTTATTTAAAAATTTTTACAAACATGTGGACTAATCATTTAGGTGTTATGGTGTGCCTAGTTAAGGGAACATGGTTGGAACCACGTTTCGTAAACTATGCGAGAACCGTGTGATGTACCTAGAATTTTTAAGATGATAAAATTAATAAACTACCATCCCCTTAATTTTAAAAAAAATTCTCACCTATAATCTTTTTTGTGATTCACTAGGCCTCTAGGGAAGACCAATGAACATGACCTCCTCTCCTCCTCCTCCGTTTCTTGGTTCTCCTTCATGCGATTTCAAACCAGATCATCTAGGTTAGGGCTCCTCTCCTTCCTATCCTCCCCCACTATTATTTCGTATTATTTTCCATTTCCCTCACTATATCTTAGTATAGGATAAACACTAGGTTTTATTAGGTTCTAATTTCTTATTTATTTGGTTTATTAGGATATGCGATTTGTTCTTCTGTCTCTTCACTCATCAATTTCGACGATTTCTCTTCATTCACACATGATTTGAGGTAGGTGATTACATGTTTTTATATTTTCCTTATAATATTGATTTTTCTTGGGATTTATAAATAATTTACCATATAAATTATATATGATTTATATTTTCTGAGCTATATAAATAAATTTATAACAAAAAGATGTATTTAGAACAAGTATTTATAACCTTGAAATTTATTTCTAAAGGGTAATGGTTGGGGATTTATTTCACACTATAATTTTAAGTGTGTTTGGAATTTTTTTCATTATTCTTGATGGATTTGTAAATTTGGGAGTTTTTTAATGTTTTAGTTATGTTTAAACATGTTATTGGATGTTTTATAGAGTTTAATGTTTTTAAAGCGAGTTTTTATTCATGGTTTTAATAGGTTTCTAAATGAGATCTGTTTTTTTTCAAATTTATCTTGCTATGTTGTGTGTTCATCTAAATATTTATGGGTGTGTATATATATATTCATATTAATTTGATAATATAAAAATATGTTCATTGAGATATGTATATATATATGTGTGTGTGTGTGTGTGTGTAAATGTATATACATATGATGATAAAAAGGTAATCTTTACAATTTAAATGTAATATTTTAATTTAGTTTTAAAATGAGTTTTATAATGTAAATTTTAACATTCATTTCTAAATAATAATTTAAAATATTGTTTGTTAATTTTTAAATAAATATGAGAATGTTTTTTACCAATAATAATAATAATATATTCTTTAAAATGTTCCTTTATGATTGAAAAATTGAAGTGTACGTTTTGTATGGAAATTGGAATTTACTTGTGAATTTTTTAAAGAAAATAAAATGTTTAGTAATTAAAGTGGTATTATATAATAATAATGGGATACCCTAGTTACTTGGGTAGAAAAACCTAGATTATACAGGGTCCTTTCCACTAGTTACAATGTCACCCTGACTAGTGAGATAGTTGTGTACACATTCAATTGGCATCATGTTTTAGAAATTATATCGGCCTAGTGAAGTAGATATAGTTCCATACCACTAATTGAGGGTTTACCAAATTAATAATATAGAATTTCTAGGTTCCCATAACTTAGTTAACTTATCTTGTTCCTCCCATAATTCATATTTTGAATTATTAATTCTATATTTTTTCCATTACACTAGTTTCACTTTATACTATCATGATTATATACATATAATTTACTCTGATATCCTAATTAATATATTGAGTTATTCTTTTACTTTAGTAGATATATTATTTCCCTCCATAATCATTTTTTTACATTCTAATTATGGGTTTTTCCACATTTTATATCATGGTTTAGTTATTTAGGTTGTGTTTCTTTATAAATTATTTGATTTCCTTTTTGAGTGTTTTTAAAGAAATGGTTTTAAAATGGGTATTTAAAAATTAGATTTTAATGGGATATTTAAAGAATATTTCTAAATTAATTAAGCTTATTTCTGATTTTAAAAGTGTATTTCGAAAATCTTTATGAGTTCTCTTACATAAATAAAGATTTTTTTTAAAATTAATATATTTCAAACTAGAATTTCTAGAATATTTTGTTAAAGAGAATGTATGGAACTATTGGTGAAATACTATTGGGATTTTTAGCTCACACATTACTTAAAACACTTGGCATCTATAGACCAAGTGGATCTTGTAGGTTTAGGTTTTGGTTATGAGTGCCTCCTTGGGATCTTGTTCCAGATCGCTCTTAGTGTGACTTCCCAATGTATGGGATGGAGAGGACATTGGGTCACATGGGGATCTTGATTTATATATCCAAAAATTTATTTTTAGTGCTTTTTTAGCTTATAAAAATCAAAATAATTATTTTTCATTATTCTTTTATTGGCGGTTTTTATATATGTGGAATTTTAGACAATAAAACTAAGGATGTTGCTTGTGAGGGAGTTGGAGGTGAGGGAGAACTTTTATTTGTTCTTTAATATATATTATACCAGTTTATTTACTTATGCATGAGCATACAATGTATGGGTGAATCCTGATGGTTTTTATTTATATTTTTTCAACTGATAGTTTAATTTATTTTATGTGAAAAATAATTCCCACTGCATTTCTTCTGATTCCCTAGAACTTGTCACCAACCTGCATGGATTGGGAATGCCCATTAGGCCTCATCACAAAACAGCTTGGGAATATGATGGATGGATGACCCAGGTTGGTTCATGAAAAATGGTATTAGATCCTAGGTTTTTAATAGATCCAATATTATTTAAGCACCCTTGTTGTTAGGGATATCCGGTAGATGGAGATAGGATCACTGAAACTTCATAGGTAGGTCATGGGTTGGTGCTTGATTACTACTGCTCTTGAAAAAACACGAGTTACTATAGAATTTTATGATTTAATTTTTGATTTTCTATCTTTTTTTTAATCTTTTTAATTTTTTATTTGATTTAAATTGATGTTATTTTGGTTCTTGTGAGTGATTCATAATCCTTTTTGACATTTTTTGAGATTTGGGGTGAAAATGGAAATCGAATTGGAGGCACATTATTAGCTCATATGGTTTAGTAAATCATGTGGAGCCTATGTATATGGTTCTATGAGGCTTCTAATGGTAGTTACATAGCTAGAGAATGGTCCACCAAACTATGTATCCAAACTATACACAACCACTGACCCATATAGATTTATTTATTCATTCATTTTTTCACTAAAATAGCTTAGGGTATTGTGACCATGTTATTTGATATGGTTTTGGGAGAGTTTTTTGATTGATTTATGTTATTTTTTTTGATTCATTGATATTTTGTGACGAGGAACATGATTAAAAATAATAAATACTCGTTTTAAGTAAAATTTGGTGATCTTGATAAATAAATTTGACTGATTTTTACAAATGGGGAGTTTCAAATTTATAAAATGAATCTAGCAATAAGTAGGTAATGTAAAATATTTTCTCAAATGAATTTCCTTGGTTTTGAAAATGATTTAAAGGTGAATTATTATTATTTTAAATAGAGTGTTGTTTTTTTAAATGGGGAATGTAATATGATTACCTAAATATTTTTTAATTAAAATTTTAAAAATGTTTTAAAAAGGATATGGGGTTTGATGAATATTTTAAACCCTTATAGGGGTGGTTAAAGTTTTAAATTGTAATGTATTATGAAATAATTTTGATTTAGTTTCATAAGTGAGATAAATTTTTTTCATGGTATGTTTATTTTTGAAAAATAAATTTTGATTTTTTTGATTTTTTATACTTTATATTTAAACCATTTGATTCAAATCTTGGAAACATGAATGGATGGATTCAGGTTTCATGTTATTCTGAGTATTCCCCTAGAAAGACTCGATGAAAAGTGAATGATAAGTCTTTAGAATTTATTCTTCAGCTGTATAGGTGAAGATTGGTTTTTGGGAATTGGTGATGGCTATATGTGTTTGTGGTTTCCATATGTTGAGTTAGTGTAGTTGAATTTATTGAGGAAATCTTGAATAGATATTTCTCTGTGTGTTCCCTTGATTATTCCCTGGTAAATACTAATTGTTTTGGTGATTCTTTACCTTGTAGTACACATGCCTTAGTGACTATTGTATCATTTTATTTTGATGGGGAACCTTGGGTGCGTGTTTAGGGTGACTAGGATAGATTTTTTGTATTTTTTGATCAGTTGGGTTCACCGAGAGTTAGTTTTTTTAGAAAATATACTATGTTACCCTATATTAACATTAGAATAGGGTCCATATTGATTATATTGAGGCATGTTTTTATTTTAATCATTACCAGTGGTGTCTTTCCTTTTCTATATAGTTTATCTTAATTTGAGGGAGTATCTTTTCCAAGCCTTTTGGATTTTATGGAATTTTTAAGGTAAATTTTTGGAGTAGTTCCCTCTTTAGATATTTCCTTGGGTCCTTAGTGACTACATTCATGGATTTTTGGGTATTGGTGAATCCCATTATAAGTCTTATATCCTCTTACCCTTTTTATCCCTTAAATACTTTCTAGATTCTTGATTTGGGTTTTTTCTTTGGGTTATTTATCCCCTATTCTATTTTGGATATAATTATTCCATCTGGAGGAAATTATGGATCAATGTTGGGTTCCTTGTGTTGGAGAGGGTAGGTTGTGTATTATGGTTACTTTTCTAGAATAATTGATTTTTCTTAGACCACCATGATAAGTGAAAGACTTATATGGTAGGGAGACCTATTGAGAGCTTTGGTTTTTGAATTCTCCCACATGGGTTGCCTTTCCTTGGTTTTTTTATCCATGATGTTTGAGTTGTGGGATATACTATGTTTTCTTTAATTTGAGGATAATTTCTAATTTTTAAGTACATTGGGTTGTCTTTTATCTTTGTAACTTCATGTAATTTTCTGGGTCTTCAGTGGATTTCTAGGGATAGAAAGGGTCATGTTTTGGAAAATTTTCATATCACAACCCTTAGTTTTTAATTATTTATTCATTTATTTTCTTTATTTTTTAGAGGATTGGGTCATTTTATTTTGGAAAATTTTAAAATTTTAAGGATTTTTTTATGACATATGTTTGGACCACACAGTTGGCCAAACTATGTGACATACATGTAGTTGGTGATTATAATATTACAGATTCATTTTGTATTCTTGGTGCATTTTTTTAATAGTGCAGACCAACTATGTGGGTGCCCTATTCTACCTAGTGAAGGGTACATGGTTGGTGTATGGTTTAACAGACTATGAATAAATCTTACGATATACCTATAATTTTTAAAATGATAAAATTCCTAAAATACTCTCCCCAAAATTAAATCTAAAATCAAAACCTCCTCTCTAGTCACATGGAACACTCCTAGATACTAGGGATGAACCCCATTAATGACCTCATATCCTCTCCTCCTACTCTAATTCTTGGTTCACCTTTATGTAATTTCAAATAGGATCATCCAAGTTAGGGTTCCTCTCTTTCTTCTTCTCCTTATCCTATATTATTTCTTGTTCTTTTCTCTTTCCCTCACTATGGATCACTTTAGGATGAACCCTCGGTGAGTTTTGGTTCAAATTTCTCATAGATTTAGTTTATTAGAGCATTAAATTTGTTCTTTAGGCTCTTCTCTCATCATATTCAATGGTTTCACTTTGTTCACACATTATCCAAGATAAGAGTTTCCATGTTTTTCTCTTTTCTTACAATATAGATTTTTATTTGGATTTATAAATAGTTTCCCATAAAAATTATATATTCTATATAGTATTTTAACATATTAAAGTGATTTATAAAAATGATATGTATTTAGAATGAGTATTTATAACCTTGAAATTGATTTCTAAAGGGGTAATGGTTAGATATTTCTTTATCATAAAACTTTTAAGTGTTTCTAGGTTTTTTACATTCCTTGATGGATTTGTAAATTATGGTTTTTAATAAATTTTTAAGTGATGTTATAACTTATTATTAGGTGGTTTATATAGTTCATTTTTTTAAAAGTGAGGTTGTGTTATTGGTTTAAATTTTTTCTAAATTCTATTTAGTTTTTATCAAATTTCTCTCTCTATATCGGGTGTTCAGGTAAATATTTATGGGTGTATATATATGCACATACTCACATGAGAATATTTGAATATGTTCATTTAGATATGTATATGTATATATATATATATATCTAAATGTATATGTGTACGATGATAAATAGGAATCTTTCCAATTTAAGTGTGATGTTTAAATTTGGTTTTCAAATGAGTTTTCAAAGTGAATTTTTAGCACTGATTTCTAAAGAATAATTTAAAGTATTGTTTAGTACCTTTTAAAGAAAAATGAGAAATATTTTTTTACTAATAATAATAATATTATTTCCCATAAAAATTTTCATTTATGTTTGATAAAGGGAAGTGTATGTTTTTTTTGAAATTGTAACTTTCTTGTGAATTGTTTGAAGAAAATGATATGTTTAGTGATTAAGGTGGTATTATATGACACTCATGGGAAACCTTTGGTATTTGTGTTAGATAACCTAGATCATATGAGATCCTTTCCATTAGTTATGATTCCACCCTGACTAGTGTAATAATTGTGTATACATTCCACTAGCCCAGTTAAGTAGATATAGTTCCATTCCACTAATTTAGGTTCTCTATAATCAGTGATATAGAAGTTATAGGTACCCCTCTCCATAATGACCATAAATGTTTTCTCCCATGATAATTATTTTAAATTAATAATTGTATGAATTTTACCTTTCATTGGTTTTACTTTATACTATCATGATTATATACATATATTTTATTCTAATTTTCTATTTGCTGCATTGGATTATACTTTTTATTTAGTATCTATATTCTTGATATGCATGATCAATTTTTTATATTAAAATTGTGTGTTATTTATGAATTTTATATTTCAGATTATATATTTAGTTTTTGTTTCTTTATGTAATATTTAAGTTCCTTTTTGAGTTTTTTTATAGAAATGGTTTCAAAATGGGGATTTCTAAAATTATATTTTAATGGGATATTTAAAGAATATTTCTAAAGTTCTTAATCTTGTTTTTGATTTTGAAATAGGATTTTGGAAAATATTTATGAGTTATCTTAAAAAAATATAGAAAAAATATTTTAAAATTATTGTACTTAAACTATCATATTTTGGGTTGTTTTGTAAAAGAAAATGCATGGACTCATTGGTAAAACCCCACTGGAATTTCTAACTCACACCACAATTTCACCAATTGGTTTTTTTAGATTGAGTAGATCTTGTAGGTTTAGATTTATGCTATGAGTATTTATTACTTGGTATCTTGTTCCAAACAACTCTTGGAGTGGCTTCCCAAAGAATGAGATGGATAGTGACCTTGGGTCACATGGAAATATTGATTTAGCTATGTTAGTATTTATTTTTAGTTCTTTATAAGCTTAAACAAATTGTCCATACATGTTTTTATTTCTTCTTTTATCTGTGGTTTTTATACATGTGATGTTTTTGACATTGAAACTGGGGATGTTGTTTATAAGGGAGTTGGTGGTGAGGTAGATATTTTGTTTATGCTTTAATTTATTTTATACCTATCTATTTTCTTCCTCATGGGAATACAATATATCAGTGTATCATTATGGTTTTTATTTAAAATTTTCCACACTAGTTTAATTTATTTTATGGGAAAAATCATTCATGCTGTGTTGGTTTTGATGCTCGAGCACTTATCGCAAGCTTGTGGGTATGAGAACACCCCACAAGACCCATTACGGGATATATCGAGTGTCTGATGGATGTAAAAATCAGGTTGGTTTGTGACACTAAGTGAAGGGAAAAAATTAAAACTTTACCGCAAGATTGATAAAACACATCCTCAGATATCCTATAACATCTCCAAGTGAAATTCAACCCATAACCAAGAGACACAAATATTAGGGAACACCGATACCTATTAAGGGATCCCTACCATTTAAAATTCATCTAGAGTGGTGGATTAAGAAGATAAACAGACTCAAGAAGACACATCACTAAGAAAACACCCTTCCATAAAATAACCAAACAACCAATCAAGGAGTGATCTCAGAATTCCCTAGAAGATAATAGAACCCATGAGAAAACTCAACGTCCATAGCATAAAAACCATAACTATATATTAAAAAAAAGGGAAGTTAGATGCCCCCTAAAAAACTTTACTAATATATAAATAACATGGGCCCCAACCCCATGTCATAGAACTAAAAAGAGGTTAGTCCAGGACATCAATTCTAGAACATTGTCTCATAAAAAACCCAAATAGATTGAAACTAAAACCAATAATTTTCTCAACTATAATAAAGAAACATTCATCCAAGATACTCGAGCAATGACCCAAGAATATCCTATATTCAAACCATCAAGTATTTAATCTCAACATAAAAAAGCATACAAATACTAAGTAAACACAACCCAAAAAATGAGTCATGCACAAATAAAAAATTCATCAACATCCAAAAAAATGATATAAGAAATATTGAATATATACTGAGTAAAATACCAAAAATAAATGATCATCCATAACTATAATACACCTAATAATTCTTATTTTAATGATTCAAATTACAAAACTTTTGAATATGTCCCAATAAGACACACCAAAGATAAGATCTCAAAGCTTTAGAGTAAGAAGTCTTAGAATTTCTAGGTTCTCCACATTGGAATCACATGAGAGATATCATCTTATTTAGAGAAAAAAACCTCTAAGAATACTGACCCTCACTAACCTGCAATTCCAACTTAGGACCATCCATCCTTTTCTTCTCATTAAGCATGAAATATTCACTCAAATCAACCAAAGGATACAAAACTTCTTCCATAGTTTTCCCTACCAAACTAGTTACCACTAACAAGGACCTTGTAATGATTTCCTAATAAGATATCATGATATATTTAAATAAAATAACTCAAAGGTATAGGATAAGGCCCAATTTGAAGAAATTATCCTTTTAAATCATCATTCTTGTACATATAGGGATAAAATAGTTCTATCTCTAAGACACAACAGGAACAATCCTTTACTGACTGATCACCCAGATGAAGGCTCATGAATTAAATGAACTTATAAAATTTTAATTCCTTAGGATAGTGTTATTGAATAAATACCATCTTAAAAAATTCCCAAGACATTCCTTTATATATCTAATAAAGAGCTATATACTTCTACCAAAGTTAATTGGGTCCTTTTAATAAATAAATAATGACATTCACTCTTGAAGCTTTAGGAGTTTCCAGAGAATTAAAGATCTCCTCAATTCCCTCCCTTCACTCCATTGTTTCAAGAGAAACATGATCACCATGGAAATAAGGAGATCAGTTACTTTGAAATACTTGAATGGGGTCTAAGTATAGAGAGGATTTTGGTTCCAACACTTGATCTGGAGTCTAGGTAGAGTCAAAAAGCAGGAAAACCACTTCTAAGAAAAAAGAGAAACCACAATCAAGATCAAATCAATGAACATACTTTCCAATCTTCTTCAAAGAATCTATATGAGGCATTATATAAATAATATGGAATATAAAATCGACCGTTCTGTATTTCCCATACCAAAACATACACCATCAGTATTTACCAAAAATAATTCAAAACACAACTCACCTAATAAAAAACAGAGAAAAAACAATTTTTTTAATAGCTTACACATTTTTAAAACAATTTACTCCTTTAAACCACTTAATCTTGTTTTAAAATAACATATAACTCCTTTAAAAAATAAGGTGCCTACTTGAATTTATTAGGATTCCTACTTTATTTTAAAATAATTTCTCCTCATAATCTTAAATACATTTTATTTTGGAATTAAAATAAAAATTCTAGATCATTTTATAAAAAAATCATAATATCAGATTATAGAAAAAAAATTTCATGAAAACCCACTTTTGAATAAAAAAATTCTTAAAATTCTTTCTTTCTTATGCAAAACAAAATTATAAAATAAAAGTAAACCCTTTTAAAACATGAGGCTGGATAAAAATATAATAAAATCAATCGAAATAACACATAAAAAACAATTCCATAACAAAACTCCCTTCACTAACTAAACATCAATTGAAAACACCATTGGGATTGATTTATAAAGCAAGGGAGGAAAAAAACCAAGAAAAGGGGAAGAAAATACCTTTTAATGACATGGAAACGTGGATAGAAAACTATACACCAACTATTCAATAACATATATGATGGTTTCTAGACCTAATATCATGAGCTCCATATGGTGTTATAGATTATGTGAGGAAACCTTGCAACTCTATTACTTTCTTTACTTCTACATCAAACGTTAATGAGACCTCCAAAATGCATTATACACTCATTATAGATCAAAATATAATTATTTGAAATCAATATCCATAAAAATTTACAAGAAATGAAAGTAAAAAACAAGAATTAAGTCTCGATGACCCCTATTAACAAAAGTTTCATTGTGAAAGGTGGTGATTGATCAACTACTCATAGCCTACCTCAGGAGTTTCAATAGTATTGTTTCTCTTTTCTACCATGATGGTTCACCCCTAAATTGGTTACCCAAGATGATCTATGGTAAGGCTCAAGGTATGTTCCTGATCACCATGGGTAGGAAACCATTCTAGTTTATCAAAACATAACCATTTGAAATTATTTCACTATAGAAAACCAAATAACCACATAATGGTTTCCATCTAGAAATATGGCATGACCCATCTGTATATTAGAATCCTATAAACAAAATAATCAGTTTCAAATAAAAATGAACATACAAAAAAGTATAATGCAATATGAAAAATTAACACAACCCAGTGGGGGGATATAATGATCATTGAACAAAGAAAAATCAACAACAAAATCTAAAAACAAATATGATTATACTTGATAATAAAAAAATACTATTAGAAATTGAAATAAACATCAAAGAAGAGATAAATATATTTTATTCAATAAAGTTAAAGAACTAAAACATTATAAAAGATAAAACAGAACCTTCCCCAATCACTTATAAGATTAACCCTCCATGTGAAGGGTATCTATGAATAAGGGGTGAAGAATGAGTAATTACAAAACAATGGATAACCAAATTGAGAAAAAGAAAAGCATAAAATTTATCCTCTAGAATTTGTACACCAAAATTGTTCTCCTATTTTTCTGCTAGATTGATGAAAATTTCCAAGGTTTATTCTTATAAGTTGTTTTAAATTGAGTTTTATCTTTAACCTAAAAACTTTAAAGTCTTTAGACATGTATACAAGAAGTTATGACCTAATTAATGAATCACACATTTTCTAGCCGAAGATACCCTAAATATTACTCTAATTTAGTGCATTCAATGTCTGTGTTAATTAGAGAATATCTCCATTAAATTTAATTTGAACATGATTATTTGATCCTATTTTAAATACAGATAGAATCACCTCATTTTGAGGTCTTTATACTGAGTTATTCCTTATTTACTGAATTGGGGTCCATTTTATTGGTCAGAAAGATTTGTGAACTTGATTTATTTTTTGGACCATGGAAGTTCAAATTAGATCTAGGTCTATAAGAAGAAGTTAAATATGATGAATAAAGGAATCCTAAAAAAAAATAATCAATCCAATTGGACCAATATTGTAAATTTATGCTCAAAATAAAAAAGTGATAGAATCTTTCAAAATCCCAGAATTAAGCAATTTTCACATTTTAGCCCAAAACACAAAAAAAACCCCAAAAAGGTACAAATCAGATAAAAAATTTTAAATTTTAAGGGATTAAATCATTTAAATACATATGAAAAATTATGAAAATATTAATTATATAAATCCCCACACACTTAGAACTTGGAATCTGAACAATTAAGCATCAAAATCAAATTAAAGCAAATTCAAAACACATACTCATGAGATCCGCCAATTTTTCAGTAAGAAAAAAAAGATCACATGCCTCTGAAAAAAATATTTCAAGTTATCAATTTAGATAATTCAATCTATTTCCACTTTATTTCTCCTACCATGCACAAAAAATACCTACCTCACATGAATTTGTTTTCTCATCTCACAAATGTCAATTTTTAACAAGGATTTTCTCATAAAAACCCATACAAGAGTCATCATAGGCTAGATAAATTCCCACTTCTCCACTTAATGTGATTCAATAATTAGTTTTTATCATGAGGAATTTATAGAATTTTACTATGGATTTTTTTGGTAGGATTTATAAATTAAATATTATGAGGCTAAATAAGGAGGTCCTGGATCTTTTTGAAGAAAAATTGCATGATTCTAATTTTTACTCAAGTATGGTATCCTCCTTTACCCCTAGTAGAAAATTAGCTCCAAGAATATTTGAAAATCTCATGGAAGTAGAAAAATAATATTTATCTTCTCCTTTTTTCTTGAAATCTCCATATAGGAGTATCTTTGTTTCTAGTTTGGAATATAGAAAACTACACAACTTATTTTATTATGAAAGATCTATAAAGGAAAAACTTTCAACAGAATGAATTTTCAATATAAAAATTATTTCTTAATAATTTTATTTTCTACCCAAGGTATATCAAAATGAGGTATCATAACATATGACAACTTCCCCTCACCCTTAAGTTCAACTTGATCATTCAATTTAACTTTAAGAGAAGGTTTGATAGAGAAAATTGTCTTGTAATGTGGATAAACTAACAAGATGTTTATGAATTATAAGGGATAAAAGGATTTAATTTATAAGGAAGGCCATAATAAAAAAAATTCTCTTGAAAAAGGGGGATTTAAAACCAAATAATTTCCTCAATTATTTAAAAAATAAGTACCTCAAACACTCAAGTATTGATAGGAATAAATCAAATTATGGTTAAAGATAACATGGTTTAGTTCTCAGAATAAGTGAGGTGAATGTAAAGAATATGAAAAAATGGTTTATAAACCTCATGAGAATGTTATTTTAAATATACAGATAATGATATGTGGAATGATATTAAAAAATCAGAGTACTTTTTCATGAAATTCTCAAAGTGTTGAACTTGAAACAAAGTCATTTTAAACATTCATTTAAGATCAGTTTCATGGGAAAAATTGGTTCACTAATTGAATTGGGTTTTAAAAATGGTAAATATAATAATTTGAGCTCACAAGTTTAAAAAACACAAAAAAAAAATTAAGAACACACTTTTTTTTTGGAAAAATAGAAAAAATTGAAATCCTAAACTACAAAGGTTACCTCCCCCACACTTAAATGATATAGTGTCCTCAATGAATTCATTTAGATATAACATGTTAGTAGATATTTTATTGAATAACAGTAAGAAAGTAAGTGTAAAGTAGAGGAACAATATGACTTATTGAAAGTGAAACATTGAGTTAATCTCTTAAATACTGTTCACTAAAAATCTACTTGAAAAATTAGAGAATATAACATAAGAAACTTATTAAAAGAAAAGAAAATAGAAATATAATGATAAAGGAAAACAAAATAAGGATATATATTAGTTCAAACCCCCATGTGGGCCCTTGATTTTGATTGCCTCTAGATGGGAAGTTCTAGTGGGTTATCCCAAATCCAGTGGTGGGTGGATTTTCTTTGAGATGAACTATCCACAATTATTATTTACAACATTTACTTATTCTTTTTTGAGGAATCCATGGATATAATAGAAAAAATCCACCCCCATGACAATGAGATAAAAATTTCATAGTGGGGGTATAACAAAGAATGAATTATCCTCTTTCTTAGTTCCCACTTTCACAACCCCCTCTTCATTATCTAGTGCATTTTCAAGGTCTGATACATCAATTTAATAATCAAAGGAAATGTTAGAGTGTAATTCTATTTGAAAAAAATTAAATCATGAAGAATCAATATCAAATTATTCCCCTTCAAAGTAAGAATATTGTGTCTCTTTTTCCTCAAAAAAATCCAATTAGGGATCCTCTTGAACTCCCTCTAATAAATGTTCAATATGTTCATGGAGCTAGAAATGTTCCTATTCAGGTGCATCATATTTTTATTTCTTATCCACCAAGTCAATCCAAGTATTTTCCAAATCCTAATTTTGTTCATATTTTATTTCTTCTTCAGTGGAAAGTGCCTCTTGGAGTTGAATTTAATTGGATAGAGGTAGGTAGTTAGGTTCCTCCATTATCTCTTCAAACTTCACCAATTCAATGGTTTCATATTCTTCCAATGCCAGGGATAGATAAAAAGGTGTTAGATCTTCTAAATTTTCAAGTATGGGGAGATCATATTGTACCTCATATCCATTCCTGAATTCAACCAATTATTTTTGATCTCCTTTATATACTTCAGTAGAAAAATCTTCTTCATTAATCTCCTATAACATTGATTGAACTGTGATGAATGGATCTTCTTTTAATTTTATCATGCACTACTTGGGTTATTTAACTTGAAATATGAGTGGGGATACTTATTAAACCACTAATTCTTGTTCTAGTTCTTATTCCGGCTCCAAATTTTAATCCTAGGATGAATTTATATATTAATCTATCCACTCTATTTTACTCTCCATGTTTTTCATTTTTTCACCAATCCTTTCCAATTGGGATTAAAGATACTTGAGAAATTATTATTATTAGTGTTGAACATGTGAATAATCAATACATGTGTAATAATTTTAATTGGAATACATCATGTATAAAAATCATTTTTTTTATATTTTGTTGAAATGAAAGAAAATAAAATATTTACAAAATGTCAGAATTAGATTGTTGGCACTACCTCCCTAGAAACGATGCCATGTTTTAATGCATTACTATTGTGGGGTTTGGAAAAAACAATTATTTCCTAAATTAAAATGCATTAAAGTGGTCATCTAAGGTTGTATCTAGATAGGAGTGCACAACAATAAAGATATCACATTTAAATTAGAGGAAAATGTGGATGTTTTTGAAATTGTTTAATTTTTAAAACAAACTAAAGAAATGAATCAAAATAAATAAATTAAGAAAAATATTGAAAATAAATTGAAAAAGAAAGTGATTTAAAATAGTGATATGATTTGGGTGAGCAGGTTAGATTCAATTTTATAATTTCAATGCAATCATAGTTATAATTTATCTAATCCAATTATACTAAGCCGATTAAAGTGAGATTCCATGATCGATTTATCTCACTCCCTTGGTCAAATGGTGATGGTGAGAGTAAAAATTTCCAAGATCTATGCTTGGTCTAATATCCTTACTATGTGTGAGATATTTATATAAAATAACCAAAATTGACTTAGTAAATACCCAATAGAGACTTTTTTATCTCAAATAATCAAGAATATCCACTACCCCTCCCACACATACTAACAATCACCAAGTACTTCACTACTAAGCCCTGGTCTATTCCCTTATATATAAACTAGAACCTAGCAAAGGGATATAATGGTTATTGAGAAAATTAAAAATCAATAACATAATATAAATCCAAATATAACCTTACTTGATAATAAAAAAACTATTATTAGAAATTGAAATCAACTTCATAGAAGAGAGAAATAGATTTTATTCAATAAAGTGAAAGAAATCAAGCATTAAAAAGGGAAAACAAACCCTTACACAATAACTCAGAATATTAACCCTCCATGTGAAGGGTAACCATGAATAAGTGGGAATAACGATTCATTAAAAAACTAAGAATAAAAAAATAGGGAAAAAGAAAAGCATAAAATTTCTCCTCCAGAATCTATCCACCAAAATTTTGCTCCTGTTCTCTCCAATAGATGGCATAAAATCACTAAGATTCCTTATTATAAGTTGATATAAATTGAGTTTTCTCTTTAACCTCCAAATTTAATAGTCTTTTTACATGTATAAAAGATGTTACAACCTAACTAATTAATCATAATTTTTTAGGTTGAAGATACCCTAAATATTCCTCCACTTTGGCGCATTCAATAGACAAATTAATGAGTGAATTTCTCCATGAAATTTAATTTAAAAATGAAGAATCAGGTATTATTTTAAATCCGTCTATAATAAAATAACATTGTGGTATTTATTATTATTTATTCCTCATTTAATTAGGTGGGGTCCATTCTATCGATAAGAAATATTTTTCAACATGATTGTTTTTTGGGCCTGTGTAAGTTAGAATTAGCTCTAGGTCCATAAAAAGAAGTTGAATCCCAGAAAAAAAGGAATCATAAAAAAAGGTATCACTCCAATTGGATCAATATTTTAATAGTTATTCTCTAAATACATAAGTGATAAAAATTAGTTAAAATTATATAATTAAGTAATTTTCACATTTTATCCCAAAACACAAAAAATGAGAAAATGATGAAAATCAAATAAAATTATTAAATTAGAAGGGATTAAATCATTTAAATACATATGAAAAATGATGAAAATATTTTCTCTATCAATACACTCAGTCATATTGTTAGGAAAAAATAATAAATATATTTCCTTAAGAATTTTTCTACACTCACTCAACAAACTCATCAAAAATGGTTTATTTATAGGGAGAAAAGTTCTCTCCCCATGTAGATGACATCTCACCTTTATTAGATGATTTAAATAAAATAAATATAGGAGTAAATCCAATAAATATCATATATTAGTGATGGAAATTTGGTTGTACTTACATTTTTAGTATTAGTTTCTTAAAGAAGTTATCTCTAAGTGGCTTAGTGAGAAGATTAGAAATCCTCTCCTTGGATAAAACTGATTCTAGTTTTAGGATGCCTTCAGCCACCTTATATTTATGAAATGATATTTTATATCAATTTTTGTGGACCTATAGTTTAAAATATCTAATTTTACATGTAAAGTCTTTGAATATATGTAGTAATATTTTTGAGACCATGCGCTGTGATGGTGTGTGATTCTGAGGCTTGGTGAGCCTAAAATTGATGTTTGAAATATATTAAATATATTATTTGAACACAAAAATTTTTTTTAATTAAAAAGTGTAATAACTCCAAAATGGGGACATATATTGGAAATCTAAGGGCTCCATTGAGTTCATAGCATGGGTTTTACCTTAGGCATGACATAACGTTGGAGCGCATTGGATGTTCGAGTTGAGTGCAGTCATGGGTGGATTAAAAAATAAATAAAATAATTTATTTATTTTTTTTAAAAAATTTCCTTGACCTAATATTTTTCTATAAATAAGCTACTATTGAAAAATACAAGGGTTATCCACATAACCCTAGAGATTTGAGAGAGAGTGATGGAGGATCATTCTTTGATGAACAACCACCAGATCATTGATCATCAATCAGTGTGCAATGAATCTTGGGTATCTTGTTAACAACAAAAACGTAGATTCCTTCTTCACCAACGATTGATCCAAACAAATATAGTAATTTTTTATGTGGATTTATCCCTATTTTATTTTTCCTAGGATGAATACAAATTATTCAACTAACAAATTGATTCACAGATCAAGTGTATTGTAGGTATGAGTTAGATTTAACTAGGATTAGAGATTTCTATTGTTGATTATATTATATCTATTCATTTTTTTTCTAAAAAAAATGAATTGAGGCCAATACGAATATTAGATGAGGTTCATTACCCATGTCTGTGTTTTGTGAATTTCTTTCCCTGTTCTTTGTATGTTCATTATGAACAATTACTTTGACCCACGATTCATTGAATACCGAATATTAAATTGTTTCTTGACCATTATTCAGTACACATATCAATAACATAGGTACGTATGTGATCAAGGCTACATTTTTGGGACACAATGATGCTAGATGATTGATTGGTTTAGATTTTGGAAAAATCATTGTGGGGTTTTGGCGTATGAGAATGAAATGGTGTGACGATGGTGGATCCCAATCGATTTCGATGTCTAAAATCTAGCAAGAAAGTAATGGTGATAACATGTCACTCAAATACACTATATTTTATGCGATTATATACGGTAAACATAGGTGAAAATGATAGAGTATCTGACCACATAACGCTCTAATGTGTCTAGAAAATTATAGGTTACAAGATGTGTAATCCGGGATCACATGTCATATGGGACCCTCTATGTACTACTAGGATTTCCACAAAGAAGATAAATATTAAATGACATATGAAAATCATCACATGGAATGTGGCCCCACTAGGAAACTTAGCATGTGATCTAGAAGCACACTAATAGGAACCTGTTCAGGAACACAATCAAACACATGATCAGACACATGTCTAGGTTAGGAGTACACGGGTAGAGATGTGTACTTGAACATGGACATGGGCATGGGCCATGATACACAGGTAGACATAGTACTAAATATACATGTCATATACTCATATTACATGACTTTTACTTTTTTAAATATGTCTTGGATACCTTTCCCCCTTTAGCTTGGATAGGTTTCATTAGGGTGTGTTACCTTGATCCTCTTCCTGAGGGTTTAGTATAGAATCACGTCCCATGCATAGGATGGTGGTCCCAACTGAGGAAATTCAGTCTCATATAGAGTTGTTAGAATCCCTCTATTATACCTAGAGTGTTATCCTCTATCATCATTATTTCCCCTAGGTGGGGTTCTCAGAACCATCATTAACAACACTACTTGGCCTTCGATCCCCTACTAAGTGGGTTAATCCAGATTGGGTTGTTGGTATACCCCATGGACTTGGGTGTGATCCCCATATGTGTATCGATCTCTTTATACTTCCAATGTGTACTTCTTATGGTGAGACCCCACAAGAACAACATATCAGATAGACTCCACCAGTGATATCTGACTCATGGAATTTGTTCTCCTAGATGACTGTTATATGGAACCTTCAAGTAATAATTATAGGTAGGATTTACAATTATGACCTTACCTTGAGACTATGTGTTTACTATGAGTATATCTGGATTTTTTATTATATGTATAAAATTATTATTAACATATCATGTGATGATATAAGTAATCTTTATGCATAATTCTTAGTTATTTAGGGTGTCTTACTAGGTATTGTTATACTCACACTTGCATGGGATCTTCCCATACGTGTTGTGTCTTATGTAGATGACTGGCTGTTCGATGGGGTTCTTGATGCACTAGGAGAAAACATAAATTATTTTTGGGATATACTGACTACAATTCATTAAAGGATTCACATTTGACTGCAATACCCTCTTACTATTAGGTTTTACTTATTTACAGTTTTTGGCGGGCTTGTATTTGGACATTATCACTTTCTAGTATTTTTTATACTCTGATTATGGGATTAAATATGTGTATACATAGGGTATCAATTGTATTTTACATTTCATAATTGCATGGGCTTGGAGATGTGTGTGTGTACAAGTAAATTTGGATAAGGACTTCAATGTGATCATTATGCCTACTCGGTGCTGGCTGCTAGCCCCTGACCTATTGAAGGTGGGATTGGGGTAGTCACACTTGGAATATCACTAAATATGAAGGCCCCGGTGTGTCAGGTCATGAAAAATTGGTATCATAGGAGTTGTTATACATTATTATTGGAGTTTGTGAGATTGTTTTGGGTTTTATGGAAACAATTTTATGTGTTTCAAGTTCATCTCTCAGACTAGGGACTTTAGTGTTAGTGTGGTGGCTGACGTATCCCTTGACTAGGTCTTTGACTCCCTACTTGTTGACTCAGTACATGTAGGTAATGGTTGCAGGAAAAACTTTGGAACATGCATCATATACAAATGAGTTGTGGTTTCCATTTTCTTCTTGAGACATATATCCAGATATACTCATTGACCATGGTATATCATGTCTATTTTAGGATGCCTCCATGACATTTTATATCCAGGATTCACCTACAGGATCATGAGGGTGATCCCCTGAGTGATGAAGCTTCGATAAAAATACCTATTTATGTGGTGTTACTTCCATGTGGTTCACCAGTCTTACCACCACCTATTGAGTAGGATATGGTAGCGATAGTACCAATAGATGAGGTGTGCAGGATAAGTGTGCATCATGATTTTTAGCATCAGTGACCCCTCGGGTTCATGGGTGATCTAGACCCATAGGTGGCTGAGGATTGTCTTAATGTAGTGACATGAGTCTTCTGTCTCTTTAGGACCCCTACAAACCATATGGTGGTCCTAATAATGAGCCTTCTCCATGGATATGCAAGATGATTTTGTGGATTAGTGACTTTGTCATATGACGAGGTGACTCTTACATGGTCAAAATTTGAATGCCTTTTTTAGAGAGGATTTTTATAAAACTATATTGAGGGATATGAACATACAATATATTCTATATCTTCAACAGGGAATTAAAACTATGGATGAGTATTCATTTAGGTTCACTAACCTCTCTTGGTACACGATGGATATGGTGCATGATCAGTTCTTTTAGGATTAGACATTTGAGTGATGTCTACATAGAGAAATCTGATCTAGCATGATAAATTTATGCATTCTAACTTATTATGAGGTTTTGGAGTGTGCATTAGTGGTTTAGAGTTTCTTTGATGAGAAAAATAGAGAGTTAGTGCTAGAAGTGGGCACATGAGAGATGATACTTCGACAACAGGAAGATGAAAAAAAATGTAGAGACCTTAACATGCAAGAAATTTCAAGAAGCAATCCTAGGATATAGGGTCTATAGTAAAAGGATCAAAATATGGGTATAGTCATCCTATAGAGAGATGTGACACCACTCTTATGAAGGTTGGGGGTATCTTGCATGAGATTTCTTAAACTGATGTGCGACTGATATAGAAACATTGGATGGGCTGTCTAGGCAGAGGTAGTGGTAGGAGAAGACATGTCCAATGGGTGGAAAACATGGAATAATAATTGGGGGAGTAAGTGGAGGTGGCATATGTTTTGAACTATTACCACCACCATCCCCAGGTGGTCCATGCTAGGCTTAGGGAGTTGGGGGACAGGGGCGAGGGCAGTTGTAGGCAGTCAAGGCTTATGACCCAGGGGCTCCCTAGATGATATGAGGTACAATCTATGCCTTCCCTAATTTGTATATAATATTTATGGACATGGATGTGAACCACTCCTTTATTTACACTTATCTATTTTGAGACTTAGATATTTCGATTAGGCCCTTGGCTAAGCCCTTATATTTTGATACTTATACAGGAGGTGACTCTACGATCACAAACTTCTTCCAATGGTGTGACCTAAATCTTTTAGGGGAGAGTTTCCTTTGGGATCTATTCATAGTAGTGATAAGGTATTATGACATCATCTTATGTATGGATTGGTTATCTATAGTTCATTTCTAGATAGATTATTTTAGATATAGGATGTGGTGTGTTAATAGTGATGGTATGATGTTTTCTTTTATGGGTGAAAAGGAAACCTAGGTAGAGTAGAATAGACTCATGTGTAGGAATGTGCAACTAATTACACACAATTTGGATAGCATGAACCTTGGTGCAGTGGATGCTATGAGTTTTTAGTTTCCTATAGTGGTGGCAGAGTACGAAGATGTCTTTCCTGAGGACATTCCATGATTACCTCCCCACCAAGAGATAGACTTATACATTTATCTAGACCCAAGGATGACCCTAATATCTACACCAAAATATTGTATGGTTCCCATATAGCTTAATTATATGAGGGTGAAATTATAGTACTTATAGAGGAATGAATTTGTGAGGTCCAGTGTTTAACCCTAAGTATCCTCTATGTTGTTCACCAAGAAGGAAGACGAGATATTAAGGTTATTTTTGAACTACCATTGCCTAAACCAGGTGACTATGAAGAATAAGTATCTACTATCAAGGATTTATGATCTCTTCTATTAGTTGAGAGGGGAATGGTGGTTATTGAAGATTGACCTCAGATTAGGCTATCACCAGTTGCGACTACGAGATGCAGATATACTGAAGATGACTTTTTGATTATGTTATGATCACTATGAGTACTTGGTGATGATTTTTGGAATGAATAAATACATGAAAGTGTTCATGGGACTCATGAACATGATATTTTAACCTTTATTAGATCAATTTGTGGTTGTCTTAATCAATGAAATCCCAGTGCACTCGACGTCCAAGGTGGAGCATGTAATAAACTTGAGGATGGTCTTGGACATACCCCAAGAGTACCATATTTATGGGAAGCTCTCAAAGTTCAAGTTCTAGATTTAGGAGGTCCACTTCATGGGACATGTTATCTTAGGAGATGATGTAGTAGTAGACTTGATAAAGGTTGAGGTAGTGTTCTCTTGGGATCCACCCAAGAGCGTGATAGAGGTGTAGTTCTTTTTTTGGGTTGGAAGGATAATATCAGATATTTGTACCCAATTTCTCCAGAATATCAGTTCCCTTGATAGATTTTATCCAAAAGGGGAATCCTTTCATGTGGATGGAGAGGTTATAGTAGAATTTACATAATTTTAGGTAGGTATTGATGACCGATTCCATCTGGATATTTCCAAAGGAGACGTTGAGTACATAGTGTTCTATAATGCATCAGAGACTGATCTTGGTTGTGTTTTGATGTAGATGTAGGTAGTGATTCCCTATGGTTCATGTTAGTTGAGATCACATGAGCAGAACTACTCAACCCATGATCTTGAGTAAGTAGCAGTAGTCTTCATACTAAAGATGTGGTGACACCACCTTATGAGTGAGCAGTTTATTATCTATTATGATCACAAGATTCTTAAGTATATCTTATCTTAGAAGGATATTAACTTGATATAGAGGTTATGAATAGAGTTCCTTTAGGATTATGAATATGATATTTTCTATAATTCTAGTAAGGGGAATGTGGTATTAGATTCTCTCAGTAGGAGATCTTGTTCACATTTACAGAGTGAGGTATCAGATTAGTTGGCCTCATTATAGTTATCCTTAGTGGATAGTGATGGTTTAACTTATCTTAAATCAATGGTTGTTATCCCACTACTTCTATAGTGAGTTAGGTATGCCCATCATGAAGATACTAACAATAAGACACTATGTACTTAGATATCCACTAGACATGCTCCTGATGTATTTTCTAAAGGTAGGGGGAATATTATCCTTTTCAAAGGAAGTATGATGAAACCAGTGACATTATTGAATGGAGTTCTAAGGGATTTTTATATATCTCCTTTGGTGGTACATCCAGGTTCAATGATGATGCACCAGGACATATGATATTAGTTTTTTTGGATAGGGATGAAGAAGGGAGTTGTAGACTTCATCTCTCAATTCATTACTTTTCAGTAGGTGAAGGTTGAGACATAGGTTAAAAAAGGTTTAGCTCAACCCCTTGAGTTACTAGAGTGGAATTGGGATGGGATATATATGGACTTTATTAAGGGGTTAATATGGACATCTATAGGGCACAATTCCATATTGGTGATCCTTGACCAACTTACCAAGTCAGACCAATTCCTAGCTATCTGAGATCAGAGTTTCATAGAAAGAGCAGGATGCCTCTATGTGTAGGAGATAGTATGGTTCCATAGATTTCCCTTGATTATCACTTTTTATTGTGATGATCACTTCACATCTCGATTATGGAAGGGATTACAAGAATCCTTTGATACACAGTTATAATTGATCACATCTTTTCACCCCAGACTGATGGCTAGACTGAACGGATCATTCAGGTCTCAATGGATATGCTGCGAGATTTCATGTTAGACTTTGGATATAGTTTCAAAGATCAAATACCATTTTTGGAGTTTTCATATGAAAAAAATAAAATTCCACTATCATTATGGCACCGTTCAAGGCCTTGTATGGGAAACCCTTTTGGTCACCACTATGCCGAACCGACCCAGGAGAGTCAACAATTATCGGCCCAGAGTTAGTGTTATACATGATAGAGAAAGTGTAGATTATTTAGGAGTAGATCGGGGCTGCATAAAGCCATAAAAAGTATTATACATACCGATGATGGAGGCCTTTGGAGTTTGACTAGGGATACCATGTCTTTCTGTGGGTTTCACCTCAACGTGGGTCACAGAGATTTGACTATGGTATCAAGTTATCTCTAAGATTCATTGGCCATTTCTATATACCAATTAGATTTGGTGAGGTTCGTTAGGTCCAAAAGGGGCCTAGATACCCTAGGGGGGTGAATCAGGGTATTTATATTATTTTATGAATTCTTCCTACCCCACTAGATCTTGACTTATTTATTATAAGGGTAACTTTTTTTTGAACTGAAGTGTTAATTATGATCTTATTCTTTCCTTTTTATCTGATGATGATGCTTTGAATGTAATGTATAAAATAAAGCACAAGGACACAATTATTTTTACTTAGTTCACCCTCATTGTTCTACATCCAAGGATCATACAATGGTGATTTGGTGATTGTACCAAATTCACTAAGGATCACTACCAATAATGATGTTCAAGCTAGATCTTTTATGCCCAGGATCACAGCCTTTACAATGTTTAGGGTCTGCTCACTACTTTCCCAAGGTCACTCCCTATGTCTCTTCCTCTGGATCACTACTGATGGGAAGGATCACTATCTTCCTCTTCCTTCACTCACTTATCTTGGAAGGGATTCAAACATAGTTTATAAACTTGTAGGTCCCTTCATTATCTCAAATGAATGCACCCTCCACTATATGTAGATGCTATATAGAATTCCAACTTTCATTCACTAATGAATATCACTTTACCATATATTCACTGGGTAATCCCTTTCAAATAATATTCACTATGCACACTACCTTCACAAAAATATCTCTTTTGCGAAGCCCCTTCATGGAGCTCTTCACAAAGATAAAAAACTATTCACAAAAATAATTTAATTTCACAAAACTCAAAATAGTCGGTTGGATTTTATATCCTTCAATAAGAACTTTCATTTTCCAAAAAATCACTTTGACTTCACGAAGAAAATCTATTTTTAAAAGCTCAGAACATTTGGTAGTATTATAAAGCCTTTGTGAACTTCTTCGCATACCAAATTCGTGAAAAACTTCATGAATCCAGAGCCTTATTATTTTTGTTAAGTTTAGATGATCTTCTGAAGGGGGGTAGAGGCCTATTTATAGGCATTCCCACTGATTCCAGAACCTTCCAGCCATGTCATCACCATTTCAAAAAGCTCCATATTTTCCTTTGTGGTGATCCCTATTTCGCGAAGCTCCATGAAAATTTCTCCTTCGTGATTCTCATCGTAATCACAAAGAGTTTTGTCAAAAACCATTGTGGTGTTCACAAAGATTGTTCATAACCATGTATACCACCATCATAAACCTTAGCATCTTCACAAACCACCCTTCATGTACTCCCTTTCTTAGTGAAACTTATGCCTTAGCCATATTTTCATAAGTCCTTCAAGGAAATACACTTTCGTAATGAAATCCTTAATTCAATTCATAATTGTGGATATTTCCATCACAAACCTTCACGCCTTTGATAACCACCCTTCGTGAAACCCCAATCTTCGCAAAATTCATGCCTTTTCCATATTTTTACTAGGCCTTCATAGAAATAAACTTTTTCAATGATTATTGTAATCACATATATCATTGTCAAAAAATTTCTCACCTTCACAAACCACCCTTTTTGAAAACCCAGTATTCGTGAAATTAATGACTTTTCGATATTTTTATATGGCCTTCAGGGAAATCCACTTTCGGGAAGATTTGTTGTAATCGTGAAGATCACCATAATTTTTTTTCACCTTTGAAAAACACACCTAGAAAAGGCAATCCTCAAAAAATTAAAGCCTTTACCATATTTTGATGAGATCTTCAAAAAAATCCACATTTCATGATGCTTGGACAAACTCTAAATTTTGGTCCCCAGAAATTTAGCAAACACAAGGAAACGACATCACCTTGGATATGAAATTTTTTGTATTGATTACAAGGCATTCATTATTTCATCTTGGGTCTTTGTTAACATATTTTGTGAAAAATATCTCTATACTCCACAACATACCTTTAAAACTCGCTTTGTCAACAAATACAATCAACCCAAAAATGATTCAATGTTACCTTGAGGTATTTTTTCCCAACAATCACCCCTTTTGGGTTTGTTGACAACTTATTCATGATTTGATACCTATTTATAGTTCCATTCATCTTCAACCACCATTCACTTCATGTAGTTTAGATAAAAATCAAAGACTTACTCAACACACACTCTAAGCCCACATGAGTAATGATTGGCATGAGAAACAAGAGTATTATGAAAAGTTCATCAACGAATCACTTCAATCTTGATACCAATTCTTTAAACCAAACAACTGATTTCATCATGAACCTTAACTGTCATGATATATATCCTCTGATCGATCACATCTAGCATCGTCATATTTAATACTCCTAATCCCCATATCTTGTTGCTCCCTCTATCTTGCTGCTCCACCTGTCAGCTTCTCCCTATGTCTTGACTAAGTCATTTTATCCCTTTTCATAGTCACAATTTCTCCTCCTTGAATAATCACACTTTCTCCCCCTTTGTTAACAAACCCAAAGGTCACTCCTTTGTGGTCTGCAAAAAGGTAAATAATATAGATAAGAACATTTTGGAAAAACACACCATACCTCAGGGAGAGGGGGTGTCCCATATCCATACCTTTTCAAGTGTAGGGAGTCAACTAAACTCCAAGATCCAGTTGATGCCTCTCAAATGCATCTTTAGGTAAGGACTTTTTCAGAATGTCTACAACCTATAGTTTGGTAGGAACATACTCTAACTTCACAAGACCTTTCTCCACTTTATCCTTGATAAAATGATATTTGATTTCAATGTTCTTTGACCTTGAGTGATGGATGATATTTTTTCTAAGATTTATAGCACTTGAATTATCACAATGGACTCCAAGAAGAGATTTCACTTCAGTTCCCATATCCTTAAGATATTGCTTCATCCACAACAACTAATTGTATGCTTGAGTGGCTGCAATATGTTCATCTTCTACAGTGCTCAATGAAGTTCAATATTGTTTCTTTCTTAGCCAATAAATACACAATCCTCTAAGATAGAAAGCACCTCCTGACATTGATTTTCTATCATCTGCTGAACTGACCTAATATGAATATGTATATCCCAATAACTCTTATTGAGATTTTTAATTATACATCAAATAGAAATCCATAGTTCCCTTGATATAATGAATTATTATTTTCACTAAAAGAATGTAACTTTCATTGTATTTTCTTTGATATCTCCCTACGTGGTAGGTGGAAAAGGAAATATCTGGTCATGTTTCTATTAAGTACAACATAAATCAAATGATCTACCTATATTCAGTGAAATTAATTTATTTTTCATCATCATCCCATGATTGTTTCATCTAGGTATCCATCAGAGTTGTCATTTTCAAATGCTTCCTCAAAACTTTTAGGATCTACCCTAAAAAACAATGCTTGTTGTAGAGTCTTAATCCTCATTGTCTGCACTAGAACTTTATGATCACTAGTGATGTTATGTTTGTCTATTTTAGCTATGATATTTGTATTTCATGATGATATAGATTTTACTTGCTCCTACTCATCATCAATATCTTCTTCTGAATCATCCTTTTTTTACTTCTACTCTCCCTGATTCTCTTACCTCCTCGTCAATTTCATCATACAATTAGTCACTATATTGTTGATGATTTTGTTCATTATCTACTAAAATGACATCATTAATTTAAAATATTTTTTCTAGATCCTTGTTGAACCATTACCACTATTCTATCGTAGATTCCTGGTATCCTGAAAATGATCATCTGATACCGTATTGTTAGACCAAATTTGATAATCACAAAATACAAGAGTTTTTCTGCTTCTCCCCTAATCAGTCTTCTTGATGTCAGACAACATAAACGTTTATCCTTCATATCCCTTTGAGATATTTCATTTTATTAGGAGATATAATGCACCCCCTATGATAAGAAACTCTTCCAGTTGTTGGGTCAAATGTTTATACCCAAAAAAATATTCTTCTCTTACATTATTTCTTCACATATGAAACTTAATAATGATCCATAAAAAAACATTTAATCCTACAGAGTTGTAACTCAATGTAGGAAACACGAGATAAATTTAATAACACAATCACTATACATTATTCCCAATTACTTCTTTTCTTATTCAAATATAATAACTGATTTGAATCGGTTGACATTCTGGAGCACATCACATCACCACTTTTCATCTTTTGATGTGACTTACCCTTGGATAGTATCTCCATAAAAACCTAAAACACATGAACATCATTTAATATCTTTTAAAAACATAGGGATAAGGGATTCTCTAGAATCCTCAAGAAGAGGATTGTTGCCGATCATGATGGATCAACCCTTTGATACTTTCTTGAAAAGCATTGTACTCTTTTTATGCTTGTTCCAACTCCTTATACAATATCAACTATTTTGGACATATGAATAACCATTATTTACCCACATTTTGAGTCTTCTTATGATATTTGGGTTCTGTGGGTTTACCCATTTTTACAATTTGGGGTTTATACCCACTAGTATAAATTTCCATACTTGGTGCTCCACTAATATGCCATTTTCATGATGCTTTCTCTAAGAAGGAATATTTTCACAAATTTTCTGCTCTTGATTCTTCCCCCATTGGAGAGAACATTCCACTACCTTCACTTATAGACTTGTTCCATGGCATCCGAGTTTTTTGAGACATTCATTGTTTATTTTTCTTTTATCAGCTTCCTGAGTCACCATAATATTTATTTCTAGTGGTGGGTTATTCACTGAACATAAATTCTTTTTACCCATAACTAGAGTGGTCTCTCTCTTCTTCTTCCAGGTTGGTTCACATTTATTATAATAGATCTGTTGTGAGTGTAATAGAGGAGGTGCTTGATAAACCTTTTTATGATCTCCTTGTGTTTCCCTTGAGGCTGTAAACCTAATTTTCAATTTATCATTTTTTATTCTAGTATAGGCTTTCTTATTATACACCACTAGAGTCAAAGATCTCATTTTGAGTTCCTTGTCCTTACCTGATTTCTTCCCACCAAAATATTTTTTTGAATGCCTATGATTCTAACATATAAAACATCTCCAGTTAAAAACATACCTCATGTCATAATTTCTTGGTTGAGATGTTGATACATCTTGAGTTTTTCTTCTTACATTGATCTGCTGGGATTCTTGACACAAACTCATGGTGTGTCCCATTATTCCACAATAATAGCATCTAATGGATGCTTTCTTCTGAGAGACTATTCTTTCATAGTTTTCAAGATTCTTTTGCTTATTATCAGATTTGGGAATATTTTTGCCTTTAAATTTTGAAATATAGTCCAAGGATTTAGAATGAAAACAAGAAGTATGACCATCCATCCCACATAAATAGCACATGATCTCATAAATTAATGTATAAGTTCTTTTAGGTCTATGTTCATTACCTACATGACTTTTATTATTTTTGGAACTATTCACAACTCTCTTTCTATCATGCATGAGATAGGGTTTATCATATCTAATTCTAGATTTTCCGAAACTTCATGGACTTTGGGATGAGACAATCCTTTCATGTTTCTCATCATAAATAACATATTTTCAATTAATTTCATTATAACCTACCAAGGGATAGTAAAATAGTAAGTGAAAATCATCTTTCAATTTGGTATTTCCTTTGGCATTAGATTTCTCCACTTCTTTCTTGATTGATTCAATCTCTTATTCCAATTTTTGGATCTTCTTATCCCTTGATTCAAGTTAATCATTCATTTCCCTCTTGAGATTCTTCCCTTTAGTCATCAAATCTTCCAATTCCTATGTGATCTTATCCACCATGTCACTTTTCTCCTTTATATCAAATTTTTCTTAAGAAACAAAATTAGAACACCATGTATTATATTGTTACAACCTTTGGTTCTTCTGAACTAGTTCAGAAAAATGTGTAGAAAGATCATCATTTCTGGGTTTCAGATTCTGAATTTCATCTGACTTCCGATTTTCTTCATTTTCATCAGCATTTGGTTTTTCTATATTTCTAGACATCTTTTTCAGTTCTTCTACTTTAGAATCATTCTTCTCCCTCAGATTAGTATCCAAATCAACGAGCCTTTACTTAAACATCTTTTCTTGTTGACCTCAATTTCCAGTGCTTGGATCCAGATATCTTTATATTTAATTTTCTCATCTAGTTCATCATCCAATTTCTTTGTCTCATGGAAAACTTCCACTTTTCTCCTTCTTGGAGTTTATTGATACTCAGTGGTTTCAACATCGCTTGAAATTTAAAGTTATTCACTGTATGATTTATCCAAACCATTATTTTGTTCACTAGTTGATTCCTTCAACTCAATAACAATTTTTCAATAGACACTTCCACACCAAGGAGTACCACCTAACTTCTACTTCTTCTTCAAAGTTCTTCCCTTTTCCATGGCACACCAAGATAAGAGCAGACTAAATCTTTAACTTTAGAAATCGACTAAACCAAGTATGAGAAAACAAATCTAATAAAATAAACCTATTCCTTGATACCAATTGTTAGGTCCAAAAGGGACCTAAATACCCTGAGAGGGAGGGAGGGGGGGGGTAGTGAATCAGGGTATGTATATTCTTTTATGAATTCTTCCTACCCCACTATATCTTTACCTATTTATTATAAGGGTCACTTTGTTTGAACTAAAGTGTTAATGATGATCTCATTATTTCCTTTTTTATCTGATGATGATGCATTGAATGTAATGTAGAAAATCAAGCATAATGACACAATTATTTTTACTTGGTTCACCCTCACCAGGCTACATCCAAGGAACATACAATGATGATGTGCCAATTGTACCAAATTTACTACGGCTCACTGCCAATAATAATGTTTGAGTTAAATATTCTATGCACAAGATCACATCCTTTACAAAGTTTAGGGTCTTCTCACTACATTCCCATGGTCACTCCCTATGTCTCTTCCTCTAGATCACTATGAGTGGGAAAGATCACCATCTTCCTCTTCCATCACTCATTGCTATTGTAAGGGATTCAAACATAGTTTATGGAGTTTTAGGTCCCTTCATTATCTCAAATGAATGAATCCTCCATTGTATATAGATGATCTATTGAATTCCAACTTTAATCCACTATTGACTATCACTTTGCCACAGATTCAATGGGAAACCCCTTTCAAATTCTATTCGCGATGCACACTGCCTTCGTGAAAATCCCACTTTCGCAAAGCCCCTTCGCAGAGCTCTTCGCGAATATCAAAAATTATTCGTGAAACTCATTTACTTTTATGAAACTCAAAATAGTTAGTTGGATTTTATAGCCTTCAATAAGCTCTTTCCATTTCCCAAAAATCACTTTTCCTTCATGAAGAAATTATATTTCACAAAGCTCAGAACATTTGGTTGGCTTTTAAAGCCTTCAAAAACTTCTTCGCATACCACCTTCGCAAAAACCTTCATGAATCTAGAGACTTAGGATTTTTGTTAAGTTTATATGCTCTTCTGAAGGGGGTATAGGCCTATTTATATGCATTTACACTAATTCCAGAACCTTCCAACCACATCATCACCATTTCACGAAGCTCTCTATTTTCTTTCGCAATTCTCCATATGTCACAAAGCACCATGAACATTTTTCTTTCATGATGATCATCATAATCGTGAAGAGTTCCATCAAAAAACTTCATGGTGTTTGTAAAGCCTATTCATAACCACGAAGACCACCATTAAAAATATTCTCATCTTCACGAACTACCCTTTGAAAACTCCCTTTCTTTGAGAAACTTATTCCTTAGAAATATTTTCCAAAGTCCTTAAATGAAATCCACTTTTGTGATGAAATCAGAAATTCAATTCATAATCATGGTGCTATCCACCAAAAACTTCCTGCCTTTGCGAACCACCCTTTGTGAATCCCTAGTCTTCACAAGATTCATGACTTTTTCATATTTTTTCTAGGCCTTCATAGAAATCCACTTTTTCAATGATTTTAGTAATCACATATATCACCATAAAAAATTTTTGCACCTTCATGAAACACCCTTTGCGAACACCTAGTCTTCACAAAATTCATGCCTTTTCCAAATTTTTATAAAGACTTCAGGGAAAACCACTTTCATGATGATTTTTCATATTCATGAAGATCGCCATCAAAAATTTCTGCGCCTTTGAGAAACACACCTCGAAAAGACCATCTTTATGAAATTCAATCCTTTACCATATTTTAATGAGGTCTTTAAGAAAATACACTTTTCATGATGCTTGAAAAAACTCAAAAATTTTGTCCCAAAAATTTGGCAAACACTGGGAAACGACGTTACCTTGTGTATACAATTTTCTGTACCGCTTCTAGGGAATCCATTATTTCATCTTGGGTCTTTGTTAACATATCATATCAACAATATCTCTGTAATCCATAAAATACCTTTGAAACTCACAATGTCAGCAAACACAATCAACCCAAAAATGTTCAATGTTACCTTGAGGGATTTTTCCCAACAATATCCCCCTTTGGGTTTGTTGAAAACTCATTCATGATTTAATAACTATTTATAGCTCCATCCATATTCATCCACCATTCGCTTCACGTGATTTAGATAGCAATCAAATACTTACTCAAAACACACTCTAAGCCCACATGATTAAATTTCGGCATGAGAAACATGAGTATTATGCCAAGTTCATCAATGAATCACTTCACTCTTGATACCAATTATTGAAACCGAACAACTGCTTTCATCATAAACCTTAGCTATCATGATATATATCCTTTGATCGATCATGTCTAGAATCATCATATTTAATACTCCTACTCACCATATCTTGTTTCTCCCCTATCTTACTACACCACCTGTCAGCTTCTCCCTATGTTTTTACTAAGACATTTTCTCCCTTTTCATAGTCACAATTTCTCCTCCTTAAATTGTCACACTTTCTCCCCCTTTGTCAACAAACCCAAAGGTCACTCCTTTGCATCCTAAATTAAGGTAAATAACACAGATCATCATATTTGGGAAAAAACACATAATACCTCCTGGAGAGGGGGTGTCCCACATACACACCTTTTCAAGTACAGGGATTCTAATAAACTCCAAGAGCCAGTCGATGCCTCTCAAATGCATATTTGGGTAAGACATTTGTTAGAATGTCTACAACCTATAGGTTTTTAGGCACATACTCTAACTTCACAAGCCCTTCATCCACTTTCTCCTTGATAAAATGATATTTTATTTCAATTTTCTTTTTTCCTTGAGTGATGGATGGTATTTTTATGAGATTTATAGTACTTGAATTATCATAGTGGATTCCAATAATAGATTTCACTTCAGCTCTTATATCCTGAAGCTACTTCTTCATCCACAGTAACTACGTGCATGGTTAAGTGGATGAAATATATTCATCTTCTGCAGTTCTAAATGAAATGAAATATTTCTTCTTGTTTATCCAATAAATACACAATCCTCCAATATGGAAATAACCTCCTGACATTGATTTTCTATCATCTACTTAATTGTCCCAATATGCATCTGTATATCCCAATAACTCTTGTTGATATTTGTTATTATAAATAAAACCTTAATCTATAGTTACTTTGATATAACAAAGTATTATTGTCACTAAAAGCATGTGACTTTATTTGGGATTACTTTGATATCTTGTTGTGTGGCATGTGGCAAAGAAAATATCTGTTCATGTCACTGTTAAGTACAATATACATCCAATGATCTGCCTATATTCTGTGATATTAATCACTTTGTTGTCATCATACTGTGATAGTTTCATCAGGGTAGCCATCAGAGTCATCATTTTCTGCTTCTTCCTCTAAACATTTAGGCTCTACCCTAAAAAACAATTCTTGTTGTAGAGTCTTCATCCTCCTTGTCTGCACTGGTGCTTTCTGATCACCAATGATGTTCTGTCAGTCTATTTTAGATCTGATCCTTGGATTTCATGGTGATATATATTTTACTTGATCATTCTGATCATTAATATCTTCTTCTGAATCATACTTTTTCACTTATACTCCCCCTGAGTCTCTTACCTTCTCATCAATTTAATCAGACAACTAGTCACTATATTGTTTAAGATTCTTTTCATTATCTAGTATAGTGACATCATTACTTTCAACTACTTTTCCCAGCTCCTTGTTGAACCATTTACACTATTCTCTCATAGCTTCTTGGAATCCTAAAAATGATCATCTAATACCATATTGTTAGAATAAAATTGATAATAAAAAAATAAAGGAGTTTTTCTACTTCTCCCCAAACTGGTATTCTTGATGTCAAACAACATAAATGTTCATCCTTTATATTCCTTTGAGATCTTGCATCTGATTAGGAGATAGAATGATCCCCTATGATATGAAACTCTTCTAGTTATTAGGACAACTATTTAGACCCACAAAAATTATTCTTCTCTTGTATCATTTCTTCACATATGACACTTAACAATGATCCACCAACAAAACCTCTAAGCCTAATAAGTTGTAACTTGACATAGGAAATAAGAGATAAAGTTAATAACACAATAACTATCCATTGTGCTCGATTAATTCCTTTCTTCTTCAACTCTGATAACTGATTTGAATCATTTGACATTCTAGAGCACATCACTTCACCACTTTGCATCTTTTTATGTGACTAACCCTTGGATTATATCTCCCAAAAAAAGTGAAACACATGAACATCAGTTAATAAAATTTAAACACATAGGGATAGGGGATTCTCTAGAATCCTCAAGAAGAGGATTGTGGTCGATCCTGATGGATCAACCCTTTGACACTTTCTTGTAAAGAAATGTACTCTTTCTATACTTGTTCCAACAGCCTATCCAACTTTAGCTATTCTGGACATATGACTAAACAATCTTTACCCACATTTTGAGTCTTCTTATAATATTTGTGTTATGTAGTTTTGACAATTTTCACAATTTGAGGTTTATACCCACTAGTAGAAATTTATATCCTTGGTGCCCCTCTAATATGCCATTTTTCATGATGCTTTATATGAGAAGGAATATTTCCATGAATCATATTCTCTTGATTCTTCCCCCATTGGAAGGAACATCCCTTTCCATCACTTGTAGACTTATGATATGACATTTGAGTTTGTTGAGACATTAAATGTTCATTTTTCTTTTATCAATTTTCTAACTCACCGCACTATTTCTTACTGGTGGTGGTTTCTTCTATGGACATACATTATTCTTACCCACAACTGGAGTGGTTTCTACCTTCTTATTCCAGGTTAGTTCAAATTTATTCCAATAGATCTGTTGTGAGTGTAATAGAAGAGGTGCTTGATATAAATTTTTATGATCACCTTGTGTTTCCCCTAAGGCTGTAAACCTATTTTTTCAATTTATCATTTTTTATTCCAGTATAGGCTTTCTCGTTATACACCACCGGCGTCGAAGATATCCTTTTGAGTTACTTATCCTTATCTTCTTACTTCTGACTATAATATTTTTCCAAATGACCTTGATTAGAACATATAAAACATATTCTATTAAAAAAATACCTCATGTCATAATTTATCGGTTGAGATATTGATACAGCTTGAGTTTTTCTTCTGACATTGAGATAATGGGTTTCTTGACACAAACTCCTGGTATGTCCCATTATTCCACAATAAAAAAATCTGATCGATGCTTTCTTATGAGATACTATTATTTCAGATTTATCAAGAGGCTTCTTCTTATTCTCAGATTTGGGAATATTTCTACCTTAAAAATTTGAAATATAGTCCAAGGATTTAGAACAAAAACTTGAAGAATGACCATGAATCCCACAAAAATATCACATGATGTCGTCACTTCCTGTATAAGTCCTTTCAGGTCTATTTTCATCACCTACATGACTTTTCTTATTTCTGGAACTATTCAGAGATCTCTTTCTATCATGCATGGGAGATGGTTTATCATATACAATTCTAGATTTTCACAAATTGAATGGACTCTAGGATGAGGAAATCCTTTAATGTTTCTCATCATAAATAACATATTTTCCTTTCATTTCATTATCACCTACCAAGGGATAGTCATATAGTAAGTGAAAATCATCTTTCAATTTGGGATTTCCATTGGAAGTAGATTGCTCCACTTATTTATTGATTGATTATATCTCTTCTTCCAATTGTTGGATCTTCTCATCCCTCTATTCAAGTTGATCATTCAGTTCTCTCTCGAGATTCTTCCCTTTAGTCATATCATCTTCCAATTCACATGTGATATTATCCACCATGTCAATTTTCTCGTTTATATTAAATGTTTCTTAAGAAAAAGAATTGGAAAAGATTGTATTCTCTTGTTGTAGACTTGGTTCTTATGAAATAGTTCAGACAGCTCTATAGTAAGATCATCATTTCTAGATTTCAGATTCTAAATTTCATCTGAATTTTTATTTTCTTCATTTTCATCATCTTTTGGTTTTTCTAGGTTTCTAGACATCTTTTTCACTTCTTCTGCTTGAGAATCATTCTTCTCCCTCAGATTAGTAGCCACATCAATAATCCTTTAACTTAGACCTCTTAGCTTGTTGATATCTATTTTCAGTGCTTGGATCTAGATATATTTTGATTTAATATCTTCATGTAATTCCTGAGCCAATTTCTTTATCTCATTGACAACTTCAACTTTTCTTTTTCTTGAAGTGTCTTCATGCTCAGTGGTTTCAACATCACTTGAAATTTCATTTTATTCACTATATGATTTATCCAAATCATTATTTTATTCACTAGTTGATTCATTCAACTGAATAACACTTTTACATAGACACTTCCACACCAAGGAGTGTCGCCCGACTTCTGCTTCTTCTTCGAAGTTCTTCCCTTTTCCACGACACACCAAGATAAGAGCAGATTGAATTTTTGACTTCAGAAATCAATTGAACCAAGTCCAAGAAAATAAATATGATAAAAGAAATCTATTCTATGATACCAATTTTTAGGTACAAAAGGGTCATAGATACCATGGGGGGTGAATCAGGGTATGGATATTATTTTATAAATTCTTCCTATCCCACTAGATCTTGACCTCTTTATTATAAGGGTCAATTTGTTTTCACTAAAGTGTTAATGATGATCTTATTCTTTTATTTTTTATCAAATGATGATGCTTTGAAATTAATGTAGAAAATAAATCATAAGGAAACAACTATTTTTACTTGGTTCACCCTCACTGGGCTATATCCAAGGAACATACAACAGCCATGTTTCAATTGTACCAAATTCACTAAGTCTCACTACCAATAATGATGCTTGGGCTAGATCTTATCTACACATTATCATAGCCTTTACAAAGTTTAGGTTCTTCTCCATGCATTCCCAAGGGTCACTCCCTATGTCTCTTCCTTAGGCTCATTACCAGTGGGAAGGATCACTGTCTTCCTCTTCCTTAACTCACTGCTCTTGGAAGGGATTCAAACACAATTTATGGACTTGTAGGTCCCTTAATTACCTCAAATTAATACATCCTCCACTGTATATAGATTATCTATTGAATTCCAACTTTCATTCACTGATGAATACCAATTTACCATAGATTCACTGGGAAAACCCTTTCAAATACTATTCATGATGCACACCATCTTCACGAAAATCCCTATTTCACGAAGCCCCTTCACAAAGATCTTCACGAAGATCATTTAGTCTTCACGAAACTCATTTACTTTCTTGAAACTCAGAATAATCGGTTGTATTTTATAGCCTTAGTAAAGCTCTTTCCTTTTCCCAAAAATCACTTTGCCTTTGCAAAGCAATTCTACTTCACAAATCTCAGTACATTTGTTTTTTTAAAGCCGTTACAAACTTCTTTGAATACCACCTTCATGAAAACCTTCATGAATCTAGAACCTTAGGATTTTCATTAAGTCTTGATGCTATTTTGAAGGGGGCAGAGGCTTATTTATAAGTGTTTCTACTAATTCCAGAACCTTCCCGCCACGTCATCACCATTTCACAAAGTTCCCTAATTTCCTTCGCAACACTCCCTATTTCACAAAGCTCCATGAAAATTTTTCCTTTTCTATTCCTATAATAACCATGAAGAGTTCCATCAAAAACCTTCATGGTGTTCATGAATCCTATTTATAACCATGAAGACCACCATCAGAAACCCTCACATCTTCGCAAACCACCCTTTGCAAACTACCTTTCTTTTAAAAAATTATGCCTTATCCATATTTTCAGAAGTCCTTCAAAGAAATCCACTTTCATGATGAAATCCATAATTCAATTCATAATCATGGAGATATCTGTCACAAACCTTCAAACCTTCATGAACCACCATTTTTGAAACCCCATTCTTTGAAAAATTCATTCCTTTTCCATATTTTTACTAGGCCTTCACGGAAAACCAATTTCACAATGATTGTCATAATTTCATAGATCACCAAAAAAAACTTTCACGCCTTCATGAGCCAAACTTTGCAAAAACCCAGTCTTTGTAAAATTCATGCCTTTTCCATATTTTTATATGGACTTTAGGGAAATCCACTTTTTCAAAGATTTGTTGTAATCACAAAGATCATTATTAAAAGCTTTTTCACCTTTGAAAAACACAACTCGAAAATCCCATATTCATAAAATTAAAGCCTTTACCATATATTTATGAGATCTTCAAGAAAATCCACTTTTCGTGATTCTTGTAAAAAGTCCAAATTTTGGTCCCCAAAAATTTGACAAACACTTGGAAACAACATCACCTTGTGTATGCAATTTTATGTACTGCTACCAGGGAATCCATTCTTTCATCTTGGGTCTTTGTCAACATATGATGTCAAAAATATCTCTATACTCCACAAAATACCATCTAAACCCTCTTTTTTAACAAACATAATCAACCCAAAAATGCTTCAATATTACCTTGAGGTATTTTTTACCAACAAGGTGGTTTATCACTTGGCTCTACCCCTACTATTGGACCTTGTAAATGAAATCTTCCATTCACCGCATATGAGGAGGTACGTGCATGTCTCATCACATGTTATCGATTAGGGATAGCTGGACATTGAGTATGGAGATACTTTCTCATAGTACCCAATATAGATTGAGAATTAGTAGGAGAATATCCTCCATGGGTGAGTGATTTCTTTAGTGTGTATCCAGTGGAAACATAGGAATCTTCAGGAGAGTACCTATGAGTGGGAGTCCCAGATGTGTACTCAGTACCCACATCTCTTTGTGTAGTATTTTTTTCTTTTCAGAACATAAATACCTAAAGTGGGGTGAATGTAACCTCTTTTTTTCCATATAAAGCCTTCAAATATATCTATAAATATTTTCAGGACTAGGCACTGAGACAACATGTGATTTTGAGTCCCAGTGAGCCCAATTTTTTTTTTTGAAATATATTAAATATATTATTTGATCTCAAGTATAGTTTTCTTGAAAAATTGGAATAACTCCCAAATGGGGACTCAAATTTAAAATCTGAGGCTTCCATTGAGTTTATAATGTGGGTTTTACCCTAGGCGTGACATAAACTTGGTGGGAATTAGGCATTCAGGTTGAGCACATATGTGGGAAGATTAATAAGTAAATAAAATAATTTATTTATTTTATTAAAAAAAATTCCATGACCTAATATTTTTATATAAAAATTATTCTATGAAAAGATACTAGGGATATCTATATAACCCTAGTTATTTGAGATATATAATTAAAGGATAGTTCTCATATGGAAAACCAAAAGATCATGGATCGTCAATTGGTGTGCAACAAATGTCAAGGATATTTCCAATGATAATTACACAAATTCATTCTTCACTAGAAATTAACCCAAACTAAGGTAGGAATTTTTTATTTGAATTTATTAGCGTTTGTTTTTTTTCCTACAATGAATGCGAATCAATCAACTAACGAATTGATTCTTGGATCGACCGTATTGCGGGTACAGGTTATATTTATCCGAGATTGGGGATTTCTATTATTGATTATATTATATCTCTTTGTTCATTATTAGAATAGAAATTATTTGAGGCCAATATGAACATTGGACAAGGTCTATTCCTCATTTTTTTGTTTTCTGCATTTCTTTATCTATTCCTCACACATTTATCATGGAAAAATCCTTTGGACTTTAGTTTTATGAATTCCCAATATTAGATTGTTGCATGACCATTATTTAGGGAAATGAATCAATACCATTGGTAAAAATGTGATTTTAGTTTCATTTTTGGGGCATGATGATGACCGATGATCTATTAGTTCATATTTTGGGTTACCCATTGTGGGGTTTTAATGTGTGATAGTGAAATGGAGTGATATTCGGGACTCTCGATCGAAGTTGATGGATAGAATCTAGTATGAAACTGAAAGAGAGACTTAGTTACTCAGATCCACCATTTCTAGTGAGATTGGTGATAGGAAATGTAGGAAGAAACTATAGAGGAGGACATGGATAGGCACCCATCTTGGAAAAAGTCTAGGATAGAAGACATGGTAAGATCTGTGTACTAGAACATGGATACAGGCACATCCCATGATATGTAGGAAAAATGATGCTAAAGAGACACACCATTTTTTTCAGATATAGATTATAATGCTTGTAACCTTTATCTAGGAAAAGTTTTGTTAGGGTGAATTCCTTTGATCCTCTTACCGAGGGTTTAGTATGGAATAAAATAATTTTTATAGGATAGTGATACCTATTGAGGAACTTCAATCTTGAGTAGAGTTGTTAGAATCCCTCAATGAGGCCTGGAGTGAGATCCTCTATCATCATCATTTTCACTTGGCTGGGTTTTTAGAGTCGTCATGACCAACACAACTCAGGAATAAATCCCCTACCGATAAGGTTAATACATATAGGGTTTTTGGAATACCCCATGGACTTGGTTGTGATCCCAATCTATGTATCAATCTACTCAGACTTCCAGTGTGTACTTCTTATGGAAAGACCTAACAAGCATGAAATCTTGGATGAACACCATCCGTTCTATTTTACTTTTGGAGTGTGTTATCCTAGATGAGTGTTATATGGAACCTTTGAGTAAGAATTCTAGGTTGGGTTTAGGGTTTCTCCTTACATTGAGACTGTGTGTCTATTATGAGTATATATGGATCTTTTATTGTATGTCGCATATTATGATTAACATATACTATTATGAGATGACTAATCTTGATGATTTATGATTAGTGATTTTGGGGTACCCTACTGAGTATTGTTATACTCACCCCTGTATGGGATCTACCTACACATGTTGTGTCTTATGAAGATGAACATCTATTTTATGGGGTTCTCAATACACCAGGCGAAGACAAAGCTTATTTTTGGTCTAGACAGATTTTGGTTCTTTCCTGGAGTCACATTTGACTATAGTCCCCTCTTGCTATCAAGTTGGACTTATCTATAGTTTTTTTGGATTTTATTTGGAAATTATTGCTTTCAAATATTTTTTTATACTTTTATTGTGGGATTAGATGTGTTCATGCATTTGGTATTAGTTTTATTTTACATTTTAGCATTGTATGAGCTTGGAGATGTGTGTGTGCATATAGAATACTGAGGATAAATCCTCCCATGTGAGTTTTATTCCTACTCAGCACTGGTCACTAGACCTTGGCCTATTAGAGATGGGATTGAGGTAGTCACACTTAGATTATTTCTGATCAGGTAGGCCCCTGTGGGCCAGGTCATGACATAGAGTTCTATACAAGGTTTTTAGACATATTTATGGAAATCTGATTATCAAAACCAATGATAATAATATATTAAACATAAAAATTCAAATCCATAATCTATTTCTTTATCCATATCATCTATATAGATACTTTTGATTCAACCACATAATCATCCTTAGTTGATCTCAATGTAACCATTGTTTTCTTCTTTGAATTCCATGATACACAACTTCTACCAATGAAAGAAACTCCACCAGAAGTAGACTTTCTATCATCTGTTGTTCCCATCCAATCAAACTAAGTAAACCCTTTCAAATATATCCCTCCTTTCTTCTTGTAAATCAACCCATAATTGAGTGTATTTAATATTTATATTAGAATCCTCTTTTCTTTAAAAATATGTGATTATTTAATATTAGATTGATATATAGTCCAAAGGGTGAAAACATATACAATGTCAGGTCTGGATACTTTCAAGTACATGAGACTCCCAATTAAATTTTTTAATTATGTCTCATTAAATGTTTTAACACCATCATCATTTATTAGTTTTGTGCCCACATGAATTACTGTGGACACTTCTATGGATTCCTATATGTTAAAATTCATTAGGATCTATTTAGTATATTTTTCTTATGAGATAAAAATACAATTATCTTCTTGGGTAATTTGTAAACCAAAGAAAAATTTTATATCTCAAAAAAATGAAATTTTAAATATTTATTACATATTAATTGATAATTTTTCACATAGACACTCTTCACTGATTGTAAAAAATATTTCATCAATATATATAATCAAAAAAGTGATATGGTGTTGGTTTTCTTCATATAAAAATTTCTATCCACTTACCGATTACCAAATTTCACACTCCATAGATATTCATCAAGATTAAAATATCAATCTCTTAGATCTTTATTCAAGACATAGATATAAATCTTTAGCTTACACACCTTGCTTCCATATGAGTCTAACATGAAACCCTTATACTATTCCATGTACACTTCTTTATCACTCTCAAAATTCAAAAATATTGATTTAACATTCATTTAGAATACATTAAATATTCTATGATCTATAATAGATAAAAATATCTTGATAAATTCAAGTATGGAAACTAAAGAAAAGGTTTTATCAAATTCAATCCCTTCAATTTGTGAATATCCCTTTCATAAAAATCTAGACTTTTTTGTTATACACCCCACCTTTATCATCTAACTTATTCTTGAAAATCCACTTTGCTACAATCATATTATTTTTCTTAGGCCTAGTAACAAGTTACCACATTTCATTCTTTTTAATCCATTATAGTAACTCATTCATATCATGTACCCACTCCTTAGGCTAAAATGTTTCTTTAACTATTTGAGGTTCAATTTTTGACAATAAAAAAGTATTACTAGTTTCCATAATCATTATTCTTATTTAAGATCCTAGACTCTAATATGCAATAATTTTTTCAACATCTACATGCTTCCTTAGCCTATAATTTAATCCTTTATACTTATGAATCTCATCATCATAATTATAATATAATAAATAAACATCTTTAGTCTATATTTGTATACTTCCACCAATTTATACAAAAATTTCATAACTAAAAACGTCATACCAATCATCTACATTGAAATTATTTCTTACTCCTTATTCATTTTAAAAGACTATGAAATCATCACTATAAATAATTCTTATAAATTTCTTTTTGTTACACCTATAGGAACTCCCATTTGGTGTATAACCAAGGAAGATTCCATATTTATATTTTTTATCTTATTTTATTCCACTTCTATCCCTATTCTTAATCAAACATAAACTCTCAAACACCCTAAAGTGTTTAATATTTGTCTTTATTTTGAACCAAATCTCATAGGGAGTCATATCCAAGTTTGGTCATATGAGACACCTATTCTGGACTATTCCACTAGTTGTGATGACCTATAAACTGTAAAACCTTGAGGTTTTATGCTCAACTAGTATAATCCTAGACATATAAACCAAACTCCTATTATTCCTTTCAACTACTTTGTTTTGTTGGGGAGTATATGGATCCTCGAACTCATTATTGGATCCACGTTTATTAAGATATTTAGTGAACTATTTTTTGGTATACACACTTCCATTATATGATATCAATATCTTCATGGATAGACTAATTTAGTTTTCTATAAGTATTAAAACTTTTGAATCTATCCATGGACTTCGATTTATGTGAAATTAAAATTATATTTTTCATTCTTATGAATTCATCTATAAAAGTGATAAATTATATTTCTATACTTGTAAAATTCTTTTTCATAGGTCCACACGCATCAAAGTGGACCAACTCACACTACTGGAATGTGGGTTTTTCCCCACACTTACATACCAACGGTTTCATAAAACCGTTGGTAAAGGATGGTTTAGGTAAGCTTTTACCAATGGTTCCTTAGAACCGTTGGTATAGGTGTGTTTGTGGGAGCTTTTACCAACGGTTATAATGAACCGTTGGTATAGATGTAGTTTAGGGGAGTTTTACCAACGGTTCAATGATAACCGTTGGTATAGGTGTAGTTCGGGGAAGACTTTACCAACGGTTATAAGGAACCATTGGTATAGGTTTATACTGAAGATATATACCAACGGTTTTTAAAAACTGTTGGTAAAACTTTCCCCCAAATTAACAGTGGCCCATCCTCTCCCCCATTCGCGATACAGAACCCTTAACGGGAGCAAGCGATCTTGGAGCTCCTTCGGCGGGAACAGTTTGGCGATCTTGAAGCTCCTTAGGCTTCCTCTTCCTCCATCCCATCCAAGGTGTTGAATCTCCTTCTGAATCTTATCAGACCCATCCTAAATTAGGTATTTTCTTAACGGGTACCTTATTTTTGTTGAAATTTATCTAATATTTCAGTTTTTAGTTTTGATTTTGATGTGTATATGTTTTTGTTTTTTGTTTTGATTTAACCTATATGTGATGAGCTTGTATCATCATTGAGATGTGTCCAATGGTTCTTTGATCATTGTTTTGTGGAGAATGAATGGTTTAGGACCAGCATTAGAAGTATCTTCCAGTGAGACCATTTTAGTATAAGGGGAAACAAGATTATGATCTACAAGGGGGTTATTGAGTTGGTAGAGACCAAACATAGTTTGTTCCTTGTGTTCAAGAACCATAAATAGAGTGTTCCAATTAGGTGGTCATCAGTAAAGACATAGGTAAGATTTCTAGGTCCCGTTTCATGAAGTTGAATATGTGGCGCTATAGTGGTTTTGGATTGTTTGAGGTACTCTTAGTGTATTGTAAACCCTCATTTGTTCCATATTCATATAAATTGATTTAATATCATTTTTTTAACACACACCATTATATCCTCTCAAACTATATTTAGAGTGTATTTTTATTCTTATGGTGTTAAATATTTTAGTAAATGTCCATACTAGCTTCTTTTATGTGTTCTAGGGGTTTAGACTGATGACATGGCTGCATGATTATTGCGGGGGTATTCTTTTCATATAAATATACCTATACTATGTCATCAAATGAATCAATTAGTTATGTTGGAAATTGTTTATGTCCATGAAATATCTATGAAATATGGTTTTCATTCTCATGGGAAATGCATGTGGGGGTTCAATTGTGTATTTACTCTATGTAAGACAATTTTCGTTGTTTAAAACTAAAATGGTACATAAATATTTCCTATAGTATTTAGTTGAAATGGATTATGAGTTATTAATGTAGCATGTAATCACTTGGGGTTTGGATTATTTTTTCAACGAAATAGATACGGGAGCCCACAAACTATCAAAAGCCTAGTAGATGTTTACCCAAACTCATCAATTGATTCAACAATGAAAAAATTGAAACGTCAATTTTTGGGAGAAAAAAATCCCTCACTATCCCTTCCAAGTCTTTGATTGAAGCAGTTCTTGTGTGTTTTTGGAGTAGTTTGGAAAATGGAAATCGCATTGTCATTGGGGAAGAGGTTTTGAAATACAAAGGCATGAATATGGTTGATATGAGCAAGGATATCACTGTGATCATTGAAACAACCGAGAGGGCGACCGACAGGGATCAGGTCATCAGATTTGAGACTTCATTTGAATAGTTAATGGTTGCAGTGGATGCACCTGTCATGGGAAATGTATAAGACCACCATGCTAAAGAAAACCTGTAGAATCAAAAAGGGAGAGATTAGGGTGGGGATGAAATAAAAAAACTAGATAATTAAAACACTTTTATATAATTATATACCTAAACCCTCGAAAGAAATTAACTCGAACTGCCTGCAAGTGAATAGCAAGAACACTAACATGTATCAATGAAGAAAATTAATCAATTGATCAATTTATAGAATGAATAACCAGTGAGAAATATAAGAATAAGGCAATGAAGTAAGCAATCCTGGATCCATAATCGAAGGAATCTTGAATTTTAGACCATGCCATAGAAGGGACGCTTGGCACAACCACGAAGAGGAAGAACACCAGATGAAGTTCCCTTGGGAGCGTCTCGTTGGTTGGGAGTCTCTGGTAGAGAGTCACGAATAGGACCGTGTAGTGAGCCATCCCAACCGCAAAGAAGAATATGGTCCCTTCTCGGAGCCCCATGGAAGTACCCAACAACGCCCCCATGAAATTCCCGACGATGGAGAGATGATTCGAAGGGTTGGATACTTTTGACAGTCTCCTCGGCCCTCCCGACATCCACTGCCCATATATCTTAAGATCTACACCGAAGATCGGAGCCATGAGAGCATGCCAGACGACTCTGTGCGGGCGCTCTGCTATCAATGGGGGAACGCCAATGGCCAAGAACAGGAGGGCTATCCATGGAGCGAAGAAGAAATTGACACGGATGGGATGGTGGAACTCACGTTTCACTGCTCCAAAATACTTCACCAGTTTCAAGGAGTATATGAAGCCGATGATGGCTACGTCAGCAACCGCGATGCACCAGAGGATGAAGTTAATATCCGGAATCACATGTAGAAAGGTGGTGGAAGGGGTGGTGGTGAGGGATTTCCATAGAATGGCCTGGCTGCTGATGCCGAGGCAAATACTGAAGGTCGAAACTGGAAATCAGAGGATGAATGGCCATTTTCTATCTTCCGGAAGGACTGGAACCTCCGAGGCCTGCAAAAAAATCTTTACTGGTTCAAAAACCATGCATGAATGGCTTGGAGAATATGTATATATGATTTTCATACCTGAAGGGTTTCTAGCTCTGGACCCTCCAAAGTGTCGAAGTATCGATCCACAGGCAGAGACGATAGTTCACTCTGAGAATCCTTCTTTCCACGCAGTTTACCGGACCATTCTTTCCGAATATTGAATGACTTACCTGTCTTCAACATATCAATCCTTTGATTATTAGATTCTATAGGCTGAGAGTAAAACTTGTCCGTGGTCTCTGGAAGCGGGTCGCCATTTTTGGAGGCTGTAGCTGTAGGGACCACTCCCAATTTGGGAGTGATTGGTGGAGTTTTTTGGTCGGCAGCATGGTCGGCAACAGGTTTTCTTCAGGCAACAACCATCTACAGCGGACGGGCAGCCTTCATGGACCTCCAGCAGCTGGCAGGGAAGACTCCAAGGGTAGATGAGCTACCCTCCACCAACCGGAGAAGAAATGGGTTTTCCTTCTCTCTATAAAACGGGATCAAAATCCCATGGATGTAGTGGTGTGTGTGAGCTGTGTATGCTGTAATCCTCCGTGATTATCCGGAGAGAAGGGAATAGAGAAGCTGCAGTGTTTCTCCCGTGGATGTAGGCTGGACGGCCGAACCACGTTAAAATCTTGTGTTCCTCCGTTCTTGTTCCGTTTTTGTGTGTTTGAGGTACCACACACCTCCGTTGCGCCCCAACAAGTGGTATCAAAGGTGAGGCGGAGTGAACAGAGGTGAACCGGCGAGGCGACATCCAATTTTCCGGTGGCCGGAAAATTGAAAGTGGTCGGAATATTTTTCTAAGGCCAGATCCAAGAATAGGGCGGCGAGACGAATCCAACGGTGCAAGCGCCGAAGAAAATGGAGTTGAAACGAAGGAGATATGGCCGGTCAAAGTTCGGTCAAACCCGCGGGTGAACAGTAACCCCGTGCCGGAGAAGACGATACTGTTCACGACGCCGACAACAATTCTAGAAATATTCCGGCGTGCCATGTCAGCGACACGTCAGCACCACGTCAGCGCCACATCAGCGAGCGATCTGGACCATTGAACGTGTTTTGACATTTCTCGGTCAATTGGTGTCCGATTTCGGCGATCCAGGAGTCGATTCCGACTATTTCGACCGTTTAGGACACATCTGTACGGTTAGTTTTTGAAAATTCACACTCTTTTAGGTGGTTATTAAAGGGTGCGACATCGACGGTGGTGATCTCGTTTTGCGACGACGACGATGGCTGGTGGCGGAGCACTACCAAAATTTGACATCGAGAAGTTCGATGGTTGAAACAATTTCGGTTTGTGGCAAAGCACGGTGAAGGATATTTTGGTGCAGTAGGGCCTGATCAGACCGTTGATCGGAGAAAAGCCCGAGACAACCAGTGCCAATGATTGGGAAGAGCTCGAGATGCGGGTTGTCAGCACAATTCGACTGTGTTTGGCGAATGAGGTAAAGTACTCGGTGTTGGATGAGACATCACCAAAAGAGATCTGGAAGAAGTTGGAGCAGCGATATATGGCGAAGTCGCTCACCAAAAAGTTGTTCCTGAAGAAGAAACTGTACCAATTGCGCGTGGATGAGGGAGCGAATTTGTTGGATCATACCAATGAATTCAACAAAATCCTCATGCAGTTATTGGGGCTCGGTGTGAAGGTTGAAGAGGAAGACAAAACACTTTTGCTTTTTTCATCACTACCAAGCTCATTTGATGGGCTTGTGACTGCATTGCTCGTGGGGAAGGAGACATTGAAGCTGGACGATGTGATGGTGTCACTTCAAGATTCAGAAGCATTTCGAAGACCCACGACACATTCAAGAGAGAAAATCATGGCGATGCGAGATGATCAGCATGGGAGGAGCCGACATCGACAGTCAGGAGGTAAAGAATGGTGGCCAAAATCCAGGGGACGTGATCCGAGTGAAATCACGTGTTTCTGGTGCGAGAAGAAGGGTCACTATAAAAGTGATTGTGGAGAGCGCAAACGGTACATTGCTGGGAAGAAGAAAGTTGAAGAGGAGGATGTGAACATCACAGGATTATCAGCAGATGATGAAATCTACGTGACAACGGGAAGCATGCACTCAGATGAGAGAGTTGAACGGGAAGAAGTGCAGTGTCATTACTGCAAAAGATATGGGCACATGAAGCAGGAATGTCGTTTTCTGAGAAGAAAGAATGAGCGGGCTCAAAATCCAAAGGAAGACAAATGGGTTCTGGATTCGGGGAGCTCGACACACATATGTACGAAGAGAGGTACATTTGATACTTTTCAGCAGGTACGAGACTCGGTGTGACTTGGTGATGGGTCAACATGCGAGTTTCGAGGAGTCGGGATAGTGAAATTGAAGACACCCGATGGAGGAATTCGTACACTGGCTGACATGAAATTAGTTCCGAGGATGAGGCGGAACTTGATATCATTGAGTAGGCTCGATGCGATAGGGTTCAAGATTTCCATAGCAGGTGGAGCGTTGGAAGTCTCACGTGGGGATGCAACGATGTTTACTGGGAAGGAGTCCCAAGGGTTGTATCATTTGATGGAGACTGCAGTCAGCCTGAGATTGACTGAAGATGATGGAAGTGCCACGTCATCTGGCGTGAAGAAGCGTGTTCATTTTGCCGATGAAGTTTTTGACACATGCAAGGAGACTTCAGGTCAAGCTTCTACCCCAAATTGGTCGTGAGGGGGAGATTTGTAGGGACCACTCCCAATTTGGGAGTGATTGGTGGAGTTTTTTGGTCGGCAGCATGGTCGGCAGCAGGTTTTCTTTAGGCAGCAACCATCTACAGCGGACGAGCAGCCTTCATGGACCTCCAGCAGCCGGCAGGGAAGACTCCAAGGGTAGATGAGCTACCCTCCACCAACCGAAGAAGAAATGGGTTTTCCTTCTCTCTATAAAACGGGATCAAAATCCCATGGATGTAGTGGTGTGTGTGAGCTGTGTATGCTGTAATCCTCCGTGATTATCCAGAGAGAAGGGAATAGAGAAGCTGCAGTGTTTCTCCCGTGGATGTAGTCTGGATGGCTGAACCACGTTAAAATCTTGTGTTCCTCCGTTCTTGTTCCGTTTTTGTGTGTTTGAGGTACCACGCACCTCCACTGCGCCCCAACAGTAGCTACTCTAGTCTTTCGAGGAGAGGATGGCATGCTGATGGACACGGAGGGAGTCCTTCAGGGGGACTCCATTGCCACAATACTCGAGCTTCCACTCTTTAGTTCCGTGTCATCGAATTGATAAATGTTTTGATTCGATAATACAGAGTGGATGAGTGAGGGAAGTTCGTTGGAATTAGAAGGTTTACTGGTTTCCATGATCTTGAACCATAAAAACGTAAGCGATGCAAGCAGTTCAATCATGTGGCTTCAGTCCTGTCCTCGCTTCAATCATCCCCTCCATTTCACAATAGAAACCCCTTTTATGTTTCCCTGCGGGCCAGGCATGCCCGAACAGTCTGGAAAAATTAGTCAACGCAAACCGTGCATTTTGGTCAAAAGATGTCATAACTTTGGAAACGGACGATCCTGAACAAACGGAAATGGTGACATTTCCGGTATAGTCTACATGGTGGGCCACTTGTTATAAAAACTAGAAGCCATCAGATCTAAGAAATTTTGATGCCTGTGATACTATTTTTGGTAGGCAAGACACGTGGACAATTAAAAATTGTTTGAATTTAATTTCGGGCCGGGTTGCCCATCAAACCAAAATCAGACTTTCACCCACAATTTTCAAATGGAAAATATAAATGTAAAATCACATAAAACCGGTCCATACCAGTGCCCATCATGAAACTCCGGTTGGTCCATAAAGGTAATTTAAAACTAATCTCTTTGATGGAGATGCATACAAGTAAACAAACATCAACATTAAGATTTACTTCCATTATGCATCACAAAAAAGGACATTATCCTATAACCATATGTCATATATCTTGAAAATTGGATATCATATAAGTTATAGTATGATCAAAAATTTATTATGTCATAAGAACATGTGTTTAGAAGCAAAGAGTTTGTTAGGATATAAACAAACTTGCATCCATCCAAACACAATGTGCATCTAAAATAATTATCTTAAGAGTTTCTTTGGATATTACAGAATGTCCTATGATAGAAAGATAGTCAAGTTATAGACTATATTTCTATATAAGAGTTCACATATCTATTCAAGATAGAGGGAGCTTGAATGATTTGGGTTTAATCAATGTCAGAGATGCACAAGAAGTTGGCATATAAATCAAAACATGTGGAAGAAGAACGTTCTAGAGGCACATACTACGTAGCAAGAATAAAATCATTATGATGGTTTTATAATCATCGCTACTGGTGATAAATTATTTCTTGAGAATAATAAATCCTATAAGAAGTATATGACAATTAGTTAATATTGATAAGATGAATTAAAATTCAATAATGGATTTCATGTATCAAAGAACATGGGATTATTATTTTGAATACTACAGTGCCTATTCAAGTGAGATTATACATGGATGGTACAAGAATCATAACAATAAGCCTCTATTGGTAATACCAACTCGTTACGTCTAAATCCATTATAATTTTACCTATCATAACTAATTTCTAAGATCATTTTATTGATCATTAGATGTCAAGATCATCAATCATGGAAGATGTCTATATGACACAACCAGAAAGGGTTGGTGACATCATAGAATGCCAATAAGGGGTGTAACTTACTAAAATCTAGTTAAGTATTAAAGTAATAAGATCACAAAAAATTCATTTGGAATGAATATTTTCCCCGTGTCTATCAAAGGTTTGGGAGTGCTATTGTTTTCCAAGTAAAATATGTTTTCTAAAATATGGAAAACAACTATTGATGTTACAATTAGTTAAGTCCAAGATGAAATTAACTCTCCAAATATTGACTTAAAGTAGAAAACTAAGTTTCTGGGAACATGATCTATTGGGGTAGATCTAATGGTTGCTTAGTGGTGATGGTGATGGTTATCAGGGGCAGATTGATCCATTACATTTTTGAATTCTGTATAACTCTTTATTTTTGAACCTGGTTTTCCACTCTAGGGTTTTCCTCTACTTCATAGGGACATTGTTATCAGATCTCTTTTTTGAACTTTATTATTATTGTATGATTAGTCTACTACCTAGACCTTTAGTATTCCTTGGTACTGTGATACCCATTTTTCTATTTTGTATTACTTAGCTTTCTTAGTTAGCCATATATTTCATGTTTATGTCATTTTCCCATAGAAGTGCATTTTATGTCATTTATGCCTGATAGTTTTATGCCTGATAGTAACATGCGTGTAATAATCACATGCAAATAAATGTACTTTTGCAAGTAGTAATTGTACATTATTATTGTGATCATACCAAGGTCATGATTGTAGCTTTATTTTTCGTCCTTTGTTCAGGTCTCACATGTTCTCCTAATGCACCTTGTCCTTAATGCCTTCACGCTTCACTATTTCAGGGAGCTATGTTGGTAATAAAAATTTTCGGCAAGGATCCTTCTACACTTGGTTTGGATACTTTATCACAAGAAATATTGTCTTTTCTTGGTTGTAGCTTCAAAAACCATTTAATTTACTTAAGTATTAATGCTTTATGAAAAAATTACTTGGGACCAACACTATTGATTGTATATATAATGTTTCAAATCCATAATAATATTTGTTTTTGGTGTAGGTATATTAAAACCCTGCAACTATTAAACATCATATTTGTGCTTCAATGTTTTCAAGTGTCACCTATACATTTTTCCCATTTATTATTAAGAGTTATATATGAGATTGTGTTATTTACATGTACTCTTATCATTTAAAAGTAGACCCTATTTAAGAATAACTCAACCATATTTTCACATATAATTCCTTTTCTATACACATTTTGTTATGTTACTTTTAATCCAAACTATATCTTCCACTTATACAATTATTTCCCAATTTCATATATATAGTGTTTTTAATGACATATTATGAATAACTGTTTCCCTAATGATTATGAAAAACGGTTTCCATATTCCTTATGGTCACCATTGTAGGTTTATATGAATAGATTTATATATGGAATTAGAATGAACTAAATTATTACCTATATGATATCTGGTTTGATAAGTTAATATGTTCATCCTAATGTTAAAAAAAATCACTCGAAATATTATTTATTATGTTATTATTTTTGTGTTTTTGAAGTGAATCATGCTGTTTTGGAATTTCCATTCTGTTCAGGGGAAGATTTCTGTTTTCGTAATGGTGGATCTTCTGGGAATTTTGGGGATGCCAACTAAATTCTAGAATGCTTATTGAAGTGTTTCCAAATTTACCATACTTATTGTTTTAACAGATTTATTATACATATTTATGAATTTCTTATTAAAGTGTTTCCCTATTAGTCATACATAGTATGTATTTGTCACGACCCGTCCTCGGGGCCCGTGCCGTGACTACCCCAATCCCGCCTTCCATAGGCCAGGGGCTGGTGACTAGCACCAAGGCGTAAATCCCAACAAAAAGGGAAGGCATTGCCTTTGGAAAGTAAACAAGCACCACAGAGTAAGCAAGCGGAAAAGTAAACACTAAGTAAAAACTGTACAAGCTGTGCTGAAAGTAAAAGGGGCCGGAAATACAAGCCCAACTGTAAAGTACAACTGAAAGGAAAAACAGCAACTGAAAAGGGAAAACTACAGCGTCGAGCCGTCCTCTGGAAGTCCCACCTGAAGGGTGGGTACAGATAGCCTCCACTACTCCTCGGGTCCACCTGACCGCTCCGAGTACGTCCCGACCAGTGGTCCACCTCTAGGTACTGTCCTGCTCCGCACGCCTCCACCACGGTCAGCGCTGTCCGTCGTCTGCAACCAACACAACGTAGTGCGGGCAAAGCCCGTGCAGGGTGAGTATAAGCTACTCAGTAGGGACCCCGAGACCCCTGAAGGTCTCCCGAAATCCACAAAGGATAATCCACAAAGGAAAGATACAATCACGAAGTAATATTTGACACGACTTAGGTATATGCCCATACATATACCTAAGTCATCAATTCCCGTTCGGCTCCAACGCCCGAGCCCAAGCACAACCCAGTCCACACAGGAAAGCAAAACGTATACCCACACAGGATAACTCAACACAAACCACAAAGGAGAGTAAACAGTAAACCCACACAGGATAGCTCAACACAATCCACTAAGGAGAGAAACACAAGATTCAGCTCACACAGGTATACTTCTTCGGATGACGATAAAGATGATCACTGAACCATCTAAATCGTCGGACCCATGAAGGATCGATAGGTACTAACCCCGCAGTGACCCACACAGGATCGGACCCACACAGGATCGGGCCCACGCAGGACCTGTAGGCGCTGGCTCACACAGAACCGCTGAGCGCTGACCCACACAGGATCGATAGCACTGATCCACGTATGATCGCTGAGTGCAGTAGTCGTCGCAGTCCACTGAGGATCTCTGCACAGTCGTTGCCGCAGTCCACTGAGGATCTCTGCACGGTCGTCGCCGCAGTCCACTGAGGATCTCTGCACGGTCGTCGTCGGAGTCCACTGAGGATCTCTGCACGGTCGTCGTCGGAGTCCCCAGAGGATCTCTGCACAGTTGTCGCTGTCGAAGTAGCAGTCGCATCCATCACTAGGGTTCCCGCACACAGAAAGCTCGTTCGGGAGGGTCCGCTCCATGAGCCGAGAGGCTGATACATCAACTGACACAAAGTCTGAAGTTGATGTATCTAAAAGTTCCGTATCGTCAACAGGAACTCAACGTCGCAGACGGCGCGTCAATCGGACGCCCGGTCTGAGAGTTATTGGCTTTTTCGTCCCAGGGGCCCGGTTGGTTTTTAAGGCAAAACCAACCCGACCGTACTCCACCTGCGTCCAAACCTCGGGTAGAGTAAGCCAAAAGATCCGTCTCACTTAGAGGAATTCAACAAAGCTGACGGCACGTCAATCGGACGTCCGTAGCTCAAGATATGAGCGTTTCCGCTCCGAGGGCCCGGTTGGTTTCGTGTACGAACCAACCTGGCCGAACCCAAAATATTCCGAAACTTTGAGTGCGATTAACCGAAACGACCGACTCGCTCCAAGGATTGCGTTGCCGTTGACTGCGAGTCGTTTGGAGGCCCGTAGCTCAAGTTACGGGCGTTTGAACGAAAGTCGTCCGAAGACGGGGGGTCCGGGCCCGGGCCGACCCGGGCCGACCCCCCCCTTGGTTGGCCCGAACTGGGTCGGGTCCGACCCGGTTGGCTTGGCCCGGCCCGGCCAGGGCCGGTCCGGCTCGGCTCGGCCGAGCGGCCGAGCGGCCGACGCGGGGGAAAGCCGCCGCCACGCGTGACACCCCCGCGGCACCCGCGGGGTGTCGGCCAGACAGCCGGACACGCCGCGTGACAACCCCGCGACACCCGCGGGGTGCCGCCCTGGACACCCGCGGGGTGCCGCCCTGGACACCCGCGGGGTGCCACGTGACAACCCCGCGGCACCCGCGGGGTGTCGCGCTGGACACCCGCGGGGTGCCGCCTCCTCCGGCCGCCGGCACCGCCGCGCTGGCGACCCGCGCCGCCACCGTCTTCCGCAGGTCGCCGAAGTCGCTCCGGTGACCCGTTTTCCTTCCCGTCTGCGCCATTGTTCCTCCCGGGTTCCGTTCTTTACTGCGGGATCATCAAACATCCGTTGCGGCACATTCTGTCGTCGCCCGTCAAATCCGCACAAAACGAAGAACGGCAGAGGGTCGTCGGGCCGTGTTCGTTGGCCCGCACCCTCCGCGTTAGAGATAAACAACGGGAGGAAAAAAAATAAGTTCAACACATGAACGCATATCCGAAACAATTCTTGAAGAAATAAAATTGTTTCATAAACGGGAATAATAAAAAAGGGGTAATTCCCATAAAAAAAATCCCTACCTCGCTGATCGTCGCGCGCGGGCGTTCTTCGCGGAAAAGCTCGTCGCGGAAGAGAGGGATCGTCGCGTCGTCGCGGGGAGGCGTCACGTCGTCGCGGAAGAGAGGGATCGTCGCGTCGTCGCGGGGAGGCGTCGCGTCGTCGCGGAATCGGGCGTTGAGTCGACGAGCTCAACGGACCAAGAACAACAGATTTAAATTATCAATAATTAAATCTGTGTTTAAAACCAAAAGGAAAGAACCTTGTGAGGAAATCCGAAATCACTCATCTCAAACGGTCGGTGATCGGAGATCGGAGCGGGGAGGAACGTCTCGGACGGAAGCGTCGTCGATTTCCGGGTTCGGCGTTCTTCGCGTTCTTCGCGTTCTTCGCAAGGGAGAAGAAGAAACAAGGATCCTCTCAAATCTTCTCAATGCGCAAGTAACCAGAGGTCGAGCGTTGGCCTTATTTTATTATTACACCAACGAATTTGAAAACTGGTTAAGAAACGATCCATCAATTCGTTGAATTAATTCAACGAAAGAAACAACCCATTTAATTCACGAAATAAACCGCCCAATTAAATGGTCTGTTAAGATTTTAAGAAACGCGTCAGTTGACTTTCATTAAGACGGGTTTTCGCGGGTGCGTTTCTTAGCGGAAAGAAACGGCGGGGCTCGTGCGGGCCCCACCTCACAAATATCCTACCAAGGGGGGTAGGATATTTCTGGATAGCATCCTATCCACTTCAACTCAGTTCAAGCCGCCTTTAAGTGGCTTCAAGTGGCTTCCAAGTGGCTTAAGTGAAATAAAATAAAGTTGTCGCAAAATTATTTTATTTCTTAACTTTAAGCCCGAAAATTAAAAACCACACCTGAGCAAACGCAACTCTGGAAGAGGCGTTTCTAAGCGAATACCGGCGCTGCGATTTCATCGAAGCACTCAGAATTCTATTCCGGGCACCAGTTCAAAAGTTAGAAAAACCCGCTCGTCCGTTCACTGAACGTACCCGAGCTAAACTTCAGAAAATGATTCCGGGCACACCGGGCCTCGGAATCAGGTGCCGTCAGAAACTGCGCTCTTGTAAAATTCCAAAGAAAATTAAGAAAACAATTTCCTTGAAATTTATGGGTATTTACATTATTGTTATTTTTAAATATTACTATATCTGCATGTAAACTTATTTCATGAATGGGAAGGTGCTGGGGGAAGATGTTGGGCAGGGGGGAGGGGAGGGGAGGGGGCTACTGGGTGAAAAGGGTGGGTAGGAGGGGAGGGGCAGGGGCAGCTGGAGGAAAAGGGTGGGAAGGGGAGGAGGGGAGGGGAGGGGTAGGGGTTGGGAAAGTTGGAGGGGAGGGCAGGGAAGGGGAGGGGAGGGGAGGGTAGGGGAGGGGATGGGTGATGGTAGGAGGTAGGGGGATGCTGGGGGAAAAGGTTTGGCAGGGGGCTGCTGGGGGAAAAGGGTCGGAAAGGGGGGAGGGGAGGGGAGGGTATGGTCAGGTAGAGGAGGATGATGGCAGGAGGGAGGGGGGTGCTGGGGGAAGAGGTTGGGCAGGGGGAGGGGAGGGGGTTGCTGGGTGGAAAAGGGTGGGTAGGGGGGAGGGGAGGGGAGGGGCAGGGGGCTACTGGAGGAAAAGGGTGGGCAGGGGGGGAGGGGAGGGGAGGGGCAGGGGCTGGGTAGGTTGGAGGGGAGGGTAGGGAAGGGGAGGGGAGGAGAGGGTAGGGGAGGGGGCTGCTGGTGGAAAAGGTTGGGCAGGGGGGAGGGGGCTGCTGGGGGAAAAGGGTGGGCAGGTGGGGAGGGGAGGGGAGGGGCAGGGGCTGGGCAGGTTGGAGGGGAGGGCAGGGAAGGGAAGGGGAGGGTAGGGGAGGGTCGGGGAGAGAAGGATGATGGCAGGAGGGAGGGGGGTGCTGGGGGAAGAGGTTGGGCAGGGGGGAGGTGAGGGGAGGGGGCTGCTGGGGGAAAAGGGTGGGCAGGGAGGAGGGGAGGGGAGGGGAGGGGTAGGGGCTGGGCAGGTTGGAGGGGAGGGAAGGGAAGGGGAGGATAGGGGAGGGTAGGGGAGGGGCTGGGTGATGGTAGGAGGGAGGGGGCTGCTGGGGGAAAAGGTTGGGCAGGGGGGAGGAGAGGGGTAGGGGATGGGTAGGTTGGTATGTTTTCAAATGTATTACATCATGTTTTTAATAACATTTTCCACTGTTGTTGTCAATGTTTTTTATGTTTTCCACTTTTTTTATGGCCAGATTCTCTCCCTATCATTTAATTCACATGATGTAGTACTATTTTTTTATGTTCTCCAGGTCGATTACTTCTCATGATGCAGTACTGTTTTTTTTCATTGACAAATGTTGTTGATCCTATTGGTGGAATAAATGAGATATGTAAAATCAACCAGCCTTCAATCTTAATAGCCAGGGGGGAGTGCTGGGGGAAGGGGCTGTGTAGGGGGGGCTGAGGTGGGAGGGGGAGGTGTTGCATGTTTCATTGATTTTGTTTCCTTTTATTATTTTAAATGTATGTTACTTCAGGATTACTATTTCAATTTGTTGAGAATAAATTTTCAATACTGTTCCAATATAATTTATGCTTTCTACTGTTGTGTTAAGTCTGAGAACAATATCTTCATGGGTTTCTTGTTGCAGGGGGAGAATTGTTGGTGGCCATAAAATTGTTGCTGCAAATTTCATTCATTGGGAGGTAGGATAGGTATGTCAATCTGGGGATATTTCATAGATGGAATGTGCCCATTACAATATAGAAGTTAAACATGGACAACTGTTTCTTAGCTATGCAGATGCATGGTGGAAAATTATTCAGGGAAATCAATAGTTTGGTTATTATGAAGTTCAATGTGTCTTTTGTGATAGGTCTTCTCTTAAAGAAAAGGACATGTCTCTTCTGCTGGGATTTATGATATGAAGTCAGCACAAAATGGTTATTGCTGAAGTGGAATATCATTTGGGCCAACTTGTGAGTTTTAAACACGGTATAAAAAATTATCCTTGGTTGGAAACTAATATTTTTATAAGGTGCATAATATTGATCATTTATGATGTCCTCTTCAAACAGACCTTTAGGGAGGGTGTCTTCGTTGCGGATGCATTTGGTTCTCAAGGTACTATCGCCAATAATTGTATCATTTATCATGAATAATGGTCCTTTCCATTTATGAATAACTCCAACGTATTATTAGATATATTTCCATTTCTATACATATTTTCTAGCCTTCTAATGGAATTAGGCTCACTTATTGAAAATGTCTTATAAAACTCAACACTTACTATAAGAAGATAAAAAAAATAATGGTTTATAATATTTTGATGCAGACCATGCAGTTAGAGTTCTCAAAGTCATTTGATGCTTTTTTCACGATCACTATGTCATTGATGACAGAGATAGGTTGTACTATGTAATTGATCCTGAACAATGTAAATTAATTTTGATGCATTCAGGCTTATATGTTATGCTAAATTGATGGTTCTGGTGCAGCAAGAGAGGGATTCAAAAGTTCTCAGGTTGTTTGGATTTCTGTAAACTAGATAAACAAATCTGGTTTTGGGTTCTATAACATCTTATTATAATTGATATTGCACATTATGTAACTATCATTCCTCAAATTCCTAACATTAGTTCCCACACAGTCAGTCTTTCTATAAATTTTATTCCTTATAGACTATTACTCATTATGTAACTTTTTTTCCACAATATCATTAACTTTTATTCCTCCATTATATTTTTGTAATTTTTTTCAAAAAGACATCATTTTAAGTGAATACAACAACTGAAAATACGGAAAACAGACCAAAGGAATTCGAATTATGTTGAAACTTTAGGAAAAATATACATGGGTCATATATGACGTGTACGAGTCAACCCCTCCTCAATCCGAGGCATGGTGTAGCCGGTATCACTCGAAGTGTCTCACTTTTATTTGAAATGGATAGGATTTTAAGTGAAAACAACAACCGACATACAGAAAACAGACCAAATGCATTCGGATTATATTGATACTTTAGTAAAAGTTTCCATGGTTCATTTGTGACGTGTACGATTCAACCCCGACTCAATCCGAGGGTCGGTGTGGCCGGTACCACTAAAAGTGTCTTTCTTTTGTTTAAAATGGATGCGCTTTTAAGTAAAATAAACGACATACATAAAACCAACCAAACACATTCGGATTGTGTTGATACTTTAGGAAAACGATCCATGGGTCATTTGTGACGTGTACGAGTCAACCCCGCCTCAATATGAGGCGCAGTGTGGCCGAAACCACTCAAAGTGTCTCAATTTTCTTTCAAATGGACAACAGTTTAAGTAAAAACAACAACTAACATACAGAAAATAGACCAAACGCATTCATATTCTGTTGATACTTTAGGAAAAGTATCCATGAGTCATTTGTGATGTGTATGAGTCAAAACTGCCTCAATCTGAGGCATGGTGTAGCTGGTACCACTCAAACTGTCTCACTTTTATTTGAAATGGACAGGATTTTAAGTGAAAACAACCACTGGCATATGAAAAACTGACCAAACACATTCAGATTCTGTTGAAACTTTAGGAAAATGATAAATTGGTCATATGTGATGTGTAAAAGTCAACCCCTCCTCAATCTTAGGTGTCGTGTGGATGGAACCACTCAAAGTCTCTCTTTTTTTTCAAAAGGACATCATTTTAAGTGAATACAACTAAAATTTACACTCATCAACGATAGTTACAAACTCTTTTTCATGAGTTGGGTAGTTTCACTCATGGGGTCATAAGTGACGAGAATCCTAAGAAAATACCTTTTCACCATATATTATAAACAATACAAGTTCAATGCAAAATTCATCACAAATCATTACATACCCAAATCTAGGATCATAAAAAATGGGATATGAGCCAATTTCAAACTCTTATTCAACTCTAATAGGTATTTCTCATACTATTCTGCCTATTAGAATTTTATGGGGAGGTGGGGGGGCTGTGCTGGTTGGGGGGTTGTGCAGGGGTCAGGTGAATTACTACCGGATGATTGTTGTCATATGAAGATTGAAATAGGGAATTGTAGTACATGACATGGTTGGAAGAGTTTGATGCTTTTATGTATTTTTATGCTATTTTAGGTGTTTTTTATACTGTTTTAAGTCTGTATGTGGTTTTTGTGATATTTTTTATGCAGGTGTATAGTGGAGGGGAAACTGGAGGGGTGTTGCTGTGCAGCAGTTCTGGAAAAACTCAATACCAACAGTTTTAAACCATTGGTATAAAAGTGCTGGAATTATGGAAAAACACTATACCAACGGTTTATAACCGTTGGTATAGGTGTTCTAGAATTCTGGAAAAACACAATACCAACGGTTTAGAACCGTTGGTATAGGTATTCTGTAATTCTGGAAAAACACAATACCAATGGTTCTAAACCGTTGGTATAGGTGTTCTGGAAAATCACATTACCAACGGTTGAAAACCGTTGGTATAATAATTCTCAAAAAATACAGTACCAATGGTTCTAAACCGTTGGTATACATTGGGATAAATTTAAAAAAACAATATACCAATGGTTTAGATCAAACCATTGGTATAAGGCTTTCATCACGGATTACTACCCAACGGTTTTCCAGCCTATACCAATGGTTTAGAACCGTTGGTATAACCTTCTTTTCTAGTAGTGTCAAGAGGTTTTTTAGTTTTAATTTCCCATAAATTGTGAGTTTTTCTTATAGTTTCCTCCATTTTATAGGTTTTTAAAAAATGTATATATCTTATTTCAAAATAGAAATATTCATCATAGAAACTTCTATAAAAATATTCTTCACAATATTTTAGAAAAGGTATTAAAGTATTTTGTGCTATAAACTATTTTTAACTTTCTAACTTAAAAAACAACATGTAATTTCTTCCCTTACTTGAAATTTTTTCCTAAGGTTTTCAAGACTTTTTTTTATTACAACCCTATATTTAAATATCTTAAATATACACTAAATTTTCCTAAATATGATTTCATTTATATTATCACACAACTACAATACTCTCAAAAAATTGTATTTTCATCCATTAACAAACAAAACATTATCTGAGATGATTAAATTTTCCCAATATTTGATGTTCCAACTCCTATGATCTTTATAGAGATATCATTTACAAATGTTACAAATAGTCATTAATATTTCTCAATTTTTTTGGATTGTTAATATCACCTGTAATATGAGATAAAAATACACTGTCCATATAACAACCTACTCTTTATTTCACATTAATACTTGATTTATTAAATAAGAATACACTTAATAAAAACTATATGATTAAGAAGTCTAGTGTCTTTTGGAATTAGGTATATTACATAACAATATAAAATAGGGAATATAAAATATTTATTGGAAAATTATTCAACATTTTCAAAATACTCCTTCGAACTTAAAACTACATGGGATAACTTGGGTTCATACATAAGAAATAGGTGAGCTCCCGCCCCATCTCATCGGATTGAGATGACAGTGAGATGTTAATTGGCCTTAAGAGACATCCCCAAGATGCCAAATCCTGGAAATAATTTCCGAAGGGTTTCAATACAAGTGGGGAATGATTTAACCTATAATAATAAAACCAATGACCAACAATCATAACCACACAACCACCATATGATGCATGATAAAATAAAGACAAATCAAAAACTTATTTTATAACAAAACCAAACCAAGTGTACCATAGAGGAAGACAAAATACTATAAAATAAAACAAAAAAAGACAACTAAAAGTGACTCTAAGATAACCACAAGACTCCATGATCTATAATATCTATGATCTAACATCATAAAACAACCCAAATATCATGATGTGGTGCTAAAAACATGTGATACTTTACCTTTTACCATGTACTGGAAGATAGAATCTGGAAAAGCACAAAAGTTCAAAATCAAGGGTGAGTATAAAACTCAATAGGTTTTCCCCAATGACTTCCCTACTCATGCCACTAGGATAGAAATGTTATAAAAATTTATATAAAAATTTAATATAAAACAATTTTCCAAAATAGTTTATAAATAAATATAAACAAGTTCCAAAACCATTTATAAAAAAAGTAAACAAGTGTTATTTTATCCAATTTTATAGTAAGTCATATTTCCAGAAAAGAAACAAAAAAATTTCACAAAACCATTTCTCAATATCATTTTGGAATAATCATTCCATTCCACTTAACCATACACCCAACCATGCATGCAACCTGAAACTCCCTATACTCACGAACAATGAGTTATCCTTCCACTAAGCCTTCACTTAGTGAAACACTTTGATGGGGGTACTTCACAACCATATCTATTACAACCTTTTTATGGGGATCCTTCACACCCTTATCCATCCCAATGCATGGGAACACACACCAAAAACCGATTCCAAATCCAAGTGTGTTCAACTAATTCAATAAACCCACTCTTTTATTGAAAATCATTAAGCAAGAAAATTTAATAAAACCATTTAATTTCAATAAAAAAAATAATTTAATTGAAAAAATCCTAATAAAATCCATGTGCTATAATTCCATAAAATTCTCATTTTAAAACCAAGAACAAAAGTACATTTTCAAGAACACTTATTTTTCCAGATTTCCACAATTTCCCAAATCGTCACTAAAGAGGGTTTCAAAAATTTCTAAACAACCAATTCAAAATCAATTCAATAGAAGATAATTAATTTGAAATCATGCCAATCAGTTCCATTAAGAGGAGTGAATATTTAAGACACCTACCTTGAAGGTTTTGATGAAAACTGAAAACGGACGAAGAACGCTTACGAAACCAGGTCGATTCTCCACAAAGAACCTTATATATCTTCCCATAACATGATCAAGACCTAATATCATCATCTTTGGAATCCATAATCTTAGATCTACCCATAATGGTCTTATATATGAGAAATTGAGAGGATAGGAGAAGTAGATCTAAGTAGATCTAATAAAACATGACAAAAACAGAGAAGAACAACACTTACTACAAGAATCAGGCTTGAAAACACCAAGGGAGGTATATATATTATTTTAAATTTCTTGGGAGAGGTTATCCTACCTTAAATGGATAGGAATTCAGAATTAGGGCAACCTAGGAGCCAAAAAAAGGGAGTTAAAGGCAAAATGAGTGAGAAACTATTTTTTAGGATCTAACTTTGACTCTGCGCATGGTTAGTTTGCATGTTTAGACAAACCATGCATTAACTGTGCATTAGCTAATGCCTTAATGAAACCCTATAAAAACCTCCTAATATGGTTTTTTTAACCGTATGAACACCGTGCTGAAGCTACTACCTCAAAAATGCTACTACGCATGGTTTCTCCTATGATTTCTACACGGTTTGGGAATACCATGCACAAACCATACACATACCCTTTATCCCCAAAAACTTAATGAAAGTTCACCCAAATCTCCCATTCTTCACCCTTACACTTTAAAAACATAAAATGCACAAATTAAGGGTTAAATACAAAAAACCGGGGGTATTATATGAGCTATAAATCCCAGTTAGGGAATAGATATGGCATAATTGATAAAAGTTATACAACAGGGATATTAATGAGGAATAAAAGGAACATGATTAATAAGACATGATATAACATGATAATCATAACATGGGAAATGTGGAAACAACTTAAAACACTTAATCATAAACATAGGTCAAGGCTAAACAAACCAAGACATCATGGTGGAAAAAGTACCATAAAGTAATCATGTTGACTCCCTATCCCAATGTGATGTGTCATGATACTAAACATTACCCAATTCATTAGAGCACCATCTCAATGCACCCATCATGATCATTTCATTATCATGCTTAAGTGTTCCATATATATCATACAAAATGGATTCATTCATCATATTAATTTATTATATGATAAAGTAATGTGGAATAAATACCTGTAAGTCCATAATAAATAAGTGTATGAATATAAAGGTGAATACAGTTGATAGAAAAATGGGTATGGTATTCACTACACAATTTTTTTGGCATGGAAAATCGCGACGAAATTTTGGCAGCATAACAACGTTAATTAAAAATTCATAAAAATGGTTTATGAGAGTGAAAGGGGAATCTAATAATTTTTAAATAAAATGTTCAGTAATTGGTAAATGTAAATAGATGTCCCAACTTTAGGAAATGTAAATATAATGCATAATCTCATAAAGAAACTTGAATAAATAAGGGAAGGTGAAGATCCGTCATAGATTTTTGACATAGTAACGACTTAGGTAAGGGTAAAAATGAGGAAGGATAAATGGTCCCTCATTAAAATAACATAAATTTTATAATAATGTAATTATTATAAATGATTGAAAATATAACCAATTGAAATTAAAACAATTAATTTCAAAGAAGGTTCTTGAATTTGAAAGGAGAGTAAGATCCCTTATCAAATTTCAGCATGGTAACAGGTATACATAAAGGACCATAGAAGGATTAATTAGAGTGAAATGAAGCTATAATTATTTATAAATAAAATTTAAAATAAGTTTAATATGTAATAATATATCCCAACATATTAAAATTAAAATTAAAAAGACATAACATAAAAGGAGTGCTTGATAAAAGAGGAGAGTGGAAGATCCCTTACTTGAATGTGTGACTACAAAGGCTTGGGAAGGGATTCTTGAGAGATTGGTGGCACCTTAGGAGGACTATAGAGAGTGGAGGGTAGTTTATAAATATTATACAATGAGTTTTAGTGAAGATAAATGAGATCTTAGTCGAGTTTATATAGAAAAAGAGGGGGATTTCTTCATTATTTATGTTTTTGAATTCCACATAATAAAATATCCAAAACCACAAACCATACCATGGTTTTTTACATGGTTTCTATCAAATTGGAGTGGTTATAATTATTTTATAAGGAAAAGTGACGAAATTATTAAAATAATTCCCTTTCTTATGTGGAGGAGAGTCACACTCTTAAAGAAATGATTTTAAAATATTAAAAATATTATAAGTTTTGTAGGATTCATAATGAATTTAAAAAATAAATAAAATAAACTTAAACTATTTTTTTTAATTTAAAACATTTATTTGGTTGTTTATACCATTTATAGTAATTTATAAATCACTTTTGGGTCATCATGATGTCATAAAACACAAAGTATATTTATACGATATTTAATTTTTACCTGAAAATTCGACTTTCTCAGAAAATTATGAAAAAATCAATATTGGATAATTTTGAAATTAAGATTCCAAAAATAATATTAATTTTATATAAATAAATTTATAAATATTTTAATTTTCAATTTTAAAATAAAATCAACATTTATTAAGAAATGATGGATTTTTGACAATAATAGTTTTCTAACCTTTATAAAAATTAAACTTGACTTCATTAAAATTATATGATCATTTATATTTGATAAAAATTATTTAATAATAATATTAAAATATATTATTTATTTCAAAAATCCATTAATTCATAAATTCATTAATTGAATTTGAATATTAACCAAACATACAATTTGTGCTTTATTGTATCAAAATAAAAATTATTTACAAAGTAATAATAATATGATGAAAATATATTCATTATTATATAAAAATTACACATTAATATTTCTATGGTCTTGATACATATTACTTTAATTCACTATAAAACACCCTAAGAGTAAGGTGCGCAATGGTGGGACTTTTATGGGGAAGTTCATCGAACATGGTTTGAACCGTGATCTCGATAAGCTTGAACTTCTCCCGTAAATGGTTTAGATCATGCTTAAGTTGTTGAATCTATGATTGGTATTGGTAAAGGGAAAATTCAGAAAATGATATCTCCCTCAGAAGCTCTGATAAATTGGATTCATAGGGTACAAACCTACTGATGGAGGCCATCACTTCCTTTGTGTGTGTCAATTGGATTTTTTAAAACCCTATATTTATATTAATCACATGATCAATTTTAAATGACTATATTATCAATGGTAATGATTCTTAACATTATTTTAAATACAATAGTATATAATAAAACAAAATAATTATACATGTTTTATATAACCATATTTCATGACGAGACATTTAAATAAATCAAAAAGGGGAATTTTATTTATAAGAGTTTGGGTTGTTATAATCTTCCCCACCAATTAAGAAATTTTAACCCTGAAATTTTTTATTTCCCACGCAAAATTAGATGAGGGTAACTTTTCTTCATAACCTCCTCAAATTACTACATTTATTCTTCAAACTTTTGGTTTCTCCACATCACTTTGACAAGGTGAATTTTCTTATTTCATAGAAATTTTTCTCTACAAAGATCTTCACTGGCTGTTCTTCATAAGAAAGATTATTCTCCAACAATAACACATCTGTATTGAGTATATGTAAGGGGTATGGTATGTACTTCCTCAAGTGGGATACATGGAATATATCATGTAATTGAGATAGGTTTTGTAGGATTTCTAGTTGATAGGCCACCTCTCCGACGTGATCAAGGATCTCAAAGGGGCTGATGTATCTTGGACTAAACTTTAGCTTCTTCCAAAATCTAATCACTTTATTCCATGGAGATATATAGAGGAATACCATGTATCCAACATCAAACTCTAGGTCTCATCAATTATTGTCAGAATATCTCTTTTGTCGAATCTGAGAAGCCTTGATGTGCTATTGAATGGTCTTAACCTTTTACACCATTTCTTTGACCATTTTTGAACCTAGAAGTTTCTGTTCCCCAACTTCATCCCAACATGCAGGTTTTATGAACCTATTAATATATAGGGATTCATAGGGAGCCATTTGGATGCTTGAGTGGAAACTGTTATTGTATGAGAATTCAAACATAGGAATATGTTGGTCCCATCCTCCTTTAAAGTCTATAGAATATGATCACAATGTATCTTATAGTGTCTGAATAGATCGCTCAGACTGGCCATCAATTTGAGTATGATAGGACATACTAAAGTATATCTCAGTGTTTAGAGCATGTTGGAGACTTTTCCAGAACATAGAGGTGAATCTAAAATCTTGATCGGATACAATCGATAGTGGTACTCTATGTAGCCTTACCACTTATATGATGTATATCTATGAAAGTTGATCTAATGATAAGTCCTCTCAAACTATAATAAAGTGAGATATATTTTTAAAATGATCCCCAAAAACCCATATAGATTTTTTCCCCTGGATTTATTTAGAAGTTTGATGAAAAATTCCATGGGGATGTTCTCCCATTTCTATGTTGGTATGGGTAACGGTTACATAAACCCCTTAGACTTTTTTCCTTTAAACCTCCAATTGCTAGTATACCAGGCACTTTTATGTATATTCAATAATCTCCATATTCATATTTTCCCACCAATAGTTCTCATGGAGATCTTGATACATCTTTGTGCTTCCTAGGTGAATGGATAAAGTTTAACTACATGCATCATCCAACATTTCCTTCATTAAATTAGGATTTTATTGAAAAAAATATTATTGACCCAAATCTTGAAATTCCTTATTCATAAATTTTAAACTTTGAGGACTTCACCTTTCTTATGGATTCCACCTTATTTTGAATGTCCACGTCATTTCTTTGATCATCCTTTAAAATTTCAAAAAGAGATGGTTGAACAATAAATTGTGAAAGGATTTATGATGTTCATTCCTTTATTAATCCAATGTCCATCCTTTGTAGGTCTAAGAATATTGGATCCTTCTCAATTATTATCATTGATAAAGATGCATGATCCTTTCTACTTAGAGCATTTTCCACTTTATTCACATTACCAAGACGGTAATGGATTTAGAAATGATAGCCCTTAATCATCTCTAAACATCTTCATTGGATCATATTAATATATTTTTATATGAATATATAATTGAGTATTTTTTGATATATATATATTTCACACTTCTCTACAGAGAGATAACTCTTCCAGATTTTCAAAGTGAATATCACTGCAACCAACTCCATATCATGATTTGGGTAGTTCTATTTGTGAACCTTCAACTACATTGAATCATAGGCTATGAATTTATCACTCTTCATTAACACAAAACCCAATCCCTTCTTTGAATCATCACTGAATACTATGAATAGTTCTCCACTTGTGGGTAGTGTGAGCACATGCACAGTGATGAGCCTACTTTTTAACTCCATGAAGCTCTATTCACATTCATCATTTTAAGAAAACATGACTCCCTTATGAGTTATCTTGGTAATAGTGTTTGAAAATCACGAGAAATTTCTCACAAATATGTGATAATACACAACTAACCTAAGGAAACTATGGATATTTGTCATAGATGTTGGAATCATCCATCCTTTAATTGCTTCTATCCTTGAAGGGTCCACAAATATCTCATTTGTTGTGATGATATTCCCCAAAAAAGAGACTTAATTCAAACACAAATCACATTTTATGTACTTGGTGTAAAGATTCTCCTTTCGTAGGGTCTTTTGCATAGTGATCATATGCTTCTCATGCTCCTTGGTTTTGGAGTATATTATAATATCATATATAAATACTACCAATTTTTTTTCAAGGTAATCTCTAAAGACTTATTCATCAAGTCCATGAATGTTGATGGATAATTAGTGATCCCTAAAGGATTCATTATGAACTCATAGTGCCTGTACCTTGTACAAAAAGTAGTCTTGGGAATATCCTCCTTCATCAGCCTAACATGGTAATATCCTGACTGAAGATCCACCTTAGAGAAGTATTTTTCTCCATGTAGCTGATCAAACATGTCATAAATATGAGGAAAAGTATACTTATTCTTTAACATGATATTTCTGATCTCACTATAATCAACACAAATAGGGATTGACCCATACTTCTTTTTGATGAAGAGGATTAGTGCACCCCATAGTGAAGCACTTGGGAATATGAACCCTTTATCCATATTCTACTATAGTTTTTTCTTCATATCCTCAAGTTACAAAATAGAAATTCTATATGGAGTCTTATATAATGGAAATGACCTAGTCATAATCTTGATTGAAAATTCAACCTCTTAGCTAGGAGGAAGACCAAAAAATTTCTTGGGAAACACATCAATGTATTCTTTTATAATAGGCATATATTTGAGGATGGTTCTTTCCTTAAACTCAATCATTTGAGCTAGATACACTTTCTCTTAAGGAAATAATTTCCATGAATGATATTATGGTGGTAAATAAGATTCATCCTCCTTTCACTTGTACATAATTGGGGGTGTAACACCCCAAGATTCCATAGTACGATTCTCTTTGAATAATACAGTAGCGTGTGTTGTACGCAACTTCGAGATTCTAACACACCGCGACCAATCAAAGTAGCCGTTATGAATAGTAATATGCAATTTTGAAATTTAATAAATTTTATCTCTCAAAATGGACTTAATTTTTGGATTCGGAATATCGAAATTAGCCTAGGGTAAAATTTTGGTACTTTTCAGATAACTTTTATATTTTGATGAATAGTGAAAATTACTAAATTTTAATTAAAAACAACTTTTTTAATCAAAATAATTAATAGTGATAAATTATGAATTTGAGTGGTTTTAAAGTATATTTATAATATATTTTTACCATTTAATACAATGTTGGTCATTGGACATAATTTCAAATTTAAACTGGACATAAATAACTGTCAATCTTTTGATAGTTATTATCTCTTAAAAACACGCGTTTTGTTTTAACAATGGTAATTAATTTTAAATTAATTTCTGACACTTCTGTGTTTTGAATTTAGAAATATGGATTCAATATTTGGAATCAGGAGGTCCGAATTGTGTAAATAGGTAACTTTTATTTTTAGACATTTTGAATAATTACTTCGGTAAATATTTTATTTACCATGGTTAAAGGGTAAATCCAGTAAATAAGGGTAAACAAATAATATTATAATAATATTAATTTACACTAAAACATGTCCTAACCCTATTGGTTGATATATGTCCGACCATGGGCATCTTTGGGTCGATTTTGGGACCCCATGGAGCCACTTGTAGGTGATAAGGACACTTTATATTAATTAAGTTAAAGTAAATACGAAAATGACATAAGCATATATCTTTTAGTAAAACAATTTTTACATAGGGTTATATATGTTATCTTTTCGACTATAAATATTCATTAGAAATATAAAAATATTTCCTATATAATTTTATTTTATTTATAATTTTTATACCTTTAATAAATAAATTTATTTATGACACAATAATGATAAAGTATTTTCCTTATTAATGAAAGAATCAAACAATTGGTATTATAAATGTTAAAATAAATATAATTTGAATTTTTTGATGACATAAAAGAATTTTATTTATTAATATGAAATGTTAGGATTTCTTAAATGAATTTGGTTCGAATTAATAAAGTTTTTAAGAATTTAAAACAAATCAATTATTAAATAGTGTCAAAATTGACATAAAAGAGATTTGAAAAAAATATTATATTATTAATTTATATTCTATTCTTAAAAATATAATGTTTGGCCAAATGACTTATATAATGATAATTGTATCATTAATGGACCACTTGGGGGTCTCTTGGATGTATATAGTAAGTTTATTAACTATATAATATACAAATACAAAGTGAAATGGTAAATGCCAAACTAATTAACTAAGAATTAAAAATAAAATACAAGGTTAATATAATAACCCAAACCTATATAAAATCTATTGTTTGAAAGGATTTAGTCCCATACCCACATTATACTTTGAATATTCCACTTTGGAGCCATTATAAACTGAATATGAATTTATTATAAATTAATACTTTAAGTTTTTCCTAAAGAGCCCCTCCTCCCCCTGATAAAAGGACACCACTTCTAACCAATTTTTCATACATTAAAAGCCTTTTTGTTCGGCCAAAATCTACCCAAATACCCTATAAACTATCCTCCATTAATCCTAGAGGCATTAATTTAGTCAGAAATCCAACCTAAGGTTCCCTTTTGATCAAATCAAAAGGAAGAACCTGAAGAAGAGGCAATGTTTTCACCACCCTCTTTCAAGTTCCTTTCTTCTTCAAATTCTTATTTCTTTGTGATTTACATTCTAAAATAATAACTCCAGTATATTCTATATACTGTGATGTTATTATGGTACAACCATATTCAGTATTATATCCATCCTTTGAATGACATGTCACCATACGTGCGTACGTACGACTTACCGTCTCCACGTCGTGTTGTAATTGTTATTAAAAACATTATTATTTGGATGGGTATGAAATTGATGTGTAATTGAAGTAAATAATAAATATAACATGATAATTATTTTTTATATATGATATACTATCCAATTATATATTATTTTAATATCAAAATAATTATATTGTCGCTCGGGCGTACGTACGGACTACCGTCTCCACGAACGCGATGGGATTCATTCCCCATCGTATCCATTCAAGTATAATTCTCATTTGAAGATTAAAAATAATTTTTAGAGACATGATATAATTCTGGATATGAATAATATACATCCCATCCATAACAAATTTGGCTCACAATACAAAAATATAAAGAAAAAAGAATCCGTTAACACCCGAAATGATGATAATACTAAGATATTATTAACAAATCAATGTTAAAAGATCATATATGATATAATATTAATGTATATGATTATTTTATAATTTATTAACAATTATTTAACCATTATACAGGAGGTTAACCTACCCTAAACCAAGGAAAAGTAAAAGGTAAGTGTTTATTTCACAATCTCTTCATTATCTGAGGTTGTTTATACAAAATTATCTTCTGGGACCTCTTTATCATCCACATCCATGTCTCTTAAAAATGTACTTAAAAACATTCTTAATATTTTACAGAATATGGTTTAAAGTCATTTATACCCTTGTTTGACTTTTTATAATATTTTTTAAAGGAATCTTTCTGTTGTTTTCCAAACAAGGTCCTTTTTAAACTTTTCGACAAAATTAAGGTAAGAATGTATTTTTTTTAAATTATACAGTGGGTGCGGCTATTTTCTACCATTATAAACTCATCTAAGCTTCCCTTACAATCTTATAAGAATATTTTCAAAGTAAATGTTTTATTTTATAATTATGTGACTCTTAAATGATTTAAAAATAGAAAGAGATATTTCTCTAAAAAGTGTTTTGATTTCATCTATGTCAACATCCTTTGATGGATCTTAAGTTTATTTGGAGTTGATTTATTATGATAAAAAACTTCCATATTGTATTGAAGGTTTTGTGATATGTTTGACTGTGGATGTGCTATTTTTATATCATTCATGATTTATGGTTAAAGTATTGACATTTCATATGCTAGTTATAATACTAATGTTTATGATATGTTTAAACCTTTTCATATAAGGAATGTATTGGACTTAGAAAGTGATGGGTGGAGCCCGCTATAGCTCCTCGATGCATCGGTAGGTATCATGAGACAACTAGATGTGGAATTGGCCGAATCCCTTTCCCAATTTGATTTATGGTTTTGGCCGAGTCCTTAATCATTTTTAGACATCTTGACCGAGGCCTTGACAAAATGTTTCAGAATGTCTGATATTATACATTCCCTCATCATGGAAATAATATTGATGGTTCATGTGGTCATTCGACTAGTAGAATACCCGTGATTATATTTTATTATGGAATTATTTACTCAGCTCATATTCTTACCATAAAATTATTAATGTTTATTATTGGTAAATGCATGTGGTTTCAATTATTTACCATGCTTAATATTTATGTCATTTTCCGCTGTATTACTTACCCTTACTGAGCATTTGAGCTCACCCCTTTATTATGTTTCATTTTCCCAGGACATAAAGAAGTTAGTTATGAGTGGCCAACAGGCATAATCTAGGAGTCTTGGATATTTCTAAAGAAATATATTTGTGTTGTATTTCTCTTCAAGCTGTAAAGTTGAACTTATGTATGAATCTTGTTTCCAATAATACTAAACTGATCGGTCTTTCAAGACATGATTTCCTTATGATCATGCCAATGTTATGTAATAATGCACTGACTCTGGGTAACAAGGGTCGGGTCGTTACAGTTGGTATCAGAGGAAGTTTAGTACAAACCTTGGAAACTAGATTTAGATAAACTCTGATTAGAGCACATAGACCTAAGATGGACTTTGAGAATTAGTATAGAAGAACTTCCTAGAATTTTGGTATTGTAGAAATTTTGTGAGTTTTTCTGAGCAACACATTCTTGTCTGGATACGAGTTGGTAGAGGCGGCTCTGGCACAGATGTACCTAGGGGTAAAAACTGAAAACACCTCTTTGAGCTAGACTTGAACGAGAACTGGTGCACGACAACGGGCCTTGCTGCACTGTTGGTTACGACACTCCCTGGGGATATACTGAGAATAATTCTCATTTTCTTTACAAACTGTGATGAAGGGTTTATGAGTATATACTTGCTCAAAGATTTTTTTTATGATTATGGATTATATCCATAAACTGTTCAATTTATGTTAAGTGTTTTGAAAGTTTGGATTTATGTGTTGCGATTCACAAACTAATCTAGTATATACCATTGTTTAGAAATGGCGCCTAGTGGAAGAAATGGAAACTGTATCAATGCACACACTCCATGTAGGGATTTCACTCCTGCTCAAGATAATTATACTGGAGCTGGTGATGCAACTGGTGCTGATCAGCTAATCACCATACTGGGACAACTCACTCAGGTTATGAATAATAACCTTACCCGTATGAAGCACCCTGATCCACAACGTGGAGGATCAATGTTAGATCGCTTCATGAGGCAATAACCACCAACATTCAATGGGAGTAAAAATCCCTTGGTAGCTGAGTAATGGATAAATTCTTTAGAGAAAATATTCCATGCCTTGGGGAGTAGTGAAAGGGAAAAAGTTATCATGGCAGTTTACCGCCTCACTGGAGATGCTGATCAACGGTGGTCATTGATTCAAAACACGAAGGAAGATAATGAAGTATAAAATATGGAATGGAGGGAGTTAAAAGATTAGTTTTTAGAAAAATACTTTCCTCATGACCATTGGGAAGATATGGAAAGGCAATTTCTGAGTCTGAGACAAAAGGAGGATAAGAATGTCGAAAATTATGAGGATAACTTTACAAGGTTAGCAAGGAATGATGCATATTATATAAATAAACCAATAAGTAAGATTGATAGTTTCTATGAAGGGTTAAAGCCGTTTCTCCATCGAGCATTGGTCTCAAAATCCTTATCATCATACAAAGATATTGTCTCATGTGCTATCAAGACAGAAAAAGAATTCTCTAAGTCTTATGACTTTAAATCAAAGCAAGATAAGAATAGATTTGCTGAACACTCTAGGAAAGGAAATACAGAAACAGGGAAGAAGGGAAGAATTTAATTTCCACCTTGTGATAATTTTGGAAGGAATCACCCTAGTGCTTGTCTAAAAGGAAAAGGAGTATGCTACAAGTGTGGACAGAAAGGCCATCTAGCTGGTGATTTTAAAGGAAAGAAAGATTCTTCCAATGTTCAATGCTATAATTGCAGGGAGATGAGACATTATGCAAATGAATGTCCTAAATGTCAGGGAAACTTACCTCAGAAAAGGACAAGGGATCAAGGACAAGCTTATGAAATCACTACTGCTGAGGTTGAAGCCCCGAAAGACGTGGTGGCAGGTAATTTAATGGCTTCCTCAAGTTTATCAAATGGTTTATTTTATTTTGGATCATCACATTGTTTCATATCTTCCTATTTTTCTAAGAAAATTATATATTTACAATTTGATTTAACAAGGGATTTGTAAGTTAAAACTCCTAAGGGAAGTATAATTGCTACAAAGTTCTATGGATCCGTTCCCATTAGGGTATATAAATGTTCTTTATCTGCTGATCTCATCGTCATACCCATGACTGAATTTGATATAATACTCGGTATGGATTGGCTTTCGGACCATGATGCGAAAATTTATTGTAAGAAGAAGGAGGTTACGATTTTTGATGATGATGATAAAGAACACCTTATCTTTAGAGCAGAATCTTCACCACCTGATTCTTATCTAGATCCACCCCCAGTAGCTCAACTAAATTCAATTATCGGGGAGGAAGAGAATGAAATAACTGTTGGTGAGGAAAGGAATGTTCAAATATAGGATGTACCTATTATGAGAGAATATGTTGATGTGTTTCCGGAAGATTTACCTGGACATCCTCCAGAATAAGAAATTGAGTTTTCTATTGATTTAATTCCTGGTTCAGGGCCTATATCAAAGACCCCTTATAGAATGGGCACTGTTGAATTAGTCGAACTAAAGAAACAACTAGAGGAATTGAGTAATAAGCGATTTATTCTCCCTAGTGTTTCTCTATGGGGATCCCCTGTCCTTTTTGATAAGAAGAAAGATGGGTCTATGAGGTTATGTATCGACTACAGGGAAATCAATGCTATAAAAATAAAGAACAAGTATCCCCTACATCGCATTAATGATTTATTTGATTAGCTACATGGAGCTCAATACTTTTCAAAGATTGACCTTCGATCTGGATACCATCAGTTGTGTGTGAAGAAGGAAGACATTTTGAAGACAGCATTTCGAACTAGGTACGGGATTATAAGTTTACAGTAATGCCTTTTGGAATGACTAATGCACCCTTTGTATTCATGGATCTAATGAATAGAGTTTTCAAGTAATATCTCGATGATTTTGGGGTGGTATTTATTGATGATATCTTGGTATACTCCAAAAACTACGAGGATCATGAAAATAACTTGCGCATTATCCTGAAGACTCTTAGAAGACATGAATTATATGGGAAGTTTAGCAAGTGTGAATTCTGGCTTCAGGAGATTTCTTTTCTTGGCCATATTATCTCTAAGGATGGAATCTCGGTTGATTCTTCTAAGACAAGAGCAATCCAAGAATGGCCAGCACCGACGAGTATAACCAAGGTACACAGTTTTATTGGCTTAGCAGGTTATTATTGGCATTTCATCCAGAACTTTGCCCGATTGACTAACCCATTAATGAATCTCACACGTAAAGGGGTTAAATTTGTTTGGAAAAAAGAGTGCGAAGAATGTTTTGAAGAACTGAAGAGAAGATTAGTCAATGCTCCTATTTTGACTCTACCATCAGGAAATGATGGGTTTGTTATTTATAGTGATGCATCGAAGAAAGGACTTGGTTTTTTCCTTATGCATAATAATAGAGTTATTGCCTATGCATCACGACAACTGAAAATTCATGAGCAAAACTATCCTACTCATGATCTTGAGTTAGCTGCTGTAATCTTTGCTCTGAATATTTAGAGACACTATCTGTAGTACCCTTGGTTTGAGGTATGTAGCCTTTTTTATGTTTTTATGAGTTTACAGGAATGGGATGAGTTGGGAAAAGGTCGAGAGAGTTTGGAATGTTTTTGGATGAGTTTGGAGGCTTTTAAAGGGGTGCATGGTTTGAGCACGGTTAGTGTAAACCGTTCAGATGCTCTAGGAAACTGTGAAGGGAGAGGAAGTAGGCTACGTACGGCCTGCACACGGTTTGAAAAACCATGCGAGGAAACCGTGCGGGCACCTGCTCTCAAGGCAGTGGCATGCACACGGTTAGTGCATGGTTTTCCAAACCGTGCGACCACTTAAAGTTGGGGTTTTTAAGTCCGGGCTCCCTCGAGATTGACCTAAAACACTCCTCTCTTCCTCCCACTCGAGACTCACTTGGGATTTTCAGTTCTTAGGGGCTAGAAGGACTCTCCAACTCATTTTGGAAGGGCTTTGAAGAAGATTCAAGAGGGTTTGAAGGTGATTCCTCCCAGTTAAGTCTTCTCCCATGGTTTCTTTGTGTTTTCCTCTAGATCTACTCTTCCCTCCTTCTTGGTTTTCTATATCTACACTTGTTGTGTGTAGATATAGGGTTGTGGTGGCCTTGGATGATGTTTTAAGTCTTGTGGGTGTTAGGGAAGAGGATCTAGAGAGGTTTCAGTGGTGCGTTCTCCGGTTTCGGAGGTGCGGTTGCTTGTGGATCGATTTCTCGGGAACCCTAAAGGTAGGTGGCTTCTCTCTCGACTCCACTTGGTGGAATTGTGTGGTGCATTTACAATTAAATTGTGTGTTTGAAATTTAATTGGTAAATCATGTGGAAAATTTGTTGGAAAATTGATGGGTGATGAAATTGGGGGTTTTTGGCATGAAATTGGGGTTTTTGGGTAAAAATGGGTTTTGTTGGAAATGGAGTCAATTGGATGATTTTAAAATGTTGATTTTAAAATGACAATGAACTGGAGCATGAAAATGGCATGTGATGGTGTTTGTGATAATGTGATATTGTTGTGTGGCTTGTGCTTGTGTGGATATGGATGGGATTTTGTATTAGAATGTGTTGTGATATTGTAGAGTGGTCGAGAAAGTGCCACTATAATTAGGGAAATGGATGGATAATGGATGGAAGGGCCACCATCTAGGCAAGTGGCTGAGAAAGTACCACTTGTCGGGTTGTGAACGGGTTGGACGAGAAAGTACCAATATTATTGGTTGATTTCTTGACTATGTGATGTTTGTAGATGGGGCTTGTGAGTGAAATGTGAACATGGTAACCGACATGTGGATTGATTGTTGTGGATTTCCCTAGTATGGCATGTTTGGATTTTGTAATAAGTTTTCAAATGGGATTGTTTTATATAAAATGTTTTATATAAATTTGCTAACGGTTTATCCTAGTGGCGTGTGTAGGGAAGTCATTTGGGGAAATCCTACTGAGTAGTTGTACTCAGCCCCTGATTTGGCACTTTGGTGTCTTTGCAGATGTAGTATACCGGGACATGGGAAAAGGTAAGGCATCACCTTCTTTTAGTGGTTCCTCGTGATGCTTGGTGCAGCATGGAGTTTGGAGCTGGAGTGGAGCTGTGGAGGTGTCACATATTGTCGTGGCTCTCTTTTGTTTCCGTTATACTCTGATGTTTAGGTAATGTTCGGTTGTATGAACCGTGGGTTGTAATGGAATGATTGGGTAAATTGGAATGCATGCATTTATTTTTTTGTTGTTGTTCGTTGGTTGTTTGGGTAATCCTCTTGAGGAAAAATCATTCCCCAGTTTTCTCTTGAAGCCCTCGACATTTTTTTCCAGCCTTTGGCACCTTCGGAACATCTCTTAAGGCCAAGTAACCCTCACCGCCTCCTCAAGACAATGAGGTAGGGGCGGGGAATTACACTATCTCTATGGTGAAAAATGTGAGATTTATACTGATCACAAGAGTTTGAAGTATATTTTCTCACAGAAAGAACTCAACATGAGGCAAAGGAGATGGCTTGAACTACTCAAGGATTATGATTGTACGATACACTACCACCCGGGGAAGGCAAATAAGGTGGAAGATGCTTTGAGCAGAAAGGATCATGGAGTTTTGAACAAGATGAGAGTTGAAAAGGATCCTATATACATGGATCTAGTAAAGATGGATATGGGAATCACCATGGAAGGTGAAACCTCAATAATTTTTCAAATGGTTTCCAAACCGTCTTTACTATAAAGGATAAAGAGTTCTCAGACCGGTGATGAAGAGTTTCAAAAGAAGATTAAAGATGTGAATGATGAGAGATTGAGTGACTTTGTGTATAAAGATGGAATTTTGAAAATTGGGAAGAGACTTTGTGTTCCCAATATACCTGATCTAAAAAGAGATTTGTTGGATGATGCTCATAGTTCCAATTTCTATATACACCCTGGGAGCACCAAAATGTATAGATATTTGAAGGAACATTTTTGGTGGGACAAAATGAAGAGGGAGATTGCTGATTTTGTGTCAAGATGTATGGGTTGTCAACAAGTGAAGGCTATAAGGCAACAGCCTGGAGGAGTCATGCAACCTCTTCCCATACCTGAGTGGAAATGGGATAAAATTACGATGGACTTTATCATGGGACTACCAAAGACTCCTAGAAAGAATGATGCAATATGGGTCATTATTTATCGTCTTACCAAGTCAACACATTTTCTTGCTATAAGAGAAGATATACCACTTGAATGTCTAGCAAGACTATATATTAATGAAGTTGTGAGACTTCATGGAGTACCCCTATCAATTGTTTCTGACCGTGATCCCCGTTTTACTTCAAGATTCTGGAAGATTCTTCAGAAGGCCTTGGATACTGAACTTCGTTTGAGCACTGGATACCACCCTAAAATAGATGGACAATCAGAACAGACTATTCAAACCTTAGAAGACATGTTGAGATCATGCTCACATGACTTTTAGGGTATGTGGGATCAATATTTACCTCTGGTGGAATTTTCCTATAACAATAGCTTCCATTCAAGTATTCAGATGGAACCATATGAAGCATTATACGGAAAGAGATGTTGTACACCAACTTGTTGGGATGACGTTGGTGAAAGAAAACTTTTAGGCCCAGAACTTGTTGAAGAAATGATAGAAAAGGTGAAGGTAATCCAAAACCACATCAAAGCATCTCAAAGTAGGCAGAAGAGCTATGCCGATAACCGAAGGAAGGATTTTGAATTTCAGGTAGGAGATCATGTTCTCTTGAAGGTATCTCCATGGAAGGGAGTTATAAGTTTTGGTAAGAAAAGTAAACTGAGTCCCAAGTACATAGGACCTTTCGAAATTCTAGGACGAATTGGGGCTGTAGCTTACCGTTTGGCAATACTGCCAAGTCTCTCCAAAGTTCATGATGTCTTCCACGTATCACTATTGAGAAAATATATTCCTGACCCAACGCATGTAATCACTTATGATTAATTAGAACTGGAACCGGATTTGTCTTATTGCGAGGAGCCCATCAGGATTCTTGATACAAGAGAACAAGTGCTGAGAAACTAGACGACTCATCTGGTAAAAGTTCTATGGAGAAACCATAAGATGGAAGAGGCAACGTGGGAACCCGAGGAACTTATGATGAAGAACCACCCGAGTCTTTTTATGAAATAATATTCTAGAAATTTTGAGGATGAAATTATTTGAATGAGGGGAGAATGTAACACCTCAAGCTTCCACGACGCGATTCTCTTTGAATAATACAGTAGCATGTGTTGTACGCAACTTCGAGATTCTAACAGACCGCGACCAATCAAAGTAGCCGTTATGAATAGTAATACCCACTTTTTTAAATTTTATAAATTTTATCTCGCAAAATGGACTTCATTTTTGGATTCTGAATATCTAAATTAGCCTAGGGTAAAATTTTGGTACTTTTTGGATAACTTTTATATTTTGATGAATAATGAAAATTACTAAATTTTAATTAAAAACAAATTTTTTAATCAAAATATTTAATAGTGATAAATTATGAATTTGAGTGGTTTTAAATTATATTTATAATATATTTTTACCCTTTAATACAATGTTGGTAATTGTACATAATTTCAAATTTAAACCGGACATAAACAACTGTCAATCTTTTGATAATTATTATCTCTTAAAAACACGCTTTTTGTTTTAACAACGAGAATTAATTTTAAATTAATTTCTGAAACTTCTATGTTTTGAATTTAGAAATATGGATTCCATATTTGGAATCAGGAGGTACTAATTGTGTAAATAGTTAACTTTTATTTTTAGACATTTTGAATAATTATTTCGGTAAATATTTTATTTACCATGGTTAAAGGGTAAATCTGGTAAACAAGGGTAAAAAAATAATATTATAATAATATTAATTTACCCTAAAACATGTCCTAACCCTATTGGTTGATACATTTCCAACCATGGGAATCTTTGGGTCGATTTTGGGACCCCATGGAGCCACTTGTAGGTGATAAGGACACTTTATATTAATTAAGTTAAAGTAAATACAAAAATGACATAAGCATATATCTTTTAGTAAAACAATTTTTACATAGGGTTATATATGTTATATTTTCGACTATAAATATTAATAAGAAATATAAAAATATTTAATACATAATGGTATTTTATTTATATTTTTTATACATTTAATAATTAAATTTATTTATGACACAATAATGATATAGTATTTTCCTTATTAATGAAAGAATCAAACAATTGGTATTATAAATGTTAAAATAAATATAATTTGAAAGTTTTGATGACATAAAAGAATTTTATTGATTAATATGACATGTTAGGATTTATTAAATGAATTTTTTTCGAATTGATAAAGTTTTTAAGATTTAAAAAATCAATTATTAAATAGTGTCAAAATTGACATAAAAGAGTTTTTAAAACAAATATTATATTATTAATTTATATTATATTTCTAAAAATATAAGGCTCAGCCAAAGGACTTATATAATGATAGGTGTATCATTAATGGAACACTTGTGGGTCTCTTGGTTGTATATAGTAAGTTTATTAACTATATAATATAAAAATACAAAGTGACATGGTAAATGTCAAACTAATTAACTAAGAATTAAAACTAAAAGATAAGGTTAATATAATGACCCAAACCTGTCTAAAATATATTGGTTGAAAGGATTTAGACCCATCCCAACCTTATAATTTTAATAATACACTTTGGAGCCACTAGAAACCGAATATGAATTTATTATCTATTAATACTTTAAGTTTTTCCTAAAGAGCCACTCCTCCCCCTTATAAAAGGACACCACTTATAACCAATTCTTCATACCTTAAAAGCCTTTTGGTTCGGACAACCTCTACGCAAATACCTTATATAATATACTCCCTTCATTGTAGAGGCCTTTATTTACTCAGAAAGCCAACCTAAGGTTCCCTTTTGATCAAATCAAAAGGAAGAACCCAAAGAAGAGGTAATGTTTTCACCACCCTCTTTCAAGTTCCTTTCTTCCTCAACATCTTATTTCTTTGTGATTTACATTCTAAAATAATAACTCCAATATCTTCTATATACTGTGATGTTATTATGGTAAAACCATATTCAGTATTATATCAATCCTTTGAATGACATGTCACTATACGTGCGTACGTACGACTTACCGTCTCCACGTTGTGGTGTAATTGTTATTCAAAACATTATTATTTGGATGGGTATGATATTGATTTGTAATTGAAGTAAATAATAAATATAACATGATAATGATTTTTTATATATTATATTACATCCAATTATATATTATTTTAATATCAAAATAATGATATTGTCGCTCGTGCGTACGTACGGACTACCGTCTCCACGAACGCGATGAGATTCATTCCCCATTGTATCCATTCAAGTATAATTCTCATTTTATGATTAAAAATAATTTTTAGAGACATGATATCATTCTATATATGAATAATATACATCCCATAAATAAAAAATATGGCTCACATAACAAGAAATATAAATAAAAATGAATCCGTTAACACCCGAAACGATGATAATACTAAGATATTATTAACAAATCAATGTTAAAAGATCATATATGATATCATATTAATGTATATGATTCTTGTATAATTTAGTAACAATTATTTAACCATTATAAAGGAGTTTAACCTACACTCAACCAAGAAAATGTACAAGGTAAAGGGTTTATTTCACAATCTCTTCATTATCCGAGGTTGTTTATACATAATTATCTATTGGGACCTCTTTATCATCCACATCCATGTTTCTTAAAAATGTACTTAAAAACATTATTACTATTTTATAGAATATGGGTTAAATTCATTTATACCCTTGTTTTAATTTTTATAAGATTTTTATAAAGTAATCTTTCCGTCGTTTTCCAAACAAGGTCCTTTTTAACCTTTTCGACAAAATTAAGGTAAAAATGTATTTTTTTATCTTATACAGCGGGTGCGGATATTTTCTACCATTATAAACTCATCAAAGCTTACCTTACAATATTATAAGAATATTTTCAAAGTAAATGTTTTATTTTATAATTATGTGACTCTTAAATGATTTCAAAATAGAAAGAGATATTTCTCTAAAAAGAGTTTTGATTTCATCTATGTCAACATCCTTTGATGGATCTTAAGTTTATTTGGAGTTGATTTATTATGATACAAAAATTCCATATTGTATTGAAGGTTTTGTGATATGTTTGACTGTGGATGTTCTATTTTTATACCATTCATGATTTATGGTTAAAGTATTGACATTTTGTATGCTAGTTTTAATACGAATGTTTATGATATGTTTAAACCTTTTCATATGAGGAATGTATTAGACTTAGTAAGTGATGGGTGGAGCCCGCTATAGCTCCTCAATGCATCGGTAGGTCTCATGAGAAAACTTGACGTGGAATTGGATAAGGACCTTTCCCAATTTTATTTATGGTTTTGGCCGAGGCCTTAATCATTTTTAGACGTCTTGTCCGAGGCCTTGACAAAATGTTTCAGAATGTCCGACATTATAAATTCCCTCATTATGGAAATAATATTGATGGTTCATGTTTTCATTAGACTAGTAGAATACCCATGATTATGTTTTATTATGACATTATTTACTCAGCTTTTATTCTTTCCATAAAAGTATTCATGTTTATTATTGGTAAAGACATGTGGTTTCAATTATTTACCATGCTTAATATTTATGTCATTTTCTGCTGTTTTACTTAGCCTTACTGAGCATTTGAGTTCACCCCTTTCTTATGTTTCATTTTCCCAGGATATGAAGAAGTTAGTTATGAGTGACCAGCATGCATAATCTAGGAGGCTTGGATGTTTCTAATGAAATATATTTGTGTTGTATTTCTCTTCAAGCTGTAAAGTTGAACATATGTATGAATCTTGTTTCCAATAATACTAGACTGATCGGTCTTTCGCAACATGATTTCCTTGTGATCATGCCAATGTTATGTAATAATGCACTGACTCTGGGCAACTAGGGTCGGGGCGTTACAGGGTGTCAATTTGTAACATGGAGTGTAATTTCCTTCTCACAACAATTTATGTTGGATATATATAGGAAAAGTCAACCCGTGCCCAAAATTGCATCAAATTCCACTAAATTAATCTTGAAAAGGTTCTCCAGGAAGTTCATACCACAAAATTTGATAGGGGATGAGTTATTTACTCGTGATGCAATAATTTCCCGATTTTTTATTTTCACCGATAGATCTACTTCCATGATTTTTGGTGGTGTTTGAATAGTTCTACTAAACTTTCATGATATGAAGGAATACGTAGAACTATAGATGACAACCATACCCTTCACTTTTTGATTCTAGTTCTAACCATTTAATTCATCTAAAAGAGACATAGGGATGATAATTTTCAAACTATTAAACACATAAATTGGAATCCAATTACATTAAATATATAACTTATAAAATACATTTATTTCTTAACTTATGAATTTCTAGGCTTCAATCTATGTTATCCATGATATATTTCCTAAAATATATTCTTTTGGCCTTTTTTTGTTCCCTTAATAATGGTTCATAACGAGATTATGAATTTAATAAAGAATATCCCCTATGAGTGTCAAAATAGGTGCATAGTAAGACCAATTGTCATGTCCTGAGTTACCCTGAGTCAGGCCCAGAACACCTTATCAGAGTTTTTACTCCTAGGTACATCTCTTCCAGAACCACATCCACTTATAGTATCTAGACGTGGATTTATATTATTAATAAACCACTTAGTCTATACTAACCAAAATTTAGGTATGTTTCCTTATACTTAGTCATATCCTTAAGAATTTTTCAAGAGTTTTTCTAATCTTAATCCCAAAAATAAATCAACTTTTATTTTGATACAAACTATAACAACCCATTTATTTATTTCACATTAATTCTTGATTTATTGTATAAGAATACACTATATACAACCTGGATGATTGATAATTCTAGTGTCTTTGGAAATTAGGTACATTACATAACAATATAAAATAGGGAATATAACATCTTTATTTAAAATTTCTTTAACATGCTCAAAATACTCCATCAAAATTAAAACTGCATGGGATAACTTGGGGGAATACATAAGAAAGGGTTGAGCTATAAATACCACTAAGGGAATAAAATGGAATAAGTGATACATGTTAGACAATAGGAATATAAATTAGGAATAAAAGGAACATGAATAATAAGGCATGATATAACATGATAATCATAACATGGGAAATGTGGCAAAAACTTTAAACACTCAATCATAAGTATAGGTCAAGGCAAAACCTGCCAAGACATCATGGTGGAAAAATTACCATAATGTAATGAGGTTCAATCACTATCCCAACATGACATATCATAATGCTAAATATTACCCAAAGCATTGGAGCAATATCAGGGCATACCCATTATATTCATTTCATTCTCATGATTAAGTGTTCCACATAGATCATTCAACATGGTTTCAATCATCATAAGAATTTATTCCATGATCAATTAATTTAGAATAAATACATGTAATTCCCAAATAAATAATTATATGTTCATAAAGGTGAATAACCTTGATAGAAAAATTGGTATGGAATTCACTACACAATTGTTTAGGCATGGAAAATCACAGTGAAATTTTTGCAGCGCAACTAAGTAACTTAAAAATTAATAAAAATGGTTGATGATAGAGAAATGGGTATCTAATTATTTGGAAATAAAATGGGTAGTAATAAGTATATGTAAAGACATTTCCCAACTTTAGGAAATGGAAATAGAATGCATAAGCTCATAAAGAAACTTTAATAAAGAAGAGAAGATGAGGATCCCTCATGAAATTTTGTCATAGTTACAGCTTAGGTAAGGGTCCAAATGAGGTAGGATAAATGGTATCTAATTAAAATAAAATCAATTTTAAAGTAAGGGAATGATTATAAATTAATTAAAATATAAAAAATTGAAATTAAAATATTTAATTTCAAATAATATGCTTGAATTTGAAAGGAGTAGATGAAGGTCCCTTTTTAACACCCCAAGATTCCACGGTACGCTTCTCTTTGAATAATACAGTAGCGTGTGTTGTACGCAACTTCGAGTTCTAACACACAACACAACCAATCAAACTAGCCGTTATGAATAGTAATACCCACTTTTTGAAATTTTATAAATTTTATCTTTCAAAATGGAATTCATTTTTGGATTCGGAATATCGAAATTAGCTTAGGGTGAAGTTTTGGTATTTTTCTGAAAACTTTCAATTTTTGATGAATAGTGAAAAAACACTGAGTTATAGTTTTAAACCAAATTTTTATTTAAATAATTATTTATTTTATTCAAATTTAATTAAGTTCAAAATAGACACATAATACCTATATAAGTTCAATATAATTCATTAGAGTCAATTTATAATAATTTTAGATATATAAAAATTTTATAGAACTTTTCACCGTCTTTTACCCACATCCTAGGAGAATTTGCAAATTCAAATAAAACTTAATTTTACCACTTTTGTGAGTGGAATTTAGAAAATCCGAGAGACACGGTTAATATCATGGAGTAAAATGTGGTTCAATAGGATAAAAATAATTTTTGGTGAATAGTAACTTTTTACTTTTATTTACCATGGTTAAAAGTAAATAGGGTAATTAAGGGTAAAAATGATATTAATATTACCCTAACACATGTCCTAATTCTATTGGACAAGTGTATATCGATCAAAAACAACCTTAGGAATAAAATATTATCATTTAGGTCTGCTTGGATTAGAATAGGACATTTATTATTATTTAATTCAAAGAAGAGTTAAAAGAGTTAAAATCAAAGTTTAATTACTAAATTTTTTTAATAGAGTTATACATAAGATAAATTCGATTATAAATATTAATTATAAATCTAAAAATATTTCCTAAATAATTATATTTTATTTATACTTTTTAGACATTAAATAATTTAATTTATTTATGACATAATGGTGATGCAGTAATTACCTAATTAATGAAATATTAAAATAATTGATATCATAAATATCAAAATAAATGTAATTTGATACTTTTTATGAATTAAAATAATTTTATAGGTTAATATTACATATTAGGGTTGGTTATATTAATTTATTTTGAAGTAATAATGCTGTTATGAATTTAGCAAAAACAAAATACCAAATAATGTCAAAATTGACATAAAAGAGTTTTTAAAATAAATATTATATTATTAATTCATATTATATTCCAAAAAATCTAAGGTTTTGCGAAAAGACTTAAATAATGTTAGGTGTATCATTAATGGACCACTTGGGGGTCTCTTGGAAGTTTATAGTAAGTTTATTAACCATATAATATAAAAATACAAAGAGACATTGTAAATGTCAAACTAATTAACTAAGAGTTAAAACTAAAATATAAAGTTAATAAAGTGACCCAAACTTGTCTAAAACATATTGGTTGAGTTTTTTTCGACCCATAACCACCTTATACTCGAAATAAATCAGTTTGGAGCCATTAGAAACCAAATATGAAATTATTATAAAATAATATTTCTAGATTTTCCAAAGGTGCCCCTCACCCCTCTTATAAAAGGTCACTCCCCCTTCTCTCTAATAAATACCTTCAAATCCATTTTGATTGGCCAAAACCTACCCAAATATCCTACCAACTTACCTCAATTTAACCTAGAGGCCTTAGTTTGATCAGAAACCCAACCGAAGGATCCCTTTTGATCAAATCAAAACGAAGAACCCGAAGAAGAGGTAATGTTTTCACCACCCTCTTTCAAGTTCCTTTGTTCTTAAACTTATTCTTTCTTTGTTATTTACATTCTAAAATAATAAATATAGTATATTATATATACTGTGATTTTATTATAAATATGGTACAACCATATTCAGTATTCTATCCATCCTTTGAATGACATGTCACCATACGTGCGTACGTACGGCTTACCGTCTCCACGTCATGGTGTAATTGTTATTCAAAACATTATTATTTGGATGGGTATGATAATGATGTGTAATTGATGTAAATAATAAATATAACATAATAATGATTCTTTATATATTATATACCATCCAATTATATATTATTTTAATATCAAAAGAATGATATTGTCGCTCATGCGTACGTACGGACTACCGTCCCCATGAACGTGATGAGATTCATTCCCCATCTTATCCATTCAAGTGTAATTCTAATCTAATGATTAAAAATAATTTTTAAGGACTTTATATAATTATGTATATGAATAAGATACAACCTATCCATAACAAACACAACTTATGTAACAAAACATATAAAAGAAAACGAGTAAGTTATCACCCGAAACAACGATAATAATAAGATATTATTAACAATGAAATTTTAAAAGATAATATATGATATCATATTAATTTAAATGATTCTTGTATAATTTAATAACAATTATTTCACAATTATACAAGATGTCAACCTACCCTCGACCAAGGAAAAGTACAAGGTAAGGGTTTATTTCACAATCTCTTCATTATCCGAGGTTGTTTATACGTAATTATCTAGTGGGACCTCTTTATCATCCACATCCATGTTTCTTAAAAATGTATTTCAAATAATTATTACTATTTTAAATACTATGGGTTAAAGTAATTTATACCTTTTTTTACTTGTTATAAGAAGTTTATAAAGTAATATTTTCGTTGTTTTCCAAACAAGGTCCTTTTTAACCTTTTTGGCAGAATTAAGGTAAGAATGTCTTTTTTAACTTATACGGCGTGCGCGGATATTTTCTACCATTATAAAATCTTTGAAGCTTCCCTCATAAGATTATAAGAATATTTTCAAAGTAAATTTTTTCTTTTATAATTATGTGTCTTTTAAATGATTTTAAAAAACAGATATTTCTCTCAAATAGTTTTGATTTCATCTATGTCAACAAATTTTGATAGATTTTAAGCTTATTTGAAGTTGATTTATTATGATACAAAACTTCTATATTGTATTGAAGGTTTTGTGGTATGTTTGAATGTGGATGTGTTATTTTTATACCATTCATGGTTTATGGAGAAACTATTGACATCTCGTATGCTAGTTTTAATAGGAATGTTTATGTTATGATTAAACCTGTTCATATGAGGAATGAATTGGACTTAATAAGTGAAGGTTGGAGCCCGATATAGCTCCTCGATGCATCGGTAGGTCTCATGAGACAAACTAGTGTCTTGGCACAAGGCCTTGACAAAATCTTATTTGTAGTCTTGGTACAAGGTCTTGACTATGTGGTTATGATAATCCAGCATTATGAATTCCATCATTATGAAAGTGGTTATTAATATTGAATGTGATTATTCTACTAGTAGAATATCAATGTGAATAAGTAAATGGAATTATTTAATTTTATTTTTTCCATATTATGATGAATTTCAAGTTTAAAAGGCTTTTGTTTTAGTTATACATTGCCTTAAATGTTTATGCTTATTTATGAAGGTTTCCTCTGTGTTGTTATCCTTACTGGGCATTTGAGATCACCCCTTTCTATGTTTTATTTTTCCTAGGATGTGAAGAAGTATTTTATGAATGACCTATAGGGATAGTATAAGGGGATATGAGTGTGGAGACAAGATGTTGTTGTAGTTTTCACTTTATGATGTAATGTAATCTTTATGAATGTATCTAGTTATTCCAAGGCTACTAAACTAATCTGTCTTTCTAGACTTGATCTTTTGTGATCATGACAATGTTATATAATAATTCACCGAATATGGGTAACTAGGGTCCGGGCATTATAGTTGGTATAAGAGGAAGTTTAGTACAAACCTTGGAAGCTAGATTTAGATAAACTCTGATTAGAGCACATAGCCCTAAGATAAACTTTGAGGATTAGTATAGTTGAACTTCCTAGAATTTTGGTATTGTAGAGATTTTATGAGTTTTCTGAGAAATAAATCCCTGTATGGATACAAGAAAGTAGAGGCGGCTCTGGAATATATGCACATAGGGGTAAAACCCGAAAACACCGCTTTGAGCTAGAATCGAATGAGAACTAGTGCACGAAAACGGGCCTTGCTGCACTCTTGGTTAAGACACTCCCGAGGGATATGCTTAGGATAATTCTCATTTTCTTTGAAAACCATTATGAAGGGTTTATGAGTATATACTTCCTCAAAGAAGACATTTTTATGATTATGGATTATATCCATAAACTGTTCAATTCATGTTAAGTGTTTTACAAGTTTGGGTTTATGTATTGCGATTCATAAACTAATCTAGTGTATGCCATTATTTAAAAATGGATACTAGTGGAAAAAATGGAAACCGTATCAATACACACACTCAATGTAGGGATTTCCCTCTTGCTCAAGATAATTATAGTGGACCTGGAGATACAACCGGTGCTGATCATCTTATCACCATACTTGGACAAATCACACAGGTTATGAATAATAACCTTACCCATATGGAGCACCCTAATCCGCATTGTGGAGGATCAATGTTAGATCTCTTCATGAGGAAACAACCACTAACATTCAATGGGAGTATAAATCCATTGGTAGCTGAGCAATGGATAAGTTCTTTAGAGAAAATATTCCATGCCTTGGGGTGTAGCGAAAGGGAAAAAGTTATCATGGCAGTTTACCGCCTCACTGGAGATGCTGACCAATGGTGGTCATTGATTCAAAACATGAAGGAAGATGATGAAGTATCAAATATAGAATGGTGGGAGTTCAAAGATATTTTATTAGCAAAATACTTTCCTCGTGACCATCGAGCAGATATAGAAAGGCAATTTCTAAGTCTGAGACAAAAGGAGGATGAGAATGTCACAAAGTATGAGGCTAACTTTACAAGGTTAGAGAGACATGCATCAGATTATATACGTAACCCAAGGAGTAAGATTGATCATTTCTTTGATGGGTTAAAACCATTTCTCCTTCGAGCATTAGTCTCACAATCCTTCTCATTGTATGAAGATATTGTCTCATGTGCTATCAAGACAGAAAAGGAATTCTCTAAGTCTTATGACTTTAAAGAAAAGAAAGAGAATAAGAGATCTTCCGATCAATATGGGAATGGGAATAAGGGGAAGAAGGGAAAAGTTTAATATCCATCCCGCAGTAAATGTGGGAAGAAACACCCTAGTACTTGCTTGAAGATAATGGGAGTCTGTTACAAGTGTGGTGAAAAAGGCCACGAAGCTCATGATTGAAAGGGGAAGAAAGAAGCTGCTGATCTTCAATTCTACAATTGCATGGATATGGGACATTATTCTAATGAATTCTCTAAGCGTTAGGGAAACTTACCTATGAAAAGGCCAAGGGATCAAGGAAAAGATTATGCTATCACTATTGCTGAGGTAGAAGCTCTGAAAGACATGGGGGCAGGTAATTTAATGGTTTCCTCAAGTATAGAAAATGCATTATTTGATTCTGTATCATCAAATTGTTTCACATCTTCCCAGTTTGCTAAGAAAATTAGATATTTCCAATTTGATTTATCAAGGGAGTTGTCAGTTAACTCCTAAGGGAAGTATCATTTCTACAAAGTTCTGTGGATCCATCCCCATTAGGGCATATAAATGTTCTTTATCTGCTGATCTCATCATCATACCCATGATTGAGTTTGATATAATCCTTGGTATGGATTGGATTTCAGACCATGATGTGAAAATTTATTGTAAGAAGTAGGAGGTTATGATTTTTGATGATGATGATAAAGAACACCTTATCTTTAGAGTAGAATTGTCCCCACCAGATTCTTACCTAGATCCACCCCCAATAGCTCAACTAAATTTAATTATTGGGGAGGAAGATAATGAAATAACTATGAGTAAGGAAAGGAATATTCAAATAGAGGATGTGCCTATTGTGAAAGAATATATAGATGTGTTTCCGGAGGATTTACCTGGACATCCTCCAGAACGAGAAATTGAGTTTTCCATTGATTTAATTCCTGGTTCAAGGCCTATAACAAAGAGCCCTTATAGAATGGACACTGTGGAATTAGTTGAACTAAAGAAACAACTAGAGGAATTGAGTAATAAGGGATTTATTCACCCTAGTTTTTCTCCATGGGGAGCCCCTGTCCTTTTTGTTAAGAAGAAAGATGGATCTATGAAGTTATGTATCAACTACAAGGAAATCAATGCTATAACAATAAAGTACAAGTATCCCCTACCTCGCATTGTGTATTTATTTGACCAACTGTATGGAGCTCAATACTTTTCAAATATTTAACTTCGATCTGGATACCATCAGTTGTGTGTGAAGAAGGAAGACATTCCGATGACAGCATTTCGAACCAGGTATAGGCATTACGAGTTTACAGTAATTCCTTTTGGATTGACTAATACACCCTATGTATTCATGGATCTAATGAATAGAGTTTTCAAGGAATATCTCTATGATTTTGTGGCAGTATTTATTGATGATATCCTGGTATACTCCAAGAGATACTAAGATCATGAAAATCACTTGCGCATTATCCTGAAGACTCTTAAAAGACATGAATTATATTGGAAGTTTAGCAAGTGTGAATTCTGGCTTCAAGAGATTTCTTTTTTTGGACATATTTTCTCTAAGGATGGAATCTCTGTTGATCCTTCTAAGACCAAGGCAATCCAAGAATGGAAAACACCAACGAGTATAGCCGAGGTACGCAGTTTTATTGGTTTAGCATGTAATTATCGATGTTTCGTCCAGAATTTCACCCGATTGGCTAACCCATTAACAAAGGTCACATGTAAAGGGGTTAATTTTTTTTTGAAAAGAAGAGTGTGAAGAATGTTTTGAAGAACTGAATAGAATATTAGTCAATGATCCTATATTGACTCTACCATCGGGGAATGATGATTTCATTATTTATAGTGATGCATCGAAGAAAGGACTTGGTTGTGTCCTTATGTAGAATGATAGGGTTATTGGCTATGCATCACGACAACTAAAAATTCATGAGAAAAACTATCCTACTCATGATCTTGAGTTAGCAGCTACAATCGTTTCTTTGAAGATTTGGAGACACTATCTCTATGGTGAAAAATGTGAGATTTATACTGATCACAAGAGTTTAAAGTATATTTTCTCACAGAAAGAACTCAACATGAGGCAAAGAAGATGACTTGAAATACTCAAGGATTATGATTTCACGATACACTACCACATGAGGAAGGAAAATAAGGTGGAATATTCTTTGAGTAGAAAGGATCATGGAGTTTTGAACAATATGAGAGTTGAGAGGGATCCTATTTTCATGGATCTAGTAAAGTTGGATATGAGAATAACCATGGAAGGTGAAACATCAATAATTTTTCAAATGGTTGCCAAACCATCTTTACCAGAAAGGATAAAGAGTTCTTAGACCGATGATGAAGAGTTTCAAAAAAAGATTAAAGCTGTGAATGATGGGAGATTGAATGACTTTGTGTATGAAGATGGAATTTTGAAATTTGGGAAGAGACTTTTTGTTCCCGATATACCTGATCTAAAAAGGGAATTGTTGGATGATGCTCATAGTTACAATTTATCTATACACCATGGGAGCACCAAAATGTATAGAGATTGGAAGGAACATTTTTGTGGGACAACATGAAGAGGGAGATTGCTGATTTTGTGTCAAGATGTATGGTTTGTCAACAAGTGAAAGCTTGAAGCCAACAGCCTGGAGGAGTCATGAAACCTCTTCCCATACCTGAGTGGAAATGGGATAATATCACGATGGACTTTCTCATGGGACTACCAAAGACTTCTAGAAGGAACGATGCAATATGGGTCATTGTTGATCGTCTTACCAAGTCAGCACATTTTCTTGCTATAAGGGAGGATTTACCACTCGAACGCCTAGTATGAATATATATTAATGAAGTTGTAAGACTTCATGGAGTATCCCTATCGAATGTTTCTGATCGTGATCACCATTTTACTTTAAGATTCTGGAAAAGTCTTCAGAAAACCCTGGATACTGAACTTTGTTTGAGCACTGCTTACCACCCCCAAACAGATGGAAAATTAGAAAGGACCATTCAAACCTTAGAAGACATGTTGATATCTTGATCACTTGACTTTCAGGGTATGTAGGATCAATATATACCTTGGGTAGAATTTTTCTATAATAATAGCTTCCATTCGAGTATTCAGATGGCACCATATAAAGCGTTATACGGAAAGAGATGTCACACACCAACCTGTTGGGATGACGTTGGTGAAAGAAAACTTGTAGGCCCAGAACTGGTGGAGGAAACGATGGAAATTGTGAAGTTAATCCAAAACCACATTAAAGTAGCTCAAAGTAGGCAGAAGAGCTATACCGATAACTGAAGGAAGGATTTGGAATTTCAGGTAGGAGATCATGTTTTCATGAAGGTATCTCCATGGAAGGGTGTTATACCTTTCGGTAAGAAGGGTAAATTGAGTCCCAGGTACATCGGACCTTTCGAAATTCTAGAACGAATTGGGGCTGTAGATTACCATTTTTCAATTCCTCTAAGTCTCTCCAAAGTTCACGATGTGTTCCAGGTATCACTATTGATAAAATACATGCCTGACCGAACACAGGTACTCACCTATGAGGAATTAGAACTGGAACCTGATCTGTCTTACTGCGAAGAGCCTATCATGATTCTTGATACCAGAGAACAAGTGTTGAGAAACCAGATGACTCTTCTTGTAAAAGTTCTATGGAGAAACCATAAGACGGAAGATGCAATGTGGGAACCCGAAGAACTTATGACGAAGAACCACCCGAGTCTTTTTATGCAGTAGTATTCTAGAAATTTCAAGGATTAAATTATTTGAAGGATGGGAGAATGTAACACCCCAAGCTTCCACGGTACGCTTCTCTTTAAATAATACAGCAGCGTGTGTTGTACGCAACTTCGAGTTCTAACACACACCACAACAAATCAAACTAGCTGTTATGAATAGTAATACCCAATATTTGAAATTTTATAAATTTTATTTTTCAAAATGGACTTCATTTTTGGATTCGGAATATCGAAATTAGTTTAGGGTGAATTTTCGTTATTTTTCTGAAAACTTTCAATTTTTGATGAATACTGAAAAAAAACACTGAGTTATAGTTTAAAACCAAATTTTTATTTAAATAATTATTTATTTTATTTAAATTTAATTAAGGTCAAAATAGAAACATAATACCTATATAATTTCAATTTAATTCATTAGAGTCAATTTATAATAATTTTAGATATATAAAAATTTCATAGAACTTTTCACCGTCTTTTACCCACATCCTAGGAGAATTTGAAAATTCACATAAAACATAATTTTACCGCTTATATGAGTAGAATTCCAAAAATCCGAGAGACACGGTTAATATTAAGGAGTAAAATGTGGTTCAATAGGATAAAAATAATTTTTGGTGAATAGTGACTTTTTACTTTTATTTACCACTGTTAAAAGTAAATAGGGTAATTAAGGGTAAAAATGATATTAATATTACACTAAAACATGTACTAATTCTATTGGACAAGTGTATCTCGACCAAAAAAAATCTTAGGAATAAAATATTATCATTTAGGTCCACTTGGATTAGATTAGGACATTTATTATTATTTAATTCAAAGAAGAGTTAAAAGAGTTAAAATCAAAGTTTAATTACTAATTTTTTTTAATATAGGGTTATACATAAGATAAATTAGATTATAATTATTAATTAGAAATATAAAAATATTTCCTACATAATTAAATTTTATTTATAATTTTTAGACATTAAATAATTTAATTTATTAATGAAATAATTGTGATGCAGTAATTACTTAATTAATGAAATATTAAAATAATTGATATCATAAATATCAAAATAAATGTAATTTGAGAATTTTTATGAATTTAAATAATTTTCTAGGTTAATATATTATATTAGGGTTGGTTAGATTATTATTTTTAGAAGTATTAATGCTTTTATGAATTTAGAAAAAACAAAATACCAAATAGTTTCAAAATTGACATAAAAGAGTTTTTAAAAAAATATTATATTATTAATTCATATTATATTCCTAAAAATATAATTTTTGGAAAAATGACTTATATAATGATAGGTGTATCATTAATGGACCACTTGGGGGCCTCTTGGAAGTTTATAGTAATTTTATTAACCATATAATATAAAAATACAAAGAGACATGTTAAATGTCAAAGTAATTAACTAAGAGTTAAAACTAAAAGATAAGGTTAATAAAGTGACCCAAACCTGTCTAAAACCTATTGGTTGAGTTTTTTTCGACCCATACCCACCTTATACTCGAAATAAATCAGTTTTGAGCCATTATAAACCGAATATAAATTTATAATAAAATAATATTTCTATCTTTTCCAAAGGTGCCCCTCACGCCTCTTATAAAAGAGCACTCCCCCTTCTCTCTAATTCATACCTTCAAAGCCATTTGGCTCGGCCAAAACCTACCCAAATATCCACCCAGCTTCCCTCAATTCAACCTAGAGGCCTTAATTTGATTATAAACCCAACCTAAGGATTCCTTTTGATCAAATAAAAAAGAAGAACCCGAAGAAGAGGTAATGTTTTCACCACCCTCTTTCAAGTTCCTTTATTCTTCAACTTCTTCTTTCTTTGTTGTTTCCATTATAAAATAATAAATCCAGTATCTTCTATACACTGTGATATTATTATAAATATGGTACAACCATATTCAGTATTCTATCCATCCTTTTAATGACATGTCACCATACGTGCGTATGTACAACTTACCGTCTCCACGTCGTGGTGTAATTGTTATTCAAAACATTATTATTTTGATGGGTATGATAATGATGTGTAATTTATTTAAATAATAAATATAACATGATAATTATTCTGTATATATAATATAACATCCAATTATATATTATTTTAATATCAAAATAATGATATTGTCGCTTGTGCGTACGTACTGACTACCATCCCCACGAACACGATGAGATTCATTCCCCATCATATCCATTCAAGTCTAATTCTCATTTAATGATTAAAAATAATGTTTAAGGACTTGACATAATTCTGGATATGAATAAAATAAAACCTATCCATAACAAACATGTCTTATGTAACAAAACACATAAAAGAAAATGAGTAAGTTAACACCCGAAACAACGATAATATTAAGATATTATTAACAAAGAAATGTTAAAAGATCATATATGATATCATATTAATTTAAATGATTATTGTATCATTTAATAAAAATTATTTCACCATTATACAGGAGGTTAACCTACCCTCGACCAAGGAAAATTTCAAGGTAAGGGTTTATTTCAAAATCTCTTCATTATCCGAGGTTGTTTATATGTAATTATCTACTGGGACTTCTTTATCATCCACATCCATGTTTCTTAAAAATGTATTTCAAATCATTCTTAATATTTTACAGACTATGGGTTAAAGTCACTTATACCCTTTTTTGAGTTTTTATAATAAGTTTATAAAGGAATCTTTCTGTCTTTTTCCAAATAAGGTCCTTTTTAACCTTTTCGACAGAATTAAGGTAAGAATGTATTTTTTTAACTTATACGGCGTGTGAGGATATTTTCCTCCATTATAAAATTGTCGAAGCTTCCCTCACAAGCTTATAATAATATTTTCAAAGTAAATTTTTTCTTTTATAATTATGTGTCTTTTAAATTATTTCAAAAAAAGAGATATTTCTCTCAAATAGTTTTGATTTCATCTATGTCAACATCCTTTGATGGATTTTAAGCTTATTTGAAGTTGATTTATTATGATAAAAAAATTATATATTGTATTGAAGGTTTTGTGATATGTTTGACTATGGATGCGTTATTTTTATACTATTCATGGTTTATGGAGAAAGTGTTGATATTTCGTATGCTAGTTTTAATACGAATGTTTATGTTATGTTTAAAGCTATTCATATGAGGAATGCATTGGACTTAATAAGTGACGGGTGGAGCTCGCTATAGCTCTTCGATGTATCGATAGGTCTCATGAGACAAACTAGTGTCTTGGAACAATGCCTTGAAAAAATATTATTTGTAGTCTTGGAACAAGGCCTTGACTATGTGGTTATGATAATTTAGAATTATACATTCCATCATTATGAAAGTGGTTATTTATATTGCATGTGATTATTTGACTAGTAGAATATCCATGTGAATAAGTAAATGGAATTATTTCATTTTACTTTTTTCCATATTATGCTGAAGTTCAAGTTTAAAAAGCTTTTGTTTTAGTTATGTATTGCCTGAAATGTTTATGCTTATTTATGAAAGTTTCCGCTATATTGTTATCCTTACTGGGCATTTGAGATCACCACTTTCTATGTTTTATTTTTCCCAGGATGTGAAGAAGTATTTTATGAATGACCTGTAGGGATAGTATAAGGGGATATGAGTGTAGAGACAATATGTTGTTGTAGTTTTCACTTTATGATGTAATGTAAAATTTATGAATGTATCTAGTTATTACAAGGCTACTAAACTAATCGGTCTTTCGAGACTTGATATTTTGTGATCATGTCAATGTTATGTAATAATGCACCGACTCTGGGTAACTGGGGTCGGGGCATTACATCCTTACCAAATTTCAGCATGGTAATAGGTGTACATAATGGACCACGGAAGGATTAATGAGAGTGAAAAGGAATATATCATTATTTATACATCAAATTAATAGTAAGGGTAATATGGAAGAACATATCCCAACATATTCAAATTGAAATTTAAAGGACATAATATAAAAGGAGTGCTTGATAAAAGTGGAGAGTGGAAGATTCCTTACTTGAATTTGTGACTCCAAAGACTTGGGAATGGATTCTTGAGATCTTGAGGGAAAATTGGGAGGACTATAGAGAGTTGAGGGAATATTATGTATGTGATCCAAGGATTTTGAGAAAATAAAAAAGGGGGATTGGGTGGGTTTATATAGGAAATGAGGGGGATTTCTTTATTATTTAGGTTTTAGAATCTACATAATAAAATATGAAAAACCACAAACCATCCCATGGTTTCGGCCCATGGTTTCTTCAAAATGGGAGCGGTTATAATTATTTTATAATTTCAATGGGTGATATTATTAAAATAATTTCCTTGCTTATGTGGAGGTGAGTTACACTCTTAAATAAAGGATTTTAAAACCTTAAAATATATTATAAGTTTTGGAGGATTCATAATGGATTTAAAAAATAAATCAAATAAACTTAAAATCAAAATATTTTAAAGTTAAAATATTTATTTGTCCATTTATGCCATTTATAGTAATTATTAAATCATTTTTTTGTCATTATAATGTCATAAAACACAAAGTATATTTATACGATATTTTATTTTTACCCGAAAATTGGACTATCTCAGAAATTTATGAAAACTTCACCATTGGATAATTTCTTCATTATGATTCCAAAAATAATATTCATTTTATCTAAATAATTTTCAACATATTTTAATTTTTAATTTTAATATAAAATCTATTTTTATTAAGAAATGTTGGGTTTTTGACAATAACATTTTTCGAACCCTTATAAAAATTACACGTGTCTTTATAAAAGTTATAAGATAATTTATATTTGACAAAAAATATTTAATAATAATATTAAAATAGTATTTATTTAAAAAATCCATTAATTCATAAATTAATTAATTGAATTTGAATATTAACCAAAAATAATTTTTTTGCTTCATTGTATCAAAATAAAAATCATTTACAATGTAATAATAATAGGATGAAAATATATTCATTATTCTATACAAAAAAGTAAATATTTATATTTATAGGTTATTGATAGATATCAATTTAATACACCATCAAATTCCATAAGATTAATGTAACGTCCCAGTTCTGAAAGCCACCCAGAGGCATCTCGTACCCGGTTGGTCACATGGACCCAAGCACATTTCCCTGAACGCCAGAGGCTGCCGACTAGCAGCAATGGCCTTGGGTGTGATAGTGGGGAAACTATGCCCTCATTAGCTGAGTACATAGCAGAAGTAAACAAATACATACAAGAGCAGAAGAAATAATAATGACGTACAACAGTAAAAGTAGAGAACTGAAAGTATAAACTGGAGAACATATATATAATTATGCATGATACATATATCTAGGAAAATAGCCAAACAAGTCAAAATTATGAAATAAAACAATGCTAAACCAAGTGCAAAAGAAAGTAGATAAAATCCTCAGCATCGCAATCCATAGCATGGTCCCACGCTCTCCAGCTCCACAGCAAGTCAAGTACCTGAAGTAGAAGGGCACATTCCCTTATCTATAACTGCAACAATATAATCTGTTTGGGCCCAAAAGCATGACCCAAGTAGGGTGTGAGACTAAATCCCAGTAGGAAACCACCACAAGATCTGTGCCTAACAGTCAGTTAGTATATGGAAGGTAAAATAAATAAGGCAGTAAACAAGGAAGTACTCAGTAATAAACAATCCACAGTTCAAAGCATTCAAATCACTACACAACATGAAACAGTTAATCAAAGTAGATAACACAACAGGTAACCCTAGGGGAAGTACTCATAGCCTATCCCCTCTGGTCCTACCTAGAAAAAAAAGCAAGCAGCTAAACTCAAGGTAACCCTCTGGGAAGTACACACAGCCTATCCCCTCTGGTCCTACCTAGGAAGTACAAGCAACCCTCTGGGCAGTACACTCAGTCTAACCCCTTTGGTTTAGCTTAAGAATAGACTCTTTGAGGAAGTACTCACCATTAATTCCCCCTATAGTCTTGTAACGGTACTAGAGGCACTCTGTAGAAGCACTCAACGTCCCATTACACCTATGGCCCGCATTGGGGAACTACAAAAACTCTAGGGAAGCACTCAACGTCAATCCCCCCTGTGGTCTCGCATCGTAAATTATAAAGAAACTATGGAGAATCCCTCATCGTCCATTCTCCCTATGGTCTATACACCAGGTTCTCACGACCCTGTGTAAGTCAAGAAAGTGTAGCAGTGCGTAACGGCCAAGGTAAACCTCACGAACTACTTGGCTAACATTATACAACACAACAACATAACAGAAAAGTAGTCACACCATCCTATAATACTAGGCATGTGAAAGTAACAGTAGCCTAACAGGAAAACAAGACCCAAAGGTCAAAGCAGGAAAAAAATGCATGGGAAAAAAATCCAAAGCATAACAATTCACCCTATTCATATTTAATAACCATATACTTAGGCATACCAGCATAGTATAGAAACAATAGACCTGAAACAGTAAACGCGCAATACCCCGTTCATGGGTATTGGGAAAATTTTAACATAAAACTCAAATACTTTCAACTGAAAGGCACAAACCACCTACCTTGGGGTTAGAAGATAAATATACTTGAACCTCGAAGATTGAATCTCCTTGGAATTTCATAGATCTAAGAAAATTTGTAAAATGTTCAACCCATGATAACTTGGAAAAGAAGAGGAATTAGAAGATGAAGTTCTAGGATAAGTGAGAACTCACCAATGTGATTCCAACATAATCAACAGTGTTTGAATCAGAGGATGGATGGAGGCTAGTCAAAGATCCACAACCATATGGACTCCCTCAGATGAACGAGACCTAGATGAAGGTTGTTCTATCAGTCAGACATGATCTCGGTGCGTTTAATAAAAAAAGTACATGACATGTACTTTTGAAGTACACGACATGTACTTGCCTTTCCGTACTCCACTTTAAGCGACCTCCAAGTCACTCCCACACGGCCGTGTGTGTGGCTACTACACGACATACTGTGGCAAGGAAGTACATAGTGTATACTTATAAAGTACATTGCGTGTACTTAGGAAATTTCCAGATCATCCTCTTTTCTCAAAAAATGACCAGAAAAGGAAAAACATACCTGAAAAGAAGATCTAGGTTCTTAAAAACTTCCCCCCTTAAAGAAATTTGTCCCAGAATTACCCTAGTGCGGCGTATAAGAAGAAACCTCAAACAGTTCTGGCCACTGTGCTCGTACATTGGTCTCCCTCTCCCAAGTCTCATCCCACACCCACCTGGCTACCATAACACTCATACCAGAGGAACAGACCAGCCATAAAGAACCTTTGTACTACGATCCGCAATCCAGACATGATGCTCTTCAAACGACACATCCACTTCGAGATCAACCTCCTTGGGTTGAAATACATGTGATGAGTCTGAAAAGTAACATCGAATCTGAGAAACTTGGAAGACATTGTGCATATCCCGGTACCTCTGAGGTAACTAAAACCGATAGAAAAAAGGCCCAACTCTCTCCAACACCTCAAACAGCCTAACATACCTCGGTGAAAGCTTACCCTGTCTTCTAATCCTCTTATGTCCCAACCTCAGTGTGACACGTAGGAAAACCTGATCTCTGACCTAAAACTCTAGAGGCCATCTCTACTGATCAGAATAAGACTTCTGTCGAGACTGTATAGTAGCCATCCTCTTCCGAATCTACTCTATCTACTCTGTGGTCTCCTGAACAAGATGAAGTCCCAGAAAAGCTGCCTCTCCTGCCTCCAGCCAACACAAGGGTGATCAACATGACCTACCGTACAAAGACTCATCAGGTTCCATATGAATAGTTGCTTGAAAACTATTGCTGTAGGAAAACTTCACAAGAGGTATGTGCTTCTCCCAAGAACCTCCAAAATCCAAAATGCATGCACGGATCATATCCTCAAGAACCTGAATTGTACGCTCGGACTGGACCTCTGTCTGGGGGTGGTAAGATGTACTCAAAAGTACCTTTATACCCAAAACCTTCTGAAACCCCTTCCAGACCCGAGAAGTAAAAAATACATCCCTATATGAAACAATGGAGTGTGGAACTCCATGCAGACACACAATCTAACAGATGTACAACCGTCCCAGCTCATCAACACTGAAGGTCTCCTTGATCAGAAAGAATAGAGAAAACTTCATGAGTCTGTCAATGAAAAACCAAACAATTTCATTCCCTCGAGGCGACCTCAGCAAACCAGTCATGAAGTCCATTGCGACACCATTACACTTCCACTCGGGAACGAGTAATTGCTGAAAAAGATCTACTGGTCGCTGATGCTTCACCTTCACCTGATGATAAGTGGAACACCTCATGACGAAACCAACAATGTCCCTCTTCATACCTAGCCACCAATACTGACGGGATAGATCACGATACATCTTGGTGACACCTAGATGAACTGCCCAAATTGAGGAATTAAAATCCCGCATCAGTTCCTCGCGTATGTCTACTGGAACCCAAACACACCCCTGGAAACGCAAGATCTCATCCTCGCCTATGGTCCATCTAGGAATAGGTTCCTCTCCTGACAAACTTTCCCTTAGGACTAGGCCTTCAGAATCTGATAGTTGCCTCATTCGAACTCGATCCAGAAGAGTAGAGGTAACAACTACAGAAGAAAGAAAGGTCTGCCCCTGTTTGTCATGCACCTCCAAATGCATCTCAGAGAACAGAGCCATAAGCTTCCACTCACTGCTGGCCTTCTGAACTATGTTTATCTGAGTCCTCCTTCTCAACGGATCAGCCACTGCATTGCCTTTCCCAGGCGTATAGTCAAGCTCAAAGTCAAAGGATTGTAGGTACTCAACCCACCTGTGCTACCTCAATTTCAGATCTCGCTCAGTGAAGATATACTTGAGACTTTTGTGGTCAGTGAAAACCACAAAGTTCTCTCCCAGAAGATAATTTCTCCAACAGTGTATGGAATGAACCACAACTGCCAACTCAAGATCGTGCGTCGGGTAATTCCTCCCATGTGGCCTCAACTGCCAAGACCCGTACGCGACGACTCCATCTCCCTGCATAAGCACAACTCCAAGCCCGATACCTAACACATCAAAGTAGAAAATATAGCTATTTCCTGGCTCTAGAAAGAATAGTATCGGTGCTAAAGTCAACCTATCTTTCATCTCCGGAAAGGATGTCTCACAAGAATCTGACCATAAGAACTTTTCACCCTTCTTAGTCAGACCAGTCAGCGGTGCTGCTAAATGTGAAAAGTTCTGTATGAAATGTATTAGTGTCTATCCATCCCTATAAAACTCCTCACCACAAAGAAATTGTTTTCCTACTCCCAGAAAACTACATCTCTCACTTTCTCTAGGTCTACTGATACTTCTACCTCTGAGATAACATGACCTAAGAATTGAATCTGATCCATCCAAAAGTGGCACTTTGAGAGCTTAGCATATAAATGATGCTCCCTTAGTGTACTCAAAACAATATCAAGATGGGTAGCATGGTTGTGTTGAGTGTGAGAGTACACCAAGATATCTTCCATGAATACCACCATGAAAGAATCCAAGTATTGATGGAACACTCAGTTCATCAGTGCCCTGAAAACTGTAGGCACGTTCGTGAGACCGAACAACATAACCAAGTACTCGTATAGACCATACCTGCTCCAAAAGGCTATAAGAGGTATATCAGATGGTCTAATGCATTACTAATGATAACTGGATCTCAGTTCAATCTTTGAGAACACCCGAGATCCTTGAAGCTGATCAAAGATATCATCAATCCTCGGCAAGGGATACCGGTTCTTGACCGTCAAATGGTTCAAATTCTGATAGTCCACACAAAGCCTGAGGGTACCGTCTTCCTTCTTTGCAAACAAGATAGGCGAACCCCAAGGAGAAGTACTGGGTCAGATGGAACCCTTTTCCTGCAACTCCTTCAACTGCTTATTGAGCTCCTGCAACTCAGGTGTGGCCATCCTATAAGGAGGAATGGAAACCGATGCTGCGCTTGGCAGAAGTTCAATAGAAAATTCTACCTCACGCTCCGGAGGCAAACCTGAAAAGTACTCAATAAATAAGTCTATAAAATGATCCACCACTGGTGGAAAGTCTAAATGTGAAGTCCCCTGTATCAAAAATAACAGAAGCTAAAACTGAGGCTACTAAGATCGTACCTCGAACGGTAGAAGGTCTGAGATCCTGCTCCTACTGGGTTTGCTCCACTGCAAAAGTCTGGCCCGTACCACGACCCTATGAGGCTGTTGGACCACTCTAAGTAGATCCACCCTGATGTCACTGTAAACCAGGAAACTGGCTACCACGACCATGACCTCCAACTCAGCCTAAACAGCTGGAAGAACTCTAGTTCCAAGACTGGTGAGAAACTGGTGGTGCTGCTCCTGAATGAGGAGTCATAAAAGAACCCCTATCACCAACTAATGGAGAGAATATATGACATAAGCACTGATGATGACCCATATTTCCCTAAGATCAACACTCCACTAGGTCTTTTGGGCAATGTGGCCTCGTATGACCGCTCTTTCCGCACTTGTAGCACACCACCTAGCTACCAGAAGAAGTGTCTCACCTCCTCGGATCATCGTGCGAAGACTCCTTGCGGCGCTTCCTGCTGTCAGTTGGAGGAATACTGACCCCATCTGTCAAGCCGCCCTGGCTCAAAACTTCAGAATCCATCATATTTCACTCTATGATCAGTTCCTAGTTGACTATAGAAGTGATGTAAGTCAACCGAAAGATGTTCACTAGTGATCAGATGTCGTGCCTCATACCATCCTTGAACTTCCTTGCCATGAACAACTGATCAACCCCCGGAATAGGCATTAAGCACTACAGCTCGGTAAAACAGGAGGAATACTCCATGACAGAATGAATACCCTGCTCCAGACTCATAAACTCCCGGGCTTGATCGGCCCTCAGGGTCTCCGGATAGAAGTAATCAAAGAAGATGCACCGAAACTCATCCCTTTCCATAACCTGCTGGCGTCCCGCCTGCGAGATCACATCCCACCACCTCTTGGCGGAGTCCCGAAGCATATAGGTAGAGAGATTGACCCTCCTCTATGGAGGTGTCTCCAAATGCTCAAAAATCATCAGCATGGATTCTAGCCATGACTCTGTAGCCTGAGGTCCTCCTTCCCCTGAGAAAGTGGGAGGATGATACTATTGGAAGACCCACATCAAATTAGCCAAAGATGGGGTAGGAGATGTCTCTCCCTGAATGGTATGCATCATCCTAATGAAGCCTTCCCTGAATTGTGCATTAGAACCAGTAACAGGTATAACTGCTGGTGCCAAGACCGTCACAACTGGAGGATCTGCTAGAAGTCCCTGATTAGCCGTATCCGGCGTCTGATCACTGCACGGAAACTGGCGAACAACCGGAGTACGTTTTGGTGGAATGACTCTTCAAGGTCAAGCATACACCTTAGATTAAGATTATCAAGGAATGAAAACAAGGATTTTAAGAAGGGAACAAGAGAAAGAAAAAATTAAAATTTTACAAAACATGACTACACGACGTGTACATTTACTACACGAAGTGTTCCCTAAAGTCATTCACATGGGCATGTACTCCAGCCTAAACTGGTCGTGTAACACCCCAGACACACGTCGTGTTGTATTAACACACAACATGTACTTGAATCCTTTTTACCTGCTCAAGTCCTTCTACACGGTTAAGACACATGGATGTCCTAAGGAAAGAATACACGACGTGTAAAATACCTGCACGACATGTACTAGACAAGCTTCACCTGGCCCGTGTTGTCCGTGACACGACCTAACACATAGATAAAACTACATGACATGTTACAGATAGACACGATGTGTGTGAGAAGAGATAACACCAACCCATGTTGTTCGTGACACGGTCAGATACCTAGGTCAGGATACACGGCGTGTTCAAGGTAGAAATGGCATATACATGAAAGGGTAACACCAACCTGTGTTGTTAGTGACACGGGTGGGCATGAGATCGTCACTACACGACATGTTTGATGGGTACACGATGTGTTCCCACCAGACATTCCCAATCCCGTGTCTCTGCCCACATGGCCTATGATACGGTTAGAGAATACATAGTGTGTACTTAAGAAAAACAGTTTCTTCCCGAACAGAAGAACACACGACGTGTACTTAACACTACACAACATGTATTTTGGGTTTTTTCTGAACAGTAAGCCTCATAAACTACTCCGGAACCCAGAAAACACTGAAATGAGCATAGAAAGTGCCAAATTCCGACCAGTGAGGGCCCATACACCCCAAAAATCAATGTTTAGCGTCTTATACACATTATAACAAGGAAAAAGGCAATAATCCACCAAATTACAGTCCATGAGGGACCATAACACCTCAAGAACCAAAGTTTTGCATTCATTGAAACAAACCTCTACACAAACAATACCCTATCAAATAGCAGGTATTTCTATCAAGGAAACTATCATAACAACATGCATATTTTACACATCATCTATCACAAAAACATGCAATCACTAATGCATCCTAGATGGCATGGAAAAAATACATGACATGTGATTTCTAGCAAGTGCCTATATGATGCATGAGATGGAATACCCTCATCTCATTAGGTTGAAACAGAAATAGAACCTCAATAACATCAATAATAACAACACAAATCATGTGAATCAATCATGGTGAAATCAAATCAACTGTAATAATTATAAAACTGGAACAATTGAAATTAAATGAGGTAGATTGGTTTTTCCCTATACACGGGTTAGCTACTCCCAGACATAACTTAATACCAAGTACCCATTCCATCCTATCCCTGGATAAAGGCTCCAAATAGCAAGTCAAGAGAAAAGAAATCCTCTGATATCACTTTGTAATGTACCAGTTCCGGAAGCCACCCAGAGGCGCCCCGTACCCAGTTGGTCACATGGCCTCAAGAACATTTCCCCAAATGCCAGAGGATTCCAACTAGCAACGTGGGCCTTGGGTGTGATAGTGTGGAAAATATGCCCTCACTGGCAGAGTACACAATAGAAGTAAACAAATACATACAAGAGTGGAAGCAGTAATAATGACATACATTAGTAATAGCAGAGAATTGAAAGTATAAAATGGAGAACATATATATAATAATGCATGATACATTGTCTAGGCAAACAGCCAAACAAGTCACAATGCTGAAATAAAATAGTGCTAAACCAAGTGAAAAATAAAGACGATAAACTCGTCAGCATCGCAAGCCATAGCTTGGTCCCATGCTCTCCAGCTCTACAGAAAGTCAAGTACCTGAAGTAGAAGGCGCTTGCCCTTATCTATACCTGCAACAAAATAATATGTTTGGGCCAAAAATCATGACCCAAATAGGGTGTGAGACTAAATCCGGGTAGGAAACCACCATGAGATCTATGCCTAACAGCTAGTGAGTATATGGAATGTAAAATAAATAAGGCAGTAAACAAGGAAGTACTCAGCAGTAAAAAATACATAGTTTAAAGCATTCAAATCACTACACAACATGCAACATCTAATCAAAGTAGATAAAAAAATAGGTAACCCTCAGGGAAGTACCCACAACCTATCCCCTCTGGTCCTACCTAGCAACACAAGAAAGCAGCTAAACTCAAGGTAACCCTCTAAGAAGTACTAACAGCCTATCCCCTCTGGTCCTACCTAGCAAGTACAAGAAACCCTATGGGCAGTACACTCAGTCTAACCCCTCTGGTTCAGCTTAAGCATAGACTCTCTGAGGAAGAACTCACTGTCAATTCCCCCTATAGTCTCGTAACGGTACTAAAGGTGCTCTGGGGAGGCACACAATGTCTCATTCCCCCTATGGCCCGTGTCGAGGAACTAAAAACACTCTGGGGAAGTAATCAACATCAATTCCTCCTGTGGCCTCACATCGTAAATTATAACGACACTCTAGAGAAGCCCTCATCACCCATTCTCCCTATGGTCTATGCACCAGGTTCTCACGGCCTTGTTTAAGTCAAGAAAGTGTAGGAGCGTGTACCAGACAAGGTAAACCTCATGAACTACTTGGATAACATTCTGCAACACAATAGCATAATAGAATAACAGTCACACCATCTTATAAAACTAGGCATGGGAGTGTAACATCAGCCTAATAGGAAAACAAGACCTAAAGGTCAAAGCAGGAAAAACATGCATGAGAAAAACATCCAAAGCATAAAAATTTACCCTATTCATATTCAATAACCATATACTCAGGCATTCCATCATAATAGAGAAACAATAGGTATGAAACGGTAAACGCGCAATACCCCGTTCATGGGTATTGGGGAAATTTACACATAAAACTCAGACATTCAACTGAAAGGCACAAACCTCCTACCTCGGGGTTATAAGATCAATATACTAGAACCTCAAAGATTTAATCTCCTTGGAAATTCTTATATCTGAGAAAACGTATAAAAAATTCAACCCACGATAACTTGGAAAAGAATAGGAATTAGAATATGGAGTTCTAGGAGAAGAGAGAACTCACCAATGTGATTTCAACGCAATCAACGATTTTCAAATTGGAGGACGAACGGAGGCTTGGGGGCTCATCGAATATCCACAGCCGTACAGACTCCCTCGGATGAATGAGACCTAGATGAAGGTTGTTCTATTCGTCAGACGCGATCCTGGTGTGTTTAATGAAAAAAAATAAAGTACACGGTGTGTACTTTTGAAGTACATGGCATGTACTCGACTTTCTGTACTCCATTTTAAGAGAGCTCCAATTCACTCCCACATGACCGTGTGTGTGGATACTACACTTCCATCACACAGCCTGCTGCGGTGAGGAAGTACACGGCGTGTACTTTTAAAGTACACGACATGTACTTAGGAAATTTCCCAGTCTTCCTCTTTTCTCCAAAAACAACCAGAGAAGGAAAAAAATACCTGAAAAGAAGATCTGAGTTCTTACAATTAAGGCACACGATGGTGGAACTTTCATGGGGTGGTTTGATGAACATGTTTTGGGATATGATCTCGATGAGCTCAAACTTCTCCCATAAACAGTTTTGCTCATGCTTATGTTATTAGATATTAGATTGGGATTGGTCAAGGGAAAATTACAGAAAGGATATCTCCCTAAGAAGCTCTGATATATGGGCTTCGTAGGGTACGATCCTACTAGTTGAGGCTACCACTTCCTTTGTCTGTGTCAATTGGATTTATTTAAACCCTACATTTATACTAATCACGTGATCATTATTCAATGACTATATTATCAACGGTAACAATTATTAACAGTATTTTAAATATAATTTGATATAATAAAACAAAATAAGCTCATTTGTTTTCTATAACCATATTTCATGATGATACATTTAAATAAATCATAAAGGGGAATTTTATTTATAATATTTTGGGTCTTTACATTAAATGTTACAAGGATTTTTAGATTTACAATATTTAAATGATACTTAAAATACATTAGCATGTTTCTGGATTTGAATTTTAATTTGAACATTTCTAAATCATTGACATATATTCAACTGATCTAGAATAAGTGTAACACATATATCTAGAGTATGTCCTTCCAAACCACACCTTCCACACACCTCTTTCATTATTTAAAAATTATTTCTTACTTTAACCTTATTTTAAGGCTATTGATGCTTATTATTTATTATAATTATTGGTTTCTATCCCCCCTTGATTATTTATCCCTTATTAGTATAGGTAGAAATATATCGTACTAATATTGAAAAGTCTATAAAAACACACCTTAGCACAAGAAATACCCCTAAAATCTTCGGTTTTGATAAATTTTTTACTACTAAATGGTTTGATGAATTTTTCTATTTTCAGACTATAAATGAGTAGAACCCACAAATCTATTTTGTGGGATTCTTTATTGAACATTTGAGTCTAGTATATACCCATTTATTGAATTATTATGTTTATATACTTGATTATATTTCTTTTTTTTTCATAAATATCAATTGATATAGATTGCAGTTTGATATTTGATTCTTCTATAGATATGATTTTCTTTTGATATGTATGTTTAGTAGAATTTAAATTTTCTTGTATTAATTTTTTTATAGTAACTACTTGATGAAAGTGTCTTGGAACATTCACCTTTTTCTTTAATAAATCTATTCTAGTAACATCTATTTTTCTCTTTATACTTTTCAATTTTAACTATATTATTACTCATTTTATCAATTTCCTTATCCCTAAAGATAATGGAAAAATCATATCTTCATTTATTTTTCCTTTTTATGCAATCTCATGCTTCAATTTTTCATTTTTTGTTACTACATGGTCTTTTTTATCCTGTAGTTGACTTTTTTTTTTTCTGAACATAATTTTAATCAAGTATTATTTTCTCTTAGCCTCCATATTTTCTTAATTTTTTTGATATCCATTCTCATAAAGTATTATTTTTTTTGTCTCTCCTTCCTCTAAAAAATAATCACTATTGATTTGTGATTTACCCTATGATGAGTCCTCTTTTTTGAAGAATCACTATATGAGGAAAATCTTAGAGATTTATCATCATTAACCCTTTATTCATTGTTAGACACACTTTCTTTAATTAACACAAAATTACTTCTAAAAGATCTGGGAGAAGATTTCTTATTTACCTTTGAATAATTTCCCTTATTAGTGGCCTTCTAGACACCTTTATAATCTTCTTTTTATCATTTGATTTTTCAGGGGTAATTGGTAGAGAAATGGAAAATTTTCCATAATTATAACATTTGAATATAATTTTTCCTCAATATTTTCCACTCTTATATGTAAATATTATTAACATTAGAGTGAGAGTTTTAGAAAATTATTCTATACTTTTATCTTTATTTGATCAATCTTTCTCCTCTTAAATTTTAAATTCTTTGAAGAATTTTAAGGAAACTTCCTTTTCCTTTTTTCCTTTGTATTTTAGTGATTCTCCTATTCTAATATCATAATTGTTAAGAGTTATATAAAATTAATAAATGTATGTGTCATATAAATCCTCATCTTTATATAATAAGATCTTTACATCAGGTTTATCTAGTACGATTCCCATCAGCTTCTTCATCACATTCAAATCATTAAGAGTTTCTATAAGCCCTATAATTATGTTAAAAATTTAATTAACTCTGTGGTAGTACTATAGCAGTGGCATAACTGTTGCGGCAGTGGCACTGTAGCGGTGGAGGAACTATAGCAGGTACTGTAGCGGTGGATGTACTATACCAGGGACTGTAGCAGCGTGGGTACTGTAGAAGTACTGTTCACCGAGGGGTCCTTTGGGCAAAAAAATGGGCTTTTATGTCTTGTATTCAGGCCACTTGGACTTGGGCCTTCGAGCTATGTAATGGGTCTCCCTCTACCCAGTCTAAAGAGGTCTTTACTTTAATAATAAATTGACGCTTCGGCCCCAAACTTTTAAAAAATAAATTTTTAATTTAGCTTATTTTACCTTTTTATTTAATTTACAGATTCTTTGAAGGTTTTTCAAAATATAATTAACATTTCTTAATCCTATAACCTTTATTAGATCTATCTTAGAGAAATAAGAAAATAAATCATTCCAAGTTTTTCAATCGCTTTAAATATTTTTCCTACCAAAAAGACACTATACTAAGGTCTCAATTGAAACTATAAAACTATATTGGACAATGTTAAGAACAACAAACCAAAGAAAGAGAAGGCGGGGGTACCATTCCCTCTTTTAAAATATAAAAAACTTTTCCATTTAATATTGGAATTACTTTGATATTAAATGAGTTGTGATGATATATATCTAATTATTGTTAGAAACACAAGATAGTAGACTTTATTAGATATTGTTTTTTAGGATCACATGAATGGTGATTAGCACTATGGTGGGGGGATCAATGATTATTATAACACCCAATAAAATAATACACCCATAATTACTTGATTTATGAAAAGGGTTCAAATTTATAAAATTTTGGGTACCTTTTTAGATATATATTTTTTAATAATTAGGAAAACCATTAAATAAAAAAGTGGACATTTCCATATAGTGAAAACATTTTTCACAAAAATAGGTTCTTAAATTTATACCCCAGTTTCATTCAAGAAACCTTTACTTCCTTTAAGATGAGTTAACATAGTGGAATGATTGAACTTTATATATTTTTTAATCCACTCAGATCCTATGAAAAACATTTTAAAACATGGGATGTGTATAAGAAGTTCAATAAGGGATATAAAAATAATGGAAACTCATTAGTCCATTGAAAAACATAAAAAACCATGGAAATCCTTTCATTTTTCTCACTAAAAAATTGAGCATATAAATTAACATAGAGACATGGTAAAAAAAATATTTTCTAAAATAAAAACTATTAATCACATTATGAATCATAAAAAACCATGAAGAAATCATCAAAATCACGAGATCTCATGAAAATATTTATTTGAAAAACAATCCTTTCACTTTTAAAAACTCATATGCCTTATTTTTGAAACCAATATATTTCCATTAAAACTCATATAAATTATTTAAAACCTTGTATTAACCATGGAATATCATATTTGAACTTATTTTAACTCATGTTTAACTTGTGTTAGAATAACTAACACCCAATTAATTCTATATGAGTAACTCGCTAGGTTATCTCCCTCAATTTTCGTCTTCGAATACTATTTAATTCCCAATGATATGGAGAGATATAATGGGATCACCCATCGTCATGATCTATATTTGGATCACCCATTGTACTATATAATTTCAAAGTACCATATCAATAAAAAACCTTTATAATCTTTCATTTTTTGATTATAAATCTATTTAGAAGCTCATTTGAACCCATAGGAAAAAACACTTTCAGTTATCTCATAAAAATAAGAAGAAAAACCATTTTATCTTAAAATCATTTTCTAAGAATTAATATAGAAAAGGTAATTATATATATATATATTTTAAATAGCATAAAATATTGTAGAATAATCTTGATAACAAATAACATATATGATGGTAGGAAAAGGCAGTCACACAGTAAACATTAAAAAACATTCTTTTTTCACATTGACCAAAGTTAAAAGTGTATTATAACAAAAAACATCTAAAATGATTATTTTTAACCATTTTTAAAGAAAATAAAAGGTATTTTATAAGTAAATTTATAAATATTTTAAAATTAAATAATAACTTCTATAATTTTTTTAAGAACCTGAATATAGATTAGAAATATTTTTAAAGTAAAACATTAAAATAAGGTTTTAAAGAAAATACCTTAAAATATCATAACTAATGAAAAAATCATGTTGAATAAGATATCATGAAATGAATTTTTAAACTACTTAAACTTTAGTAAATTATTAATAAATTACATATATATATAATTTTATACACTACACAAAATAAAACATGTGGTGAAAATGGAATATGTCTCAAATAAAGAAAACTGTGATGAAAAATCCCTTTCCTTAACTCCCATCTAGCTTCGTATGTTCTCTAAATCTTGGATAATAAAATTATATTTTTTATTTAATTTTTTAAGAAAAAATTTCATATTCATTACATTACCATTACTCATTTTATTTTATTTATTACCATGTTTTATTTAGTTACTAAAATTATTAAGTTAACATTGGTTATTTTGTGGTCATTCGGTTTATAACCTCAAAATAATATCAACACATTGATAATGGTCAAAGGGGTCATTTTTACATTATATCCATAATATTAAACAGGTTATAATTATTATTTTTAAACACTAAAAATAATTTTATAACCTTTCATGTAAGGCGGTCTAGAAAAATGAAGTACAACGTTTCATGGAGATGGTAGTCTGTACGTATTCTTGAAAAGACTTTTAATTTCAATATTGGGTTGAAAATAAATAAATTATAAAATATTTTTATTTTAAAAAATCAAAATATGTTATAAATTTAATATTTACTCATTATTTACATCAGTATAACCAACCATGTGATATGATAATGAAAAATGAATCACATCGCTTTGTGGAAATGGTAGTCCACATGTATGCATGAGCGTCATTATAATTTTACAATGGATCAAAGGGTAAAAATATAAGTAACATATTATCTTTAAATAATAATAATTATGTCATAAATATCATATATATTCATTTGATACATCATTTTAAAAATCTATTTGAGCTGATGATTAAAAACAAAACATATCGCTTCGTGTAGGTGGTTGTCCGCACATACGCATGGGTGAAATTTCCATTTACCATTAGATGAAAAAAGAGATGTAAAAGGGTCATAAAATCAATATAAATTTTTTTCATTATATTTAAGATACTTATTTTATTATATCATCATGGTTAAATAATATTTTATGGATATATAAGAAGAAATAAACATGAAAAATACTGGTTAAGTGTCATATATCTTCTTTGAAAACCTATTTTGGATTGCATGATAATCCTTCTAGGTTTGGTCCTTTGGTGAGACCAAGACCTCTATGGAATGGTAATATATGTTTTAAAGGTATTTGGGTAGGTATTATTCGATATAAATGTATTATGTGGTGTGAATAAAATTCCTTTTTCAGTTCCTGAAAGCATTCATAAAATTCATTTTTCTAGATGAATTTAAATCCTTTTAAATGCAACTTAGTTGGTGATATAGATAATCGACAAATGTTTTCAAGAAACCATTGGTAGTAAAATAATAAACCAAAAAAACTTTAAATATTAGTGACATTTTTAGGTCTTGGATATTCTTACACCACTTTAGTTTTAACAGGATCAAAATTTATTCTCTCTTTAGAGACAATATTCCCAAGTAACGAAATCTATTGTAACTAAAATTCATAATTGATAAATTATACAAACAAATTATTTTATTTTAGTGTATATATAAATATACTTGTATTTTTCTCATGTTATTTATAACTTTTAAAATAAATCAGAATTTCATCAATGAAAACCACCAAAAAGTTATCCAAATACTCATTGAAAACTCTATTTATAAGACTCATAAATACACTAGGTGAATTTATTAACCTAAAAGGAATATCAAAAAACTAAAAATGGTAATACCTAGTATAGAAAAATATCCTTGAAATTCATCCCCCCTTCACTTTTATATGGTGATACCCGGGCCCGATATTAATCTTTGAAAAATATTGAGTACCCTAGATCTGATCATATAAGTCATTAATATGAGGTAATAAATACATTTTCTTAATAGCGATGTTATTGAGTGATATATAATTAATGAAAATCCTCATGGAATCATCCTTATTTTTAACAAACAAAACATGATCACCCTAGGTGAAGTGATAGGTAAAATAAAAACCATACCAAGAAACTCTTGTAATTACTTTTTCAATTCCAAAAGTTCTATTGGATTTATTCAATAAGGAAGTTTTGAAATTAGATAAGAATCAAACACTAAGTCAATGGTATATTATACCTTACTATCAGGAATAAAACTAAAAAAATCATCAAGAAATACATTAATATATTCATTTACTACTATCATATCACTAATTTGAACATTTTCCATCTTTTCAACAATATGTACATGATAACTTTCTCTCCAATATTTAATCAGTTTCTCAACTTAATGATATGTTATCAAAGGTATGAAATCATTTTTATATATGAATTGAAACTCACTCTAAAAATTGAACACGAATTATTTAGCTTTGTAATCTATCTTAACATGATAATCTAAAATACAATCTATATCTAAAATATCAGCAAACACCACTTAAGGTGAGAAAAAAGTTTATAGTAAAAACCATTACATATAAGATGATGGTAAGGTTTCTATAAATTCTTGTTGGATTAATACTACACCCATAAGTTTTTACCAAAAGTTATAACTTCATTTCTTGAGATGGTATTTCCATTATACTTGAAAATTTCCCAAATATGAATGAATATATGGATCCTGAATCAAAAAAGACAATGGAATAATATGAATACATAATTAATGTTCCAATAAAAATTTCATTTGTGGGTCTTATTTCTTCCATTGTAGTAGAAACATACTTTTTTAACACCTTTTTATTTTTGATCTTGACGATTCCCACCTTGAGTAAATAAATTTTGACATTTGTTAGTGTAATGACCCAAATCATTATAGCTAAAACATATCATTGTGGAACGACTATATATTTTACCATTATTGGTCTAATTATAAGTATTTTACTTACATCTATGATCCAAATAACCATGCTTAGCACATCAATAATGTTGAGTGTATCCTTGAAAAACTCTATGTTTTATAATTACAAAGATTTATTTGTTTTATTTCCTTTAAATTTTTTAATGATTTGAATTTTTTATTGATTAAGGTATGCTTAATATTGATCTTATCATAATATTTCTTTGCTTAAAATATATTTTTATTTCATTTTTTGATTGTTCATAACATGTTATAAAAGTTTTATATTGAGTTCCTAGGATAAATAAATCACTTGAGACCTTAAAATGTCATTTATATAGTATTTTTACTATTAATATATAGAAAATTCATGTAGTTAATTCTTACTTATAGCCAATTTACATTTCCAAATCTCCCACACAGTCAAACCACGTAGCTGAATTTCTAGATTTGGCCAACTTATGTATTTTGGTCATAACATGGTCTAAATAGGTCAAAATTGAGAGATTCTTGTTGAGTTGGAAAGTTAATATAATTATATAAATTTCATTAGAAGACATAAAATTATTAATTGATATTTATATTATCCTAAATTAGGTTATAAATCACTATTTTTTTCTAATCTTAATTCTGAACTTTTTTATAACTAATTTTCTACTATATTTTAATGATAAATTGATCTATAGAAGTTTAATTAATGTTATTCTTGATTATTTTTAAGGATAATGAAACATTTAAAAATAATTGTAAACAAATATTATTCTATCATTTAGAAGGCCTTATTTAGGTATTAATTTTGATAAGTTGAGCTATTATAAATTTATATAATCAACTACATGAATTCGCTTACATTTATTCTCTTATGTAAAACAACTATGTGAATTCACATAAGTGAAATGGATATGTGAATTCACTTTTTCAAAAAAAAAAACTACTTGAATTTAATTACTTGGTGAACAAATCTATGTCAAAATCACCTGTCATGATTTTCCTATGTGGTTCTGTGAATTTCTACATGTTGGTCTAAAACCTAGAAATATACTTTTTTTATTATTATTTCAAATTTCAAATTTCTAAAAGTTTATTATTAATATAGTTAGTGTATTTTTTATTCTAAAATTATTTATTAATTATTTAGAATCATTGTGAATAGGTATTAAATTTTTGTATGATAAATTAAATGAAATATTCATGAGATTTATATATATTGATATTCACACTGAAATATTAAAACTTGAAATATTAAAATTTAAGTCTTCTGAAATATAAAGGGTCGGTCTCAAACATTATTAAGGATTTTCCTAGAATATTAATGCGTATTATTCAAAACTATGTTAAATGTTATATTTTTTCCACTATATAGTATTTATTTACTTTATAGAATATTGAGGAATACTCACATAATTATTATCTTTTCATTTATGCATGGAATAATATCTAGGAAAAAATCATGGAAACATTTGAATTAGTTTATTGGATTCACATGTGCAATTATTAATTTATGAAAATGAAAGATTAAATTTTCTTAAAATTAAAAATTTTACATGCATAAAGAAACTCTACGTATATAGAGTTAACAAAACCGATATAGAACAACAACATTGAGGATTATTCCTGAACTACAGAAGTGATAAAAACTTTTAAATAAACCAATACACTCAACTAAACTTCAAATTTTTTAATATTTTGATGATAGAGAGTTCTCTTCTACCTCAAAACTTATACTTTGAATAATTCAAAAAGTTATGTGGTTTTAATTATTCTTATTCTTTCTTTATGAGTATAATTTTAAAGGGTTATAATACCTATTAAAATGCAAGATAACGGGTTTCAACTCCCAAATAAAATTCAGGAATTAGGTTGTGCCTCCAAGTGAAAACAGAAAGCTATTTTGAGTTTGGTTTTAAGCCTCTAGGGGGAAAATGATTTATATTTGGTTTGTGACCCTAGGTAGAAAAAATTCATTACAAAATTACCTTATAGTGGTTATAGTGGGTTCCATATCTATCAATTTGTGAGAGGGGTGAAGAATGTACTAGGTTCATTTAGATATGATCAAATATAAAAATCACTTTGTCCATTTCTTTTATTTTTACGCTAAATTAACATAATAACTCTGATATAATAACCTTTAAATTTATAAATCATTTAAAAAGGCCAATTCACCCCCTATTGGTTATCTTCCATATTCACTTTGGGACCAATAATTGGTATCATAGCTTGACCCCTAGCTCGATACATATTTTCTTTATTTCTTCCAACGATTTCCTAAAATAACTATCAAGGGGAAAATACCATTTTAAAATGGTAGAAACAAGTTTAAATAATGGATGGATACCTTAAACCACCTAATTTTGATGAAATTGATTATAGATATCTAAAATATTGAATATTCTATTTCTTCAAGAAACATATCATTGATCATTGGAAATTTATGTAAAAACCTTACAAGATACCTAAAGGTAAACCTTATTCATTAATTGTAAATGATAAAGTAAAGTATGTGATTAATTACAAGGTGATTAATATTTTATTTTTTGTAATAAATAAATAATTTTATAGTCATGTATCTCCATGTAAAACTACACACGTCATATAGAAAATTCTCTAAGTTACACACCATGGCTTGAATAAGTTTATTTGAACTAAATTGGGCATGTTAAGATCTAAATATCATGAATTTAAAATGGGTAAATATGAACCTATTAGTTAAATGTTTCATATATTTAGTAGTATTGTAAATTGTATAAAATATTTTGGAGAAACTATGGAAAATCCTTTTCTTGTTGAAAGAGTACCAAGAGAACTTCCTAAGAAGTGGCATACTAAAAATGTTTCTATAGATGAAATTAAATGCTTCAAGTAATATACAGTTGATGATATTATTAGATCATTATTACAATATGAGTTGGAAATTAAAAATATTGTTGAAGAAAATAATTCAAAGAAGAAGAGAACTAATTTTAAGTCAAATGTTTCTACTTACTCTTCTGATTCTGAGTTACAGATTAGTAACATGAATGATACATCATATGTTACAAAGGGAGGATATAGATGAAAGTAATTCCACTCAATGAGATATTGAAAATATTATCCTAAAGATGATCATAAGGAGAATAAGAAGGGTAATTTTAATTATAATGATTATCAAGATGTAAATTTTTATGATTGTAGGATAAAGGGGAACATCAAGATTTATTTCCCAAAACTAAAGAAATAAAAAAATAAAATAAATCAATAAAATAAAGAAAATAAGTCAGTGAAAACCATATAGAGTTACACTAAGGATTCAAGTACTAATAATGAATATGATTTAGAAAAAGGATGTTGAAATTTTTTCTTTAATGGCTTCATCAAATAATGTAAGTGACTCTAATAATTATTATTCTTCTTCTAATTCTAAATAAAAAAAACCTACTATTTATGATATTCTAAATGAATTTTAAATTATTGATCATAAAGTTGAAAAAATAACTAGCTCATTCAAGAACCTTAAGAGGCAACTTAAGGTTGTTCTTAAGGAGAATAAAAATACGAATAAATCAATTCATGATGATAAAAATTATACACATTCATATATAGAAAAAATAATTTAAATATAAATTATTATATTGATAAAAATTATAAATTATAAATATAATTTTATTTCATATCAATGTGTCATGAATCTGAAATAATGAGTTTTGACAATTTTATTAAATAAAATGAAAATATAAAAAATTAAATTTAATGTTTGAACTAAAATCTGTCCATTTTTGTTCAAGGAAGAGAAAAATTTGATAGAACGATGTGTTCAAATAAAAATAATTTTTTTTGGGTCTTGGTTAGGATAATAATGTACCCAAAATTTATAATACTTTCATTGTTAAAATTACTAATGTAAGAAAATATATTATAACATGTTTTAGATGGGAAATGAAATGTAATTATGAAAATGAGTGTTCCTTGGGATGTCCATAATCACTTGGACATAATAATGCTTTAATTTCTAAATAATAATATTTAACATTTCCTATAAACAAGTGTTTTAGATTAGTTTGGGTTTTAGAAAATTCATATGTTAATCCCATCAGATCCAAATTTCTATGGGTACTAAAGATTTCTTAAATCTGTTTTTGTTCAAAATGTGTATTGGGATCATAAAAAAGGATGTTTATCATATATATATTTGATGATAAAGACACATAACTGGTGATATATAAAAATTTATATCATTTAATCAATGTGATAGAGGTAATGTTAGTTTTGGAGATAATTCTAAATGAATGGTAAAAGGTTTCAATGAGGTTGGAATTTCAAATTATGTTATTATTTCTAATTTTTTGTATATTAAAGGATTGAAACACAATTTAATGATAATTTTAAACTATTAAATGATGGAATGTTTGTTAAATTTTAAAATGATAAATGCATTATGTTTGAGTATAAATATGTTTTATTTTATAAACATTGAAAAGAAAAAATTTATTCAATTAATTTTACAGAATTAACTGATCAAAATATAAAATATTTAAATAAAATAAAATTTGAAAACATCATGTGGAATAGGAGGTTGGGAAATGATAATTTCAGGATGATGCACAAGTTTTCTAAGAACCAAACTATTTTATAGTTATTGGAACTTAAAGTGGACGACACCTTTGTTTGTAAATCTTGCTTGAAAGGTAAACAACATAAAATAAGTTTCAAGTCAACTAAGGATGTATAAACTGTAAGGCATGTTGATCTTATTCATTTATATTTATTAGGTCTTATTAAACATTCTAGTTTGGTTATTAGGAAATATTATTTTGTTATTACTAATGATTTTACTAGATATACATGGGTTTATTTTCTTACACATAAATTTGTAAATTTATCTAACTTTATAAACTTTGTAAATTAGTCTAAAATGAGAAAGGGAAATTATTTAAATCAATTATAAGTGATCATGGAGGTGAATTCTTAAATCTAGGATTTATCCATTTTTGTGAAGAATTTTTTTTATTTTCATAATTTTTAGCCCCTATAACCCCACAAAAAATGTTATAATTGAAAGAAAAAATAGAACACTTTATGAAATGGCTAGGATAATGATAATTGAGTTTAATCTACCTAAATATTTTTGGATATAATATGTGAATATATCTTGTTATTATATTAATATAATTATTTTAAGATCTTTGTTAATAAAGATACCTTATGAACCTTGGAAGTGTATAAAATAAAAATTGATTATTTTAGAGTTTTTGGGTGTAGTGTTTTTATTCTCAATACTAAGGAAGCTTTGGATAAATTTGATGAAAAATTTGATAAAGGTATATTTTTAGGATATTTAAATTATTATAAGGTATATAGAGTATATAATAAAATAAACATGGTTATTGAAGAATCAATTAATGTAATGTTGGATGAAAAATCATTGATTAAAAGAGATGTTTATATTGATCAACTTGAGGATGAATTTAGTTTTTTAAAATTTTAAGAAGAATAAAATCAAAATAAATATGCACGTATCAATGTGGAGAATATTTATTCTTAATATTAACCTATTCATGCAAGATCTTTGAATAATCATAGAGGTCATCCTATAAATAATGTTATTGGAAATGTTAAATCAAATATTAAAAAGATAAAAACTATTATGAATATTTGTTTTTATCATTCTCTTATTTTTGATTTTATAACTAATAATTTTAAAAAATATTTCTTCGATTCTAATTTGATATGGGATATGAAAGATAAATTAAATAATTTTACTAGGAATAGTGTGTGTACTTTAGTTGTTTCACCAAATGATTCTCGTGTTATTGGGATAAAATAGATCTATAGAAAAAAACATGATGAATAAATAAATATAGTTAAAATTAAATCTTTATTTTTTCTCAAGGATATTCCAAAAAATATGGTATTGATTTCAAAGAATATTTTGTATCATTTTCTAGATTAAATTCAATTAGGGTATTATTATATTATGCTACTTTTCATGGTTTTGAATTACTTCAAATGGATATAAATACCACTTTTCTAAATGGTTATACTTATGAAGAAGTATATGTTTATAAACCACATGGTTTTGAATATTAAAAAAATCTTGATCATGTTTTTAAACTGTATAAGAATTTTTATGGTTTGAAACAAGATTTAAGATTGGTATAAATGGATTATTTGTTTTCTTTTGGAAAATAATTTTGATAAAGGAATGGTTCATCCAACTTTGTTTGTTAAGAAAATTTTAGTAATATATTTATTGGGAAATTTTATGTTGATGAAACTATGTTTGGGTCTTCCTGTGAATTTCTTTATAATGAATTTTCAGATTTGATGACCTATGAATTTTATATGAGTATAATGGGGGAATTTAAATTATTCTTTAGTTTGAAACTATTTCAAATAAATGATGGTATTTTTATAAATCAATATAAGTATATTAATGAGTTAGTTTAGATATTTGGTTTAGAATCTTCTAAAAGTGAAAATACTCCCATGAGTACTACATGAAAATTAGATTTAGAACAATCTAGAAAATGTGTTGATGCTAAGACTTATAGAGGAATGATTACAAGTTTATTATACTTAACTTCTTCTAAGACCAATTTAATGTTTTTAGTTTGTATGTGTACTAGATATAAAAGTGAACCCAAGTAAGGTAACACTAAATATATTAAAAGGATTATTATATTTGTTAAAGGATATTTAAATCTTAGTTTATTTTATTCTATAGAAAAAAACTTTGATTTGACTAGTAATTATGATTATGATTTTTATAGATGCAAGATAGATATAAAAATAACTTTAGGTATGTTTCATTTACTTATAAAATATTTATTTTCTTATGCTTCAAAGAAATAAAATTATGTTTATCTTTCAACTACGAAATATGAATATATAAATGATTTATCTTGTTGTTCTCAATCATTATAGGTTAATAAAACACCTTTTGAATTTGTTTTTTTTGATAATATTCATATTTTATATGATAATAATTATGATATTTCCATTTCTAAAAATCCATTACAATACTGTTGGACTAATCAAATTGATGTTAATTTTCATTTTCTTAGAGAACATTTTCAAAAAGGAAATTTAAAATCAGAATTTATTTCCATGAAAAATTAGATTTCTGATATATTTACTAAGCCCTTAGATTTTACTAAGTTTGATAAAATTGAGTTTGAACTTTTTATTATGGATATTTAAATTTAAATTTATCTTACATGAATTTAGGGGGAGTTTGAGTGTGTTTATATGTCGAAAATTTCAAATTTACATGAAAATTTTAAAATATGGAATCTAATTTTCACTTTATTATTTATAATTTTAGTACATATTTATTTGTTATATTACCATTTTAAATATTCTCATATATACTATAAAATGTTAAATTTTTCATAAAAGTATATTTTATGAAGGGTTTCGCATTATATTTCACAAACAAATTTTATAAATGTTCTCATTGTATAATGGATCCTTGAAACATGTTTTAAAAAATGATAGTATTTACAGTGGATACTTATAATATATTTTTAAATCTGAATGTTTAAGAATGTTTTATACAATATTTATATTCATTCCAAATATATAATTTTTCTACTAATACATTATCTTTTTGATAATATAAAAAGGGGCGAGAAGTTTTGAAATTATACTTGGTTTTGTAATTATCAAAAAAAGGGAGAATGATAAGTGGATCATTGAACCACTTTATGTTTTGACAATTAAAGTTATTTATCTATTTTATTTCCTTTAAAATTTTTAATATTAATAATTTTTCTTTGATTAAAGTATTCCTAATATTAATCATATAATTATATTTCTTTTCTTAAAATATACTTTACTTTCATTTTTTTATTGGTCATAACATGTTATACAAGTTTTATATTGATTTTATAAGATATATAGATGATTTGGGACCTTAAAATATCATTTATATAAGTTTTTTACAAGTCCCACAAATCCAATTCAAAAATCTAATTCTACCATGTTGCCAATTCATGTATCCATATATCCCAAGTATCCAAACCACATAGATGAATTCCCATATTATTTTACCTTCTATATTTCAAATATAAATTGGGTTTCAAAAATCCAAATGGCGTAATTTTTATTTCATTCTAAATACAAGAAAATTATATACATTTTATGAGAAGAAATAAAATTATGAATTGATATTTATCATGTCTTAAATTAAGTTATAAGTCACTGCATGTTTTAAGGATGAATTATTTAGTTTTTTATAACTATTGTTTACTCTATTTTATTGAAAAATTGAGATATAGAAGTCTGATTAAGGTTATTATTGATTATTTGAAAAGATAATAAAATTTTATAAATATTGTTCAACTGTACCAAAATAATATTTTATTGTTTAAAAGGCCTTATTTAGGTCTCAAATTTGATAAGTCATGTCATTTACAAATTTTTAGAATCGATGTCATGAATTTGATTATGTAAATTTTCTTACATGAAATGAGTACATGAATTCACTTATGTGAAATGGATACATGATTTTACTTACATGAAATGGATATGTGAATTCAGTTTTGTTGTAAAAAAGTTATGTGAAAATCCCTTATGTGGATTTTCTTATATGGTTTTGTGAATTTATACAGGTTGTTCTAAAACCTGGGAATATACTCTGTTTTTTAAATTATTTCAAATTTCAATTTGATTCAATTTTATTATGAATATAATTATTGTTTTATTATTATAAATTTATTTTTTAATTATTTATAATCTACAAAAATATGTTTTAAATTATTTTATGATAACTTAAATGACATCTTCATGAAATTTACATATATTAATATTCACAATAAAATTCTGAAACTTGAAATATTCAAATTAAAATTGGATAAAAAATGAAGGTTCAATATCAAATATTATTTTGGAGTTTTCCTAGGATATTAATTATTACTATTTACTAGTATATTAAATGTTCTAATGAGTTCCATTGTGTATTTTTTATTTTTTTACATAATATCGAGGAAGACTCAAATAATTAGTAACCTTTAATTTATGCATGGAATATTATTTGGGAAAAAAACATAAAAAAATATTAAGTAGTTGAATGGTTTTACATATGATATTATTTCTTTAGGAAAAATAATGATGCAAGAGGCTTCAAATTAACAAGTTGATGTTTATAAAAAACTCTACATATATAGAGTTGATAGAACCAGTACAGAACAATGAGGTTGAGTATTATTATGGAACTTTATAAGTACTGAAAACTTTTGTAATCAACCAATATTCTCAATTGAATTTCAAAATGTTTGATCCTTTGACACTAGGGAGTTATATACTACCTTGATACTTAGACTTTGAAGTATTCATCTGGTTATGTGGTTTTAATTCTTCTCATTATTTCTCTATGTTCATAATTTTAAAGAGTTATACTACCCATTAAAAGGTATAATAGTGGGTTGTGAATCCAAAACGAAATTTAGAAATTGGGTTGTGCCTTCAAGGGAAAAGGAAATCTATTCAAGTTGTGCCTTCGGTTAAAAAAAGTAAGAAGAGTTTGTGATTAAGCCTCAAGAGGAAAAGGCTTTAAAATTGGTTTGTCACTCTAGGTTAAAAAAATTAATTGTAGGATTTTATTATAATGGTTATAGTGGGTGAAATATCTATCAGTTAATGAGAGGGTTGAATAGTGAACTAATACTATTTAGATCCGAACCACTATAAAAATCACTATGTCCATTTCATTTATTTTTTCGCTGCATTAACTTAATAACTCTGGTATAATAACATTTAAATTAAAAATTCATTTAAAAATTCCAATTTACCTCCATATTGGATATATTCCATATTACCTTTAGGAATAATAAATAATATGTTCCTGATACTATAATAAATTATTTAAAATTCCTTTCCCCACATTTGGAAAATTTTAGAGGCTCACCTCCAAATTTCTTAGTTAACTGCTTCTCCATTTCTTGACACCTTGAACACTTCTTATTATTATTTTAATGAAGGATATAAGTGTTAATAAACATTATATCAACTTTATTAGTACAATGAACAACCTCATAATAGCTTTTAAATTCATGATAGGCTAACTTTCTTCATAAAATTGATTTTATACATGTGTAAAATCTATCAATTTTACTCTTATGGTCCATAATGAAATTCAGTACATACTTGGCTTTTATGGTAAAATTTTCTTTATAAGAATCCACTAAGTCCTTTTCTTTTTTACTTAAAATATATAAATTGACTTTCTATTCTATGTAGAGGAACTTTAGAAAAATAATTCTCAATAAAAAGATCATTTAAGACTATCCAAACCATGGAATAAATCTCATATTTTTTGAGATAATTATTATTCAGATACCCTCATCAGTCGACATCACCTTAAAAAAATAGATATAAAGAGATAAATTTTGATCTTCCATATATCCTAAAACTTAAAATATATTCTATAATTCATTAATCCATTCATAAACTTTCACTAGGTCTAAAGATCGACCGAAATCCAAATGGTGCTATTTTATGAAATGCTACACAGTCTACATATTCCTCTATAGAGTATTTAGTTACTCTATTTTATGGGTTCCACTATTAATTTCCAATGTTAACTAAGTTAAAACTACCACAAAATTACCTATTCCAACTATTATAGGTTGCTGATTTGGAAGGTTATTATCCCCTTGATACCTTCTAACTTCAACTGCCCTATTTCTTCTATAGAAAACCATCCTGAGTAGACTTGGATTAGATAAAGAAACTTGAAAATATTCAAAATATATGTCATTATAATATAACCATAAATTTTAATATCTTAAAAGTTTCTTTTAACATCACTGTAACTTATAAAGTTATCTAATCCTTTGAATTTTATACCAACTAAAACTTCCCATAACGTAATCAACCCATAATTACATGATTTATAATAGGGGTTTAAATTTATTATATTTTTAGTACATTTTTAGGTTTATAGTTTTATATAATTAGGAAAAACAAGACATAAAAAATTGGACATTTCCACACAGAATATATATATTTTTTAATAAAAAAATGTTCTTAAATTTACACCCCTATTTCATTCGAGTAACTTTACCTAACTTTATAATGATGTACCACAATGGAGATATTGAACTTTCTATAATTTCCACTCATAATTAGATCTTAATTTTTTTTAAATATGGGATGAGAAAGAAAAAGATTAGTAAAGTATATAATCTAGTGAAAAACATGAAAACCCATGAAAATAATTACTTTTTTCACAATAAAACTTTGAGCATATAAATAAACATATCCACATGAGAAAATAAAACTTTACTAAAATAAATTATTTTAAACCCATTAGAAAGAATAGGAAAATTACAAGGTCATCATGAGTGTCATGTAAACTCATGAGAACATTTCTTTGAAAAAAATCCTTCCACTTTTAAAAACTCATATACCTTATATTTTAAATCAACAGGTTTCCATTAAAACTCATATGAAGCATTTAAAAACCATGTATACACCATATAAAATCATATTATAACCTGTTTCCACTCATGTTTAATCGATTTTAGAATAACTGATGCCCAATTAATTCTATAGGAGTAACATACAAGGTTATCTCTTTCATTCTCTTCCTTTGAAGACTATTCATTACCCAATGCACAAGAGTGATTTAATGAGATTAACCATCATAATGAGAAATATCAGGATCACCCTTTATCATATACAATTTTCTATTACCACATAATGTTGAAAAGCTTTTTAATATTTCAAATTTTCATCATAAAACCCTTAAAAAGTCATTAGGACCCATAAGCAAAACCACTTTCAGTTATATCCTAAAAATGAGAATAAAGATCCATTTATCTTGAATTTTTTTTATAAAATTTCATAGAGGGAATATGATATTTTATTTTAAATACCATGAAAAATTATATATAAATATTTATAATAAATAACAGCTATGATGGAGGTAAAAGACGGTCATGCGGTAAATAATAAAAAACATTTTTTTCTCACTTTTCAAAAAGTCAAAATCATATCATAACAAAAAAAGTCCAAAAATATTATTTTTAATATTTAATAAAAAATTAAAAGGAAGTATAAAAATAAAATTTTCAATCATTTAAATTTAAAAAAAAACTTTCATAAAACAATTTTGAAGAACATGGACAAAGAAAATAAATTTTTTGAATTGAAAACCTTAAAAAAAGGTTTTAAAGAAAATCCCTTACGATTATCATAACTTTTGAAACCAAATAATGTTGAAAAAGATAACTTGCAATATATTTTTAAACCACTTGAATTTACATAATGTTTTTATAAAATATATCCATTTAGAAATTTATTAAGCATAAAAAAATAAAACATATAGTGAAAATGACATAAGTCTCTAAGAAAGGAAATTGAGATGAGAAATCCATTTTCTTAAGTCCCGTATAACTTCATATATTCTATAAATCCTGAATAATAAAATTATATTAGTTATTTAATTTATTTAGAATCTTTTTCATTTTCATTACAGTATCATTACTCCTTTTATTTTATTTATTACCATGTTTTATTTAGTTATTAAAATGTTTAAGTTCACATTGGTCGTCTTGGGGCCGTTCAGTTTGTAACCTCAAAATATCATCGATGCATTGACCAAGGTCAAAGGTTTCATTTTATCATCATCTATATAATATTAAAAATTTAATAACTATAATTTTTATATTTTAAATATACTTCTATAACCATCCATGTAAGGTGTTCATGAAAAATGAATCACACCATTTCATGGAGATGATAGTTTGTACGCACACATGAACAACATTTTCATTTTTCGAATGGGTGGGAAAAAAATAAATAATTTATTAGTTTAATTTTACTAAATCATAAATATGTTATAAATTTAATATTTATTCATTAGTTACATTCTTATTTCCATACATATGTTATTATAATGAAAAAAATTCACATTACTTCATAGAGGTGGTAGCCTACACATACGCACGAGCAACATTATCATTTTACAAAAGTTGTAAGGGTAAGAAGTTAAATAATATATTATTTTTAAAGAATAATAATTATTTCATAAATATCATATATATTAATTTTATCTATCATTTTATCTATCCATATGAGCTAGTGATAAAAAACAAAACACATCACTTTGTGGAGGTGATAGTCCACACGTCTGCAAGAGTGAAGATTCCATTTACCATAAGATGGAAAAGGCAATGAAAAAGTGTCATTAAATAAATTCAAGTACATGTGAGATACTATTTTTTATATCAGTATGTTTAAAGAATATTTGAAGGATGTATGAGAAGAAGTAAACATGAAAACACTCAGTTAAGAGTTATACGTCTTCTTTTAAGACCACCTTTAGATTACATGTTAAGAATTCTAGGTTTGGTTCTTTGATGAGACTAGGAGCTCTAATATGTGATGTGGGATGTTGGGAAGGTATTTTGGTAGGTATAGGTTGAGCTAAATGACTCAATTAGGGTGAATAATAGAGGATAAGATGTTCCCTTTTATACGTGAGGTGTGTGACACACTTGTAATTATTCAAAGTTTTAAAATAATATAAAGTAACTCTCATGGTGAAGTGGAACTTAAATAATTAAAATTAGAATATAAGGTGATAATTGTCTATATAATATCATAAAATAATAATTAAGATAAGATTTTTTGACTTGGTCACTTATTTTTTTCCTTAATCAACATGTATTACCCTTTTACCATAGTGACAAATATTTTACCAATGTTACTATTCATAATGACCAGAAAATAAATTTGACCTCATTAATAAATTTGAATTAAAAAATTAAAAATATTAAATCTATTTTTAATGATTCAATTTTTATTAGTGGTACAAATTAATTTTAATATAAGTGAATAAAATAAAAAAATGGTTTTTAGAAAAAAATATGTTTTTAAGCATAAAAATGAACTTATGCCAAAATCGAAGATAATTTTGATTCCTATGGAATTAATTAGATTATTTTTAATATAATATATATTTTTTTAATTTAAAAAATAATTTTAATTTTAAATTACTTTATTTAAAGAAAATAAATGACAGTTGTGCAAAAATAAACATTTTTCACTATTTACTCAAAAATCAATATTTAAAAATAAATAAAAAAAATTAAAACTAATATAAATTCTATATAATAATATAAAAAATTAATTCCATTTTATCAAATTGAATTAAAATTTTTTATAAATTTAACTTTTAAATAAAACCATATAATCCATGAAAAACAATTTGGTTACAAAAAGCTATTTTTTTGAGTGAAAAATTTCTTAAAATCATTATAGTGAATATGAATCTGTAAAATAAAATCATTAATATTACTAGGAAATGAAATTAATTTATTATTAACATTTCATGGGTTTTCACATTCATAATTTTTGAAAAATCCCCTCAACTCTTATTCTTGTTCAACATCGCTCTCTCAATATACGCACTAATGAAAAAAAGAAATGAACATAATTCATTTTTCACAAGATTAACCTTATTTAAGGATGAATAAATCCATAGTGTTTTTATCTATTATCACACATGAAAAAATTCCTCTTATTATTAAAAATAACTTAGGAAAATGTATCTCCTTGGATCCATTATAATGGTTGAATTCTACACTACAGGGTATCAGCTTCACTTATAAATTCTTAAACACCCTATTATACTTCATTTATATCTTTTATATAAATAAAATTATATATCTATATATTATTTTTATAATAGATTATTGAAACTTCCTTTATTTTTGATATCCCAAAATTTTCTTGAATAATTTCAACATTTAGCATTTATCATGAAGAGTAATTTCAAACATTCTGTTAGGTATTTATAGGGATTAACTTGAGATATACCCTAAGGGGGGAAGGGGTGAATCAGTGTATGTATATTTATTAAAAAAAATAACTTTCATTAATATCCACCATTCTATTTTCCATATCTTGACCTATTAACTTAAGGGTGATATTTTTTTCTTATATTGATCTTGATTAAATTACCTCTTCGCTTGATCGAACTTTATTACCACATATTCATTATGGTTTCTAGACAAAATTTTAGTGTACAAGCCTGAATGGCTCGAAGGGCTTCTTTTTTTATTCATTTTTGATAATCCCCCTTTTAAGGGTTGAATGGGAACCCTCATATGTCCTGTAGGTTTCTTGGAATTACATGACCTGAAGGTCTTAGAGGAAATCATACAAACTAAAACTACTTGAAACTACCCCTCCCCACCATCTTCACCCTGATGTCAGCACTCCATTAAAAAAATTTACTTGGTTCACTCTCATTGGGATACTCTAAGGATAATTCTAGGACGATGTTTTATGAACCAAAAATCCACTATTTTCAATGAAAAATTGTGGGGTTTAGGACATGTCACTCCTTTCTTGGGATCACTACCCTATAATGTTTTGGTTCAACTAAATATCACCCAAGGATAACTACCCTCCCTCTAGATCACTACTATTGTTGGATCACTACTATCTTCCTCCACCTTTTCTCACTACTCTTGGGTAGGATCTCCGCATAGTTTATAAACATTTAGGTCCCTTCACCTGCATCACTTTTATGGTTTCACCATGTATAAATAAGTTCTATTGATGTCATACATCAAGTCCTTAACAATATTTGAATGTATCCCTATGAAACACCGTTTTTTTCCAAAATGACACCATAATACCTCTTCTCTTTATTATTATTATTCTTCTATAAATGTTCTCATTGAGTGTAGAATCCCCTTTTCACTATTTCACTTGAATATACTATATATACATAGAGTCTCTCTCTCTTGGGTGCCTCATACAATAGATTATATCCTATATTAATAGAGAGATCATGATCCAATAAATGGTTAGATTTTGGTACCTGATTAGGTAATTAAAAATTCCCAAAACTCATTGCATAATTTCCTCCAATAACAATCCACCATAACTTCTCTCATGGTTAACTTCTATAACTCTTTATAGTGATAATTAATTCCAAAATCATTCAAAAAAAACAAATACTACAAATATCCTTCATATTTTACATGAGTAAAGGCTTAAAATACAAGGCACATGACTATGAATCATTAATAACATAGATCACACATCTTCTAAATCATTTCTCCAAAAATCTATACATCATCCATAACCATACCCTTCACCACAAAATGGTTAAAAACATCTATCTATTTTGAATCCAAAATAACAACCACTACAGTGTGGTCACCTTTTATTGGATGTTTTGGCTTGAAACTGCACCTAATGACCATGACCGCTAATGAACACCACCAACCCTTTAGTAGGATTCCCTATAGTGGATATTGTAAAAAAAATAAAAAAGTGGATATTGTTATAAATACCTAATAAATATATTAGATTTAATGAAAATATGTTTTTTTGATAATAATTATTTTAAAAATAAGGATAATGAACTTTATTAGGATGAATAAGGTCAAGGTGATTCTTAGAGGATTGTTAACAATGAGATTTATTACATGATGATTGGATTTTTTTGAAACTTTTTCTTAAAGTTTGTTGTATTGGATATATTATCCACATAAAGGAATGAATGAATTTTTAAGTAAATAAAGAAGATAATATAATAAAATAGTGTTTCATAATAGTACAATATGACCAAACAAATAAGAACACATCATGGTGGTGGCCATGGTGCAGGTTTTGAAGGAGTTTTTATAGGTGCTCTAAAATTCCACCATAGGGACCATTGAAGCGTGGTACCTTTATATCTACACATGTTGGAAAATTTATTCTCCACTATGGACTATGATAAGTCACAGTTCAGTTTGAAAACTCCTTTTTAACCTATACCATAACCACCATAATGTAACTGTCTTCTTTGGTTGGTCATGTTGCACTCCTGTGAAACTCTCTTCTATTTTCTTCTCTTTTAAATTACCTCCAAAATTTCTTCCATTGTGTGGATAATATATCCAACACAAAAAACTTTAAGATTACTTATCAACAAATCTAATCATCAAGAAATCAATATCATTATTAATAATCTTCTAGGAATCACCTTTAACTTATTCTTACTTATCATAGTCATCGTCCATATTGTCAACACCATTCTTTTCGACAAATATATTGTCCAAAAATCCAATATAATCCTTTGGGATTCCTAAAAATACCCCATTGGAATTTTTTAACAATATCTAACACTTAAAATTATTAATAATATTACCCCCTTTTTAGTAATGAAATAAAAAGATCAATTACTCTTAATCATATGTGGGGACCATCCTTTGAATCTAAAACTCCCCTATGAATGTGATCCTTCTCCTTTCATATTCAAACCATTATCCACCTTGTTACATGGGAATAATATCTAAGAAATCCCAAATCACCCTTTTTATTCAAATTACAATAGGTATTCTTAATGGTATTCAACTTAACCTATGATTATATATTCATCCTTTAGGATCAACCACATGTTTATTAGACAAAATACACCATAACTAAATGAAAGAATTTTTTGGTTAGAATACCCAAATCCTGAAAATTCCCATAATAAAATCTCTATTCTCATAGTATTTTCTCTATAGGTTAATTTATTGAATTTACCACATGTTACTTGAGATGTTAATAAACACTCTAGGTCTACTGAGCCTAATCTTGATGTAATAAATAATAATTTTTATATACAATAGAAAGGCTACCCATGTCACTCATAAATACTAGTGAAAACTCATAAAACCTTTTTACTTTTCACTCATTAACAAAACTTGTTATCTATAACACATTTTAAACTAAATAATTAATAGATAAACAATAGATCACTTGGTTTATAGGATTATACAACTTTTTAAAACTGATACCGATTGTTAAGTACACATTGATAACAATTATAACCTTTAGCCTCCAAAATCTTTATAGGAATATTCAAATTTTAGATAATTTTGAACATCATTTGAATATTTTTCACAAATACCCTTAATAATTTATCTCTTAACACCAATTTTTGATGTTAAAGTTGGGGAAACCACCTCTAATAGATTTATTAGATCTTATTTTATCTCCATAGCACGAACGTTTCTTGCATACTCGCCCCATGGATCATATCTACTACTTAATTGTAAACCTCTTTTACAAATGGTTATAAAAAATAAAGAATATAAGGAGAGGGGTACCTCAAGGTTTTCTATATAGAGGAATAGTGTTGGTCAAGATAGACTAACCATTTCACTTATATCTTTCATTTTCCCCTTTTCATCTTTTGGGAATGGAATTACATCATCTCTTTAACCCCACCATCATCAACATTTCTAATAGTTGGACTCCTCAACCTATTTCCAAATAATCCCCATTTTTTGATACCTATTATAAACTTCTTTTCATTGATGTGATAATTTTAATAATTCATTGGATTGGTCTTTTCGATAATTTTGGAATCAATCACACTTGAAAAAGTATCTTCTTGAGTAAAATTATTAGCGGATCTCACCTTCATATTTCTCATGCATTGCTTCTTCATCATTTTCCATTTAGTGTTTTGTGTGGGAACATATTGGAAAAATTATTCCTTGATGGCCATAAGTTCTCTCTTATAATTACTCTTCTTCAATAGTGGATTATCCTTTATTTATATCTCTTTCAAAGTTGGAATGATATCTTTATTTTTCTTCTAGATTTTCTTTCTTTGTATCTAAGATATTTTCTACGTGTATCTGAATCTTGGTCCTTGATACACCCTTTATTATTAATCTTTATCATTATTCATAACATTTAACCTATTTTAAATCTTATAATTACTTTTATTTGAATAATTTTTTTCTTCACATGTCATAGGAGTGGAGTGTCTCCTTATAGATTCTTTACCCTTTTATTCATTTTTAAAACTACAATACATTTCAATGTGACTGAGTTTATAGAAAATAGTACATTTACCATGATAATTATACCACATTTAGTCTACCCTTGATTGAGATATTGGTATTTATAGAGTTCTTCTCACATCATTTTGTTTGTTGGCTTTGAAACATCAACTCCTAATGTAACACCCCAAGCTTCCACAGTACGTTTCCCTTATAATAATGCAATATCTTTCATTATACACAACTTTGAGATTCTAACACACCGCGACAAATCAAACTGGCCATTATGAATAGTAATACCCACATTTTGAAATTTCATAAATTTTATCTTTCAAGATGGACTTCAGTTTTGGATTCATAGTATCTAAATTATCTTAGGGTGAATTTTTGGTATTTTTCTGAAAACTTTCAATTTTTGATGAATAGTGAAAACACTGCGTTATTGTTTAAAATTGAATTTTTGATTAAATAATTAATTATTTTATTTAAATTCATTTTAGGTCAAAATAGATACATAATACCTATATATGTTCAATGTAATTCATTGGAGTCATTTTGTAATACTATTAGATATATAAAATTCTATTGAACTTTTTACCATCTTTTACCCACCTCTTAGGAGCATTTGCAAATTTTCATAAAACTTAATTTTACCGCTTCTGTGAGTTGAATTTCCAAAATATGAGATACAAAGTTGATATTAGTAAGTAAAATGTGTTTCAATAAGATGAAAATAATTTTTGATGAATAGTAACTTTACTTTTATTTACCAGAGTTAAAAGTAAATAGGGTAATTATGGGTAAAAATGATATCATAATTACCCTAACACTTGTTTTAATTCTATTGGATAGGTATAATTCAACCAAATACAACCTTAGGAATAAAATATGATCCTCTTTGGTCCACTTGGATTATATTAGGACATTTATTATTATTTTATTTAAAGAAGAGTTAAAAGAGTTAAATTCAAAGTTTAATAACTAAACCATTTTTAATATAGGGTTATACATAATATAAATTCGACTATAAATATTAATTAGATATATAAAAATATTTCCTACATAATTATATTTTATTTATAATTTTTAGACATTAAATAATTTAATTTATTTATGACACAATGAGGATGCAGTAATTTCCTTAATAATGAAATATTAAAATAATTGATATTATAAATATCCAAACAAATGTAAATTGAGACTTTTTATGAATTAAAATAATTTTATAGGTTACTATGGCATGTTAGGATTGAATATATGAATTTATTTTTATGTAATAAAGTTTTTAGGACTTTAACCAAAATCATTTATTAAATAATGTCAAAATTGACATAATTGAGTTTTTAAAACAAATACTATATTATTGGTTGATATAATATTCCTAAAAATATATGGTTCAGAAAAAGGGCCTATATAATATTATATATGTCATTAATGAACCTATTTGGTTTCTCTTGTAAGTTTATAGTAAGTTTATTAACCATATAATATAAAAATACAAAGAGACATGGTAAATGTCAAACTATTTAACTAAGAGTTAAATCTAAAAGATAAGGTTAATATGGTGACCCAAACCTATAAAAAACCTATTTTTTGAGTGGTTTTAGACCTATCTCCACCTTATACTTGAAATAAATTATTTTTTATCAATTATAAACCGAAAATTATTTTATTATAAAATAATATTTCAATATTTTCCTAAGCTTCCCCTCACCCCTCTTATAAAAGGGTACTTACCATTCTCTCAAATTCACACCTTAAAAGCCATTTGGATCGGCCAAATAATGCCAAAATATTCTACCAAATATACTACCATAATCCTAGAGGCCTTATGTTTGTTATAAAGCCAACCTAAGGATCCATTTTGATCAAATCAAAAGTAAGAACCTGAAGAAGAGGTAAATATTTCATCACCCCTTTCAAGTTATTTTCTTCTTCCACTTCCTTTTTCTTTGTTGTTTCCATTCTAAAACAATAACTCTAGTATATTCTATATAAATTGAAGTTATTATAAAAATTTTACAACAATATTCATTATTCTCTCCATCCTATAAATGACAAAGTCACCATACGTGTGTAAGTACGGCTTACTGTCTCCACGTCGTGGTGAAGTTTGTTATTCAAACACTTCATTATTCGGATGGGAATAATAATGAGTATAACTGATGTAAATAATAAATATAACATGATAATTATTCTATATATATGATATAAAATCCAATTATATACTATTTTAATATCATAAGAATGATATTGTTGCTCATACGTACGTACAGATTAACGTCTCCATGAATGTGATGAGATTCATTTCCCCATCATAACCATTCAAGAATAATTTTAATTTGATGATTAAAAATAATTTTTAAGAACTTAATATCATTCTGGATATAAATCAAATACATATTATCCATAACTAACCCATCTTATGTAACAAAACATATAAAGGAAAATGAATCAGTTTACACTCGAAACGATGATACTACTAAAATATTATTAACAAAGTAATATTATAAGATAATATATGATATCATATTTATGTATATAATTCTTGTATAAATTAATAACAATGTTTTAAATATTATATATGAGGTTAACATATAATTGACTATGGAAAAGTACAAAGTAAGGGTTAATTTCACAATCTCTTTATTATCTGAGGTTGTTTTTACGTAAGTATCTACATGGACCTCTTTATCATCCACATACATATTTCTTAAAAATGTATTTCAAAGAATTTTTACTATTTACTAGACTATGTGTTAAAGTCATTTATACCCTTTTTTTACTTTTTATAAAATAAATTTAAAGGAATATTTTCGTCGTTTTCCAAACAAGGTACTGTATGACCTTCTCGACAAAATTAAGGTAAGAATGTCTTTTCTAAACTTATATAGCGGGTGTGGCTATTTTCCACTTTTATATCATCGTTGATACATCCCATACAACATTATAAGAATATTATCAAAATAAATGTTTTCTTTTATAACTATGTGAATTTTAAAAGATTTCAAAATAGAAAGTGGTATTTATTTCAAATAGTTTTCATTTCATCTATATCAACATCCTTTGATAGATTTTAAACTTGTTTGAAGTTGATATATTATGATACAAATCTTATATATTTTATTGAAGGTTTTGTGATATCTTTGACTGTGGATGTGTTATTTTTACACCATTCATGGTTTATGGATAATGTGTAGAAATTTTGTATGATAGTTTTAATACTAATGTTTATGTTATATTTAAACCTTTTCATATGAGGAATACATTGGAATTTGTAAGTGATGGGTGGATCCCACTATAGATCCTCCATGCATCGGTTGGTCTCATGGGACAAAATAGTGTCGTGGCACAAGGCCTTGAAAAAATCTTATTTGTAGTCTTGGCACAAGGCCTTGACTATGTGGTTATGAAGTTTGGAATTATGCATTCCATCATTAAGAAAGTGTCTATTGATATTTCATGTAATTATTCGACTATTAGAATATCTATGTGAATAATTAAATGGACTTATTTGATTTTATATTTTTCATATTATCCTTAAGTTTAAGTTTAAAAGGCTTTTGTTTTAGTCTTATAAATTTCCTTAAATGTTTATGCTTATTTATGAATGTTTTAGATATATTGTTATCCTTACTGAGAATCTGAGCTCTCCCCTTTCTATATTTTATTTTTCTAAGGATGTGAAGAAGTTTTTTATAGTTGACCTATAGGGATAGGCTAAAGATATAAGTGTATTATAAAGGGGACAAAATGTTGTTGATGTTTTTATTTCATGACGTAATGTAAAACTTATGAATGTATCTAGTACTTCCAAAGCTACTGAACTGATCAGTCTTTCAGGACATGATTCCGTGTATCATGCCAATTTTATGTAATAATGCACCAACTCTAGGTAACTATGGTCAGGGTGTTACAGTTGGTATTATAGGAAGTTTGGTACAAACCTTAGAAACTAGATTTAGATAAAATCTGAATAGAGCACATTACCCTAAGATAGACTTTGAGGATTGGTATAGAAGAATTTTCTAAAATTTTGGTAGTGCTGATATTTTGTGTATTTTCCAAGCAATACATTCCTATCCAGATACGAGCAGGTAGAGGCGGATCTGGCACATATGTACCTAGGAGTGAAAAATCTGACAAGGAGTTTCGGGCTTGACCTGGGGTATCCTGGTACACAACAACGGGCCTTGCTGCACTCTTGGTTACGAAACTCCTGGGGGATATGCTTAGCATAATTCATATTTTCTTTAAAAACCATTATGAAGGATTTATGAATATATACCTCCTCAAAGAAAACATTTTTTTAGGATTATGGATTATATTCATAAATTGTTCAATTTATGTTAAGTGTTTTACAAGTTTAGAATTATGTATTATGATTCATAAACTAATCTAGTATATGCCATTGTTTATAAATGGTGCCTAGTGGAAGTAATGGAAAACGTATCAATGCAAATAATCCATGTAGGGATTTACCTCCTAATAAAGATAATTATAGTGGAGCTGGTGACATAACTGGTGCTGATCAGCTTATAACCATACTGGGACAACTCACTCAGGTTATGAATAATAACCTTACCCGTATGGAGCACCCTGATCCACAATGCAGAGGATAAATGTTAGACCGTTTCATGAGGCAAAAAACACCAAAATTAAATGGGAGTACAAATCCATTAGTATTTGAGCAATGGATAAATTCCTTACGGAAAATATTTCATGCTTTGGGGAGTAGCGAAAATGGAAAAGTTGTCATGACTGTTTATCGCCTCACGGGAGATGCAGATCAATGGGTACATTAATCCAAAACACAAAGGGAGATGAATAAATATAGAACATTTAATGAAGGGAGTTTAAAGATATTTTACTAGAAAAATACTTTCCACATGACCATCGAGCAGATATGGAAAGACAATTTCTAAGTCTAAGGAAAAAGCAGGATGAGAATGTCGCAAATTATAAGGTTAACTTTACAAGGTTAGCAAAGCATGAAACAGATTACATATATAACCCAATAAGTAAGATTTATTTATTCTTTTATGGGTTAAATCCATTTCTCCATCGAGCATTAGTCTCACAATCCTTCTCATTGTACGAAGAAATTGTCTCATGCACTCTTATGATAGAAAAGGAATTCTCTAATTCTTACGAATTCAAAGCAAAACAAGAGAAGAAGAGATCTGATGAACACTCAGGAAATGAAAATAAGGGGAAGAAGGGAAAGGTTAAATATCCATCCTATGGTAAATGTGGGAAGAAACACCCCAGTACTTGCCTGAAGGGAATGATATTCTGTTACAAGTGTGGTGAAAAAGGCCAGCAAGATCATGATTGAAAGGGAAAGAAAGATTCTGTCAATGTTGAATGCTAAAATTTTAGAGAAAAGTGACATTATGAAAATGAATTTCCTATGTGCCAAAGTAACTTACCTCAGAAAAGGTCAAGGGAGAAAGACCAAGCTTATATGATCACTACTACTGAGGTTGAAGCTCCGAAAGACATGATGGCAGGTAATTTAATGGTTTCCTCAAGTTTAGCCATTGCTTTATTTGATTCTGGATCATCTCATTGTTTTAAATCTTCCCAATTTTCTAAGAAAATTAGATATTTTCAATTTGAATTAACAAGGGAGTTTTCAGTCAAAACTCCTAAGGGAAGTATCATCACAATAAAGTTTTGTGAATCAGTTCCCATTAGGGAATATAAATGTTCTTTATCTACTGATCTCATCGTCATACCCAGGATTGAATTTGATATAATCCTCAGAATGGATTGGATTTCAAACCGTGATGTGGAAATTTATTGTAAGAATAAGAAGGTTGCAATATTTGATGATGATAATAAGTATCTTATCTTTAGAGAAGAAATGTCACCACCTGATTCTTATTTAGATCCACCCCTAAAAGCTCTAATAAATTCAATTATTAGGGAGGAAGAGAATGAAATTATTATGGGTGAGGAAAAGAATGTTCTAATAGAGGATGTACCTATTGTGCAAGAATATATTGATGTGTTTCCATAGGATTTACCTGGACATCCTCCAGAACAAGAAATTGAGTTTTCCATTGATTTAATTTTTGGTTCAAGGCCCATATCGAAGACACCTTATAGAATGGACCCTGTGGAATTAGTGTAACTAAAGAAACAACTAGAGTAATTGAGTAATAAGGGATTTATTCGCCCTAGTGTTTCTCTATGGGGAGCCCCTATTCTTTTTATTAAGAAGAAATACAGATCTACGAGGTTGTGCATTGACCAAAGGGAGATCAATTCTATAACAATAAAGAAAAAGTATCCCCTACCTCACATTGGTGATTTATTCAACCAACTTCATAGATCTCAATATTTTTCAAATATTGACATTCGATCTAGATATCATCAGTTGTGTGTGAATAAGGAGAAATTCTGAAATCAACATTTTGAACTAGGTATGGGAATTACGAGTTTATAGTAATGCCTTTTGGTTTGTCTAATGCACCCTCTATCTTCATGGATCTAATGAATAAAGTTTTCCAAGGAATATATTGATGACTTCATAGTGGTATTTATTGATGATATCTTGGTATACTCCAAAATCAATGAAGATCATGAGAATCACTTGCGCATTATTCTAAAGACTCTTAGAAGAAATGAATTATATGTGAAGTTTAGAAAGTGTGAATTTTGGATTCAAGAGATTTATTTTCTTATCCATATTGTCTCTAAGGATGGAATATATGTTGATCTTTCAAAGACCAAGGCAATCCAAGAATGTCTAGCACCGACGAGTATAACTGAGGTACACAATTTTCTTGGTTTAGAAAGTTATTATTAACGTTTTGTTAAGAATTTCGCCCAGTTGGCTAACCCATTAACCAAGCTCACATGTAAAGGGGTTAAATTTGTCTGTAAAAAATAGTGTGAAGAATGTTTTGAATAACTGAAGAGAAGATTAGTCAATTCTACTGTCTTGACTCTACCATTAGGGAATAATGGGTTTGTTATTTATAGTGATGCTTCAAAGAAAGGAATTGGTTGTGTCCTTATGCATAATGATAGAGTTATTTCCTATGAATCATGAAAGCTAAAAATTCATGAGAAAAACTATCCCACTCATGATCTTGAGTTAGCAGCTGTAATATTTGCTCTGAAGATATGGAGACACTATCTCTATGGTGAAATATGTGAGATTTATACTGATCACAAGAGTTTGAAGTATATTTTCTAACAAAAATAACTCAACCTGAGTCAAAGGAGATGGCTTGAACTACTCAAGGATTATTATTGCATAATACACTACCACCCGGTGAAGGAAAATAAGGTGGCATATGCTTTGAGCAGAAAGTATCATGGAGTTTTGAACAAGATGAGAGTTGAAATAGATCCTATTTTCGTGGATCTAGTAAAGATGGATATGGGAATAACCATGGAAGGTGAAACATCAATAATTTTTCAAATGGTTGCCAAACTATCTTTACCAGAAATGATAAAAATTTCTCAGAATAATGATGAGGAGTTTAAAAAGAATATTAAAGCTGTAAATGATGGGAGATTGAGTGACTTTGTAAATGAAGATGGAATTTTGAAATTTGGGAAGAGACTTTGTGTTCCTGATATACCTGATCTAAAAAGAAAATTTTTGGATGATGCTCATAGCTACAATTTCTATATACACCCCGGGAGTACCAAGATGTATATAGATTTGAAGGAACATTTTTGGTGGGACAACATGAAGAGGGAGATTCCTGATTTTGTGTCAAGATGTATGGTTTTTCAACAAGTGAAAGCTGGAAGGCAATAGCCTAGAGGAGTCATGCAACCTCTTACCATACTTGAGTGGAAATGGGATAATATTATGATGGACTTTGTCATAGGGCTACCAAAGACTCCTAGAAGGAATGATACAATAAGGGTTATTGTTGATCGTCTTACCAAGCCGTCACATTTTCATGCTATAAGAGAATATTTACCACTAGAACGTCTAGAAATACTATATATTAATGAATTTTTAAGACTACATGGTGTACCTATATCGATTGTTTCTGATCATGATCCCCGTTTTACATCAAGATTTTGGAAAAGTCTTTAGAAGGGCTTGGATATAGAACTTTGTTTGAGCACTGCCTACCACCCTCAAACTAATGGACAATCAAAACAGACTATTAAAACCTTATAAGACATGTTGATATCTTTCCCGCTTGACTTTCAAGTTATGTAGGATCAATATTTACCTCTGCTAGAATTTTACTATAATAATAGCTTCTATTCATGAATTCAGATGTCACCATATGAAGCATTATATGGAAAGAGATGTCGCACACCAACTTTTTGGGATGATGTTGGTGAAAGAAAACTCATAGGTCCTGAACTTGTTGAGGAAACGATGGGAAATGTGAAGGTTATCCAAACCCATATCAAAGCATCTCAAAGTAGGAAGAAGAGCTATACCGATAACTGAAGGAAGGATTTGGAATTTCAGGTAAGAGATCATGTTTTCTTGAAGGTATCTCCATGGAAGGGAGTTATACGATTTGGTAAGAAGGGAAAATTAAGTCCCAGGTACATTGGAACTTTCTAAATTCTAGAATGAATTAGGGCTGTAGCTTACCATTTGTCAATGCCGCCAAGTCTCTCCAAAGTTCACAATGTGTTCCACGTATCACTATTGAGAAAATACATGCCTAACCCAACACATGTACTCACCTATGAGAAAATTGAACTGGAACCTGATCTGTCTTATTGTGAAGATCCTATCAAGATTCTTGACACCAAAGAACAAGTGTTGAGAAACAGGACGACTCATCTTGTAAAAGTTCAATGGAGAAACCATAAGATGGAAGAGGCAACATGGGAACCAGATGAACTTATGATGAAGAACCACCCGAATCTTTTTGTGCGGTAGTATTCTAGAAATTTTTAGGAAGAAATTATTTGAAGGAGGGAAGAATGTAACACCCCAAGCTTCCATGATACGCTTCCCTTTGAATAATGCAATAGCTTGAATTGTACGCAGCTTCGAGATTCCAACACACCGCGACCAATCAAACTAGCCATTATGAATAGTAATACCCACTTTTTTGAAATTTTATAAATTCTATCTTTCAAAATGGACTTCATTTTTGGATTCGGAATATTGAAATTAGATTAAGGTGATTTTTTGGTATTTTTCTAAAATCTTTCAATTTTTGATGAATAGTGAAAAACATTGCGTTATTGTTTAAAACTGACTTTTTAATTAAATAAATAATTATTTTATTTAAATTTATTTTAGGTCAAAATAGATACATAATAAAAATATATGTTCAATTTAATTCATTGGAGTCATTTTTTAATACTATTAGATATATAAAATTCTATTGAACTTTTTACCGTATTTTACCCACCTCTTAGGAGCATTGGAAACTATGCACAAAACTTAATTTTAGCACTTATGTGAGTTGAATTTTAAAAATCTGAGAGAAATGGTTGATATAAGTAAGTAAAATTTGGTTCAATAATATGAAAATAATTTTTGCTGAATAGTAACTTTTTTACTTTTATTTACCACGGTTAAAAGTAAATAGGGAAATTAAGGGTAAAAATGATATCATAATTACCCTAACACATGTCCTACTTCTATGGGATAAGTATAATTTGAACAAAGACAACCTTAGGAATAAAATATGATCCTCTTTGGTCCACTTGGATTAGATTAGGACATTTATTATTATTTTATTTAAAGAAGAGTTAAAAGAGTTTAATTCAAAGTTTAATAACTAAACCATTTTTAATATATGGTTATACATAATATAAATTTGACTATAAATATTAATTATAAATATCAAAATATTTCATACATAATGATATTTTATTTATAATTTTTATACATTAAATAAGTTCATTTATTTATGACATAATGATGACGTAATAATTAACTTAATAATGAAATATTAAAATAATTGATATTATAAATATCCAAAAAAATGTAAATTGAGACTTTTGATGAATTATTCTAATTTTATAGGTTAATATGACATTTTAGGATTAGATATATGAATTTATTTCTAAGTAATAAAGTTCTTAGGACTTTAACAAAAATAATTTAGTAAATAATGTCAAAATTGACATAATTGAGTTTTTTTAAAAAATACAATATTATTGGTTGATTTAATATTACTAAAAATATAAGGTTCTGAAAAAGGGCCTAAATAATATTATATATGTCATTAATGAACCTATTTTGGTTTGATTGATAGTTTATAGTAATTTTATTAACCATATAATACAAAAATACAAAGAGACATGGTAAATGTCAAACTATTTAACTAAGAGTTAAATCTAGAAGATAAGGTTAATATGGTGACCCAAACCTATCTAAAACTTTCTGGTTGAATGGTTTTAGACCTATACTCACCTTATCATAGAAAAAAAATCATTTTTAGCCATTATAAACCGAAAATGATTTTATTATAAAATAATATTTCAATCTTTTCCTAAGGCGCCCCTCACCCCTCTTATAAAAGGGAAACTCCCATTCTCTCAAATTCACACCATCAAAGACATTTGTCTTGTCCAAAACCTACCCCAAGATTCTCCCAACTATCATAAATTCATCCTAGAGGCCTTAATTTGGTCAGAAAGCCAACCTAAAGAGCCCTTTTGATCAAATAAATAGGAAGAATCCGAATAATAGGTAAATATTTCATCACCTCTTTCATGTTATTTTCTTCTTCTACTTCCTCTTTATTTGTTGTTTCAATTATAAAATAACAAATACAGTATATTCTATATACTATGAAGTTAATATAAAAATGGTATAGCCATATTCATTATTCTATCCATCCTATAAATGACAAAGTCACCATACATGCGTACGTATGAATTACCGTCTCCACGACATGGTGAAGTTTGTCATTCAAACACTTCATTATTCGGATGGATATAATAATGAGTATAACTGATGTAAATAATAAATATAACATGATAATGATTCTTTATATATGATATACCATCCAATTCTACATGATTTTAATATCAAGAGAATGATATTGTCCCTCGTACGTACGTACTGATTACCGTGTCCACGAACGCGATGAGCTTCATTTCCCCATCATATCCCTTTAAGAATAATTTTTATTTGATGATTAAAAATAATGTTTAAGAACATAATGTCATTATTTATATAAATCAAATACATCCTATCCATAACAAACATGACTTAAGTAATAAACCATATAAAGGAAAACGAACCAGTTAACATCCGAAACGATGATACTACTAAAATATTATAAGATCATATATGATATCATATTTATGTATATAATTATTTTATAATTTAATAAAAATGTTTTAACTATTAAATAGGAGTTTAACATACCATCAACTAAGGAAAATTACAAGGTAAGGGTTAATTTCACAATCTCTTTATTATCTGAGGTTGTTTTTATGTAAGTATCTACTGAGACCTCTTTATCACCCACATCCATGTTTCTTAAAAATGTAATTCAAAATATTTTTACTATTTACTAGACAATGGATTAAATTAATTTATACCCTTGTTTGAATTTTTATAAAATGGTTTGAAAGGAATATTTTTTTTAATTTTCCAAACAAGGTACTCTATGACCTTTTCGACAAAATTAAGGTAAGAATATCTTTTTTTAACTTATATGGTGGGTGTGGCTATTTTCCATTATTATATCATCGTCGAAGCTTCCCATATAATATTATAAGAATATTTTCAAAATAAATGTTTTCTTTTATAACTATATGACTTTTAAATTATTTCAAAATAGAGAGAGGTATTTATTTCATATAGTTTTCATTTCATCTATATTGACATCCTTTGATGGATTTTAAACTTGTTTGAATTTGATTTATTATGATACAAATCTTATATATTGTATTGAAGGTTTTGTGATATGTCTAAATGTGGATGTGTTATTTTTACACCATTCATGGTTTATGTATAATGTATTGACATTTCGTATGCTAGTTTTAATACAAATTTTTATGTTATGTTTAAACCTTTTCATATGAGGAATGCATTGGACTTAGTAAGTAATGGGTGGAGCCTGCTATAGATCCTCAATGCATTGGTAGGTCTCATAAGACAAACTAGTGTCTTGGAATAAGGCCTGAAAAACTCTTATTTGTAGTCTTGAAACAAGCCCTTGACTATGTGGTTATGAAGTCTGGCATTATGCATTCCATCATTAAGAAAGTGACTATTGATATTTCATGTGAATATTCAACTAGTAGAATATCCATGTGAATAAGTAAATGGGATTATTTGATTTATATTTTCCATATTATGCTGAAGTTTAAGTTTAAAAGGCTTTTGTTTTAGTCTTATACATTTCCTTAAATGTTTATGCTTATTTATGAAAGTTTCCGCTATATTGTTATCCTTACTGAGCATCTGAGCTCACCCCTTTCTATGTTTTATTTTTCCCAGGATGTGAAGAAGTATTTTATGGTTTCCTTTCCCGGATAGGGTAAGGATATAAGTGTGTTTAAAATGGGAATTTTTTTTGATGTTTTTATTTCATGATGTAATGTAAAACTTATGAATGTATCTAGTACTTCCATGGCTACTAAACTGATCGGTCTTTCAGGACATGATTCCTTATATCATTCCAATGTTATATAATAAAGCACCGACTCTGGGTAACTGGGGTCGGGTCATTACACTTGATGCACCCAGATATTCCACAATAGTATCACTTTGGTTCCTCATTTATTTGTTGATGTCATCTAATATGGAAATTCTTTTTTCTTATAGATTTTATATATAGAATCATTCTTCTTATTGTGGTTACCTTTGGATGGATTTTTATTTTCTCATTTGAGGTGTTTATTATCTCCTTGATTTATCTAATATTCTCATATTTTTTCTTCAACCCAATAAATATTTCCATTAAACTTGAAGTATAATTCATTCTATTTTTTCTTCTTTCTTTAAGTTGAGTTTTGAGTGGAATGATGCTTGAATTCAATTATTTCTCCATGTAAATTTTCATAAAAATTTATTGGGAAAGATCTTCAATAATTTATATTTGTTAATTCATATTTTTCCCATTTTATTTATGATAAAATTAAAATCCACCAATTCTTTCTTTTTCCTCTTTTTTCCAAGGAAAAATATTCAATCATAGTAAAATTCATTTCCTGAATTACTTCCCAATGTTTTACCTTATCTTGTAGAATTTGGATATCCTCTTGGATATTGCATGAAAATATCCTTGATAGTAATTTTTTTGTTTTTTCCACCTCTTCATCCCATCTTCATTTCAACTCTGAAATGGAGTCCGAATATCTACATTCTTTCCCCAAACTAGTTCTAGAATCAGACAATACATTAGGTTTATAAATTTTTACCTTGGTACAAGAATTAATCTTTAGAGATGACTTCCTCTTGTTATTTTATTATTTACTTTATATAGAAGTCACTCATCATCATCATTTATAAAGAGTTATTTTAATTTCATCCACATATATTTATAGAAATTTCCTTGGGAAAATTCCTTGAATACTTTATCTCTGAGGGCATCCTTTAATGAATTTTTCACCGAGGCATCAATATTAAAGTTTCTTTGATATGTTTAAAATATAACTTAATGTCAGATAAGAATAATAATTCCTTTCTCCCAAACTTATCATGTAACTATATGTGAATCTTTTATCTAGGCAATAAACTCATTTTTCCATTCTTTGAAATGATTTCCATTGAAAATTGGTTCCTTCACTACATATTCTATTTCTCTTCAAAACACTTCAGATAAAGTTAGTGAAATTTAAAGTACAAGAAATATAATCCTATAACTTTGATATGAATTATTGGTCCCTCAATAGGGGATTAGTGTGAGATTACCCAGTGGGGGGGGGGGGGTGTTAATCAGGGTATGTAATGTAAAATAATATCTCTTTTGGCTCTCACTACCATAAAAGGATCTTGACCTCTTGAAATTGTGGGTCACTTGCTATGATCTTTTATTGATGTTTATTTTATTCAGTCACTTGACTAACCCTTTTTTTGATTCATTTCCCTCTATTTTGGTTATATACATAAAGTAAATAAGGAAATAAGAATTTACTTGGTTCACCTTCATTAGGATATTTCCAAGGAGAATGTATTGACGATGTTTCATGCATTAAATCACTATAAATCTCACTACTCTTTACAGGTGTATCTACCATTACAATAGGTTTAGGATAGGTTTCTCCTTATCCAAGATCACTGCCTTAAAAATTTTAGGTATAGATAAATTCTAAAAAATAGTTAATCCCTTGAACTTTTATTCCAATGATCATTTCTGGTGGAAATTATCACCTCACCATAGTTTATAGACATTAAATTCCCTTCACCAACTTCATTATCTTGTATTGAATCCTTAGGTATGAATGGATTCTCTATTGACATCCTAGTAGTCTTATACTTAACAATATATTAATTCCTCTTATTTTATAGCCTTATTCTTCGTGAGTGAATATGTAAATCCTATTCTATTTTATATATCACATCAATTTACTATTATTATTTGGTTGGGTCATCAACAAGTGTCAAATAATTATTATTTTTATCCCCTCACCCAGAACTCATATTTTCATCTAAGAATCAGATATAAAAAATATGCATAGGTCTACCACATCTATGCTTTTATTAGATGTACCCTTCTTCAAAAAGGGATTCCATACTATAAAGACCCCATCCCTAGTATCATAGAGTTAGTTGTTACTTTAATATATTGGAATAAGATATAATGTATTGCATTCAGAAGGACCAAATAATTTAGTAGTCTTAGTGAACTAGATACATACTTGAGATTAACATTAAAATTGAAAATATAAAATACAAAATAGTATTTTATTTGAGTACACCATAATTTCTTTTATCATATACCTGCATATCAATCATAATACACTTCTTGGTATCCTATGGAAAAATAAAACATAAGAAAGGGGTGTTCTCAGATTCTTAGTAAGGGTAAGTTTACAAAAAAATTTATCATGAATATACAAGGAATAATTAATATATCTAGGTAAATAATTGAAACACATTACATTAAATAAATAACTTTAACATGAATAATAATATGGTAGGAATAAATAATGATCAAATAATTCCATATACATAATCATATGAGTTTGAAACTTTTCCATGGAAATTATAACTAATAGAATAATCACATGGACATTAAAAACTATTTTAATACTGATTGAATGAATAATGTAGGACATTTTAAACTTTACATAAAAGGTTTTGTTCTAATACACCTATACCATTGAGTCCTCATGCCAAGTCATATTACACAAATGGGTAAGGCCTTAACCAAAAACCCAAGACAGTTTGTTTCATGGGACCAATCAATGCATCGGGAGGCTATAGAAGACCATGAATATCACTTATTAAGTCTAATGAATTCCTTATATGATATGGGTGAAACATAATAAACATACAAATTCATATTGAAAAACTAGCATACTAAATATTAAAAATTACCCAAATCAATAAACATAATCATAAACCATCCAGAGTAATATGAATGGTATCAAAATGGTACATTCCCAGTCAAATTGATCATAAAAATCTAGATAAATAATAATAATGATATCATTAAAAAATATCCCCAATAATTATAATAATATTTGTTTCATTTATGAATATAAATTCCATAAATATGTTATTAAAAACATTATTGAAGAAAATAACCTCACTACTTTGAAAATCAATTTTTAAAAATAAAAATTCATTAAGTGTTGTAAAAAGTATTTTCATTGAAAATATATTTTTAAACTTATAAATGAAGTGTTAAAACATTGAGTGGTCATGATGGTGGGAAATTCTATACATATCGTACACATTAAAACAAATATCCCTTTCAAATTTTTGGTAAAAGACAAATGAGACTTCTTTGGAAAATGACATGATGATTCCTTTTAAAACATTTTGTAAAAATTCAAACATTGGTAAAAATTTATTTAATAAATCATTTTTTTAATTTCAAAAACATCTTTAGAAAACATGGTTTTTGAAGAAAAAGGATTTTCTACTGAAGATAGAAATAAAGATGGATTTTCATAAAAACATTTTTATAATAAATTTAAGTACCAAAGAGAGGGAAATGGTACTATTAATTGAAAAGTTCATGAATAACAATAGGATAATAAAATTCATGAGTTTATTGAGTGATGGACCATAATATTTAGTCATAAAAAATTTAATCATATACAATCCCGATAAACAATGGCATTGTAAAATAGACCATTACCACTTTTGTAACTTTTGAATTTTAAGCCCTATAAAATAAATAAATTCAAATTAAACCTTAAATTTCATGAATATAAAGGTATTAATGATATAAAATATCAAATGGGAATCATATACACAACACAAAATTACTAAGTGGTGAATATGAAATACATCTCACGTAAGTAAAGTGAGACAAGAAACCATCACCTCAGGTTTGAATTCATTTGTATGTGTCAGAACCTCATGTATAATATATAACAACCATTTTATTTATTTCACACTTAATAATTATTTATTATAGAAAACCTTCACTTTATATAACATATAATATTTATAGGTCTATGTCTTTGGGACTTAGTAACATTACATGACAACTTAAAACATAAAACACAACAACTTATTGAAAACTTCTTTTATATAACCACATAATTCCTTCACACTCAGCAGTGCATGGGATAAACTGAGGAGCTTCATAATAAAAGGGTGAGATATAAAGCCTAGTAAGGGAGTAAAAAGGCATAACATAAAGAATACAATACATGTTAGTAAATAGGTATATCAATAGAGCATAAGATAAACAAGAACAAAAGGCATGATCATAACATGGAAATGTGGCAACAACATTTAACATGATTTTAGCATGAGCCAAGGCTCATTGGAAATGTATCATGAGTAAACCCTCATTGAAATTGAATTATCAGAAGTAAACCCTTATTTAACTTTATTTATCATAATACCAATCTTTACCCCATGCATTGGAGAGCTATCAGGGTGCACCCTTCTTAATCATTTCATTTCATGCATAAGTGTTACACATGGATCATATAACATGGATTCATTAAACATATTAATTTATTCCACAATAAAGTAATGTGTAATTCATAAATGAAACTATATAATCAATAGTTAAATGGGAATAAAGTTGAATACCCTTGATAGATAAAAGAGTATGGTATTCACTACACAATGACTTTGGCTTGGAAAATCACGGTGCAATTTCGGAAGCACAACAGCGTGACATAAAAATTCATAAAAATGGTTGATGAAAGAAAAAGGGGTGTATCATCATATGTAAATGAAATTGAAAGTAATGGGGTCATATAGATACATTTCCCAACATATGAAATGGAATTTTGATTCATATTACAAAAGAATTTCTTGAATGTAAATGAGAAGAGGGAAATTCCTTACGGAATTTCAGCATAGTAACAGGTGTACATGGAAGACATTAATGAGATAGAAAGGGGTATATCATCATTAAAACATAAGGAGGGAAGTATGGGGAAGGTGGAAAATAATACCAAAATATTTTTAATTAAAAATAAAATGGCATAACAACATAAAGAAGTTTGGACAAAAAAATGAGAAAGGAAGAAATCCTTTACTTGGAAGTGTGATCCCAAAGGCTTGGGAGAGGCTTGATAGAGGCTTTCTGAGAGCTTGGGGTGACCTGGGAGGATTAAAGAGAGAGGAGGTAAGAGTTTTGTAGAGTTCCAAATGATTTTAGTGAAGAGGAAGTGGGATCTTGGGTGGGTTTATATAGTAAAATAGAGAGGGAATTCTTTATTATTTAGGTTTTGGACACCACACATTAAACTAATTGGAACCACAAAAAAAACCATGGTTTTTGCCCGTGGTTTTTTCCCATGGTTTTTTCCAAATGGTAGTGGAAAACATAATTTTTTAATTCCAATTTCCAAACTTCTTAAAATATTAGACTTGCTTATGTGTAGGTGAGTCACACTCTCACAAAAATCAATTTAAAAAGTTAAAATGTTTTATATGTCTTGAAGGGTCCACTAATGCTTTTAAAAATAAATCGAAAAAATATAAAATCCTATTATTTTAATGGTAAAATATATATTGTATTAACATCTCATTTATAGTATTTTATTACATTACTATTGGGTTATTATGATGTCATAAAACACATTATATAATTAAACGGTATTTAATTTTTACCCAAAAATTCGACTGTCTGAAAAAATTATGAAAAACTCACTGCTGGAAAATTTTGATATCCTGATTCCCAAAATAATATTCATTTTATCTAAATAATTTTATAAATATGTGATTTATTACTTTTAAAATAAAACCTACATTTATTTAAAATTCATGGGTTTTGATAAAAATAGCTTTCAAACCTTATTTAAAATCACAATTGTATTCATAAAAATTATACGATCATTTATATTTAATAAAAAGTAATTTGGTAATAATATTTTATTAAAATATTATTTTTTTAAATAGTACATTAATTCATCAAAATAAATTTATTAATTTCATATCAACTAAAAAAACTATTTGTGCTTTAAAAACTATTTACAAAGTAACAATAATAAAATGAATTTATATTATTTATTCTAAAAAAATAATTCAAATAATCATAGTGGAAGGGTATTGTTACATAACCCCTTATAACACCCGCATAAGACCAAAGGGTAAGGTGTTTGGTGGTGACAGACTCTTGGGGCGGCTCAGATAACATCACTCAGGTGGTAATCTCTATCAACTTCAACTTTTCCAGTAGGCGGTTCCGTTCAAGATTAACGAGTTAAATATCGTCTTGGGCTTGGTCAAGAGAGAATCCGAATGATTCCACCTCTTTTCTGAGCTCCAATAAATGGGATTCATACAGTTCAATTCTAATGGATGATGCCATCACTTCCTTTTTCTGAGTAAATTGGATTTGTTAAAGCCCTATATTTATACTAATCAAGTGATCGTTGTTCAACATTTATATTAGAAATGGTAGCAATTATTAATGGTATTTTGAAATCCAAAAACATAAAACCAAGGAAGTGAATATTTAATATAACCATTTAATTAGATCAAGAGTAATTTTTATTAATAAAATTTTGGGTCTTTACAATCTCCCCCCCTTAAGAAATTTCACCCTTGAAATTTCCTTTTCTTACAATAAAACAGATGTGGGTAACTCTGCTTCATCACTTCCTTTAATTCCCAAGTTGCCTCTTCAAACTTGTGGTTTCGCCACAAAACCTTGACAAGGGGAATTTTATTATTTAGTAGTATATTTTCCCTATGATCTAAGATCTTCACCAGATTCTCTTCATAGGAGATGTCATTCTCTAATGGCACCATCTCTGGATTGAGTACATGCAATGGGTTAGGTATGTACTTCCTCAAGAGTGATACATAGAATACATCATGTACTTGAGATAGGTTTAGTGGGAGTGATAGTCGATTGGTCACTTCTCAAATTTGATCAAGGATCTCAAAAGGGCCGATGTACGTTGGAATAAGCCTTCCCTTCTTCCCAAATCTCATAACTCTCTTCCGCAGTGATATGTGAAGGAATAACATGTCTCCGATATTAAACTCTAGGATTCGTCGATGATTATCAGCATATCTCTTTTATCAACTCTAAGAGGCTTTAATGTGCTTATAGATGGCCTTAAACTTCTATGCCATTTCTTCAACCATTTCTATACCTAGGAGTTTTTCTCGCCAACTTCATCCCAAAATGCAAGTGTTCTGCACCTCTTCCCATAAAGAGATTCATAAAGGTCCATTTGGATACTTGAGTGGAAACTATTATTGTAAGAGAACTAAACTAGAGGGAGATGTTGAAACCATCCTCCTTTGAAGTCCATTGAGCATTCTATCAACATTTCCTCAAGTGTTTGGATGGTCTGTTCAGATTGGCCATTAGTTTGAGGATGATAAGCCATACTGAAGTTCAGCTCATTATTCATAGCATGTTCTCTTTCAAAACATAGAGGTTAATCTTGTATCTCAATCAGACACAATATATAGTGTTACTCCATGAAGCCTTACAACTTCTTTGATATATATCCATACTAGTTTATCCAATGAGATATCCTCTAGAATTGCAATGTAGTGTGCAGTGTTTATAAGACGATCCACAACAACAAAGATATCATTGTTTCCTTTGGTTGTCTTTGAAAGTTTGGTGAAAAAGTCCCTAGTGATGTTCTCTCATTTCCATGATTGTATGGGTAATGTTTTCATCATCCACTTAGACTTCCACCACTAAACCTTCACTTGATGACATACCAGACACTTCGATGTATACTCAATGATCTCTTTATTCATGTTATCCCACCAATAATGCTCTCAGATATCTTGATACATCTTTGTGTTTCCTGGGTGAATGGAGAAATTCAAACTATGTGCATCATCCAAAAGTTCATTCTTTAACTCCATATTTTATATAACACATAGTCCTGTCCCAAATCTCACAATTCCTTCTTCATTAACATTGAACTCCGAGGATTTCATTTTTTTGATAGATTCCACATTATTCTGAATTCACACATCATCCATTTGATCATCCTTTAACCTTTACAAAAGATATGGTTGAGAAATCATTTGTGAAAGGATTAATGATGCTCCATTCTTTATGATTCCCATGTCCATCTTCATCAAATCTAATAAGATTAGATCCTTTTCAATTCTTATCAATGATAGAATTGCCGGGTCATTTCTACTTAAAGAATCTTCCACCTTGTTCACTTTCCTAAGGTGGTAATAGATTGAGCTATCATAGTCTTTTATTTTATCTAACCATATTTATTGGAACATGTTAAACAATTTCTGTGTGAATATATACTTGAGGACTTTGTGATCCATATATATTTCACACTTCTCCCCAAAGAGGTAATTCCACCAAATTTTCAATGTGAAAATTACTACTGTCAACTCCAGATCATGTGATGGATAGTTTTTCTCATGAACTTTCAATTTCCTTGATGCATAGGCAATAAATTTTTCATTTTTCATCAACACACAACCCATTCCCTTCTTCGAAGCATCATTGAATATCAATTTTTTTTCCAATTGTGGGTAATGTGAGCATGAGTGCAGTGATAAGCCTTATTTTTATCTCCTTGATGCTCTCTTTGCAGCCATCACTCCAAGAAAACTTTACCCCCTTCTAAGTTATCTTGGTAATAGGGTTGGGCAATCGTGGGAAATTTCTCACAAATCAGTGATAATATCCAGCTAACCCCAAGAAGCTACGGATATCTGTTACCGATGTTGGCCTCGACCATCCCTCTATTGCAGTTGTCATGAAGGGATCCACAGATATCCCATTGCTTGTGATGATATGACCCAAGAGTGAGACCTACTTCAACCAGAACTCACACTTGATGTACTTTTCATAGAGCTTATCCTTTCACATGGTCTCTAGTATAGTTCTTAGATCCCCCTTATGCTCCTCCTTGGTTTTGGAGTATATTAGAATATTGTCTATAAATACAACCAAAAATTTGTCGAGGTAATCTCTAAAGACTCTATTCATCAAGTCCATGAAGATTTTTGGAGCATTAGGGATTTCAAAAGGAATTACTATGAATTCATAGTGATTGTATCTTGTACGAAAAACAGTCTTGGGGATACCCTCCTTCTTCACCCTTAATTGGTAATATCCCAACCGCAAATCCACATTGGAGAAGTATTGTTCACCACATAGCTGATCAAACAATTCATCAATTTGGGGAGGAGGATACTTGTTCTTTATTTTGATTTTTTTTATCTCATGAAAATCAATGCCAAGGCGCATTGAACCATCCTTCTTCTTGATGAAGAGAACTGGTGCACCCCATGGTGAAGCACATGAGCATATAAACCCTTTATCCAGATTCTCCTATAGTTGTTTCTTCATCTCCTCAAGATCCACAAAAACCATTCTATATGGTGTATTAGATATTTAAAATTCCCTAGGTATGAGATCGATTGAGAATTCAACATATATTCTAGGGGGAAGACTAGAGAATTCCTCAGGAAATACTTTAGCAAATTCCCTCACAACAGGATTGTCTTCAGGGATGGTTGCTTCATTAGACTCAATCATCAAAGATAGATATGCGTGCTCAGAGGGTAGTAATATCCCTTCTTGATATGATGATGCTAAATAATATTCATCTTCCTCTTTTCACTTGTACAGAATCGGGGGTCGATTCTCTATATGGAGAGTGATTTCCCTCTCACGGAAATTTATGTTGGCTCTATATAAGGAAATCCAATCCATGCCAAGAATTGTATCAAATTACACCAGTGGGAGTACGACAAGGTTCTCCAAGAAGTTCAATCCACAAATTATGACAGGGGAGGAGTTATATTAATGGGATGAAATGATTTCCCCATTTGCCTTACTCACCAAAATATTTACTTTCGTGATTTTTCATGGTGTTGGGATTGTTCTACTAAACATTTGTGATATAAAAGAATGCATAGAACCAGAATAAAAAGTTATGTTCTATATTCTTGAATGAATAACTAGCGTACTTATCACCACTTCATTGTCAAGGTTCACTTCAGTGGTAGTGATGGAAAAATATCACCCTTTCTTCCTTGGAGGTTGTTGGTTGCCTCTGAAAACCCTTGACTTAGGGAACTGGTTTGCAAAGTTCCCTAGTTCTTTATAGTTGAAGAAATGAACAACACATTGAGCATTTAATGGAGCGTTACTTTCCTATGTCACAATTGTGGTTTTTTTCTTGTCGACAGTTAATGGATAGGTTCCCTCTCTTCCACACCTAAAGCATTTCTTCTTCTCCTTCAAGCAATTTCCAAGGTGCTTCTTTCCACACCTTCGGTGTGTGGGGTGATATATTTTCTTAGAACTATTGTATTTATCCATCAGACCACTAGAATTAAATTCCACCTTATGATTCTTATCCACATGGTACCCCTGAGATTTGCTGATCTCCATTTATACTTTGAGGTCACATCAGAAAATCTCCTCATAGCTCTCAAAGTCACAGATATATAGGGATTTTCGTAGGCTAGGTTTTATCCCACTAAAGAAGTGGTCAACCGTTCATTCAGGGGTAACGACAAAGATGAAGGCGTATCATTCAATCCTTGTGAATTTCACCTCATACAATCTAACAGATTCATTGTCTTTTTTATTTAGGGAAAGGAAGTTCCTTTCAATATTAAGTCAGAGGGTGCGAGGAAAATATTTTTTGAAAAACATTTTCCAAAAATCCTTCCATTACATCACTTCAATATCCTCCTTAGGATTAATATTTTGGATCAATTTACACCATTTATCTGCTTCACCTTCTATACTATAAGAATCTAGAAGAGCCTTCTCTTGTTCAGATCATTGAATGATGGAGAAGATATTTTCAATGGAGTTGATCCATTGCACGACAATTGAGATATAAGATGATTCATTAAAAGTAGGTTTCCTTTGTCTCATGAAGCTCTTGATTGTGACTTTTTCTTTCTTAGGAGGGGTTGAATGTTCCTCTTGACCCAATTTTCTATTCAAAACTTGAGTTAACTGAGAGATTATCATGATGTAGTTCGCGATTCCCTCTCCCATCAGATTGGACATCTCATTAGAAAAGTTGTCACATTGATCTTCACATAAGTTGTTATCCCGAGTCCTCCTATTACCATACATTGGCTGGAATAAAAGGAAATTTAGGGGTACCACATAAATGGTTATCAAAATACAAAAATGATTGACTTACTTTTATTTCCTTAACTTATAAACTTATAGGCTTTAATCTATGCTATCCATGATCTACTTCCCAACAAATATTCTTAGGGGAATTTTTTTATTCCCTTAACAATGGTTCATACTAATCTTATGAATTTACCAAAGCATGTCCCTTGGGAGTGTCGTAACCAAGAGTGCATCAATGCCCATTTTTATGAACCAGTTCCCATTCGAGTCTAGCTCAAAGTGGTTTTTTCGAGTTTTACCCCTAGATACATCTGTGCTAGAGTTGCCTCTACCTATTCATATCCAGACAATGATGTATTTTCTTTATAAACCACTTACTCAATACTCACCAAAATTTATGGATTTTTTATACTTAGTCTTATACCTTAGTCATTCACTAGGGTTCTCTAATCCTAATCCCCAAAATAACTAAACCTATCATTTGATACCAACTATAAAAACCCTACTCTTTATTTCAAACTTAATCATGATTTATTACATAAAACATTCACTTGATACAACATAGAAGATCGAGAGGTATAGTTTATTTGGGTTTTTTGAACATTAAATCACAACATAAAACATAAAACAAAACATCTTATTGAAAAATTCTTTTACATGTCCACATCATTCCTTAGTACTTATCATTGCATGGGATAACCTAAGGACATGAATAATAAAAGGGTGAGCTATAAAGACCAGTAAGGGAGTAAAAAAGCATAACATGAAGAATAAAATACATGTTAGGCAATAGGCATATCAATGGAGTATAATACAAACCTGAACATAAAGGCATGATCATAACATGGAAATATGGAAACAACATTTAACATGATTTTAGAATGATCCAAGGATCATTGCACTTGTATCATGAATAAAACCCCATTGTACTTGAATTATCATGAGTAAAACCTTATTTTACTTGATGTATCATGATACTAATATTTACCTAATACATTGGAGCGCTATCAAGGCCCACCCTTCTTAATCATTTCATTTCACACATAAGTGTGCCACATTGATCATATAACATGGATTCATTAAAAATCATAATTTATTCCAAGATAAAGGAATGTGGAATTCATAAATGAAACTCTATAATCAATAAGTAAATGTTCATAAATTTTAATACCCTTGATAGGAAATGGGCATGGTATTCACTACACAATGACTTTGGCTTTGAAAATCAGGATGCAATTTCGGCAGCATAACAACGTGACATAAGAATTCATAAAAATGGTTGATGAGAGAGAAAGGGGTGTCTCATCATATGTACCTAAAATGGACAGTAAGGGGGTCATATAGATACATGTACCAACAAATGAAATGGAATTTAGAATCATATTGCAAAAGAATTTCTTGAATGTAAATGAGAAGAGAGAAATTCCTTACAGAATTTCGGCATTGTAACGGGTGTACACATAAGGCATTAATGAGATATAAAGGGGTATATCATCATTAAAAAATAAGGAGGAAAGTATGGGATACATGAGAAATAATACCCCAACATTTTTTATTGAAAATAAAAAGGAATAACAACATAAAGAAATTTGGACAAAAAAATGAGAAATGAAGAAATCCCTTAATTGGAAGTGTGATCCCAAAGGCTTGGGAGAGGATTGAGAGAGTATTATTGGGAGATTGGGGTGCCTTGGGAGGATTATTGAGAGAGGAGGTAAGAGTTTGGTCGAGCTCCAAAGTCTTTGAGTGAAGAGGGAGTGGGAGCTTGGGTGGGTTTATATAGGAAAAGAGAGAGGAAATTATTTATTATTTAGTTTTTGGACACCACACATTAAACTAATCAAAACCACCAACCAACCCCTTGATTTTTCCCATGTTTTTTCCCAAAGAATATTGGAAAATATTATTTTATAAGTCCAATATGAGAACTTCTTAATTTATTATACTTTCTTATATGGAGGTGAGTCATACTATCAAGGAAATCAATTTAAAAAGTTAAAATGTTTTTTAAGTCTTGGAGGGTCCACTAAAACTTTGTAAAATAAAAAAACAAACCTAAAATCACATTATTTTAATGGTAAAACATATATTGTCAAAAAATCTCATTTTTAGTATTTTATCACATGACTATTGGGTCATTATGATGTCATAAAACACATCATATAATTAAATAATATTTAAGTTTTACCCAAAAATTTGATGCTCAGAAAGTTATGAAAAATTCACTTTTGGATAATTTGGATGTCTTGATTCCAAAAATAGTTTTCATTTTATCTAAATAATTTTATAAATATTTAATTTTTTACATTTAAAATAAAAACCAAAATTTATCAAAAATTCATTGGTTTTGATAAAAATGACTTTCAAAACATAATAAAAATCACAATTGAATTCTTAAAAATTATAAGATCATTTATATTTAATAAAATTTAATTTATTAATAATATTTTATTAAAATATTATTTAATCTAAAAATCCATTAATTCATCAAAATAAATTTCTTAATAGAATATTGACTAAAAATACTATTTGTGCTTTAAAAACTATTTTCAAAGTAACAATAATAAAATGAATGTATATACTTTATTCTATAAAAAATGATGCACGTAATAATAGTTCTAGGGTCTTGTTACATAAACCCTTATAACACCCGCATAAGACCGAAGGGTATGGTGTGCGATGGTGAAAGACTCTTAGGGTGGTCCAGATAACATCACTCGGGTGGTAATCTCTATCAAATTTCACTTCTTCCATAGGTGGTTCCGTTTGAGCTTAACGTATTGAATCTAGGCTTAGGCTTGGTCAAGATAAAATACCAATGATTCCACCTCCTTTTCGATCTCTAAAAAATGGGATTCGTACGAAGCAATTCTACTTGATGATGCCTTCACTTCCTTTTTCTGAGTAAGTTGGATTTGTTAAAGCCCAATATTTATACTAATCATGTGATCACTGTTCAATGGCTATATTAGCAACAGTAAAAATTCTTAATGGTATTTTGAAATCCAAAAACATAAAACCAAGGAAGTGCATATTTTACATAACCATTTAATTAGATAAAAATGAATTTTTATTAATAAAATTTTGGGTCGTTACATGATAAATATTGGATTATTATAATTATATTAAAGAACAATAATAATATATCTAATTCCATATATGATCATCTTATAACATTTTGCCTCTATTTTATTAATAATATTTCATTATTTTCATTATTTCAAGTGTTAATTGACTTGTTTTCTAATGCATGTTTTTTTCATGAAAGTTTCGGTTCTTGTATGTAGGATATAGTTACATAATATAAAGAATGATATTAATGTTATAAATATTTTTATTTTTAATTATATACATTCTTAGAACCATTTTTTAAAATTTTAAATAGCAAATGAATCACATCGCATTGTCGATACTGTAGACTATACATACGCACGAGCGACGATATCATCACCTTAAACAGATAATGGGTAATGAAGTGTATGATATATTAATTTCAAATAATTGATATTATTTTATATATATCACATATATTCATTAAATTTATCCTGATTAATTTCCATATAAATCTCAAGTAAAAAAATAATCACATTACTTAACGAGGTGGTAATCCACCGTATACACAATTGACATTATCAAATTTTAAACGAAATATAAATTAAGAAGATATATGTAATATCATAACTAAAAAATTATAATCATATAATATATACATACATACATATATATATATATATATATTAAATCCATAATTATATCCAACTATGAGAAGTGTTGATGGAAAATGAGTTTCATCAGTTTGTGAGGCAATAGTCCACTGTAAAGAAGAAAGAAAAAAAGAGTTAGTGAAAAAAATTACCTTATATTAGAGAAACCTACTTTGGATATATTTTTAAGGACCATAGGATTGGTATTTTAGGAATAAGATAAACTCTATATTGTGTATAAAGATTTTGGGGAGGATTTTTTTTTAGGTTTGGTTGAGCCAAATGTCTTGAGAGGTGTGAATAAGTGAGGGGGTGAGTGCCCTTTTATAATTGAGGAGGAGTGACATTTTTTGTAAATACCCAAAACTATTCAATAATGGGAATTAAATATCACCCCATGTGACTCAAAAATTTATAATTAATAGATTATAGGTATGATATGGTTGATACACACCTCTATCACACAAAAAAACACTTTTTTTAAACATGTTGTTCCTTAACTTCCAAGTTTTCTTACTTTTACCATTTTAGTTTTCACTCTGTTAACTAATATTTTTACCAAGGTAATTTATCATTTAAGACTAGAAATAAATGAGACTAATTTGATAATTTTTACCCACTATTTCTAAATATGAAATAAAATTTATAAAATAAAAATCATATGTGTGAAGAAAATTAATTTTAACTGACTGAAATTTAATTTTTTATTAACATAAACCCCTTTTAAGGGGTGAGGGGGAACCCAACATGACTATATGACTTAGAAAAAAATAAATCCTCCACAGTCAGTTCAAGAAAAAACCAACTCATTAAAATCTACAAATCAAGGCCCCTACCCATCATGAAAACCATTAAGACTAACTTCCACTTTCACATCGTAGCTCGACAAGCTGTCCCATGCAAAAAACACATGGGATTGGAACCGATGGCTATGCCATACCCTCTAAAATGATTTAATTTGAAAAGAAATTCTAGGTGAAAACTCCCTACTCTAAACCTCCTCTGGAGAACCCCCTTGCAGTTGAACTGGCGGCAAATTCTCTTGAACATGAACCACATGACCACAATGAAAACAATTCCCCAAACAGAATTCCATGATAAAAAACAACATAATAAAAAACCTTCACATCACCAATCCATTCTGCTCCCCAGCCTCCAACAACACATACTCAACATAAAATTTATAAAATAAGAAACCATCCCTCCCTACCTGGAATCAAAACCAAAGAGAACCGATGAAGAAAAATCTCCACCCAACAATGTCGACCCATCGTACAACCAAAAACCAAAAGAAACAAAGATTAAGATCAAGAAACATGAACCAACACCAGATTGAGGAACTACCAAATATTTTTGGAAGAATAACTCACTAAAATCCATATATGATGATCCCATTAACTCCTTCAAACCCACACACAGGGACCAGATTTTCCCAACACACCCACAACTGACACGAAATGCGACAACAACCTCTAGGCTGCAGCATATGGAGCTCGATCTCTATAGCATCACTATGCTACCATGAAATCCCTAACTAGCTCGAAGGATAGGGTTGTAATAAGAAATAAGATGATGTGTTCTCCAAGAGTGATAACCCACATGACACTGCCACTGGAGTATGACACACACCACAAACGTGCCGAGCAGAAGCACTAAGGAGAGATCCGTAGACAATCCGTGACGGTGGAGAGGAAGGCGGTGGTGGGGGAAAACCTATCGTCACAAAGCCCCTTATAGTTTCATACTTTTGGGGGGAAAATTAATTTTAACACAATCACATGTAATGCACAAAACTTCATTTTACCCTTCATCATGGTAACAAAGTTTTTAATAATTTGGGGTCATTATAATAATTATAAATGGAACATTGGTCTATGAATAGAATATGGTTGATATTTTTAACCATGTAAAAATATATTGGAAGAGTATAATATTTTTAGTAATTTTAAATCATTTAATAAAATATTATTTATTATAAAATAACATTAATTTAAATCTTGACATTATTCCTTTAATTTGAATTTTAAAACATCAAGACAATGGTGGAATTTGAATCTATAATTTAAGAACCTATATATCATGTTATATTTATCTAAAAAATTTATGTAATATAATAATTCATTAAATTTATATTACTTTTAATATTTTTAGTATCATTTATTCTTTTTTTAATTAAATAATTACTGTATTGGTGTTGCTTAAGAATTTAAAGTAATTATAAGGTTACTAAAAATTAAAAATAAACTATCCTCATGAAATTAATTTCATTATAATAAAAATTACCATAAATATTCCTTCAAATATTTCCTTTATATCTATGTGAACACATAATATAAATTTAAAATAAAGAAGGTGATATTTTGTCTTTTTCTTTACTTAAATTATTATATTGGTATATTTCATGGAAAATTATCCTAAAATTACATAGAAATATATAATAACATACCATGGGTATAAATATGTCTATAAAATAGAAATTTTAAAAGTTTCTAGGTCATTTTAAACCTTATATTTTTAGTTTAAACCCCTGATAAATCCTTTTTAACCTTAATTGCGGTAATTAAAATTTTATTGTTTTCACTATTCATTTTGACCAAAAAATAAGTTTAACTTATAATATAAAATTAATTATTATGATTAAAAATATGGAATCAAATTTTATAAATTACATTCATATAATTTATTGTATCTCACCTTTTTATTAAATATATTTTCATTACATTTTACAAACATAGGATATTTTAAAGTTTTGTGTCTTGGAAAAAATGTACATAATACATGAAAACATAAAACATTATTCTATTCCAATTTAAATGATTATTAAAGTTTAATAATAAGTAAAATTATTTAATCTCATTAACTTGGTACATACATCAAAGGAAAGGGAAAGCATAAGGCCCAGTAAGGGAAAATAAGGGAAACAATTTACTTGTGATCTTGAGGAATAACAATAAGAACTTGAAGAAATACATTTAGGAATGAGAGATGGAAAAATAAGAATATCATAATAAAAAGAAAATTATTAATAACCTATAAATGTGGATACAAAATTTAATTTAGTCATTCATAAGAATATCACCAAGGTTTATCACCAAGGTGTCATAAAAATTACTAAGGTTATTCACCAAGGTATCGTAAAACAGGTCATCTATAGATATTAAATTTTTTACCCAATGCATTGGACAAATATCAGGGAGCACCCTTAATATTTATTAATTAATTTTATCCATAAATATTATAATAAAAAATTTCATTAATAAACCGTGGATAATAAAAGAAACGGGTTTCATATCAAAATCATGGTGTTTTAGAAAGTTCCTAAATACAAGATCTTTTTATCATTTTTAACCCATGGAAAAGGAAGGTGGGTTTCATGTATGTAAATACCAGAATAAAATAGATAATTTTAAAATCTATGTTAATAATACTAGAGAATAAATAGGTTTGTGTATTCACAAATAAAAATAATAGAATTCCTTGAGAAAAAGAGAGAAAATTTGAGAAGTAAAGTCGACATCATAATGGGTATAAAACATGGTTTTAGAAAACATTTAAAATGAGGGGAAAAGGGTCAAAATTTCATAAAATAATCTTAATAAAGTATAGGGATATAATTAAATGGAAATAATAACATAGTATGGAAAATTTGAAGACATACCACATAAAAAGAGAACTTGAATGAAAAAGAGAAGTTGAGATTTCCCTTACCTTGAAGAGTGACTCCTAAAACATGAAGATCGGGACCTTGGGAGATTGGAAACAACTTGGGAGTACTCTTTGAGAGGTAATAATATAATCAATTCATGTATAATGAATTGGGAATGAAATATAATTGATAAATGGGTGAGTATTTATAGAATAAGTGAGGGTGTTTTTTTATTAATTTCCTTGGACACCACAATAGTGGTATTTGAAAAACCATGGGCTTGCCCATGGTATTTTCCCATGGTATTGGCCACTTGGGACACATATTAAATTATTTTAATCCAAAAGAGTCTACCAGAAGTTTATATTACACATTTAATAATTATGATTTCATTAAACACATCGAAAACTCAAAACTGTATTTTTACTATTCACTGAAAACAAAATATTTTATAAAAATCTAATAAATTCACTATAAACTAATATCGATGTTCTGATTTCAAAAATGATTTTTTTATCATAATAATTCCCTAAATATGATAAATTTTTCTTTTAACTATGAAAACACTTATTTATTAAAAATAATAGCGGACAAAAAATGCTTTGAAAAATTTTCAACACTTGAAAAAAATAAAATTATTTTATCATTTTTAATTAAATAAGAGTGTTATTATAATACTATTTCATTATAATAAACATTAATAAAACCATAGTTTAATATAATAATTTATATCTCTCAAAAAATGACAATTTTTACCCAAAAAATCAATTTATCAAATTCCATCTCAATTTTTAAGTAAAACTACTCTTAAAACGAAAATAATGAAATAAAAATTTTATTAAAACAAAGGGATTGCATTTTAAGTAACTAGGGACTCGAAACATAACAACATATAACACCCAAATATGACCTAAGAGTAAGGTGTGCAATTGTTATAGACTCTTGGGGTGCCTCAGATAACATCACCTGAGTGGTAATTTCCACCAACTTGAACTTCTACTGTAGGCAATTTCATTCAAGATTAGCATATTGAAGCCTGACTAGGGCTTGGTCCGGAGAAATGACCAATGAAACTACCTCCTTCCCATGATCTAAAAAATGGGCTTTTCATGACATGATTCTTCTAGACGAGTCCATTGACTCCTCTTTATGCATTAATTTACCATTACCATTTCTATTTATAAATAATAGTCATAATGTTAAGAGTGTAGTTTCCAATGATCATATTGAAAAATGATCATAATTAACCAATGATCATATAATAGTCAAAACTCAATGGAGACATTAAAATATACTTACATAATTATTAAAGGTATATAGTTTTTTTGAGTACAAAATAATATAATACACATTTTTAGGAAATAATTATCATTTAAAAAGTTTGAGTTGTTACATTCATCCCCCTTAAGAAATTTCATCCCTGAAATTTCAAATCATTCTCTCACTCGGGAAAAGGTGAGGGTACTTCTGCCTCATTGTTTCCTCCAGTTCCCATGTTTATTATTCATATTTTTGGTTCCTCCACAACTCTTAAATGAGGTGGGTAGTCTTTTTTTGTAGAACCTTGTCTCTATGGTCCAAGATATTCACTAGATGATCCTCACAAGAGAGGTCATTTTCTAGTTGTACCACCTATGGATTTAGTACATGCGAAGGTTTAGGTATGTTCTTACTCAAGATATATATGTGTAAAACATCATGAACTTGTACTATATTTGGAGGAAGTGCAACCTGATAGGCCACTACTCCTATGCGATCAGAGATTTCATAGGGTCCAATATACCTAGGGACGAGCTTCCCTTTCTTCCCAAACATCATGACTCTCTTCCAAGGTGAAATTAAAAGGAATACTTTGTCCCCAAAATCAAACTCCAAGTCCCTTTTATGGTTTTCATCATAACTCTTATGTCGACTTTGAGAAGCCTTTATGTGTTGTTAGATGGCATGAAACATTTCTGTCATCTCTTGCACAAGATTAGAACCAAGAAGCTTTCTCTCACCATATTCATCCCACAAAATATAAGTTCAACATCACTTCCCATATATATCTTCATAGGGTTCCATTTTAATTCTCTAATATAAGATGTTGTTGTATGATAACTCAACTAATGGGAGATGTTTTTTCCATCCACCTTTAAATTCCATTGAGAATGTTATCAATATGTCCTCAAGTGTTTGAACAGTACTTTCAAATTGGAAATCAGTTTGGGGGTGATAGACCATACTGAAATTCAATTCAGTACTCATATCATGTTGAATACTTCTCCAAAATTTTGATGTGAACCTTGGATCACAATAATATACAAAAGAAAGTGGAACTCCATGTATCCTTACCACTCCCTTCACATATATATAGGAAAGTTGTTCAAGAGAGAAATCTTCCCAAATAGAGGTAAAATGGGAAATCTTGGTGAGACGGTCCACTATAACCCATATATCATTATTTCATTTGTATGTTTTTGGGATACCAAGGACAAATTCCATAGTGATATTGTCCCATTTCCATGCTAGTATGGGTAGTGGTTGTAATACCCCTTTCAGAATTTGTTTCTCTACCTTCACTTGTTGACACACTAGGCACCTTATAGTGTATTCAGAAATCTCACTTTTCATATTATCCCACCAATAATTATCACGATGGTCCATTTACATTTTCATGCTTCTTGGATATATAGAGAAAGTAGAGCTACGAAGCTTCATCCATTAGCTCCTTTATTTATGGAATAGATAGAACACATAGCCTTGTATGAAATTTCATTACAACTTCTCGATCAATATTGAACTCAAAAAACTTACCATTCTTCACAGCCTCTAAATTCCTCTATAATAAAGGATATTATCTTTGATATTTCTTGATATTATCTAGTAATGATGGTTGATAAATCATTTGGGATAGGATTGATGATATACATTCCATTATTATTCTCATGTCTAGTTTTACTAGGTCTTTAATCAAAGGATCTCTTTGAATACTCATCATTCCCAGCACAATAGGGTCTTTCCTACTTAATACATTAGTGAATTTGTTTTCTCTTTCGAGATGATAATGAATTGAACAATCATAGTCTTTAATAAGTTCCAACCATATCCTCTATCTCATGTTAAATTTATTTTTCATGAAAATATAGTTCAAACTTTGATGGTCTATGTATATATCACATTTCTCCCCATAAATATAGTTCCTCAATATATTTAGAGAAGAAACAACCACAGCTAGCTCCACATCATGTGTAGTATAATTCTACTCATCAGGATTCAACTGCTGAGATGAATAAGCAATCACGTTTTCATTTTTCAGGAGGATGCACCAAAGAGATTTAAGAGATGAATCACTAAAAATAATTAATCCTTCTTTGATAGAGGTTAGATTTATCATGAGTGCAATATAAAATATCTTATTTTTCTCTTGGAAACTTTCTTCATGCTCTTTTGTCCAAATAAGCTTGACCCCTTTTCGATTTAACTTGGTAAGTGGATTGTAAATTCATGAAAAGTTTTTCACAAGCCTCCAATAATATCCCACCAATCTAGGGAAACAATGAATCTTAGTTACTATTGTAGGATGAGGCCACTCCTCCACAACCATTGTCTTTATAGGTTCAACTGACATTCCTTCAATAGTTACAATGTTCCCCAAGAAAGAAACTTGTTGTAACAAAAATTCACATTTTTCGAACCTTCCAAATAACCTCCCCTTCCTCATAGTTTTCAACATAACCCTTAGATGATACTTGTGATCCTTAAAACTTTTTAAATATATCATAATATCATCAATAAAAACTATTATGAAGTTATCAAGGTAGTCCTTAAAGACTCTATTCATAAAATATATAAAAATATTTGGATCATTAGTCAAGCCAAAGGGAATAACAACAAACTCATGATTCCCATATATTTATAAGAAGGAGGAATTTGGAATATCTTCTTTCTTCATCCTCAATTGATGATAACCATATCAAAGATAAATCTTGGAGAATAATTTAGCCCCATGAAACTAGTCAAATAAATCATCAATTCTTGGGATCGGGTACATATTCTTCACTATGATCCCATTAAGTTATCTATAATCAATGAATAACCTCATTGATCCATCCTTATTATTCACAAAGATAATAGGTGATCCCTAAGAAGAAACACTTTTATGGATAAACCCCTTCTCCAAAAGATCATGGAGTTTTTTCTTTAATTCCTCTAGCACCACATTTTTCCATTCTATACTAGGTTTTTGATATTGGCTAAGATCTAGGAATAACTTCAATGGATAACTCTACCTCAATTTCTAGGGGAGGTCCTTGTAACTCTTTAGGAAATACATCAATGTAAACTTAAAAAATGGGGACATTCTCTATTCGTATACTTTAATTTCCATATTAATCTTCATTGATCATTTTCATAAATAAATCTATAGGTGGTGCTTCTAGAAAAAGCTCAAGTCGAGATATCTCTCCTTTGGAAACAAATATAGGTTGTCCATTCAAGACTAATGATATTTCATTTCTTTTATAGTGTATTTTAGCATTATACTTTGAGAGCCAATCCATCCCAAGTATAATGTTGAATTCCATCATGGGAATGGCTACTAGATTTACGATGATATTATGCACACAAAAAAAAATAGAGTTTTTATACACACTTGATTCATGGATAATACCTATATGAGTCTTGAATGATAACTATACTTCTAGAAGTTCAAGGAATGATTATATATTCTTTGAAAACTTGGAGGAAATAAAGGAATGTATAGAACTAGAATCAAACAATATAATTTCTATCTTTGAGTGAACTATGAGAGTACCTTCCACCACATAATTTGGAGATTCAAATTCAACCGTAGTGATAAAAAAGCACAACCTTACTCACTTGTCTTATTATGAAGTTGATGGTGATTCCCCTCCACTTCCCTCAGTTTTGGACTGTGATTGGAGAAGTGACCAAGATGTCCACACTTAAAGCATTGGACTTCAGGTAAAGCCCGCACCATCTTACCCTTATAATTTTTGTTAAGAAGTTGAGGCTTAAATTCACTATGATAGTTCTAAGAAATATGACCATCTCTTTCACACTTGTAATACTTCCCGTTCCTGAGAAGGTAGTTCCCCAAATGCTTTTCCCACATTTTCCACATGTGGAAAGTTGCACTTTCTTTCCTATTATTACTTGGTCAAAGCTCCTCCCCAACTTTAGATCAAAATATCTCTTATTTTAATTCAATATATGAGACCAATTCATCTCTTAGAACTCCAATTCAACTTTGATAGAACTCCTCATGATCTCCTCATAGTTTTCATAGTCTCTTTTAGCATGATTCTTATATATATGAGGTCTTAGTCCACTGAAGAATCTATCAACCTTCCCATTATGACTCATGCACAATCAAGATATGTAATGGGAAAGTCTTGTGAATTTTATCTTATATATTCTCATAGATTAATTTTCATTTTTCTTCATCTCTAGGAATTCCATCTCTATTTTTTTTCTCATCGAATGAGGGAAATACTTATTAAAGAAGATTCTTCTGAACTCTTCCCACTCCGTAGCTTCAATCTTCCTTCTTTGCCTCATTTTTTAAATAGTGTCCACCACTAATCAGCTTCTACCTCTAAGAGATACATAGACTAGGTGACTTTATCTTGTTCTGAACAATGGAGTATAAAAAAGATATTTTTGATAGATCTTATCCACTGTTTAGAATTCAATGGGTCAATAGATCAATTAAAAGATGGTGGTCCTTGACACATAAAGGACTCAATGAAAAGTTGTTCCCTTTATGATGAATCTGGTCTCTTAGCTTGATTTAAGTAATTTCTCATAACTTGAGTTAGTTTATTCATCATTCTCATGAAGTTTTCTGTTTCATCTTCCATCAGAAGGCTTTCAACACCTGGTCCATTGTGCTCACCATTTATGCATTTCTCCTATTTCCCACCATTTTATAAAAGAAGAAAACCACAGTGAGAAACATGTTTCATTTAATAATCTTATAGTTCCAAGGGAACTTTTATGTCATATAACTTCTTTCTTAAACATGTTATTCATTAAAAACAACTAAATTTTCTATATATCCTTCATAATGTTTCATAAAAATACTATGATTAACCAAACAAATCCCTCGAGAGTTTCAAAATACGAGTGTAATAAGGCCCATTGTCACACACCAGTTCCCATTTTAGTATATATAAAAGAAGTTTTTTTAGGTTTTACCCATATTTACATCTATTTTAGAGCCACATCCACTTGTTCATATCTAGATAGATATATATTTGTCCAGATACCACTTACTTAATATTTCACCGTAATACCCGGAAGTTTTCCAATATTTAAACTTATCCCTAAGGTTCTTCCTAAAGTTTTCAAATCCTAATCTTCATAAATAACTAAACTATACTTTGATACCAACTATGGCGTCCCACCTATTTATTATATAACTTTTCATTATATTTTACAAACAGAGGATCTTTTAATGTTTAGTCTCTAAGAGAAAAGGTACATAATACCTGAAAACTAAAAAAATTATTCTATTCCACATGAAAGTATTATTAAAGGTTCATACTATGTAAATTTATTGCATCTCATAACCCAGGGACATACATCAAAGGAAAAGGTGACCATAAGTCCCAATAAGGGAAAACAAGGGAAAACATTTACTTGTGATCTTAAGGAATATCGATAAGAACTTGATGAAATACATAAAGTCATGAAAAAATGACAAAAGAGGCATATCATAATAAAAATAACATGATTAATAACATGGAAATGTGGATATAACATTTAATTGAGAAATTCATAAGCACATCACCAAGTTATATCACCGAGGTTTCATAAAAATTACCAAGGCTATTCACCAAGGTATTGTAAAATATGTCATATCTAGAGATTAAATTCTTTACCCATTGATTTGGAGTGCTATCAGGGATCAACCTTAATATGTATTAATTATTTTGAACCATAAACATCATAATAAAAAATTTCATAAATAACCCTTGGATAATAAAAGAAACTAGGTTCATATCAAAATCACGGTGTTTTAGAAAGTTCTTAAAAAAGATCCTTTTGTCATTTTAAAACCAAATAAAAGGAAGGTTTGTTTGATGTATTTTAATAAAATAATAAAATAGATAATTTTGAAATCTACATGAATAAAACTAGAGAATAAATATTTTTGGGTATTCACAAAGTAAAATAAAATAATTTCTAGAGAAAACGAGAGAACTTTTGAGATGTAAAATCGACATCATAACTGGTATAAAATTTGGTTTTAGATGTAACACCCCAACCCCAATTACCCATAGTCAGTGCATTATTTTAATACATTGGCAAGATTATAAGTAATCAAGTCTCGAAGGACTGATCAATTTAGAAGTCTTGGAAAATACAATACATACATGAATTTTACATTACACTTTATAACAAACAAAACAACATAAATAATCCTTTATGAATGCCATTATTACCTTGGCTTAACCCTGTATATCAATCAAAATACACGTCTTGGAATCCTAGAAAAAATAAAACATAGAAAGGGGTGAGCTCAAATGCTCTGTAAGGATAAAAATATAGTGGAAACTTTTAAAAATAAGCATAAATATTTAAGGCAATGTATAACTAAAACAAAATCCTTTTAAACGTTAACTTCAGCATAATATGACAAAAATAAAATGAAGTAATGCAATTTACTTATTCACATGGATATTCTACTAGTCGAATAATCACATGCAATATCACTAACCACTTTCATAATGATGGAATGCATAATGCCAGACTATCATAACCACATAGTCAAGGCCTTGTGCCAAGACTACAAATAAGATTTTGTCAAGGCCTTTTTCCAAGACACTAGTTTGTCTCATGAGACCTACCGATGAATCGAGGAGCTATAGAGGGATCTACCCGTCACTTATTAAGTCCAATTCATTCCTTATATGAAAAGGTTTAAACATAACATAAACATTCATATTAAAAATAGCATAAGAAATGTAAATACTTTTTCCCTAAACCATGAATAGTATAAAAATAACACATCCATAGCCAAACATATCACAAAAACTTCAATATAATATGGAATATTTGTATCATAATAAATCATCTTCAAACAAGTTTAAAATCCATCAAAGGATGTTTACATAGATGAAAATTATTTTTAAAACTCTTTGAGAGAAATATACCTTTTTCATGAAAACATTTAAAAGTCACAAAATTTTGAAAGGAAGATATTTAAATACATTTTTGAATCAAAGTGTACCATACCACTTTGAAACTTTTGAAAGGAATTAAAATTTTGAAAACATTCATGTCCATATAAATAAATCCTTAAAAACCATTTTGAAAACATGGACATTAATGAGAACGATTTAGAAGAATAAATATTTAAAAAATTTGAAATGATGTTTTTGTAAAAAGTGCCTTAAAATAATCCCTTTGAAAACTCTTTTATGAAACATTGATAGGAATAATAAATATGTCCCATTTGATACATACGTAAAAACAACATCGGATAATAAAGTGATTGTGAAATTAACCCTTACCAATTTAGTAACTCACAAAACATACACCCCATGAAAGAGGTATCATACAATTAATATGTAAATACACATAAATTAAAGTGTATTACACAAATAATACAATTATGGGCAGTACATAACCCACACAAAAGGTAATAGTGGCAATATGGCACTGATCTCACGGGAATAAGGAGTGAGATGAAAACCCCTTACCTCGTTGTAATCAATCAAGTCATATGAACAATAGTCAATAACCACCAAATGAATCACATAATATCATGAATATAAAGAGAATCATGATAATATATATATATATATATATCAAATGGAAGTATAAAATACACCACATGAAATAAATAAGTGGTGAACAATGGAAATCTCACGGAATTAAAAGTGAGATAAGAAACCCCTTACCTCGTGTCCGACTTGACCCGTTCGTTATTTAATATCCTGAATAATAAAATAAAGTTAATTTATACTTGATTAATAACCTTTTTCAAGTTTATTATTCCTTTAATATCACTTATTACCATGTTATAAACATTATGTAATCATTTAAGTTAATAACATTTGTTTTGTCGATATTTGGCACTTGAGTAAAAAATGAACACCTTATAGTTACAAGTTGTTCACATGGTCAAAATATCATTATATCCAGAATGATATTCATTATTTAGATATCATATATATAATATATATCAATTATATACATGTATTTATAATAGTGCATATCATTTTGGGGTAATAATGAAATGCACTGTTCATGGAGACGGTAAGCCGTACGTACGCATGAACGCTACATTCATTTCTGTTTCTTATTTTAATGGACTTAAAACATAATTATACATAGGTATATTATAATTCCAGTATAATATAATATATAATATCATTAAATCCATCCTTTATACGTCCCACATATGGTATTAACGAGTCATATCACTTTCAGGGGGCGGTAGTCCGCACTTCCTCAAATGAAATTATCGCGTTTACCCATAATGGAAACCATTAAGGTATGCTATAAAATAAAAATACATAAGCATGAAGAAAACAAAAACATAATATATATCATATATAAATATAGTTCCATCATAATGGCCACCATGAGAGGCAGTAGGAGGTAATTGAACAATCATCATTTCGTGAGGCGTCAGTTTTCCATCCACAGAAACATTATGTTCTTCACCAATTAGATAGAGGTTTGTGTAACTGTAATTCAAATAATTCTCATAAAAAAATCCTAGTATATTTAGGATACTATTTTTGTTATAAAATAAAGGAATAAAAATAGTTTAGGGGTTTGAGGAGTAAAATAAAAGAAAAGAAGTTAAGAGAAATTGTTACCTTTAATTTGGGTAACTTCCTTTGATTTGAACCAAAAGGACTCCTTGAAGTGACTTATGCCTAAGGTAAGGCTTCTAGTATGAGTATAGGGATATAGGGAACTTAATTGGGTAGATTTTGGACGAGCCTAAAGGCTTGAGAGATGTGAGGAATTGGTTAGAAGTGGTCTCCTTTTATAAGGGGGAGGAGGGGCTCTTTTGGAGAGTGTGAAAATATTATTTTATTATATAATGATATTAGGTTTCTAAAGGTCCAAAAATCATTAGTGTCGAAGATAAGATGACTCATGGTCGAAATAAAATCTTAAAATAAGAATTGGATATGTTTTTGGATATTATTTTAATATTTATAATCTAATTTATTTAAATCATTTATTAATGAGGTAAATAATGAATCATTATATTGTCCTAAATAATTTAATTTATTCGATGTCTAAAAATTATAAAAAAATAACACGATGTAGGAAATATTTTTAGATTTCTAATGAATATTTATAGTCAAAAATATTACTTATATAACACCATATAAAAATTAATTACTAAATGGTTTTTGTTTATACCAATTTTGCCTTTACATTAAATTAATTAATCTAAAGTGTCATTATCATTCATAAGTTGCTCCATGGGGTCCGAAAATCGGCCCAAAGATGACCATGGTCGGCCATTATTAATCCAATAAGGTTAGGACATGTGTTAAAGTAATTTTGAATTTTTACAATATTCTTTTTACCTTGAATTACCTTATTTACCTTTAACCGTGGTAAATAAAAGTAAAAAGTTACTATTCACCTAAAATTATTTTTATCTTATTTAACCACATGTTACTCCTTTATATTAACCATGTCTCTTGTATTTTCAAAATTAAACTCACAGAAGTGGTAAAATTAAGTTTTATATGAATTTGCAAATTCTCCTAGGAGGTGGGTAAAAGACGATGAAAAGTTCAAATTTTTTTTATATATATAAAATTATTATAAACTGAATCCAATGAATTAAAATGAACTTATATAAGTATTATTTATCTATTTTGACATAGATTAATTTAAATAAAATAAATAATTATTTAAATAAAAATTCGGTTTTAAACTATAACTCAGTGTTTTTCACTAATCATCCAAAATTGAAATTTTCCAGAAAAATACATAAAATTCACCCTAAGATAATTTTGATATTAAGAATTAAAAAATTAAGTATATTTTACCAAATTCAAAACATATAAGTTTCATTTATTAATTTAAAATTAATTCCTGTTGTCAAAACCAAAAGGCGTATTTTTAAGAAATAATAACTATCAAAATATTGACACTTGTTTATGTCCAATTTCAAAGTGAAATTACTTAAAATGACCAGAATTGGATTAAATGGTAAAAATATAATATATTTATACTTCCAAACCATTGAAATGTATAATTTAAACTATAAATTATTTCAATTAAAAAAGTTGTTTAAATTAAAATTTAGTATTTTTCACTATTCACCAAATTATGAAAGTTATCAGAAAAATACCAAAAATTTATCAAAACTAAATTTTTATCTCTTGATTCTAAAGAATAAGTTTGTTTAGTGAAATTGAATATATAAAAGTGTCAAATATTGGATTTAAAAAAGGTTCGCCCTCAAAAGGCCGTAAAATTGCATTTTCTGAAAAATACTTCCTTTATCTAAAAATATTGAATTTGATCTTACATTATATCTAAGAAACTCATAATATGGATTCTAAAATTATAAGGATTATATAAAGTTTAAAATTAAGTTAATAATTTTCATAACTACTTTTGAACGACTTGTTTGGTAAGTCGTTGTGTGCTTGAACTCATTGTTGCGTATAATGCAAGTTATAGAATTACTTTGAAGAAATAACGTACTATGAAATCTTGGGTGTTACATTAGAAAAAATTAAAAATAGAGGGAAAAAGGGTATCCCATTAATAAAATAATATTAATATAGTATAGGGATATAATAAAATTTAAATAAGAAAATATTATGGAAATTTTAATTACATACCACATAAAAAGAGAACATTAAAGGAAAAGAGAAGTTGAGATTTCCCTTACCTTGAAGAGTGACTTATAAAACTCAAATATCATGACCATGGGGGATTGAGGACACATTTTTAGGAATATATGGTAAATAATAATATCATATATTCATGGATGATTAATTGGTAATGAAATAATATGGATAAATGGGTGGGTATTTATAGAAAACATGAGAGAGTTTTTTATTAATTTTCTTGGACACCTTAGTATTGGTATTTGATAAAACATGGGATTCCGCATAATATTTTCCCATGGTATTTGAAACTTGGGACACATATTACATTATTTTAATTCAAAATATTTGACCAAAATTTTATATTATATATTAAATCATTATGATTTCATTAAACACACTGAAAACTCATAACTATATTTTTACTCTTCACCAAAAAACAAAATATTTTATAAAATTCACATAAATTTATTGTAACCTAATATAAATGTTTTTATTTCAATAATTTCATTTATTTTATTATAATAATTCTATAAATATGATAAATTTAAATTTTAACTATGAAAATACTTATTTATTAAAAACAATAGTGGATATACAATGCATCATAAAATGAATAGTAAAATTTTCAACACTTGACAAAAAAAATATTATTTTATCATTTATAATTAAATAATAGTGTTTTGATAATACTATTTCATTATAGTAAACATTAATAAAACCATAGTTTAATAAAATAATTTATATCTCTCAGAAAAGTAAAATTTTTACCTAAAAAATCAATTTATCAAATACCATCTCAATTTTTAAGAAAAACTATTCTTAAAATGGAAATGATGAAATAAAAGTTTTATTAAAACAAAGGTATTAAATTTCAAGTATCCAGGGCCTCGAAACATAACCCCTTATAAAACCTACATATGATTTAAGGATTAGGTTTGTGATGGTGATAGAGTCTTGGGGCGGCTCAGATAACATCGCCCGAGAGGTAATTTCCACTAACTTTAAGTTCTCTTGTAGGTTATTTAATTCAATATTAACATATTTAAGTTTGGATTTGTCTTGGTCTATAACGAAGCCTAGTGACACTAAATCCTTCTCAAGCTCTGAAAAATGGGCTTCGTATGACATTATTCTAATGGAAGAGGCCATAAACTCTTCTTTCTGCATTAATTAAACATTATAATTTCTATTTATAAATAATAATCATAATGTAATAAGTATAGTTTCCAATATTCATATTGACTAATGATCATAATTGACCAATGATCAAATAACCGTCAAAACTCGATGGTCATATTAAAATATATTTACTTCATTATTAAAGGGATATAGTTTTTTTAGTACAAAATAATATAACATAAATTTTAAAGAAACAATTATAATTTAAAAAGTTCAATTTGTTACATAAGTGGAAAACTTTAATTTAAAATTTAACCTGTATATGCGATGAAAAAATAGTTTTTCAAAGAGAAAATTCTCCGAAGTATAGAATGTTTTATTATCAAAAATAAAAATGAATTTGATTCTAATGAAATAAATTTTATTTATTATAATATAATTTTACTAATGTTTCTTTTTAAATAATATTAAATCAAAATTCAAATTTTAAATTATTTAGACAAAAATGTAATTTTCAATAAAAACTAGTAATTTTCAATATTTATCAAAAAATTAATCTTTTCAGAAAATAATAAAAAATTGAATCTAAGATAATTTTTACATGATTATTTATAAATTAAAGTTAATTTTTTGACATAAATTTTCTAAAAATGGTAAAAATTAATTTTAAATTATGCGCACAAAGCGCAATGATACCACCTTTTAGAAAAATATAGTTCTTTAGAAAACATTTATTTTTCTTTAAAGTGATTTTTATTTATTACTAATTAATTTATAACCATTGAATTTATTTTATACATATGTAAACCGTATAATTTTTATAATTTAGTTAGTCTTATTTATACCTACCCATTTAATGGCAATGTTATAACGATATACTATATTACAATTCATTTAGACTCAGGGTTGTGTGTATCACAATATACTAAAGAGATTAAATTTAAAGAAATATATTTCATGCATTGGTATTGAACAAAATGTTATTTTATTAAAATCTTATGGTATTACATTTTACCCCCTTAAATAAATTGCGCTCCTAAAATTCTGTTTTGGTCATCATTGGTCTAACCTTTGTTGAAAACCACATCATAAAAAGGGTCAATAAAGAATATTATTGATAAGAGGGAAAGGGAAGTATAAATTTTATCTAGAATAACACATTATTGGGTTTAAAATTAGGATAAAATTTGTATAATGATGATACAGATAAGGAATAAAATCATAAATAATTATAAAGAGAAATAGATATCATTGATCCCAAGAAAGTGAATGATCGATGGAAATTTAAGCACCTAAAAACCATAAATCTATAATGATTTAAAATTCCATTTGATTCATAAAATATGAAGGTAATATAATAATTTTTTTGTTTCAATACCTTTTTCCTAAAGTTGAGGAATTATTTTACTATCTAAGAGTACAAGGAAATATACTAACTTGATATCTTTTTATTTTATAATAAAAAATTTTATCCTTTGGATGTGCTTCAATCAATTACCACTTCATATCCTCTTCTAATAAATGAATATCAAAAATTAAGTTTTTTATTCCTAAATCAATAAAATTAACTTTTAATGGATCATAAGATCCATAAAATAATGAAAAGTTTATCCTTTGATATTTTCAAAAACCAAAATGGTTAGCATGAGTTATCCAAAAACACTAAAATTTTAACTTAATCTATTCCATAAATAGTTAACCTTAAGACTTTTCCAAATTATATCGAACCAAATTCAAAATTTAAAATTTTTAAAGGGATTTCACTAAATTTACAAAATAAACATAAAATTATATTCCCCAAACAACGTAAATAAGCTCTTAATGTCACATACTAAATATGTGAATACCTTTATCAATATAAAACCTTAATGAAAAAAATTCATGATTCCAAAATTTATTTTCCACTTTATTCCTTAAAAAAATATATAAAATCAACAAATTTATTCCATAATCCTATAAATGCAGTAAACTCCAGTAGAGATGACATGAACTATAACATCACTAATCAATTTAAAGATCTCCAATACTACCATATAAACATCAATTTATAATTATTATCTCAATATCAAGCACATATTATGGGTTATCTTCACTTAATTATAATTTTTCAAAAAATATCAAATTTCTAATGAATCAATTTTCTTGGTACCATTCAACATGTTCTTTTAAATCCTTAAATAAAAACTACTGTAGTAAAATCATTATACTTTTTATGATTCTTATAGAAATAATATATCACTAATAAAATAGTTATACAATATAACTATTGAATCTAAATACATAATAAATTTAATCATTTCACCTTGGTTGTATTAATAATATATGATTGACCTTGATCTCTTAAATTATTCTAAGATATATTCACTTGATACTTAGAGAATTCATTTGTGTAGTGCCCCATATCCTTAAACTTGAAGCATTGAACATTGTAAACTTCTTTATTTTCCTTGAAATCATGTACATTGTGTTATTTATCCCCGAACCTATAGTAGACTCCCATTACATTCAAGAAAGTACCGGGGTTTTTCATTCCAAATCTATCACATGCAGGAAAATTCTTCTTTCCTTATTCCCTTTATCCATATTTTGATCAAGCATACTCTTCTTCTATTGCATCCCTTTGAAGCCATAATACTTGGATAATTATTTCTCTGTCTTGATAACACCTCATACTATATCCATGTATGATGAGAATTTTTGGGAGACTAGTACCCTTCGAAGGATTATCTTTAACCTATCAAGGAAATGGTAAATATTAATCTTTGGATTATGTACATAGTCTATAGAATGCCTTTATAACCTTGTATAGTTGGTTTCATACTTAAAAAAAATTCATTTTCCTTTTGATTTAGAATCAGGAATTATGTCTTCATATCCACTCATTGTCTGTGAGTAAAACACTTTTCCAAGAATTTAACCTTAAAATAATTCCATTCCATGTTTGTTATTTCTTTTCCATCCTTAGTGTTTTAAATCAATGACCACCATTGATCTAAATCTCTCAGGAAATGATAAAATTCCATGATAAATTTCTCCCTTTCGTTTCTTCCCAAAGAGAGAAATATCTTCTCTAAGGAAATTATACATTTATTAGCTACAAATGGATTTTTAGTCCCATTAAATTATAGAGGTTTTTGACACATAAATTGGTTTGAAATTGTTACATTGTGTGTGGGATCAGTTGGATGATCCACACGAGAAATATTATTTCCCATAACCTGAGTCAGTTTCCCAAATATAGTTATAATTTTATCAGTTTCCATTGTAGATATAGCTCCATCTTCATTATTTTTCCTAGGAGGGAAATCCCTACATGGATTTTTTTCATTTATATAGCTGCCATTCCTTCCACTAAGTGCGAATTATAAATAATGGCATACCCAAGATTAGATCATAACATTACGAGACATAATGTATGATCCCAAAACTAGTAAATTGTTTAGCATAAGTTTAAAAATTTATGTATGACCAATATCATAATAATAAACATGTTTTATTTGGGAATGTTTTAAAATAATATATATATTTTCAAATCCTTTATTATGGTTTTTAAAGAAAATGTAAATTAACCTAAGAATACCCCCTTGTAGTGATAAACCAAGTGCACAATAATGCTCATTTTTGTGTACTAGGTAATGCTCAATTCAAGCATGAAATTCCTTTTTTGGAGTTATTAACCATAGGTAAATATGTTCTAGAACCATGTCCAATTTTAGTATCTAGACAAGGATATATTGCTATGAAAACCACATAATCTCTAACATAACAGAACTTTAGGATGTTATCCTATAAGTAGAACAATCCTTAAAGTAATACATATGGTTATATTACCTAATTTGTTATTTCATAAATATAGTTACCAAGTTTTCTACTAAACCTACTTAGATACCAACTATAAAGACCCCAACCCTAATAGATCAAATTTTGTGGTTACTTTATTATATTGGCATAAGATACAAGAGTCACATCTCCATGGATTGAATAGTTTAGTAGTCTTGTTAAAATAGATACATACTTGAAATTAACATTATAATTAAAAATATAAAGTAAAAAATAGTATTTTATTTGAGTACACTATTATTCGTTTTATAATATCCCTTTATATTAATCATAATACACTTCCTGGTATCTTGGGAAAAAATACAACATAAGAAAGGGGTGAGTTGAAATGCTCAGTAAGGGTAAGTGTACAATGGAAGATATCATGAATATATAAGGAATAATTAATTAAGATAGGTAAATAAAATAAACATATTCCATTTAATAAATAACTTGAACATGAATAATAATATGGTAGGAAGAAATAATGATCGAATAATTCAATATACATAATCACATGGGATATAAACTTTTCCATGGAAATTTTAACTAATAGAATAATCACATTGTCTTTAATAAATGACTTCATAATGATGGAATACATAATATAGTACATTTAAAACATTTATTAAATTATTTATTCGAAGACATATATACCATAAAGGACTCATGCCAAGACATCTTACATAAATGGGTAAGGCCTTGACCAAAAACCCTAGTTAGTTTGTCTCATGAGACCTACCGATGCATTGAGGGGATATAGTGGGCCCAAATGTCACATATTAAGTATAAAAAATTCCTCATATGAAAGTGGTTAAACATAATTCACATAAAAATCCATATTTGAAAACTATTATAGAAAATGTTAACAATTACCCCAATCAATAAATGTACTCAGAAACCATCCAGAGTAATATGAATGGTATCAAATCGATACATCTGAGATAAAATTGATCATGAACCATTGATATAAATAATAATTATGGTATAATTAAAACATATTCCTAGTGGGTAATAAGTATAATAATGGTTTTTGTCATTGATGAATAGAAATTTCATATAGAGATCATTAAAAACATTTTGGAGGAAAATATCCTTTCCACTTTTTTTTTAAATAAAATTTAAAAAATAATTTTAAAAATAATTTTTCTGGAAAATATAATTTTAGAATTATAAATTAATATTTAATAAATTTATTGGTCATTTTGGTGGGAAATTATTCACACACCATACTCGTTAAAACAGAGATTCCTTTCACATTTTTAGTAAAATCCAAACAGGACTTATTTGGAAAATGAAAAGAACACTCCTTTCATTTTTTTGTAAAATTTCAAAAAGGGCAAAAATTTATATAATAAATCATTTGGAAAATTTTAATAACATTTTTGAAACTATTTTTAGAAAACATGGTTTTGGAAGAAAAAGTATTTTTGACCAATGAGAGAAATAAAGTCGGATTTTATTAAAAAACATCACAATAATTTTAAGTACCAAAGAGATTAAAATGATTATATTACTTGAAAATTTCATAAATAACAAGTGGATAATAAAATTCATGAGTTTATTGAGTGATATATCAAAATATTTCATTATCATAAATTTAATCATAAACAATTCTGATAAACGATGAGATTTTAAAATAGACCATTACCACTTTGGTAACTTTTGAATCATAATCCCCATGAAAGAAATAACATAAAATGAAACATTAAATAACATTAAGATAAAGGGTTTCATGATATAACATATCAAATGGGAATTATATACACCAAATAAAATAACTAGGTTGTGAATATAACATACGTCTCATGAAAGTAAAAGTGCGATGAGAAACCCTTACCTCACATTTGAATTCATTCATATGTTTACAAAAATCATGTATAATAAATATATGTTTATTATAAATATATTAAATAACCATAATAAAATATGAAATACCATATATGATATTTTTATAACATTTTACCACCCTTTTGTTAATAACATTTCATTATTTTCATTGTTTCAAGTGTTAATTTCCTTATTTTCTCATGCATGTTTTTTCATGAAAGTTTCAGTTCTCGTACATAGGATATAGTGACATAATATATATAATGTTATTAATTCTATAAATATTTTTTTTCATTAGATACATCATTATAACCATTCATGAATATTGGACATAAAAAATCAATCACATCATTTCATGGAGATGGTAGGTCGTACGTATGCACGAGCAACAATATCATTCCTTTAAAGGGTGAAAGGGTAAGGAAGTGTATGATATATTAATTTTGAAGAATTTATATCATTTCATATAGATCAAATATATTAATTAAATTTATCCTTATTATATTCCATCTAAAGTATAACTAGAAAACGAATCTCATCGCTTTACGAGGCGGTAGTCCGCCATACACACGAGCGACATTATCGTATTTTTAAGAGAATGAAAATTAAGAAGGTATACATGATATTATAATTAAAAAAGTATAATTATAACATAAATATTATTTATACATTTAATAAATCCATCATTATATCCAACAATGATAAATATTGATGGAAAATGAGTTATATAAGTTCATAAGGTAGTAGTCTTCTGCACACACGATTAATAATTTAAATTCCCATTTGATGGAAGTGGAGATGGATAAATATTATACCATAAAAATAATAAAAATCTTATTATATGGAATATATTGGTGTTATTATATTTTAATTGTTAGTTTTATTAACTCAGGTTTTGACTTGTAAGACTTTGTAATATTTTTAAGAATATTTCTGAAGCTAGACACTGAGTCGGCGTAGGATTCCTAGCCCGAAAAGCCTCGGCGATGTGATTTTAAAAATATTAAATATTTTTTTTTCAAACATACACAATTTCTATTAATGAATGGAATAAATCCTAAATGGAGTCTCAAATCAGAATTTTGAGCCCCCAATTGAGTTCAGAATGTCGTGTTTACCCTAGGCACAACATAAAATTTTTCAGCACTGGGTTTTCAGTTAGGGGTGAGTTGGTGATGGGGTGTTAGAAGAGATTTAAATGATTTTAATTCATTAAAAATAAATATTCCTCCCCCAAAACCCTTTTGTGTTCAAAAAAATAAAAGGAGAGTGATCCTCCCCCCTTTGGTGACAAATGAAAACTGGGCCAAATCAAAGTGAAGAAGCGCTGCTGATCTCTGTTCTTGGCACAAATCATCATCTGATCAAGGATCAACATGCTATGGGCATCATTATAAATCTGATTCTTTGGAGTTTCTCCCTAAAGGTATGAATATCCTAGGTTTGGTCCCAATCCCCTTCATTATGCTTTGTTTTAAGGTTTTAAATCCCTATTAAAAATGATAGAGATCCCTCCTAGGTTGATCTGTAGGTTTTGAGGTAAACTGGGGATAATTAGGCATTTCTAAAGCTAATTACCATATGTAATTACCATCTACATATTGTATAGTCTAGTGAGACATGTTTTTTTATCTCTTCCTATTCAGGGAATATGAATTTTGGGGACTACATACCATATACTGGTGTTGCATTCAGTGTAGTGAACCCATGACATGTGGCCAGAGGACATGGATTTGGATAACTATGTAACAATACATATCCATGTAAAAGTACATGAAAAAGTACATGTACACGATGTTCCATATAGGGTAATGGGAAAACCACATGTCCAAGTGGTTGTTTATCCTGAACATGCTATGTAGTATTGGATGCATGATATGTGAGGGACACAGCAGGACAGGCCATGTGGAAGAGGATACATGGCTAGGGGCTGGGTGAGGTAGTACATTCCATGTATGAGATGTAAAAAAACATGTATGACTACATGGTTTGGAAAACCATGTAAAAAAGGATACATGAATAGGTGCTTGCGCAAGTTCACATGTCATGTAGACCCTAGTGCTTGCAGTGTACTCCTTTGAGATCTTCTTGAGATTTTCCACCTTAATTATCTTCTTATATGGGACTCAGATTTGGGATTGTGAGTAGGCTATCCTTAGAAGTTTTCTACATAGATCATTATGGTGGACTCTATTTTGGCCTTAGATATATGAGGCGGCATTTTTGGAGGATTATTCTTGTGTAGAGGTTTTTAACCTCGAGTAGTGATCAAGGAATATCATTAGGTTGATGTCAGGGTCGGTACCTGTAGAGACCCGAAGCCTGACGTACATGGACATTACATTACTTTTGCTGAATACTTAGAACATTACAAAAACACACACACAAGGATCGTAATAGTTTAGTGTCTTTGGAAACTCAGAACGTAATCTTCTAATCCTGGTAAAAGATCTTCAACATCTCCCATAAAGATCTTCTCTTTTTTTTAATACCTAAACCTTTCTTTATATCCTGGGGAAAAGTAAACATAAAAGGGTGAGCTCAAATGCTCAGTAAGGGTAAACAAATGAAATATCAATCAAAACATATTCATAAGAACATATCTTTTGGAAATCTTAACCTGCAAAAGAGAGCATAATAACATGGGATAAATCATGGTAGTGAATTGTAATCACAATAATCATAACTTAAAACATGAAACTTTGTGGCATACACACATAATCATAGAGAATAATTTCTTTTTAGTCAAAACTCATTGCCAAGACTATTTTAGTGGACAAAGTTCCTTTCTGAACCGAGTCACCCTCGTTTCAGTCCTGTTTCACTGAACCGGTATAACCTACCGTTCCAGCCATGTCTATCTCATGAGATATAAAATCTTTACCCAATGCATTGGAGGGAGATATAGGTCCCACCCATCTCCTAATGATACCATTCTTATGTGTGCCACAAAATCATAAATCATACATCATTGCATAACCCATGTAATACAAATGGGAATCTTAAACATCATGACATCATGAAACAGTCCATATAAGATAAAAGAATTCACAAAAATAATTCCATCACAACATAATCAAATCAATGTAATAATAGGGATAAAAACAGAACCCTTTATTGTCTTAGATGGAAAATAATTTTTATAAAACACTTGAACTCCATTCTTGAGGAAAATATCCTTTCTTCTTCAAAAACACTTTTCCTTTCTTAATATGTCATACAATTATAAACTAAAAGAAGGTGATTAAAAATAAACTTGAAAAATTTTAAAGGAATATTCTTGGAAATAATGTTTTAAAAATCCATTCATGCCGTATAAGTTAAAAAAAACATTCTTCGTACTTTTGTCGGAAAAGTCAAAAAGTACCTCGTACGAAAAACGACAAAAGATTCCTTTCATATCTTTTACTATAAACTCACCAAAGGGTAAAAATGGATTTAAACAATTGTAGGTGGATTGAAATAATATTACATATTTAGGAAACATGGATTTGGATGATAAAATACACCCCAGTAAATACCAAAGTACAAACAATCTCGGATAAAAATGAGATTGTGATATTTCCCTTACCTTATGTCCGATATGCTTTGTACGTATCCGAAACTCCTGTATAATGATTTAAATAATGTCATTAACTTATTAAATAATCATATTCATTATTATTATATCATATATGGTTCTCTTATGACTTTATATTACCCGTTCTTTGGTAAATTCCATGTTAAAGAAGCGTTTTGGGTAAAATCGTTTCATTTATCGTAGGTGTTTGGACTTGTTGTTCTTGAAATTATTATTACTTATATCATGATTTACTTAATTTCAGAATATAAAACATGATTTATATATCATATATACTCAGTATATATATATATAATAGATAGATAAATGAAATGAAACACACCGTTCATGGAGACGGGAGTCCGTACGCACGCATGAACGCTGTTTTCCTTTCCTTATTATCTTGAATGGAAGTAAGTAGATGACATACATATATAAATAAATCCTGTAGCTTTATAATGTCATATATTTCACTATTATTTCTTATATATACTTTATAATCATTCTTAAATGGTTAACATGGAGAATGAATCTCATCGCGTCGTGGAGACGGTAGTCCGTACGTACGCACGAGCGAAGATATCGTTCTCATGTTCGTGAACTTGTGTTGAAGTGTATGTATACTATTTCAGTATCAATATAACTTTATAATAATCATATATAGTTATTATTTACACCATTGTACCCATCCAAGTAAGGTGGTGGTGGAAAATAGATTTCACCACGGCGTGGAGACGATATTCCGTACGTATGCACGCGCGGTGATTTCGTTTTTCGTAGGATGGATAGATGGTGAATTAGGATTGTTTCATACTTATAACAACATATAAGTATATGAGTGATACAGATGTTATTACTTCATAATGAAACAACCTAATAAGAAGAAGTGGAAGAAGAAATAAAGGTGAACGAATCGGTAACGGAAATTACCTCTTCTTTGAAGCGCCTCTTTGAGACCTCCTCTTAGGGCACTAAAATTGGTCTTTGAGGAATACCAGAACCTCTAGGATGTTTCTAGGGAAGTGGAGAAGAGATTTTGTAAGGGGTTTTCCGAGCTTGAAGGCTCAATGTTGTGTGAGGAAGAGAGGGAGGAGGTGTCCTTTTATAAGGGAGGAGAGGGGCACCTTTGGAATAACTAAAAATATTATTTTATTATAAAGTCATGTTCGGTTTTAAATAGCTCCAAATTGATTTATTTCGAGACTAAGGTGGGGATGAGTCGAAATAATCTCATAAAATAGAATTTAGACAAGTTTAGGTTCCTATTTTAACCTTATCATTTAGATTTAACATTAAGTTAAATAATTTTACTTTTACCGTGTCTTCTTGTGTTCTTTTACTATAAGGTTAATAAACTTACTATAAGAAGCCAAACGAACACCAAATTGTTTATTATTAATATATATAACATTATCTAAGTAATTTGGCCGAACATTAGATTTTTAGGAATAAAATAACAATTAATAATATAATATTTGTTTTAAAAACTATTTTATGTCAATTTTGACACTATTTAGTAATTGATTTTTGTGAAAATCATAACAGAATTATAAGTTCGAAAAAAGTAAATTAAATCAACAATAACATGTCATATTAACCTAGAAAATTAGTGTAAGTCATAAAAAGTCTTAAATTATATTTATTTGAGTATTTATAACATCAATTATGTCAATATTTCATTAATAAGATAATTACTGTATCATTGTTGTGTCATAAATAAAATAAATTATTTAATGTCTAAAAATTACAAATAAAATTCCATTATGTAGTAAATATTTTTATCTTTCTAATGAATATTTATAGTCTAATTTATCTTATGTATAACCCCATATTAAAAATGTTTTAGTAAATAAACTTTGATTTTAACTCTTTTAACCCTTCTTTAAATAAATTAATAATAAATATCCTAATCTAATCCAAGTGGGTCTAAATGGTCATATTTTATTCCTAAGTTTGTTTTTGGTCTAATTACACTTATCCAATAGAATTAGGACATGTGTTAGGGTAATAATAATATCATATTTACCCTTAATTACCCTATTTACTTTTAACCGTGGTAAAAAAAAGTAAAAAGTTACTATTCACCAAAAATTATTTTCATCTCATTGAACCACATTTTAGTACTTGATATTAATCGTGTTTCTCGGATTTTCTAAATTCCACTCACAGAAGCAGTAAAATTAAGTTTTATGAACAATTCAGTTTTTTTAACTACCACTTAGTGGTTTCACTATTCATCGAAAATTGAAAGTTTTCAGAAAAATACCAAAAATTAGGCCTAAGCTATATTTGATATTATGAACTAAAAAATGATGTCTATTTTACCAAATTCATAACATATCAGTTGCATTAACTAATTTAAAAATTAATTCTCATCGTCAAAACAAATAGCGTGTTTTTAAGAGATAATAACTATCAAAAGATTGACACTAGTTTATAACTGGTTTAAATGTGAAATTACATCCAATGACCAAAATTGTATTAAATTGTAAAAATATATTCTAAATATACTTTAAAACCACTCAAATTAATAATTAATCACTATTAATTATTTCTATTAAAAAAAGTTGTTTTTAATTAAAATTTAGTAATTTTCACTATTCATCAGAATATGAAAGTTATCCGAAAAGTACCAAAATTTCACCCTAAGCTAATTTCGATATTCCGAATCCAAAAATGAAGTCCATTTTGAAAAATAGAATTTAAAAAATTTCAAAAAGTGGTTATTACTATTCATAACGGCTAGTTTTAATAATATTTTAATAGCATATCGTTGTTTAGTAAAACTCGGTATTGCGTACTACACACGCTATCAAGGAAGGTCGCGATTGCGTGTAATGAAAGGCAAGTCAAGGATGCATGTTGTGAAAGCTCCTTTTGGTGTAGCGTACAACACAAGACATTAATGAAATTAAAAAGAATATTTTTCATAAAATCTTGGGGTGTTACATTCTACCCCCCTTAAAATGAATTTCACCCTCGAAATTCGTCGGGGTTATAAATGGTTTACTACTCGAAAGTTTCATTAATAGAAACCCACATCGTAAAAAGGAATACCAAAACCAATCTTTAAAAACAAAAGTATGAAACGTAACGGTTACCCAAATAAACTAATCACTGGGTTTCCACATAGGTTAAAATATGGATATGGAAGAGAAATCTAACCATCATGTTCTGATGGAGAGTGGTAGAGAACATGGCTATGGAAAAGCCAACAATCACAAATCCATAAATTTGTGAAGATCTAAGGTACCATCTGATTAATCAGATATAAGAGCACTAAGACAACATTTTTGGTTTTCAAGATCGTTTCCCTAAAGTTGAAGAATTTGAATTAGAATAAATACTTACTTTATTTTGGTACAATCTCACTGTTGTTCGTGCCTTGAACAATTTCCAATTCATCTCTTAAATAAATGAAGTTGAATTTGTTATTCTTGAAGTGTTAGCAGATCATGTAATAGAATGATGGGTCATTCCATCTGTCTCAAAAAAAAGGTTTGAAAAGTTATAAGTTCATCTTATGGTTAGATTAATCGTATATGGTTCCAAAAATGAACTTATAATTCATATATCATACCGCTTAATAAAATAAAACTAGTTTCTACTAAATAGGGACTTCCTGTAGGCCAGTGGTAGGCGACAAAGGCCAGTCGCATTTCGGTTGTGGGTTCAATTCCCATAGCCTTGTCCGAAGCGATGGGCTATCACCTGTCCTGCAGGTTGTCCTTTTTCTAAAACTATACTACTATAATATCCCATCAATAATATTGAAAAAAAATTCTATCCTTAAACAATACTAACTTATGTCCAACATAATCCATTCCAATCTATAGGCTTATCCATAATACTGCAGTCCACTCTCATAATATAGTGAAAACGACTACCAGAGATTTAATACCATCGTTGATCCCCATATATCATAAGATATGTCTTGTTGGTCACATTCCAAACATTCAAAGGCCTTAATCATGTATTCTCTTGAATACCCATTGAACCTTAGTGAAAACATGAATGCAGTTAAAAGTTAACACTTTCCATAAACCAAAATCGTCAAAATTATTTATACTCAAACCATTATATCACTTAGTCCTTATATCAATCATGATCTCATGAATACTGTTAAACATTTCATTTTATCATTTTCCCTTCATTATGCGCATATCGTCTTATTTCCAAAAATATCTCAATCACTTTGAATACCACATTAGACCAATACATAAATATTCCAATACTCCATGATACAACATTATTTTGGAATCCCATTACATAAATACTCAATCATTCCACCACATCGTTGTCATATTCAACATCGCCAATAGTGATCGCATGTGACTTCCCTTTATCCTTTGACTTAAGCGGTTGCTCATGTCGATCTTCACTAACCCTTGAATTAGGGAATTTATTAGCATAATGCCCCATTTCCTTGCACTTGAAGCATTGAAGTGTTGGTGGTGCGTTCTCTGCAGTGTTTGCTTTATTCACATCATTAGAAACCCTTTTTACATTACTTCGACACTTAGCTGCTCGATGACCTTATTTTCCACACTTAAAACATTTTCTAGTCCCTTTAAGACAATCTCCACCATGCTTATTTCCACACTTTGTGCATAAGAAAACATTCATCTTCTTTTCACCATTATTCTGAGATTTCTCCTTGAACTCCATCTTTCGTTTCTTGTCAAAACCATGAGATGGATATGTAACACCAACTTCCATTTCTACCTTGATAGAACAACGCACAATTTCTTCATAGCTACTGAAGTCTCTTATAGCTAATGCCCTTTGAAGACTTGGTTTTAAGCCACTGAAAAATCGATCAACTTTACTTTCAGGTTGGATGATAATGCCAGATGCATACCTTGCAAGTCTTGTAAAATTCGCTTCATATATACCAACAGATTCATCATCCTTCTGCTTCAGCTCAAGAAACTCCTTTTCCATCTTTGTTCGAAGAATATGAGGGAAGTACTTACTGGAAAACAAGTTCTTGAACTCATCCCATTCCATGGACTCAATTTCATCTCTTGGCCTCGTATTCTTGATAAGATTCCACCATTGATCAGCTTCACCTTCCAAACGATATACTGCTAAGATGACTTTATCATGTTCAGAACATTGAAGAACTGAAAATATCTTTTCAGTGGTACTGATCCATTGTTTAGCAACAAGTGGATCAGAAGACCCATTGAAATAATGTGGACGTTTCCTCATGAAGGACTCAATAGAATATTGTTCCCTTCTATGTTCATTTTGAAGTCCAGAATGATTCATAGCTTGTGTAAGTATAGCAATAAGATTTTGCACTCCATCTCCCATAACATTTGTTTGTTCAAGAGGGAAATCATTACATTGTCCATTGCATTGATCAACACGGTTCCTTCGGGTTCCAACCATCATCTAAAACCTAAAAAGAATAGTGTGAGAGGCAAAAATCATGCTAGGGAAAACAACATAATAAAGGGGGAGTACCTTCAATATCTAACACCTTAGGTTTAATTCTATGATCGTTACCGTAGTTCTAGGACTGTATCTTATACTTATACTTATCCTTAGGTACATCCCTAGACATAGCTTAGAAATATCTCTAGGGATCTCACTAACGTTCTCACATCCTAGTTTCCAAAGGTTGACTAAACCTTTCCTCTGATACCAACTGTAGAGACCCGAAGCCTGACGTACATGGACATTAAATTACTTTTGCGGAATACTTAGTACATTACAAAAACACACACACAAGGATCGTAATAGTTTAGTGTCTTTGGAAACTCGAAACGTAATCTTCTAATCCTGGTAAAAGATCTTCAACATCTCACATAAAGATCTTCTCTTTTTTTTTTATACCTAAACCTTTCTTTATATCCTGGGGAAAAGTAAACATAAAAGGGTGAGCTCAAATGCTCAGTAAGGGTAAACAAATGAAATATCAATCACATCATATTCATAAGAACATATCTTTTGGAAATCTTAACCTGCAAAAGAGAGCATAATAACATGGGATAAATCATGGTAGTGAATTGTAATCACAATAATCATAACTTAAAACATGAAACTTTGTGGCGTACACACATAATCATAGAGAATCATTTCTTGTTAGCCAAGACTCATTGCCAAGACTATTTTAGTGGACAAAGTCCCTTTCTGAACCGAGTCACCCTCGTTTCAGTCCTGTTTCACTGAACCGGTATAACCTACCATTACAGCCATGTCTGTCTCATGAGATATAAAATCTTTACCCAATGCATTGGAGGGAGATATAGGTCCCACCCATCTCATAATGATACCATTCTTATGTGTGCCACAAAATCATAAATCATACATCATTGCATAACCCATGTAATACAAATGGGAATCTTAAACATCATGACATCATGAAACAGTTCATATAAGATAAAAGAATTAATAAAATTAATTCCATCACAACATAATCAAATCAATGTAATAATAGGGATAAAAACAGAACCCTTTATTGTCTTAGATGGAAAATAATTTTGATAAAACACTTGAACTCCATTCTTGAGGAAAATATCCTTTCTTCTTCAAAAACACTTTTCCTTTCTTAATATGTAATAAAATTATAAACTAAAAGAAGTTGATTAAAAATAAACTTGAAAACTTTTAAAGTAAGATTCTTGGAAATGATTTTTTAAAAATCTATTCATGCCGTATAAGTTAAAAAAAACATTCTTCGTACTTTTGTCGGAAAAGTCAAAAAGTACCTCGTACGAAAAATGACGAAAGATTCCTTTCATATCTTTTACTATAAACTCAAAAAAGGGTAAAAATGGATTTAAAAAATTGTAGGTGGATTGAAATAATATTAAATATTGCGGAAACATGGATTTGGATGATAAAATACACCCCAGTAAATACCAAAGTACAAACAATCTCGGATAAAAATGAGATTGTGATATTTCCCTTACCTTATGTCTGATATGATTTGTACGTATCCGAACCTCCTGTATAATGATTTAAATAATGTCATTAACTTATTACAGAATCATATTCATTGTTATTATATCATATATGGTTCACTTATGACTTTATATTACCCGTTCTTTTGTAAATTCCATGTTAAAGAAGCGTTTTGGGTAAAATCATCTCATTTATCGTAGGTGTTTGGACTTGTTGTTCTTGACATTATTATTACTTATATCATGATTTAATTACTTTCAGAATATAAAACATGATTTATATATCATATATACTCAGTATATATATATATATATATATAATAGATAGATAAATGAAATGAAACACACCGTTCATGGAGACGGTAGTCCGTACGTACGCATGAACGCTGTTTTCCTTTCCTTATTATCTTGAATGGAAGTAAGTAGATGACATACATATATACATAAATCCAGTAGATTTATAATGTCATATATTTCACTATTATTTCTTATATATACTTTATAATCATTCTTAAATGGTTAACATGGAGAATGAATCTCATCGCGTCGTGGAGACGGTAGTCCGTACGTACGCACGAGCGATGATATCGTTCTCATGTTCGTGAACTTGTTTTGAAGTGTATGTATACTATTTCAGTATCAATATCACTTTATAATAATCATATATAGTTATTATTTACACCATTTTACCCATCCAAGTAAGGTGGTGGTGGAAAATAGATTTCACCACGGCGTGGAGACGGTATTCCGTACGTACGCACGCGCGGTGATTTCGTTTTCCGTAGGATGGATAGATGGTGAATTAGGATTGTTTCATACTTATAATAACATATAAGTATATGAGTGAAACTGATGTTATTACTTCATAATGAAACAACCTAAGAAGAAGAAGTGGAAGAAGAAATAAAGGTGAACGAATCGGTAAGGGAAATTACCTCTTCTTTGAAGCGCCTCTTTGAGACCTCCTCTTAGGGCACTAAACTTGGTCTTTGAAGAAGACCAAAACCTCTAGGATGTTTCTAGGGAAGTTGAGAAGAGATTTTGGCAGGGTTTGGCCGAGCTTGAAGGCTCAAAGTTGTGTGAGGAAGAGAGGGAGGAGGTGTCCTTTTATAAGGGAGGAAAGGGGCACCTTTGGAATAACTAAATATATTATTTTATTATAAAGTAAAGTTCGATTTTAAATAGCTCCAAATTGATTTATTTCGAGGATAAGGTGGGGATGGGTCGAAATACTCTCATCCAATAGAATTTAGACAAGTTTAGGTTCCTATTTTAACCTTATCATTTAGATTTAACATTAAGTTAAATAATTTTACTTTTACCGTGTCTTCTTGTGTTCTTATATTATAAGGTTAATAAACTTACAATAAGAAGCCAAACTAACCCCAAATTGTTTATTATTAATATATATAACCTTATATAAGTCATTTTTATGAAACTTAGATTTTTAGGAATAAAATAACAATTAATAATATAATATTTGTTTTAAAAACTATTTTATGTCAATTTTGACACTATTTAGTAATTGATTTTTGTGAAAATTATAACAGAATGATAAGTTCGAAAAAAGTTAATTAAATCTACAATAACATGTCATATTAACCTAGAAAATTAGTGTAAGTCATAAAAAGTCTCAAATTATATTTATTTGAGTATTTATAACATCAATTATGTCAATATTTCATTAATAAGATAATTACTGCATCATCGTTGTGTCATAAATAAATTAAATTATTTAATGTCTAAAAATTACAAATAAAATAACATTATGTAGTAAATCTTTTTAGCTTTCTAATGAATATTTATAGTCGAATTTATCTTATGTATAACCCCATATTAAAAATGTTGTAGTAAATAAACTTTGATTTTAACTCTTTTAACCCTTCTTTAAATAAATTAATAATAAATGTCCTAATCTAATCCAAGTGGGCCTAAATGGTCATATTTTATTCCTAAGTTTGTTTTTGGTCGAATTACGCTTATCTAATAGAATTAGGACATGTGTTAGGGTAATAATAATATCATCTTTACCCTTAATTACCCTATTTACTTTTAACCGTGGTAAAAAAAGTAAAAAGTTACTATTCACCAAAAATTATTTTCATCTCATTGAACCACATTTTAGTCCTTGATATTAACCGTGTCTCTCGGATTTTCGAAATTCCACTCACAGAAGCGGTAAAATTAAGTTTTATGAACAATTCAGTTTTTTTAACTACCACTTAGTGGTTTCACTATTCATCGAAAATTGAAAGTTTTTAGAAAAATACCAAAAATTAGGCCTAAGCTATATTTGATATTATGAACTCAAAAATGATGTCTATTTTACCAAATTCAAAACATATTAGTTGCATTAACTAATTTAAAAATTAATTCTCGTCGTCAAAACAAATAGCGTGTTTTTAAGAGATAATAACTATCAAAAGATTGACACTAGTTTATAACTGGTTTAAATGTGAAATTACATCCAATGACCAAAATTGTATTAAATTATAAAAATATATTCTAAATATACTTTAAAACCACTCAAATTAATAATTTATCACTATTAATTATTTCTATTAAAAAAAGTTGTTTTTAATTAAAATTTAGTAATTTTCACTATTCATCAGAATATGAAAGTTATCCGAAAAGTACCAAAATTTCACCCTAAGCTAATTTCAATATTCTGAATCCAAAAATGAAGTCCATTTTGAAAAATAGAATTTAAAAAATTTAAAAAAGTGGGTATTACTATTCATAACGGCTAGTTTTAATAATATTTTAATAGCATATCATTGTTTAGTAAAACTCGGTATTGCGTACTACACATGCTATCAAGGAAGGTCGCGATTGCGTGTAATGAAAGGCAAGTCAAGGATGCGTGTTGTGAAAGCTCCTTTTGGTGTAGCGTACAACACAAGACATTAATGAAATTAAAAAGAATATTTTTCATAAAATCTCGGGGTGTTACAGTACCCTTCCTTTTAACCTTAGGATGTGGGTCCCATGGAATCTTTACGCTAGTATAGTGGTGCTCCCCTATAGAATCAGGGTGCGGGTTCCCTACCTATGGTAGTGTTGTGATGTGATGTATGATAAACATGATGTTTGTTTAAGAGACGCTTGACCGATGCTATAGATCTGTGTGGTTCATAAAGAGAGTCACTGGTACTGGTACTCCCTAATGGTATCAGGGCACAGGTTCCCTGCATCATTTTTAAATTTGGAGGCAACACTCCCCTTCGGAGCTAGGGTGTGGTCCCTCCATTCCCTTTGGCCATATGGAGTAGTTACTCCCCTGTCGGACCAGGGTAAGAATCCTCTATACATGCAGTTGGTACCCCTACTGTTTTAGGGTGTGTGTCCTCTAGACATGATGTATATATAGAGTGGGTACTCCCTTATCATGTTAGGGTGTGGGTCCTCTATTCTTGGAGTCCAAACTCCCCTATCATTCCAGGGTGTGGGTCCTCCATACATATTACCTTAGCATAGTTGGTACTCCCCTGCCGTGTTTGGGAGTGGGTCCTCTAGAATGGGGATAGTAAAACCATATCAGGTCAGGGTTTGGGTACCCCATAGTAATCGATCTGGTAGAGTGTTACTCCCTTGTCATACCAAGGTACAAGTCCTCTAGACATAGAGTGGTACTCCCCTCTCGTACCATGGTGCAGGTCCTCACCAATAGAGTAGTACTCCACCATATCCAAGTAGTAGTGGGGAGTTGGTCCTCCATAGGATTTAATGATCCATCATATTTTGAGTATAGTTACGAGGAGTGGGCCCCTACAATATTTATGTATGATACCTGGTTAGGAGTTAGGGATCCCTTGAAAGATTGATGTGTGGACCACTCCATTCAGAAGCAACGGAGGTTTTGAAGGTTAATTAAGAGATACTAGTAACTCGACTATAGGGTATTTGTGAGGTGTGGGTTCCTATATTCTCTCTATCATTGGAGAGGATTAATGTGGTGCATATCTTGGAGTAGTACTCATTCAACTATAAGTAGTGGTGAGGGGTGGGGATCTCCACTTAGGTTCTTATAGCCTTGCCCAGGGTGTAGGTCAACGATGGAAGGACCTATGATGTTGGGCACTAGAGATGGACATAATGTGTTATTACAAATAGATCATATCTCTCAGATGGGTTTCATATGGGATGGATGAGCTCATGAAGTATGTTATCATTGTTTTTTGTTACCTTTGAACCTTCATGTAGAATCCTATCACTCTCTATGAGGTTAGAACCTCACGAGATTTAGAGTCTGAGATGTGTATATTTGGGTATTTTTTGTGATTCACTATGGTGTTGTCACATGTCTGCATTGACACCCCTTATGGAATGAGATGAATTTTTACGTATAAATGAGTATGGTTTGAGATGGATTTTCTCCCTCGATTGGGTTCCCTATGGATAGGCCGAGAGGACCATTTCATTTTAGTTTCTCCCTTTTCATTTGGGTTTTAGGGAACCTATTGAGTATTATTATACTCACCCCTTCATGGGATTTTCCCACATATGTTGTGTCTTGTTTAGACCATAAGATTTTTGAAATATTCATTAGAGGATTTGTGGCAGGAAAAACTTAGTGATCTAGAATGACCAAGGTGTTTACCAGAGATGTGATGTGGAGCTTTACGACAATTTCATTTGATAGTGATACCCTCATTCTGAGTAGGTTGGATGCTTTTACCGTTTCATTTTATTGGGAAAGTGTTATTCCATTTTTACAGTTTCATTACTTCTATTGTACTCTGATTTGGGATAGTTGTATTCATGTATTTTAGTTTCCATCTTTTTATATCTCTTCACTGTTTCATGGAGGTTTTTGTGAGTGTGTGCATATAGGAACTTAAGGAAAAGGCCTCCCATAAGTATTATATGCCTACTTGGCGCTAGTTTCGATCCCCTGGCCTATTTAAGGTGTGATTGGAGTGTTGCGGCCTGGTACTTATTGGGTCAGGTCATGAAATAGTGGTATTAGAGATGGATTCTACTTAGGGACCACAATGTTATGAGCTTGGTTTGGTTTTCATAGTGACAATGTTAGGGTGTTTCATGTTTGGTTCTCAATCCATTGATTCCAGTGTTGGTGCGGAAATCAATGTATCAATTTACCAGGACTCTAATAACGTTCTTTTACATTAAAATACTAGTCATATGGAAATAATGGTACAAGAATTATATAGGGCTGAGTTTTGGTCTTTCCTTGTACTTCTTGAGTTAGCTCCCAAGAAATACTATTTAATCGTGGCACATATTTAATTCTATTTCAAGATACCTCTATAAATACAACTAGATAGGGTTCCATGGATGGATTTTGGTGATTATTCACCCCATGATAAGGCTTTAGTGAAGGGAATTGGTTTGAGGGAAAACCTCTGGGTGGTATACTAGTTGATCCACCACTCGTTGAGAAGCTAGTTGTGCTGGAAGTTCAAGCCGAGGATGATCGCAGGCTGAGTGCACTATATGAGTTCCGAAGGTAGTGACCCTTGAGGTATCAGGGTGACCCAAACCCCAAGGAAGCTAATGAATGGCTTGAGGAAGTCACACATTTTTTTATGCATTTTTAGGATACCCCCCGATCAGATGGTGGTCCTAGTAGAAAGCCTTCTTTAGGGTTCGGCCGAGTGATGGTGGATTTCAGTGACATAGTCCCACGATGAGGCAATACTCTCTTGGGTGGAGTTCGATCAACTGTTCAGGAAATATTTTTACCTAGCCACATTGAGATTAGTACATATCCAAGAGTTTCTCTAGTTTCAGCAGGGAATCATGACCATGGATGAGTACTCGAAGAGGTTCATAGACCTGTCACGATACTCCCTTGATATGGTTCTCTCTTCCATAGATAATTTCAAGAAGGTTTGGTCTCCTTGTTCCTTCCCACTTATGCAGGGGTAATGGAGTGAGATCTGGTGGCAGAGAGATTTCTGGTGGAGGGATAGGTGTATGTGTTCTGCATTGGTGGCCACAAAGCAAAGAAGTCTATAGTAGTTAGCTGATGGAAGATGAAATGATCACAATGCATGAGGCTTACCCATGCCCAGACATAGGCACATGGGACTATAACACATGAGTTGTGTCGGGTATCAGGTCAGCCATAGGAGAAGCAAAGTTATTATTATGATGACCAGGGATATCTTTCTAGAGATTGTGAGGGCGAGTCAGTGACACCCAAAGAGAATAGTATCAGGGTGTGGTGAATTATTTTATATGAATTATTTGTTCAGGGACTAGTGGAATGTTGGTGTTTTGTGGAAGAGGGCCCAGTAAGACCTAGTGTGAGTGTTTGGGTAACCCTTTATGGTTCATTAGTACCTTCATGCACTTTACATTAGCTTTGTATGTGAGATGCTTCAGGATAAAGTGGCATGGTTTGGCATAGCTTTGGAATCAGGAGGAAGAAGGATGTTTTCCCCACCAAGAACTATTTTTGTGACACAATCAAAACTATGTGGATGAGTCAGTGCCTCCCAAAGTGGATAGTGTTGAGGTGTAGTGGATGAGATCCATATACTTGTGCGTTTAGGGTGAGGTTATGTCATATAGTTTCAGAGTAGGTCTTAACCTTTCTAATGTAGTTATTTTTCCTGACCCTTCTTCTTAGTAGACTTGGTGAAGGGAGATCATTTCTTAGAACCATTCTGTAGCGACAGAGTTAGACCCTATGATGTTTTTATATTACATATTGGTTTCTTACCATCCATACTCATATGGGATGCCACTAGTAGGTGTGGCTATGTTTTTTTGGTGAGATGTGTTATAACTGAATGTTATCAGATGAGGGGACTAATAAGACCTAGTTTTTACACTTGGGAATACTTGTTTTGTTCATTGTTACCCTCACATTCTCAGCCTAAACCTTGAATGCAATATTCTCAAGTAGGTCTAAGTGTAGTTTATAAAGGGTTTTATGTTAACTATGGGGTTACATCAGCATCTTTGTTAGGTTAGTGAGGTGGTGTACTGCTAGAACCTATGACTATAGATAGATAGTGATGTTTGGTGCTTTTCCACCTATCACAGCTGAGAAAACATATGTCTCTTTATTTCATGATATCGACCTGGTTGGAGTTAGACATATGTGTGGGGTTTCCTTGGTGGTTCCCCTTAGTGTGTACTTATAAGAAGTATGAGAAAACTTGGTGAGATAATTGGAATGGTAGTTCAGTGAGGATATTAGTTTCTTTCCCTTATATTAGGCTTTCAATTTTCTGGTAAGAAAACCCTTAAGGTGGGGAGAATGTAGGTTTTAACCTATAATACTTTGGAACATTTATATGAATATTTACGAAGCCAGGTGCTAAGTCTACATGGGATTCTGAGGCGTAGAGATCCTCAATGTAATGATTTTAAAAGTACCCAATATATTTTATAATGCACATATAGTTTCTATAAAATTTTTCAATAACTCCCAACAAGTGTCTCAGATCAGAATTTTGATACTACGGTTGAGTTCATAATGATGTTTTTACCCTAATAATGATATAAAATTTGTTAGCACTGAGTTTTCCGTCAGGTGTGAGTTAGCAATAGTGTGTTAAAATGGATTTAATTGATTTTAATTCATTAAAATCAATATTACTCCCCCAAAACCTTTGCTTTTACACAAAAACAAGAGGATATCACTCATACTATTCCCCCTATAGTGATGAATGAAAACCGATCCAAATCGAAGCAACAAAGTATTATCGATCTTTGTTCTTGGAGACAATCATCATCAGATTGAGGAGTAGTATGATTCAGGCATCGTTCTACACCCGAAGCTTCATTGTTTCACCCTCTAGGTAGGAGGATTTTAGTTTTAATCTCAATCACATTCTTTATGATTTTTAAGGTTTTATATCCCTATCACAAAAGCTAGAGATCCCTCCAAGGTTGATCTGTACGTTTTGGGGTAAACTAGGGTGAATATGGAATTTCTCAAGGTAATTCCCATAAAAAATTATTGTCTACACAATATGTAGTACCAAAAGACATAATTTTCATATATTTATATTTGGGGAATATGAATTTTGGGAACTACACACCATGTACTGGGGTTACACATGATGTAGTGGCCCCATGTTTTGTGGTGAGAGGACATAGCCTGGGATAGACGTGTAATAGTACATGGTCATGTGAAAGAACACAACCAAAGTAATTGGACATGAGGTGCTAGACAAGGGCATGGGAAGACCACATGGTCAAGTGTCCATTTATCCTGAACATGATGTGTAGTATGGGATGCACAAAGTGTGAGGGACATGTCTAGTTGGTCCGTTTAGAAGAGGATACACATCCAGGGGCTAGGTGAGGTCGTACACAATATGTACAGGATGTACACACCATGTATGCCTACAAGGTTTGTAAACACATGTAAATATGATAAAAAAACAGGTTCTTAGGTGGGTTCACACACTATGTGGACCCCAGTGCACACAGTATACTCCTTTGAGATCTTATTGAGATCTTATGCCTTACACAACTCCTTCTTTGGGACTTAGATTTAGGATTATGAATATCCTATCTTGATTAGTTTTCTACATATTATGTGATAGTGACCTCTATTTTATACCCTGAGATATGATGTGGTGTGTTTTGAGCATGAAACTTTTGTAGAGGTACTTAACCTTGAGTAGTGATCAGGGCATATCACTGGTTTGATGTTGAGGTCGGTACCGTTTCCTTTCACCTTAGGATGTGGGTCCACTGGACTCTTCAGTCCAGTAGAGTGGTGCTCACCTATGGAATCGGGGAATGGGTCCCCCAACTATGTAAATGTTTCAATATTATGTATGATAACGGTGAAAATCCTTTAATTGGAGATTGAACAATGTTTTAGATCAGTATGGTTTATAAAGAGAGACACTAGGACTGAGACTCCCCTATGATATCAGGTTGTGGGTTCCCCATATCATTATTATAGTTAGAGAGAGTGCTCCCCTTTAAATCTAGGGTGCATGCCCTCTAGGATTGTTGAAAAAATGGAGTAGTAAATCCCTTATTAGACCAGGGTGTGGGTCATATATCTGTGGAGTTGGTACTCCTTTGTCGTGTCAGGGTTTGGGTCCTCTTGACGTGATGCATAGATATAGTGAGAAATCCTCCATCATGTTAGGGTTCATGTATCTATCTTCGGAGTTGAAACTCCACTGTCTTTCCAGGGTGTAGGTCCTTTATACATCTTAACTCGTAAGATTTGGTACTCCCATTTCATGTGAGAGAGTGAGTCTTATATCCTGGGGTCAATACTCCCCTATTGTGTTAGGGTGAGAGTCCACTATAGTAATCGATCTGGTAGAGTGGTACTCACCTATCATACCATAGTCTGGGTCATCTATCCATAGAGTGGTACTCTCCTGTTGCACCAGGGTGCAGGTCCTCACCTATAGAGTAGTACTCCCCCATCTCTGAGTAGTCGTAGGGAGTGGGCCCTCCAACAGAGTTAGTGCTCCCTCATCTATTGAGTACATTTATGAGGAGCATTCCCTCCACTAGTTATGCGATATTCCAAGTTAGGAGTTAGTTCTCCCTCAATTGATTGAGGTGAGACTACTCCATTCAGGAGCGATAGAGGTTTCATGGGTTGACTAGGAGATATTACTCCCTCGATTGTAGGGAACTGTTGAGGTGTGGGTTCCTCCATTCTCTATCTCATCAGAGAGGATACATGTGATGACTATCTTGGAGAATTTATCCCTAAATTGTATGTAGTTGTGATAGTTAGGCCTCTCCACTTGGGTTATTTTAGCCTTGTGTAGGGCACAAGTTATTGATGAAAGGAAATCAGGTTATAAGCACTAGAGTTAGACCTAGTGTGTTGTTATTGATGAATCATATCTCTCAGATGGGTTCCATCTAGGATGGATAATCTTTCAGAGTGTGTTCTCCTAGTTTTGTGTTACCATCAAACCTTAAGTAGAATCTTGCCGCTGGCTATGAGGTCAGAACATCATGAGACTTGGATTCTGAGACAAGTATATCTGGGTATTTTCTGGGAGTCCTTGTAGCGTTGTAATGTTTTTGGGTTGAAACTGCTTTTGGATTGAGCTGACGTTCATGTTTATCTGAGGATGGTTTGAGATAGAGTTTCTCTCTCGATTATGTTCCCTCTGGATCAGTCGAGAAGACCTTTTAAATTTTGTTTCTCTCTTTTCTTTTGGGTTTTTGGGTTTCCTACTGAGTATTCTTATACTCACCCCTTCATGATATTTTCCTGCACATGTTGTGTCTTATACAAACCAAAAGACTTTAAACGGAGACCTTGGAGGGCCCAAGGCAGGTAGAGCTTAGTGAGAATGACAGACCAAGGTGTTTACTAGAGCTAGGCTGAGGATATTTTAGGCTGTTGCATTTGAAAAAAATCCCATCATTTTGAGCAGGTTGGAATCTTTTATAGTTTCCTTTTGGTGGACACTTGTTTTCCCTTTTTATACTTTCAGTACTTCTGTTTTACTCTATTTTGGGATAGTTTTATGAATGAATTTTAGTTTCTAGATTTTTATATCACTACAATATTTCATGGAGGTGTTTTTTGGGTGCGTGCGTATAAGTACTTAAGGAAAAAGGCCTCCAATTTGTGTGATATGCCTACTCGACACTAGTCGCTAACCCCAATCCTATTGAAAGTAGGAATGGGGAGTTACGTCTCAAACCCTATTAGGTCATGTCATGAAATTAATACATAATTGAAGGTTTTAAAAGAAAAAATAAAAAAGAAAGATCTTAGAGAAGACAATTACCGTCACTTAGAGAAACCTCCTTTGGATCACTTATTAAGGGCCCTAAGGTTGGTATTTTGGGAAGGCAAGAAACTATAGAATGTTTATAAATATTTTTTGAGGTATTTTTTAGGGCTTGGTTAATAAAAATGTCTTGAGAGGTTTAAATAAGTGAGGGGAGTGAGTTCCCTTTTATAATCGAGTATGAGTGACCTTTTGGTAAATACCAAAAACTATTCAATAATGGGAAGCCAACATAACCCAAAGTGCCTCCAAAATTGATAATTAAAGGATTTTATGGACAATATTTTCTAGGAACATCTCCATTACCAAAAAAACACTTTTTAAACATTTTTTTACTTAAATTACAAGTTTCCTAACTTTTAAAATTTTAGTTTTCACTATGGTAACTAGTCATTTTACATAGGTAATTTATCATTTAAGACTATAAATGAATTAATATAATTATATAATTTTTTTACATTGGTTATAAATATGAAATAAAATTTATAAAATAAAAATCAAATGAGTTTGGAAACTTTATTTTAATGCCAATGCATATAACATGCAAAACTCTATTTTACCCTTTACTAGGGCAACATAGATTTTACTAATTTGGGCTCAATATAATAATTATAAAAGGAGCATTGGTCTATTAATAGTATATGATTGATATTTTTAAACATATAAAAATATTTGGGTAGTGTTTGGAATTTTTTATTAATTTTAAATCATTTAATAAAATATTATTTATTATAAAATAACATTAATGTCAATTTTGACACTATTCCTTTAATTTGACTTTAAAAACACCAAGAAAAAGGTGTAATTGGAATATATTATTTGAAAAATAGTATATAAGGTTATATTTATCTCAAAAATTCATGGAATACAATAATTCATCCAATTTATATTACTTTTAATATCTTTAGTATCATTTATTTTATTTTTTTATTAATTAAATGTAACATCCCAAGTAAGTAATTAATAATATATATTTTTATCTATGTCTATTAATGAACTAGATAGTGTTTTAGAGGCTTAAAATGAAAATAAATCCAATCTTAAGCATGGAATACACTAATATTTTTAAAAGATTGTTTTACTGCCTTTTGATGGCAAACCATTTTTTAAATATATCTTTTGAAAATTTTATAATCTATGTTTGTCAAAATAAACTTATTATTTATGATTGGGACATCAAAATTTACCTTGTGTGAATTTTTGGTATTTTTCTGACAATGTTCATTTTTTAATGAATAGTGAAAATACTGCATCTTACATCAAAACTGCATTTTAATCTAATTTATTTATATGATTAGATTATCTTTTGAATTGGTTTTGAAGTGAAATTAGAATATATTTTTACCATTTAATCCAATGGTGGTCATTGGAATCAATTTCACTTTGAAATTGGACTTAAACTGGTGTCAATCTTTTGATACTTATTGTTTCATAAAAACACGCTATTTGTCATGACAGCAGGAATTAATTATTAAATTAATTAATGTGACTTATATGTTTTGAATTTTGTAAAATAGACATCATTTTTGAATTCGGAATATCAAATATAGCTTAGGGTGAATTTTTGGTAATTTTCTGAAAAACATCAATTTTTGATGAATAGTAAAACCACTAAGTGGTACTTATAAAAACTGATTTTTCCGTTTAAATGAAATTTTGCCATAATTGTGTTTTGAATTTCAAAAATCCAACATAAATGGTTGTCATTAAGAAGTAAAATGTGGTTCAATGAGATTATAATTTTTTTTTGGTGAATAGTAACTTATTAAGTTTTTAATCGTGATTAGTGGTAATTAGTGTAATTTAAGGTAAAAATAATGATTTAATAAAATGAGATGAGCTTGAAACACGTCCTACCCTCATTGGTTGTGTCATGGCCGACCAAGAAAAGCCATGAGTCAACTTGGGGACCCCATAGAGCCACTTTGGTTGGGAAATTACATAAATAACTTTTTATTTAATGTAAAAGTAAAAATGACACAAACATCATATGTTTTACGAAAACAATTTTTACATGGGGTTATAAAGATCCGATTTTTGATTATAAATATTCATTGGAAAGCTAAGAATATTTCCTACATCATAGTATTTTTTTATAATTTTTAGACTTTAAATAAATTAAATTATTTATGATATCATGATGATGCAGCGATGACCTCATTATTTAAAGATTTAAATAAAATGGAAAGATAATGTAATATCTAAAACCTACACATGTCCAAAACCTATTGGATGGGTAGCTTTCAAAACCTTATCACCTTATCCTCTAATTATATCAATGTGGGACCATTTAAATCCGAAACTCTTTTTCAAATAAAGTAATATTTTCTTTACTTTCCAAGAGTGCCCCTCCTCTCCTCTTATAAAAGGCCCCCACCTCTACCTCATTTCACACACTCCCAAAGCCTTTGGCTCGGCCAAACCCTGCCCATTTACTCTCTACACATCCCTCTCCTCATCCTAGAGGATTCCCTCTGGGCATAATTCTTTCAAAGGAAGCCTTTAGGCTCAAATCAAAAGGAGTTACACTTTTAGAGGTAATTCATTCTCTCATGTTCATTTGTTTTATTTTGCTTCTACAACCCCCTAACCTCTCTTTATTTACTTATTTTGTAACAAAACCAGTATCTTCAATATACTAGGATGTTGTTATAAGATTTATTCGTGCTAAACTCTCACACAACTACATCAAATGGTTAAAGAACATACGGTTTCCGTGGATGGAGAAATTCTGCCTCCCGAAACGATGATTGTTCAATTCTCATTTAACACCTTAAAAGGTGGTCATTATGATGTCACTATTTTTATATATGATATATAATATGTTTATTCTTTCCTTAAGCTTCTGTATTTTTCATTTATGGCATACCACTATTGTTTCCATTATGGGTAAACACGATATCTTCATTTTAGGAAGTGCGGACTACCGCCCCCTGAAAGTGATTTGATTCGTTAATACCATATGTGGGATGCGTAAAGGATAAAGTTAATGATATTATATATGTTATTATACTGGAATTATAATATACTCTTATATCATTATGATTCCACACCAGAAAATACGAAATAGAAATGGAAGTAGCGTTCATGCGTACGTACGGCTTACCATCTCCATGAACGGTGCATTTCATTTCTTACCTCTAAATGTGATGTAATATTATAAATACATGTATATGCTGAATATATGATATATATTTTATCCAAATAATTAATATCATTCTGGATATAACGAACCTTTGACCAAATTAACAACATGTAAGTGTAAGAAGTCTATTTTTGACTTAAGAACCAAATACCGACAAAATGAACATTATTAACTTAAATGATTACATGATGTTCATAACATGGTATAAAAGGAATAATGACCTTGAAAAAGGTTCTTAAGCAAGTAGAGATTAACTCAAGTTTATTATTCAGGAGATTAAAGAACAGTCGGGTCAAGTCGGATATGAGGTATGGGACTTCGTCTCAATCTCCTTTCATTGAGGCATATTTTGTTTTATACACAACCTTCTTTTATACGGTGTATAAACCCCTTTGACTTTTACGTTTATCCAAAAGGAATTTTTTTTATATGAAGCGTTTTACTAAATGACAAAATGGAATGTTTTTGTCATACGTATGCGGCGACAACGACTTCTCCGCCATCGTGACTGTTATTTGAGTTTCAGCTTCCTCTACAAGCCATACCTTCTTTTTAAAAGAAAAATAAATACCATGTTTTAATTTTCTTTTATTTTGGTATCGAAAATGGTTTTCATAATGTTTTTATATCAATGTGTTGTATTGATATCTTGTGATTGAAAGGTGGGAATTTTATGTTTCCTTTATGCATGTTTTATGTGATATGATTATGTTGAGGTTCTTGGGCATTATTATGAAAACGGGTGGTTCCGTGATAAACTAAGGGCGGGTGAGCCCGATATAGCTCTCCAATGCATTGGGTAATGCGAAGGAGTGAAACGTTAAGGTTTCTCCGAAGAGATTTTGGGAATATACTGTGATGGTTATTCCAAACGTAACCAAGAGGATTACTCCCTACGTAAGAATGTTATGAATGCCTCAAGTTACCTTTATGTCTTATGATTTATATGATTTATTCATGATTTGATGAGGTATGTCAAAGTGCTTATGTTTTATGGGTAAAGTATGATCTCATCCTTATGTATATATGTACCCATATTTCCTTTCCATATTTTTATATCCCTTACTGAGCTTTTTATGCTCATCCCATGTTTTTTTGAAATGTTTTTCACAGGTCAAGGGAAAGGTACATGATATGATGATAGTGTCAAGGAAGTGTCAAGAAAGAATCCATGTTTATTTTAAATATGTTTCCATTGATGGGAATGAAGAATACTATCTTTATATAACCACTTTGTTTATATGTGGAATGTAATGCAAGTTTTATGATCTAATTCTCTAAAACTCTAAACCTGAAAAGATCCTCAACGTGTAATCTTGTGATAACTCAAGATTAAGTAAGTTTTAAGGCTGGGGCCTTATATTAAATAATTACTACATTAGCATTACTTAAGTATTTAAAGTAATTATATGATTTATAAAAATTAAAAATAAATTATAATAATTAAATTAATTTCATTATTATCATAATTAAAATAAATATTATTTCACATTTTTCCCTATACAACCATGTAATTGAAATTTAAAATCAAGAGGGTGACATTTTGTCTTTTTCTTTACTTAAATTATCATATTGGTCAATTTCAGGGAAAAGTATCCCAATATCATATAGAAATTGATACTAAGGTAAAAAAAGTCGAAATATGGCTATAAAATAAAAATTTTACAAGTTTATAGGTCATTTTAAACCTTACCATTTTAGATTAAACTACTGGTAAAATAGTTTTAACCATAATCATGGAAATTAAATTTTTTACTCTTTTAACTATTAATTTTATCCAAAAATTAATTTGAAATTAAAATATAAAATTAATTATTATGATTAAAAATATTTAATCCATTTTTTACTTATTCCATTTACATAATTGGTAAAATTTAATTTAAAATTAAACCCAGATATGCGATGGAAAAATAAATTTCCAAAGAGGAAATTCTCATTAGTATAGAATGTTTTAATATCGAAAATCAAAATAAATTTTATAAAAATGTCATAAACTGTATTAATTATAATAAAATTATAATAATATTAATTTTAGTATAATTTCAAATACAAATGGAACTTTAATATGCATTAAATGAAAATATTTTTTTAATAAAACCCGTTATTTTTCACTATTCATAAAAAATTGATCTGTTCAGAAAATCCTCAAAAATTTACTCTGATATAATTTTGACTTGAATATTTAAAAAATTAAGTTAAATTTTAAAATATAGTTTCTAAAAGTGGAAAAATATTAATATTAAAGTATTGGTGCAAAGCATGGTGAGATTACGTTTTAGAAAAATACAGTTTTCAAAAAATGTTTCTTTTTTATTTAAAATGAATTTTATTTATTTATAATTTATATATAACCATTTAATTTATTTTATACATGTGTAAATAATATAATTTTCATAATTTTAGTACCTATTTATACCCTCTAATTCAACTACTAGTTTATAATGATATACTACATTACAGTTCATTTAGACCCATGGTTGTGTATATCACAAGCTATCAAAGAGAGTAAATTTAACGAAATATATTTCTTAGGTTTATAACAAATAAAATTTTATTATTTTAAAATTCAAGGGTGTTACACATATTCCCAACAATAGGACACCTATCAAAATCACTCTAGGTGGTAAAAACCACTTGAAACTCCCACATATTTTCTCCATGAATTTCATTACCACGGTCCTCCATAAATGATTCATGCTAAAAAGTTTCTCAAATTTTTAATGTGAATTAATCCACAATTAATTCACCTTATTAATGTTGAAAACTATTTCCCATTAGGTCGGAATCATGGCCTAAAATCAAGACACATGATGTATGAACCAATTAAGAATCATTTAAGTATCACCATAACCATTTCTCACAAAATTTATGAATCACCTATCAACATAAACTTCAACATAGAGTGGAGACAAACTTTTTTCTATTTTGAATCCAAAACATTGGGCACTAAAATAGGGCCACATGCCACTGTGAATTTTTTCTTGAAGCTTCACCTATTGACTATGAATTCCAATGAACACCACCACACCTATAATGGACTTCTTCATATTGTACATGGATCCTTTAGGACCACTATAACTTGATCTATCACATGGTTCATATTGTGTTAGCATTATTTTAACAATGTGTCTTCTATACAACACTTTACTTTGAATATGACCATAACTATAATCATTTTTGGCCTTCCCTATTTTTCATATGCACTTCTCCATTGCACCATGATCATAATTACAACTTGGTGTAATATCTTTACTCATTTTTTCACTCATCACAAAATGAAAAAATGACCAGATTAGTCTTATTAATTTTTCATAGGTTATTTATAATTCCACCATAGGGAGCACTATTACATAGTCCCTTTCCAACTATTAGTGTGGGTAATTTCCTTCTCCACTAAAATCTACGCTAAGGAATGGTTAAATTGGAAACCTCCTTTGAAACCAGTACCAAGACCACCACCATGGCATGGCCTTATTTGGTTTGATATGTTACACTCTTGTGAAACACTATTACATTTTATTATCTTCTAGATTAACTTCATACTTCATTTCTTCCTTATTGTTGATAATATATCCAAAACAAAAAACTTCAAGATTACTTTTCTACAAATAAAATCATAAATAAATCTATCTCATTTCTAAAAATCCTCAAAGAATCATCTTAACCTTATTTTTCTTAATCATGACCATCTTCCTTACTGTCAACATCCATATTATCAATAAACATATTCTCAAAAAATCTAATAGAATCCTTTTGGATTCATAACAATCTTCCACTTTTGGATTTTTTTTAAAATATCTAACATGTCAAATTATAACAAATTCATATTATAGAAAAATATAATCCATAATATTTTTCAAAAAACAAAACCTAAAAATACTTAAGAGGAGATTTTTTCTAACAACCCAAATCACTTTCTGACCACCACAAACTAGAAATAAGCACCTGAGTATCAACACACAAAACCTTGGGAATGATTTTACCTTGAAAAAAAAACTCAATACAACATGTCTCATGTATAACGAGATAAATATAAAAAATTAGAGTACATAATTGAAGAAAAAGTACATAAACATGAGATATAAAAAAAAAATATAGAAGGCTATACCTGAAAACTAAACAAGTCCAAGTCCATAACCAAGTCTCCAAGTGACTATATATGACCACCATCCCAAACAATCATGAATAATAATGAACCAAGATAAGAAATTAAGATACATGATACACTTACCTTTACCTATATCCTATAATACTAATTCTACATATTCCCAATGACATATATAGGGTATGAGGAATACACCATATAGGATACCACTATGAATCTATATAATGTATTTCACTATACAACCATTAGTTCAAGCTTAAAAAAACAAGTTCTAAAAATAATTTCATTTGAAAACATTTCTCATAAAACATAATTTGGTTTTACTTTTAAATAATCAATAATGAAATCCAAAATAATATGGAAATAAACATGAATGAAAACATATAGGGACTTTGGTCCATAAAAATATTCACACGATTTGGGCCTTCGGGCCACTGGTTTGGGCCTACGAGCCTCAGGGCCTTCGGTTCATCAAAGGCCTTCGGTCCTCAGGGCCTTCAGGCCACCAAGACCATAGAGTAGGAAAAATCACATAGAATAGGCCCTAGAAGAGGATTAATGAAAATAGTAGCAGTCACCAGAGCATAGATAATAAGATTGGAAGAATGAGAGGGAATGGAAACCGCCATCGGGACCAGGCACTGTTCAACTTTTTACAGGGCAATGTTAGCCAATCAGCTATGCAAGGTGGGGAGATAAGGTGATCAAATGAGGTAGAAGCTAGGGAGGGGTAGTTCTAGTGGGTTGGGACTACAGGTCATGTAATGGGAATACTGTGATTCTGGGCCTTCAGGTCGTGTTGGGCCTTGTTCCTTGGGCCTATGGGTCGTGTAATGGTTCCCCTTCGACCCAAAAAAGGGGGATTATCCATAATAAAATAAAAAATAAGTCTTTTGGTCCATTCAAAGAAAAAATATAGGGAATCAGACATATTTAACATTTTCAACAAAATCCAAAGTGGGGGACTGTTAAGAATCCAAAAGGATTAAGCTAGATTTTTTAAAATATGTGAGGTCATGGTGATGCTTGGGTAATTTTTAACAATAAGACTGATTTCTTATTGATTTGATTTGTTGACAAGGAATCTTGAATGTTATTGTGATGAATACATTATATACAAAAAGATAATGCTGTCTAGTGAAAATATGGAAGTGTGATGGTATTATTTAAGGAGCCTATATAGTTAAGAAAAAGGGACAAATAAGTGTTGGAGGAATCTTAGAGAAATTAAAAGGAGGATCATGATATAACACAAGACATGTTGTTATGTCGTGTTAAGGTTTCCCAATTTGGTTAAGGCTATTCCCTACTTAGTGGGCATGGAGAAGGTGAAGAAGGAACTAGGTGTGACCATGCCCATAATATTGGGTGTTTTGAGAAGTAATTTTCTATCATGGGAAACTAGAAAGGGACCATGACTTAGTAGTCCACATTTTTTTAATTATATAGAACATATATAAAACAATCAATACTAATATGGTCATAGTGAATGTCGTGGTGCATTCAAAATGGGCCAATATGTGATGGACCATGCCATAGATCAAGGCATGGTGGAATGAGGTTGATCCCTTCAAAACACGTGGAGGCCAACTATGGGTATGGTGGTCACCTTATGTTGGCCGTTTTGGATTTTAACTCCACATGATTATAATGAACACCAATAAACCCCACCACATCAATAGTGGGCTTCCCCATGTTTCCCAGGGATCCTCCTAAGCCACCACTCATTACTATATGAAATGGTCCATTATGTGGTGGAAATTTTTGAACTCACTAGTACATTCAATATAACCATATTGTATTTGACCATTTTACACAAGTTCGCTATAATTATAAAATTGGGACCACTACAGTGTGGTCCCTTTCTAGTTTCTTGTGTTGGGAAATTCCTTCTCAACACTCCCTATACTGTGGGTGTAGATGCACCTAGTTCCTTATTCACCTTTTATAACACCCCAAGACTTTAAAATATTTTTATTTTAGAATAATTTTTTTGATATATTGAAATGCATGAAACAACGAGGTTAGATTACATTACACACAACAATTAATTTATTCAATGCCTTGCATTCTACATAAGGCCGAGTTTTACCGAACAACAATATATTATTAAAATATTATTATATAATAGGATATAAACTAGCCATTAAACTAGTGGTTATGAATAGTTTTAATTAACTTATAAATATATGAGTTAATTAATTGTTTACCAATTAATTAGAAATTAATATATAAACCAATTGAATATAAAGAAAATGTTTTTATAGAAAAACTATTTTTATTTGTAAAAGGAATTTTACATTAATAAATTCAATTAATTACACTTAGTGAATGATTTTAATGATATTTATATATTATATATTTTATATCCAATAAAATATTTTTTACATTCAACTAATATATTTTATAGAAATAAGATAAGAAAAACCTCAATATTACGCATAAAATGCAATATTTTTATAAAGGTAGTTTTCCACCTTTTAATGGAACACCTATTTTAAATATAAATTTTGACACTTTAATAAAATTTTTATGTAAAAATAAACTTCATTTTTTTAAGTGGAATTTAAAAATTTAGTTATGGTTAATTTGTGATATTTTTCTGAGAAGTTTAATTTTTTGATGAATAGTTAAAAACACTAGATTTTAATTGAAAACTCACTTTTAATCTCAATAATTTATAATCTTAAATTATATTTTAAATTGGTTTTAAAGTAAAATGAGATACAATATACATCCATTAATACAATTTAGGTTATTGGAGTCAATTTTACAATGAAATTGGATATAAAAACATCTCAAACTTTTAAAAATTTTCACTTTAAAAACCTACTTCTCATCCCGTTTGTGAGATTAAATTTAAATTAATTTCTGCCACTTATGTGATTGGAATTTGAAAAAATGGATTATATATTTCTAATACACATATATTTTAATGTATATTAAGGTAAAATTAGTTTTTGACCAAAAATATTAGTGAATGTAGTTAACATTAATTATAGTGATTAAGGAAAAATTAAGCATAAGAAGGGACTAAATCTTAAACTTAAGGGCCAAAATAACCTAGAAACATGTAAAAAAACTATTTTATGGCCATATTTGACTATATACTCCATTTTTTATACTATTTATCATTATTTTAGGGACATTATATAAGGGATACCTCTCAATAGTGTTCCCCTTTTTTATATTTACATGAATGTCACTCCTCCACTACTATAAAAAGGCACTCACCCCTACCACTTATTCACTACTTTAAAGAAATTTTGTACCATAAAAACCTAACCAAATAGCTCCCAAACATCCCTAAAATTATTATAGAAGCCTCAATTTGGGCATAAATCTAACCAAAAAATTATTTTTGTATAAACAAAAATGAGTTACCTGAATGAGAGGTAACGTTCTTCAATGATCACTTTGGTTTCATTTATTTATCCACCCATTAAATTATTTATATATATATTTATTAAACAATAAAATAAGTATGATAATTATAATTATATGTTGTTATTATAATATTTATACCTAAAAGTTTACAATCATCCATCAAATGAGATATACAATTATCATTCATGTGTACGATGGACTACCGCCTCACGAACCAATGTCATTTGTTCTTCCATTTACCACCATTAAAGTTTGTAAATATTGACAGACTTATAGTTTATATATGATATATATGATATTTATAATTTAATTATGCTTATTTAATTCTTATATTACACATTCCTTTAGGCATTATATTTTTTGGGGATATGATAACATCATCTGTGGATGTGTGGACAACTACCTCCTCAAAACAATGTGATTTGTTCACAATATACATGGAATGCATTTAGGATAGTTTTAATAAAAATATGTGATATATATGAAATAAATAGGATAATTTAATTATATAATATATATATATATATATAGACACACACACACACATCATTTACTTTTCATTCTTTTAAATACGATAAGGAAATCGAAGTAGCGTTCATGCATACGTACGACCTGCCATCTTCATGAAGGATGCTTTTCATTTATATCTAAATTTTTTATAGATTATTATAAATAAATATATAATGAATATATGTTATATTTAAATCATGGTTTAAATTCTTGATATTACTAAATCATGATTGGTATAAGAAGAACAAAAATAAAAAGTCAAAACATACTTGAAAAACTGGGCAATTAACACCCGAAATAGTGAAAATAATGAAAGATTGTTAACAAAAATGTAATAATATATTATAAAAAGTTAATATATGATATTAGAAATATTATTATGGTTATTTTATAAGTTATTAACACATCTAAAACCCTTATAAAAGATCTTAAAGGATGTTCACCAAAAATGAAACACAAGGTAAGGGATTTCATCTTAATTTACATTCTATTGAGGCTTATTGGTTATATTACACCAATTAAATTTAATGTGGTGTATATACTAACAATTTTTCATTTAATATCATGATATTTTCATAATTAATTGTATTTTATGTTTCAATTTGAATCATCTCACCCAATGGGTTTTGCTTGAAAATTACCAAGTGGTAAAAATTATCTTTTTAATCTCACTTTCTTTTGTGATTGTTAACTTTCCCTTGAAACAATCAATTTATTATAATAATTTCTCATTGGAAATTTAATTAAATATACACATAATTGGGTGATGGATATTTTTATTTCCTAAACCATATACCGGTTTTACTTATGATATTTACTTTGATAATTATTTTATTATCTAGGAAATATTGATAAATACATATTATTTATTAAATATAGATATTTGATAAGTCATATTATTTATTAATTGATTACTTGATATGAGAAATTATTTTTAGTTGATGTTACGAGTAGGAAACATAATTTATATATCTCCTTGATGCATCTATAGGTTCTCATGAGAAAAATCAGTTGGCCAAATTAAATGGGTTTCTACCTGTAGTTTTAAACCGTCTTGTGAAACATCTTTATAGTATTAGTTTTCATGTTACCCGGACATTAAATCCAATAATTAAGATTTTAATTCATAGATATTTTAGTTATTATTATTATTATTATTATTATCCATGATATTTTCATATGATAAAATTTATGGATTCATTTCATTCTCAGTTTGTTGATTAAATGGAATGTGTTTTAGTTATTTACCTTGCCATATTGATTATGACTTATCCAGTTATTTAAATGTAATGTGTTATTAGTTATATATGTTTCCATATTTATTTATTCTTATTACTTCATTATTTAATCAATTTTACTCACCTTTAATGATCATTTGATCTTACCCTTATTATGTTTCCTTTCCCGAGGTTATGAAGATGAATCCTATGAATGAGTTTCAAGGATGTTGTGCTTTTACTTATGTTATGATTTATTTTATCTTCCCAATATATCATGGGTATCATGTATGTAATATGGTTTTCTAAAACTTCTAAAAATTTATGTCATTCTGTATTTGATTTATTATAATTATTCCAATGTAATAATGTAATGCACAGACTATGGGATTTTGCGGGTCAGGCGTTATAATTAGTATCAGAGGAAGTTTAGTATCAAACATAGAAACTAGATTTAGAAAACATAGATTATGGAACATAAATATAAGATAGAATTTGAGTATAATTATATATTTATTTCCTATAATTTTGGTAAGGTAGAGATTGTTTGGGTATTCCTAGCAATACATCTATGTCTAGATACTACAAGTTGGAATGGTTCTAGCACATTTATTCCTATGGGTAACAACTCCAAAAATGTGTTTCAGGCCTGACTCGTGCATAACCTGGAGCATACAACATGCCTTACTATTCACCAAGTTTGACACTCCCAATAGATATGCTTAGGATAATTCAGGTTTTCTTTACAAACCATTATGAAGGATTTGAAAGTAAAGATAACCCCAAATAAACCATGTTTGTTTTTATGAGATTAGTTATGGATTATTTTAAATTTATTATAAAGTTTTCACTTGTTTTGGGATTATAAATTATCTTACATAATGTTATGATCAGATCTGATATGTGACATTATTTTTAAATGGTTCCTAGAAGGAAGAATGGTATCTATACTCATGGAAAAATGTTGAGGTTTCCCTACTAAGAAAGATGATATAGCTGGTACTAGAACTAAGAAATTAATGGATATAGTATGAAAACTTAATCAGGTTATGACACATAACCTTTCCCGGATGGAGAAACCTATTACAAAATGAGATTATTATATTTATGATCACTTTATATGACAAATTTCCATATCATTTAGTGGTATTACTAATCCAATATAAGATGAGAAATGGATTAAGTCCTTGGATAATATATTGATGGCATTTGTATGTGGTGAAAAGGAAAGGTTTACACTCATAGTGTGTTGTCTAAATATCTATGCAGATCAATGGTTGTCATTGATCTAGAATTTTAGGGAGGAATAAAAAATAGAACTCATGGAATGGAATCTTTTATGGAGAAATTATTTGACAAATACATCCCTCATGATCAAAAAATTGAGATGAAGAGGAAGTTACTTATAGTAAATAAAAAGGAAGAAGAGAGTGTTTCATATTATGAATCTCCCTTTAAATGGTTGGATTGGTATGTTATGAAGTAAATAAAAATCAAGGAGTGAAAATTGAACACTTATTTGAAGGTCTTAATCCAAATCTCTCAAGATAAATGGTTTCTCAGATATTTTTATCATATGATGAAATAGTTTTTTGTACTGTCAAGATAGAGAAAAAATTATCCAAGTCTTATGGATTCAAAATAAAGAAAGATAAGAAGATTAAAGAAGGGAAAATAATATATAAATGAAATAAGGGAAAGAAAGATTTTGCGACATGTGATAACTTTAGAAAAAATAACCCTAGAAAATGATTGAAAGGATTGAGAGTTTGTTATAAGTTAAGAGAAAAGGGTCACCTGGAAAAATAATGCAAAGGGAAGAAGGAAAATTTTTCTATTAAGTGTTACAATTTTAAGGAGATGGGGCACTATGAAAATGAATTTCCAAAGAATCAAAAGAATATATCTCAAAAGAAGATAAGGTATCAAGTTCAAGTATATGTTTTTGACAAGACCGAAGTGGAAACAATTAATTTTCTCCTATATTTGGATCCTTGAATAAATTTTTAAGAGTATGTTATTAATGATATCCTAGTTATATGAATTATGAAATATATAATTATTTTAATACATTTATAATTCATTAAGTATTTGAGGGAATATGATAAACGGAACAATGAAAAGTGATTCAGTATAAAGTTAAAACTTTTTGGAAAACATATGGTAAACAAAATGATAACCCTTAATATGTTCCTATTATCGAGACAATGATGTTTGGATAAAGAGATAATTTATATGGATAAAAAAATTTGATACTACTAACTTACTTGGAACTGATTCTAAAGTTTTGATCCATAATAATTGGAAGGGTCATAAGGTTGACCATTTATGAAATGGTTTATGTTTAAATTTGGATGGTGTTTTATATATTATTTTATTAATTCACCATATAATGGAACTTGTGCTTAGAAAAGATGTAGAAATAGTTAAAGGAATGACCAAAGGATAAGACTATGCTTATTGAAATGTATCAAGTATGTGTATTTACTAACATTCTTAGAGAATCAAAGAATTACTAAAATATAGTAAAAATGGTCTTGAAACAAATTTTTTTTCCTATTATAATCATTTTTAATGATATCAATGACCTTTATTCACACCTATGGTTTATGGTTTTGTGGTCAATAACTTTCTCATGAACATGTTCTCTATCACTCTCCATAAAAAATAGATAGTAATATTTCTCTTCCATATCCATGTTTTCACTAATGTTATCCTCTTAAAAATCCTATTTCTATGGTGATCTTCACATTTCGTTTTACCTCTTGTTAAGAATATGTGTTATTAACCCTATTTATGATGTGGATTTTTCAACAACAATTTATTTTCAAATATCAATTCTTTGATTACCAAGATAAAGTTTGAATTTCAAGGACACAATTAAATTAAGGTGGGGAGAATATAACTCCACTAGAATTTACAATATTTCCTTTTAGAACAATTTTTTTGATATCTTGAAATACACACAACACCGAGGTTATATTATGTTACATGCAACAATGACTTTCTTTAATGGCTTGCATTACATCAAGACCATGTTTTACCGAACAACAATATATTATTAAATTATTTTTATATAATAAGATATAACATATCCATTAAATTGGAAATTATGAATAATATTAACTAAATTATAAATATAAGTTTGAGTTAATTGGTTACCAATTAATTATAAGTTAATATAGAAACCAATTGAACATAATGGAAATGTTTTATAAAAAACTTTTTATTTTTATGAACAGAAGGAGTTTTATCTTAATAAATTATATTAATTACTTTTAATGGAAGATTTTAATAAAATTAATATATTATATATTCAATAAAAATATTTTTGACATTAATTCAATAGATTTTATAGACATAAGATAAGAAAAAACCCAATATTACACATATAAAGCTATATTTTATAAAGGCAGTTTTCCCCCTTTAGTAGAATACCTATTTTAAATATAAATTTTGAAACTTTTATAAATTTTATATGACAAAATAAAATTAATTTTTTAAATATTAACATGAAAATTAGGTTAGGGTTAATTTTTGGTATTTTTTTTGAGAATTTTAATTTTTTTATGAATAGTGAAAAATACTGGATTTTAATTGAAAACAGAATTTTTATATTAGTCATTTATAAGGTTAAATTATGTTTTAAATTTGTTTTAAAGTAAAATTATATCAATTATACATAAAATAAAATAATATAATTTATTTTAATGAATTTAAAATTGAAATTAAACATCTCAAAATTTTGAACATTTTTACTTTACAAACGCGCTTTCTTATCCTTTCTGTAGGATTAAATTTAAATTAATTTTTGAAACTTATGTGATTTGAATTCAGAAAATGAATTCCAAATTTTTAATCAACTTAATTTATAATTTCTACTAAGGTTGAATTAGTGTTTTACCAAAAATATTAGTGAAGGAAGTTATAATTAATTATAGTGATTATGGTAAAATTAAGCTTAACAAGAAACTAAACCTTAAAATTAAGGTCCTTAATGATCTAGAAAAATGTCTAAAACCTATTTAATGTCCATATTTATAAAAAATACTCCATTTTTTATAATTTGGATCATTATTTAAGTCACATTATGTAAGGGAGACCTCTCAATAGTGTTTATCTTTTTATATTTATAAGAATGTCACTCATCCTCCACTATAAAAAACACCCACCCTTCCCAATTATTGACACCTTTAAAGCCATCTATCTCATTAAAATAATACCAAAATAGAACCCAAAAATCACTATCCTCATCCTATTATCCTAAATATTTTCATAAATCCAACCAAGGAATTATTCTGGTATAAACCAAAAGAAGTTAACTGACTACGAGGTAACGTTCTTCAATGACCAAGTTTGTTTCATTTCATTCTACACCCCTTCAATTATATATATTTATTGATTATATAATAACATAAGTATCCTAAATATATTTATATGTTGTTATTATAAGATTTATACCTACACTTTTACACACACCCATCAAATGGGACAGTCAATCATTATTCATGTGTACGGAGGACTACCGCCTCACGAACCGATGACGTTCGTTCTTCCATTTAATTCATTTAATGGTTGGAAATAATGATGAATTTATAGTTTACATAATATATATATATATATATATATTATATTTATAATTTATTTATTCTTATTTAATTCTTATATAACACATACCTTCATGCATTACATTTTTTGGGGATACAATAACATCGTTTATGGGCGTGTGGAATACCACCTCCTCAAAGTGATGTGATTCATTCATGTTATACATGGAATTTATTAAGGATGATTTTAATAAAAATATGCGATATATATGAAATAAATATTATATTTAAATTATAATACACACACACACACACGCACAAATATATATATCATTTACTTTTCATTATTTTAAATACGGTAAGGAAATGGAAGTAATGTTCATGCGTACGTACGTCTTACAGTCTCCATGAATAGTGCATTTCATTTATATCTTCAAAATTTATGGATTTTTATAAATAAATGTATAATTAATGTATATGATATTTATATTAAGTTTTAAATGTAGGATATTATGAAATCATGATTGATATAAGATTAATAAAAATAACAAGTCAAAACATACTTGAAAAACTAGGCAATTAACACCCCAATATTAAAAATAATGAACGATTGTTAACAAATGGGTAATAAGAGTTTATAATAAGTTAATATATGATATTATTAACATTATTATGGTTATTTTATAAGATATTAACATGTTTAAAATCCTTATATATGAGGTTAATGGATGTTCACCCAAAAGGAAATGCGGGGTAAGGGTTTTCATCTCAATTTATATTCCATTGAGACTTATTTTCTGTATTGAACCAATTAAATTTAATTTGGTGTATATAATGACCCATTTTCATTTAATATCATTATTTAATAATAATTAATTTTATTCTAAGTTGCAATTTGAATTATCTCACCTAAGGGTGTTAGCTTTAAAATTACCAAGTGTTAAAAGTTATCTTTACAATCTCACTTTCTTTTATGATTATTAACTTTACATTGAAAAAATCACTTTATTATAATGATTTTTTATCGAAAATTTCCCTAAATATCTACATTATTGGGCGATTTATATTATTATTTCCTAAAATATATACCATTTTTACATACAGTGTTTACCTTGACAGTTATTTGATTATCTGGGGAAATAATGATTAATTCGTATTCTTTATTGAATATGGATATATGATAATGAATATTGTTTATTAATCGATTAATAGATATGAGGATTTTTTTTCATGTTAGTGAAGGGTGGTTCCTAGAATTTATATATCCCCTCGATGCATTGACATGTTCTCATGAGAAAAATCATTTGGCCAAATTAAACGTGTTCTACGTGTAGTTTTAAACTATCTTGTGAATGGTCTGGATAGAATAGATTTTCATGTGACTCAAAAATGATGTCCAATAATTAAGAATTTCCTTAATATATATTTCAGTTAATATTTTTATTACCCATGATATTTTCATATGATAAAATCGGTAGATGCATTTCATTCTCAATTTATTGATTAAAAGGCACATGTTTTAGTTATTTACATTTCCATATTGATTATTCCTTATACAATTATTTAAATAGAATGCGTTCTTAGTTATTTACCTATCCATATTGATTTATTATTATTTATTAATTATTTATTTCATTTTAATTACTATTACTGAGCATTTGAGCTCACCCTTATTATGTTTTCTTTCCCGAGGTTATGAAGAGGAATCATTTGAATGAGTTTGAAGGATTCTGAGCTTTTATACATGTTATGATTTATTTTATTTTTCCAATATATTACGGGTATCATGTATGAAATATGATTTTAAAAACTACTAAACTATTTGGTCCTTCAATATTTTACTCCTTGTAATCATGAAAATGTAATAAAGTAATGAATTGGCTCAAGGATTTATAGGGTCAGGGCATTACACCTTCACCATTCCCATTGACTAGGAAATAAACTTTCCAATGTGGGGAAACTTCAAAACAACATGAAAACATTCCTTGTGTTATGAAATGTTCCTCCTTATCCTTTTCCTAATATGCATCTACAATTCTTTGTACCTTTTTTTGATTACATAAGACCCTTGTATAATACCTTCACACTTCCATATTTCCACCAGATACCATTATCTTTGTGTGGAAAATGTATCTAACACAAAAACCCTTATCATTACTTGTAAAAAAATCTAATCATCAAGAAATAAATAATATTATAGAAAATCCCCCAAGAATCACCATGAATTCCAATATTGTTAATAAATCCAACTCAATCCTTTAGGGTTCATAAACATCCCCCTTTGTATTTTTTGACAAAATTAAATACATCAACCCTTATTCGGAATGAAATTAAAGTTGATATTATTATTATTACTTCAAAAGTGGAGATTTTATTTTGAATCTTAATATCCCATTTTAATGTAATTATCACCTTTCTCTTTTTAAAATTTTCTCCCTTTGATGTATGGGAAGAAACTCCAATAAATATCAACTCCACCTTTGTTTTAAACTTCTATGAGGGATTCCTAATGGGATTAAACTCCCCCTATGTGAATGGGGCAGACTTCTTTATCTTATTTTTCACCTTTATCTTTATGCTTTGGAATCAACAACCTATTGATTATCCAAATCCTATGAAATCAAATGGAAACAATTTCTATTTAGAATTCCCAACTCCAAAAAACTCCCATAATCCAATCACCATAATAACCATAATCATTAGGAAATACATTTAGTGAGACTCCAAATTTTATCTTGTTATGTAAACAAACCCTCTAAGACTACTATGCCCAAGTTCAATGTAGGAAACAAGAGTCTTTTAAAAAATCCTCAATGATTTCCATGTCATTCATGAAAATCAAAGAAACCTCATAACATCATTGATTTTTTTCACTTCTCCACTAAATCTATGATCTCCAAAATAAAATCACACCAAACCATTAATATAAAAATATTAAATCATTTTTCATGGGGATTATACCACTTGTAGAAGTAATTAATAATTTTTTTTTAAATTTAAAAAAATGATACCACTTATACTCCTTGCCTTTTTATTCTTCACAGGCTTAAAAAAAATCAATAATGAGGATTAAAAACCTTTAAATTTTATCACAACTCCCTCTAAGTATTCAACTCTTGACACTAATGGATGTAGAAAAATTTATAGAAACCACTCATGGGAATAACTATATTATCTTAGTAGCCTTTGGATATCCTAAAATTCATCAAATTATACCAAAAACCAAACCACTTATTATAAAAAAAGAAATATGTGAATATAAAATTCATGCTATTGCTTCCCACTTTAATGTGATTTTCTATCACAATTACCCCATGGATTGTATATCCCCCTTAATTATTCACATATTTTTATAAATGGTTATAAACAATAAAGCATATAGGGAGATGGAAACCTCAATATTCCTCAAGTTAGGGATGACGGTGAGTCACTAAGGACCACCATTTATCCCTTTTCTTTCACTTTAGAATCCATATTAAGATCTAAACTTGATTCGATGGAATCCGACCCACTGTCATATTCTTTGGGTTTGATATCTTTCACAAAACTCAACTATATTTCTTACATAGGTTCATCACTAACAGTTTCTTTCTTTATAATTGGTAAATTTATCTTTCTCTAAACCTTATTGAAATTGTAACTATCCCTTGAATAATTGTAAGGTTTTAAAATACTTACATTTATTTGGGATGGATTTTTGTCATGGGCCTTCATGGTTTGATCAAGTTATATATTCTCTTTCTCCCAAGAACTTTTCTTATCTCTCTAGGATGTTCCAGGTTTAGGGATAATTTTGGAGATTTTCTTTACCTTATATTTAAAAAAATATTCTTCTTCATGTGGTATTTGAAATCTATTTCTCAAAGGAATTATTTTACCATTTCATTAATACTGATACTTTCCTTTAATACCTACTTAATATCATATGAAACTTCTACTTGGGACATTTTTTAAGAGAAATAATTATTGGTATATGAACCATAATTATTTTTTTTATGCTAGGTGACAAATTATTTTATTTTTCCCACCAACTTCACAACATTTGATATATTCATATTCCTCAACAAAAAAACTGAAGGTACATCCATTAATGTCTACATCTTGTGGGGAAAGTTTTAAGTCCACTCCTAGTACTTTAATAATAATCACCTTTCTTTAGAATATTCATAGATCACTTCTTCTCATGCCTCAATAGTGTTACTTCATAGACAAAACTAGATTTAATCATAGAGTATGGCCTTTTTAACATGAAAATATTTTCATATATCTCCTCATAGATGAAATAATTATTCTTTATTTCATCATCACCCACTATTATTTTACCAAACAAAAAATATAAATCATTCTTGAGTTTATACTTACCCTTAGAATCTAACAGGTTCTTGGCCAAATTTAATTCTTCTTCTAACAACTGGATATTCTTTCTCCTTGTTTCAAGTTGAATATTAAATTCTTCCTTGATATTATTCCCACCATACATCTCTTCTTCCAAGGTTTAGTAGAGATTATCTATAATGTTTCTCTTCTCTTTCATTTTATATTTCATTTGATTAGTATATTTTTTAGTAATACCTTCTCTTTTCTATCCTTATTTTCACCTCAACCACTTTATCCATATAACCGTCCAACTCATCCTTATTTTCATTCAATTTATGAACCTATTTTGAGTTTAGGCTCTCTTTTTTTAATTCTCTTTGATTTGTTCCACCATTATGGATGTCATCTTCACCTCTTCTATATTGGAATCATTTCTATCATTGAGGTTAATTTAAAATTCAACAATACTTTTATGTTTTAATCTCATATTTTATAATTTAATTTCTAGAACGTTGATCCTAATATCTACAGACTTTCTATCCTCCATAATTCTCAAACTTTCTTTCCTTAATTGATGGTCCAATTTTTTTGATAAATGGGAAATTAACCTTCTTGGATTACTTGATATATCCTCATCATATAATGTTCTAACATAACTTAGTATACATGGTTCATGAACTATTCTAGCAACATCATTATTATTGAGTGTTTCCTTCAAACACATAATGTTTTGATAATTACTAAACTTTATTTGTTTTTTTTCCTTTAAATTATGTAACTAATTTTTTTATCACATTTATTGATTAAATTATGCTTCACTTGGATATTTATTTGATAAAAATATCTTTATATTTCATGTTTTGATTTTTCATAACATATTATACAAGTTTCACAAGGATTTATTAGGATAAATACATTAGTTGGGACCTTTAAATATTATTTATATGTTGTTTTATAGTGTTTCATAAAGGTATAACTAAGTTTCTATGTGTTAAGTAAGGCTAAGTGTTGTTTTATAGCATTGTGTAATCGTAACCCTTAGATTCCATGGGTTATATAAGGATAAGTGTTGTTTTTATAGAGTTGTTTAAAGGTAACACATGAATTATAAATCTCATGTAAAGGTAAATACTTCAGGTTGTTTCACGTAAGATTACCTCCCTACTCATGTAAAGGTAAATCTCTCAGGTTGTTTCATGAAAGGGTACTTCCTTACTAATGTAAAGATCAACATAACTTACGTAAGGGCACTAAAACATTTCTAATACATATATAAGGGTAACTTGAGTCTCACGTAAACGTAAAAAAAGTTCTCCAAAAACTATGTAAGGGTACTAAGACATGTAATTGTAAAACTCTATCATCCTTAAGAAGTTGGTATGTCTCACTTTAGGGTAGTGAAAATATGGTTAGATTGAAAAATTTGACTACATGAATTGTTTTTATTACATTCATCTATGTAAATAGATTCGATTACATGGATATTTCCCTTACATGGTAAAATTCAGCTATGTTAATAGTTTCACCAATGTGGTAAAATATGGCTACGTGAATATTTTTTCTTATGTGGAAAAATTTGGATATGTGAAAATCCTTTACGTATTCATATTTACCTATGTATTTATTCCAGTCTCTAATGGATGTTCTAAATATGGAATTATGCTATGTGTTTTTGTATTACATGATATTTTCATTTACTGCAAGTTTATTATGAATATTACTAGTGTTTTATTTTTTCTACAATTAATCATTAATTATCTATAGGACATAAAAATATATTCTATGATGAGTTAAATGATAACTACATGGGATTAAGAATGTGTGGATATTCATGGTAAAATTTTAGAACTTGATATATTCAAATTCAAATAGGTTGAAATATAAAGATTCAGTCTCTTATATGATTAGAGTGTTTTTTAAGGATATTAATACTTATTATTTAATAATATATTAATTATTCAAATGTATTCTAATATATAGGATTTTTTTTAAAGAGTATCGAGAAGGAACCACATGAATATTACCTTTTATTGATGAAATATTTACATGTGAATAATTATCTAGGAAATATTAACATACAACTATGATGTAGTTCATTGATGTTACATGTGTAACACTTACCTTAAGAAACAGAAATATACAAAAATATTCAAATTTTAAAGTTGTTGTGCGTGATGAAACTCAATATATAGAGTTGAATGAACTAGTGAAAGAGAATGAAATTTTTAGGATACAATAATTTTGAAGTTTTGAAACTTTTCTACACTTTATATGATCACTATATGTAATGCCCTGACCCCAGTTACCCAGATTTAGTGCATTATTACATAAAATTGGAATTATTACAAGGAATCATGTCCCGAAAGACCGATCAGTTTAGCAGTCTTGGAAAACAGATTACATACATTAACATTACATTACAATTTCAAACATAAAACATAGCATAAATAGTTCTTTGAGAATTCCGTTATTCCCTTTAGCTTAACCCTTCATATTAATCATAATACACTTCTTGGAATCTTGGGAAAAAAATAGAAAGGGGTGAGCTCAAATGCTCAGTAAGGGCAAGCAATACAGCGGAAGATAATATAAATATTAAGCATGGTGAATAATTGAAACCACATGCCTTTACCAATAATAAACATGAATACTTTTATGGAAGGAATATGGGATGAGTAAATAATACCATAATAAAACATAATAATTGGTATTATACTAGTTGAATGACCACATGAACCATCAAAATTATTTTCATAAAGAGGGAATATATAATGCTAGACATTCTAAAACATTTTGTCAAGGCCTCAACCAAGACGTCTAAAAATGATTAAGGCCTTGGCCAAAACTATATATCAAATTGGGAAAGGACCTCGACCAATTCCATGACTAGTTATATCATGAGACCTACCGATGCATCGAGGAGCTATAGCGGGCTCCACCCGTCACTTACTATGTCCAATACATTCCTCATAGGAAAAGGTTGAAACATAACATAAACATTCATATTAGAACTAGAATACGAAATATTAATACTTTAACCATAAACCATGAATGGTATAAAAATAGAACATCCACATTCAAACATATCATAACTCAATCAATAAAATATAGAATATTGTATTATAATAAATCAACCTCAATACAAAATAATTTCCTGTAAAGGATGCTGACATAGTTGAAAATGATGAGTAAAACTTTTTGAGAGAAATATCCTTTTTGTAAAATCATTTAAAAGTAACACATTTATAAAGGAAGTAATTTAAAATAGATTTTTGAATCAAAGTGTCCCATACCACTTTGAAACTTTTGAAAATAATTATTATTTCAAAACATTCATGTCCATATAAATAAATCCTTAAAATCATTTTGAAAACATGGACATTAATTAAAAATATTTAGAAAGATAAATATTTAAAACATTTAAAATTATGATCTTGATAAAGATTAACTTTCACAAAATTTTAAAATATTCATTTTGAAATCATTTTTAAGAAAAATGGATGATAAAAATTTCCCAGTAGATACTTAAGTAAAAACATCCTCAGATAATAAAGAAATTTTGAAATTAACCCTTACCAATTGGGTAAATTACAAAACATACACCCCATGAAAGAATTATCATACAATGAATATGTAAATACACCTAAATTAAAGTGTATTACACAAATAATACAATTATGGGTAGTACATAAACCACACAAAAGGTAATAGTGGCAATATGGCATGAATCTCACGGGAATAAGGAGTGAGATGAAAACCCCTTACCTTGCACTTTCCTTTAGTCGAGGGTACGTTTAAAATCATGTCTGAAGATCATAGTATGTTTTTAAAGTATACCAGAACCATATTAATATTTATGATATCATACATGATTCATTTATTACTTTATACTACCCATTTAGTAATAATTTCCATTTTAAATTAACATTTCAGGTAATAATCGCTTTCTTTATCGTATGTGTTTTAACTGGTTACTCTTGATTGTATCAGTTAGATCAAGATTTAAGTACTTACAGAATATAAAACATTATTTATATATAATATATATTTAGAATATAAATATTTATAATAGATATATATATGAAATGAAAAACACCATTTATGGAGACGGTAGTCCGTACGTACGCATAAACGCTGTTTCTGTTTCCATCTCGTATTGAACGGAACTAAGTGAATAAGATATATGTAAGTAAACACACACACACACACACACATATATATATGTATATATCTCCAGTATCATTATTATTTCATATATTATATACCTATTTGTAATATATATATTTTTATAATCGTCGATGAATGGTGAACGTGGAAATGAATCCCATCACGTCGTGGAGACTGTAATCCGTACATACGCACAAGGAACGATATTATTTCCTTAAATTTGTGGAAATGGATGGTATATTAATTTTCCAGAGACATTAAAAAGTTATTTTCATTATTTATATACATATTACTCATCATTATATCCATGCAAATAACATAGTGTTGAATAAAAAATTATAGCACGATGTGGAGACGGTAAGCCGTACGTACGCACACATGGTGACATTATCATTCATAAGATGGATAGGATAATAAATATAGTTGTTCCATATTTATTATAAAATCACAGTATATATAAGATACTTGATTTATTATTTTAGATTGGAAAAAACAAAGAAAGAGTAAGTGGAAGAATAAGAGAACTTGAAAGAGGGTGGTGAAATCATTGCCTCTTCTTCAGGTTCTTCCTTTTTATTTGATCAAAAGGGATCCTTAAGTTGGCTTTCTGACCAAAGGAGTTCCTCTAGGATGATTTTAGGGAAGTTTATAGGATATTTGTTCGGGGGTTGGACAAGAAAAATGGCTTAGAAGGTGTGAAATAGAGTGAAGGGGGAGTGCCCTTTTATAAGAGGGGTGAGGGGCACCTTAGGAAAAACTTAAAATATTATTTTATAATAAATTAATTTTCGGTTTATAATGGCTAAAAAATAAATTATTTAAAGTATAAGGTGGGTATGGGTCGAAAAACTCTCGAACAATAGGTTTTAGAAAGGTTTAGGTCACCATATTAACATTAACCTTTAGATTTAACTATTGGTTAAATAGTTTAACTTTTACCGTGTCTTCTTGTATTCTTACTCTATATGGTTAGTAAACATAATCTAAACATCCAAAAGAACATAAAGTGGATAATTAATGACATATATAATATTATTTAATCCCTTTGGCCGAACCTTACATTTTTAGGAATATTATATCAAACAATAATATAGTATTTGTTTTAAATATTAATTTATGTCAATTTTGACACTATTTGGTATTTTGTTTTTGTGAAAGTCATCACAACTTGATTACTTAAAGAAAGATTCATTTAATAATACCTATCATGTAATATTAACCTATAAAATTCTTTGATGTCATAAAAACTTTCAAATTATATTTATTTTAACATTTATAATATCGATTATTTGATTCTTTTATTAATAAGGAAAATACTGCATCATTATTGTGTCATAAAAAAATTTAATTATTTAATGTCAAAAAATTATAAATAAAATACCATTATGTATGAAATCTATTTATCTTTCTAATTAATATTTATAGTCTAATATATAACATATATAACCCTATGTAAAAATCGTTTTTCTAAAAGATATACGCTTATGTCATTTTTGTATTTACTTTAACTTAATTAATATAAAGTGTCCCTATCACTTAAAAGTGGCCCCATGGGGTTCCAAAATCGACCCAAAGATGACCATGGTCGTATATGTATCAAAAAATAGTGTTAGGACACGTTTTAAGGTAAATTAATATTATTATAATATTATTGTTTTACCCTTATTTACTAGATTTACCCTTTAACCATGGTAAATAAAATATTTACTGAAGTAATTACTCAAAATGTCTAAAAATAAAAGTTACCTATTTACAAAATTTGGACATCCTAATTCCAAATATGGAATCCATTTTTCCAAATTCAAAACACAGAAGTGGTAGAAATTAATTTAAAATTAATTCCCGCTGTCATAACAAAAACCGTGTTTTTAAGAAATAATAACTGTCAAAAGATTGACACTTGTTTATGTCCGGTTTAAATGTGAAATTCCGTCCAATGACCAAAATTGTATCAAATGGTAAAAATATATTCTAAATATACTTTAAAACCACTAGAATTCATAATTTATCACTATTAATTATTTCGATTAAAAAAGTTGTTTTTAATTAAAGTTTAGTAATTTTCACTATTCATCAAAATATGAACGTTTTCAGAAAAGTACCAAAAATTCACCCTAAGCTAATTTCGAAATTTAGAATCCAAAAATGAAGTTCATTTTGAAAGATAAAATGTATAAAATTTCAAAAATTGGGTATTACTATTCATAACGGCTAGTTTGATTGGTTGTGGTGTGTGTTAGAACTCGAAGTTGCGTACAACACACGCTACTGTATTTTTCAAAGAGAAGCGTACCATGGATGATTGAGGTGATATATTCTCCCCTACTTCAATAAATTGTGTCCTCGCAATTTATGCTTAGCATTGGAAACTTGGGGTTGAAATTTCAAAATATCTTGGTTGAAATCCCACATCGAAAAATGGATTAATGAGGCCTCTATTTAAAATAAAGAGGGGTAAGTATGAAGGTTACCAAAATTAACACATGCTAGGGTTCCATGTAGGAAAACATGAATATGAAAGAAAAATATAACCATCAATATCTGATGGATAGTGGTAGAGAACATGACTATGAAAAAGCGAACAGTCACAAAGCCATAAATTTTTAATGATCTAAGGTACCATTTAGGACAACGTTTTTGTTCTAATTTACTTTTCTTAATGTTGAGTAATTTATTTATGAGATTGGATAAGATTATAAGGAGATATATTTACTTTATAATTAGAGTTTTATCGATTAATAAATTTCTACCACAAACTCATCTTTCACTCCAAAACATAATACAACTCAAAAAATACTCGATTTATCATAATCGTATAGGGTTACTAATATAAACATATACCATTTAAATGATGAAAAATATTCTTTAACAACTAGGGACTTACTGTAGGCTAGTGGTAGGTAATAAAGGCCAGTTTCTCTATGATTTTGGGTTTGATTCCTGCAGCTTTTTCTGACGCGACGGGTTATCGCCCGACCCGCAGGTTGTCCTTTTCCAAGACTATAGTGTTATAATATTCCAAAAATAATCATAAGAAAGTTTTTAAACTTAAAAAATACCATCCAAAGTTCAAATTAATTCATTGAAAAAAATATAGTTATCCAAAATACCTCTGTCCAAACTCTCTGTAAAAGGTATCTAAATTCCAAAATAAATTGTAACATCAGATTCCGCAAACAAAGTAAAGTTTCTCTTATTGTCACATACTGAAAATATGATTACCTTAGTCGTATTAAAAACTTAATGAAAAAAAAGTACTGTAGTAAAATCCTTATATATATCACATTATTCTTATAACCAGAATATAGTTCTTGAATCTAGAAACACAAATACAATAATTATTCAACTTCAACTGTAGTAACAAAATAAGCTTGGCCTTACTAACATGTACTTTTCTGAGGAAAGTTTCCTTGGATCTTAGGAAATTCATTTTAATAATGCCCCATTTCACTACAATTATAACATTCAACGTTGACATCAAATTTCTTTCCCTTACAATCATGAGCTTGGTGGCCTTTGTCACCACACTTGTAACAGACTCCCATTCCTTTTCGGCAAGTACCAGGGTGTTTCTTCCCACACTTATCACATAATAGAAAATACTTGTTTCCCATTTTCCCATTACCTATCTATTTCTCCACCATTCCCTTCTTCTCTTGCTTTACTTTATTGTCATAAGATTTATAGAATTCCTTTTCTGTCTTGATAGCACATTAGACAATATCTTCGTATGAAGAGAAGGATTGAGATAATAAAGCTATACGGAGAAATGGTTTTAACCCATCAAAGAAATGATTAATCTTACTTCTTGGGTTATGTATATAATCTGCAACATGCCTTGCTAACCTTGTAAAGCTAGCCTCATACTCTACAACATTATCATCCTCCTTTTTCCTCAGACTGAGAAATTTTCTTTCCATATCTGCTCGACGGTCATGACGAAAGTATTTTAATAAGAAAATTTCTTTAAAATCACTCCATTCCAAACTTGATACTTCTTTATCCTCCTTATTGTTTTGAATCAATGACCACCATTTATCAACATATCCAGTGAGGTGATAAACTGTCATGACAACTTTTTCACTTTCACTACTCCCCAAAGCCAGAAATATTTTTTCTAGGGAACTTATCCATTGCTCGGCTACCAATGGATTTGTATTCCCATAGAATGTTGGTGGTTTTTCCTCATGAAGCGATCTAACATTGATACTCCGCATTATATATCAGGGTACTCCATACGGGTAAGGTTATTATTCATAACCTGAGTGAGTTTTCCCAGTATGGTGATAAGATGATCATCACCAGTTGTATCACTAGCTCCACTATAATTTTCTTGAGTAGGATGGAAATCCCTACATGAAGTACGTGCGTTGATATGATTTCCATTCCTTCCACTAGGTTCCATTTATAAACAATGACATAAACTAGATTAGTTTATGAATCAAAATACATAATTCCAAACCTGTAAAATACATAATGTAAATTGAACAGTTTATGGATATAATCCATAATCATAAAAATGTTTTATTTGAGTAAGTATATACTCATAAGCCCTTCATAATGGTTTGTAAAGAAAATTAGAATTACCCTAAGCATATCCCCCGAGAGTTTCATAACCAATAGTGCAGCAAGGCCCATTGTTATACACCAGTTCCTGTTTGAGTCTAGCTCAAAGCAGTGTTTTAGAGTTTTAACCCTAGGTACATCTATGCCAAAACTGCCTCTACCTGCTCGTATCCAGACAGGGATGTATTACTTGGAAAACTCAAAAAATCTCTATAATACCAAAATTCTAGGAATTTCTTCTATACTAAACCTCAATGTCTATCTTAGCACAATGTGCTCTAATCAGAGTTTATCTAAATCTAGTTTCCAAGGTTATTGCTAAACATCCTATGATACCAACTGTAACGACCCGACCCCAGTTACCCAGAGTCAGTGCATTATTACATAACATTGGCATGATTAAAAGGAGTCAAGTCTCGAAGGACCGATCAGTTTAGCAGTCTTGGAAAATAGATTACATACATTAACATTATATTACAATTTCAAACATAAAACACTGTGTAAATAGTTCTTTGAGAATACCATTATTCCCTTTAGCTTAAACCTGCATATTAATCATAATACACTTCTTCGAATCCTGGGGAAAAAAATAAAAAGGGGTGAGCTCAAACTCTCAGTAAGGGCAAGCAATACAGCGGAAGATAATATAAATATTAAGAATGGTGAATAATTGAAACCACATGCCTTTACCAATAATAAACATGAATACTTTTATGGCAGGAATATTAGCTGAATAAATAATTCCCTAATAAAACATAATCATGGGTATTCTACTAGTTGAATGACCACATTAACCATCAATATTATTTTCATAATGAGGGAATGTATAATTCCATACATTCTAAAACATTTTATCAAGGCCTCGACCAAGACGTCTAAAAATGATTAAGGCCTCAGCCAAAACCATATATCAAATTGGGAAAGGGCCTCGTCCAATTCCACGTCTAGTTGTCTCATGAGACCTACTGATGCATTGAGGAGCTATAGCGGGCTCCACCCGTCACTTACTATGTCCAATACATTCCTCATACGAAAAGGGTGAAACATAACACAAACATTCATATTAGAACTACCTTACGAAATGTAAATACTTTAACCATAAACCATGAATGGTATAAAAATAGAACATCCGCAGTCAAACATATCATAACTCAATCAATAAAATATGGAATATTGTACTATAATAAATCAACCTCAATCAAAAAAAATATCCTGTAAATGATGTTGACATAGTTGAAAATGATGAGTAAAACTTTTTGAGAGAGATATACTTTTTTGTAAAATAATTTACAAGTCACACATTTATAAAGGAAGTAATTTAAAAGTGATTTTTGAATCAAAGTTTCCCATACCACTTTGAAACTTTTGAAATGAATTATTATTTCAAAACATTCATGTCCATATAAATAAATCCTTAAAAACATTTCGAAAACAGGGAAATTAATTAAAAAGATTTAGAAAGATAAATCATTAAAAAATTTAAAATTATGATCTTGATAAAGAGTAACATTCAAAAAATTTTAAAATATTCATTTTGAAATCATTTTTATGAAAAATGGATGATAAAAATTTCTCATTAGATACTTAAGTAAAAACAACCTCGGATAATAAAGAGATTGTGAAATTAACGCTTTCCAATTTGGTAACTTACAAAACATACACCCCATGAATGAAGTATCATACAATGAATATGTAAATACACATAAATTAAAGTGTATTACACAAATAATACAATTATGGGTAGTATATACACCACAAAAAAGGTAATAGTGGCAATATGGCATGAATCTCATGGGAATAAGGAGTGAGATGAAAACCCCTTACCTTGCACTTTCCTTTAGTCGAGGGTATGTTTAACCTCCTGTATGAAGATATCAGTATGTTATTAAAGTATAAAAGAACCATATTAATATTTATAATATCATACATGATTAATTTATTACTTTATACTACCCATTAATAATAATTTCCATGTTAAATTAACATTTTGGGTAATAATCGCTTTCTTTATCGTACATGTTTTAACTTGTTACTCTTGATTATATCACTTAGATAAAGATTTTAGTACTTCCAGAATATAAAAAATGATTTATATATCATATATATTTAGAATTTAAATATGTATAATAGATATATATATGAAATTAAAAACACTGTTTATGGAGACGGTAGTCCATATGTACACATAAATGCTGTTTCTGTTTTCATCTCGTATTGAATGAAACTAAGTGAATAAGATATATGTAAGCACACACACAAACAAAAACACACATATATATATGTACATATCTCCAGTATCATTATTATGTCATATATTATATACCTATTAGTAATATATATATTTTTATAATCGTCGATGAATGGTGAACGTGGAAATGAATCCCATCACGTCATGGAGACGGTAATCCGTACGTACGCACGAGATACAATATAATTTCCTTAAAGTTGTTGAATTGGATGGTATATTAATTTTACAGAGACATTAGCATGTGATTTTCATTATTTATATTCATATTACTCATCATTATATCCATCCAGATAACATAGTGTTGAATAAGAAATTACACCACGACGTGGAGACGGTAAACCGTACGTACACACGCATGGTGATATTATCATTCATAAGATGGATAGGATAATGAATATAGTTGTGAAATATTTATAATAACATCACAGTATATATAAGATACTGGATTTATTATTTTAGAATGTAAAGAACAAAGAAAGAGTAAGTGGAAGAATAAGAGAACTTGAAAGAGGGTGGTGAAATCATTACCTCTTCTTCGGGTTCCTCCTTTTGATTTGATAAAAAGGAATCCTTAAGTTGGATTTCTGACTAAAGTAGGGACTTTAGGATGAATTGAGGTAATTTTATAGGATATTTGGGTAGGATTTGGACAAGCCAAATTTCTCAGAAGGTGTGAAATAGAGTGAATGGTGTGTGCCATTTTATAAGAGGGGTGAGGGGCACCTTAAGAAAAATTTAAAATATTATTTTATAATAAATTCAGTTTCAGTTTATAATGGATCCAAAATTAATTATTTAAGATATAATGTGAGGATGGGTCGAAAAACTCTCAACCAATATGTTTTAGACATGTTTAGGTCCCCATATTAACCTTAACTTTTAGATTTAACTCTTGGTTAAATATTTTAACTTTTACCGTGTCTTCTTCTATTATTACTCTATATGGTTAATAAACTTACTATAAACATCAAAGAGAACCTCAAGTGGATAATTAATGAAATATATAATATTATTTAATCCCTTTGGCTGAACCTTAAATTTTTAGGAATATTATATCAACCAATAATAAAGTATTTGTTTTAAATATTAATTTATGTCAATTTTGACATTATTTGGTATTTTGTTTTTTTGAAAGTCATAACAACTTGATTAATTATAAAAATATGCATTGAATCAGGACTATCAAGTCATATTAACCTATAAAATTCGTTGATGTTATAAAAACTTTCTAATTATATTTATTGTAACATTTATAATACCAATTATTTGATTCTTTTATTAATAAGTAAAATACTACATCATTATTGTGCCATATATAAATTTAATTATTCAATGTCTAAAAATTATAAATAAAATAAAATTATGTAGGAGATATTTTTAGATTTATAATTAATATTTATAGTTTAAAATAAAACATATATAACCCTATGTAAATATTGTTTTGCTAAAAGATATATGCTTATGTCCTTTTTGTATTTACTTTAACTTAATTAATATAAAGTGTCCCTATCACTTAAAAGTGGCCCCATGGGGTCCCAAAATCGACCCAAAGATGACCATGGTTGGAAATGTATCAAAAAATAGGGTTAGGACACGTTTTAGAGTAAATTAATATTATTAAAATATTATTTTTTTACCCTTATTTACTGGATTCACCCTTTAACCATGGTAAATAAAATATTTACCGAAGTAATTATCCAAAATGTCTAAAAATAAAAGTTATCGATTTACACAATTTGGACCTCATTATTCCAAATATGGAATCCATTTTTCCAAATTCAAAACACAGAAGTGGCAGAAATTAATTTAAAATTAATTCCCGCTGTCAAAACAAAAAGCGTGTTTTTAAGAAATAATAACTATCAAAAGATTGACACTTGTTTATGTACGGTTTAAATGTGAAATTACGTCCAATGACAAAAATTGTATTAAATGGTAAAAATATATTCTAAATATACTTTAAAACCACTCAAATTCATAGTTTATCACTTTTAATTATTTCGATTAAAAAAGTTGTTTTTAATTAAAGTTTAGTAATTTTCACTATTCATTAAAATATGAAAGTTATCAAAAAAGTACCAAAAATTCACCCTAAGCTAATTTCAATATTATGAATCCAAAAATTAAGTCAATTTTGAAATATAAAATGTATAAAATTTCAAAAAGTGGGTATTACTATTCATAACGGCTAGTTTGATTGGTTGTGGTGTGTGTTAGAACTCGAAGTTGCATACAACACACGCTACTCTATTATTCAAAGATAAGAATACCGTGGAAGATTGGGGTGTTACACTATGTGTCCAATAACTTTACTAGAATTAATTATTGGGAATTCATTTACTCGAATGATCCATACTACCTTGAAATTCATACGTTTTATTTATTCAACTAGTTTATATAGTTCTTTAAATCTTTTTATTTTTTTAATAAAGTGTGTGTGAGTTATAATTAAAATTTAAAAGGTATGTGTTTGTGGGTCGTGAATCCCCAATAAAATTAATTTTGGATAGTACCTCTTGGAAAAAAGTTAGGATTGTTTGGGTTGTGTCTCTAGGTAGAAAAGGAATGTTTTTCATTGGTTTAAGCCTCCAGGGGAAAAAATTATTTATATTTGGGTTTTGACTCAAGGTGTGAAAAACATAGTGTAATATTTCATAGTTAGTAGTACTATATATCTCTACATTTGAGTGGGGTTAAGAGCAGAGTAAGTTTAATTTGATCTGAACTATTATAAAAATATCTTATGAATATTTATTTTATTTTCAATACATTTTATTTAAAACATTGATAAATTTTTTAAATTTATTTAAAAAATGAAATTCAGCCCTAGATTGATATATATTTTTTATTTTTTCCAATAATTTCACAACTTAACCATCAAGGGGAAAATATATTACTTAAGATGGTACGAACAAGTTCAAATGATGGATGGATACATAAAATAACAACTAATTTTGATGGTACTAACTTTGGATACTAGAAATATCAGATGGGATAATTCTTAAAACAACTTATCCTTAATTTTTGAACAATAATATAAAACTATACCAAATACTTGATGGTGAACATGAATCATTAGTTTGTAATAATGTGGTAATGTAAGTGTTGAATTACAAGGTGAAAAATATTTTATATTGTGAAATAAATAGAAATGTGTATAGCCACTTATATTCATATAAAAAAACACATGAAATTTTGAAAATCCTACAAGTTACACATATTGGATCAGATAAGATCATTATAACTAAGATAGGTATATTAAGAGATGAATCTCATAAATTTAAAATGGGTGAATATAAACTGTTATTCAAATGTTCCATAGATTTACTAGTATTGTAAATGGTACTATTTCTTTAGGATAACTCTAGAAAAGCCTATTCTTGTTGAATGAGTTATTAGTGTACTTCTTAAGAAGTTTCATGATAAAAGTATTTCTATAGATGAAACTAAAAACTTCAAGTAATATAAACTTGATGAGATTATTGGATCATTATTTCAATATGAGTTAGAGCTTAAAAATATTACTAAAGAAGATAACACAAAGAAGAAGAGAATTTCTTTTAAGTCAAAGTTTTCAACCTACTCTTCTGATTTTGAGTTACAGAGTAGTGAAAAAAAGATATTTTATATGTCACAAAGGGAGGATATAGAATAAAGAAAGGCTATTCAAGAATATTTCAAAAAGAATATCTAAAAGATGATTTAAGGGAGAAGAATAAAGGTAATTTTATTTCAAATTATGATCAAGATATATTCTATTATGATAACATAAAAGGGGGAACATAAATATTAATGTCTCAAGATTAAATAAGGTAAAACAATAAGATTAAACAATATAAAAAATAAAATAAAGCAATGGAAGTCAGATGGAGTTGTACTGAGTGTTCAATATTTGATGAAGAATCTGGTTTAGAAGAGGGTGTAGATAATTTTTTCTTAATGGATTCATCAAATCATGTGAGTGACTAAACATCTTATTATTACTCTGAATCTAATCCTGAAAGTACAATGTAGAAGAATTGTTTAGAGAGGTTGTAATACTTGATTATAAAGTTGAAAAGCTAATTGGTTATATAAGAACCCTAAGATTCAATATAATAATGTTATTAAGGAAAATAAATTACTGACAAAATCTATCTAGGGAGATTTAAAGTATGAACATAAATATTTGAAATCTTCTCAAGAAGAACTAAAAAATGATCTTATTGAAAGTAAAAAATTAAATTGAGAAGTTGATTTCATGTCAAAATTACATGAAGCTGAAGTAAGCAATTTTGATTCTATTTTAAAAGGTAATGAAGAACTTTGAAATGAAATTGAATTTTTAAAGTCAAAATTTTCTACTTTTGTTCATTGTATGGAAAAATTTGATAAAATTAATAGTTTCAATAAAATGAACAAAAAAGATACCAGGCCTTGTTTATGATAACAATTTACCCAAAATTTATAAGACTTTATTTTCTAAGATCACTAATGATAGTACATATAATGCTACATGTTTTAGATGTAAAATGAATGTTCATTATCCAAATTATTAATCCTTGAGAGTCCCACAATATCATGTACATAATGAGGATTTTATTTCAGAATCTTTATCTTCTATATTATTATTAAATGAGTGTTTGAAATGAATTTGGGTTTCCAGAAAATTCATATGCTAATACCATTGGGCCAAAATTTTCATGGGTAATAAAATTTTTATAAATATTTTTTATAGGAAATGTGTATTGAAAGAATTAAAAAGGATATTTTGTGCATGGATAGTTGATGATCAAGGAATATTAATAGTGATATATTAATTTTTTTCATTCAATAAATGTGATGGAGGTAATGTTAGTTTTGGTGAAGATTCTAAAGGAAAGGAAAATGGTTTCGGTGAGGTTGGAATTTTAAATTATCTTATTATCTATAATGCTTTATTTTTTTGAAGTATTGAAATATAATTTAATAATAATTTCATAACTATGTGTTGATGGAATGTTTATTAAATTACAAAATGATAAATTCATTGTATTTAAATATAAATATGTTTTGTTTTATGAAAATATAAAATACAACATTTATTCAATTTATTTTTATCAAATTAATAGATCAAAATGTAAAATGGTTGAATAAAATACAATATTATAACATATTTTGGTATATGAGTCTAGGAAATGTAGATTTAAGGTTGATTAAATATCTATTTAAGGACCAAATACTTTTGTAGTTACTTAAACTTAAAGTGGATAACTCTTTGTTTGTGAATCCTGCTTGAAAGGTAAACAACTTGAAAGTATTTCCAAGTCAATTAAATAAGTAAAAACTATATGGACTATTGATATTATTCATTTATATTTAATTGGTCATATTAAAATTTCTATTTTGGGTGGTAAGAGATATTGTTTTGTCATTATTGATGATTTTACTAGATACACCAGGGTTTATTTTGTCACACTCAAATCTAAAACTTTATATAAGTCTATAAATTTTTGTAAATTTATTCAAAATGAGGAAGAAAACCTAATTAAATAAATTGAATACTATCATTGTGGAAAATTATATAATCTATAATTTTATCATTTTTTTTTGAATAAAATGAATATTTTTATGATTTTTAGCTCCTAGAACACCATAACAAAATGGTTTAATATAATGGAAAAATATAACTATTCATGAAATGGATAGGACCATGCTAAATGATTCTAATATACCTAAATATTTTTGTGTATAAGTTTTGAATGTGTCTTTTTATGTTAACAATAGAATAATATTAATACCTTTGTTGAAAAAGACACCTTATGAACTTTGGAAGGGGAGGAAACCTAAAATTGGTTATTTTAGAGTCTTTAGGTGTAGAGTTATCATTATGAATACTAATGATTATTTAGATAAATTTTATGCAAAATATATTGAAGGCATATTATTTGGAAATTCAAACAATAGTAAGGCATATAAATTTTATAATAAAAGAACCATGGTTTCTGAATAATCAATTCATGGTAGGTTTGATGAAAAATATTTAAATAAAATGGATGATGATATTGTTCTATTTGAAGATGAGTTTAGATATATTAATTTTGAATAGGAATAACCTCAAGAAAAAGATTCCCATATTGAGGGGTAGAATATTTCTTCAAAATATGAACCCAGTCATGAAAGATATTAGAAGACTCATAGAGATCATCCCATAGATAATGTGATTAGAAATGTTGAGTTAAATGTTCAAACTAAAAAAATCTGTTACAATTATTTTTTCTTATCATGATTTTATTATTGTTTTTTTTCTTAATAATATTAATGAATATTTAAATTATTCTAACTTGATCTTGGATATGTAAGATAAGTTAAATTATTTTACCAGAAATAATGTGTGGACCTTAGTTGTTCCACTAAAAGATTATCATATTATTGGAATAAAATGGATATTTATAAACAAACTTAATAAATATGGAAATATATTTAAAAATAAATCTAGATTAGTTCTTCAAATATATTCTCAATAATAAGGTATTTATTTTAAATTCTATTTTCACATATTTATAGATTATAATCAATTATAATATTATCAGCTTATGATTCATTTCATGTATTTAAATTATTCTAAATGGATGCCAAAGTTATTTTCTAAAAGATTATATTTATGAAAATGTATATGTTATATAGCTCCCATATTTTTAAAATAAAAATCATATTGATCATGTTTTGAAACCATATAAAGATTTATATGGTTTGAAACAAGATCCATGATCTAGATATGAAAAGTTAACTAGTTTACTTTTGATTTATTTTGAGAAGTGAAAGTTTGATCATATATTATTTACTAAGAAAAATTACAATGATATTTTGATTATGAAAATTTATATTTATGAAATGTGAAAATAATTTTAATTAATTTTTAGATTTAATTACTTTTAAATTGGATATGAGTAAGATGTGATAATTAAAATTATCTCTTGGAATAGAAATATTTCAAATAAATAATGGTATTTTTCTAAATAAATTCACACATGCTAAATATTTAGTTATGAGATATGGTTTACACTCTTCTAAAATTGTAAATAATCCCATGATTAATAATTTTAAATTATATCTTGATAAATCTAGAAAATCTGTTGATGTTAAAACTTACAAAGTCATGATTGGATGTTTGTAATACTTAACTGATTCTTAGCCTTATTTAATGTTTTGAAATTGAGTATGTGCTAAATTTCAAAGTGACCCTAATGAAATTCATATAAAATCCATTAAGTTAACTATTTTATATGTTAAAGTATATTTGAATCTTAGATTACATTACCTTGCTAAAAATAATTTTGATTTGAAAATATCTTTGGAATTTGATTTTTGTGGATAAAAGATAGATAGAAAAAGAACTTCAAATATGCATCATTTACTTGGTAAATATTTTGTTTCTTGGTCTTCAAATAAAAATATTATATCTCTATTTTAATTTATGAATATGAATACATAGCTACTGTATGTTATTGCGCTCAATAATTATGGATTGATAAAACAATTTTTGATATTTGTTTTGATTTAGATAAGATTCCTATATTTTATAAAAATAATGATACTATTTATATTTCCAAAAATCCTTTATAACAGTCTAGTATTAAGAAAATTGAAATTAAAATTAATTTTTATAGGGATCACATTCAGAACGTAAATATAAATTTGGAATTTATTTGTACAAGAAATCATCTTGTTGATATCTTCAAAAACCCCCTAAACATTATTAAGTTTTAGAAAATAAAATTTAAACTTGGAATGATAAAAAATTAAAATTTTCTATCATGAATTTAGGATTATTTTGAGTTTATTTATATAAATAAATTTTTATATCCACATTAAATATGTAGTAATCTTGAATTTATTTTTTAGTTTATTATTTTTAATTTCTATACACATTTACCTATTATATTACTACTTTAGGTTTCTATTATACATAATATTTGATATCTACTAACTGATTAAACTTTTAGTTTTAATTAAAGGTTATTTTATGAAAGGTTTCTCATTATTTAAAAAAAATATTTGAAATTATACTCACTATATATTACTAAATGTTTTAACAATGGAAGGATTTATAACGGCTCCTTGAAACATGTTTTGAAATATGTATATTTAGGAATGTTTTATATAAAATTTGTATTCATTTTATGTCATTTTATCTTGAAAAATATTCTTATAAAATAGAATATGTTTTCATTTTTCAATAATGATTTAATTTAAGGGGATTTAATTTTTTGTTATCAACATAAGAAAATGTAACACTATTTTAAATAAATAGGGGAACAAAAAATTATTATTTCACAGATAAAATTTCATCCTTTTAAACTTTATCTTTTTTATAATTAAAAAAATATAGAGGAGTTTTGAAATTATACTTGGTTTTGTAATTATAAAAATGGGGATGTTTTTTGAACTACTTTATGTTTTGATAATTAAAAAATTTTAATTGAATTTTTTAACTTTAATTTTTATCTATTTTATTGTTTAAAGTATTCATAACCTAGATATTTATATACTTAAAATATCTTTACATTTATTGTTTTTATTGTTAATAACATGTTCTAATGGTTTAATATTGAGTCAATAGGATAAATACGTTATTCAGTACCTTTAAATATCATCTATACATTATTTCATAGTGTTTCATGTTGAGTCAAAATTCTCTTTTTGAATTTTCCATTGATTTTGTTTTGAAAATAAAAAAATCTTTATTAAATACTTAATTACAAAATTTTTCATGTCCAAAGTTTTTTAAGAATATTTTTATAATAAAACATATAAATTTTTATCATACTTACATTAAGTCTTTTTTACTTATGAAAATAAATTTATATTTTATCATTATGATATTTTTAATGAGTATTCATACGATAAATATAATATTCATGAAAATTATAAGTAATAACAAAATCAATGATTATTGTAATGAGATTGGATAGGATTTATATCATACACATCATTTGAAAACTAATTATTAATCATTCTCTCTAAGACTTTCATACTGATAATATTTTTTGTAATCAGATTAAAAAATGATATCAATATAAATCGTACTAACACTTGTAATGATTATCATTATCCTCATTTAAATTTATTTTTCATATCCATAAAATGTGATCATAATGTAAGAAAAACTATTTTATCATATTGGCATATTTTACTCTTAACACTATAATGATGAATTATCAAAATGATGTTGTGCATTCTATTATAATATTTTTAAAGAAAATTTTTTCCATGTATTTAGTTATTATATGACTTTGAAGTCCTACGTGTCCAGTCCCTCCTGAAAATATCAAAAAAATATGACCTTTGGGGATCAAGAAGACCATTGGAGGCATTCCTCTAAATACCAGGTCATTTGACCATTTCCACACATGAATAGAAAGTTGTAGAGACACTGTGAAAAATATATGTTTATTTTGTAGCTATGTGCAAGAGCTATGAAGTTTATACAAGTTAACTACCTATTCCTTTTCCTTGTAATATTACAATTTTTTTCTTTGTGCAATTCTGATTGATATGATTATGATTGTGGTCTTCTGAGGATAGGATGATAGAGGATCCGATATCCTTCTTGATCAAGGTCCAGTGAGGATAACAAGACAGGTGTGATGTCGATATTTGTATCGATTGCTCATGATGATAGAGAGGCATATTGATCTTAATATCCAGGGCTTAACCTAGTTTGGGTGAGATAGAATTTCTTGAAATTACAGATTAAGGGACCTTTAACTTAGGTTATTGGATACCTTTGTCTTTGGGTTAAAAGCTTTCAATATTCATTTACTTGTTTTATTACATGTTTTTTATTTCCTCTACAATTGTAATAGGAAGTTAATTCTTTTATATATTCATTTTCATATTTGAATTCTATTTATTGTAATTGATTTTATTATGATACTTTTGTATTACTCTGTAAATAAAATTTCTATGATTATGATTACATAACTTACTCTGATTATGATTCTATATGATTTAATATAGAATCATTTTTTTTGTGAAATATGACTTAATAATCATATAAGAATCAACCTGATTACAATATCTTTATTATCGAATCCAAGATCCATTCTTATTTCTTTTTAATTGAAAAAGATGTTTTGTGAATAAATTTTTTTTAATTTCATTAAAAAAGTATATTTTATGATTAAAAATGAAAGTTTTTAAACTTAAAATTCACCTCCTCTTGTATTTTTTCATTTACTTTTACATTTATATCCAACAATTGTTATCAGAGTAGGATTCAATTTCTTATATACTTGTTCAATTTTATCTTATTTTTATTTTTTTAAGTTATCTTTATTTCTTTTTAAAAAATTTTTGTTTATAAATATTTTGTATGCTAATGTGTACTATGAAAAAAAATTATTTGAATTTGTTTTAAAAAATGGAAGGACTTAATTTTGGATCTATAGATAATATCAATCCAACCATACCCCCAATATTTGATGAAGAAGATTATGAATTATTAACGGATAAAATGAAGACTTTTCAAATAAATACAAGAGTTGATAATTTTGTTATACTAATAGGTGATTACAAAATTCCAGATAAATATGTTAGAACTTTTATAAATCAAGAAAAGATATAATATCATCTAAATTACGAGGTAAGGAATACTTTATTATGTTCTATGACTAGAAAAATAAATAGCATGATTTCCTCTTGTGAAGCATCCAAAAGTTTTTAGAAGAAGTTAGATATTACTCATTTTAGAACATCTAAAGTTGTTGAGACTAGAAGAGATATGTTAAGAGCTCATTATAAAGATTTTTAATTTCCTTATGGTGAACCTATTGTTAAGGTACAAAAAAGGTTTATGAAAATTGTTAATAGTTTACAATATATGGTTGAAAAAGTATTAGAAGATGAAATTTTTGTTGAAAATATTAATACAATTCCCAATTAATGGGAATCAAAGAGAAAAATAGTTGATGAATCTAGGAAGAATAAAAATATTAGACTTGATGATTTGTTTGAAACACTTTTAAAGTATAAGGGTAGGCTGAAAAGAGATGATGAGAAAAGAAAAGAAAAATAATGGCAGTGTTTATTTTAATTTCAATTCAAATCTGATGAAATATTATACTTCTAAGAAGGTTGTTAAATCAAAAAGAAAAAGGCTTCTTCTCAATTATATTCAAGTGATTCTAAGAATTCTGAGAATGAATTGGCCAATATTCCTCAAATAATGAACATGATTGTCGAAAAAAAGTATTTTTATTATCATTACAAGAAAAAGTAACAAGGAAAGGAATAAAAAGAAAGACTCTGAAGTCACCTATTATGAATATAAAAGACATGGAAACATAAGACCCAATTTTCAAAATCTCAAAAGGAAATATAAAAAGTAAAGGCATTCTGATAGAAATCATAAAAGGTATTACAAGTCTAAAGGAAAGAAAGTTTTGAAGGATAATGAATCCTCGAGTGATAGTGGAGGATATTATTCTGATGATTCTTCTTACAGTGAAAATTATAGATAGAGGAATATTTTTCTCTATTCCAGAACACCTTTTACAAATAAATGTCTTATGGATAAGGTAACAAAATTTGATTCTTTAAAAAATATGTCTCTGAAAGAAAAATATCCTGATGATAAAAATTATATTTTTTATAATGAAGAAACTTCCTCAATAAAAGATAATAATTTACCTTCTTATGGTGAAGTATCTAGATTTGTTAAATTACTTGAAATTGTAAATTGTAAAGTTAGTAAGAAAATTGAGAAATAAAATACTAGAATAAATATTTTGACAAAAGAAGTATCAGATATCTCAAAATATCTTAATAAGAAAACTTTTCAAATTGATTATATTTATAAAAATCATGAAAAAACTAATTCTGAGAAGGATAAGATTTATAAATAATTTGAAAAAGTCATTTTTGTGAATTTTTTTAGAATTTAAACTCACTTTTGAAACTAATACTAATGTGGATAAGAATTTATTTATAAAACTAAAGTCTGAAATTTTTTCTTTAAATAAACTTTTAGAAAACTTTACCACTGGTAAGGAAGGATTTAATAAAATGTATAAACAACTTTGTCCACATGGTAATAGTTCAAGAACGGGATATACTCATTCAAAACCATTTTTTGTTATCAATAATTGTTTTCTAAAAAATTCCTCGTTTTGTACTAAATGTCAAATTGGAGATCACAGGAATAAAAATTGTTCATTAAATACAATTCACTCTTTAGGATCTCACAAATAAATTTTTTCAAAACCAATGCGGAATACTAAAATATTATTTTCTAACATTTCTGAACCTATGAATGTTTGGGTTCTAAAAGTCTGATTGTTTTTTAGGAAAACAATGAAGTATCATCAATAATAATACATGGTACATGGATAGTGGTTTTTACCGACTTATAACTAGTAACAAATACTTCTTTGAAAAGATTATTGAAATGAAAGGTGGAAGAGTTAACTTTGGAGATAATTCTCCAGGGAAGATTATTAGAATAAGTAACATAGTTCTTCTTGGAAAATATTTAATTTCAAATGTCTAATTTGTAAAAGGTATTAAGCACAACCTTATAAGAATAAGTCAACTATGTGATGAAGGTTACCTTGTAAATTTTAGGAATGATATATCTGTAGCACACAATTCCAAGGATAAATTCATTATTTCTACCTATCCACATAAGAATGTTTATACACATAACATATAAGACCTTCAGAGCCACAATTTACCTTATTTTAGTGCAATGTAAGATCAATATTGGTTATGGTATAGAAGGTTAAGACACTGTAACCTTTGTAACTTATGTAAATTAACTACTTAAAGTATTGTTAAGGATCTATCAGAGCTTATATTTGATTCTTAAAAAATATGTAACCCTTATCAATATAAAAATAAGAATAATTCAATGTTTAAATCTATTAGTGAATTCTAAAATATTGATGCTCTACAGTTAGTGAATATATATTTATTCAGTCCCACACAAACTTGTGTAATTAAAAGAAAGTACTATGTATTTGTTTTTGTTAATTATTGCACTAGATATACAAGGGTCTATTTTCTATCAAGGAAATATGAAGCCTTATGTCTTTAAAAAACTTTTGTATCCAAAGTTAAAAATGAGAAAAAACTTCCCTTGATAACTATCCGTAGTGATCATGTTATTGAATTTTTAAATTATTATTTTGAAATGTTGTGTAGTAATAAAGGAATTACTCATAACTTTTAAAATCCTTGAAATCCTCAGTAAAATGGTTTCATTGAAATAAGAAATCATATTCTTTAGTAAATAACAAGAACTATGTTTAGTGAATACTCAATTGATAAAATTTTTTATGTTGAAGTGGTTAGTACACCTTGATATACTATAAATCAAGTTTTAATTAGACCTCTTATTAATACAAATCCTTAAGAGTTATTGATAGGTCAAAAACCAAAACATTCATACTTCAGAGTATTTGGATGTAAAGTATTCATCTTGGATACAAAAGATACCTTACAAAAATTCACTCCCAAGTCGGATGAATGTATATTCTTATGCTATTACCCTACTTCTAAGGAATTTATGGGTTCTAACAAAAAATATCGTACTATTGATGAAACAATACATGTTAAATTTGATTAAATAGATCCTTTTGTTTTTAAACAAACCCAACCAACATCCTTAGATGTGTTTTCCAAAAATGATCATGAACCTTTGATAGAAGAGTATTTAAATAAGGTAAATACATAAGAAACTATTTCTAAAGTATTTAATCTAGAACAATTTCAATCTTATATTGATGAATTGGTTTTAAAAAACCCAAGTTAGTTGTTTCTAAATAATAATCCTAGAGATAATATCATTAGTGATGTAAATCAACTAGTAAGTACTAGAAGTTATTTGAGAAATAAAGTGTAATTGTTTTCTTTCTTTTATCAATTGAAACCTAAAAATCTTGATTGTGCTTTAGGTGATGAAGATTGTATTAGGGATATGAAAGATGAATTAAACTAATTCAAAAGAAAAATATTATTGACATTAGTTTAAATACCTAAAGAAACTTCAGTAATTGGAGTAAAATGGAATTTTAGAAACAAACATGATGAAATGGAATAATTAGTATAATAAAGCAATATTTTTTCTTAATGGTTATAATAAAAAAGGGGGAATATATTGTGAAGAAACCTATGATTTGGTATATAGAATTGAATCTATTTTATTTCTATTAGAATTTGTAGCATTATTTTATTTCAAAGTTTTTAAAATGGATGTGAAGGGTGATTTCCTTAATAGATATGTAAAGGAGGAAGTTGTTTTGAACAAACTTCTAGTTTTGAAGATAAAAAACATCCTGAATATGTTTATAAACTTACCAAATATTTATATGTCCTTAAAAAAGCCCATAGAGCTTGGTATGGAATATTAACATGATTTTTATTATAAAATAATTATGTTAAGATAACTACTGATCCAACCCATTTTATAAAGAAAGTAAAAAACATTATAATATTTCAAATCTATTTTTATGACATTATATTTGGATAAACTCAAAAATCTTTAACTGATTCCTTTCTGAATGTAATGAAATTTGAGTTTGAGATGAGTATGATGGGTGAGGTAACATTTTTTCTTGGTTTTAAAATTTTTCAAAAACCAGAAGGATCATATATGTCTCAACATAATTATATAAAATATCTTCTTAAAAATTATGGGTATGAAAATACTAAAAGTTTTAGTACTCCAATCGGTACCTCAAATACACTTGATATTGATGAATTCAGACAACCAGTTGATCAAAAAAAAATTAGGGGTATGATAGGATGTTTACTATACTTACATTGTAGTCATCATAATTAATGTTTTCTATATGTCTATAAGAAAGGTATTAATTAATTCCAAAAGAATCCAATTTAAAAGTTGTAAAATGAATTTTTCGTTAATTAATGGTTACCATGGATTTAGGATATTTTTATTCTTTTGGAAATGAATTTGAATTAAAAAGTTGTTCGGATGGTAACTTTGGTGGCTGTAGAATTGATTCAAATAGTACATCTAGAACTTTTCATTTATTAATAGATTATTTGGTTTCTTGGTCTTTTAAGAAACAACACATGGTATCACTTTCCACTACTGAAGCCGAATATGTAGTAGTTGGAAGTTGTTGTGCTTAGGTGTTGTGGATGTAACACACATTCACTAACTATGGAATGAGTTTTACAAAAACTCAAATACTTCTTGATTACACAAGGGGAATTTCTCTTAGTTTAAACCCCCACGCCATGCTTATTCCAAACACAAAGATATTAGGCATCAATTTATTTGGGATCACACACAAAAATAAGATATCATTTTACAATTTATTGGATCACAAGAACAACTTCTTGATATTTTAACAACACCGTTAACATCTGATAGATTTTAATATATTAAATAGAATATATGAATGATCAATGTCAAGTAATCATTCTTATATACTTCTTGTTTAAACTATTTCCTTAGATTAAGTTACTCCTTTATAGAGGGGGAGTACAAATTTTTTACTTTTTAGAAAAACAATTTAGAAAATTTTCCTACTAAAAATGTTCATACTCAAAATTTATTTTTTTTACTCAAAATTTTCGTACTCAAAATTTTCATACCCAAAATTTTCAAACTCAAAAGTTTTTTACTGAAATTTTTGTGTACTTAAATTTTTTAATACTCAATTTTTTTTGTACTAAAAATTTTTCATATTGATTTTTTTAAAAAGTAGAACTAAATATTGAAACCAATATATCTATCTTGAAGTTAAAAAGTTAAAATTTCTTATACTTTACAATATTTTAATTCTATTATAATTGTTGGTATTTCATTTTTTAAGTATTTATTGGATTCATGTTGAACATGATAAGTTTTTTTTTATTTTCATAAATAAAACCTTAAGAGTTCTTTTTTTAAAGAATTGTATATTTTTGTTCTAATTTATGCTATTGAATTTGAATTGTCTCTCTTCTTAACTTATATAAAGGGTTCCCCTGACCCTATCCCACATCAGTTTTCTCATATTTTTCTTCGAAGCTCTGTCTCCCTTCAAGTAGCCCAGTCTGGAAGTTTTCTTGCTCAGAAAATGTATTTTTATCACATGTCAGAATCCACCACATATTCTCCCAAAATAATGCCTCCTAATGATTTATCAACCATGAACATCTTTAGAGAAAGGTTCATTAAGAAATATTTTTATGGAAAGTATGATTCTTCATTGAAAGGGGTTATTAAATTTCTGGGATGGGAATCATTTTGTTTAGAAGAGCCTAAGACCGATCAAGATCTTATTCATATTGATGATGGTAGAGATTTTTATAGTTATTTTAAAGTCAATAAGGATTTAAATATATTTTTTCTATGTATGAAAAATATTTTAGCATGTATTTGAAATAATATACTCATTTCCTTATTATTCTCTTATAAGGTAATTCTTTTTGTCCCTCTCATAAGTTGTTGAAATAAAAAAGGGACTTTCAATAAGAATAGAGTTGGGGAATCACTTTTTGAAATTCATGAGGATAAAAGAAAAGTCACTCACCTCCCTTCTAATAATAATATTACTGCCGTATGGATGTGAGGGTTTTTAATTCCATGAAATGGTGATAGGGAAACCCTAATGGTCTCAAATATCTTTATTCCTAATTATTTGGTCAATATGAGGAAGTTGAAATTGATGGGTTTTATCTTTCTATCCATCAAAAACCTAAAGTCCAGAGTCATCAAATCTCTGTTGATAATGTTTCCAAGAATCATAAGTATGTTTCTAACTGATATTTTTTAAATTTTCAACGTTTTTATCAAGTTGATACTGAAGAAAATGAAAATAACTATAATTAGTGATGACACAATCAAGAGGTTTAAATTTTATTTTAATATAGAATCAATTTTTTTCTGTGAAAGATGCTAAAGATAAACCATTAAAGGATGTTGTTGAAGGTAGTGAGAAAGTAACAAAATTATCCATACTAACTATTTCCAAAAATAAAAACAAATCTAAGAATATTTCTACCAATAATTCAAAGAAACCAAAAGTCTATGATGATGAAGTTGTTACTAAATGGAGAAAAAGGAAAACTGAAAGGAAAAAAGGATATTATTAATTTTTTCTTCATCCTTCTTAGCCTTATCTAAAAAGATTCATGGTGAATAATATTTTAATGAATAAGAGAAGGAAATAAATATGAAAAAGATAAAGTAAAATGTTTTTTACATTGATAGTTTTGTGAAAAATGTTGAAAAATAAATTTTTGGAATCATACTCATTAAATCTACTGAAGTAGGTATGATTATTCCATCTGATAAGGTAAAAGGTAAGAAAATAGTTGGTGAAGAATTAGTTCCATTGAAATATTGTTAATAAAAATCTCCAAATGAAAAAGTAGATAGTGATATGAGGAAAATATATGAATACGCTAGTGAAAAAGAATAAATAAATGAACAAGAATATCAATAAGAAGATAAAGAAGAAGATGAATAAGAGGAAAATAAGAATAATAAGGTAGCTATTCAATGTCAAAAATCCCATTTTGATAAATTAGCCTTGAGATATTTATAAGAAACTTCTTACAAGTTACCATATCAAAGAGTTAATTCCAAAAAAATAAGTTACTCATATAACTGTAGATGATAAAGTCATTCATATTTCTAATGAAGATGAAGAGACCAATATTGATGAAAATCAAAAACAATATTTAGGATATGTGGCTTTTGGAACCCATTATAGAGAGCTTCCCGATTTCAGGGAAGATACTAACTTATTTAATATAATATTAATAAAGTAAATTTAGTATATTGTTCGATATTTAAAAAGAATGAAAAATACTATTACACATTTTACAAGTTTTGACGGAAAAATATATTTGGTTTCTAAAAACCAAAAGAAAAGATTGAATTCAGTCAAAATTTTGAAGGACAAATAAATCAATATTGAAACTAATTTTAATGTTTTTGAAGAGAGTTCTCAAGAACTTAAGAAATCTTATAACAATGTTTTAAAGTGGTCTCATAAAGATGATGAAAATATAAAATATCATGAAGACCCAATTGAATATATAATTAATCTTTTTAATTAAGTCTTAGTTTCTTTCAACAAGTTATTCAGTGACACTTCCAAAATAGTAAGTTTTTTATAAAATTTCAAAACCTCAGAAGATACCAAGTCTGGAGAAATCAACAAGATAAATGGGAAGATAAATTACATTCAATCAAAGGTGTCAATGGTGAATAATTAAAAAGATGAAATAGTTGATTTGAAAAATCAAATTGTTTTTCTGAATGGAATAATTGAAGCTCAATAAAAGAATATTAATGCTCCGGAAGAAAAGTTTCACCTTCAGGAAGAGAAAATTCATACCCAGTAATAGAAAATACAATTACAGGAAGAAAATAATGGTATAATAGAATAAAATTTTCACTCCTAGGAAGAATTGAATCATAATTAGTATATGGTTTTTATATTAGGAAGAAAAGGTCTAGAACCAGCAAGAATTTCTTGAAAATCTAAAGGAGGATAGAAAATAATTCAAAAAGATGAAAACACTTTAGTTTAATATAATGGAAAATAAATTATTTTTTTGAACTCTTATTGTATTTTTTCTTACAATTTCAATAAAAATACTTCTTCATCTATATTAAATTATATTGAATGGCTTCCAATTATTTTGGATGAATGTTATTTCATTTATTTTATATCATAAAGTTGTTTATTAGTTAGAATATATTGTTTTTATAACCTTTTCTAGGTATAAGAAGACTTTTATCTATTCCCTTCTTAAAATCACAAAGGGGAAAAAATTATATAAATGGGTAGAATTATAAATTAAGGGGGATTATTAATGAAAGGGGGAGAAAATATTATAAAGAAAGATAATATGATCCTTAGGTAAGTTATTATGCTAAGGGGGAGTTGGCCATATTCACTATTATATTAAGATGAGTTTTTAAACTTGAGGGGAGATAAGTATAAATGTTAAATCCTAAATATAAATGTTCGGAAAAAAGAATATTGGGATTATGTTTTTCAAAGATATTTTCTATTTATGTCTTGTGGTTTTTTATTTCCAAAAAGGTGGAGATTTTTGAGTCAAAAGTCTCTTTTTGACTTTTCCATTCCTTTTGTTTTAAAAAACAAAAAATATTTCTTAAATACTTACTTAAAAACTCTTTTATGTCCAAAGTTTTTTAATAATGTTTTTATAAGAAAAAATATAATTTTTTATCATACTTACATTATGTCTTTTTTAAATATGAAAATAAATTTATATTTTATCATTATGATATTTGTAATGAGTATTCATAAGATAAATATTATACTAATGAAAATTATAAGTAATGACAACCTCCATTATTATCATAATGATATTGGATACGATTTATATCATACACATCATTTGAAAATAGATTATCAATCATTATGTCTATGTATTTCACACTGACATGATTTCAGTAATTATATTATAAAATGATATCAATTTAAATCATACTGACATTTTCAATGATTATCATCAGTCTCATTTCAATTTATTTTTCATATCATGAAAAATTGATCGTAATGTAAGAAAAAATATTTTATCATATTGGAATATTTTTCTCTTGACAATGTAATTATGTATTGTCAAAAAGATTACATGAATTATGTTACAATATGTGTAAATAAAAAAATATATCATGTAATTAGTTATTATATGATCGTTTAAGTTCCAGGTGTCCAGGACCTCCCGAAAATCTCAAAAAAAAAATACTATTGGAGATCAAGATGACTATTGAAGGCATTCCTATAAATACCAGGTAATTTGATCCTTTACACACATTAATGATTAGTTGTAGAGGAAATGTGCAAAATTTCAGATGAATTTGATGTTGTGTGCGAGATATCTAAAGTTTACACAAGTGAACTACTTGTCCCATGTACTTATAATCTTAGAGTTTATTATTTTTTTTGTTTCTGTTATTCTAATTGTCTTGATTAAAATCACAAGATTTAGAGGCTTGGAGGACAGAGGATCTGATCACCTTCTTAGTTAAGTTATTATGAGGATAGAAAGACAGAGTGAAGCCGATCTTTGTATCAAGGGATCACGAGGATAGTGGTATAGACCAATCTTTATATAGAGGTATTACCTTGGTGTGGGTAAGAAAAACTTTATTGAAAATATAAATCAAGGTACATTTATCCTAGGTTATTGGATACCCTTCTCTTTGGGTTAAAAGACTTCAATATTCATTTACTTGTTTTATTACATGTTTTTTAATTTTGATATAATTTTAATAGGAAGTGAATTATTTTATATATATTTGTTTTCCTATTTGTATTATGTTTATCAGAATTTATTTGATTATGATACTTTTGTGTTACTCTATAAATATGATTTTTGTGATTACGATTACATCACTTACTATGATTATGATTCTATACACTTTAAGATAGATTCATCTATTTGTTGACCTGTGACTTAATAATCTATTTAGAATCAACTTGATTATGATATCTTTGTTATCATATCCAAGATCACGTCCAAAATTTGTTTAATTACAAAAGAGGTGTTATGAATATTATTTGTTTAATTCCATTAAACAAATTATCTTTTAAGATTAAAAATAAATTTTTTTAAACTTAAAATTAATCCCTATTGTATTAATCCTTCTACTTTTACATTTCAATACAATATTGCGTAAAGTTAGTGCTTAATTTTTATGAGTTAAATAAGGTTAAGGGTTATTTTATAGTGTTTAATAAAGGTATTCCTAAGTTTATATGGGTTACATAAGGGTAAGTTTTTTTTATGGATTTTTTTTAAAGTAATCTGTGAATTCCAAAGATCATGTAAAGGTAAAATATTCAGGCTGTTTCACATAAGGGTACCTCCCTACTCACCTAAAGGTAAAAGTCTTAGGATTTTTTTCATAAGGGAACTTCCCTTATCATGTAAAGGTCAACATATCCTATTTAAGTCTACCATCACATTTCGAATACCTATGTAAGGGTAACCTGAGTCTCACATAAAGGTAAGAAGAGTTTTCTAATTATTACATTAGAGTATTAATGTGTAAGGTTAAAATGTGTTAACCTTATGCAGTGGGTATGTCTCATGTAAGGTAATAAGAAACATTATTATGTGAAAATATTTTGACTATTTGAATAGTTTTTCTTGAATTTGGCTATATAAACAAATTCGGTTACATGGAGATTTCACTTACATAGTAAAATTAAGCTATGTGAATAGTTTCAATTTTGTGTTAAAATTATTCTCGGTGAATTGTTTCACTTATGTGGTAAAATTCAGCTATATCTATGTAGTCATATTTACCTATATAGTTATGCAAGTTTCAACAAGATATTATAAATTTTGAATTATGCTATGTTTTTTGTATTATTTCATTTTTCTATTGGATACAATTTATTATGAATATTCCTATTGTTTTATTTATTCTAAAACAACACATTAATTAAATATAATTCATTAAAATAAATTTTATGATTAGTTAAATGAGATACACAAGTGATTAAGTGTGTATGGATATTCACGTTGAAAATTTAGAACTTGTGATAATCAAATTAAAACTGGTTGAAATATTAAGAGTGAGTTTCATATATTATCATGGAGCTTTTCCAAGGATATTAACACTTATTATTTACTTCCATACAATTTGTTATAATGTATTCCAATGTATAGTTTGATTATTTTTTTTACAAAGTATCGAGAAGGACCCTTGTAAATAATGTTTTTTATTTATTCAATATTCACACATGAAGCATTATCTATGAAATAAGCATGGAAACATTTCAAGTAGTTTTTTAAGTTATAGTTTCAACTCTTGCCTCAAGAAAAAGAAAGATACAATGATCTTCAAATTTTAAATATATTGTTCATAAAGAAATGCTATATATAGAGTTGATAGAAATAGTGGAAAATAATGAATTTTCGAGGATACAAGAATTAAAAGATTTAAAATTTTGTTACAATTCATGTGATAATTGATGATCCGATCATTTTTTTGTACTTCATCATTCAACATTCATTTATTAGATTCATTCATACAACCTCAACATTCACAAGTTTCATTTGTTTAACAAGTTTCTCTGGTTCTTTATTTTTTATTTTTGTGCTAAAGCATCCATGGGATATAATACTAATTTAAAAGGTACATGTGCATGGGATGTGAATCCATTAAATAATTTAGTTCAAGTTGTGCATCCATGGGAAAAAGGAAGGACTATTAAAATTTTTCCTCCTAGTAGAAAAAGGCTGGTTAGTCTTATGTTTAAGCCTATAGGGGAAAAAGGCATTGTATTTGGTTTTTGTTTATAGGTGTGAAAAAATCAGTGAAATATTCCATAGTTAGTGGGTGTCATATCTCCTCATGTTTAAGAGGGTTGAAGAGTATAGTAGTATCAATTTGATCTGAACGATTATGAAAATATCTTTTTCCTATTCATTTTATTTCTTCAACATTAACTTTAAAACACTTATATAATTTTTATATTTATTTTAAAAGGAAAACTCATCCCCCTCTTGGCTATTATAATATCTTTCCCTTGGACCAATAATTAAATGGGAATATAAACTCATTATCTAGTTTTTCATACCTTCCAATTATGGACTACTAGTCTCATTCAAAATAACATTAATATTTCTATATATAGTTATAAAATACAAAATTCAACAATATTTATACTCCTTTGAAGCCCTTACCTTTTACATGGTAATTTAGTTAATATGATTAGAATAAATATTCCTTATAAAAAAACTGAATCAATTCATAGAAAAAAATACAATAAAATACCCCTTTCCTTTAATACTACTTGTTATGTATTTCTAGGGATTAATGCAGGACATACCTTGAGAGGTTGGGTGAATAAGGGTATGCTGATTTATTCCAAATAATTATCTATAATTAATATACTCACTTAATGTTTTTTTGGATCTAGACCTTTTAACTTAAGGGTTAAAACTTTTTTCTCTTATATTGATCTTAATTAAATCATTTCTTCACTTGACCGACCCTTATTACCAGAAATTCATTAAGGTTGATTGGACCAATTTTGGTGTTCATGTAGAAAGTAAATAGGAAACAAATAATTTACTTAGTTTAAACTCATCAGGATACTTTAAAAAGTGTGCTATGATGTGTTCCAGGCACAAAAATCCACTATCCAATTTGAATAATGTTGGGCTTTAGGATATGGCACTCCTTGCCTAATATTACTTCCCTAAAATATTTTTTATAAGATCTCATGTTTGAATACGATGTAAGGATATTTTTGATTCCATTTTAAATCCTTGGTTTTGACCTATTGTGAGTCTATAATGAGATCACAAGAGTTTTGAGGGTGTCTAAGGTTTTATCATAGCCTAGATCATGGATTTTTGGAAAAGTCAGTTGGGTCACGTGGTTTGATTTAACCAATCAGGGTGTTTCAAAGGCCAAAGAAAGGCTGCATAGTTAAAGGAAACCCATGTTGAAAATACCACATTCCCATATAGGAAGATCTACATTTTTTAAATAGATTCATTCAGTGAAGTTTTCACACAGTTTCCCAAATTGTGGACATGAACCACATGGGGTCCCCTTGGGGTATTGTGTGGCACACAGTTTTACCAACCGTACATCCAAACTATGTGACGCAATTAAAATATGTGAATTTACCTTTTCCCCCTTACATTTCTAAAAAACATTTTTCTCTTCATCTATTCATTATAGAATATAGTCTTGTAATTGTGAGCTCCCATTGAATCTCAAATAAAAGGGTTGGCCACTATTTCATCATCTAGAATCTGATTTAAAAACTATTCATCTCATTCGATCCGTGGTGGTATGTTATTTAATCAACTCATGTCATTATTTATTTTTGTTTGTGTCAAAAGAGTTATTTAGGTGAAATATAATATTCCTTATTTCTATTATTTTCATCAATTATTTGTTTTTATTTCGATATGGATAAAATTAGAGATCGATACTAGATGAGTGTTATACCATGTGTATACGGTAGGGGGTCTGTACCTTTTCCCATTCAATTTGGTTATTTTAAAGCTTAAAATAGTTGCAACACATTCCAAATATTCCAAAAATGCCGATAATTTTTTTTAATGCTTGAACAATGTTTTGGAACCTATTAGGATTCCCCTTGAGTACCATTTTATGGGTGGAGGCAATTTAGCCTCAACCTAGACCACCCTTGGGGTGTGTGCTTTCTTTTTCCCTATGTTGTACCACCCTATTGGGTGTTTGTGAGATTGACCTAAGATTTGGGAGATTTATTAAATTGAATTCAATTAAATTTAATGGAATGAGATATTAGGAGAGAGTTTATTCCACCTTTTCCATGTGATACATGAGGTTAAATTCATTAATTTTTTTAAAAGGAAATCATTGAATGAGTTGGATGAACTCATAGAATTTGATTGGTTTGGGTATGATTAATGAAATGAGATTATGAATTGATTATGGTAGTGGATTCCTTGTATGAACTCCTTGTATCCAAATTCCATAGGAAACCATGGACATTTCAACTTTATGTGTCTTGATTCAGGTAGTGTATTCTTTGGACTTGTTTCCTCCTCAGATAATATTTCCATAGGATTAATCGGTCCTTGCTACCCCTTGAATATGGTTTTTTTGTACTTGCATTGGAAATACGTTGTTTACATAATCCTTGTACACCAACCAAGTATTTACTGAGCTTCCATCAAGATGGTCTTGGGACTCGATGAGGATTCCTTAGTCTTCTATACCCTGGATCTATCCCTTTATGGTCTAAAAATTGATTACACAGTGTGGCCATTATGAATTCTTGAAAATGGATTACACGATATAGGACGATGTGGATATTCATGCTTGATTACACAACATGTTAGATGTGGTTCTTTTTTCATGCTTATAGATAGTCCTGGTACAGGTATCTGATTATAGTTGTTAGACTGGACTACGTATTACTTGTTTATTTAGGCTTTAAAACTATCCTTGTTTACAAGAGCTTGACTATTGTTTATAGGGAGCCATGTTTTGCTGGACAAGATCACAATTTTCTTCTATTACTCTTCTACCTATGATATAATACAGGCTTCTTGGTTTATATTACATATACTAGACTTGTTATTGTAAGATCCAGAACTTTCTTAAAGGTAAATCCATGTTTAAATTTTGGTTAAAATTACTTTATTATGTATAATGAAGTAGTTCTTGGGTGTATGAAATGTTTTTGGGGGTGTTCTAGGGATGTAGGACAAGAAAGGAGGATAAAAGAAGCTAAAAAGTGTGTAGTACACGATTGGTGCATAATTAGTATAAACTATGCACTTGGCCCAGGAAACCATACATCTTGTTGACCATTTTAGATAGAGGCTGGTGCCCGATTACCACATGGTTTTTCAAACTATGTGGGTTCTTCTAGGAAATTGGGTAGCTTGGCACCTCTTTGAAAAAGGGAGCCTCATGGTTGGTACATGGTTTAGCCAACCATGCGACCAAATCATGTGACCCTTTAAAAGTGGTAAATTCTAGTTTCCCCCTCGGGATTTAAGGGTTCTAACAAAATTTCCCCCTATTCATCCTCCTATATCTAGGGTGATGAATCAAACCCTCAAATACTTCCAAGGTATGATTATCCTTTGATTCATGTCCATTTGGAGTGTGTTTGGGTGAAAATCAATGATTAGGGTGAGTCTAACACTCCTCTTTTCTCTGTTTTCTGAATTAGGGCTTTTAGAATTCCCCCTCTTCTTCTAAAGCCCTAAAACCCTCACTTTTCTAGTTGATTCTAATTTGGGGATTTAAAGGGAATTTGGGTTAGAATCAGTAATGGAGGCTAAGAAATCATTCATCAATGAACATGAGGTAGGTGGTCTTAAATATTTTAAACCTAGTCTTGATGCTTTATATGAGTATGTAGTTGTGTTAATTCACTTTCTTACCATGTTATCATGTCCTTGATTTTGAAAATTGACTTGGTCCTTATATTGAGTTGAGAGACCCTTCACAGACCCCTTTGGGTCCATTGATGATGAGAGACTAAACCTAGGGTTACCCATGAGGTATGCTAAACCTTTGATAATCGTGTCATAAATTGGTAAATGTTGAGCTAGGAGAAAATATTAGACCAAATGGGTTGAAAATTATAATCGAGCATGTGGGTTTGGTTTAGGGGTGAATTAAATTGATTATATGTTGAATTTTGTGAAATTCCTAAGGGTATTTTGAAATAGTTTTAATAATGTGTTTTGGATTTTGATTAGTTTATGGTTTTTAAATGATAAACATGATGTTTAAAAGTAGGAAATGTTTTTAAAATAGGTTTTGACTTCAATGTGATTAAAAAGGGGTTTATTATGATATTTCAAATGATGATGTAAAATGAGGGTGTCATCCATTTCTTATGAAAAATTCTAAATGATTATTTGAAAATTGGAATAGAATCCTTGGGACATGTTTTAGTTTTTTTAAAGAGGGAGACCCATATTTTAAAGGGTGGATATGAGATGATTTTGTATGAGTAATTTGATTGTGTGATATCATTAAATTATGAAATAACGTTTATGTCAACTATTAACTCATTTAATATATCATAAGTGGGTGTTTAGAGTAATGGTATATGTGTAAATGGGTTATGCCTTGTTAGTGGGATGTGTATAATGAGTTATAATTGTAAATGATAAATGCATTTAATGGTTATGGTTTGGTTTTGGTAAATGTGTTATGGTTAAAGGATCATGTTCACATGGCTTGGTTGTATAAGGGGTATTGGATTGAGGCTCCTCCCACATGTTGGGTTGGACTAAGGATCTAAACCCCAACCCTATAATGCATGGGTTGGGGAGTTGGACTAAGGATATAGACACCTAACAATAGCATTTTGTGAGACTAAATAGACTGAGGCTCCAAGGTAAATGTTATGTAATGAATGGCTAGGATATCAGACTGAAGCTCCATGCTTACCAACATATGGTTATGGTGTGATTACCAGATTGAGGTTATATGGTATGTTGATAAATAACGAATAGTGAATACCTATGTGATTAAAAGTGGGTGCGACCAATTATGACATGGAATAGGCTTCCGGATATCCAAATAAAGTTTTTTTGTTTGGATTCCCCTAGATAACTAAATGGTTAAATTTCTTGTTTAATAATTTCTAAATTGTGACACATATCGATATTTACTTTTATTTTTTTGGTTACTTTATTTTTTTCACTAGGGTTGTCTGTATACAATACTGTATAGATTGGTTATTGTGTTAACATCATTGGTGGTGACCTACTGAGTTGTACTCACACCCTAATCAGGCCTCCATGACACTTGGGTTCCTAAGAAGATGTTATTTCTTTCATGTACAGGTTCAGGATAGGGACCTGGTGTTTGGTTCATGCATGATCTATTTGGTTGGAGCATGGGATGTCAAGACTGGGTTGGGACTCAGGTCTATACATGGGATTTTTTGTTAGTTTGGGTTTTGGGATTTTATTTGTGAGACTGCTGGACATTTAGTGTATTCATCATAATGTTATAGTATGTGCTACTTGGTTACCTATTGGGTTTTGTTGCATGCCATCCATTTATTTGTTCATACTGGTTATTATATCTGTTTATATTATTTATATTGTGTAATTAATCTAAAAAGATGGTATAGTATTCCCAAAATTTCCCCATAGACCCACGCTGCTAGTCAGTATCCACTGGCATATTGGGAGGTGTGCATGAGGTCATGTGACCATCCAAATAGGGGCATCAGATGTAGTGGCCACTGGGTCGGGGATGTTATAGTTATCGACACCGTTTGTGGTGTCCTACTAAGTGTTATCTCACACCCTATTCAGACAACTTTTGGGTACCCAGAAATATTTCATGGATGTAGGTAGGGATTAGGGAAAGAACCCACTATACAATGCTTGACTTGTTCACTGTTTGGGGTAGGGGAGCATAGGAGCGAGCTAGGCTCATGATTCTATCTGAATATAATTATTTTTTTCTTTTTTAATGTTTTATACATGTATTGAACTTTATTATGGTGTACCTATTTTCCTTATTTGTAGAGACATGATCATTATATTGTACATATCACTTCTTTTGGATTATTTATTATCATAGTCTTCAGGATGTTTATATTTTATCAGTTATCTTATATGATTCTACTATTTATTATTCCTATTACACTATTGCATTACACTTTGAAATGAGGGAATAATCTCCCCATAGACACACCCTGGTCCTTCACTTCTAGTAAACATAATTTTGTGTATGGGGAGGCTTGATTGAGGTCATGTGACCCACCATCTTGGGGCACCGTTTAATGGATCCTAGGTCAGGATGTTACAAAGTGATATCGAAGGACATTTTCTTTTATTTCCTTACTATTTTGAAATAATAGACCTGATATTAGGAATGTATTTGAATTTGATAATGATCTATGCCATGGAGTAACTAAACCACATACAGGAAAATTCAGATTGGTTGGGACAAAACATGCCTTTCTAGATTCTTCCTATTACATTTTATTTGATCTACCTCTTGGTGATTCACTTGATATTTGATGTTCCTTATGATTAGGTATTTTTCTATTTCCTAATTAGATGAGGGTATTACATCTCATTAATCATTTTAGGAACCTGTTAAAATTTTCATTCCATGTATTATGCCATTCCATATAGGGTGCATTGTTTGAAATCACGACAATAAGATGTGTTCCTTGCATGATATATCTTTTGTTTGGATAACCGTTTATGAAAGAAGTTGAGAAACATGGTTGGTACTTATATTGCTTTTCATAACCTAAATTATGTTTTCCTACTTAGGCTATATTAGAAACCCTAAATATTCAACTATGGATTGTTGATTCATGGGCCATTTGGTCGCATGGACTAGAATGTGTTTTGGTTTGGATTAAGTGGGTGCTATATTTTGGTTCATGAGGTGTATGATACCTTATAGACCAGAAGTGGTGAACCATTTGGTTCGAATATTTAAAGATAATTGTAAAATAAATATGATTTTAAATGAAATTTTAATTGTGAAATATATAACTTGACCTGGACCCAACTTTAGTGTGGGAAATAGGCAATTTGTTTGGTGATTTTAATAGTTTCTTCTTTTACCTAGTCCTAGATTTAGGAGAAAGAAGAAGGGTGAGAATTGTTATAGGAAGGATTCGTCCTATCCTATGTTTTTTATATCTATGACTTAGTCATTATTGAGATTTTTAGAGGCCTGCCTTTGGAATTATAGAGATATGCCACCAAGATGACCTCCAGTCATGCATTAAGAGGGTGGTGATGACTATGCTCTAGAGGTAGTGGGCCCTAGGATACTGATAGATCCTCCTATAGTGCCTCCTGAGGAACCAATAGTAGTTTGAGATGGGGGTTCTGAGGCATAGTTCTGTGAGAATTTTATGTGCTTTATGAATATCGTTCAGGGATCCCCACAACCTGCCTCATCTATGGAAGAGTTGATGTGTTTGTTCCAGTAGAAGTATCCTCCCACATTTTCTGTGGATGGAGGTCCACAGGCTACTGAGATATGGATAGAGAATAAATTTTCTATATTTGAACATCTGGATACACCTCCTGAGAGGAGGGTGAATCCCACAATATAAATTCTTTGGGGATTATCTACACACTAGGGGGATGTTTTGAACCAGGCTGATGCTTTTTGAGATATGGTTGGAGGGATTTCCAATCTAGGTTTTACAATTATTTTTTCCTGAGACCCAGAGAGTTGAAAGGGATAGCAATTTTATGAATTTTTCACATGGTATTATGATTTTTATAGAGTATTCAGAACACTTTAAAGAGATTCAAAATTTTCAACGAATTCATCTTATTGATGAGACATCAAGGGAAAGATGCTTCGAGGAATGTCTCAAGTATGTTGTTCAATCATGGGTCAATAAGTTTCATCTTAATACTATTACAGATATAGTGAGTCAAGCACTTATTACTTAATAGAACCTGATGGTAGATAGGGGTGAAAAGTAGGGTAGTGTAGTTTCTCAACTGAGTGGTTTAACTTCTAGTGGTAAGAAGAACCATTTTGAGACTTCCCATGAGGGGAGTAACATCTAGGATATTAGTGATGGTAGCATTGTCTTCTACCATAAATGTGGGAGGTAGGAACATATGAGGAACTAGTGCGATAAAGACCCAATTAATTGATGATCTTGCAGTAGGATGGGGAACATATCTTTTTTGAATGACCTTATCTCTAGAAGTCATTAGAAGGGGATCAAATCTAACTTCAGGTTCAAGAGTGGGATTCACATCTCTATGTCAGGCTGGGAGCTAGAGTAGTTATAGTCATTCAGGATGAGGCGGTGGATGTGGATGAAGAGCACAGACACCGGTTTCACCTAGAAAACAAAGTGGGATTGCTCTAGGTAGTGGGGTTGTTTCACAAGGTCGTGGTTTAGGCCATATATATTCCGTATAGCCTACCCCTAAGGATTAGAGTTTTGGGCCATCTTTGGTAAGAGGTACGATCTTAGTAGCCTCTACTCTATTAACTTCTTTTTTCAATAAAGGTTATTATTATAGATTCATATCAGTACCTATTGTGGAGAGAATTAGGATTTTTGATCAGTATTATGATGGTGTTATGACCCTTGATACTCTATTGGGGGTCATAAAATAGGGTGTACACCAATGTAAGGAGTGCCCCATTAAGATTGGTGGGATTCACTTCGTATGGGATCTTTTTTTCCTCAAGATGACAGGGTTTGATGTCATACTTGGAATGGACTGACTAGTTTCTTATTGAGCCCATATCAATTGATATCACTAGAGGGTGACATTCACATCACTATAGGGTTGCGTTTTTATTCAAAAGGGTGCATGTGATGTCTTGGAGAGCTGAGATAGACCATATCATCTTGGGTTGGGAAGGATGATAACCCATATAGCTATTTTTTATCTGGATTATCTAGGAATAAAGATTTCTCTTCATTTGTCGATTATTACAGGGTTGTTTTCCTGGATGAAATTTCTAGTTTACCTGATGAGTGGGTGGTGTAGTTTACCCATTGATCTAGTTTTAAGATATGTAATGGTATCTATTATTCCTTACAGGATGGATATTACTAAGTTAAAAGAGCTCAAGATGCAGTTAGAGGACTTGGAGTAAAAGGGGTTTATACGACCCAATACTTCTCTGTGGGGGTTTTTGGTCATTTTTGAAGAAATGGAGGAAACAAATCATTAGGTATGTGTGGATTATCAGAAGTTTAACCAACTGATTGTTGAGAACTAGTATTCCATTCCATGGATAGATGATCTCTTCGACCAACTTTTTGGAGCTCTATTATTATCAAAAATTGATTTTAGATTGAGTTTTAACTAAGTATGTGTTTGTCCTATAGAAATAACCTGTAAATATTTTCATATAATTTATTTTCTATATAATTATTTTCATATGTAGTTTGGTCTTATGAACAATCTATAATTTTTCATGGTGCCGATGAACTCAGTTTTCCATCCTTATTTGGATTCTTTTGTGGTGGTATTCATGGATTATATCTTGGTGTATTCTCACAATTGAAATAACCATGCCAAACATCTTGATATAATTTTGGATACACTAATATAGCATCATTTACATAAAAATATTTCTAAGTTTTACTTCTGGATGGATATGATTCACTTACTAGGTTTTATAATCTCAGTGACAGGACTATTAGTTGACCCAAAGAAGGTGAGAACTGTAGTTTCCTAGGATAATCCCAAGAACATATTTGATATAAAAAGTTTCTTAGGGATATATGTACATTATATTAATTTAATATAGGAATTATAATTCTTATAAGTACCTTTTATAGGCTTTACTAAGATAGTGTGAAGTTTTTGTGGTCAGATACCCATGAGATAGCCTTTCTGGAGTTGAAAGGGAGACTGTATTCAGTGTTGGTTCTGATTATTATAGAGTTGGGAAAGAGCTAAAATATGGATTATGATCCATCTTGTATTTATATAAGAGCAGTTCTAATGTATGAGTAGAGATTCACGACATATAGATCTCATCAATTGACACCACATGAGAGGAACTAACAGATGCATGATCTCATGTTAGCTATTATTGATCATTCCTTGAACTGTTGGAGGAATTACTTACTAGGAGATCATTTTGTTTTATATATAGAACAAAAAAGAATCAATTATATATTTACATAATGTGACTTGAATCTATGGAAGTGAAGGTGGGTTGAGTACCTACAATATTTTGACTTCAATATAGACTACATGATTGAAAAGGGAAATGAAGTTGTCGATGCATAGAGCAAGAGGAATCATATATGGGTAGTTCAGGAGCCTAATAGTGTGTAACATCTTATGGAATTGTTTTTTGAAATTCACTTGGAAGTGAAGGATATTCTTAGTTAGAATCTTATATCATCCTTAGTAGTGACTTACACTTTTTTGGAAAGAGTGAGGATGATGTAGTTATCAGATTCTGATGGCCTAGTCCTACAGAAGCGTATGGAATGTGAGTACTCACCTCATAGTTGGACTACTGGTGAGGATGAAATTATAAATATTCATGGTTGTATTTGGTTTCTAGAATACATACATGGGGAGATGATGTGAGAGTTTCAGGCCTCATTTTAGGCAGTACATCCCAGTGTTACCAAGATATACTGTGAATTTTCCTATCAGTACTAGTGGATGGGGATAAAATAAGAGGTGGATGGTTTCTTCATGAGGTGTTCCACCTATTATTAGGTGAATATAGAACAATAGTTAATAGATGGGATTTTAAAAATATTCCCTATTCTTCAGTGAAGATGAGATTATATCATGATGGATTTCATGATCGGGTTTCCGAGGTCACCTTAAGGTAGTGATACTATATGGGTTGTTGTGTAAAACCTCAAAAATGTTACTCATTTTCTTCTAACTAGGGATAAATTCTCAGTAGATGTGCTTGGATTATTGTATATTGATTATGTTTTGTGCGTTTATAGGGTTCCTCATATGATGTTATCAGATAGGGACTCCCAATTTACATCTCAATTTTGGAAGAGTCTGTAGAGGGTGTTGGGTACACAGGTTCTTTTAAGCATGAAATACCACCCTTAAATAGATGGTTAGTTAGAGCACAAGATTCAAGTTCTTAAAGACATGATTAGAGCTTTATTCCAAGATTTTTGGGGCTCTCAGAAGATTTATACACCCCTAGTTGACTTCTCCTTCAAAAATATCTATCTTGTGGTGATAAAAATGTCACCATATGAGGTTCTGTATGATAGGCCATGCCGATCACCCCTATGCTGGTTAGAGGTAGGACATGCCACATTGCTCAGATAGAGTCTCAACATGATACTTTAGATCAGGTCCATTTGATTCATAAATGGATGGATATTTCATAGTCTAGATAGATATCTTATAACGATATTTGTTGATAACCTCTAGAGTTAGAGATTAGGGATTATGTCTTTTTAAATATCTAACTGAGGCTAGGACCCAAGAAAATCAAGAGACAGGGTAAGATTTCACCATGATATATTGGACCTTTCAAGATTCAAGAGAGAGTCAAGCCATAATACTATCAGTTTTAGTTACCTTATAGGTACTTGGCCATGCACGATGTCTTTCATGTATCTCATCTCTGCCATTATCACTCAAACCCATATCACACTCTGCATTTGGATGTGGTTGGGCTACAGGTTTATGAATCCTTTGAGGAGAATCCTATTCATATTGTTGAACAGGGAAACAAGGTTCTCTAAGGCTATTTAGTTCCTCTAGTATGGATATTATTAAAGCATTTCAATTTACAGGATGAGACTTGGGAGTAGGAGGCCGATGTACATGCCTAGTGGCCGAAGTTATTTTCAGGAGATTCTGGAACACCCTTAGGAGGGAAATTCGATGATGAATTGATTTAAGGGGGGAATATTATAAGATCATGGGTTTTATTATGAGTTAAGAATATTTTTTTCTAGTTTAAATCCCTGGTTTCGACTAATGTGAGTGTCTAATGAGATCACAAGAGTTTCAAGGGTGTTTGAGGATTTTTTAGAACCCTGGGCCTGGGTGTTTGGAAAAGGTAGATGGGCCACATGGTTAGTATAAAATGTTCCACCAAAGCCACATGATTTTATTAAACTATGAAGGGTGTTTCAAATGCTAAAGTAGGTCCATACAGTTGGAGGAAACTATGGAGACAAGGCTGCATGCCTATAGCTCTGCAATTTTTTACAGAGGCATGAAGCACGATTTGTGAACAGTTTCCCAAACAATGTGCATGAACCATGTGGGGTCCCCCTAGAGGTATTCTGGGGATAACGAATGGCACACAGATTATCCAAACCATTCAACCTATTTAAAATATAGTAAATTACCTTTTCCCCTAAAATTTCTTAAAAACCTATTTATCTTTCTCTTTTCATTCCAATAGACAACCTTGGTGTTGGGAGATCCATTTGAATATCAAATCATAGTGTTAGGCACCATTTTTTCATTAGGACATGGATTCAAACATATTTTGTCTCATTGGATTTGTGCTGGCAAGTTATTGAATCATGTTCTTCCATTCATTATTTTCCTTTGTATTGATAGAGTTATTTAGGCATAAGGTAATATGCCCTATTTCCATGATTTTATTTCATTATTTTTTATCTTGATCTATACTAAATCAAAGGTTTATACTAGATTAGTTTTATACCATATGTATACCATAGGTGTTCTATACCATTTCCCATATGGTTTGGTCGTTTTATAGCTTTCCTCATTTTTTCTGCACATTGGACCATCCAATGATGAACCTAAAATTAATTTAATGCTTGATTTGAATGTTTTGGAACATCATAGGTTTTCCCTTTACTACCATTTAATGGTTGGAGGTATTCTATACTCAACATAGGCCCCCAATTGTTGGGATTAAGTTGGATGTAGAAGGTTTTTCGGAAGTAAGAAAAGGTTGTTTTCATGAGTGTTGTCTTTTCTTTCAATAATGATAAATCAATTCACATTATAGAAGAATTGGGAAAGTATGATGATGATTTGATGATTTGTATTTAAAAAATATCATAAATTTTTTGGAGAACTTTTTATGCAATTATTATAAAGGAAATGGGTAGAAACGGTGCTACCAATCATATTAAGGTTTGATTGGAAAAAAGAATAGTGCTGGAAGACAACAAAGTTACAATACATTCCTTGAAATATCTGATGATGCTAAAGAATATTGACCAAAGTTTATATATCATGATATAAGGAGATCATGATGAATGAAAATTACTATGAATCATTATGGTTGGTGTTTCCAAATCATATTTTAAGGTGGCACTGCTGTCCAGGGTTTTCCAAATTTTTGGGTCAAAAAATTGGAGAATGGAGAAAAGTTTTTTTATCAAAGAAAGTTGTGTGAAAGTGTTAAGGAGGTTTGGAAAGTTGAATGTTGTCCATTTTTCAATATTATTACTTCAAAATATATAAAAGTAAATATTTTTTTGAAATTTATGGTGTTTCTGCGCAAGGTGAGTTTGAACGAAAGAGAATTGCACGAATGGACTTGCATTCTCGGGGAAAAGTTGCACGACTGACACACGGGGTCAGAAAAATGGCTATAAATAGGATAATACACCCCTAAATTTTAGTATGATTAATAATTATAGAAAATATGAGCTCTGAAAAATGAAAGTAGTAAGTGGCACATTATAAGGGAGTGGTGCACAAGCAGTGAGTTGTGTGCAAGAAGTGAGTTACATGTAAGAGAGTTACACACAAGCAGAGACTGGCGTGCAAGTAGGGAGTGCAAGCTGTGAGTAGCACGCAAGAAGTTAGTGGTACCCAAGTTATAAGTTGCAAGTAATAAGAGAGTTTTGTGCAAGTATTAATTTATTCTCAAGGAAGTTCTTAGAAGCTTCTGGATAGGAAAGTGAATAATTATTTTGTGGGATCAAATTTTTGAAAGTTTTTCATGAAGCATTGAAACATTGTTTTACCCTATTTGTGCTAAGAGGGAGAAAATTCACTGTTGGAATGTTTTAAAAGTGGCACACAAGTGTAATGGTATATCCTACTCATTTTATTCCACATCAAATGATTATTTTCTAGTGTATTGTGTGGTATTGGATTTTTTCCAAACCATACCAAGGACATAACAACTCTTATTGAGCAGTGAAACTTGTAAATTATTCTGTTCATATGGATGTGTGTTTGATTTGTGTTCAGTAGGGAAAGAAATATTTAGCACGAGGCGAAGTTCGTTTCAAAAGTAAGGAAATATAAAAAGAAAAATATATCACTGATTCACCCCCCTCTCAGTGACACTTGACTCCTAACTGGGAAACTTCACCCATGGGGTGTGCCCTTATTTTTTCCCTATGTTGTACCACCCTATTGGGTGCATGTGATATCACCATAGGTTTTGGGAGATTTAATTAATTATATTGTATTGTATTGAATTTATTGATATATTAAGAGAGAGTGGATGACTCCTTTTCTATTTGATACATGATGTAAAATTGATTAAATTGATTAAAGGGAATTTTTTAAATGGGTTGGATGAAATCATGGAATGTGATTGGTTTGTGAATGATTAATGAAATTAGATGATGAATTGATTATGTTAGTGGATTCCTTGGAAATGATCCTTGGATCCTAATTCCATAGGATTCCATGTAAATTTGTACTCCAGGGGTCTTGATTATGGCAGTGGATTCCTTCGGCTTGTTTCCTCCTTGTATCATGGTTACCTAAGATTCCTCAGGACTTACTATCCCTTGAATTTAAATTTCATTGAATCACATTGGCACTGATTTGTAACAATATCCTTAGACTCCACCCAAGTCTTTACCAAGTTTCCATCGAGATGCTCCTGGGAATCAATGAGGATGCCTTGGTCTTCTATACCTTGGACTTGGCCCTTCATGGTCTAACACTTGATTAAATGGCATGGACATTGTGGATGTTTTACACTAGATTACACAAAATAGTCCGAGGTGGATGTTGATGCTTGATTACCTGACATGACCAACGTGTATGTTTTTATATTCTTATAGATAGACCTAGTACGGGTATCTGATTACAGTTGTTAGACTGGACTGTGAATTACTTATTTATTTATGCACTATAGTTTCACCTGTTTATGGGAGCTTGACTATTGTTTATAGGGATCCATGTTTGGCTGGATAGGATCACAAATTACTTTTAGTACTCTTCTACCTATGATATACTGCACAATTCTTTGAATATTTTACACAGAATGGACTTGTTATAGACACCATTGGTGGTGGCCTAATGAGTGATATCTACACCCTGTTTGGGATTCCATTTGGTACCCAGACAGATTTCACGGATGCAGGTACGGACTTGGGAAAACTCCCACTATATGATGATTGACTTGTTCACTATTAGGATTTGGGGAGCATAGTACTGAGCTAGGATCATGATTCTATCTAGAGATAGTTATTTTTGGTCCTTTTTTACCTTTTATACATTTAATGCACTGGATTCTTATGTACCTATTTCACTACTTTATAGATAAATGATCATCATATTGAAAATGACATTGATTTTGGGTTATTTATTATTACACTCTTCTGGATGTTTATCTTCTTTCGGTTATTAAATATGCTTCTGCTATTAATTATTATGATTACACTACAATTTTACACTCTAACATTAGGATATAGTCTCGCCACAGATGCACCCTTGGCCCTCTCTGCTAGTCAATAGCCTTTGGTATATGGGAAGGTGTGCTTGAGGCCATGTGACCCACTAACTTGGGGCACTGTTAATTAGATTCTAGGTCAGGATGTTACATTTTGGGTATACTCATGATTCACTAAAATCAATTAGGATCACTTTCATTATTGGATATCTATTGTATTCCTCCACATTTTTTCACTACTATGTGGTAGGATCTCCATAAAATTTATGGACATGTAGCTCCCTTTACCTTTATCACTTCCATGGTTACACCATGTAAATATGGATTTCATTGAAGTACTCCTGAATATCCTTTATAATATATAAATGCCTCATTATGTAGCACATTTTTCTTTCCAGAATGACACTATAAGTCCTCTTATCTTTCTTCTTATTCTTCTCAAAATGTTATCATTGATTACAGACTCCCCTCTTATCTATTTTTCTTGAATATATAATGTATTCATCAAGTGTCCATATCTTGTTTTCTTTCTATAATAGTTGATCTCCTTTATTAATAGATATAACATGAGCCAATAAATAGCCAGATGTCAGTACCTAATTAGGTCATTCAGAATTCCCAATACCACTTCCAAGATTTAATCCAATTAAAATCCACCACAACTTCTCTCATGGTCAACTAATATAACTCCTTGAAGCATGAATTAATTATAAATTAATTCAAACACTTGACTACTAAAAATATCATTTGAATTTAGCATGAATCATGGCTTAAAACCCAAGGACCATGATTATAATTAATTAAATATATAGATAAATCATCTCCTAAATGTCTTCTCTTGAAATATACATGTCACCCATTTAAACACTCTTCACCACAATATGGTGATTTTTTTTATTTTTTTGACTCTTAAACGCCGAGCACAATGATTTGTTCACATTCTATTGGCCATTTTGTCTTGTATATGCACCTAATGATCATAACCCCCAATGAACACCACCACTCCCATAGTTAGATTATTTGTTTTTCACAAGGATTCTCTTTATCCACCATGCATTTTTCTATGGTATATTCCATAACATGTTGAATCTTTTTTAACTCACCACGAAATTCACTATGACTATATTGGCCTTGAAAATTTTACATAGGTGCTCTGGAATTCCAAAATGGGGACCACTTTGGTGTGTTCCCTTTCAAATTTTCTATGTTAGGAAATTCCTTCTCAAAACACCCTATTCCATGGGTGTATCCTCACATGGTTACTTTTTCAACTTCTCCATGCCAACTGACCAAGTCATGGTCTTACCCATGTTGGGAAAATTTAACACAACATGAAAACACAACATGTTCTATGGAATGTTCCTCATTTACATTTCTATAATATGCCTCCAAAAAATCTTTATCCCTTTTCATGACCATATTTGATCCTTTTAGAATACCTTTGTACTCCCATATTTCCACCAAATACAATTCTATCTGTATAAATAATGTATCCAACACAGTAACCTTTAAGATTCCTTATCAATAAATCCAATCAACTTGAAATCAATATTATTGTTAATAATCCCAAACACATCACAATAACCTCCCATATTGTAAACAAATCGTACTCAATCCTTTTTAATTACTAATAAATTCAAATTTGAAATATATATGAAACTCAAAAAATCTCCTCATGAAATCCTGGTCATAGGCCTTCCTTTAAATACTCCTTAAGAATTGGGTTCATATTTTTTCATGTGATATTTGAATATCACAGTCATCATTTTATCCATAAATTCTACAACTTTAATTATTTTAGATTTCCTTCAATGAATGCACAAAAAAATGCATCATTACAACATATTAATCCTTTGTGCATCTTGGAAACATATGAAATCCATCTTATCCCCTGGACAGTTCTTCAATCATAAATATCTTGTATCAAAATACTCTTCCAAAAAAAACTGTGATATTTAAATCAATAAAAAACTCTTCCAGTATCATATATTTTAAAATTTATATACAAATTTATTTTTATAAATATTCTCAAACCGTTGAAATTTTGAGAAATAATTAAAGTATTATAAAGAATAGTGAGATTATATTCCTTTTTTAATTTTAGTCACCATCTATTGGTTTTCTTAATAATTTATAAGTCTTATTATGTTCCCTATGTATCCATTCCTTTGTTAAATTCTTTTGAACTCAAGAGTCTTATGAATCACATGAATGTATTAAAAGTGATGGAAAGAGTCTTATAATGTTTTCTGAAGTCTTAAAAACAAACTTAGAAGTTTTAAAAACTATCTAAATATCTTAAAATGTTCAAGACTTATACATTTTCGTTAGCTATATTCACGAAATTCTTATTTACTAACCAAACTCTTACGAACTAGATAATGTTTTAAAAACTCAATACTTACTCTTAAGAAGCTGTACTTATCTATTTTATAGAATTTATAATATAATTATATATTTATTCAATAAATCATAGATATTATTCAAATAACTGAAGTCCTTTTTCCAAAAAACTTCCAAAACACCATCCAAATATATTTCCACTAAATACAACATCCTTGAATCCCAAACTAATTTTCATAGTTCAACTTTATTTTAGCCCAAATTTCGTTATACTAAATAAAACTTCAATCTCCCAGCCAATAACTCAAAGAACCTCTAAAAAATATATTAAAAATAAATACAATAAATTATATATTGGATTTAATATCACCTAGGAAAAACCAATGGTTATTCCCTCTAAGGTAAATCTATGAGAAGAACCAAATCACCCAAATGTTTTTGGGTAGGATCTTTTAACTCCAAAATTTTCTTCTAGGAACCTGGTGAAAAAGTAGGTAGGAAGTGAGAGGTTTACAAAAAATTGAGTTTTGGATTTCAAGATTTCATGGTTTTATAAACAAATTCATGAGGGGTATTTCTTCTTTAAATAGGTTATATCGAATCTATATGATCCATGCATACACATCATTCCATTAATTATAATTTTCATAAATATATGAGTAATGAAATTTGTTATATCCCATCTAAAAAATGGTTATAACTCTCACATGAATGAATAATGATAGCTATAGTGTAGGATACTCTATATCATTTGGTGGGATAATTTTTTCATGGAGACTTCCCGAATCCTTGAACCATTCGATGTTAAATTATTATGACAGAAGCATATTGTACAATACCATAAACTCATGAATCTAACATATAATTCATAAATAATAAAATATTATTATTGAAATCGACTCATATACAAGACTTATGATATACCATATCATATAAGATGATATACCCCATTATGCATGAAAATCATAATTTACATGAAATTCATACTCTATGACTATTTATATCATACAATATGATATAGTTTATATATTTTTATATATATATATCGTTTATATATAATGGATTTATTGAATATAACCTTCATGTTCCCTAATGAGTATTTTTTATCACACCCTAAATGGACACCTTAGAAAAGATGAAACCTCACATCTTCTACTTTTCATACACTTACTAGTATTGGTAAATATTGGATCACCTTACAGATCATTAATTTTTTTTATAGAAGTGTGTTTGGTTCCCACATCAGAGTTAGATCCAATAGAGGTTATTAGAGGTCTTGTTTGTATCTTCAATTATTCCTCTTTTTCCGAACTTGGTCTTAGGCTCCATTTGGAATGAATTTTAGTATGAACAATCATTATACAGTGAGTTAAATATTGTTTAGTGATGGATTCAATAATATTGAGGGAGTTATGGATGGTTTAAATTATTTTTCATCCTTTTTATGACCTATTTAGTTTGTGTTTTATTTCATGGATGCCTGATTTATAGACGTGTCATGCCATATTTCTAGTAAAGACCAACCATTCTTTACCTTTACAATAAGGAAAGTAAATCATTTCCCAAACATTACATAAAGACACAAAGTTCTAGTCACTAACCCTTGGGGATCGGGGGGCACTCTTGGGGTAGCATCATATGTGATTTGGGTTATATACATATGTGATTAGAAATTTTGAGTTTTATATAGGTTTTATAACGTTTGGGACTTGATAAGTAACCCATAAAAATTCATCTTGTATAGATTTATGGTGTGATCTCAAGTTACCATGGGATATATGAGTACATAGTAGGCACTACATGTTGGGTGTGATTTTCAATTTTATATATCAGGTATGACTAAATGGAAATTGAGAAAAGAATTGAGGACTTGAATTGGAGATAAAAACAATTTTGATTCATGAATCATTTTAGGCATCGATATGTAGGCACACATAGGATTTTATGCCATATTGGATCCCTATATTTGCTTGTTATATTAAAATAAGAACTAAAAGATGTTTTTATTATCTGAAATATTGGTAGCACACAAATATATAATGTTTCCACATATATATATATATATATTTTATGACTAGATTAATATGAACTAACAATTTTTCCATTGATTAAGATATACATACTTATTTTTACGATGGCTAGGAATATATGTTTAATGATTTATTTTCTAAATCATGCCTTTTTACTGTACTTATATTTTGAATACTGAGAATATTCCATTAAGTTTGATTATATTTTTTCATTGAGAATGATACATACACTTTAATTAGTAATATTTTCTAATCATGCAATTTTTTTTATTTTTCAATATTCTACAGTGAAACAAGATTTTGTTTACTATTTTTACTTTATTTACAAGAAATCATTGGTTATATTTTTTGTAAATATATATTTTTTATCATGTTGTTTATTTTTTGATTTTTTATACTTATGAGAATGGTATATACTTTTAGTGAGAATGATGCGTGTATCCTGTGTTTTGATGTTCCACGAAAAATGTTTCTATAAATTTTTTTGGAAAATAAGTGTTAACAAATAATAACCTTTTCTTGTTGGTCAAGCCCAAGGGGAACCTGTGTCACTAGGTATGAGTGACTATAAGGAGTCCAATAGTGAAATTATGTAAAGGAAACTGTTTATAATATTATATTTTACAAAATAAAGAAAGGGATTTAATTTTAATATGTTCAAAATAATGGTATTCTTTGAAAATGGATATTTTTTACTTTAAAAATGGTTTTCTATAATGTTCAATGTTTGAAAAAACATAGTGTTTCTAAATTGGGACTTTAGTTTTGGATTTTTAAATTAGAATTGGTTTGGTTAACCCTATTTTATAATTATTTATGTATAAACGAGGAAAGTGGTTTTAGAATGTGATGTGGAATTTTAAAAGGGAAATAAGAAAAATGATTTTGAAATGTAAATATGTTTTTTATTTTAAAGTAAAATTTATATTTAATATGAATTTTTATTTTTAATAATTCAATTTTAAATGAATGAGGATTTTTTCTAAAAGAAAATGTGGGTAGTGTGTTTACTTAAAATGATGCTTTATAATGAATTGTTTTATGTAAGATTTATTATTTTAAGAAATGATTTAATATGTGTTTTTTCTAAATAAAGAATTGTTTTCTATAAAACTCTTAATAAATGTATCTATTTTAATTAAAGGAAACAAAAAGGTAGGTTAGGCATGGATAAAACTAGTGGAATTATATAGTTAAGAGTACCTTATTTTATCTCTTGACTGATTGATTATGTTCAGAGTGTCATAAACATAATGGTACATCCCTCAAAGGTGGTGTATTGTGGTGATTTAGTGACTTATTATTGATTTAGGGGACATAAATAAGATTTTTGAAAAATATTTTGAGGACATATTTGTTGTTAGTTTATTTTAGGTATTATAATTTAATGTTTTTGATGGTTATGAATTTTGAATTTAGTTGTTTTTGATGATTTAGATCAGATTTTGGAACTATGAATTTCAAATTGAATGAATGGTTTGGGATATGATTTGAGGTGTATTTGGGGTTGTGTATAGGTGATATGATCTTGGTTCAATTATTTGGAATTAAATATTGGTTGGATTGGGTGATTTTATGTGAATTTTGGAGTTTTTTTATTATAGAGTTAATGGATGTATCTATTTTTGAATTTGAGACTTAGGGGTAATGAGTCTTTGGGTAAAAATATCGCTGGAATTATTAGGGTCCTGATACACATAGTAGGGAGGTTTTAATGACCCATGTATCTATTACTAGGATTTTTATATCATTGTGGCCTTAATTAGAAAGTTTAGGTGTTCAAACTACATAATCTTTTGAATTTTTGAGTTCAATTAAGAAGTTGTTTTTTGTTCAAGGATTTATATCAAAATTTGAGTGTTTAAGGATGAATTATTTGGAAATTTTGATTATTTTTAAGGTTCATGAGGAATTTTAGACGTTTTGGGTACCTATCAATTGGTTCCACCTACTATTTACACCTGAAGCTGACACAAGGTACTTTTTAGCCCAAACAAAGTCCTAAGGTTTCCACTAGGTACATAATGGTATCCAACCATGTACCCGGTGGGCTGAATGGGAGATTTTTAGTGAGGGTATTTTGGCCTTTTCACCCCCACTCACTATTTATCATTATCTCCTACTTTTAATTTCATTCACTCTAGCTACTTGAGAGACCCTTTAAGGGATATCTGAATCTCCCTTCACCCCCTCCATCCATCCCCTCGATCTACTGTGATCTAAGGGGGGTTCTCCATGCCAAACCAAATGTAAGTCTTCTACTCATTTATTATATCCCCTATTCTCTATTTTATTCTGATTTTATCTACATTGTATAGGTATTATAGATTTAATTCCATTGAATAATGGTGTAAATAACCAAAGATCATGGTATTTCCTTTTTTTGTTATTTGTAGTCTCGTATGGGTTATTTTCTTTCCATTTATCTCTGTTTACATTCAAATTGATTGAGGTGAGTCTTATTTTAGTGTTTTCCATTCTTTAGGTTTAAATTTATGGTTTATTTCTTGGAGATTATTTAGGTATTTTGGATACTATATTTTGGTGAAATTTATAAAGTAAATTGTATTAATTTTCTAAGAGATTTTAGTTCTCTTCCACTATGGTGGTTATGTTTTTTGGTTTATTTAGTTATGTAATTTTGGTTTAATGGATTTAGGGGATTATAAATGATTTTATAGAGTTGTAAAATATTTCCATTAATATTTTTAGGTGTTATTAACTCACTGAGTCATTCTCAGAATATTCCTATAACATGTCTGCCTTCAGTTTTTCTTAAATTAATATTGAATCTAATTTATATTTTGGAGATATAAATGAATGGCTTTAAATTGTATTTTAATATAATGAATTAAATGTTTTCAACTATGGCTGTTTAATATTATTTAATGAAAACCTATTACCTCTTGATGACATTATAAATTCCACTGAACTATTTTGTACTTGTTTTTTCCTTATAAGTCTTAGTCTTTGCTATTTAATTTTCCTCGATATATGAGTTGGGTAACCTATGTTAGAGACTTATCATTAGACAAAATTTTCTGGATGTGTCTAAAACTTTCATTAATAATAGGTTGGGGGTGAAAATGGAAACCCTTGGGGGCACCAATAGTCTCAAACCATCTTGAGGGTATCTTAATATCTTTTGAGATAAGGGTCCTTCCTTGGCCCAAACCATATCGAGGTGTCATTATATAACTAAGGTGAACTTATTTACAACTCAACCAAAATCTTATAACGTAAATAAATCATTCCACATATACCTAAAGGATTTACAAATCAATAAATCACTCCTAACCCATTGTTAAGAGAGTGATTTGGTGGAGATGTGGTGTAAGGTTTTATAGGGTGGGATGGAGTGATTCTCCATGTAAAACCTAACAGTTTAATATTTATCTAATCTTGAAACTTGAAAAATTAGAATATTTTTTATAAGGGTTTATGTAGTTTTATCAAAAACGTTTTTTTTGGAAATGGATCATTGTTTAAAATTATTTCAAAATATAGTTCACTCCACTTCTTATTGTTTGTTCTTTTAAATTTTTATCAAAACGCATTTTCCAAGGAATACATGTTTCCTCTTTTGAAACATTATTAATTTAATAAATTCTGGTTATGTTGAGTATCAGTTTAAAATATTTAGCATGGAATGATTTATTTAAAAGGAACATTAAACCTACATAGTTGTATTAAATAACACCCTAACAATTTATTCCCCTTGTTATAGGATATGTCATGCTTATGTTATCTTGATCATTAATACTTGGATTCCTTATTGTAGATCCACATTTGGTTTGGTTTTGCCTAGTTGTAATTAGTATCATGATATATCTATTTCTTGAGTTGGTACCTCTATAGTATATCATAATGGTTTGAGTTTTTCAAACCCATGTGGTTCCATTGGTGTATCTATAATATGTTTTATAATTTCATGATTATAACTATTCCTTAGAATAATTTATTTCCTAAATTCATTATTATATTCTATTATAATGGTTATAATACTTGAATACTATTATGATTTTTTATATCAAAAGAATGGATATAGTTTCATGTTATGAAAAGAATGTTATTGTTTTGATATAAAAACCATGATGAGTGATTACATTGTTATTTTTTTAGGAGTATGGCTACAATTTTTGATAGATAGTGAGTATGATGGTTGTTTGGATTGTATTTGTTTGAGCAAACATACTACTTTTATAGTTGATAAGAATGTTAGAAATAGTATATGTAAATGTTTTTTCTATATAAATTACTAAAAAGGAACCAATTAATTTGGATATTGGTGTTGAGAAAAGATTATATCACCATAAATATGAATACCCCTTCCCCCTTTCACAAGGATGGACTGAGGTCCTGACTTAGAATACACCATTCAATTTCCCCCCAGGATGGGCATGTGCCCCGATTACCTTTAGGATGTGTTAACTAGGATGATTGACATAGTTTCCCTTCCATATTCATCTTAGATTCCTAGATTGACTCAAAGCAGGTGAAACTAGTATGTACCCTCATGATATAGTGAGATATTAGTTTTAGATATTATGATTATATAGACTATCATTTAAGATATGTTTTAGTAATTTTTTGTAAAAATATTATTATGTCCCTATTTTTTACTGAAATATTATTTTTCTATAATTATGTAAATGTGTATACATTTTCATTCATATACATGTGATATAAATTTTATGAAGATACACCATTGGTTATTCCCTATATAGTATTTATTCTTAATCCATACATAGACACATTAGTGGACATGCAACCTCTATATGTATTTTTTATATACTTAAAGATACTAGTTTCTATTGGATCAATATAGGAAATCATTCTGGTTTATTATGGAAGAGAGATCAATTTATACTTCATATTTGGAGCTAATAGAGGCTATTCAAGGTTTTGTTTGACTCTTTTCATATTCTTATGATTTTGACCTTAGTATTAGGCCCCAAATGTCTTGAATTTTATTATAAACTATATTTATACTATGAATTTAGTTTTTTTAGTTATGAAACTATTAACATAGAGAGAGTTATGGGACATTTAAATTATTGTTCAATACTTTTATGATTTTTTTGGTTTTCATTTTATTTCCTAAATTTCAAACTTATGGATGAGTCTTGTTAGTTTTTTTGTTATAGATCAACCATAACATATCTTTATAAAAAAGTGGGTAAATAACTTCCCAATATTTATATTGAAAACCGCAATGATAGTCACTAGCCCCTGGGGATAGGGGAGTACTCTAGTTGTAGTATAACCTATGATCTAAGTGACATACAAGTATTCCAGTGATGGAAGTTACATATAAGTTTAGATTTTTGGATAATTAGGATTCATAAACTTTAATAATACATAAAAAAACCCTATTTAAACCTAAAATGAATCCATTTCTTCCACAATATTTGTTCTTCCAACTTGATTCATTTATGAATAATCATCATAACTTGAATTTTGATTTTATTATTGTTCCAAATAATCCTGAATCTTTTAAAAATAATTAAAAATATTGTAATGAGGATATAAATCTCAGTAATGGATAAATAATGAAAATAAAATCATCAAGACATGAAATACATGAAAGATTGTGATGAGTAATTTAGAGAAAAACAATGAACTCATATAAGATTATAAAATTATATTCAATCTGGAAATAAACTACATAACTCAGGTATATGGAATCTAAAGAGTATTATAAATAAAACTTGTAAGTGAGAAAAAGGGTATAGAATAATCATGAAAGTTTTTCAGTACATTACAAAATTATCATTCATAATCAATCAAAATAACCCATAATAAAATAAATAAAGTTGTTAATTACAATAAAAATTCACCAATGAATTAATCATTACCCAATGAATTAGGTAGATATATAATTTTGGGACCAATATTAATCTTATACAATGTATATATCTTGCATAAAACATATAGGAGACTTTATTTTAATACATAATAATAAACATAAAAGCTAACCCAAGAAAAGACAATGAGTGAAATATAATGAGTTAACTAATTCCTTATCGAGAGGAAAATTAAAGAGAAGCATATAATATATATGTATATGAATAACAATATTATAAATAATAATATTAAAGAAAATTTGATAGAGATTCAATAACAACACAAAGATAAGGACTATAAATCAAAAGATTAAAAGATAAAGAGAAACCACTCACAGTGATTGTAACATGTGAAGTAAGAATTTATCAAGGAACATATTGTGTGATAAAAATAAAAATGATCATAAAATAGGAATAAATATAACATAAATTAATCAATGGTCAGAATATACACAATTTAAGAAGAACATACTTAAAGAATAAAGGATATAACTCAATGAAAAGAAACTGTGTCAAGAAACTAATTACTTTGAGTCCCAACTTGCTTCATAAGTCCTATATCTTGTAGAATAATCAAATTATATTAATTATTACTTGTTTTAGTACTTTTTTAATATTTATTTTAGTTATTTTTATTATTAATTTTTATTCATGAATTATCATGTATTATTATTTTATTGGATTAATTTAGATTGCATTAGTCATTTTGATGTTATTCGATCCATAATTCAAAAATAGCTTCAATATAACTATAATAGTGAAATATCCTTATAAAATGGTTTCTTAATCCCTATAATTATGAAGGTACATGTGGAATGTCATTATATATGTGAATGATTTCAATATCTTTGTAAATGGTTAAAATTTAGAAAATGTTCCTTGTTAATATTTTTTAGACACATACAAATGACATAAATTGTTTACTTTTAATATCATTATCATCATGACTATTTTATTATTACGGAATCATAAACCATACATTATTTGATTATTAATTTTAAATTAAATCATAAAATCCATTTTTAATAATATTCATAAAAGTCTTATGTGGAAAATAAAACATCATTATTCATTTAAGTAGCGTAAAACCATAATTGGTGAAGAATGTTTTCTAAAAGAGTTAAAAACGAAGAGAAAAAGTAATAAATATTTGAGTTTTATAAAAAAATTAGAATCATTAAACTAATATTTTAAAAATACTTTTAAAAGTTACCCATATTATCAAAAGGGTAAGGTGATAATAGAAAATAAAATACATGAAATTTGAAACTTGTTCTTTTATATAGTAATGAATTATAAAAAATGTTCAATAAGAGGGAATGAGTCCTGTACCCTAAATAATTGATAAAAATGGTTTTTACAGAATATGAATAAAATCATATAATCAAAATAACAGTATGTTAAATGAGTCTTAAGGTAAATAAATCTTAAATAATAATGAAAAGAGTTAATGAGAACCCTTACCATGCTCATTGAGTCATCACCTTTGGATTGAGTCTAAATATTTTAGTAGGGTTATTTTGACTAGAACAGATCCTTCAAAACATGGATAAATAATTTTATATAGGTATTTAAGCTTAATATAGAGAGAAAATTTAACTTTATATTTGTTTTGGAAATGGTAGAATGTGTCCCCCTTTATAGATAAGATTTTATGACATTTTCACAAATATTCAAAATTTATGGGTTATGATTATAATTTTAAAGTTTATAGTGGATAATAAATCGAAAATAAAAAATATGTTTTACCATTACACATTACTACACGATTAAAGATAAATATTTATGATTTTTTATTAATTTTAAAATATTTTTTAACAAAAAATTCCATTTATATTGATTTTAGGATTTTTTAGAATTCGAGATAAAAAATATAAATATAATTATAGAATTAAAGTTATAATATTTATATAAATTATTTATCCTGAAAATTTATCTTTTAGATTAAATAAAATACTCACCCTTTTATAAATATTATCAATAATTCATTTTTTTCTTTTCCATTGTTGTGAAAGAACTCAATCAACATTGATAAGTATTTTCATATTTATCCTGAAACAAATTTAATTTATATTAATTTAATAGTTTTTATATGATATTTGGAATATAATATAATTTAATAAACATTACATACGTTTCTATAATGTTATATATCTGTTTAGCTAAAAATATAATAATAGAAAATATAATTCTAATTGAACTAAAACTCTTATTCTAAAAGGAGTTCAAATGTTTTACTAAATAATTTACTTATTAAAATTAACTTTTTTAATTTTAAAAGTAATTATATATATATATTAAGTATGTTAATATGTTACACATGTTTCTAAAATTTCCCATACCATTCTAGATAAAAATATATTACTAATAAGTGAAATTCCACTTGAACACAAATTGTTATTTTAAAAGGTGTTTAAATGCATTACTCATACTCTATCCAATTTGAATTCATATATTGACCTTATAAATTATTTTTATGTATTTTATGTTTTTTTAAATGATATATATATTTATTTAGTATTCTATAACTTTCAATACACATATTTAAAAATAGATAGAAAAGTTTAATTCAAACTTGGACTCTTATTTTTCATAAAATGAATTTAACTTTGTTACTCATCCTCTATTGAAATGGAATTTTAGTGTTGAAAATTTAAATAATAACATTTTCATATCTATAATATTATAAAATATTCCATATATTTCTCAATTTTTAATAAACATGTAAGAACCCGGGTTTTGATCCTGTAAGACTCTGTAATTTTCTTAATGTTATTCCAGAGTAGGGAGTTCAAATGGCGTGTAATTCTAAGCCCCGGTGTGGTCGGAATTAAATTTTAAGTGTGTTCACACCAGACATGCCAAATAAATAGAATAACTCCTAAACGGTTGCTCGAATGGGAAAACCGAGGGCACTGTTGAGTTCAGAACGTGCCGTTTACCCTAGGAGGGGTATAACTTTCGCGAGCGCGTCCCTTCTGTGAAAAACGCCACCAGGGGCATTTTTGTAATTTAAAAGCCTTGGGAATGGACTTAAAACATTTTAATGGAGTCTTGAATTAAAATTCTGAGACCTCCATTGCACTCAGAATGTGTTTTTTACCCTAGGGGGGCTTAATGCTGAACCCGCCGAAAGTTCGGGTACGGGGTCAATGGGTGGGGAGTTTAAGTGTTTTTCTATTTAAACACACCACACCCACCCTCTTCTCCCCCTTTTTTCTTACATTGTGGAAGTTCTCTAAAAAAGGGAGAAACCTCCCTTCAAGCACCCGTCTCCCTCTCCAAGGCGGCACGACGCTCCGGTGGACCATTGGTGAAGCGTCGGGCTATGGCCATCGAAGCAGGCTTGTGTTTCTATCGTTTTAATTCCTGAAACCCCATTTGAATGAAATTATTCATGTAGAAATGCAGTATGATCGTCGAGAGAAGCCCATATTTGTGTAGATCCTGATTTTATCTTTCCAATAGTCCTTTCGGATCGAATTTTCGAGTCCCAGGGTGTCCGGGGTGGCCTAGGGAAGTTTCCCAGCCGTTTTCCACTTTTTTCGGCGGTTCCAGGGAGGTTCGGCGGGAGACAGCGGCGGTGCGGGGCATTCCAGGTGGGGGTGGAACCATTCTGGGACGGTAGCATGGTGGCGGACCCAGGCGGGGCGGCGGCGGGTCCAGGCGGCGGCTCTAGGTGGCGGGCGAGGTCGACGGCGCCGGGGCGTGATGGGGCGGGGTCGCGGCGCGCGACCCCGTGCGGGGATAGAGACCCGCCTTCGGCGGGTCTCTGTGCGAGACCACAACCATCCATGAGGGACGGTCAGCATAGGGTGGACATGAGGTCCACGACCGGGCCGCGCGGATGAGCCGCTGGCCGGTCCAGCCCAAGGGGGTTCGTTCCCTCTGACTTCGAACACCCGTAACGTTCACTACAGGTGTCCATTTTCTGTTCCGTCTATAGAAGTGAAATCCTAAAGTTGAGAAAAATATGTTGAGAGGGTATCATGGATTTTTAATTCCCGAGACGAGGGCCGGTGGGGCGGCACGATCGTTAAGTACAATGCCGGGATTATCCTTTCGGATGGAGCAGACACATCTGAAGTCCGTTTAAGGTTTCAGCAGCAGCATTGTGACCCGGGAGTCGAGATGAAGTGGTCCAGGGTGGTTTCAGGTGTTGAATCCGGAGTTGAGGCATGGGCCCCACGGTCCGTCTTTTAAGCTGTGAGCAGCATTTTGTGACTTTTTCATTAGACTTCCATTCGGGGCGAATGAGTAGTCTTTTTGGTGTGTTTTTCTGAGGGCATCACAATAGAATATTTCACCCAACCTCTTTTAGGGCCAAGGTGTGGGCCCCATGATATTCCGTATGGGTGTAATGCAGCGTTGAGTAACTTTTTTAATCAGGATGCCGTTTCCAATGAGTAAGTAGTCTATATCGCGTGTTTTTTTGCAAGGATTATAACAGTGTAACCTGTTCAGGTGAGCATAGCCTCTTACGTGATCTTATTAAATGTGGAAATATTAAAGGACGTTAGTCGGAGGTTTCTTTGAAGCACTCTAACCCAACATAAGTTTGCAATGTTAGCGACACCCAGTGATGGCACAGGCAGCGCAAAGTTATCATACCAGTTCCGGATTTACCCTCCAGCGGGGCTAGGCAGTGGGTTACCCGTTGAACTTAGGTATTTCCCTCCAGCGGGGCTGGGCAGTGGGTTACCCATCGATTTTAGGGTTTACCCTCCAGTAGGGCTGGGTAGTGGGTCACCCGATGACCTTTTAGGGTTTACCCTCCAGCAGGGCTGGGCAGTGGCTCACCCAATGACCTTTTAGGGTTTAACCTCTAGCAGGGCTGGGTAGTGGTTCACCCAACGACCCTTTTAGGGTTTACCCTCCAACAGGGATGGGCAGTGGGTCACCTGACGACCTTTTTGGGGTTTACCCTCCAGTTGGGCTGGGCAGTGGGTTACCCGTCGACTTATTTCAGACTCCACCTCTTTTGACAAGGCTAGTCAGTGGTTTTTCTCCGTGGTTACTAGAGTGGGACTTTTGGTGGTACGACTTAGAGATGAGGCTTTTTTGACATGTGGGACTATTGGGCATCAGTGGCGGACATCCTTAGAACTGTTTTGGACTTTTCTTGGGATGAGCTTGGAGATGGAGATCCCCATACGCACTCGTTTAGGTTTCTTGTTGAGCATAGGTATATATATATACATCCTACTTTTTGTTCCCACTCCTGGGGTTCGGTTACTCTCCTTCTAGGAGGGGAAAGACACGTAGGGTATTCCATGTGCTTCCCGTGTGTAGTTCATCTTGGTTGGACAAGTTTACTCCCTTTCTTCTGTTGGGTTGAGCTTCATTCTATTTACTGTACTCTTTAATTTTTCCTTGTTCTGTCCACTACTCACCATTTTGGTATCTCCTTAGTTTCTCCCTTGAGATTTCGGGGCATCCTACTGAGTATCCTTATACTCACCCCTACTTGGGCTTTTCCTGCACTTGGTGTGACCTTGTAGATAACAGACAGGTTGATCGAGACTACGGAGGATCATAGAGGACATAAAAACTTGGGCTGCGTTCAGTGGTCATAGTAGGTCTGTCAGGTGAGAGACTCACCAACTGTTTACTTTCGTTTACCTATTGCCAGGTTTTGGCACCTTTCTGGTTGGGCACATGTTTTTCCACATTTTCTGTTCAGTATCTGTTAGTACTTTTCATCACTTTAATTTTCCTATTTAGAGGTTGATGGATGATTCTAGTTGGGTTATAGTAGTTTTCCTTTGGTTTACTTTTTACCATACTATTCTACATTGATTGGAATGTGTGTGTGTGTGTGTGTGTATAGGTACTTAGGCAAAGGCCTCGCCAAGATTGTTACGCCTTCGGCGCTTGTCGCAAGCCCCTCGCCTATGGAGGTGGGCCTAGGGTAGTTGTGGCTCGAGACCAGTAGGGTTAGGTCGTGACAAAGTGGTATCAGAGGTGGTTCATTCCATGGGGAATTGTTCAGATGTCCCTAAAAAGGAATTGGTTGGGATTTATGGAAACAGTGTCGACGTGTCTCGAAAGTGGATCTTAGGCCAGGGAGTCTAGTGATGCTACGGGCGGCTAATGCATCCATTCACCAGGACCTTGATAACCCGCATGTCGGCTCGACACACTGAGATGCTAGTTGCAGGGAACTTTGGAACATGCATCCAGTAGGATTGAGTCTTTGACTGTCCCTTTTGAGTCAAATCCCCTTTTTTATTACTGATATATATATATATATATACTCATTTGATCACGGTAATCCTTGATAATTTTCAAGATGCCCCAATGACAGCAGCCAACCAGGTTACCCTCTCCAGTTCATGATGACGACCTGGCGAGCGACGAGGCGTCAGTTCAAGGGCCCTCACATGATCCCCTTCCGCCCAGGGCTTCAGCAGTGGACCCTCCACCTAGAGAGTGGAAATTAGTACCGACAACACATGCCAAGGTTGAGCATAGTCTGAGTGCGCTCTGAGACTTTCAGCGTCAGTGACCGCAGAAGTTCCACGGAGACCCAAATCCCTAGGCAGCGAAAGACTGGCTAGAGTCCATGGACCAACTTTTCAGACTGGTACGAACTCCAACGGACCAGATGGTAGCCCCTTCTGCAAGCCTTTTCCTTGGTATAGCTGGGCGTTGGTGGGGGTTGGTGATGTAGACCCTCGACGAGTCATCTCTCACATGAGATAGCTTCCACCCGCTCTTATGGGAGGAGTAATCCCCCTCTTTATTATGATCCGTTCGGATTTAATATCTTATAGAGCTGAAGAAGGGGGGATGAACATGGCCCAGTACTCGGCCCAGTTTACCGATCTGACACACTACTCGCAGGATATGATCCGCGACAGTTACTTTCGGGTGTGGAAGTTTGAGCAGGGTCTTCGCAGGGAGATTAGTGCTAGTGTAGTGCCCCCGTGCATGCCTACTTATGATGGGGTTCTAGAGATGGCACTCGTGACTGAGAGATTCTTGGCTGAGGGATGCCAGCTGGCAGGGCCTAGCAGTGGCCACTTTAGAGGAGAGTCTTTGGTGGCATGTAGGCAGTAGAGAGCATATCCTTGGTCGAGGATTTCCTTCCTTGAGAAGACACAGGGGCAAGGTCGTACACCACATTGGCGCTGTGGAGCACAAGGGAAGGCAGGAGAGAGCCGGTGCTATGCCTATAATGGATGGGGCCACCTAGCACGGGACTGCCCGAACAAGCGTTCCGAGCAGCCGTGACAGGCAAGGGGCGCACTACAGTGGCAGAGGCAGCACTATGACTAGGGGTCCCCCAGGCGAGGACAGGGTGGTCCTCAGGGAGGTGGAACAGGAAGAGCAGCAGGACCTGGAGGTCCGGGATGGCGTTTTGAGGTCCTTCCACCACCACCACCAGGCGTCCCACACCAGGCTCAGGGAGCTGGCGGTAGGGGCTGCGGGCTGCTTCAGGCTATGAGTGTTTGTGACCCTCCCAGCACACAACATGGTTCGAGGTACACTTTTTGTTTACTCTACAATTACTTTGGTATTACTAGACACATACAAAAGCCACTCTTTTATATCACTGCTGTTGATACGGTATTTGGAGCTTCCAGTAGAGGCACTGACACCTGCACATAGCATCGAAGTTCCTACAGGAAGTGCCTCGTTAGTGACCTTTATCTACAGACAGTGCGAACTATCGTTCAGAGGAGGGAGTTTCACCTGGGACCTACTCGTCATCACGATGGAACCTTACGATGTCATCCTGGGCATGGATTGGCTTTCTATGGTTCACGCCCAGATCGACTATCGTCACAGACGAGTCATAGGTGTGTTTTCTGATGGGAGGAGGTTCACCATCCTTGGTGAATGAGACCTCATGGTAGAGCAAATGGGTACATTAAGCAGGAGACCCCAACCTTTTTCATACCAGTTGGTGAGCATGGCTCTCGGAGTAGTGGATTCTACATGCACTTGGATCCCTACCGTTGTAGAGGAATATATGGGCATCTTTCCCGTGGTTTTTTGGGACTGCCTCCGAGGTGAGAGATGGAGTTTTTCATTGACTTGCAGCTAGGGACTACCCCGATATCATGTGAGGCTTATCGTATGGCACCCACAGTGATTCGGGAGCTACAACTTTAGGTGGATGACCTTCATGAGAAGTGATTCATCAGGCCCAGTGTGTCCCCCTCGATAGCTACAATTTTGTTTGTGAAAAAGTCAAATGGGAGTCTGTGGCTTTGTGTGGATTATTGTCACCTAAATCAGGCCACACTAAAGAATAAGTACCCTTTTCCGAGGATCGACGAACTCTTTGACCAATTGAGAGGTTCAAAGTGGTTCTCCAAGATTGATCTTTGATCAGGCTACCAACAGTTGTGGGTTCGTGAGGCTGATATCCCGAAGTTGGATTTCCGTTGTCGATATGGGAATTACGAGTTTCTGGTGATTCCCTTTGGTGTGGAGAATGCCCCTACCGTTTTCAAGGCTTTGATGAACCAGATCATCCATCCGTACTTGGACCAGTTTTTGGTTATCTTTATTGATGACATACTCATCAACTCTGCGACAGAAGAGGAGCACACATAGCATTTGAGGATGGTCCTAGACTTACTCTGGAAGAACCAGATGTATGGGATGCTCTCGAAGTGTCAGTTTTGGATTTATGAGGATCACTTTCTAGGGCATGTCATTATAGAGCAGGGATTGGCCATAGATCCCACAAAGATAGAGGCAGTGCTTGCTTGGGAGCCACCCAAGAGTGCGTCAGAGGTGCAGGGATTCCTTGGTTTGGTTGGGTACTATAAGAGGTTTGTGGAAGATTTCTCCAGTATTTCCCCCCTTTGACTGTATTGACGCAGAAGGGATGACCGCTCATCTGGACTGATCATTTCCAGAAGGCCTTTGAGGAGTTGAGATAGATGCTAAATAGTGCTCCAGTGTTGAGGCTGCTAGAGGAGGGTGTTGAGTTCATAGTACACGATGATTCTTCAGAAGCTGGGCTCGAGTGCGTACTAATGCAGTAGCGAGCAGTGATTGCATATGGGTTGAGGCAGTTGAGGCCCCATGAGCAGAATTATGCGACTCACGATTTGGAGCTGGGAACGGTGGTCTTTTCCTTGAAGCTATGGAGACACTAACTTCTGGGTGAGTTTTTTGTGTTCCACTTAGACCAACAGAGCCTCAAGTATATCTTCACTCAGAGGGATTTGAATATGAGGTAGAGGCGCTGGCTGGAGTTTTTGCAGGACTATGATTTCAAGATAGTCTAAACTCCAGGGGAGGGAAACGTAGTAGCAGATGCCCTTAGCAGGAAGTCCCAGGCTCGTTTAGTGCGGGAAGCTTTAGAGCAGTTGGCTTCCCTTTGGCTGACCTTGGTGGAGCATGAGGGTACGACTTTTCTACAGTCGATGGTGTTGACTCCTTTTCTCCTTGAGCATGTGAGAGAGTCACAGCTAGGGGATGTCAACAGTGAGGTACTGCATGATCAGATATCCACGGGCGATGCACCCGATCGGTATTCTGAAGGAGGGAATCACGAGATCCTATTACAGGGGTGAGCTATAGTACTTGTGGAGATGCAAGAGGTGGTGATATGAGAGTTCCACACTTCTCCCTTGCATGTACATCCCGGTGTGGGGAATATGTACAGAGATCTTCAGCGTAAGTTTTTGTGGTCTGGCATGAAGTGGAGCATAGCTGAGTTCATTTCTCGGTGTATTACCTATCATCAGGTGATGGCAGAGCATTAGGTTTTGGTAGGGTTGTGGCAGCCCCTTGATATCCCGGAGTGGAAGTGGGATGGAATATCTATGGACTTCTTCACAGGGATCCCACACACAACAATGGGCCACGATTCCATTTGGGTGATAGTGGACCGAAACACGAAGTCGGCACACTTCCTTTCCATCAGGGAGCAGAGCTCGGTGGATAGTCTTGGGTGGTTGTACGTTCGGGAGGTCGTTCTCCTTCATGGAGTACCCTCGAAGATCATCTCTGACCGTGACACGCATTTTACGTCACGATTATGGCGAGGCCAGTAGGAGGAATTCGGGACCGAGCTACAGATGAGTACAACTTTTCACCCCCAGACGGATGGGCAGACTGAGCGCACTATCCAGGAGTTGGAGGATATGATTAGGGTGTGCGTGTTAGACATTGGCTTGAGTTGGGAGGATCACCTACCCTTGGTGGAGTTTGCGTACAACAATAATTAACACTATACTATCATCATAACTCCTTTTGAGGCCCTCTACAGGAGACCCTGAAGGTCTCCGTTGTGTTGGATGGAGGTTGGGGAGACCTCCCTCGTGGGCCCAGAGTTAGTGTAGGTGACTACAGAGAAGGTGAAGGTCATTCATGAGCGGATGAGGATGGCTCATAGCAGATAGTAGTCCTACGCAGATCGTCGTCGTGGGCCTTTGGAGTTTGAGCAGGGGGACCATGTCTTTTTTAGGGTCTCCCAACGGCATGGTACTCAGAGGTTTGGCTAGGGAGGCAAGCTGTCCCCGAGGTTCATCGGGCCCTTTGAGATCATGATCAGGGTCGGTGAGGTGGCCTACCATCTTGCCCTACCCGCACAGCTGGAGAGGGAGCATGACGTCTTCCATGTGTCGCAACTGAGGAAATACATGCACAACCCCACGCCCATTATCGACTGAGGAGAGCTAGACATTGGGGATAGATCCACCTCTGTGGAGCACCCAGTGGCGATTGAGGACCGACAGGAGTGGACACTGTGTGGACAAACCATTCCTTTGGTTTGTGTGTTGTAGCAGTACGGGAGGGTGTAGGAGAGCACCAGGGAACGAGAGAGCCAGATGCGGGCTTAATATCCCGAGTTGTTTTTGTAGTTTTGTTTTTTGGGGATGAAAAAACTGAAGTAGGGAATGATGTAAGAACCTAGGTTTTGAGCCTGTAAGACTTTGAAATTTTCTTGATGTTATTCTAGAGAAGGGCGTTCAGACGGCGTGTAATTCTGAGCCCCGGTGTGGTCGGAATTAAAATTTAAGTTCGTTCACACAAGACATGCCAAATAAATAGAATAAATATTAAATGGTTGCTCATATGGGAAAAACGAGGGCACCGTTGAGTCCATAATGTGCCGTTTAACCAAGGAGGGGTATAACTTTCGCGGGCGCCCCCCTTCTGTGAAAAACGCCACCAGGGGAGTTTTCGTAATTTAGCGGCCTCAGGCATGGACTTTAAAATGTTGGAACATAGGCTTAAATTAAAATTCCGAGACCGCCATTGCACTTAGAACGTGGTTTTTACCCTAGGGGCGGCTTAACCCTGACCCCACCGAATGTTCGGGTACGGGGTCTACGGGCGGGGGGTTTAAGTGTTTTTCTATTTAAACACACCACCCCACCCTCTTCTCCCCCTTGTTTCTTATGTCACATAAATGAATTATTTTAAAGTTAAATTCCATTTAATTTCCATTCATGCTTTATTTTGAGGGTTTCCCAAGCATTTATGGAGGAATGGATGAGTTTTTATGAATTGGGCCAAACCGTGAGCCCAATTCCAGATTTAAAAATAAATTTTGATTCGTTTATAACTCCTTCATTTGTTAACCTTTTTCATCCATTACAATTCCTAATTTCCATACACTGACCTATTAACACCAACATATTAATTTGGACCATTTATAAATCCATAATCATGGTGGATATGGGTTTTTATTTAAGGGATTGAGCCTGCCCGAAAGCCCATTTTTTGCATTAAAATTTTAATTCTTTAATATATCCTTAACTATTTGCGTTTTTTGGTGATTCCAACTCTCACCCAAGACCACTTAACTAAGGCACGCTCCCATTCCCTACTCCCACAATTTGGAGCTCGATAGAATCACGAAAGGGGTCGAAATTTCTATGGATTTCAGAAATCGTCCAGATTTGGAGAGGTAAATTGATCCTTTCATAAATCCTTCTATATTTACTCTTTTTACCCCATTCCAGTTCCTAAAAGATCTCCTAATCTTTTTTATAACCTCACATGAATGGTTTTATGTTTTCAAATTCATATTCTGGTGGATTTTGGGTCGTTTTCTTCAAGATTATTTTGGGTATGTGTTTCTCTCTTCAATTCCTTCCTTCTCTTTAAGGTTTCCTCCCACTTTAATAAATTTATAGAGTGTCCAGAAGTTAGGTTTCATACATAGATTTTGATTTGGGGTATTTTTGGTGAAATATTCTGGTTTAGGGTTCATTTTCACATCCTTGTGGTGCGGCGGAGGTGCGGTTGAGGTTTCACACCAAGATTCAAGGGTTTTGACTCAAAAGGTAGGTGGTTCCATGTGTAAACAATTATTGATGAGTTAGCTTGATGTATCTAACCATTTTTCATATTCCTCATATGTTTGGTGTGGTGAGAAAAACTGTTTATGATTGATTTAGTTATGATTTAAATTTTATAGTCACTTTTTAACTTGAAATTGGGTGTTTTCATGTGTAACTCATGGGGTTTTATTTGGGTGAAGTTTATAACTTATAAAATTTGTTTATTAAATCTTGTTTGGCCTGCCAATTCTGTTTTGTTAATTTATTAGTGTCATGTTCTCCTAAAAATAATGTTTTTGAATATGTTTGATGTGTAAAACATTGTTATACTTCTTGAGGTCATTTTATGAAAATGTGTGTTTTCATTTTTATCTTTTGTGGTATTATTCAAAGTTATTTTATAACACTTGAATGTTTTTTTATAAATGTATCTAGGGCTTCCAATTCTGTTTTTGATAGGAATTGGTATGGTTTTGGTCTTAAATGGGTGTTTTGAAATGGGCTTTGTGTGCAAGACATAGTTACACCCATTGAGTTGTTTTATGAATATTGTGAATGTTTTGTTTGGTTAAACAAAGTGGATAAAAGGGTGTATATGTACTGTTTGGGGTGTGTGTTCACCTAATATGGGTTTTTTAAAGGCATATTAGTTATTTAAGGTTTCCAATATTTTTTAGAATGTTTTATAAAGTGCTGAAATGTTTTAGAAAATGGAAAGAGAGCTGTAAAACATGGTTGTAGGCTGTTTTGTGTGAGTCTGTTGTGAAAATTGAACGTTGTTGATGAAAGAGGTATTATATGTTATTTGAGAGGGATGTTATGTGAGTTATAATGTCTTGTAATGGTTTATAAAAATTGTTTAAAGGATTTGTGGAAGTTTCAATGAAATGTGAACAGTGTTGTGGGCTATTTTTGTGTGAGTCGGATTTCAAAATCATTTTGAATGAAAAGTGTAATTTTGTGACTTGTGTGGTATACATGTTGGATTTTTGGTGAATTTATGATATGGAAATGATATTTTCATGTGAAAATTAAATTTATGGACTTGTATAACTTTTTTGAGCACAAAGGGAAAACCCGGGTATCTAGGTGGGTGGACGTGTACTAGTATGCTAGTGAATCCGTGGGGTTTGGCCTCAGTTCCACTTAGCATGATTGATGCTTAAAACTCTTACTAAACTATGATGATGATGATTGGGGACCAATAGGTTATAGGTATGTTCCCTACTAGTGGATTGTTCATGAGAAAGGATATTTGTGACGGTTACTCTCACCGAGATATGAGGTACCTGGGACCCACAACTAGCTAGTGCCTAGGGGTTATTTCCCATTTCTTGTGCACACTGGATATTTTGTGCTTACCTTCGGCATACGGTATGAGAGGCTGGAAAATTCAGTAGCTATGGTATTTATTTTAAATGTTTTTATTTTTAAATTAGACCACCTGAAAACTGTTTTTATTTAATGTTGCATCTTTTAGAAATTTTAACTAGCATCTCATGTTTTTGAATACATGCATGATTTACGTCATTAAATGTTTATCACATGGACTCTATTAGTGGTTTTATCCTATTGGGATTTGTCTCACACCCTAATTAAACCCTTGATTTTAATTAGACTTGGTTATTTTTGTTGTCGCAGGTTGGGTACAATTTTTAGTTCTAGTGGTTCGGGTTTCTGGCAGGTCCTTAGTGGTGAAGTCTTGTAAAGATGGCTTAAGGGCGGTGCCCCTTTCCATGAGGGTTCTTGGGATATCCTTATTTGGTTTTATACCTTTTTAATGGTCTTTAAACATAGTTTTAACTTATGTAATTCATTTCTAAAATTTTGTAAAAGACGTTTTAGTTGAAAAATCCAAATTTGTTTTATTGAGTTTGTTTGTTGTTTAATGTTTACAAAATTGAGTAAATCATTCCCAATTATCATTATATGATACCTAGGAACTTGTGACAACCTGTTGGGATCAAGAACGCCCTTAGGGTATTGGAACAGGCTAGGTTTGGTGCCAGTTTGATGGTGACCAGATCCGGTTTCTGACAAAATGGTATCAGAGGAGGTTCTGGTTTACTCTTTGGGTCACGTTATTTAGGGAACAGTCGGGATAGTCTAGAGTTAGGATTGTTGGGACTTGGTAGTTCAGTTATGGGTAGTGTGCCTAATCACCACACCTCGTTATGGGATTCAAGTCTCTAGGAGAAGTCGGGATTTATCTTAGTCCTTTGGTTTTCTTGGTTTGATGATGATTAGGGGAAATGAAAAGAGAGTTGGGATAATGGTCTCAGTGAGCTCACAGGGCCTGGAAAGCCATGTGGAGCCAGGGATATTCCCTAAAACACTCTCTGTGATGGTGAAGTGATTTGAATATGGTCTCCAACCATATTTCCAAATCACCCACTGAAACTAGTTTCCTCTCGCATTGTTTTGTGCTTTAGTTTCAAAATTTTGGCACTTTGGTTTTTAAGTGACTTGGTTTTAAAGAAGCGTAAAGTTTTTGAGAAATGATTTTAAAATAAAGAGGGAATGGTTTGGTTTATGAAATGGCGGAACTGAATTTTCATAATTGTTTTGAAATGGAAAATGGTGTGCTTACACATCTTTTGAAAGCAAGAACTATATTGAAGTTGGTTTTGAAAAGTGTTTCCAACAGAGTTTTATAAACAATCAAAGGTGTTTTAATGGGATGAGATGTTTTGAAATTGATGTGAATATCTTGAAAGTGAGTTATTTTCTAAATGTTTGTGTCTTTATAAAAAGTTTTGTAATAAGTGAGTTAGAATTTTGATCTCATTGTTAGCGGTTTTGAGAAAAAGGATGTGTTGGTTGACCATTTTGGTTTTGAAAAGTGGAAAGAATTTTTGTTTTAACCTTTGGTATTTTTGTTAGAAACCACATGCATGGGGTTATATGGTAAGATGGATAGTTGATGACATGACTGGATGAGTTTCGGGGTCGATATGAGGAGGGTTCCCGGTGTGGCACAAAAACATGCATGTGTAAGGCCCATGGGGTACCATTGGTGGATGCACTAACCGCTGAACCATTTTTTTTCAAAGAAATGTTTTTAAAGAGAAACATGATTTCTTGATTAATTGTTTGGGATGGTTTATATTATGTGTTTTTGGAAAATGTAGATGTTGTGGGATGTTTTGAGTTCAAGAACCCCACCTGTTCAAACTGTGTTTTGAGTTTGTGTTTGGTCGGTAAGCTGGGTAGAAGGACCGGTTAGTAGTCTCCTCTGAGATATGTTTTGGGAACCCTTTATGGGGGATCCCTTAATGTGTTTGGATCTGGTTTGTGGCACTTTTTGACCAATGGACCATCTTGGTTGGGTCTTTAGGTTCTCTTGTTGGATAAGGTATGCCCCCATTAAGGGTTAATGCATAACAGAAGTGCAACCCAGATTGTTTTTCCATTCGAAAATCCTCCAGTTGATCAATATAAGGAATATATTTTTTCTCTCGAGATCTGTAGATTGAGTCTACACCCATTCCTTTCTTTGATTTTTATATCCTCTTCTAACGGGAGAGTTCTCGTGGAAGTTTGAAAGAGACCTTAGTTTCTTAAGTATCCTGATTCATCGAAGGTGGATGTGGTCTAGGGTTGTTAGTGTGGATGAGTGTATCGATGGTGTCTAAGAGGACCTTTGGGTTCTTCAAAGTTACTATGAAGCATGAGTTCATGTTAAACCACCAGTGTGGTAAATATGGTCATGATAGTATATTGTATCCACTTTCTAGATTTGTGTGTTGTTTGGGGATGTTGTATAAGGTCCCTCTCCATGAATTGTTTATATCAGTCGCAATGGTCATGTTCGGGGATGCCTTATGATGTCATGTGCTTGATTGACCGTATAGGTGAAAGTCGTGAAATCCTCTGGGAGTCCCTATTATGTTGGGTGAATGTCTCCCTTGGAAAAACTTCAAAATCTTCCATTTTAGAGGAAGGTGAGTGTAGGTGTTCTTTACTTCTATTGTTTCTCACCAGAAGAAACAAGGTGTGATGTGTGTGCATCTTCTTAGCCCTTGTTTTAGTGAAATATCGGGATAGGGAAAAGTGAGTTTGGAATTTGTTATGTCTGGAAAAACTTATCTGGGATTGCGTTGTAGTTGTTGGTGGCACCGAAAGAAGAATTCTCATTCAGTGGGTTTCCAAAGACTAACTGCGAGGCCGAAGATGCTTCAATCATTGGAGCTCCAGCCATAGGTCTCAGAGAGAAGCTGGCTTGTAGTTAGGGGAAATCACAGGGTCATTTAAACCATTGTACAAAGTCCTATCCTAAATATTAAAGATAGGAAGAGTTTAAACCTCTAGTATCATTATCTTTCTTCTGTTTTTCAGGTTTGGTGGAAATAGGTGGACGGCCTTGTAACCATGACATCACCCAATGTCATTCCCTCCCCCCTTTGGTTCCATTGAGTCTTTGAAGAATGGTCGGAAATTTGGCTAGACATGCTGAGCACATGGTTTCTGAATGATTAAGAGAGACTGTGTGCCTGGAATCCATACAAGAATATTGATCAGCACACTTAGTTCACGGTTTTACAAACTGTGCAGACTAACCATGTGACCTTCCCAAATCTTGAAATTTCTGTGCCGGCCCATGCTAGTCGGTTAAGATGGTTGGTTCTTATGGTGGGGAGAATAACTATGATTCTCATGTATGTTCCTTCAGAAATTTTGAATTGAAGTCTACCCTATGTACCAGGGAGTCCGTTCAGGCCTCCCCCTATTAGTGTCCTGATTCTGTCTCGGAAAAAAAATTTATTGGTTGTCTCTTATGCTGGGGAGCGTATTTGTGTCACCCCGTACCAGTAATGTAGATTTATCCATGGTCTTGGCATGATGTAGATAGTCTTTTTCGGAGCTATCTATCTACCAAAATCTTCCTTGGGTAAACTTTGGGACTAGAGAGCGCCGAATGGATTAGTTAAAGTAAGGTAAGTGTAACCTTGTTCAAAGTTGTCGTTCGTTTGGGTGAATTGATTGAGTCTTGTTCGGATAGTGTTTGAGGAGTTTTATTTTGGGATAAAGTATGAATGTGATTGATCATATTAAGAAAGTGGTGTATGTTTTGGTTTTGAGAGTAATCCTTAATTGATCACTGGAGGTGTTTTGGACTTTGGGGGTGAAACCTGGCAAGGGAGTACCTCTTGGTTTCTCAGTTGGGTTTGGTCGTTGCTTTGGTCTTGATGTGACTTTATGGGGTGGAAAGTTTTCATGGTGGGTATAATTGTCACATACATGACATATTTTAAAGTTAAATTCCATTTAATTTCCATTCATGCTTTTTTTTGAGGGTTTCACAAGCATTTATGGAGGAATGGGTGAGTTTTTATGAATTGGGCCAAACTGTGAGCCTCATTCCAGATTTAAAAATAAATTTTGATTCCTTTATAACTCCTTCATTTTTCAACATTTTTCAGCTATTATAATTCCTAATTGTCATACCCTGACCTATTAACACCACCATATTAATTTGGACTATTTATAAATCCATAATCATGGTGGATATGAGTTTTGTTTAAGGGATTGGGCCTGCCCGAAATCCCATTCTCTTCATTAAAAATAAATTTTAAATCTTTAATATCTCCTTCACTATTTGTGTTTTTTCGGTTATTCCAACTCTCCCCTTAGGCCACTTACCTAAGGGGCGACCCCATTCCCTCCTCCCACAATTTGGACCTCGATAGAATTGCAAAAGGGGTCGAAACTTCTCTGGATTTCAGAAATCGTCCAGATTTGGAGAGGTAAATTGATTCTTCCATAACTCCTTCTATTTTTACTCTTTTTCCACCATTCCAGTTCCTACAAGACCTCCTAATCATTGTACGAACCTCTCATGAATGGTTGGATATTTTCAAATTCAAATGCTGGTGGATTTTGGGTCATTTTCTTCAAGATTATTTTGGGTATATGTTTCTCTCTTAAATTCCTTCTTTCTCTTTAGGGTTTCCTCCCACTTTCATAAATTTATAGAGTGTCCAGAAGTTAGGGTTCATACCTAGAGTTTTATTTGGGGTTTTTTGGTGAAATATTCTGGTTTAGGGTTCATTTTCACATCCTTGTGGTGCGGCAGAGGTGCGGTTGAGGTTTCACACCAAGATTCAAGGGTTTTGACTCAAAAAGTAGGTGATTCCATGTGTAAACAATTATTGATGAGTTATATTTATTTATTTAACCATTTTTTATATTCCTCATATGTTTGGTGTGGTGAGAAAGCTGTTTATGATTGATTTGGTTATGAGTTAAATTTTATAGTCTCTTTTTAACTTGAAATTGGGTGTTTTCATGTGCAACTCATGGGGTTTTATTTGGGTGAAGTTTATAACTTATAAAATTGGTCTATTAAATCTTGTTTGGCCTACCAATTATGGTTTGGTAATTTATTAGTGTCATGTTGTCCTAAAAAGCAGGTTTTTGAATAGGTTTGATGTGTAAAACATTGTAATACTTCTTGAGGTCATTTTATGAAAATGTGTGTTTTCATTTGTATCTTTTGTGGTATTATTGAAGGTTATTTTATAAAACTTTAATGTGTTTTAAAAATGTATCTAGGGCTTCCAATTCTGTTTTTGGTAGGAATTGGTATGGTTTTGGTCTTAAATGGGTGTTTTGAAATGGGCTTTGTGTGCAAGACATAGTTACACCCATTGAGTTGTTTTATGAATATTGTGAATGTTTTGTTTGGTTAGAAAAAGTGGATAAAAGGGGGTATATGTACTGTTTGGGGTGTGTGTTCACCTAATATGGGTTTTTTAAAGGCATGGTGGTTATTTAATATTTCAAATATTTTTTTAGAATGTTTTAAAAAGTGAAAAAATGTTTTAGAAAATGGAAAGAGAGCTGCAAAACATAGTTGTAGGCTGTTTTGTGTGAGTCTATTGTGAAAATTGAATTTTGTTGATGAAAGAGGTATTATATGTTATTTGAGTGGGCTATTATTTGAGTTAGAATGTCTTGGAATGGTTTATAAAATTTTTTTAAAGGATTTGTGGAAGTGTCAATGAAATGTGAAGAGTGTTGTAGGCTATTTGTGTGTGAGTCGGATTTCAAAATCAATTTGAATGAAAAGTGTAATTTTGTGACTTGTGTGGTATACATGTGGGCTGTTTGGTGAATTTTTGATATGGAAATGATATTTTCATGTGTAAAGTAAATTTCTTGACTTGTAGAACTTGTTTGAGCACAAAGGGAAAACCCAGGTATCTAGGTGGGTGGACGTGTACTAGTATGCTAGTGAATCCGTGGGGTTTGGCCTCAGTTTCACTTAGCAAGATTGATGCTTACAACTATAAATAAACTATGATGATGATTATTGGGGACCACTAGGTTATGAGTATGTTCCCTACTAGTGGCTCATGCATGAGAACATATATTTGTGATGGTTACTCTTACCGAGATACGAGGTACCTGGGACCCACAACTAGCTAGTGCCTAGGGGTTATTTCCCATTGCTTATGCTCACTGGATATTTTGTACTTACCGTCGGCATACGATATGAGAGGATGGAAAATTCAATAGCTATGGTATTTATTTTAAATGTTTTTATTCTTTAAATTAGACCACCTGAAAACTGTTTTTATTTAATGTTGCATCTTTTAGAAATTTTAACTAGCATCTCATGTTTTTGAAAACTTTCATGCTTTTCATCATTAAATGTTTACCACATGGAATATATTAGTGGTGGTAACCTATTGTGATTTTTCTCACACCCTACTTACACCCTTGGGTGTAAGTAGACTTGGTTATTTTTGTTGTCGCAGGTTGGGTATAGTTTTTAGTTCCAGTGGTTCGGGTTTCTGGGAGGTCCTTGGTGGTGAAGTCTTGTGGAGATGGATTAAGGGCGGTGCCCATTACCATGAGGGTTCTTGGGCTTTCCTTATTTGGTTTTGTAACTTTTTAATGGTCTTTAAACATAGTTTTAAATTATGTAATTCTGTTCTAAAATTTTGTAAAAGACGGGTTTAGTTGAAAAATCCAGATTTGTTTTATTGAGTTTGTTTGTTGTATAATGTATATAAAATTGGGTAAATCATTCCCAATTATCATTATATGATTCCCGGACACTTGTGCCAGCCCGTGGGGATCGGGAACGCCCTTTGGGTATTATCACGGGCTGGGTTTGGTGCCGGTTTGATGGTGACCAGATCCGGTTCGTGACATCTCCTCTGGCACAAGTTCTCTTAACAAAGGGAGAAACCTCCCTTCAAGCTTCCCTCTCCCTCTCCAAGGCGGCGCGGCGCTCCGGCGGGCCATTGGTGAAGCGTTATGCTACACCCATCGAGGTAGGCTTGTGTTTTTATCGTTTTAATTCCCACAACCCCCTTTGAATGCAATTATTTGTGTCTAAATGCAGTCCGATCGTCCAGCGAAGCCCATATTTGTGTATATCCCGATTTGAGCTTCCCAATGGTCTTTTCGGATTGAATTTTCCTGTCCCGAGGCATCCGGGACTGCCCCAGGAAGTTTCCCGGCCGTTTTCCTCTTTTTTCGGTGGTTCCAGGGAGGTCCGGCGGGAGACGGTGGTTGTGCGGGGCGTTCTAGGTGGTGGCGGCGCAGTTTTGGGATAGAGGCAGGGCAGCAGACCCAGGCAGCGCGGCGGGGGCTCCAGGCGGCAGGCGAGGTCAATGGCGCCGGGGCGCGACAGGGCGGGGTCACAGCACGTTACCCCGTTCGAGGACAGAGACCCCCCTTCAGCAGGTCTCTGTGCGAGACCACGACCGACCATGAGGTCCGGTCGACACAGGGTAGACCCGGGGTCCACGGCCAGGCTGCGCGGCCGAGCCGCGGGCCGGCCCATGCCGGTCCAGCCCAAGGGGGTCATCCCCTCTGACTTCGGACACTCGTAACATTCACTACAGGTGTCCGTTTTGTGTTCCGTCTACGGAAATAAAATCATGGCGTCGAGAGGAAGATTTTGAGATGGTCCCAGGGATTTTTAATTCCCGATACAAGGGCCGGTGGTGCAACACGCTCGTTAAGTACAACACCCGGATTCTCATTTTGGATGAAGCAGACACATCCAGAGTCCATTTAAGGCATCGTCAGCGATGTTGTGACACTGGTTTCGAGACAAAGTGGTCTAGGGTGATTTCAGGTGTTGAAGCCAAAGTTGAGGTGTGGGCCCCAGGGGCATCTTTTAAGCTGTGAGCAGCATTTTGTGACGTTTTCATCCGACCTCCGTTCGGGGCGAATGAGAAGTCATTTTGGCGTGTTTTTTTGAGGGCATCGCAATGATGCAGTTTGCTTGACCTCTTGCTAGGCTGAGGTGTGGGCCCTTCGAGATGTCATATGGGTGTAAAGCGGCATTGAATAACTATTTCATTGGGAGCCCGTTTCCAGCGAGTAAGTAGTCTATCTCGCATGTTTTTCTACAAGGATTACAATGGTGTAATCTGTTCGGGCAAGTGGAGACTCTTATGTGATATTATTAAATGTGGAAATATGAAAGGACGTTGGTCGGAGGTTTCTTTGATGCACTCTGACCCAACGAAGTGTCGCGGTGTTAGCGACACCCAATGATGGTGCGGGCAGCGCGAAGTTATCAGACCAGTTCCGGGTTTACCCTCCAATGAGGCTGGGCAGTGGGTTACACGTTGACCATAGGGATTAACCTCCAGCGGGGCTGGGATGTGGGTTACCTATAAATTTTAGGGTTTAACCTTCAGTAGGGCTGGGTAGTGGGTCACGTGACGACCATTTAGGGTTTACCCTCCAGCAAGGCTGGCCAGTGGGTCACCCGACGACCTTTTAGGTTTTACCCTCCACCAGGGTTGGGCAGTGGGCCACCCGATGACCCTTTTATGTTTTACCCTCCACCAGGGCTGGGCAGTGGGTCACCCGACGATATTTTTGGGGTTTACTCTCCAGTTGGGCTGGGCAGTGGGTTACCCATCAACTTCTTTCAGACTCTGCCCCTTTTGACAAGGCTAGTCAGTGGTTTTTCTCTGTGGTTACTGGAGCGGGACTTTTGGTGGTATGGCTTAGCGATGAGGCGGTTTTGACATGTGGGACTGTTTGGCATCAATAGTGGACATACTTAGAACTGTTGGTGAATTTTTTTGGGCTGAGCTTGTAGATGGAGATCCCCTTACGCACTCATTTAGGGTTCTTGTTGAGCATATGTATATATATATATACACCCTAATTTTTTTCCCAGTCCTGGGGTTTGGTTACTCTCCTTCTAGGAGGGGCCAAGACACGCGGGGTATGCCACATGCTTCCCGTGTCTAGTTCCTCTTGGTTGGACAAGTTTAATCCCTTTCTTCTGTTGGGTTGATCTGCATTATATTTACTATACTCTTAAACTGTTCCTTGTTCTTTCCACTACTCACCGTTTGGGTATCTCCCTAGTTGCTCCCTCGAGCTTTCGGGTCATCCTACTGAGTATTATTACACTCACCCCTACTTGGGCTTTTCCCGCACTTGGTGTAACCTTGCATATGAAAGATAGGTTGATCGAGATTATAGAAGAGCGTAGAGGACACATGAGCTTGGGCTGTGTTCGGTGGTCATAATAGGTCTTTTAGGTGAGAGACTCACCAGCTGTTTACTTTCGTTTACCTATTCCCGGGTTGTGGAACCTTTCTTGATGGGCACGAGTTTTGTCCCTTTTTTTGTTCAGTATCTATTAGTACTTTTCAGCACTTTACTTTTCCTATTTAGAGGTTGATTCATGATTCTGGTTGGGTTATAGTAGTTTTCCTTTAGTTTCCTTCTTTACTCTACTCTTCTGCATTGAGTGGGCTGTGTGTGTGTACAGGTACTTAGGCAAAGGCCTCCTTGAGATTATTATGCCTTCAATGCTTGTCGCCAGCCCCTGGCCTATGGAGGCAGGCTTGGGGTAGTTGTGGATCGAGACCGGTAGGGTCTGGTAGGGACAAAAAATCTTAGAAATTTATAAATTAATTAGTAATATGTTTAAATTTGTTTCGAAACTCATATTTTTTTATAAAAATTAATTCAAATTATAATGTATCACTCTATTTTAACCAAATTTATTTTAAATATTTAATATAACAATCAATCATTTAATTATTTAAATTCATAAATTTAAATAAAAAAATAATTTCTAAGTTTTTATCATAATTTTTAAGAGAAATAGTGAATATATATTACATATTCTATTTACTAACATAAATTAATATTTATAACATTTTAACAAAATAAATTCCACATATTTTTTGACATGAAGATTAAAAATACTCAAAAGGACCAGAAGCGAGTCAGACTCAATCCTACCAAATTTTATTAGAAAAGTAAATACAAAGATAGAACATCAAAAAGGAGGTTTGCAAAGCCTAGTGAAATACTTTCCACATGCATCAGCCTCAACAAAGGGAACACAATAATCAAAAGTCAGAAAAGACCATTCTGAGCTGGAATCCACAATAGCCTTCTTTGATAAAGCATCAACAACCTGATTAGCCTCCCTATAAGCATGTGTCACATCAATAATAACATCATCAAGATGTTGTAGACACCCAATATAGTAGGGTAACATCCTCCATGGTATATTCTGCGACCATCTTCGTAGAATATCAATTGCCACCATTGAGTCTGACTCCATCCACAAAAAACACCATCCATAGAAAATTGCATATCTGATAGCTTTAATCATGGCCCACAGCTCAGCCTCAATGGCAGAGCCCTGCCCAATGTAGTGATAAAAACACCCTTTAACAAAAACCCGATAGGTATGGAAAACACCACCGCAACCAGCTGGTCCGGGTGCACCTGAGGTCGCGCCATCAACATTGACCTTTAACCAAGAAGGGATCAAAGGAATCCATCTTATTGATTTCATCACCAATGGTTTTTTTGTCCTGCTAGTGACTCCAAAATTCCTTAAAATAACAAGATCATTGAAGTAATTGTTCATACAATCAACCTTCACTCTAGAGGCTGTATAAACTGCCCTGTGAATATCCCTAACTCCTGACCAGAAGGTAAGCTTTATACCCTCAAAGACCTGGGCATTACGAGCCCTCCAGATGAAACCGATGGTTGCTGCAACAGCAACCAGGAGAATGTTTTTAACCTGTTCGCTGTAGCATACAACTACGGAAGAGGAGAATAGTCTCTCTAGAAAGTCCTTCTCCAATCAACACCCCACCATATCCTGGATATATTTCCAGATCCTGCAAATGAGAGTGAAATGCAGGAAAATATGATCAAGGGATTCCACATGAGCAAAACAGATTTGACAGGCCGAGGCAAGCTGGATTCCAGTCCGTTGAAGGAGGCATTGCACTGAGAGCCTTCTGTTACATATCCACCATAAAATAAAGTACACAACAGGGGAAATGAAGAAAATCCGGAAGGCATCAAGCCACCGAGAAGCTGGCCATTTCCCATTGCACATCATCTGATATGCTGCCCGAGTGGTAAGAATACCATCCGAACATGATGTCCAAACAAGGGTGTCATTATCCATGAAACTGTAGCTATGAATTTCAGTTGAAATATGAGAGGGGCTGAACTCACAGATTCTGGAACATTCATCCTATAATGAACCAATTGATCACTATAACCAATCTGGTGGAATGACAGCATCCTCTTGAATCGGTCTGGACAGCCAAAGAGTTTTCCAATCATTCATAGTAGACTCCCTACAAACAAGCCACTTTGAGCAGGACATAATCCCATTGAAAGCAGATCTCAATGCAGTCCATATAGAAGAACCAAGGTAATGGGAATAACCATCTCGAAGCCTTGTTGTGATCCGGGCTGAAATGAATTCCATAGAACTATCTTTGGAGGTGATAAGGCTCCAGGTGAATTTACTGAGAAAAGATTCATTGAAAAGGATCAAGTCTTTAATGCCAAGGCCCCCCATCTCAACTGATTTAATGCAGTATTTCCATGCCACAACAACCTGCTTCCTTTCATACATAGAACCGGTCCATATAAAGTTTCTGATAAGCATTTGGAGTTCCTTGATAAGACTCTTTGGCCACCTGTAAATGGAAAACACATAAACAAACATTGAGGTATTCACCGAGTTGACAAGACAAATTCTTCCAGCTTGAGACATAACTTTCCCTTTCCAAGCTGCCATCTAAGAAATAATACGGGAAAAGGTGGACTCAAGATGGAACCTTTTCACACATCCCTAGAAAAGAGGAACACCAAGATAAGTAAAGGGAAATGATCCCTTTTTAACCCCAAGGGATATTGTGATTTTTTTCTACCATCTGATGGGGATTCCCTTCCCAAAAACAACAAAATATTTCTGAAAACTAATGGCCTACCCAGCTACATCCTCATAATTCTTGAAGATGCTCTTAATTGAAGACACCGTCTTTGTGTCATTATTACATAATAGAAGGATATCATCAGCATAGAATAAGTGAGCGGGGGAAAAAAGATCCCTACCAACTTTAACCGGATTGTACAGACCAGCTTGCACAAGGCTATTCAGGCATAAACTCAGATAATCCTCAGCAAGGGCAAACAGAAGGCCAGAGAGAGGATCCCCTTGTCAAAAACCCATAGAGCACTGAAAAAATCCCCTTGGTGAGCCATTAACAAGAATAGAAAGCCTAACACTCTTAAGAATGGAGTGAATCAGATTGACCAGCCTTGAAGAAAAACCATGCATCCTAAGAACAGATAGAAGAAAGCTCCATTTCATTGTATCAAAGGCCTTAGAGATATCAATTTTCACCGCAAAACTACCTTGTTTCACCTTCCATCTTAGGGAATTAATGCATTCAGAGGCAGTGAAGATGCACTTTTGAATGCTCCTTCCTGGAACAAAACCAAATTGATTTGGGGTGATGAGCCCCTTGACCACATTGCCCATTCTCATGGAAAGAATCTTATTGATGATCTTAGGGATAGTATTTCCAATAGAAATTGGTCTAAAATCTTTAATATCCCTTGAATTTTCCTTCTTGGGTAGTAGAGCAATGAAATTAGAGTTAGCCCCATAATTCATGGAAGCAGTAACAAAGAATTCTATGACTGCATTGATAACCTCATCATGAAAAATTTCCCAGTTAAACAGGAAAAATTTATTTGTAAAACCATCCGTCCCAGCAACACTATCAATGTTCAGAGAGAACAGGGCCTCCCGAACCTCCTTCCCCCCAGGTACCTCCACAAGTTTGTCATTTTCTTGATCATCAATACTTGGGTTGATGTTTTTCATAATCATATTTGATCTATCAATCCCAGTTTCAGAATAGAGGTCAGAAAAATAACTAACAACCACATTTGAAATATCATCCTTCGAAGAGAGAGTTCCTCCATTAATGTTTAAGGTAGTGACCCCTCTTATTAGTTTTCTTTCCTTGTGAAAAAGATGGAAGAAACAGAAGTTCCTATCACCTTACCTTAGGCACCAGTCATTGTAAACAGATTTGGCCAAATTTTACTTAGTATTAATCAATTCATCCAGCTTTGAAAAAGCATGTATTTCATCACATGAAGGCATTTAATTTAATTGATTTAGGTTCTGGTAGCCAGCAAGGATACTTTAAGTTTCCTTGATGTCTTCATCCATCTTAGAGAAAGAAATCTTACTCCATTCCCTCAAATTTACCTTAGTAATTTTCAGCTTTGAGGTTAGAATATGAGAAGCAGATCCCAAGGTCCTAGAGCTCCAAGCAGTAATAGCATTCTCCTGACATCCTTTAGATACAATCTAGGAATTATTGAATTTGAAAGTAATGGGGGTCGTTCGTGGACCACCAGTGGAAATATCCACCACCAAAAGATTATGGTCAGAGTGGATTTTGGGAAGCAGAAGACCAGAGGCACTGAGAGAATCATTTCTATCATCAACTTGAAAGAGGCATCTATCCAATTTACTGGTCTGCCTCCCATTGAGAGTGTACCTTCCCCAGGTAAAATCTGCACCAAATGTTGACACTTCAATGAGGTTACAAGTATCAATAGATTGAGATAAATCTTTGGTAGCAACCCGGTTGAAATTGAGTCTAGTTTTCTCATCAGGTCGTAGAACTGTGTTGAAATCTCCAAGAATTATCCAATTAAGAGGAAATTGAGAGGATATGGAAACAATATCACTATATAATTCCCTCCTTTTCAAATAATTATTCACAGCATAGACACATGACACCACAAAGGAAGTCCCATTTATCTCAATAGAGGTAGAAACAATTTGTTTTCCTTGAATACAAGAGAGAAACTTGATCGATTCTTGTTTGAGGAACCAAATGCTCTCAAACTTTTCCTCATTCAGATTGTGATTAACAATGGAATATCCAAGGTATTCCCATATTAATGCTTTCCAATTGGAAAAGATCATCCTTTTCTCAGTAATACCAATGATCAATGTCTTGTTGGTCATGACTATGTGTCTAAGGGCCTTGACCGTGGGAGCATTCCAAAGACCTTGATAATTCCAGAATAAGATCTTCATTTATGTAGGTCTATCATGGCCCTTGTTTGAGACCCACCCATAAAAGACTCTCCTATGGCATTGCCCTTCCCTTTCTTGAGATTTCTTTCTTGAAGAGGTTATGATTTGTTAATTTCAACATCAACATCTGGGAATTCATCAGACCCATAAATATATTGTTCATCCCCAGTATCATCTGACCAAAAAACACCAGAAAGTGGACTGAATTTATTTGGATATTTGAGTCACACCACTGCTTCATTCTCAAGATTCCTCTTGGAAACCATACTTCCAGGGACTTGGGTGAAAGACTCATCCTGTGTTTCATCTATAACATCCATGCTCCTGTCCACTGACCGAACACCATCATGTTCAGTGGAAGGCAGCAAAATTGTGCCTAGCTCACACCCCTGTGAAGCTTGCTCTGGGGTATTCCATGGAATCACACACTGAGTGTCCTGGACAGCTCTGTCAAGATCCAAAGGACCAGTAATATCCACAAGGTCAATAACATGAGGCTGTGATTCAGTGATTTCAGCAGAACCAGAATCATCATGACTCTGATGGGGAACCTGTTTCACAACCTCATCAACAACAGTCATGAAAGGCACCACAACCGCATGCTCCTATTGCTATTATGGGAGCACAACAGCATCACTCAAAAAAGAAAACTCCAAAGGCACATGCAACCCATCATTGTCAGTGGGGATTAACTGCGAAACATAAGCAACCCCTAACATAGCAGTCTGTCCATTAATCGAAGGGACCTGGACAGTAATAGCAGAGACACCTCCATTAATTGCCTGATGTCCCTTATCATGTATCTCACCAACATCAGGCATAATCAAAGAGGTAGAGGAAAAGCCCATCCCTTGGAAGAATTTAGAAACATCGAAAAATTCCATAGATGGTCCTAATAAATTGCAATCTTCATGAGAAAGAAGATCCTTAGCACTCTGTTAAATGTTCACTATACTATCAAGATGTATAAGATCATCCCGCAGAACCTTTTATTCAGAGGAGGAAGAAGCCTATCTCTGCCTCAAATCCGCGGCCTTTCTGCATCCCATTTCATCATGGACTTTGGATTTGTAGAAAGCACATATGGACACCCTTCTGCATTCCTCAGATAGATGACCAGAGAAATTACATTGATTGCAAAACTTCGACTTCCTTTCATAAAAGATTTCCAGAGTCATGCTGTCATCCCTAGTTGTAAGAACCACCTCTTCAACAAGCGTACTTTCTATATCAATTTCAACCAACACACGAGAAAAATGGCCAAATCTGGGACTTTCATTTTGATGATCCAATCTGATTGGGTTCCCACAGAGGAAGCAATATCCCATAAAATTTGTGGATGTCAATATATCCAGTTGAGTTTTTAAATTCTAACCCACACCTGCACATGCGTGTTGGAGACATTGAATGTATCAAAATTACGATCCCATTCCTGGATGCGAAGGATTCCTGGCTTGAGAGAAACCAATCCAACTCCCCATGCCCTTATCTTGAACTCATCATTCGGAAAGACAATGTGAAAGAAACCTTTACCCATTGCTGTCATCCTCCATTCCTCAAATCCCCAATCAAAAACAATCTTCTTGATAAGCTCATCAAACCTCCACATCCTTTCTCATTTGGGTGTCATAACCCAAGAAATAATAGAGAACATACATAAACTAACTCTCTCTTCCACCACATTCTGATTAGCCGCAACGTGCGCAACCCTACCTTTCTTGAGTACCCTTCCATGAGAGGGGGAGACAAAATCAAAGAAATAAAGAGTCCCTGCAGATCTAACAACATCCGCGAAGCTCTTTTTCTCATTATTCAGTGCTAAAGATGAAGCCCGATTCAAGGGTTCCCAAGACTGCAGATCGCATCAAGAAAACAGATCCCTATGCCCAATGCGATCTTGAGGGGGAACCAGATCTGAATCCCTAACCAACAGATCCTTCGAAGAGACCTTCACACCATGCACAGAATCACCATGATCCATCCCTTCCTCATCCATCTTCTGAAGATTAAAAATATGTTTGTCATTTTATTATAAAAAACAATGATTATTTAAAAATAGATTTTAAAATAAAAATTCATTATATATATATTTTTTCAAATAATAGATATTTATTTTTAAATGAAAAACCATATTATTATTCCATAACTTAATAAAATTATTTATAATATTATTATAATTCTAAATATAAATATAAATCCATAGAATTAGAATAATTATAAAAATTTATAATATACAATAATTAAATAATTTCAATTGGGAATTTTCTAGGTTGTAAATTCTCGCTATAATTTTTCCAATGACCATGGTTCAAATCATGATAGCCTTCCTTGGGGTTTATTCAGGAAATTTATGGAAGATGATGTAGATGGTAATATAGGCCAATGATGTAGGCAATGATTCTTGTAGGTGTGGGGACCCGGGTATAGGATGATGCAACATAGAATATAGGCAAGGCACCTTTTGTCCACTAAATGAGATTTTATGCCATAGGGCCTTTGGGAGATCAAATTGTAATGGGCCAGTAGTGGAGTGGATCAACCCTTGAAGGTGGGTGTGGCCTATCATTACTATCCCAAGGGAGTGTGATTTTTTTACTTGAATTATAACCTTTAAATCCATAATAAATAACTGTATAATTCTTTAAATAGATCAAAATAAGAAATTATGGTAAAGAAAAAGACTTTACCAAAAATAAAATCTATTTTCTAACATGAAATAAAAAAAATTATTTTTATTATATAAAATGTGAATCTAATTGATCATATTAAATTTATCTAATCATATAATAGGATTTGTAACTATTATTTCAAGAATTATATATTGGAAACCCCAAACAGTCATGTAACCAATACCCCAATGGATATATAGTGACTTCCCTCAACAATTATATTTTTATTATATATAACCTTACTGAATTATCTAAAAAAATCATTCTATTATATTATTTGATCCTAAAAATTTCCTTCATATTTATCTTCGGTTTTCTTCTTTATATAATTATATTCAATGGAATTATTCTCATCATTGACTTTATGATGAATACTTCAAGCTTTCATTATTATTATTTACTAGTTTTTATCATCCTAATAAAATTTTATTGATATTATGGAGTGTATTTGTCCTTCATATGTAATTTTATATCATTAATAAAATAATGATCATTTATTTTATTTTATATTTGAGTTCTTTTATATATAATAGAATCCAATTTTATTATGATAAACATATAATTTATATAGAGATAACACATACTAAAAATAAATGTTTTTAAAATAACACAATACCTTCAATGTTATCAATTTCTTTGAATATTATTTAAAATTATCTTATTAAAATTCTTTTTTATGAAAACAAGTGAATTCAAAATAATTAAATTTCATATTTAATTTTAGATTGAATCATTAAAAACATTATTAAGAAAACATGAAAAACCATATTAAGGAAAAAAGTACAACATTCCTAGTGCCACTTTATAATGTAATAATATACATTTCAATGCATTTATAATGATACATTAAATATTTCCACGTGATCTAATTTTCAGGGCATCAATATCACGATTCTTTTAAAACTCATGGGTAAATAATAACTTTGATGAGATATATTTTATCCTATCACCTTTCATATAAAAACGCTTCAATTACACTATAAAATCCATATTAGCCTCATATAAAGTAGGGAGAATATTATTTATAGGTAATTCAAAATTGTTTTTTATATTAATAATCAATTATCTCATATAAACATGTTTTTGATTTTATTAATACATTAAAATAAAAATCAATATAATTTGATGAAGATGTAAAAAAATTTTAGTTTGTAGAAATCCATTAAATGGTTATTTTACAATATGTGAATAAATACATGATTTTAGATATAACCTTATATGGTTCTTAAAAATATCAAATATTATTTTAGATATCTAATTTTGGTTTTTGAGTTTGGAAATAAGAAATCAATTATTCCCTTTAAATAATAATGAGTAGGTAAGAACATTATGTTTCATTAACTTTAATGTAGTATGAACTCATATTATTTTCATGGTACATACAAACATTTATGTAGAAAATAAATAAAATATGAATTTATATTTAATACTTCAAGGAAAATTATATCGTTCATAATCACCTCATGTACAAAATGTATCACTATTTGAAGTAATAAATTTAATTATTTATTAAGGGTAAAATCATTCCAATGTTTAAGATTTCAAATTCAATATGATTAATTCAAAATAAAATGATATACCATTTATTTTTTGATCAAATTGATTGATACTTTCTGAAAATATATAAGATTTTTTATGTTATTAAAACCATATAGATAAAAATAATAATTAACAAAAAATAATTACACTCACAATCATGTATTTTTTTTGTTACAAAGGGTAAAAAAACACGATGGAAACACATTAAAGTGGTATGAGGTGATGGATCCTGAGTTCATCACAACTCAAAATACTTTTAAAATTAGATGGGAGAGATCCAAGGGTAAGGAATAGTTTAAAATTTTCTTTAAAACCCCCATTATTAGTTAGGAGATCCACCACCTTGTTAGTTTCACACCATACATGATGAATAAAAGTACTTGGGTCCATCAATGAAATTAATATTATTAGAACATATGTAGTCAACCAATGTATATGGAATGAGCTAGAAATGTACCTGAATATAAATTTTGAGTCTGACTCCACATTTTCCAAGGTGATTTTGAACTCCTTAAACATGATAAGGACACTCTAAAAATCCCATAAATTAATGATAATGGCATTTTCAACCCCATAGTGAGCACTAAATTCCTATAAGACCGATCCTTAGTAGTCATAGATGTTTCCCCCACCACACATCATTCCATTTATACATTCTTTATTTTGTGAATATTATAATTTTTTTATAATTTTGAATATGATTCAAATAGTTTAATCCCATTAAAGATTCATATATAAAGGTTTTAATAAGTGTTACCACATAGATAAATAATTAAATCAAAAATCAAACCTAATAAAAATTTATTTATAACCAAATTCAAAATGAATAACCCTTCTTTAATAATCTCATTTTTATTCTATAGTCTTAATAGTTTGGATAACTGATCCAAAACTTCAGAAGTTAAAATTTTATATATTGTTTAAATTATTCATGTTTTATTATTTTTACCTTGGAAACTCTCAAAATAAATTGTTATTGATGAGTTTTGAAATTATCTAAAAATTACAATATATTATCAGTCACAATTAGTAATATCTCACAAATTTTCTAGTACTATTTCCATTTATAATACAATATTTTAATGGAAATATTATTGTTTATATATTAAGTTTCATCTTTAGGAGAATAATTTATATATTAATTTCTATTCATAATGAACAATTATTTTATATAACACATTATACACATTTCTAGTGTATATGATAAACATTAAATAATATTTATTTTAAAAAACTTTATAACGTATTATTTATTTAAGTGTTGTGGGATTTTTAAAAATAATTCAATTGTATCATTTTATGTAATGTATGTAATGAAAAATATTTATTTTACACAACATGAAAAACATGTGATATTTTTTTACCAGAAAATAATAAATTTACGTGACCATTTCATAATTGAATCTTTCACAAAACATTTATATGACTCACAAGGTAGGTGAGTGAACTCATATATATTCCATAATTAATATTTCATATAAATATAAAAAATTCATTTCCAATATATCTAGTGATGATATAAATAATTTACCCTAATAATAGACAATCCATGCTAAATAATTATATTTAATCATATAAGGAATATTAATAGCATCATTTGGATAATGAATTTTTTCCCATAAATGACTATTTTGAAGGAATATATCCACTAATTAAATTCAAAATTTTCTTCTATTGGATTTCTCATATTTTGTTAAAAAATGTATATTGTTTTATATATCTATATTTTTTTATCATAATTGATCTTAGATGACCCAAATTATCACACCATATAATTCATTTATTAGGATTGTAAAACTTATAGTTTACAATATTTGGTTCGATGGTACATAGTATAAATAAATAAAGATACCTAAATTATTTTATCAAATTAATTTTTATCTATTATGATTAAATTATATATATATAGATTTTTAAAAAAATTATTATTCTATGGTATCAATATAATGTTAAATTTTTAAGAATACATTTAAAATTTAATTTATTTTTTAAGGATTGGGATAATATAAATCATTTTTTACTAAAATATGTATACCACCATGTATTTATATACTTTCTATTTCAGAATCTTTGATTAATTTTTGACCACCTATTAAGGTAATTAGATGAGTATTCATTGTATATTTAAGATATTTTATTAATAATAAACATATATGATCTCTTTAGGATAATTTAATTAGAATAAAATTTTATAAAACATTTAACTCAATATAGATATATAAAAGTTCTCTAAGATATTCTATTGTACATAGTTAATTGATTGAAAATATAATTGAAATTAGTTAAAACCATTTCCTAACAAATATTATTTTCTTTGAAACTTATGGTTCAAATGATTTTAAGATGCATATAATAGAGAGAGGAGTTCTTGTAAATTTTAAAACTAATGCATGTTTTTGTGAGAAGTTTCATAGAATAATATTCCAAATTAATAACACATCCCCTATTTTAGTGATAATTATAATTCATAAAATGATTTTTCCTATGTTGGTTTAATTTTTTTTGTTTTTAATTTATTTAGTTTAATGTAATATATTTTTTATTTTCAAAGATGAAAATTGTTTTAAAGGACACAATGTGGAGATTTGGTATTTCTAATTATTTAATTTTTGAGTTTTATGGGTGTTAGAAGAGTAAATAGAAGATGAAACGTTTATATTTGAGATAAATTCAACCTGACATAAAATATTTAAGGGACTAGACCCATCTAGTCTAACCCTTTTCATGTTTTCTAAGACCATAGTGCTTAAGGGATTCCTAGAGCAGGTATGGAGGTGTCTAAATTCTCAAATCTATAAGTAGGGAGAATTCATGACGTGTAAGGGTTTCACATCATGAATTTGAGGTTCACAATTTGTGTAATTCTGGTTCAAGTGGTGATTCCAGATATGAAATGGATCAAGATTAAATGGTTTTAGGTGATGTGTTTTTTCAGTGAGACTTAAAAACTCTATAATTTCACAATGTGAATGGGTTTCATGCTATAAAAATATGCCATGCAGTGTACGTTTAAAAGGTGCATCACCCTAGGTTTTCTCAAACCCTATGATTTCTCCCAAATCCTAGGTGTCTAATGAATATCTCTATAATAATATTGTAATCCATTCAATAGGGATTGATTCTCAACCTTCCATTTTTAATATGTGGTTATCCAAGGTACTTTATGAATCTTCCCTTATAGTTATTCAATTTGAATCCTTTAACTTCTTCTTTCTATGTCAAGGTAGGTTATCTTCATCATTATAATGAAGTTTTCTTTATTGTTTTTTAGTGAGGTTGTGGCATAGTTTCCTTGGAGGGATGAAACTCTTGTGGGAGGGGTGATCGGGATATATGATGGTGTTTTATCTCATGAGAATAACATTGATTTCTTTAAGGTAGGGTATTTTTTTCTTCTCCTAATTAATTATGTGAAATTGTAAAGTTATCAAGGTTTATTTCTTTGGATAAAAATTTAATTAACCAAATAACTATTAAACCAGATTAATAAATAATTAGTTTTAGCAATCACATGTTGTTACTTTATTCCATGATAACAACTTTCCTCTTTATTTACTAGATAGTTTACTGTCTACGATATGCTTGTTAGCATGTATTATTATGATATAGATTAGCATTTTTTTATTGATGAAAATTAATAATGAACATAAATCTTGAAATAATTAATTAGAATAATAATTAAATAATAGGCATGTTAGAATGAAAAGGTATATTAATTAATAATGGTTCTTCTCACATTTTGATGAAACTAGTTTTAATGCTAAGAGCATGCTTAAATTTTGATATCTTGATGCCTTAGGTTTCCCATAGTTGAAACCTATGAATTATGAATTAGTTAATTCAAAATGTAATAAGAACTATTTGTGTGATAAAGATAATTACATGGTCTGAGTTTCCGATTTTCTTATGAAGGCCTAGTTCCTTGTTCTTGGAGATGTGAGAGATCATTTATGTGTGAAGGCATGATGCCTCATTTTAGGGCCTATATTTTATTTTTGGTAGTGCTTATTTTTTTCCTGATAATTTTTTTGATGTTCTATGAATGTGATATTTGATATGTGATTTGATATGAGGTGAGGAGTACCACATGTTTTATGAGTCTGGGATGGATGAGAATGGGATGGCTGATGAAATATGGGCATGGTGGCTTCGATGATACGATAGAAGTTGAACCCTATGATGGAAATATGCATCAGGATATGCATGTGGGAGTCGGGGATGGAACCATAGATAATGTAATGGAATGAAGTTGGTTTTACCAATTTATGTGATGCTGAGAGATGGTATGCTCCCTTATGAATATATTTAATGGTTGATGGTCATGTTTCTAGTTTTATCAGTATTCCTTTCCCAACTACTTGAGGTAGCTGGATGTGATTAGTTGCACATTTCTTCTTTTTGGTAGAATAGAATGGTTTTCCTAGAGTACATGGATTATTTAATGATTCAAATAATTAATAGATACTTCTAAACCCATGGGGTTAGTGTTGATGGAATAAAAATGACGAAAATATGTTAATTTTGATTAACCATAGAATTAGATTGGATTATGGCTAGAGGGAATGAAATTCATTCTAGTGGTTAATGAATATATATTAAAATAATATTAATGGTTAATTTAATGGATAATAAATAAATAAATTAAATGAAATGATGAAAATAAAATAAGTAGTTAATGTATCTCTTTAAATGCTTGTGTGCTTATAAGATACCTAGTCATTATTAGTGGAAACTGGGTGTTTGAGAGATGATAGATGTAGTTATGATAAGGACTAGGTTATGCACATAGTGTGACTCTAAGATACTAGGAAAGATGGGGGCAAGCCTGTTTATTAAAAAGAGAAAAAACACACAAACACTTTTGTTGGAAAAAAGGGAGAACCCAACTGAAATATAAGAACCCAAAGGCACAAAGGCCTAAGAAACAATGGCCCTAAAGCCCAGTGGCATAATACCATTACAAATCACATGAACCAAGATCCAATAGGCCCTAGAACAAGGCAAAACAGGGGCCAAAAACCCATTTGACATACCTTCCACCTACAACAGCACAACCACAGGACCCCGCCACAACCTGATCTTGGCATCGTGCTGCCTCCAGTCACCGGCCACAATGTTAACCCCACACACCCCAAGCACCACTGTTCCAACAAGACTGAAACCAATCAATGCACCTGTTGAATCTACAACCAAGTGTCTTCATCGCACGCCCTTCATAATCCCAAGGAACGTTCCAAATCCGACTAGATCAATTGGATCTGGACTAGACCAGAAGCGCCGGCTGTTGAACAGATGTCACCCATCAACCATTATCTACCCCAAAGCACACCTCCATCAGAAAATTGCCGTCTAATTCCCTTAGGAACCCAAAGACATCACAGTGCAATAGGGAAATAAACAAAATGAAACAATCCATATATGATGGATCTGGACCGGAATGAAAAACGATGACCTCCAATTGGTGAGACGCCACCCATCGCCCGACGTGAAGCACGCTACCGGTATCCGACAATGAACTCCACATAGAACCATTGAGGAAACTCCCTCTTATCCAAGGACCACCATCCCGCACCTTCCATCGCCAAAATCCACAACCGTTAAAGGCAGAATATCAACCACTAAAATAGCCAGGTTAAACCCTTGAGGCAGGGAGCTCTTGGATGAAGCTGAGATCCCCACTGTGGTAGTGATATATGTTATATCATGAATATTATTTTATTTCATAAATTTACCCACCTAGTCCAGTTAAAGATACTGAAACCTAGTGGACTTTGGGAGCATGTTTTACCCAACAAACTAGTGGGAGGATGGATGGATGACTACCCCCTCTGGAAATGATCTATTATCTTGGTAGTTACTTGTGTTAGTATACATGAAAGTTAGTTTCACCATATATCTATGTAGAGGGATGTGATGTATTGTGTTCATTTCACACACATGTATTACCATATATATCATCGAATGGATTATTATAGGTATGACTTGTATATGCTGTGAAAGCTTATGATACCTTATTCAGTTTATTGGTTGTAATGGATTAAGGTATAATAAGATGTATTATACATGTCATATGGGCTATAGTGTCTCCTAGAAACTACTTGGCTACTATATATGGTTATATGATATAGGATTATGGGATTATGTGATGCATATCGTGTAGGTTGTGATGCCTTTCCCAAGTCTCTTCAAGATGAATTATTTTTTGAGAGGGATGTAAAACATTTGGGAAGAGATACAAACTAGTGGGGAAGTGGGAGTAGGGTACCATTGATGTTTAATTATTATATTATATTTTATTTGTTATGAAATAATTTGTGAGAGTTAGTCTTGGTGAGGCTTGGAACATAGTATACCTGTTTCGGTGATGAGTTAGTTTAACTGTTGTTCATTATGATTAAGAATGATTCCGATATATTTTGTAGGAGAGGCTCTATGTAGGATCCTACTAAGTATACTATTATGATAACCCTATGTATATATAAAATTTTTAAGTTAGCTAGATCAGGTTAGAGATTGGGTTGTATATTACTAGCTCGTGGTTTTATAGGAGCTGTTTGGGAATCATGGTTTCTTCCATATTTACCTTTTTGGTACATGTATTTTTCCTTTTAGTTATTATATTACTATATGGAATGGAATTTTTGAACTTGTGATTTCTTTATATATATGTATTAGCAGGTTTTTATTAGTTAATTCATATAATATCTATCTTCTTTATGTTCTCTAGAGGGGAATTCCTCTTATATGCATGTTTATTATACCCTCAGTACTATTCATATACCTGGGGGCTACTAGAGGTGGGACTTAGGTAGTAAAAAACTCGCCTCTCTCATTACTATCCCATATGGGGTACACTTTGGTGGGAGGAGTTCATGAAAGAGTGGTATTATAGTTTCAGGTTGATAGATAGGATGAAGGTTGGAGTTAGGAACATATGAGTTTGTAGGGGTTGGTTGGGAAACCATGTCAGATAATTTTAGTTAGTGATGTAAACATGGGTGAATGGATAAGACACATGTATTTAGGGCCCTATGTGATCTGGTGCATGGAACTTTATGTTTAATGATCCTTCTAAATGAAGTTATACTAGTAGTATGGTAGAGACCTAGGAAAGTATCATGCATCATTATTCTTTATGACAATGTTTGAAATGGGTATACCTTGGGATATATTAAAACCTTAATAGGATAATAAAGAAATAAATAAATATTATTGAATATTCCATATTCCAGGTTTAATAATTTTTTTCCTTTTGTAGGCATGAATCGAGGTCGATTTCCTCATTAGGTTTGTTCCGAAGATGTTTAACAGGATGTTCCAGAAGATAACCGTTGAGTGGAGGTAAAAGATGAAAACACTTAAAGGAGGAAACTTTTAGAGTTTCAAAACCAAAGTCTAGAAAACTATGATGGATCCATTTCATATTCATTTTTATAATATTACCTATAGGAGGTTGAGATAGCTTTTAATTCGATCCGTGCTCAGAAGGGGAACTGGGTTTCATTGGCTATGACAATTCATTATAAAGAAATGAGGTAATGATGGTTCATATTTCTTGAGGATTGCGAGGAGTAAACAATCTCTTGGGATAAGTTCTGATACTATTTCCAAGAAGTGTTACTTTTTTTATCATAAAGAATCTAGTTTCAAAGAGTAGATTACTATTCTACAGGGGAGTTCCAGCATGTGAATGTTTTGGATCTGTTTCTTGAATCTTCCACAATATGATTTAGACTTGTGGACATATGAAGAGGCTAGGGAGTGGAATTTTGTGGATTCCATTCATCTAGAGATCTAAAACCATTCAATCCCATTTATATGGAATATGTATTTAGGGGTGCTATAAATAGAAGAGGTTATTAAAAGGATGCCTTCCATAATTGGATTTATAGGATTCATCAAGATTACTCACAAAGTAGAGATATGATCTGGGGATTCTAGTTTCAGAGACAAAATAACTTTTGGTTAGCTAGGGGTTGGTCTTAGCCCCCATTATCTCATTTCTCAAGGGGTGGAAACTCTCATACCCATTCTAAGGGATCAGATGCATGTCTTTCTTGTGGAGGTTGAGGTCATAAGTAGTGTGAGTGCCTGACCTTTCTAATAAGTTAGAATTCCCTAGGTGATCTTCTTTAGGTTCCAATACGGAGATATATTTATTCAGGGAATAAAAAAACGGTGTTCTAGTTTGGGATCTACATAGAGGATATACGGTAGGCAGAGTACATCCCAAAGACATTCCTTGTCCTCATAGAGTAGATCGCGACCATGGAGGTGGTCTTTAGAAGGTTAATAAAGGTCATGGAGTAGATTGTGGTTAGCTTCATGCTTCAACATTACCATCTCTAGGTGATATAGACATTGTTCAAGGTACCCTTTTCTTGTTTTCTACATGGGTTCATTACTTGTTTGATTTAGTAGTGACACACTTATTTATATCACATTACCTCATCCATGATTTGGGACTTGAGGTAGAGAGAATTCAAATTCCCTTAACACTAACTTTGATAGTTAGAGGTTTAACTAACATATATTAATTATGTAGAGACTATGATCTAGTTCTTGGGAAACATCACTGATGGGTAGATTTTCTATGCTTATAAATACATCCAAATGACTTAATCCTTAACATGTATTTGTTGTATTCGATGTATGATATAATGGATTGTTTTAGGAAGATAGTTATGTTTTATGATGCCGATGGAGAGTTAGCGCTGCTTGTTAGTGAGTGAGACCATCAGAAGGGTCAATGGATTTTTCTTTCCTTATCTTCCTTGATGACCGACCTAATGATGGGTTCATCAAAATTTCTATAGTTAGTGTTTCCTAGGGTTAAATATGAGTACCCAGATTTCATTACAGAAGAGTTTGTAGCTTTACCCCCTTGAATAGAGATTGAGTTTTGGATCAAGTTATATCTTTTCTTGTCTGATATCTAAATTTATCCATAGAGGATGATATATTTTGAGTTTCCAATACATCTTGATGATCTATTACAACAAGTTTTCGTTCATCCGAGTTTGTCACCATGGGGTGCATCGGTTTTTTTTGTAAAGAATGTTGATGGTGGTTTGCATATCTTTCTCTATTAACATCACTTGAACCAAGTGAAAATGAATAACTGATATCCTATTCCATTGATTGATGATTTATTTGATCAAGAAAAGTGATAATGTTGGTTCTCAAATATTGATTTGTGGTTAGGGAATCATTAAATTCTGGTAAAGGATGCAGATATTATAAACACTATTTTACATTGTCATCATGAGAATAATGAGTTTATTTTGATGCTATTCAGTTCGATGAAAACTATATTCATGTTCATGGGATTTATGAACATAGTGTTTATAATGATACTGGTTATGTTTTTGGTGGTTTTTATTGATGACATCCATGTGTAGTCCATGTATGAGGAGGAGTATGAATATAATCCTCACGCTGTTTTGGTATCTCTTTATCAAGATCATCTATTTGTTAATTTTTTGATGTGAGTATTTTGGGAATGTAAAGTACATTTCTTAGGGCATGTCATATCCTTTTAGGGAGTAGTTATGGACCCTTTAAAGATAGAAATGGTTGTTTCTTGGGAATCCCCAAAGACAGTGGTAAAGGTTCGTAGTTTCCTTGGACTTGTAGGTTATTATAGGAGGTTAATATTTTATTTATCTTAGGTTGCAACTCCTTTGACTTCCATGACCCAGAAGCATCATGAATTATTATATAATAACCAATGTTAGGTAGCTTTTGGGTACTTTAAAGAGAATCTGGTTAGTGCTCTAGTCCTTTGTTTTCTAGTAGAAGGAGTTCAATTTAATGTTTTCTATGAAGCCTCGCCTATTGGATTGGGATGGGTTTTGATACATCATAGATTGATTGTATCTTATGGGTCTTGGAAGCTATGTACCCATGAATGTAACTATTCCACCAATTATTTTGAGTTGGCATCCGCTATGTTATCTTTAAAGATATGGTGACATTACCTTATTAGCGAGTGTTTTTTGGTTTTCACCATCCATAAGAGCTTAAGTTATATCTTATATTTGTGTGACTGGAACTCGAATAAACATAGGTGGATGGAATTATTTTATGATTAAACCTTTTTTATTTCATATAAACTAGGAAATGGAAGTATTTTAGAAGATGCGTTGAGTAGGAAGTAAAGTAGTGATGTCGTGCATGGATCTGTGGATTCCTAGATAGTGATGGAAGAACTCTCAGGGATGCATCTAGATATGGTAGAGGTTGATGGTAGAGGTTTTATTTTCTAGATGATGGTGTAGTAATATTTTTTTAGTAGGTTAAGGAGTCCCATCTAATGGATTTTGAGGTAGAGGTATGGAGAGATCAAGTTGTTTTTTATTGATGCCCCGGATGGTTGTTTTGACGATGGGGAATACTGAGTGTTTTTATAGGGAAAGCATTTGTTCTTTCAGTGATGAGTAAGATGGTTCTATATGTGTTCAATATCCACCATTTTATATACATGCCTATGTGAAGAATATGTACCATGATTTGAGAGGTCAGTTTTTATGACTTGGGTTGAAGTGTGCAGTTGCAGAGTTTTTTTCTTAATTTTTGGTCTTCTAGAAGGTGAAGCCGAAGCACTGTGTTCTAGATGGTTTTCTCCAACCAGTAGATGTTCCCCAATAGAAATGGGAGGAAATATCTATGGATTTTATTATAGTCTTAAATCGAGTTATGGGAGGATATGATACTATATGAGTGATAGTGGAACATTTAACATAATCAACACACTTTATAGTGATTAGGGATTTTAGCTCAATGGAGGTTTTTTCGAGGTAATATCTGGAGGAGTTAGTGAGAATCCATAGAATCTTGAGGATGATAATATCTAATCAAGATCCTTGTTTTACCTTCAGGGTTTGAAGAGTCCTGTAACATGATTTTGGATCCCAGTTATTCCTCAACACTAATTTTCGTCCATAGATAGATGGTTAGACATAGCAGGCCATCTAGACTCTTGAAGACATGTTTCACTCTTGTGTCCTAGATTTTGGATGTTCTTGGAGGATTCCCCTTCCCCTAGGTGAGTTTTATTATTATAATAGTTTCCAATCCACCCTTGGTATGGAACCATTTGAAGCTTTATAAATATTAAATTTCCATTCTCCTTTGTACTAGATATGGGTCAGAGAGGCATTAATTCTCAAGACTGAACTAGTATATAATATGATAGAGATGTATCTGTTAATTTGTGAGAGGATGAAGGAAGAACATGATCATCATAAATACCTTTTCAATCATTGGAGGAGACGTATAAAGTTTTACATTGTATATTTTGTGTTCTTGAAGGTGACTACTCATTATGGGAACTGATGTCTTGGTCATGGGAGTAAGCATTCTCCCCAGTTCATTAGACCATTCAAGGTATTGGATCATGTTGTAGTTGTGGAATATTAGATAGATATTACCCTATATACGAGACAAATACACTATTTTTAACATATTTATACTCCATCAGTATCTTCATGATGACTCTCAAGCCATCTAATGGGGAAATATTGATGTTGACAATGATGCAACCTTCAAGGATCATCCTATAGTGACCCAAGAATTCCAGGAGAAGCTTTTATGTGGGTATACTATTCATTTGGTTTGTGTCTTGTTGTATCACAATGGCATAATGGAGCGTACCTGGGAATGTGAGTCATATATGAAAACTCAATACCTCAAGCTTTTTTATGTTTAACTCTTCTCTTGTAATGTTAATTAATTTTTTAAATGTTTTCCTTTTGGGTTTATGAGATGGTTTCCTCTTATTTATTATTGGTAACCTTTATCTTATTCCATATGTATCTCCCATAAGAGAGTGTATAGTATCTAGTTGTTTCTATTTCATAGTTACACACTGTTCCTCTGATGAGGTGTTTGAGGTACTGTTATGGAAAGACCCTAGAAAGGTATCTCATAGGGTGGGTTTTCGGATGACACATTTTTGTTTTATATCTAGTTTTGGTTTTGGATTCTCGAGGATGAGAGTGTTTTGAGATGTATCTAATGTGAGGGATCAAATATGTCTAGTTTGACCCTTTTTATGTTCTTAAAGCCTTTGGTGCTTGAAGGGGGCCTGAAGAAGGTTTTAAGGTGTTTAGTTACTAAAATATAGATGTAGGGGTAATTCAGAATGTGTAATGGTTTCACATCATAAATGTGAGGTTCATGTCTTGTGTAAGGCTAGTTCATGAGGCAATACATGATATGAAATAAATTAATATTAAATAGACCAAGTTGATACATTTTTTGGTGATATTTAAAAACTCAAAAAATTCATGACATGAAAGGGTGTCATGCAATGAAAATAATCTATGGAGTATACCTTTCAAAGACACATCACTTTAAGTTTTCTTAAACCCTATGATTTTACTTCAATAAATAGCAACCAACAAATCTCTCTCCAAGCATCTTGGATTCCCTTCAACGAGGATCGATTATCGACCTTCCATATTCAATATGTGGTGATCTGAGGTATGTTCTACCTCTTATCTTGTAGTTCTTTAATCTGGATCCTCTCTCCTATTATTTTCATGCGATGGAGGTTTACTATGAGATGTGATATGGGGTCGGGAGGCCTGGATGTGATATGATCCTTGGATGTTTTAGCCTAAGATGGATCATGTGATGTGGGGTTAGAGGCCTAGATGATGTGGAAAAAGTTGACGCCTATGATGGCGTGGTCCATTTGGATAGGAATATAGGATTCACGAATGGAATCTAAGATGATTGAATGTGTTAATACTATTTTTACCCATGGATGTGATTATAAGAGCTGGGATGCTTACTTATGAATCAGTTTAATAGATGATGGATGAGTTACTTATTTTATCTTTATTCTTTTCCCCACTGCTTGAGAATTTTGGATGTTCTTAGTTTCATGTTTATTCTTGGTTGTAGCTTATGATTATTTTTCTAGAGTTCCTAGATTATGTAATGATTCTAGTAATAAATATGTCCTAACCCATAGGGTTGTGGTTGATGGAATACAAATTTTGAAAACATGTTACTCTTGATAAACCATAGACTCAGTTTGAATTATGCCTAGAGGGCCTAGAATTCATGTTTGTGGTTAATGAATATATCTTAAAACAATATTAATGGGTAATTTAATGGATATTAAATTAATTAATGAAAGGAAATAATAAAAATAAAGGAAGTAATTAATGTAGTTCTTTAAATTATTGTGTGATTATAGGATATCTAGTCCCTAGTAGTAGCAGGTAAGTTTCTAATAGATGATAGTTGTAGTTTATCTAAGAAAAATGTTATACCCATATTGTGGTTGTGAGATATATTATATCATGTATATTTTGTGATTTCATACACTGCCCCACCCATGTCATTTAAGGTGACTGACACCCAGTGAACTCTAGGAGGGTGTTTCCTCCAATATCCCGGTGGGAGGATGGATGGTTGACTACCTCCTCTGGCTCAACTGTCTTCTATTGGTAGTTTCTTTTACCGATATGCATGGTAGTTAGTTTCCCCATATATGTGTGTATAGAGATGTGATGGATTTTTTTTATTTTAAACACATGTATTACCAGATATAGTATCCAAAAGATTATTATAGGTATGACATGTATTGGCTATGATGGGTTGTGATAACTTACTTGGTGTATGGTCTATAATGTATTGAGTAATAATACCCAATGTATGATACATGTCATACTATATGTGGTGGCTCTCGAAAACTATTTGGTTACTTTATATGGTGATGTGATATGGGATGAAAAAGGTGTAGGTTTTGATGCCTTGCCTAAGTGTCTTTAGGATGGATTATTTTGGAGAGAGATGGATCAGGACGTGCAATGTTAGGGAAGAGATAAAAATAGTGGTGAAGTGGGAGTGGGATACCCTTGATTTTTCATTATTGTATTATATGTTCTTTAGTATGTGATATTTGATGATATTTATCCATGGTGAGATTGGGAACTTAATATACTTGTTTAGGTGGTGAGTTATTTTCACTATTGTTCACTATGATTTATCATGCTATATTTATCTTTTTTCTGAGAGTATTCAGGGAGGATCCTACTATGTATAATATTATTCTCACCCTATTTATTTGTGAACAAATTTTCAGGTCGTCTAAATCAGTTTAGAGATCGGGTCAGATATTAATAGCTTGTATTTTTTTAGGTGTTTTTTCTACTTCATGGTCACTATCATCATTACATTTTTGATACTTGTAGTTTTCCTTTCATTTGTTATAGTACTATATGTTATTGCATGTTTTCACTTGGTATTTATTTATATAGATATTTGATCAGGTTTGGATTGGTTTATTAATCTTATTTCTCTTATACACATGTTTTCTTAGAGGGAAATTCTTCCCATATGCATGTTTATTATACCCTTGATGCCAATTTCCAAACTGGGGCCTACTTGAGGCGAGACTCAAGTAGTCAAAAACTCCCTTATCTAATTTCTTTTCCTATAAGGGGTACACTTTGGGGGAATGTTTTCATGAAGAAAACCATTACATTTTGTATATAATTTTTTTTATTATTTTAGAAGAAGATGATTATAGTAAAGTATTTTTCGATTATAGGAGATGGACATTGACATGTTTTCTAGCTAAAAAAACATGAGAAATATAATGGTTAGTTTTAAAATGTCTTAGTTTAGTTAGAAACACCATGGTTCATGGGTGTGGTTTGAAAGGAATTTTTTTATAACTATTGGAATTCAGTACAATATAAACACGATGCATTGGATTTATAACACACTATGGTTTATTTTGTTAATATGTTGGGGATTTCATATATCCAACATGAGGAAGGTGTAATATCTTGGTTTTTGAATAAATAACTAAAAAAACCATGTTTTTTATAAACAATGTGTATTGGGGATCTGATATGTGTCAATTTAATATGGAAAATAATTAGGAATTTTATAGATGGGATAAAAAGCATGTAAAAATTTTTATACCAGACATTGATAAGTGAAAACATGTTGTGTTTGATGTATTCATCCATGTTTTTATAAAATTAGAATAAAAATATTAGAAACCTACCAAAGCCTCCATCACTGATCTTATAACTTCTACTTGACCAATAGATAGACTTTTGTATGACTTGGAAGATATTTATAACATTCCTGAACATCCATTGATGGATTTTTGTATGGGATTGATTGTATAAAATCTTAAAATCAATGATATTTTTGGATTTTAAGTATGTTATCAAATACCATTCAATGAAATATTCAAGATTTAATGAATTTGGGGATTATAAAGTCTTTATTTTTTTACTTGTTCAATAAATTCCTATAATATTATTGTTGGGATGATGGGTAAATTGATTTGTTTACATGGATTAAATAATATAAAATTTAATTGATGGAAATTAAATCAAAATTTAATAAATATATAATTAAAGGTGAGTAATTATAGTAAATATAAATGAAAATAATTATCATGGAATAATATTTTGAATGAAAATTTAATAAAGAGTTTTATTGATAATAAGGGAGGAAATAAATTTCATTTATTTCTTATTGGAACTATTTATGATATGATGTTATATTTTTTATGATTTTCTATTATTTTTTATTGATATTTATGTTGTAATTTTTTCTAACATTGTTTGATTTTTTGATAAGGTAGTTTAGAGTTATATGGTATTACCTTATAATGATGTATTATCAATGGATGTTGCATGCCCATAATTGGTATGGTTATTGATTTTTTAGTCTTACCACTATAAATTTTTTTCTTTGTAGTAGTATAGTACTCATATAATGTTATTATTGATGTACATGAATCGATAAAAAGTTATTGTTATTATATCAATATCATCATTAGAGGTGTGGTTAGTAGGATATAGTGGTTGATGCATGATTATTTTTGTGATATATATTTATAAATGTGTTTGTGGTGATGTATATGTTTTTATGTAAATAGTATAGTGAATAACCTATAGATTGGTTTTCTAGTGATAGTGTTCCTCATGTTTGTTGTGATTAATGGACTAAAATTTACATATGTTATTTATTAAGATTTTTTTATATCTATCCCTTTTACATTAGAGTGTTTAGGGAAAAAATACACTTCATTTACATTTATGGTCAATCTATTATCATCCATTATTTTTTAGAATTAAAAAATAATTTTGATAGTGGTTTCAAGTGATGTTAATTTAGGAATAAGGTGATATAGCTAGGAATATGATGATTAAGTTATCCACATCTCCCTCTAGAGTTTTTTTATTTTTATTATTGGAATGTTTAAAATATCCGTGCATGTGTTTTTTCATTTGATATTAGAGTTATCTTATTGGTATATCATGCTTATAGTTTAAGAATTTAAATAAATAAAGGTAATTATTCCCATTTTTATGAAATTTATACCCTTGGTGTTAGTTGTCACCCCAAGGTCTATTAGAGGTGGGTTTTAGGGACCACTCTCAATCTCATTATTGACTTCGATGGAGTTTTGGTGGGGTAAGGATGTAATGTAATGATATCAATTTGAGTCTTCTAGGATGGATTTTGAAGTAGGCATCGGTGAGGATTTCATGGGTTATAATGTCATTGTATTACTTGACCATAGTAAATGAAACATGCGAGTGAAATTTTCTAGGGATGTATAGGGACCTTTTAATACTAAGTATAAAATCCAATTGTCCACATATCATTATTAAAAGAATAGTGTACTTTTAGAAAGGTAGTTATAAAATTTTGGGTTTATGAATCATATAATATCAACTCAAGATAATTATGTGTGATATGTATTGAATTGTTCTTTATGATTGATTTAAAGGTAGTGTAACTAGAGATATCTACATTTTCCTTAAGTCGATGCATTTTTTTTTTATTTTTAGTTATGTTTCATGTGTATGGAAATCATGGGGTAGAAGAGAGGGTGCCAGAAGAACTTGTTTTAGTTTTTTAGAGGGTAGAAAAAACAGTTGTGGAGGAATAGAGAGTTCCCTTATGGGTTTCTAGTGAAAAAACATATCGAAGGATGAAGAATCAATTTCTAAAAAGAAATAAAATAAATGATTTGTGGAAGTAGAGATATATAATATTTTATCTTAGATATTGTGGAGTAATGGATTCCATTTATGATTATAATATTATGTTGGACAACTTTATAGTGGAAGGATTGTTTCTTGGGGATCATGATGTATCTCTGATCAGGTGGAGTTAGAATCTAGATTATGTTTGGGAGGAGTTCTTGACTGATAATATTAGATTGTAGCATTATAAAAAGACATGATCTATTTAGTAGGGAAATTATAGTGTTAAAGAGAACATAACAAGTTTTATGACTTTATTATAATATTCCTCAGATTTTCTCATCAACGAGGAGTGGATAATCACTATTTTGAGAGGGTGATATGTGAATAGATTTAATATCAAGTTAGTTTATATACTCTAAGTAAATATATTGAGCTGCTGTAAAAGGATATGTTTATTGAGATTACTTTGGAAAAAAGTGACATTGCGATTGAAATAGGATGATAATGATTAGTTCTAGGTAGATATGGGATGAAGAACCTATTTTGTCCAATGGTTTGGTTGTCTTTTTTTATTTTCTATCAAATATCATGTCAATGATATGAGTGAATGTAGAGGTGATACCTTAGGTAATAGTAAATGAACAAAGATCCAACTCAAAGGAAGTAAAAGCTAGTACTACATATGATGATCTGGCTAGAAAACTTATAGTTAGTGGCTATAACATGAGAAAAATTCACTTCGGAAGTTGAACAATTAAGAAGGAACAAGCCACTACACCTAAACTGGAATGTTAGAATATTTATCAAGTTCAAAGTTTGTGATAGACAAAGTATAGTTGATATTAATAGAGATGGATTAAGATTTATTAAATAAGAGCTTCAATTTATCCGATAATAGAGTTCATTAAAATGATCTAATATTGAGTATTAAATATATTGAAACACTTTAAAAGTATGTTGTAAGGAGGTTGGAATTATTTTAATTATTCTAATAACAATTTGAAGATGTTATGGGATGATTTTAAAAGGCTTCAGAATCTCTGGAGAAATATAAAGTTTGTTTGAAGTCATTTATATAAATATAGATTTTTGGAGTAAAATAAAAAATGGCTAATCCCTGAATATAAGATATCATCCACTAGAATACATGACTTCACTATAAATGTAAGTCTTTAGGTGTTTATTGTAAGACACTGAGGAAATCACAAGACTTTGTGTTGTAATATATGGATCTTCTGATCATAAGTCTTTTCTAACTGTATGACTTCATTGTATTCCGTCTCTACCTATGGTATGAATTTGGAGTTTTCTAAAAATTGATAATGGTATGATCTTAATACTTCAGTGTCAGTGTTATTATGGATAATAAAACATTAACTACAATTCTAGTCTTCAAAATACTGAGCATGACTTTAGCATAAGCCTTATACTTCCAAGAATAAGTCTACATCATAATAATTGGCATGCGTAAGCCTATGAATTTCCTAGAATAAGACTTAAAAACATAAGAAAATTTCAATGTTCTACTATATTTTTTTCCCAAATTTCAAATCTAACGAAAAATAAGTTCATTTGGGATGATACACGTGCTCTTCGTCCACCATATAAACAGTACAAAAACTTAAATTGTTATGTGATAAAAGTTTTGAGGTAAAGATAAAAGATGATCTTCATCCATGGAAAGGGAAGACAAGAGCAATAGAAAATGAGCTTCAATGTAAATGTATTCTGGATATGCGTAAGCGTAAAATGGAGTTTCTAGAATTATGAGACACTAAGGAAATTAAAACATAATTATTCCAATGTTACTTCTAAGTGATCAAAACATCATGAAAATTATTTAATCCATGAAATGATCTTATTTTGAATAATATTCAAGGAGTAGTTCCACTACATTAATTTTTTGATGGATAAATTGAATTTATCAAGTTTTCTAGATTAATTAATATAAAGAAACATCAAAACTAAATAAGTGAACCAGTGAATAAAACTTCTAGATCCGAGGATACTTGAGTGACTAAATAAAAATGATTAAGGATTATGGGAATTTTACCAATACTCAAAATTTTTACTTATTCCATATTTAATAAATCTAGAAATGAAATATGAGTTTAACAACACATATATATTCTCCATGTACTTATTATAAAACTAAAGATATTTTTAGATTATAGATTTTAGTGGAGATATTTTTTATAATAGGAGGAATAAGAATCCATTCCAAGAGAGTAATAAAATAATATTTTATTCATATGAGTTTCAAGAAAGTAAAATAATTTAATGAGGTAATTCTTGGAAAACTATTTGAGTTTATAAATCAGTGCATAAAAATACATGGGATCCCAAAATGGCCATTCTATTATGGTTATTTTTCACTAAAATCTATTTTTTTCATCTCAGGATAATTTTTTTTGTATTTGGAAAATAAATAATTCATTTAATGATGCTTCATTTTCACATGATTAGTGTGGATCTTGGGTATATATGGAATGAAGATTCAATGCATCCACAAAATAAAAAGAAACATATGATGCCAATTAGTGTGCAGTTGTGGTGTTGGAAATTGAGTGAGAGAACTAATATGAAATAGTTCTCTTGATGAAGAAGAAGAAAAAAAATATTCTACAGCATGTGGAAAAGAATAATAGGAATAATAATTTTTCTGAGCCTATGCAACTTGATGAGTCTAAAAAAAGGTGACTCTATTAAGTTGAAAGACAAATCATTTTAGAAATAGAGATTGAGTTTCATGAGTTGAGTTTGAATACATCAAGGCAGTCAAAGACTCTATTTAATTGAGTAAGTAGATCATCTTTGTGGGTGAAATGATATCTATTGAAATATTGTGATATAAATCTAAAAGAGGAATGAATTAGACATTCAAAAGGATTTGAAGACCATGAAATGCAGTATAAACACATATTAACTTGCATAATACTCTGGGGTCTTATTACTTATGCAATATAGTAACACCATCTAATTAATATGGTAGAAGTGGTTTCAGGTTGATCCCTGTCTACCTATTATAATTGGTGATTTGATAATATTGGAGAATTCATGACTCAATATATGTTGACATTATAAGAACCCAGTTCTTATTTTTGAGGTACAGGTTTCTTCTTTTCTCTTTTCCATAAGTGTTTTTGAGAAAATAAAGAAAATGGGGAAAAATCCTAAATTTTGGGACTACAAGCCGTGTACTTCTCCACACACCATGTACTTTGTCCATGTGGGATAAGTACACAAGGTGTGTAGCCTTGCTGGTGATGGAAGGTGTAAAAACCGACGACACGCCGTGAAGTGGGTATTTACACGCCGTGTAGTCAGTCGGCAGGAAAATAGTAAAGCAGTGGAAGTAGCCGCCAGCTGAGCAGCAGTACATTCCAAGTACTCAGTTTTCACATGTCATGTACTCATGTCGACAGATGAACATTGCCACGCTGGTGAGAAGACGCCGAAGGAATAGTTAAAAAAATGAAAACTACATGCCGTACAGTCTGTTGTTTCGCTTAAAATGGGAAGTAGCCTCCCCTGTTCATAGGGAAGGCTTAGAACTGGAGGAGTCATGAGAGAGGGACAAACCTTTGAGGAGCTCCAGATCACATGCCCGGAATCTGTTTCCACCTCTATCGATCTCGTTGGGGCCGTACGGGTAAGCCTCTCCTTCTACTTAATCCGTTCTTACCAACTCTTTCCCAATGGAATGTTATTTACGTTTGAAAGGATTTTCTTCTACCCCAGATCTACGTCATCTTTGGGCATTTCTGGAAGTGACGTTCACGTATACCGTTCAGCGGCGTTTAAGGTAGGTTTCTTGATGTTTAAATTCCAACTGTTGTACTTTTTGTGTACCGTTGATCTACGAACCGATGTTGGGGTGTCTTTTGGATGAGGCCTTGGTTGTTTTGAATACCTATAATTGCAAAGGTAATTAAATGTGATAATAAATTGTTGTTTGGGATCACTGCTTGGATCCAGGACCACCCCGGGGGTGAGTTCCTCTATTTAGCCATTTGGCCATGATACCCAAGGGAAATGCCATTATAAAAATGTTTATTGAATTGCCTTGAGAGGAATTTCAAGTGTATTGCTTATTTATATGTTGGTCATGGCCTGGTTACTTGCTTAGCCTGAGGGTAGTGCTTTACTTAGCCTGAGGGCAGTGTTACCTTTAGCCTGAGGGTAGTGGTTATTTTAGCCTGAGGCCAACTTATTTCGTGCTTGTGGGAAATATACTCTATGCCTGAGGGCGACACTTCGTACGCCTGAGGGTAATATCTGTTACGTCTACTGTCAGTTAACTGAGGGTTTTGTTTCCAATTACCTGAGGGTAAGGGTTTACATGTCTGATGACACTGACTATCTACTAAGAACATTTACTGAGGTGATGTATTATATTAAAAGGATAAAATGAATATTAATATGGCAATATAACTGGTAAAGTTAGTTACTCTTGAGTAATGATTAGTTTATTGCATTTATTACTGCACACTGTTGTTGCATATTTTCACATATTTGGGCACGAGACTTTGGTGGGTGCCTACTGGGATTTATTTCTCACACCCTGTTTGGGTCATGTCTTCGGCCCAAACAGATTACGTTTCTATAGGTGTGGATAAGGGAAAGGGTCTCTATACAGGTACTTGACTTGTTGCTGAGGAGTAGGGGAGCATGAGACCGAGCTTAGGCTTGCGATGCTGCAATGTGTTTTTTTCTTTGCTGTACTCTGTACTCTGTAATGTATTGTACAGTATTGTTGTGTAACATGTTCTGGCAGTTTTCTTAGAACTTGAGACATGTTTCATCATTATCTATATAACTGCTGGTTATCTTTTACTGTAGTTGTTTATTTTAAATGTGTATGGTTTATTACTTCCGCTGTTGTTGTATGTTTGTATATTTCAATCCACTACGCTACACTTTGACAAATGAGGGCATAGTTTCCCTACTATCAGACCTGGGCCCTCGCTGCTAGTCGGCAACCTCTGGCGTTTGGGGAAATTCTCTTGAGGTCATGTGACCAATCGGGTTCGGGGCACCCATGGAGTGGTACCCGGATCCGGGACATTACAAAGTGTTATCAAAGGGGTTATTTTCTTTGAATTAATATTTGGATCCTTAGTCAGGGATAAGACAACAATGGTAGTTGGTAATAAGTTGTTCCCGGGAGTAGCTAACCCGTGTACAGGGAAAATCCAGTCTACCTCGGTAATTGCAATTGATTTTTCAATTTTACAGTTTATTTGATTTCACCGTTGGGTGACACACTTGTAATTGTGCTGTTTATATCTTATCTATGGGTTCTATGTAGTTACAACCCAATGAGATGAGGGTATTCCATCTTCTGCATCATTTAGGAACATGTTAGAAATCACATGCCATGCATAGTTCCATGCCATGTAGGCGCATTAGAAATTGCATGTTATTGTGATATTTGTTGTGCTAGAAAAGCATGCTACTGTGAGAGCTACTTTGATAAATACCTGCTATGTGATAGGGTTTGTTTGTGTGATGCCTTGAAATAATAAACTCCAAACATTGGTTTTTGAGGAGTATGGGCCATCATTGACCGGAATTTGGTGGATTATTGGATAGTTACCGTTTTTATAACTCAGATAAGATTCCAAACGTTGATTCGTGGGGAGTATGGGCCCTCACGGGTCGGAATTTGGCACTTAGGAGTTGTTTCAGTGGTTTTTCTGGGTTCCGGAGTAGTATTTGAGGCTCACTGTCCAAAAAACCTAGGATACACACCATGTAGTTCCTCGGACACACACCGCGTGTTCTTCTATTCAGAAAGAAAAGAAAAGATTTTGAGTACACACTGTGTACCCTCAGTACACACTGTGTAGTCGCTTCCCGTGTCAAGGACCGTGTGGGAAACGACACGGGGAAGGGAAATGCTTGGGGAAAACGCGCCGTGTACCAGATGTACATGCCGTGTAGTGTTGACCCAGTGTCCGACTGTGTAACTAAAAACACAGACGGAGGGTACCTTAAGACATACACGCCGTTTCCACTGTAGAACACGCCGTGTAGTCTGACCTGAGATCCAGCTGTGTAACTAACAACACAGGTCAGTGTAATCCTTTTGTGTACATGCCGTGTCCATCTGGAACACACCGTGTTGTGTGAGCCGTGTATCTGACCATGTAACTAACAACACGGGTCGGCGAAGCCCATCTAGTACACGCAGTGTACCTGTAGGACACACCGTGTAGTCCTTACCGGTAGGAGACCATGTGGACTTATCCATGTGGTTGGGAAATGGGGTGGTGTACACACCATGTGCGGGTGTAACACGCCGTGTAGTATCGAGCTGAGTAGTCTGTTGTGTCATGAACGACACGGGCAGTTGGAAAATTACACCATACATGCCGTGTAGATTATATACACATCGTGTAGCTTTTTTCAATGGTATCCGTGTGGCTTATCCATATAGAAGGACACCGGCAGGGGAAGATAAGTTAGGTACACGCCGTGTAGTCAGTATACACACCGTTTAGTCTTGTTTTGAAAATCTTGAATGCCTTCTTCCTCCTGTTCCCCTTTTGGTCTCTTCGTTTTTCAGTCTTTGATAATCATGATCTAAGGTGTGTGTTTGACCTTGTAGAGTCATGCCACTAAGACGACCACATGTTGTTCTACAAGAGAGAGAAAATGATTATACTCCAGAGATAGTAGGCCATGGGCTACCAGTGGATCATCCAGTAGATCCAGATGCAGCACTAGCTGTGATATCGGACATAGGGGCAGATGCTTAGTTCTGTGAAGGCTTTATGTTATTCATGCAGACCTTTCAGGGAGCACCGCTGGCTACCAAATCTATGGTTTAACTGAAATGTATATTACAATAGCAGCATCTACCTACATTTTCAGAGGATGGTGGACCACAGGCTGCAGAGTCTTCGCTGGGGTCAATGTAGACTATTTTCGAGCATCTTGAGATGACTCCGGGGTGGAGGGTCAGGCTCGTGACTTATATGCTGTGTGATTCCACCAAGAGGTGGTTGGATGTTACCAATCAGACAAAACATCACAGATACATGGCGTGGGATGATTTTCAGACAGCCTTCTATGACTTCTTCTTCCCAAAGACGTTGAGGGAAGATAAAGCTTGAGAGTTTATGAACCTAAATCAAGAAGCTATGTCAGTGATGTATTATTCTGCTCGTTTCACTGAGCTTCAGCCTTTTGCACTCATTCTGGTGGGTGATGAGACGTTGAGGGCCATACACTTTGAGGATGGTCTTCGGTATGACATCTGAGCACTGGTGAATTTTTTCAGGTTTCCTTCAAAATATGATATTGTGAACCAGGCGTTGATTATTGGGAGGAACCTTTGGGAAGCTAGTGGTGCATTCCAGGGTGGTTCAACACCAGTTTCTGGTACTATTTCTGCCAATAAGAGGAAGAGATAGATGGATTTCTCTCACAGTGGAAGTACCAGCTAGAATAATGTTTCAAGTGGTTAGGTCATGTGATACCGGTGTGGTAAAGAGGGGAATAAGAGACCGAAGTGTCCACGTGACCCAGTGGAGTGATGAGCATGTGGAAAGATGGGACATCTGCAATGATCTTGTAGGGCGTTTCTATCAGTGGCTATTGAGAGGGGTTTTGTACAGACTCCGTGTGCGGGAGCAGGAATAACAGCTTCTTACCAGTCAGGAAACTGGAATACGTCAGGGCGTGTAGGTAGGGATGGTGGTTGTGGCCATGGTATCCAGAAACTAGGATTTCAGAGGCAACAGGTTTGGACAGCTCAGGGTAGCCATACTGTGTCACAGGGCCGCAACACTGGGTAGGAATATGCAGTGCAACAGACCCAGGAGGAGCAGGATCCCAGACCTTCTACAGTCAGAGGTACTATTCTAGTATCTTCTGTCTTATCTTCAGTACTTTTCAATACGGGTGCTACACATAGCTTCATATCTGTACCCTTTGTGGAGAGCCTTGGGCTCTGTGTTTCTTTTTCTTCTGCTGTTATGAATCTAGACACCCCGTTGGGGACTAGAACGGCTGGTCTGCGTCAATGCAGGAAGTGACCCCTCGAGGTTTGTGGGTGTCACTTCCTATGGGACCTCTATGTATTATAGATGACGATCTATGATGTCATTATTAGGATGGACTAGTTGGTTCCCTTTGGAGCCTTTGTAGATTGATATCATCTCAGGGTGTGTTTCACGTCACCAGAGGGCAGAGAGTTTCTATACAAAGGTGAATGGGATGTTCAGGCGAGTCGAGCTGGACCAGAGCACCGTGGGCGATGTGGAGTCACAACCCATATTGAGAGTTTATATCTGGATGATCAGGGGACTTTTCAGAAGGATTTCCTTCCAGTAGTGGATCGTTTCAGGGATGTCTTCCCAGAAGAATTTTCAGGTCTACCTCCGGAACGAGAGGTGGATTTCTCTATTGATCTTGTGCCAGGGGAAGCACTGGTTTCTATTCCTCCTTATAGTATGGCTACACCAGAGTTTCAAGACCTCAAGAGAAAGTTAGAGGAGTTATAGTCAAAGGTTTTTATCTGACCCAGTACTTCTCCTTGGGGTTCTCCAATCCTTTTTGCGAAGAAGACGGATGGTACCCTCAGAATCTGTGAGGATTATCGGAAGTTGAAATAGTTAACAGTCAAGAACCGATATCCCTTGCCGAGGATTGATGATATTTTTGATCAACTTCGCGATGCACGAGTGTTCTTGAAGATTTACTTGAGATCCTAATATCATTATTTATGCATTAGACCATCAGATATACCTCTCACAGCCTTAAGGAGCAGATATGATCAATACGAGTACTTGGTTATTCCTTTCGGACTCACGAACGCGCTGGAAGTTTTCAAGGATCTAATGAATTATTTGTTCCACCCTTATCTGGATTCTTTTGTCATATTATTCGTTGAAGATATCTTGGGGTACTCTTATACTTGACATGACCATGCCACCCATCCTGAGATCATACCGAGTACACTGAGAGAGCATAAGATATATGCTAAGCTCTCAATGTTCCACTTTTGGATGGACTAGATTCACTTCCTGGGTCATATCATCTCAGAGGCAGGAGTTTCCATGGACCCAGAGAAGGTGAGAGCAGTAGTTTCCTGGGAGAATCCTAAGAACGTGTTTGAAATACGGAGTTTCTTGGGGCTGTCTAGTTACTACATGCGTTTTATACAGGACTTCTCCTTCTTAGCAGCGCCGTTGATGGGTTTGACTAAGAAGGGTGTGAAGTTCGTTTGGTCAAAAGCTTGTGAGGCAGCCTTTCAGGACCTGAAGGTAAGGTTGACATCAGCACCAATCCTGATAATCCCAGAGGAGGGAAAGAGCTATACAGTTTACTGTGATGCATCAGGTATTGGGTTGGGAGCTATGTTGATGTAGGGTGATCGAGTTGTTGCATACATGTCTCGGCAGTTGAGGCCACATGAGAAGAATTACCCTATGTATGATCTCGAGTTGGCTGTAGTTGTTCATGGGTTGCGCTGTTGGGGACATTATCTCTTGGGAGAGAATTTTTTGGTTTTCACCGACCAAAAAAGTCTCAAGTATATCTTTACTCAGCGTGACTTGAATCTGAGACAGTGAAGGTGGGTCGAATACCTTCAGTCGTTCGACTTTAATCTTGCCTATACACTTGGTAATGGTAATGCAGTAGCTGATGCACTAAGTAGGAGGACTCAGATACAGGAAGTGCAAGAGGCCAGTGGTGAGTGGCAGCTCATGTCTTTGTTATCTAAGATGCATTTTGGGGTGCATGATAGTCAGGGGAAAAACTATCTTTCATCTTTAGCTGTGACTTATACCCTCCTGGATAGAGTGAGGATGAGACAACTATCTGATTCAGAAGGCCTAGTTCTACAAGAGTTGGTGGCAAGTGAGGACCCTCCTCCTAGGTGGACGATAGGCGATGATGAGGTACTTCGTTTCCATGGACGAGTATGGGTTCTAGGGGATATACATGAGGAGTTGATGTGGGAGTTTCATGCTTCATCTTGGGAATTTCATCCCGGAGTTACCAAGATGTACCGTGACTTGAGAAATCAATACTGGTGGCCGAGTATGAAGAGAGAAGTAACTGGTTTTGTTACGAGATGTTCCACCTGTCAGCAGGTGAATGCGGAGCATCAGAGGCCAGCCAGACTGTTACAACAGTTATCCATCCCAGAGTGGAAATGGGATAATGACATGATGGACTTCATGATTGGGTTGCCGAGGTCACCTCGAGGCAATGATGCCGTGTGGGTTGTTGTGGACAGACTCATGAAGGTATCTCACTTTTTTCCAATCAAGGAGACCTTTGTTGTTGACGAGCTTGGAATGTTGTATATCTGAGAGGTCATACGTCTTCATGGGGTTCCTCATTCTATCATTTCGGATAGGGATTCCCATTTTTTGTCTCGTTTCTGTTAGAGTTTTCAGAGGGAACTGGGTACACAGGTGCTTCTAAGCACATCTTACCACCCTAAGACCGATGGTCAGTCAGAGCGTATGATACAGGTGCTTGAGGACATGCTGGGAGCATGCATCCTAGACTTTTGGGGCTCTTAGGAGAAGCATATACCCCTAGTCGAGTTTTCCTATAATAACAGTTTTTAGGAATCTATTAAGAAAGCACCTTACGCGGCTTTATATGGTAGGCCATGCTGATCACCTTTGTGCTGGATAAAGGTAGGTGAGGCAGCTTTACTGGGACCACAGGTCATGCAGGAGACTTGTGAGTAGGTTCAGTTGATTTAGAAGCGGATGGCTACCATACAGTATTGTTAGAAATCTTATGCTGATCGCTACAGATGACCCTTGGAGTTCGTGGTCTGGGATCGGGTTTTCTTGCATGTTTCGTTGAGGTTGGGACACATATGGATCAGGAGACAAGGTAAAATTTACCGAGGTATGTGGGGCCATTTGAGAGTCTAGAGAGAGTCGAGCTGGTTGCCTATCAGTTGTAGTTACCACAGAGGTACCAGGCCATGCATGACGTCTTCCATGTATCTTAGTTGAGCCGCTATCATTCAGACCCATCTCACGTATTTCAGCCCGAGGAGGTTGAGCTTCAGGTTGATGCATCCTTTGAGGAGCATCTGATTCGTATCGTTGATAAGAGAACGAAGGTTCTCCCAGGCCAGTTAGTTCCTCTCATACAGGTGCTATGGCAGCATGGCTGAGTGCAGGATGAAACCTGGGAGTGGGAGACCGACGTACGTGCTCAGTGGACAGAGTTATTCTGAGCGTTATCTTCACCACCCTTGGAAGGGGAAATTCGGGGATCAATTTCTTTAAGGGGGGAAGTTTGTAAGAACCCAGTTCTTCTTTTTGAGGTACGCATTTCTTCTTTTTTATTTTCCTTAAGTGTTTTTGAGAAAATAAGGAAAATAGGGAAAATCCTGAATTTTCTGACTACACGCAGCGTACTTTTCCACACACCGTGTACTTTGGCCGTGTGGGATGAGTACATAGGGTGTGTAGCCTTTCTGGTGATGGAAGGTGTAAAAACTGACAACACGCCATGTAGTGGGTATTTGAATGTCGTGTAGTCAGTCGGTAGGCAAATAGTAAGGCGGTGGAAGTAGCCGCTAGCTGAGTGGAAGTACACGCTGTGTACTCAGGTTTCACACGCCGTGTACTCATGTCGACAGATGAACAGTGCCATGCTGGTGAGAATCCATGGAAGGAACAGTTAAAAAAATGAAAACTACACGCCGTGTACCCAATAGTACACAATGTGTAGTCTATTGTTTTCACATAAAATGGGCAGTAGCCTCCCCTGTTCATAGGGAAGGCTTAGAACCATAGGATGAGTCATGAGAGAGGGCCGAACCTTCGAGGAGCTCCAGATCGCATGATGGGAATCCGTTTCCGCCTCTGTCGATCTCGTTGGGATCGTACTGGTGAGCATCTCCTTCTCCTTAATCCGTTCTTACCAATTCTTTCTTGAGGGAAAGTTATTTATGTTTTAAATAGTTTTATTCTACCCCATATCTACATTGTCTTTGGGCATTTTTGGAATCGACATTCATGTATACCATTCAGGGGAGTTTAAGGTAGGTGGATTGGTGTTTAAATTCCAACTATTGTGCGTTTTGTGTACCGTTGAACTATTAACCGATGTTGGGGTGTCGTGTGGCTGAGGCCTTGGCTGTTTTGAATACCTATAATTGCATAGGTAATTAAATGTGATAATAAATTATTGTTTGGGTTCACTTCTTGGATCCAGGACCACCCCTGGGGTGTAATCCTCTGTTTAGCCGTTTGGCCAGGATACCCGAGGGTATGCCATTGTAATAATGTCTATTGAATTGACTTGAGAGGAATTTCACGTGTATTTCTTGTTTATATATTGGGCATGGCCCAGTTACTTGCTTAGCCTGAGGGCAGTGCTTTACTTAGCCTGGGGGAAGTGTTACCTTTCGCCTGAGGGAAGTGGTTATTTTATCCTGAGGGAAAATTCTTTCATGCCTATGGGAAATAGACTCTGTGCCTGAGAGCGGCACTTAGTACGCCTGAGGGCAATATTTGTTACATATGAGGACAATTACCTGAGGGTTTTGTTTCCAATAACTTGAGGGTAAGGGTTTATATGTCTGATGACACTGACGATATACTTAGAACATTCACTAAGGTGATGTCTAATATTAAAAGGATAAAATGAATATTAAAATGGAAATATAACTAGTAAAGTTAGTTACTTTTGAGTACTCCTCAGTTTATTGCATTTATTACTACACACTGTTGTTGCATATTTTCACACAGTGGGGTACTGGCCTTTGGTGGGTGCCTACTAGAATTTATTTTCACACCCTATTTGGGTCATGTCTTCTGCCCAAACAGATTACGTTTCTATAGGTGTGGATAAGGGAAAGGGTCCCTATACAGGTACTTTATTTGTTTCTAAGGAGTAGGGGAGCATGGGACTGAGCTTAGGCTCGTGATGTTGCCGACCATTTTGTTTTTCTTTTCTGTACTCTGTACTCTGTATTATATTGTACTGTATTGTTGTGTAACATGTTTTGGCTGTTTTCTTAGAACTTGAGACATGTTGCATCATTATTTATATAATTGTTAGTTATATTTTTCTACAATTGTTTATTTTAAATGTGTATGGTTTATTTCTTCCGCTGTTATTATATGTTTGTATATTTCGTTCCACTACGCGACACTTTTACAAATGAGGGCATAGTTTCCCCACTATCAGACCTGGTCCCTCGTTGCTAGTCGGAAGCCTCTGGTGTTTGGGGAAATGCGCTTGAGGTCATGTGACCAACCGGGTTCGGGGAACCCGTGGAGTGGTACTTGGATTCGGGATGTTACAGACATGTCTACAAGTAGGTTTCACACATTGGGGTTGAACCTTACATAAATAAAATATTGTAATCTCTAGTTTACATTTATACATTTCATGTGGTTTTGGACTGTTAGGTAAAATATAATGATTCATTAATATCCCAAAATATATTAGGGGTTCAAATACAAAAGGGGTTAAGTTAAAAGAATAATTTTGAATTTGTTAAAAGTTATAAAAAACCAAATTCACCCTCATATTCTGTGTGTATTCATGATCTTTTGGGACACTTCAATTAGTATTGCAGACTAGGTTATCTATGATTGGATATTTTGAATTACAAAAACTTATATATGAGAAACGGTAATTCCAAATATACTTATAAATTTTTCATAGTTATTTTATTTGATGCATGGATTTTATATTTTAGGTGTTTGAATATGATCATTAGATGGAAAACATTAATTCTATTCCTAGAAAAATATATTTGGATGTTTTCCTAGACTTTGAGAAAAAAATAAAATAAATAGGCTATAAGGCTGAAAAATATTACACGAAAGGAAGAGGAAATACAATTAGATACTTTTTTTCATAATGGTGATAATTTTGTGAAGAAAACATAAGCTATGAAGAAGATGATTTTAATGATTTACTTAGTGACTTTTATTTTGAAGTTAAGGATTATCTGAAAAAGGTATGAATCACATAGGGAATTATATTTTAATGTTAAGGATTTCCAAAAAAAGTATCCTGAAGAATTTATTTCATATATGATCTCATTTTTCATGGCACTAATTGATGAAAAATCACAACTAAAGAAAGAGGCTGATGTAATTGAAGAAAAATTAGAAAAGAATATGAGTTCATGTAATAATGTCATAAAGCATATAAAATCTAATTAATAATCTACTATAATTTATAATGATTTAACTTAGTTGATAAATAATAGAAAAGAATTATTTTTGAGGATGTTATTTTTAAGAATTTGTTTAAGGAGGTATTCCATGACATTGATAATTTTTACAAAGTCTCCATGGATGTCAACTTTTATTAACATGAAATTAAAAAAAATGAGTAAAAGAGTTAGAAAATTTTTTAGTGGATATAAGAAAAAAACCATGAGGTTCAAATTTAGAATATGAAGAGTAATTGGTAATAAATGTTGTGATAAAGGGAATAGGAAAAGAACAACCTCAGCCTAAGATTTATAGAGTTGAAAATAAAACTGAAAGATCTAGAGGACAAACATAGAAATTACCAATATATTGAGAAAAATTATGTTACCCAACAAACATTAGAAGTGAGTCCTACCTCAATGAAGGATCATAATGGTGGATCAAATAGATTTATATCATCTAGAGAATCCCCCACCTCAAAATTATATAAAAAAATAATCCCAATGTTCAATGAAATAAGATTACACTAAATCTAAAATGAAGAAAAGTGCTTGAAATTTATTAAAACTATATAAATTTGGAAGATTAAAATTCTAGAACATCCAAAAATATGTTAAGGATGGAGGTGAGTATGTATGATAGAAAATGAAACCAAAAATAATCATAAAAGATTGAGGTTCCAACCCAAAATCTGTAATGTAAAAAATATGGATAGACTACAACTATATGAAAAAAAATCAAGATTAGTTGGTAAATGTTAGTGTTATGGGAGGTTTAGAAACATGACCCTCGATTTTGAGAATAATATTTCAGTGTTTTAATGTTTAATAAGGCCTTAAAAATGGGGGAGAAAATATGAAATAAATGGATAACATACTAAAGTGAGATTGACTCTATTAAAAATGAAGATTCTATCCACAATGAACTAATTTGATTCACCGGAGAATGAAAATGATTTGTGTATGAAATTGTTTCATTATTATGATGAATACTAGTACAATAAATTTAGGTATCATCCAATTAAATATTAAAATTTAGAACCACAACAGAATGAGAAGTAGGTGAAGAGAAAAGAAAAGACTTCCTTAGGAGATTACTGGAATAAATCAATGAAGATAAACACACCCAATAACATAGTTAATAATACTGGAAATTATTTCATAAAACTAGAAATAAATGATTCTATTGTGGCTAGATAGTCTACATCATGAAACACTAAAAAATTTACATAAATGAAATAGTGAGTGGGAGTAAATTGAAATAAAAAAGATAGTGATTCCATGTAATATATATCCAAATTAGAATTGTCTTAACACTCATTGTAAATGAGTAGAGAATCTACCCATTAAGGGAAAGGTCAAAGATAAAAAATTGGTGTGTGGAAGGTGCAACTTGACACAACACTTGGATGTTAGATGTATGATTATCTTGAATGGGAAAATGAAACAAAAGGGGAAACACATTTGAGATATAATTCTAAAAATATTACCAAAAATTTATAATCTACACCCAAATTGAGATATAAGCATGATCCTACTAATAAACAATCATAATTCTAGAATATGTGGAAGAGAATATGATATTAGACTAATTTGAAAATAATCAAAATGATATTGTTTCCATGATGAATAAAGAAATTATGTCAAATAAGAACATTGAAAATAAAAAGAATACCATGTTTCCCAAAGGTGACCAAAATTAGATAATAAAAAGGGAAGAAATTATGAAGACATATTGATATTTCAGAACTAAAAGAAAATGGGTTTCTGGGATGGGAAATATATCTCAGTCTTATTTCTCGAAATAATGATCTTTTGAAGATCCACCCTTTCCCATATCATTTTGTATATAATTAAATGAATTTAATTAATATTAAATTGGGTTGGAGAGTATCCCTCAAGGGTAACCATTTCAAATTTTTTAAGTCTTTCGATATTAAATAAATCTACAAGAATATATAAATTTGGATAGCCTCTTCAATATCTAAATAATGAGGTATGATTTTATTTTTCCATATTTGTTTTAATGAATGATTTTTTTACAAAAGGGGGAGTGATGATCTTACTGAATATATAATACTTAACACATGTAATTTTTTGATATGTGTGTTCAAGTGAGTATAGTTTCCATTGATTTATTGAAAACCTTTATGTACTTACCCCAAAATGTGAATGATGGAAATTGGTATCATATGTAGTGAAAATATGGATTAAATTATTCTATAAACATATTGATTTTTTATTACAAAGGGGTTTCATACATAAACTTAGAATTAAATTTTTGATGGAAAATTTCTAAGATAAATATATTTAAAAGCTATTTCATATGATTATTTAGTATTATAAATGGTCAAACAATCACTAGAAATTGTTAAATATTGATTCTTGTTGATTTCATTCTCTCATGGTATCAATTAATTAAAAATTATAATCAATATCTTCTAGTGGTATCAAGAAGAGAAATAATATGGAGAGAATATGAGTTATTCAGATTAAATGTTATTGTTTAAATCCCTGAATATAGAAATCATAGGAGTGAGAGGAATTTTAAAAAGAATATTCCCTTATACATCAAGTGATATTCAAGTTGTATCAAATATTGAAGGGGGAGAATAAATTGAAACATGAACCCTTTGATTTCAAAAGGGGGAGAGCATCTCACCCTTTTCACTTCTTATCAATAAAGGGGATAAAATATAATTGAGTTTTTATGATATTAATTTTGAAAATAAACACAAAAGGGGATATTATTACGGCCAAAGGTTATATATGGTATTTTCTTTATTTTTTGTAAAATATCAAGTCAATGATACGAGTGAATAAAAATGTCTATACTTTGGGTGATGGAGAAAGAAAACATAATCCACCCAAAGGAAGTTTAAGCTATTACTTACTATAATTATCTAGATGGAAGGATTTTATATAGTGTATATAACCTCATAAAAAATCACTTTTGAAGTTAAATAGATGAGAAAGAAACTACCACTAAAGCTTTATTGGAAAACTCGAACATTTATCAAGTTTATAGTTTGTAAAGGCTGAATTGGTGATGATGTGAATAGATATGGCTCAAGATTGATTTGATAAGAGCTGCACCTGATTTGATAGTGGAGGTCATTAGAATACTTTAATATTGAGTTTTATATATGCTTCCACACCTTTTAAATATGATGAAATAAGGTTGGAATTATTTTTATAATACTAATAATCTTTTGAAGATTTTTCAAGAAGAATCGAAGAGGTTTTAGAATCCTTAAGGAAATATAAATTCTCTTTTAATTCCTCCACTGGAATCTAGATTTTTTGAGTTCACTGAAAAATGGACAAGTCCTAAACATAAGACTTTTCTTATTGTAATGCATGACTTAAATGTGAATGTAAGTCTTCTTATGATGAGTTTAATACTTTTTGGTTGTCATAAGATTTTTTTTCAATGTATGAATCTACTGATTGTATGTATCTGTGCATTGTAAAAAATCATTGTATGGATTCCCTACCAATCATATAAATATGGGTTTTATTGAAAATTAACAAAGGTATGATCTCAATAATTCTTCCACAACATAAGTCTTTATCATAATAATTCAGTTCCATTATTAGTTTTTGGAATACTGAGCGTGACTAAAACATAATCCATATTCTACTGAGTGTAAGTCTCAATTGTAAACTATGTCTTTTGTAAAACATTGATGTTACCAATATAAGGATTTGACACTTAGGAAAATTTCAAAGTTTATCTGGATGAAAAAGTAACTTTACATATTTCAAATGTGATAAATAACAAGATCATTTGGGATTATAAAAGAGCTTCTTGATTGTGGTATAAGAAAAAGAGAATCTGAATTTGTGTGTGATCCTTGATTGATAAGAAAAATATAAGTTGATATTTATCCATGGAAAGGAAAGATCAAAGAAATAGAAAAATATCTACTATGTAAAGGTCATCTAGACCCATGTAAGGGTAAAAATGAGTTTTCAGAATTATGAGATTTTGAGGAAATTTAAATATGATGATTACAATGTTATTCTTAAGTGATCAAAACATCATGAATCATATTAAATCCATTAAATAATCTTGTTTTAAATAATATTTAATGAGTACATCCACTATATGTATAATTTTATGAATAAAATGGATTTATTACGTTTTTAGGAAAAATATAGATGAAGACACATTGAAAATATAGTAGTGATCCAATGTTTAAAAATTCTATTTATGAGGCTATTAAAGCTATAAAAAGTGACTGAGATGGTAGTTTGATAAATTTTCTAAGACTATAAAATGAGTTTTATTCTAGATTTAATAAATCCAGAAATGCACAGTGAGTTCCACACCAAATATATATTTTATGTATACTTATTATATAGTTGTGGAGATTTGTATAGAGGGGATTTCAGTGGAGATATTATTGGAAGAGGAATAAGAAGAATAAGACATGTATAGAGAAGAATAAAGGCATCCTCTATTCATCTATGTTTCAATAATGGATAAGCATTTAGTAAGGGTATTCTTGGAATACTCATTAATTTGAAAAATAAATGTATTAGATTACATAATAACCTGAAATGGGTACTATATTATTATTTTTTTACTAGTAGCTGTTTTTCTTCTCAAGATACCATTTATGGTACTTAGAAAATAAAAAACCATTTTATTATTCCACTTAAGCATGTGAGTAGCATGGATATAGAGGATAGAATATATCAAGAGTATATGCATCCAGACAGTAAAATAAATAGATTATTCCAAGAAATTTTTGTTGGTGGTATTGATAATTGAGTGAGATAATAGATATTCAATAGCTCTCTCTCTCTCTCTCTTTATTATTCTACAACCTCTAGAGAAGAAGGGCCGAAAAAGATGTTTTTAAGACTATGAAATTTTTTGGACCTCAAAGAAGGTTATTGAAAAAGTTTTAGAGTCAAAGTTTTTGCGATATAAAGAATGGGCTGTATGAGATATCTTCAAATACATCAAGGTAGTTGAATACTTTTCATAGTTAAGGAAGCACATAATCCTTATGGTTGCAGTGATATCCTTGGATAAATTTGGATCTGCTTTAGACAGAGGAAGGAATCAAAGAACCAATGTGAGATAAAGACTATGGAATGTAGTATAAAGAAACCTTTACTTGTGAAATATAGTGGAGGCTTATTACCTATAAAATATTGTAGCCCCACCTATACAATATGGTGGATGAGGTTTCAGGATAATCCTTGGACACCCCTTACAATTGGGAATTAGATTATAGTAGAGAATCAATGACTTAGTAAAAGATGATAGGGAAAGGAGTAGGTTTACCATATTTGGGTAGAACATTATAAAAATACCATATGATGATCTCTTGTTTACATTTCCATTGCATGCAGTTGTGTCTTGTTGGGTTAAATAGTAAATATCCATTAATGTCCTAATTAGGGGTTTTAATACCAAAGGGGTTATATTAAAAGAAGAATTCGAAATTTGGTAAAAGTTTGACAACACTTGATTCACCACCCCTATTAGGTGTGTCTGTACAGTCTGCTGAGACACTTGAAAATCCATCACTCTCAAAGATGTTGAATTATCAATATAGACCCCTTTTTTTGGATCTTCTGATATTGTAGTTTATGTTCACCTGGATTGAAAAATGATATGATATTCTATTTATATAGAGGTATAGCATATAAAATGTTCATGTGTCCATCCCACCCAAGAGTCTATCATTTACTAGATAATAGTGTGATGTTAGATGTTTCACTCTATCAACCACAATATCGAACCAATTTGTTTATACTATAGTAACATCAATGACCTAATGAACCCTTTGTGTTCGGTGGTGTTGATAGAGGAAAACCTAGAAATTTCCCTTGACTATAGGGACCAGTGATTGATCTGAGCTGAGGTAGAGGCAGATTAGTAGGATAGTGTGGTATAGTAGTTGGTCATAGATAAATTAATGCTATGGATGATGACAAGAATGGATGACCTGAGGTGGTGTGAGGCATGATATGATCATTTGTTAACCTTGTATTTATTTTATTTTATTTTTTTACATCTCATTTATTTATTATAAATTATCTTATAAGATGATTGAGTATTTCTATAGATACACTTAATCAACCTCATGGGTTATCCACTTCAGAGGGAGATCGGTTGAGGTTAGCTGAGGTGATTCATGGGTGTGAGTTAGGGATGTGAGGAAATCATATAAAGTGGGATCTAGTACTGTTATATATCAAACCATATAATTTCATAATGGGTATGTATTGATTTCATTTTATACAATATCATATTGATTATTATTGATAGAGGTTGATTTATTCTTAAGTGTATGTAGATCATATGGTATTTAATGGGGAAAGAGATCAAAGGAATGGGTTGTAGTGTATTGGACCTCAAATACTTACATCCCAACTTTCCAGTTTAATGCTTTATACAATTGAGGTGTAATTGAAGGGAATTTTTAGGGTGGTAATGGAATATTTTTCTGTACTTTAGAGGTTAATAGTTTAGAATCATGGTGGGAGATTGATTTTGGAATAGATGTATCTAGATACATATCATATACTAACAATTTTCTATCATATGGTGCCTATGAAGCATTGTGAGTTTCAAATTCAGATTGATGACATGCCATTGAGGGGTTATAATTTAACTAGTAAATCTATATAGGGTAATCTTGTATATTCACCAAGAATGATTATAGTAGTATGAGATTTTTTAATTGATTAAGTGTAGTTGAATCATGTGAGGGGAAGGATTAGTATACTTTACCAATGATTGGTAAATTTTTCAACTATCTAATGGATTCCAGTTGGTTCTCAGAGATATATTTTTGGTTAGGATATCAATATAAAAGGGTAAAAGAGAAATATATTCTAAATATAATGTTTTGGGTTGTTATAGAAATTATGAGTTCATGGTAATGCCCTTTGAATTTAACAATGAAACAATGGTGTTCCTAGGTTTGATACATTGGGTGTTTAGGATTTATTTTGATTATTTTTTGGAAGTTTTATTATTCTCTTTTGGTTTACATATGGACCAATACATATTTTTTTTTAAATATCGTTGAATTGTTTTGGAACTTCCCTATCAATATCAGTCGTATAGGAAGATGTGTAATTGAAAGTTTTAGGTGCGATATTTCCAATTTCATAGTCATAAGAGTAGATATAAATCCTTCTAAGATTGAAGTAGTTATTTCTTGGTAAAAAGGTACCAATATTTTAGTTTTTGATTTTGTAAATTTCTAAGAGTAATTTGGTAACATAATATTGCGGGGAAAATGGTAATTTTAACCTAGTAAATTACCCCAGAAAAATTTATTTATGGTTTTTCTAATCATGGAATGTGTATTTTTACCTTTGGGTGGATGTTTGGTGTGAATCAATGTTTTTTAGTTTTCAATACATTTGTTAAATTAATTATTTAGTTAATTAAATATTTTACATGTTTTTGTATCTTAATGGAGAAAAATGGGAGCATGTTGAAAACCATTAATCATATTGAAAATATAGTAGTGTAGTTTTTCTTGAGATGAAATTTTATATTTAGTGGTGACATAATTTTATTTTGGGATTTTTTCTAACCCATGCCCATTTTTTAAAAAATATAATATTTTTTTTCCTTAATACTCATTTTAACTTTATTTTCAAGGTAATTCACTAATGGATTTCAGATAAATCTGTAGAGGATTCTATATTCCCCAATGGTGGGATAATGGATCAAGCTCATCAATTTCATGTGGACTATAATAGTTTAATTTTAGTTTAATTTTGATAAACCCATCACTTGAGGTTAGATTTTTTTGTTATCAATATTTAGATGGACCGTCCAGACCCAGGTGCCACACATCGTTACCCCAAGCCAATTCACAACATGACCTCAAGAATGTCTCCCCATATTCCAGAGGCTGGCGACTAGTACTGAGGGTCGAAGAAGTCAATAATTGGGAGACTATACCCTCTTTTATTAGAGTAATACACCACAAGAAAAAAAAACCAATTTCAAAATCATATACAACCATAAAAAACCAATCACTAAAGATAATCAATGCAGCAAATACAATTTCCAACTAAAGAAGAAAAAATTTCATGCTAATGTATGTGATAAGTGCCTAAAATGAAAACTTATCATAAAGACACATATGTCTCCCTAGCGAGTCCTGAACCACGTCCAGTTCCCTAATCCAAGATTCATCCCAAAATTATCTATCTAATACAGGAAATTTTCCCTTGACTTGTCCTACATCAATAATGTCCATTCGGGTACCAATTAGGAAACCCGAATAGGGTGTGAGTACGACTCAGTAGGCCACCACCAATTGTGTCTAAAACAATATGTAGTCAAATATAGCGCATGTAGTTTTATAAATGAAATATTTCAATTCATAATTAACATTTACCACATTATCAATTAATCTATATTTAACCACATAAACCTCGGGTTCCCATAGACACTCGTACCTCAATACCTAATTTGGCCCATGTCGGAATTTATACTATCACCAAGTTATATCAAATATTTTAATGTCCATGTTGACATTATTATTTTCACAAATTAATGACCATATTACCATTCATAAATTCACACAAATTAATGACCATTTTACCATTATTTATTTCAAACAAATGAATGACCATGTTAACATTCATAAATTCTTATAATTGAATGAACATGTTACCATTATTTAATAAAAAAATGAATATCCATGTTTCCATTCATTAATTCTCACAATTGAATGGCATTGTTACCATTATTTATTTCACAAATATGAATGACCATTTAATCCTTAATTAATTCACACAAATCAATGAACAGTTACCATTAATCAACACATAATTAAGTATTCACATCAATTTCATTACAAACTCAAAAACTTTTTAATCATACCAATCACATTAATTAATTAACCTATAAATTAATCATCTCAATATCATTAAAAATTCAAAAATTAGTCATCACAAAATTCTCTTTAATTAATTCAACAATTAATCAATCACTAACTGATAATTATTTCAAAAATTAATTATCTCAAATCACAATATCAATATCTCTTAATTAATTTATCATTTAATTATCCAAAATCAATTATTTAAATATCTTATATTGTATTCCATAATTAATTATCACAATCAACTATCCCAAAACATCCCATAATTAATTCCATGATTAATTATCCCAAATCTATAATCTCAAATATCCCCAATATCACATCTCCCTTAATTAATTAATTTACCCAATTAATTAATTCATCAGTAACTGAATTGATAAGAACCAAATAAAAATAATGTAATTACATACAAATAATTAAAATCATGATTATGGTATTTGAATTATATACCACCTACCTCGATTAGTTGATGAATGATCCCCTAATAGAAAATCTTAAAAATTGAGTAGCATAATGGCGTAGATCTAGTTCTGAATATCAAAACCATATATCAAGATCAAAAAATCAATATCTCTTTAATTATAAATCTTGATCTACAAGCATAGATATATATTCATTAAATGAAAATCTAGATCTAGCAAAACAGAAGGTTAATTCCCACCAAAATAATGAGTGAAGGAAGGAGGATGAATAGGAAAACAACAATATAGAATCCGCTAATCAAAAGAAAAGAAGAAATTTGATTCATGAGTCAAATCATAAAGAATGAAGGTTATAAAACCTTGTAATACCTCCTAAAATCTCTTAAATCATCCAAAATAATAAGGGTCTGAGTATGGGTTGAATGGGGGAAATTTTGTGGGTTTGGGTGGACTTAAAAATAATTTTCAAAAAATTAAAAATACCATGCACAGTTTTCTAGGTAGGGGCGTACAGTTTTCCCTAACCATGATCCAATAGTGTACCTATTATTTTAGGGATTCATAGTTTCTATTTTTAGGGAGCATTGTTTTACAAACCATGTGATAGCCATGTGAATCCCCACTATCTAGGGTTTCATAGTTTTCTTGGTTAGGGTGCATGATTTTCTCTAACTGTGTGCCAACTGTGTACAATCCCTTTTTCTTCAATTTTTCTTAATGTTCACCCAAACACACCCCAAAGTACAAAAAAAAAACAAAAAGTACTCAAATAAGGAAAAAATATTACCTAAATTTAAGCCCTAGTCAACTATGTAAAAGGTCAGGGTCTTACAATCTACCCACCTTATAACAGCTCATCCTTGAGCAGCAGTTACAAGGATATCTAAGATTCCAAGCCAAAAGGACTGGTCCACTGAGCCCATATATCTACTTCAGTTTCTCATGTTTCTTTCTACACACACCCATGTTTCTACAATACGTGAACTATCACCACGGTCTTTCCCCACAATTTGTTTTACAATGATCCAACACTTCTATTAGATTCCCCTCAATGGATTCATCTATCTCAAGATCAAACTAATCCACATCGATCACATGATAAGGGCCAGGGTGATACCTCTATAGTTATTATACATGTAAAAAATCATGCATAGCACTTTATTTCTATTAAAGAGAAATCAGTATACCACCAGCCCTATTCTCTTCACAATCTTGAACAATCCAACAAACCTGGGTGCTAACTTGGCCGGTATTTGTATCATGTGGGGATCCAACCTAGGAAACACCTAGAGGAATACATGATCACTCTCTGTAAACTCTAGGGGTCATCTCTGTATATCATTATACAAATTCATCCTACTATGATCCATATCCATTTGTTTCCAAATTTTCTAAACCTACTCTAAAATATCCTATACGAGACTCTATCCCAACAACTCTAACTGACCTCCCTCCATCCTGCATAGTAGTGATCTTCATGTAATTCAATAAAGATCCTCATATAGTTCCATATGTAAAATTTACTAATAAATGTTGTTATAGAAAAACTCCACTAAAGCCATGTGATTCTCCCAAGACCAACTAAAGTTATGAAAAAACACTCGCAGCATATCCACAATCACCTATATAGTACACACTAACTGCCCTTTTTCTATGGGTGGGAAGCCATACTAAACAAAACCCACATTCCAAGTTCCTTATATAAGACCTACAAGAAGCTTGAAGTGAAGAGTGAGTCACGATCTAAAACTACATTCCATGTAAACCCATGTAGATATACTATCTTCTGAACATAAAAATATCTCAGTTGATTAACTGAGAAAGTATCTCGTATAGGAAAGAAATGAAGTACATTCCTTATTCAATCTATAATAACCTAGGTATAGTCATTCTTCCAACGATTATTTGGAATAACCACCACAAAAAACATGGTCACATCATCCCTCATCCATTCCAGAATAGTAAATGGCAACAATAAACCTCTAGGCTATTGATGCTCTGACTTCACCTGCTGATAGTTGTAGCATCATGTCACAAACCCAGCTATATACTTCTTCATGCATGTCCACCAAAACTGTCTTCATAGGTCATAGTACATTTTGGTCACACATGGTTGTACCGCCCACTTAAAGGCATGAAATTTTCTCATGATATCCTATCGCATGCTTGTAGGAACAAAAACCCAATTCCTAATGTAAATGATCTCATATTCATCTATTCTACAATCAGAAGGTCACTCCAAACCTTCAAGACTTTACTTCAAGGTCAAGTATTCTAGATCCTCATACTACCTACCACTAATTTGGTTCAAATGTTTAGACTCCACTGAAACCAATACATGATTAATCTTCTCCTTATTATCCTGAACCACCACATGAATTTCATCCACTAGGGTCATCATATTCCAATCAATACTTGACTCCTGAAACATTTGAGTATAATTTTTCCTACTCAAAGAATCAAAATCACCATTTCCTTTTCCAGGAATATACTCTTTCTCAAAATTTAATGACTGCATATACTTGACCCATCTATGCTTCCAGATATTAAAATATCTCTACAATAAGATATAACTTAAGCTACTATGATCGGTAAACACTGTAAAATTCTCACCCACTAGATAGTTCCACTAGCATGTCAAATCATAATCCACTACCTCTATCTTGAGTTTGTGTGTTGGGTAGTTCCATTCATGTGGCCTTATCTATCAATACCCATACATCACAACTCAATCTCCCTAAATCAACATAGCTCTGAGTCCAATCCTAGAAGAATTGTAATACATTGTGTACTCCTCACATGGATCATGTAGGATCAATATTGGTACTGATATAAAGTGATTAATCAACCCCTAAAAGGCCTAATCACATGAATATAACCAATAAAACATTATCCACTTCTTATTCAAGCCCAAAAGTGGTGCTGTAAAATGGGAAAAGTCCTTGATGAAGCTCCAATAATATCAATCTTACCCCAGAAAGCTATGGATATCAAACTCATTATTGGGATGCTCCTAAGAAAAAATTTCCAACACCTTCTCCAAATCTACTAAAATACCTTCCACTAAGATGATGTGTCCTAAGAAGTGTATATGGTCAATCCAAAACTATCACTTATATAGCTTTATGTTTAGACGATGTTGTCTTAGTGTACTCAGGATGATGTCAAGATGTTGGGAATGATTTTCATGGGTTTTGGAGTACAAAAAGATGAAATCCACGAATACTATAAAAAACTAATATAGGTATGGATGTAAGATCCTATTCATCAAGTTTATAAACATTGTTGGGGTGTTCGTCAACCAAAATGGCATTAAGATGAACTCATAAAGGCCATACCTACTTCTAAAACCAGTCCTAGGTATATCATAAGTTTGAACTATCAGTTGATGGTACCCTGATCTCAAGTCAATCTTTAATAACACAAAATATCTTCTCAAATAGTCAAATAGATCTTCAATACATGGAAGAGGATAGTGGTTATTTACAGTCATCTTATTCAACTTCTGGTAATTGACACACAATCCCAAAATCTCATCAGCCTTATTTTCAAAAAAAAAGGTGATACCCAAGGAAACATGCTTGGATGGATAAATATATTATTCTCCAAAACCAATAGCCAAGTATTGAGTTCTTAATGTTTTGTTGGTTCCATTATATATGGTGGAATAGAAACTAGAATATCCCCTAGAATGATATCAATAGTGAACTTCAGATCTCTCTCAGGTGGAAGTCTTGAGAAGTCTTCAAGGAAAACATCCTAAAACTGTTACACCATTGGTGGAAAGATATCATTCTTTACACCTTCATCATCCAACAAAAGGATGTAAAACTGGGCTATGATCTCTCCCAGTTGCTGACTAATCAACTCTGCTCGGCATTCCTAGATATCCCACTCCCCATAGTGAATATAGTCTCCACCCTTAGGGGACATAAAGTTCAATCTCCTATAGTAACAATACATGAGGGCTTGGTATAGAACTAATGAATACATACCCATAACTAGGTCAAAGCCCAACATAAAAAAAGTATAGAGATTCGAGAGAAAATAGTACTCCCTAATCTCAAGATAACATCCCTTGCACAAATAGATGTCTCTAGACTGCACTCCCAACAACGTATCTAAATTAATTACCCCACTCACAGACTTCACTTCCAGGATCAAACCATTAAAAATATTTGTAGATATAAATGAATGAGAAAAACAAATATCAAATAAGGAACTAGATAATGTAGAATCTACAATAATAGTATGTATCTTTGTTAAAGGTCCAGCCTCACTATCTACAATTGTAGGCTACTCTGCATGAAAATGTTCTACCCCTCTCCCATATGATACTGTCTGACTCCCCAGAGTTTCACCCATCTGCTAATATGGGTGATATTTCTTAGAATAACTACATCCTCTTCCTCTACCACCTTGGATAGTAGTATTCCACCTTCCATTATGATAAGGTGTAAAATATTCTCTTCCCACACTCTAACTTTTTCTAGTGGCACCCTCACTGACCATATGTTGTTGTGACCTATAGATCTTCGGTATATGTCCCATATTTCCGTAAGAGCAGAACTCTACTGGTGGTTAGGGGACATATCTATGATAATGTACTAACCTACCTCACTGATGATAGATCACTCCATTAATGTCCTATGAAATTTACACTGCTATATGTGCACTCTACATTCCTTTTATAAAACTAATTTTTTCATGATGATACTTTTTGATCTTGTAAGTCACACCTCCAAATCATCTAGTAGTAACTGTCTATCCAGCACTGGAAGCATCCTTGAGGTTCTCCTCAACTATGAGATCCTGATCCACCACCTCAACAAACTTCTTTAATTGAAAGAGGTTAACTAGGGAGTTAATCTCTAAATTAAGTCCATACTAAAAGCATCTATCCATAACTGTCACATCTCCTGTTAACACTGAAGAAAAGAACTATAGGTCTGTAAATCATCCATCATAGTCCATCATGAACATGATCCATTAATTCAGCTATATGAACTCCACTAACCCCTCCTTTATTAGCATCTCCGAGTAGAAGTTCTCCTAGAACTTCTCCAAAAAGTCATTTCCTAGCATTCCATCAGCCTTTTCAGTCTACACATGAATGTACCACCAACAGTTTGCTAATCCTCATAGAATATAAGTTTCCAAATTGACCCACTTCTCAGTAAGAGTCTCCCAATGGTCAAGTATCATCTGGATAAACTCGTCCCATAACTCATCTCCCTTAGGTCCACACTATCTAGTAAAATTCAAAGGGTACTATAACTGAAACTACCTCATTAGGTCATACATTCTCTTCAAAACCCACCCTGGGTCTCCTTCCATTAATTATGTGAAGCGAAAAAAGTTTTATTGGAACTGTTCCCCTACTTCTTCAAATAGAACAATCAGTGCCTCAGGTTCCATCATTGGAGGATCTTTCCTAGCCATGCCCTCAGGTCATCCTCTCAATAAGAATAGTCATGGAGGCATATTATCTAAAATTATAAAAATTCATCTTAGGATAAGGATTCATAGCATTAACACATTTAAATATGATGAAAACCCAAAATAATTCACAACAATTATTTTCCCCAAATCTCGCAACACGGTTAAAACTGAGGAGCTATCACTACCCTTATCCACCATACTACTAGGTCTTGTTTAACAAGGGTAAACACATATCATATCATGTTTCTCATTTAGTCACCCATTTATTCTCAATTTACCTCATTTTTCCATAATCAATTTCATATTAGGTACCATTTCCAATTCCATATTTTTTCAAAAGTATGGAAAAAAAATTCAAGTTCAATAACTTATTCAAAACCCATTTTCCCTTGCATACCTAAAATGAGGCATCCCAGAAAATAATCATGAGTTCATAGAATGATGCATAAAAAATCAACTATCGTGCCATTCTGATCCATGAGTCGATTCTCAAAAAATATCAAAAAACAGTCACACCACACCCCAATTACGTCAACCAAGGTGAAATAATATTCAACTGTTACAAAAAACAATAATAACAATAATACAACCCTGATTACTTGGGTTTCCCCTCATACATGGGTTTGGAACTCCCATGCATGAGCTCATTACCAAGGAACTACTCTTCCTAGGCTCATGTCTACATTTCCCAAATAGTAAGAAAAAATAGAAAAGAAAACTCCTTTGATACCACTTTTAATGTCTCGACCTAAGTGCCACACACCTGTGCCCCAAACCAGTTTTCCACATGACCTCAAGCATGCCACCTCACATGCTCGAGGCTACGAACTATAATCAATGGTCTGATAAGTTGATCGTAGGTAGACTATACTCAATTTTATCAGAGTAATACACCAGTGAAAATAAACAAAAAATAGTGGAAGCATATATCACCATAAACAAAACCAATCTCTCAAGATAATATATGTACGAAATTAAATATACAAATAAAGAAAAAAAACATTCCATGAAAATATACTGGAAAAGTTCCTAAAATAAAAACTTAAAATGAAGACACTGATGAATCCCAAGAAGATCCTAAAACATATCTGATTCCCTCATCCAAGATCCATCCCCAAATCATCCATATAATACATGGTACTGATCAGGAATCCTAAGTAGGGTGTGAGTACGACTCAGTAGGATACCACTAATGGTTTTTAAAATAATATCCATTCAAAGATAGTTCATTTAGTTGTATAAATAAATAATTAAATTTCCTAAATAATAGTTATCAATTTATCAATTAATCTTTATTTAACCACATAATACTTGGATTCCATTAGGCACCTGTACCTCAATACCTACTTCAACCCATGTAGAAATGTAAACTAAACCAAATGGATATCATGTATCTGAATGTCCATGTTACCATTATTTTTTTTCACAAATGAATTACCATGTTACCATTCAAAAATTCACACAATTGAATGACCGTTTCACCATTATTTATTTACACAAATGAATGACCTTGTTACAATTCATAAATTTTCATAATTGAATTACCATGTTTCCATTATTTAATTCACACAAATTAATTACCATGTTACCATTCATTAATTCTAAAAATTGGATGACCATGCTACCATTATTTATTTATAACAAATGAATGACCATGTTACCATTCATTAATTCACAAAAATGAGTGAACATGCTACCATTAATCAATATATAATTAATTCAAAAATTAATTATTAAAATCCATTTAATTAAAAATTCAACAATTTGTTAATCATACCAATCCCATTAACTAATTCACTAATAAATTAATCATCTTAGTCTCATTACTAATTCAGAAATTAGTTATCATAAAATTTTATTTAATTAATTCCCCAATTAATTAATCACTAACCCACAATTAATTATCTCAAATCATAATCTCAATATATCATAATTAATTCATCAAATTAATTATCCGAAATCAATTATTTCAATATATTATAATTCCATCCAACATTACATTTTTTATTTTCCAAACACTTTTAAGGGATAAGTGAGAACCCTCACATATTACAAGTTTCAACTCCAAATGACACGATAGATTTGTTGAAAAACAGTTTGAGTTGGTTGGAAATACTCTACCTAAATAATATCCAGGGGATAGAATTTACCTAGAAGTCAGGGTAGTCCTTTAGTGTGACTTTATATAGATGATCCATGTTGTCCCATGCTTTTGTGTTTTCCTCCTTATTGATCTTCCCCATGTTGTGTCCTCTAAGAAAACTATGGTTCTGCTTAACAGTCCACTTGCTTTGCTCTTTGGTCAGAAGCTCCGTGAAAGTGGAGACGACCTCAGAGAGAGAGAGTCTAGTGATGAACGATCTAGCTGCTTTGATGGAGATATAGAGGATGAGGACCTGGGGAGCAGGTATCCTAGTCCAATATGGAGCAAGAATAAAAGGGGAAAAAAGAAAGAAAAAAGGACTATTCATATTTACCTTTACCAATGGAGACCAGATCGGCAAAGAAGTCGAAGGGAACATTGAATGATTGTGGCCCACATCCCCCCAAGGTGTCCTGTCAGCATCGGGAGATTTTTTTTCAGGTTCTGCCAAGCATGAGGGGCTGACATCTCCAAGAACCTAGAGGATCCAGGAGACAAGGCTGCAACTCCTGTCATTCTCACAGGTGATAAGGGGATTCTTGATCCTAGGTAGCATCACGATGCATGCTCTAATGAAGACCCTTAGTGACAGGTGACTTAATTCCACAATTAAATATCTCAACCAACTATCCCCAAATATCCCAAAATTGATTCTATGATTAATTATCCCAACTCTATAATATTAGATATCCCTAATATCACATCTCCCTTAATTAATTAATTTACCAAATTAATTAATTCATCATGATCTAAATTGGTAATAATCAAATAGAAAACCTAAAATTACATACATATAATGAAAATAAATACTTTGGAATTTGAATAATATAACATCTAACTTTATTTGTTGACGAATGATCACCTAACAAAAAATCCAGAAAATTGAGTTGAACAACGATGTAGATCTAGATCCAAATATCAAAACCCTAAATCAAGATAAAAATAAAAATATATATTTAATTATAAATCTATAACCACAAGCCAAGATCTAGATTCACCAAATATAGATCTAGATCTTGAAAATTATAAGGTTACTTCCCACAAAAATAGTGATATAAGGAAGGTGGATGAATGGGAGAACAATGAGATATAATCCACTTACTAAGAGAGGAGATGATCTTTGATATAGGGTTTGAATCACGAAGAACGGAAGTCATACAAACATGGAATCCATCTAGAAAGATCTTAAAACATAAAACATCTTAAGGTCTTGATTTTGGGTTGAATGGGGGATGTTTCATAGGTTCAGGTGGATCTAAAACTAATTTTAATAAAATTAAAAACGTTGTGTACAATTTCTTGGGAAGGGGTGCATGATTTTCCCTAACCATGTTCCAATAGTGAACATATTGTTTTAGTGGTGCAAAATATCTCTTTTTAGGGAGATTTATTTGAAAAACTATGTACCAGCCATGCAAACCCTACTATCTAGGGTTGCATGGTTATCTAGGTTGAGTCCCATGATTTTCTCTTACCATGCTCCAACCATTCATAACCCTATTTTCTTCCATTTCTGTAAATGTTGACCCAAAAACACCACAAAGTAAAAACCAAATGAAAATTACTCAAATAATGACAGAAGAGTACCTAAATTTAAACACGATTCAACTCAAGAAAAGTTTATGGTCTTACATTAGATTAACATTATTGTTTAGAATCAATGAAATTTTCATTTACATTCTCACTTCCTCTTATTTATGATAATTTATTATTTTTAAAATCAATTTTTAAATAAATATAAATTTAACCATCGAACACTATTTTCCCTACCATCCTCAAGATAACCCATTGTATCTTTGGAAGGTTGTGACTTCTTCTATCCATTATGGAAAAGGGAGAGGGGATCATGTCAACCATTAATATGTTCCACATCATCATTTTTAATGAGGCATCATGAAAGCATAGTGATGTAGTTCCAAATAGAAATGGATGTTTAAGTTATAGGAAATGACATGGACTCATATGAGAATGGATATATGGTTCCAAGTTTGAAAGGGGGTGATTATGTAATATTTTTGTGACATACTAGAATGAATACCTAAATACTATGTCTAAACTGAAATTCCACAAACCAAAGGTTCATTCTCCATTTCCCTAGGCTGGCATAAGTACTAAGGGTATCCAACATATAACATGAAAAATTTACAATTTATCATTAATAAATAGTAAATGAAAAAAATAAAAACAAGATAACTAATATAAATAACATCTAACCATACAAGGTATAATGAATAGATTAAAATTTTAAATATTTTCAATAATGAAAATACATAATTGGAATAAAATTCAAAATAATCCCCTATGTTTTAACTCAAATCTTAAAATTAAACCTCCTCTATATTTCACCATACAATAATATAATCCACTATAAATTAATTTAAACATTAATAACACCTATAAGTTTATCAAGTGAAAATCGGTCTACATACACACCAAAGTGTGTATTAAGGGTGCGTTCTAATTCTCATTAGGATACCACCAAGAATATATGTAACTAATATGATAATCTAAAACCAAAATTATTGTTTAAAATACATTTATAAAGCTTATTTTAGTTTCATTTTACAAGACAACCAAAATAAATCACAATATACATTACCTTTAAAAAATTATTTACTTTGGGAAATCATAAACATGAAACAAGTAATAAAGGAACCATATGATATATAAAAATATATCAAATAAGGTAGAATATATAGTGGTGAAATCATATAATATAGTAAAATAAAACATGAACTAAAACATGAGATGAGGAAAATAAAATCATGGATTAAACCACATTATCAAATAACACCACATGGGATACCAACCTTGATTCTACTAAGATAATCTGAGAACCTACTTGTGGATCACTTTCCAGCCTCTGAAGGGATCTTGATAGATTCAAAACCTAAATTACCCACTATTGTCCCATTAGAAGGAAACCCATAGCCATAGAGAAATGATAACTAGTGGGGACTAGCTAGGGAGAAATCATAACTGGAGTAGCAATCATCCATAAATTCCCTCATAGCTACCAAAGGCACCCATATAACCGAAAAATTCAAAAAAATTCCCTATTTACTAATTACATATCATAATGATCGATATCACAATAAATAATGTAACCAATTTAAGTAATTATCAATAAAACAAGGGTCATATTCAATAGAGAATCACATAATCAATAATAATTAAAAACATGCCAAAAATGCCTTTATAAATCATAAAAAATTGAAAACCATGGAAAAGTATTTTATAAAACTGAATATATCTCAACAATATCTATAAATTAATTTTAATGAAAACTATTTTAAAAAAGTTCCATAAAACTCCATTTGTTCATATAAAGTGTTACTTTTGAAATTTAACAGTTTAATGACTTTAAAATACCTTTTATAAAATAAAAAACAATTCAAAACATTTTTATAAAATCAATTTGAACTAAAATGGACCTCTAAGGAAATTTATATAACACCTTATAGGCATTAAATATAATTCTCGAAATTTAACGCAAGACAACCATGATGAACCCCTTTATGTTAAAAAAATAAGGATATTAGGAAATAATTAAAATCTCATTAAAGTTATAATACATATTCATTAAATGGATTAATAAATATTTTATAAATTACAAATGTAAATATCATGTAAAATAACTTGGTTTAAATAGGTACAACTATCCAAATGTGGACAAAACCAGGACACCTTTGACAATCGAAGATGAATCAGTGTTAGAATTTTGATTTATCCTTCTATCATGAAAAGACCCATCAAAATCATGAGTTTTTTCCACTATATGGAAAACACAAACATTACATGAACCCTAGGTCAAGAAATAAATAATTGGGAGATGATAAAAGGAACAATTTGTGGAGAATGGAAGAATATGTTACCTAACCTTTCAATTCCAACAAAATAATAAAATCTCCATGATAGGAGAGTTAGAAGGAGGAAGGTGAGGCTTTCCCCCATAGAGATCAACTATGAGTGAGAAAAGGAAGGGAGAAGTATCTCCTTTTTTATTCTCTCTAATAATAATAATAATAATAATCTAAATATGATTATTAATAGAATAAAATATAATAAATAAAAATCTTATATTTACTCCTTTAATTTACTTATATATTAATTCTAAATAATAATTTACAAATATTTAGAAAAAAATACTAATTATGGTAAGAAAAATATTAATACATAATGATAATAATAATAAGTATAAATGACATGCAATGCCACACATATTTTTTGTAATGAATTAAACTATAAAAATTAAAACTCATTTCATAAATAGTTCATCCATAATAATTATTAAAAATTATCATTATTTAATTTTATAAACTAATTAAAAATCACATCAAGAGGTTGAGACATTGAAAATTATGTTTTTTGTCAACTAAAAATGATGCACAGCTTTCATGCATAGTTACCCAGACCATGCAATAACCATACATTAGACACCAACTCATCTTTCCAATGATGCATAATTACTATTCATGGTTCCCCTAACCATTCTCAAACTGTGAATCATTGATATTTTTCAAAAAAATTAAATTTACATTATTCCAATTCCATAATCATTTTTAGAAAAATAAAAAGTGTGGGTGCTAAAATTATTCCCACCACAACACTTTCCACCCCGAAAACCCCTTTTGGATTTTTCTATTGAAAAATATCAATTTTCATGAAAAAGGACCAAAAATTTGAAAATATTTTCTATATAAAAAAATTATATTATATTTAATAAAAATAATTTTTATTTTAAAATATCACTATAATAAAATCCCAAAAGAAGAAATTATAAATTTGGAAATCATATACATTATCCCCATGGGTACTCCCCACCATAATAATCAGCATAATATTCATCAAATGGATATTATATATCCAAAATCTAACATTTCATGGACATGAGACACTCCCAACCGTACTAAAATATCATATAATCAACATTTACATTTAATGGATCAATTATCCATTTAGCATTTCATCCCAATAATCATCAAATGATAAAATTAAAATTATTTTTTCTTCAAGATACACATTTAACTTAAAAATAGCTTTTATTTTTAAAAAATTACATTGAAAATAACTATTTATTTTAAAAAACCCAAATATCCTATAAAAACCAATATTTTAATTGAAAACCATTCATAAAAACAAAACTAAATGTCCCATATCATACCTCAGAATTTTCACTAAAGCTGAAAAATTTGGATAACCTAAAAAATACTATTTGAGGCCTTATAAAACTTTATTATAGAGATGAAAAATGGAAATTTACTACCCCTATATTACAATTCATATATCTCTTTAAATGATTTGATCTTGAAGCCTACAGAGCATAAAAAGACATGAAAATCAGAAGTTATAGACATTTCAAGTTGAATTCCTATTTTAAACGACTCTTAAAAGAATTGATGTGTTTATGGATCATAACCAAAAAATAGAATATTTCAATGGGAAAAAGGATGGTTAAAAACATGTTTTTAGTCACTTATCTCTTTTCATGATTTGTATCCATGGTTACTTAACCAGAAATCCAATAGGTTTTATTGCATAATTTTCTAAACCATGTAAATTTTTTTCATGTGGTTCTATCTCAAGATGAACAGTTTAATAAAAAACCATGATTTTTTTCAAAACCACACATTATTTTATAGAAAACTATGAACAATTCAAAATAAAATGGTTTAAATATCATTTTACATAATCATGATCAGAAAATATCCTAAAATATTATATACACTAAAAATTATCTATTAAAGATGTTTTTTTATTTTGGAAATAAATCTCAATGGGTTTGACCCATTCCATCAATTTTTTCTTTAGAAAATATTATCAATTTTATGGACATACAATAAAAAATATATCAAATTCTAAACTCACATAAAAAATCAATCAAACCATTTTATAATGTTACTATTTAGTGATATAACACATGGTTAAAACATTAATTACATGTTTTGAATCCCTGTGATTGTCAAACTAACTAATTACTTTAAATATAAAAAACCCAAACTAAAATAAGAATTTTAATATAAGGCCAAAGAATTTAGACACACCTCAATTTAAAAGCATCATTATGATAAATGGAAATAAAAATAAAAATAAAAATACCTTTATAGAGAATGAAATTATAAAAAATAATCATTTCACGTACAACCGTATAAACCAAAACTATATTTAATTGAAATTAGTTAATCATAAAAATGACTTTTTAGAAATAATCACCCCTCTAAAGAAAGTTTTATACTATTACGGGGTGAAGAATATTTAAATAATATTTACCAAAATGCTTTTAAAATTAAATAAACATTCACAATGATTTGAACTCACAATAACCTTTATATTTTAACCTTATCAAAGATAATGAAATCTCAATTTTATAAGACCCTGAAAACCTTTTATTACAAAAAAACTGAAAAAACACTAACTAAAAATTAGTAAACATTAATATTTTTTTGAAGAACATTATGTCACATATTTACAATCAAGTAATTTATTTTTATGAAGATATATTAATGATGGGATTCTTAGGGGTCTATTACAACTTAATAGAACATGAAGAATTGATCAAATCCCATCTTAAGAACTCTATGCATAAAAAATATTGAATATTTTATAAGATTAAAACTATGAACTTATGAATCATGCATACCTTTACATTGAATATCTTCAACTGGTGTCTTCCATTATTGATGGTGATCACCAATATAATGGTCGAATGACCCTTCCATTTTGTAGCCATAAGATAGATGGAAGAACAATATGTACATGTCATATTATTCTTCCTTCAAGATGTGATAATATCTAAAAATGAAAAATAGATAGAAGCAGAGAGTGCCAGTCATCTAGAAGTATCATCCAATAATCCCCATCCACTTCCATCACATGGAAGTGGGTTTTATAGGGTCTCAAGGATTCTCATCAGAATTTCATGTATTAACTCATACATTATGAGTTAATGTTTGTATCACCCATAACTGTTTTCTAACTCATAAAAAAATTTCATGAATGAAATGTCAATTATTATATCATATGTAGTACATCATTCCTGACATACAACATGTAGTAAAATCATGTGTAAACTATTTTCCACCCTATTACATTATGTATATCATTACAGTGCTTGATTAATCATATCATTTGATTCATGGAACTTAAATCATACCCTATAATCTAATACAACTATCCTAGAAATTTTAATGATCACCTATGTCATATGATGTGAATAAAACTTATATCTCATGCAGGAAAATATAATCATGGTGTTCTATGATTTCAATCAATTGTAATCAGTGACTTTATGGGTAATCATATGATATGACTTTATTATAAATAATGACATAAATAATATGATTATGTATATCAAATCTATAACACACTTACACAAACCATTGGGTCTGATACTTGGGTTATACAAAACCTCATGCACACCTCTCATTATGTAAGAGGTTTCCAACTAGTGGTGAGGGCCTGCAGAACATCATGTGGATACTATACCCCTAGTACTGGGTAAAAAACATAGTACAATAAAGGAATAAATAATAAAAAAATAAATAAAAAAATAGATAAATAACCATCAGAGTAACATTGTAAACAACATATCAAGTCTATGTAGTAACAATATGGAAGGCCAGAAATATAAACTAAAAGCAACAATATGATCAATGTATGAGGTAAATCTAGTAAATATAATTAGTAGTAGGCATCAAGTTCGAACTCCATCAAGAATCATCCACATCCTCTATCTTACCTAATAAATATTACACATTAGGGACCTTTCCCTTCCTCAAATCCCTAGTCATACCAGCACACTGAAATTCCCGAGTAGGGTGTAAGAACAAGACTTTGTAAGAAACCACTAGTGAACCTTAAAATAATTATACAATGTATACATGTATATTCTATAAAAATGACCATAATATATATATATATATATATATATATATTAATATATCAATAATTACAAAAAATATGTTGGGTCGTCAAAGACTAGATCTATCTTCTTTGGCTCTATGCTAGAAGGAACATCAGTTGTCCACATGACACATCCCCCTCAAAGTGATAGCCTAAAAATACATGTGACACATCCCATTAGTTAGGATAACCCAAGTACATGTCAACCAATACATTACAAAAGCCTCTCTATGGATATTCCATTAGGCCCAACCTACACTCATAACTATAGAATATAGAATAAAAATACACACATATGATAAAAGATATAAATGACCAATCAAGAATCATGTCAAACTAAGAAACTATCATAACCATCATAATCCATATGCAAGATAAAAATCACTGGTTTAAAATAATGTGATCAAGAATCAACATAGTTATCATGAAGATACAGATGCATGACACAAACCATTCAAAGAACCCATACAAAACATGCGTTAAAGTCAAGCACTTCCTACCTCAAAGTTGTTGAAGAATAACTCCAAGGTTTCTCAATGAATCATCACCAGAAACTAGTTTTCATATTAATCAGTTCAAACCACTCACCAAGGATTCCTAGAACCTATTCCAAATAATTTATTTCCAAAATAAATAAAAACACCTAATGTGATAACAATTTATTTCGCCTAGATAAATTTTAGGTTATCAATTTAAGCCTTAAAATGTGATTAAAATTTTCTTTCTTGAATAATAATTATAATTTCACATATGATAATAGTTTGTATCTTTAGAATAACTCGAGATAATCAAGATAATTATTTACTATCAAAATTTAATAATTCTAGGGTATTTTCATTTAATAAATCTTTATCCTTTCCCACAAATGTTTCAAAAAGATAAACTTCATATTTTTTTAAGAAAAGGGAGAATAAGAATATATATTACTACCTTGAATTATCCTTTTAACACTGTACCAAAAAATAGGAGAGGAAATTGTGGGTTCTACCATGCCTGGAAACCGAATGAAGAACTCATATTGAACAAATAATACTTAACCAATTTTCGGTTTATGAATTCTGGACTACCTAAAGATAGTAAGGGATCCAAAATAAAAGGCATTAAGATTTAGATATTTTTAATAAGGAAGCCACATATTGATTCATAATAATAAAAACCAAAAATTAAATTAACCACTTAATCTATATTTTTGTACAATTTTGAATACAGGGAATTTAAAATCATCATTAAAATGAGATATGAATTTTAAGTGAGTAAAAAGAATAAATTCCCATGATTTCAAGCTTTTAAAATCATCAAAAGGGTTACGTTCTTGAGTTGGGAAGAAGAAAATGAGAAAATAAGGATTCTAGTTATGTTTTTCCAAAGTGAGTGATGCATAAGGGTAACATAGATTTACCCTTACCTACCATTTTAGTCCTATGGTTTACCCTTATTCACCAAAAGTTACTATTACACAACAAATTAAAAAATAGGATCACCTTTACACATCAAGAGAATCCACCAGCAGACCCCTACATAGATCAATCTTTACACTTATGAAACCTTTAGAAACTCCAGCTACCAGTACGAGATAAAGGGAAAGAATGTATGACACTTAAAAACCATATTAAAAGTATCTACAATTAAAAATAATTTTTAAATAGGTAGTTAAATTTACACATCACTAGAGGTACCCTTACACATCCTTTGGAATGTCCACCTTACCTTTACATTACTAAGGGAAAACTTTTCTTACTTTACACAACCTTTGTAAATCATGAGTTACACTTATGTAGAGAATAAGTAATGCATACATGCAAATTTTTAATTGAAACTTTTTAATTTTACATATAAAATAATTAATAATTGAAACAAGAAAGGTTTTATAAAAAATAATGTAACAATTATCCCCCTCTATTGACTTCTCTTCATTGAGAATAATTTCTATCTACATTTCTCAAACAACTCATGCCACTAAGATCAAACATTATAATCCCTCTCCCATATTTCAGTTGGATCTATCCATACTACCATAAAACCCAAATAGGATGAATTTTCTTCCCATGTATCACCTTCTCACTTCAGTCCACTATATGAATGTGTCATTCCAAAAAAGATACTTACTTCTCCAGATCAACATCCTCATAGTCAAACATATGCAGATGATTGGGATTGTACTTATAAAGTTGATACACATGGAACACATTATGCATACCCTAGTACCTTGGAGGAAGATCCAACCAATATGCCACCATCTTAATGTGTTTAACGATCTCAAACAGTCTAACGTAGTGCGATGCAAACCTACATTGTCACCTCAAATGATTATGCCAAAACCGAGGGGATACACGTAAGAAATATTTGGCACCCACATAAAACTTCAAGGTTCATCTACTTCAGTCCGAATAATAATTCTACCAATTTTGAGCTATAACCAACCATTTCTAAATCAAATTTATGAATTTGAGGTATGTTGTACCATACTCATCGTAACAACTAATTACTGACTAGCCTCACTCCAACAAAATGGAAGTGAACATGGATTCCCATACAAAGCCTAAAAAAGAGCCATCTAAATTGAGGATAAAAATATTTTATTGTAGGGGAAATCTATAAGAATCAAGAAATCATCCAAAGATCATGTTAAATATAAAATACTTTCTCAAAGAATATCCTATAAATTCAGGATAGTTCTTTCTAACTACACATATATATGAAGATAAAAGGCCATACTCAGTTTCAATTTAGTATCAATCACCTTCTATAAGCCTTACCAAAATTGAAAATTAAATTAGCAATATATGTTAGATACCATGCTCAAAGGAAATCCATGAATCCATATGATCTCTCAAATGTATAACTCTCCAATATTATCCATTGATTTGGTTTCTTATATTAGTACAAAGTGATCCACCTTAGTAAACCGGTCCACTACTTCCCAAAGGGTTTCTTTTCCTCTCAAGGTATTCAGAAACACTATAAAAACGTATATTATCACATAATATCATTTCTATATAGGCACTAGAAGTGGTTAATGTAACCTTCTAGGTATCTCATGCTTTAACTTGATGCTTTGAGAGGTTAGACATTGAGAGATAAATTCTATGATGTATCTTTTCATGTAGGGCCTCCATAACTACAACCTGACATTGTGATACGTCTTCGTTGACATTAGGTGTAGTAAACCAAAGCCCAGTAACCTAGAGCCGATGTCTTAATTTATTACATTAGTATAATATACAAGGAATCACATCTTGAAGGAACAAATAGTTTATTAATCTTGGTAGACTATATACATTAATGATTCCTATATTACATTTGAAAAAAAAATTACAACCTAATTTTTTAGGAATAACACTATTACCTCAAGCTTATCCTTGAATATCAATCATAGTAAACTTCATGGATTCATGGGAGAATAAAAAAAATTAGGGTGAGCTCAAATTATTAGTAAGGTTTAAGTATAATGGAAGCTACCATGAATCAATAAGCATAAAATATATGGAATGTTAAATAACTAAACACACATGCCATTTTAATAATGTTAATACCATGATATGATAATACATAATAAATATGGAAAGGTAAATAGATAAAAACACATTCCATTTAATCAATAATTATACTTTCATTACTGGATAAGTCATAATCAATATGTTAAGGTAAATAAATGAAAACACATGGAATTTAATCAATAAACTAGAAATTAAATGCATCCAGAGATAATGTCATTGTGAAAATAACATAGATAAAAATAACATAATTATTAATAGAGAATATTATAAATTATTTGACATCATGATCTTAGGAATTAGGATACATATCTTATCACGACCCATCCCAAAGGGGGCCGTTCCATGATTACCTTAAGTGCACCTCCGATAGGCCTAGGGCTAGGGACTAGCATCGAGTAGGAATATCCCACAAATGGGAGGCATTTTCCTATGTAACTACACACACACACACATCTCTAAGCTTGAAAATTCTTAAATGTAAAAACACTAAGTAAAAAAGCATGCATACCATTAAGATACCAAAAATATAGTACTAAAGTAAGAAAATTGGAATGTAAACAAGGCCATAATACAATCACACCAAAATTAAAGTATATAAAAGGGAATTCACAAGTTCCTAAAATTCGCCCGCAGAAACCCTACCTGAAGGATAGGTGTAAGAAGACTATCTAAAGCTGTAGAAGCACACCTCTCCTATCTTATCTCTCTAGGAACCACCTGATCTTGGTCCACCTAGGACTCTATCAAAGTGTCAATCATCTGCACAAGATACAACACATGTGGGAAAAGCTCATACATGGGTGAGTAAAAAAATACGCAGTAGGGACCCCAAAACCAGAAAGGAAAATACCACTATGAAATAAATGAATTATTTCAAAAAGGAAACACGTAAGTACACCACATAGGAAACACATGAAGTATAATCAATAAGGTAACCTCACATAGTTATAAGTCTAAAGCACAAAGAGAGGGATTATCAGTTGTTGTCCACAGAACTCCAAATTTTAATAATGGATCAAGGAGCATTTATGGTGCATGAAGCATCGGTGTCAGCACATAGAGCATTAATGTCAACACATGGAGAATCGATGGCACATAGAGCATCTGTCTTGGCACACCGATCATTGATGTCAATTAATAGAGCATTGATAGTGCATGAAGCATATGTGTCAGCACACATAGAATTGATGTTGGTGCATATATTTTTGATAGCACTCAAAGAATCAATGTTGATGCACGAAGCATTGACGTCGGTGTATGGAGTGTTGATGGGTCATGCGGCCCCCAATTCTAGTAGTGAGCAAGTCACAACCAGCCATAGGTTTTTTATTCATAGCATGCTTGTTTTGGGAGAAACTACACCTCAAGCCACTGGGTTGCATTCCAAATTCTAAAAAACCCCCTTAGAGTATCCCAAAAGGACCACCTCATTAAAAGGGTCCCAAAACTGCTTACGGATCTTCAAATGGACACACAGTTTCAAATTTATGACCATTTTTTCTTAAAAAGTCTGATCAAGGTCCATTCATGGTCCGACCCAACCCAAACTGGCCTGGTTCGGCCTGAACCGAATCGGATCAGCCCACTGGGTTGGCTGGACCTGACCCACTAGGACATAGGGTCTAGAACGCTGGGCTACTGGAGATGCCTACCTTCCTCCATCAGGTCCGCCACACGTGCACTGATGTTTGCGCACAAGACATAGCTTGCCCTCACTGCATCTGTTCGGTCAACACCGCACTGGACCAAGTTTCATGTGGCTGACCCACCTCCCCTACAAACACATGCTGCTCCTCCATGGGCCCCTCTTCTAAAGTTTCTTGGTGTAGTGCCACTGCTCTACTGCATTCCCTACACGGTCTGGCCGATGCCACTTCTGCGGTCGCCGCTGGGGCAACCTCCATCCTCCACCTTACCCACACGCGGCTACTGTTGAGTTCCTCTGGGAACCAATTGAAAGAAGACCTGGTTCTATAGGTTTCCACCACTAATAAGATGATTCAATTTTTGAAATAGATTCACTTTCGTGATCATCGAGTCATAGCCTTCACTGCCCTAGGCCTTGATTCACCATGCTAGCACTCTGGGGGTCCGATCACATTCGAAGCCTCCTGAAAAATTATGTCATGACCATGAGGGTCAAATGGTGAGGAACACCAAGAATGGGGATATAAGGATCACATATAACACCCAAAGAATAGATACCATCCTTGTTCATGTCAACATTGATATGTTCTTCTTAGCAAAATCATGGAGAAACCAATAGCAGAATAATCACCAAGATCTATTCCCTTTAATCACACAATAATTATCCCTCCCACAAGAATGATTGTAATGTGGATAAACCTCTTCATGGTATGGTCCACATTCATTGTTTCATTCTAATAAGGGGAAAATAAATCACTAAGAGATCAACATCGTACCTCAAGGTTGGACCATTAATTGACGAAGAATGTGGTTTTGTGTCATCATCAATCCATGATCCTCCGGGTTTTATCATCGTTCGTCAGAGGGGATTCCATCTTTCTTGACTTAAATGGATTTTTAGGGTTATGGAGATAACCCTAGATTCCTGACAATATGACTTAGTTTAAATTAAACTGATGCAATTCCAAATAAAATATTTTTATGATGGTTACATCCAATTTCCAACATTCATAGTTGACCCATGCCAGTCAATGTTAGTCCCAAATTAAGGTAAAGTTGTTGTTCTAAATGCAATTCTGCCCTCATATTTCTAATCTGGGAATCCATTTAGAAGTTATTTCCATTTAATAAAGAATCCTCTGATGTGCTTTATTTAAAAATTATCATTTTTCATAGTATCATTCCAAACACACCGGGCCTTGGGAATTCATGACCTCTCAGTTCCAGGAATCAAAATTGTCCCAATTAATTTATTAAAATAAATATGGAGAAAATTCGAGTCATTGAATTCTCCCCACCTTAGGTATTTACATCCCCAAAACCCAAAAAAAGGATACTAAAAAAGACTATAGTGTTGAGCATGAATATGAGACTCCCAATACAATTTCATATCCTGGAGATTCCCATGCTGCCACAAAACACGCATCGGAGTAATCAATTTCCCACAAAGGATCCACTCCTATAAATCCTCAAACTCCATTGGGTAATCCACAAAAGTTTCTCCATCATCAATGTCCATCTCACCCCAGTCGATTATATAATAACCCAGTTCTTCCTTTGAGGTACATATATTCCCTTTTTAGATTATACTTAATAAGTTATGGGAAAAGAGGTCGAAGGGATGGATGGAGGCCTGTTACATGAAGTGACTAAGAACTTCACGCCGTGTACTTATAGGTACACACTATGTATGAAATGATACATTCCATGTAATCCTAGTACACAACCATGTAATGGTCTGGAAAGAACTTTTATGGACACGATGTGTAGTCTCAAGTACACACCGTGTAATTTTTTATTGATTAGATTATGAAGTAGCATCATTTTTGCGAAAATGGATGGGGGCTCATTCAGGTTCTCAAAAAATAGCACTGAGATCCATTTTCCCCTAATCGATCATCAGAACCCTGATTCCTTCACTGTCGGTGGTATTTGAACCTGATCGGTTTTCTCCATATTCCTCTTGAGCCTTTATTCCAAATTTCTTATCTTGATCTAGTTATTTATGTAGGAGAATTTATCATCATTTTGTAGATATACTCTTTTCTAGGTCAAATCAATGCCTGACGTCGGACAAGGATAGTCGTACGAGTACGAGGTAGGTGGTCTTATGCCTTTCACTCAATGTCGAGTTGTTTATATATGACATATTATCATTTGACAACATTTATGGTGTAACCTTGAATAGAAATTAACCCTTGTTGTTTCTTGATGATGATTAGGTATTGAATTAAATTTATTTAATCATGTTTGAGAGTTTTGGTTGATTAAGGGCCACCCAATGAGCGTGTTCCCTTAGAATGAGCATTTATGTCCATTTGGATGAGGTTTCCTTTGAGGCATGCCTTGTTTTCCCCTATTGGGTTGTTAAGTATGAATTATATTTATAATGGAATTAAAATTGTGGTAAATTTTTATTTATTTGATTAAATGGTTTGGGTTAGTGATTTCCCATTTTCCACATGATATGCCAATTATTGTTTAATTTTTGTGATAATTTAATTCACTTGTTTCTTGATATGTATGATGCCCACATGAGTTGTTATATGTTAACCATGTAATATTGTAATTTACATGTTTTTTTATTATGATGAAATGATGATATAGTAGTCTTGACCCTGATTGATTTGTTATGGTTTTGGGTGAGGATTTGTTATGCCTGTAGGAGAGGATTCGTTAGGAATGAGGGCTAGGATTTGGTTATACCTGTAAGAAGGGTTTTTTATTACTACAGGAAAGAGGCTGAGTTGAATATTTAAATGGAATGTCTTATGATGCGTCTTCCAAGCCAAAGAACAAGCTTGTATTTGGCCTTTACTTCTTTATGTTTAGATATAATGTTGAGGTGTCTTTTGTGCTTACTTTATATAGGGGATTGGGGAGCTTAGGCCAGATACCAAGACATATACAATTCAATGAAATTTAATTAATTATAGAACATGAAATGAATATTAATGGAAGCCAGTAATTTTAGGATTGTTACTTTTGAGTACACCCTAGTTTACTTCTTTTCTTTTTTATACACTACCTATTGTATATACTCAATGATAGATAGAAACAAATATTAGGTGGTTTCCTGTTGGAATTTATTTATCACACCCTATTATGGTCATGATTTTGGGAACAAATATATTATATTGTTGTAGGTGTCTATAAGGGGAATCACCCTTCTATGAGTACTTGAGATGTTGTTTAGGAGAAGGGGAGCATGGGACCGAGCCAAGGCTCGTGATGCTTCTTAGTTTCCTTTATTTCATTTTAATTTGGAACATATATTTTGGATTTTTGTAGTGTACCTATTTTGGATGTTTTCTTACATCATAACATGCTGCATCATCTATTCTATGGAATGATGCTTGGTTATTTATCTTATCAGTCTTCCGTTGTTTATTTTAGATGTATGATGTTTAATAATTCCTCTATTATATTATTATTTATTCCTATATGTTACACTCTTCCAATGAGGGCATAATTTCCCCACTATCATGCCCTATTCCCTCGCTTTTAGTTGGTAGCCTCTAGCATTTGGGGAAATGCGCTTGAGGCCATGTGGCCAACTGGGTATGGGGCACCGGTTGAGGGGGATTAAGATATGGGATGTTAAAAAGTGGTATCAGAGGATTTTTCTTTTCCGATTTGTCTTACTATTTGGAGACATTAGAAAGTGATAAGAAGGAAATTAAGTTTGGTAATTAGATGTGCTCAGGAGTATCTACCCCATGTATAGAGAAAATCCAAATTTCCTTGAATTGAATTACGATTTTTGGATTTTTAGCTATTAAAGTTGATTAGATTTCACCATTGGGTGAAACACTTTTTTTGCGTTGTTATTAATAATATCATTGTGGTTTTATTTTATTGCAACCTGATGAGATGATGGTATTCCAACTCATGCATCATATAGGTACTTGTTAGAAATCACATGCCATGCATTCTTTCCATTCCATTTAGAGAGCATTACTAATTGCATACTGTTGTGAAAGATGTAATTCTAGATATGCATACTATTGTGATAGGTGTATTGGTAGGTGTTATGGTTGAATTTGGTGGATGAAAAAATTTGATCCCTAAGGAGTATGGGCCCTCTTTGATCAGAGTTTGGTGGATCATGTTTCATCCATGGGATATAAATTGTGTTTTTATGTGCTATTTCTGTATGCCAAGATTTCATTAACAGGGAGTATGCCCCCCCCTACAGATCGAGATTTGGCACACCATTGTTTTATTTTTCAAAAATAGGTGTTTTGAGGAAGTTTTTGAGGCTTATTGTACAGAAACCTAGAAAAAACTGTGTGCAGTCCGATGAACAAACACCATGTGTTCTTCTATTTGGGAAGAAAATAACTTTTCCAAGTACACACCATGTACTCTGAGTACAAGTCATGGGATAGATGACTGTGTCACCAGACATTTTAGAGAAAACATGTTGAGTTTTGATTTGAACATGTCGTGTACCTTATGTACACCCCATGTAGTTTTACATAGGCATACCCGTGTAGATCTGTCCATGTAAAAGTACATGGCTAGGAAGGAATACCGGAGTACACACCATGTGTAATCTATACACGCCATGTACCTAAGAATTTTACATGACCAAAAAGGTGGAGTTACATGCCCATGTGAGAGTTTAAAGGGACAGACCGTGTGTCGGGATGGCACGCCGTGTACCAGGGGTTTTTACATGCCCAGGTCGACGGGAGTACACTACCATGTAAGGGATTAAGTGTACGCCCCATGTATAGTTCCTACACGCCATGTACTCAACTATTGTGATCCTTTGAGGCATCTATTATCTTATTTAGTTCTTTATAACTTGAACTATGTACCTTGATGAATAATCTTACTAAGGTGTATAAGAAAGAATTTACAGAGAAATGAAACTATGATGACCTCTGGTTGCACACTAGGAGAGTGTAAATGAGCATACCCTGGAGGACGTAGGCCATGGGATACCAGTGGACCATCTATACGTTCTAGTTATGAAACCAACTGTTATACCAGACATAAGGGAGGATTCAAAGTTCCATGAAGGATTTGTGAGGTTTATACAGACCATCTAGGGAGTACCTAAGCCTACCAAATCTATAGAAAAACTGACGTGAATATTCCAGTAGTAGCATCTACCTACGTTTTCATAGGAAGGTGGAATAAAGGCTACAGATTCATGGTTGGAGTCCATGATTATGGTATTCAAGCATCTAGAGACAATTCCTGAGATGAGTGTCAAGCTAGTAACTTATATGTTGTGTGATTCGGCTAAGAGGTAGTGGGATGTTTTCAGACAGATAGAGCCTCATCAGGACATGGAATGGGGAGAATATCAAACGGTCTTCTTTATATAATATTTGTCAAGATGCTGAGGGTTGATAGATACTAAGAATTAATGAATCTGTTGAAGGGAACTATGTCAGTGATGGACCAGTCTTCCTATTTCACTGAGCTTCCGAGATTGTTACCTATTCTGAAGGGTGTTGAGACATTGAATGCTAGGCGATTCGAGGATGGTCTCAGGTACGACATCTAATCACAGGTGAAAATATTTAGGATGAATTCTATATATTCCATCATGAATCAGGCACTGTTTACTGAGCGTAATTTGTGGGAAACTGGAGGTACGAACCAGGGTGGTTCGACACCGAGATCTAGTACTCTCTCAAATGGGGGAAAGAAGTGACTTATAGTGATTTCCCATTGTGATAAGAGAAAACATAATGTTTCTTCTGGTAGTTAGGAGAGGTGATACTAGTGTGGGAGGGCTGGGAATATGAGACCATAGTGTCTGATGGACCCAGTAGAGTGATGATCTTGTGGTAGGATGGGCCATCTATAGCACTACTATAGGGGGTTTCCTCCAACAACTAGTGAGAGAGGTTCTGAATAGATTCTACATTTATAAGCATAGTCATAATCTTCTAACCAGTATGGGAATTGGAATAGGTCAAGCTATTTAGTCCGGGGTGGTGGTCATGGCCGTGGTAGCAAGACCCCAGGATCTCAGTGTCATCACAGTGGGTCAGCTCAAGGAAGCTAGGTAGTCTCTCAGGGCCATGATATTGGTCAGAATAATGCAGTGCAATGGACCCAATAGGAGAAGGATCCTAAACCTTCTACTTTTAGAGGTACTATTCAATTCGACTCTTTTTTATCTTCTACACTCTTTAATACATGGTATTCTCGTAGTTTTATATTTGTTCTCATTGTAGAGAGCCTTGGGCACTCTGTTTTATCTTTTAATGATGTTATGAATCTAGACACTCCGTTAGGGATAAGGACTGTAGGTGTGAAAAAATGTAAGGAATTCCCCCTTAATATTTGTGGGTGTCACTTTTTTGGGATCTATATGTCTTAGAGATGATAATATTTTATGTCATCCTCAAAATGTATTGGTTGGTGTCCTTTCATGCCATTGTGTATTTCTATCACCACATAGTGAATTTTATGCCACCAAGGGGGGATTATTTCTACACAATGGTGAATGGGTTGGCCAGGAGAGTCGAGATGGACCTGAGCATCGTGGGTTTAGTGGGATGACAAAATAGATTGTCAATTTATATTTGGACGACTAGGGAGTATGTTAGATAGATTTACCTTTAGTGGTTGATTGTTTTTGGGATGTTTTCCCAGATGAAATTTCAGGATTACCTTCAGTAAGAGAGGTGGATTTGACTATCGAGCTAGTGCTAGGAGATGAACTAGTATCCATTATACCTCACAAGATGGCTATGATGGAGCTCAAGAGGCAACTAGAGGATTTAAATGGAAAGGGGTTTATTCAACTTAGTACTTCTTTGTGAGGTTCACCATTCCTTTTTGCAAAGAAGACAGACGGTACCCTCATGATATATGTGGATTATCGGAAACTAAACCAGCTTATGGTTAAAAACTAATATCGCTTTCCATGTATAGATGAAATTTTTGATCATCTTCGAGGAGATAAGGTATTATCTAAGATCGAATTGAGATTCAGTTATTATCTAGTGTGTGTTAGATCATCAAACAAACCTCGAACAAAATTTTGCTGTAGGTATGGTCTATATGAGTATCTGGTTATGATATTCAGTCCCATGAATGTGTCAATGGTTTTCATGGAACTGAGGGACAAAGTGTTCCATCCTTGGATTCTTTTGTTATGGTTTTCTTGGATTATATCTTGGTGTATTCTTATACCTAACATGAACATGCCATCCATATTGATATTGTTTTTATTATACTGAGAGAGCATCAGTTATATGCTATGATCACAAAGTGCCACTTCTAGATGGATCATATTTACTTTCTGGGCGACGTCATCTTGGAGACAGGAGTTTCAGTGGATCTAGAGAAGGTGGGAGCAATAGTTACCTGGGAGAATACCAAGGATGTATTTGAGGTGCATAGTTTTCTAGAGATGGCTAGTTACTAAATACATTTCATACTAGACTTCTCATTCTTAGAAGCACCGATGAAAATCTTGACAAAGAAGGGTGTGAAGTACATATGGTTAGATTCTTCCCATATGGCCTTTCATGAGCTGAAAGGGAGATTAATGTCAGCACTGATACTGATTTTTACAGTGCTAAGCAGAAGTTATAATGTGTACTATGACGCATCAGGTATTAGGTTGGGAGTAGTGATTATGTAGGGGGATTGAGTCATTGTATACGGGTCTTAGCAGTTTAGGACACATGAGAGGAACTATACAATGCAGGATATCAAGACAGACACTGTTGTTCATGACATACATTATTGGATACATTATTTTTGGGGGAGAATTTTGTTGGGTACATAGACCAAAAAAGTATCAGGTACATCTTTACTCAACATGATCTAAATTTGAGGTAGCGAAGGTGGGTGGAATACCATCAGTATTTTGTATTAGAGGTTTCCTATATGCTTGGAAGGGGAAATTTAGTGGCGGATGCACTGATCAAGAGGACTCAGATACAGGTAGTTCTAGAGGCCAATAGCAAGTGAAAAAATATGGAATTTTTCTCTGAGATGCATTTGGAGGTGCACAATAGTCTGGGACAGACATTACTTTCTTCATTATCTATGACTTATTCCCTACTTTATAGAGTGAGGATGAGACAACTATCAGATTCTGAGGGCCTAATCCTATGGGAGAGTGTAGTAGGTGAGGATCCACCTCCTGGTTGGACGATGGGTGATTATGAGATCTTGTGGATCCATGGATGTGTCTGGGTTCAAGTGGACATACATTAAGAGTTGATGTTGGGGTCTCAGGATTCAACTTGGGCAGTGCATCCCACAGTTACCAAGATGTAGTGTGACTTGTTATGTCAGTACCTATAGATAGGTGTGAAGAGAGACATTGCGGGTTCTGTTACGATGTGTTCCACCGATCAGCAGGTAATGATGGAACATTAGCAGCCAACCATGATTTTACAGCAATTACCTATTTTGGAGTGGAAATTGGATAATTTTGTGATAGATTTTGTGATATGTTTACTGAGGTCACCCTGAGGTAATGATGCAGTGTGGGTGGTGGTTCAAATACTTATGAAGGTCTCTCACTTCTTGCTGATCAAGGATAACTTCGGTGTTGATGAGATTGGGAAGTTGTATATTCGTGAGGTGGTATGATTTCATGGGATCCCTAATTCTATAATTTCAGATAGGGATGCTCACTTTAAATCTCATTTCTATAATAGTTTTCAGAGGGAGCTGGGTACACAGGTGCTTTTGAGTATAGCATACCTCCCTCAGACTGATGACCAGTCAGAGTGTACGATACAGGTGATGGGGGAAATGCTACGATCATGTATCCTAGACTTTGTGGGATCTTGGTAGAAGCATAAAATTTTCCTACAATAACAGTTTCTAGTTTACTATAGAGATGTCCCCTTATGAGGATTTGTAGGGTAGGCCATGCTGATCACCCATGTGCTGGCTGGAGGCTGGTGAGGCAGCTTTACTGTGACCGTCTCTCCTGTAGGAGACTTCTGAGTAGGTATAGATGATTCATAAGTGTATGGATACTATGAAATCTTGTTATAAATCTTATGCCGATATCCATAGAACAAAATTGGAGTTTGAGGTTTGGGAACATATTTTATTATGTGTCACACTGAGGTTGGGACCCAAGAGGATCAGGAGATAGGGTATGCTTTTGCCGAGATAAGTCGGCCTATTTGAGATTCTAGATAGGGTCAGGCTAGTTTCCTATCAATTGTAGTTACCTCATAGGTATGAGGCTATGTAATATTTCTTCCATGTTTCTTAGTTTCAATGTTAATTTTCGAACACATCTCATACCTTTCATCCCAAAGAAGTGGAGTTTTCAGAAGATGCATACTTTGAGGAGTATCCCATTTGTATTGTGGATCGTAGCATAAAGATTCTCCATGGATGGTTTATTCCTTTGGTATGGGTGCTATGGCAGCATGAATGAGTGTAGGATGATACTTAGGAGAGATAGGATGACATACAATCATAGTGGCCGAAGTTGTTCTCAGATATTTCTTCACCACCCTTAGAAGGGAAATTCAACGAAAAATTTTGTTAAGGGGTAATTTTTTAAGAACCTGGTTCTTCCTTTGAAGTAAAAATATTTCCTTTTTAGTTTAAACTTATGAAGATAATCAAAAAGAGGTTGAGGGGATGGGTGAATGCCTGTTACTCGATGTGACTAGGAACTACATGCCATGTGCTTATAGATACATGCCGTGTATGAAAGGCTGCACGCCATGTAATCTCGGTACACGACCAGGTAATGGTCTGGACAGAATTTGTATGGACACGATGAGTAGTATCAAGTACACGTTGTGTACTTTTTTTATTGATTAAATTGAGAAGTAGCATCATTTTGGTGAAAAAGGACAGGGGTTCATCCGGGTTCACAAACAACAGCGTTGAGAGCCATTTTTCTTCCCGATTGATCATCTAAACACTGATTCCTTCATTGTCAGTTGCGTTTAAACCTGATTGGTAAGATCTCGATTCCTATTGAGCCTTTCTTCCTGATTTTCTTCTCTCGATCTAGTTATTTATGGTTGGTAGTTTATCATTATTTTGTTGATCTACTCTGTTCTAGGTCGATTTAAAGCCTGATGTTGGATGAGGAGAGTTGTACGAGTACGAGGTAGGTGGTATTGTGCCTTTCTCCCAATGTAGAGTTGTTTATATGTGTCTTATTTACATTCACCCATGTTTAGGGTGTAAACTTGAATGTAAATTGACCCTTGTGATTTTCTAATGATTATTAGGTTACAAATTAAATTAATTTAAGCATGTTTGAGGTTGTTGGTTGATTAAGGGCCACCCTGTGGGTGCATTCCCTTGGAATGACCATGTATCACCTCAAGATTTTATGAAAAATATTTTTTTAATTTCATTAATGTCTTGTGTTGTATTCTACACCAAGATTACCTTGCACTATACGCAACACTGTATTAGCTTGCAGTATACGCAACACTATTCTTGGATCGTGTTACACACAATTTTGATAATAGTTATTCTACACAACATTGAGTATATATATATATATATTCAATGTATAAATGAAATATGGTTGGATTATGTTATATGAAATAATGACGGATTCTTGCACAACACGCAACCCTGACTTGGCTTGCATTACACGCAATTGCGACCTTCCTCGATAGCGTGTGTTGTACGCAATACCAGGTTTTACTAAACAACGATATATTATTATAATATTATAATGAACTAGCCGTTATGAATAGTATTAACTAAATTTTGAATTTTATAACATTATTATTCATCTTACACATTTTCTAGAACATGGTATAAGAACAAAATTATTTTTTTCAGGTAAAATAACTATTTTTCAAAAAATGCAGTTTTGCCGCCTTTTGATGGCGCACCCACTTTAAATCTAGTTTTTGACATTTTTATAAGTTAAATTTTAGAAAATAAAATTTTCTTTGGAATCAATAAATAAAAATTTACTTTGGATAAAATTTTCATATTATTTTAGTAACTTTCATATTTTGATGAATAGTAAAAACACGCTATATTTTAATTAAAAACAACTTTTTCATCGCAATAATTTATATGGTTAATTTATAATATTGAATGGTTTTAAAGTATAAATAGAATATATTTTTACCATTTAATATAATGTATGTCATTAGCGTTGATTTTACATTAAATTTTTCGGTTAAATCAATTCAATCTTTTGGAGTGTTTTAAACAAAAACCCGTTTTCATTCGACAACAGGATTAATTTTAATTTAATTTCTGCAACTTATTTGTATTGAATTTGAAAAAATGGATTCCATATTTGGAATCATTGGGACCAAATTATGTTAATAGGCTACTTTTTATTTTTGGGAATTATGAATAGTAACTACGGTAAATTTTATTTACCATAGTTAAAGGTAAATCGGGTAATTAAGGGTAAATATAATGTTATAAAATTATCTTAACACATGACAAAATTCTATTGGATGGATAAAAGTAGAACCATATCACCTAAGGGTGGGATTAGATTTATTTTATGGACTTTTGACTATGAAAATAATTTAATTATTATTAAAACCAAGGAAAGTGACAACATGCCACTCTTTTAAATCTTATAAGTATAATAATTTTAATTTAGTGATAAACATCATAAAACTTCGAAAATTAATAGTATCCAGAAATCTAATAAAATTATCTACATCATGATAATTTATTTAGAATTTTTTGGGATTAAATAATTGTCATTAATGGTGATACTTTAATGATGCAAAAATTATTTATTAAGTGAAAAATCAGTAATATTGTTTTTATTGAAATAATAATACCCAATAAAAGGCCCAAAAACCTGAAAAAAAACTTATTGGTAGTATATATATATACCATAATAATCCAATGACCTAATATATAACCGTTTGGAGTCTTATAAAAGTGATTATGACACTTATATTATTTTATTTTAAATGATTCCAAAGTTGTCATCTTCATAATTTAATAAATATAACAATTTAAATATTGCGATTTTAAGATGATAAATTCGATTAAAAGTATTATTGTAAAAGTTAATATATTTATCTTCATCATAGGATTTTTTTTAATTTTTAAGCAACAAATAAGTATATTAAATAATTATAAAAAAATGTTGTAGTAATTATTTTATTAAGAGATAAACCAAATAAATGGTTTTAAAAATAATAAAATAAATATTATATGAACTATTTAATGTGCTAAAATAATTTTATAGATAAATATGACATTTGATGAATCTATTAAAGCTTTTATTTTGAACATATCTTCTGTATATATTTTATTTAAATTCAAATAATTGAATAGTGTCAAAATTGACACTATTGTTATTTTATAAAAATAGCATATTATAAAATTGTTTAAAAATCACAAAAATATTTAAAAATTATAAATTTAAATTTATATGGTCTCAAATGTTATAAAGTATCCAATTATGGACAATTCACAACAAATAAGTAATTATTTGTTATAATTTAAAATTTAGAATGTTATTACCACAAATAAAATTAAATTGATTAAGTAAGGATAAATCAAGTTGATAATGTTTAAAATAAATTAATAACATGTCTAAATTTTATTTTTTGATGAGATTACAACCATATCTCATCTAACATTTTAATATGAGTCATTTTTTGTGGTTTTTAAGTGGGGCTAGATTTATTATAAATTAATATTTTTAATATTTCCAAAGGTGCCCCTCTCCTCCCTTAAAAAAGGGCACCTCCTACCTCCCTTCCTCACACCAATTTGAGCCTTCAAGCTCGACCAAAACCTGAAAAATTCTCCTCTACACTTCCCTAGAAACATCCTAGAGGTCCTGGTCTTCTTCAAAGACCAATTTTAGTGCCCTAAGTGGAGGTCTCAAAGAGGCGCTTCAAAGAAGAGGTAATGTCCGCTACCGATTCTTTCAACTTTATTTCTTCTTCTACTTCTTCTTCATTAGTTGTTTAATTATGAAGTAATAACATCAGTATCAGTCATATACTGATATGTCATTATAATTATGAAACAACCCTATTTCACCATCTATCCATCCTACGGAAAATGAAATCACCGCGCGTGCGTACGTACGGAATACCGTCTCCACGCCGTGGTGTAATCTGTTTTTCCAACACCACCTTACTTGGATTGGTATAATAGTGTAAAGAATAAATATACATAGTTATTATAACATCATACTGATTATGATATATTTTATCATCATATCCAATTCAATTCAATAATTATGGGAACGATATCTTCACTCGTGCGTACATACAGACTACCGTCTCCACGACGCGATGAGATTCATTCTCCATGTTAACCATTTAAGAATGATTATAAAGTATATATAAGCAGTAATAATGAAATATATGACATTATAAATATACTAGATTTATGTATATATATATGTACTTCATCTACTTAATTCCATTCAGCTCAATAAGGAAACGAAAACAGCGTTCTTGCGTACGTACGACCTACCATCTCCATGAACTGTGTATTTCTTTCCATTTATCGATCTATTATATATATGTATATTCTGAATATATATTATATATAAATAATGTTTTATATTCTTGAATTAGGTAATCATGATCTAAGTAATCACATTAATAATTACAAGTCAAAACACGGACGACAAATGAAACGATTTTACCCAAAACACTCTTTAACATGGAATTTACAAAAGAACAGGTAATATAAAGTAATAAGTAAACCATATATGATATAATAACAATGAATATTATTCTTTAATAAGTCAATAAAATTATTTAAATCATTATACAGGTGGTTCAGATACATACGAAGAATATCGGACATAAGGTAAGGGATAATTTTACAAATCTCATTTTTATCCGAGATAGCTTATTCGTAAGTATTTACTGGGGTTATTTCTATCAACCATGTCCATATTTTATAAAAGTGTTTTCATGTATGTTTAAATTCCTTTTTACCAATTTTTTACTTTTAATACATGTTATGTAATGAATCTTTCTTTTGTTTACATTAGGAGGTACTTTTTTGACTTTTCCGGCAAAAGTACGAGAAGAATGTTTTTTTAACTTATACAGCACGAACAGATTTTTACGGTTTTATAAAGCCTTATTTTCATTAGGCTTCCTCCAAAATATTTCATGAATATTTTTAACCAAATATATTTCTTTTAAAATTGCATGACATTTTGTGAAAAGAAAATTATTTTGAAGAAGAATGGATATTTTCCTCAAGAATTTATTTCAAGTGTTTTATCAAAACCATTTTTCATCTAAGATGAAATTATTTCATATGTGTATGTTTCAAGTATAATGTCTCTATGATTTAAATGGGTTCACTTTCCTTATTATGAAATGATATCAATTTCTTTTATATGGATTATGTGATGATGGGATGATGTTTATGAAACCCATTTTATTTATTGGGTTATTATGAATGATGTATGTTTATTTTGTGGAACAAGTAAGAATGATTTCATTATGAGATGGGTGGGACCTATATCTCCCTCCAATGTATTGGGTAATTATTTATATCTCATGAGATAGACATGGCTGGAACAGCAAGTTAAACCGGTTCAGTAATACAAGACTCAAACAAGGAGTGAACTTGATTCAGAAAGGGACTTTGTCCATTAAGATGGTCTTGGAAGTAATGCATTGGCTACTATGGAAATCATATCATGTGCTTAATGGTTTCCACAATTACATGTTTTATTCCCATGCTATTGTATCATTGTTAATATTTCTTTATGATCTATGCCTTTCTTACTTCCATGTTTTATGTCATTGCTCAAGCTTTTGATGTTTAAACATTATGTTCATGTTTTTAAGTTCAAATGTATATGGTATGTTTTATTTTATCCATGCTTACCCTTACTGAGAATTTGAGATCACCCTTTTTATGTTTTCTTTTCCCCAGGATATAAATAAAGGTTTTAGGTAAGAAAAAAAGGGGAAGATCTTTATGGGAGATGTTGAAGATCTTTCACCACGATTAGAAGATTACGTTCCAAGTTTCCAACGACACTAAACTATTACGGTCCTTGTGTGTCTATTTTTGTAATGTATTAAGTATTTCGCTAAAGTAATGTAATGTCAATGTACGTCAAGCTTTGGGTATGTACAGTTGGTATTAGAGGAAAGGTTTATTCAACCTTTGGAAACTAGGATGCGAAAATGTTAGTGAGATCCCTAGAGATATTTCTAAGGTATATCTAGGGATGTCCCTAAGGATAAGTATACGTATAGGATATAGTCCTAGAACTACGGTAACAATCTTAGAATTTAACCTAAGATGTTAGATATTGATGGTGCTCCCCCTTTACTATGTTGTTTTCCCTAGCATGAATTTTGGCTCTCACACTATTATTTTTGGGTTTCAGAAAATGGCTGGATATAGAAAGATTCATGATAACGGAGGATATGACGGACAATGGAATGATATTCTTCATGAAAAACCAAATGAAACGGGATTTGGAAGTCCAAACATCGTTATTATGTCTAATCAGCAGTCTCATAATATGATCAATAATCTCAACTTTGGTAAGTTTCCCGACTGAGATAATAAGAGAAAGATGGAGTTTCATGATGATCACAGAGGAAAGAAAGTTCAATTTCCATCATGTAAATCATGTGGGAAGAGGCATCGGGGAGATTGTTTCAAGGGAACTGGAAGATGCTTTGGGTGTGGAAAAGAAGGACACAAAGCCAATAAGTGCAAAGGAAAAGGTTCAATTAACACAATGGATGAGGATAATGGTATTGCTACGACATCAACAATGGTTAAATGTTTTAAATGTGGAATGTACGGGCATTATGAAAACCAATTCCCTAAGGTAAAGTCTCATGAAGAGAATCAGTACGGCCATATGGGTAGTATTTATGTTGATGATGATGAAGAGACTACAAATGATATGTGAGATGAAAGAATTGTTGAAGCTCGGTCAATGTTTTAAGAAGGTAGTGGAATGATTACATGTTTATAAAGTGTAATGTTGTATAAGTAATCTCATGGTACTATGGAATAAAGAGACATCTAAGGATTGTTACACTGTTGTCTTTCCTTGAGTTTTGAAATTGTATGAATAATGGTACCAGTATCCATGAAAGGTTATTCAGATATTTTTGGAATGTAGATGATATGCGCATAATGAAGGGATAAGGATAAAATTAAATGTTTGATAGTATTCATGAGCTCATGACTGATATAAGGAGAAGGTTATATCATGGTTTGAGTATATAGAATTTTTGAATTTTGGTATGTGGAAAGAGTTAACTTTTGACAGCATTCATGTTTTCACTAAGGTTTAATGGGTATTCATTTTTCAAGAGAATACATGGTTAAGGTATTCACATGATTAGAATGTGACCAACAAGATATATCGGGGATAAATGATGGTATTCACATGCTTGGTTGATGACATTTCAAGTAATCTTTTTCTTTATACTATGATCCTGAACCGAAGTATTTTAGATATGCCTAAACATTGGAATGGATTATGTTGGACATAAGTTAGTATTGTTTAAGGATATAACTTTTTTTGATATTATTGATGGGATGTTATAGTAATTAATTTTAGAAAAAGGACAACCTGTAGGATGGGCAACAACCCATCGCGTCGGGCAAGGCTATGGGAATCGAACCCACAAACGAAGTGCGACTAGCCTTTATCGCCTACCATTGGCCTACAGGAAGTCCCTGTTTAGTAGAAACTAGTTTTATTATATTAAGCAGTATGATATATGATGTATAAGTCCATTTTAGGAACCATATATGATTAATCTCACTATAGATGGACTTATGTATCTTTGATAACTTTTATAACATTTTGTTTGAGTCAGATGGAATGACCCATCATTCTATCACATGAGCTGCTAACACTTCACGAATATAAAATTCAACTTCATTTCCTTAAGAGATGAAGTGTAAATTATCCCAAGAACGAACAACGGTGAGACTGTACCAAAATCACAAAAGTATTTCTTCTATTTCCAATTTTATCAACTTTAGGGAAATGATCTTGAAAACAAAAAATGTTGTCCTAGTGCCCTTATATCTGATGAATCAGATGGTACCTTAGATCATTGCAAATCTATGGCTTTGTGATTGTCAGCTATTTCATAGCCATGTTCTCTACCACTCTCCATTAGAACTTGATGGCTATATTTTTCTTCCATATCCATATTTTCACCTATATTCTCCTACGTGGAAACCTAGTGATGAGTTAATTTGGGTAGCCGTTAAATTTCATACTTTAGTTTTTATATCCATGTATTGGTATTCCTTTTTATGATGTGGGTTTCTATTAAACAAACTTTCGAGTAGTAAACAATTTATAACCCCGACGAATTTCGAGGGCGAAATTCATTTTAATGTGGGTAGAATGTGACACCCCGAGATTTTATGAAAAATATTCTTTTAATTTCATTAATGTCTTGTATTGTATACTACACCAAGATTACCTTGTGCTATACGCAACACCGTATTAGCTTCAGTATACGCAACACTATTTTTGGATGGTGTTACACACAATTTTGATAACAGTTATTCTACACAACATTGAGTATATATATATATATTCAATGTATAAATGAAATATGGTTGGATTTTGTTATACTAAACAATGAATGATTCTTGCACAACACACAACCCTGACTTGGCTTACATTACATGCAATCACGACCTTCCTCGATAGCGTGTGTTGTACGCAATACCGGGTTTTACAAAACAACGATATATTATTATAATATTATTATGAACTATCGGTTATGAATAGTAATAACTAAAATTTGAATTTTATAACATTATTATTCATCTTACACATTTTCTAGAACATGGTATAAGAACAAAATAATTTTTTTGGGTAAAATAAGTAATTTTCAAAAACTACTGTTTTGCCGCATTTTGATGGAGCACCCACTTTAAATCTAGTTTTGACATGTTTTTAAGTTCAATTTGACAAAATAAAATTCTTCTTTGGAATAAAGAAATAAAAATTCACTTTGGATAAAATTTTCATATTATTCTGGTAACTTTCATATTTTGATGAATAGTAAAAACACGCTATATTTTAATTAAAAACAACTTTTTTCATCGCAATAATTTATATGGTTAAATTATAACATTGAATGGGTTTAAAGTATAAATATAATATATTTTTACCATTTAATATAATGTATGTAATTATCATTTATTTTACATTAAATTCGTAGGTTAAATCAATTCAATCTTTTGCAATGTTTTAAACAAAAACCCATTTTCATTCGACAACGGGATTAATTTTAATTTAATTTATGAAAATTTTTTGTATTGAATTTGAAAAAATGGATTCCATATTTGGAATCATTGGGTCCAAATTATGTTAATAGGCTAGTTTTTATTTTTGGGAATTATGAATAGTAACTACGGTAAATTTTATTTACCATAGTTAAAGGTAAATCGGGTAATTAATGGTAAATATAATATTATAAAATTACCCTAACACATGACAAAATTATATTGGATGACTTAAAGTAGACCCATATCATCTAAGGGTCGGATTAGATTCATTTTATGGACTTTTGACTATGAAAATAATTTAATAATTATTAAAACCAAAGAAAGTGACAACATGTCACTCTCTTAAATCTTATAAGTATAATAATTTTAATTTAGTGATAAACATCATAAAACTTAGAACCTGAATAGTCTCCAGAAAGATAATAAAATTATCTACATCGTGATAATTTATTTAGAATTTTTTGGGATTAAATAATTGTCATTAATGGTGATACATTGATGATGCAGAAATTATTTATTAAGTGAAAAATCAGTAATATAGTTTTTATTGAAATAATAATACCCAATAAAAGGCCCACAAACCGGACAAAAACTTATTGGTAGTATATATCTATACCATAATAATCCAATTACCTAATATATTTCCGTTTTCAGTCTTATAAAAATGATTATGACACTAATATTATTTTATTTTAAATGATGACAAAGTTTTCACCTTCATAATTTAATAAATATAACGATTTAAATATTGTGATTTTAAGATGATAAATTCGAGTAAAAGTATTCTTGTGAAATTTAATAGATTTATCTTCATCATAGGATTTTATTTTTAATTTTTATGCAACAAATAGGTATATTAAATAATTATACAAAAATGTTGTAGTAATTATTTTATTAAGAGATAAACCAAACAAATGGTTTTAAAAATAATAAAATAAATAGTATATGAACTATTTAATGTGATAAAATAATTTTCTAGATACATATGACTTTTTAAGAATCTATTAATGCTTTTAGTTTGAACATATCTGCTGTATATATTTTATTTAAATTCAAATAAATGAATAGTGTCAAAATTGACACTATTGTTATTTTATAAAAATAACATATTATAAAATTGTTTAAAAATCACAAAAATATATAAAAATTATAAATTTAAATTTATATGGTCTCAAATGTTATAAAGTATCCAATTATGGACAATTAACAACAAATAAGTAATTATTTGTTATAATTTAAAATTTAGAATGTTATTACCACAAATAAAATTAAATTGATTAGGTAAGGATAAATCAAGTTGATAATGATTAAAATAAATTCCTAACATGTCTAAATTTTATTTGATGAAGATATTACAACCCTTTATCATATAATATTTGAATATGAGTCATTTTTGGTGGTTTTTAAGTGGGGTTAGATTTATTATAAATTAATATTTTTATGATTTCCAAAGGTGCCCCTCTCCTCCCTTATAAAAGGGCACCTCCTCCCTCCCTTCCGCACACCATTTTGAGTCTTCAATCCCGGCCAAACCCTACCAAATTCTCTTCTCCACTTCTATAGAAACATACTAGAGGTCTTGGTCTTCTTCAAAGTCCAATTTTAGTGCCCTAAGTGGAGGTCTCAAAGAGGCGCTTCAAAGAAGAGATAATGTCCGTTACCGATTCTTTCAACTTTATTTCTTCTTCTACTTCTTCTTATTTAGTTGTTTCATTATGAAGTAATAACATCAATATCACTCATATATTTATATGTTATTATAATTATGAAACAACCCTATTTCACCATCTATCCATCCTATGGAAAACGAAATCACCGCGCATGCGTACGTACGGAATACCGTCTCCACGCTGTGGTGTAATCTGTTTTTCCAACACCACTTTACTTGGATGGGTATAATGGTGTAAATAATAACTATACATAGTTATTATAACATCATACTGATTATGATATATTGTATCATCCTATCCAATTAAATTCAATAATTATGGGAACGATATCATCGCTCGTGCGTACGTATGGACTACCGTCTCCACGACGTGATGAGATTCATTCTCCATGTTAACCATTTAAGAATGATTATAAAGTATATATAAGAAATAATAATGAAATATATGACATTATAAATCTACTGGATTTATGTATATATATATATGTACGTCATCTACTTAATTCCATTCAGCTCAATAAGGAAACAAAAACAGCGTTAATGCATACGTACGGCCTACCGTCTCCATGAACGATGTATTTATTTCCATTTATTGATCTATTATATATATGTATATTCTGATATAAATCATGTTTTATATTCTGGAATTAAGTAATCGTGATCTAAGTAATCACATGAATAATTACAAGTCAAAACACGGACGACAAATGAAACGATTTTACCTAAAACACTCTTTAACATTGAATTTACAAAAGAACGGGTAATATAAAGTCATAAGTAAACCATATATGATATCATAACAATGAATATGATTCTTTAATAAGTCAATGAAATTATTTAAATCATTACCCAAAACACTCTTTTAACTTATATGGAACGAACAAGTTTTTACAGTTTTATAAAGCCATATTTTCATGAAGCTTCCTCCAATATATTTCATGAATATTTTTAACCAAATCTCTTTCTTTTAAAATTGCATGAACTTTTGTGAAAAGAAAATGATTTTGAAGAAGAAAGGATATTTTCCTCAAGAATTTATTTCAAGTGTTTTATCAAAACCATTTTTCATCTAAGGGGAAATTATTTCATATGTGTATGTTTCAAGTATAATGTCTCTATGATTTACATGGGTTCACTTTTCTTATTATGAAATGATATCCATTTCTTTTATATGGATTATGTGATGATGGGATGATGTTTATGAAACCCATTTTATTTATTGGGTTATTATGAATGATGTATGTTTATTTTGTGGCACAAGTAAGAATGATTTCATTATGATATGGGTGGGACCTATATCTCCCTCCAATGCATTGGGTAAAGATTTATATCTCATCAGATAGACATGGATGGAACAGAAAGTTAAACCGGTTCAGTAATACAGGACTGGAACGAGGAGTGAACTTGATTCAGAAAGGGACTTTTTCCACTAAGATGGTCTTGGAAACAATTCCTTGGCTACTATGGAAATCATATCATGTGCTTAATGGTTTCCACAATTTTATGTTTTATTACCATTCTATTTTATCATTCTTAATGTTTCTTTAGGATCTATTCCTTACGTACTTCCATGTTTTATGTCATTGCTCAAGCTTTTGTGGTTTAAACATTATGTTCATGTTTTTAAGTTCAAATGTCTATGGTATGTTTTATTTTATCCATGCTTACCCTTACTGAGCATTTGAGCTCACCCTTTTTATGTTTTCTTTTTCCCAGGATATAAAGAACTTTTTTAGGTAAGAAAAAAAGGGGAAGATCTTTATGAGAGATGTTGAAGATCTTTCACCATGATTAGAAGATTACGTTCCAAGTTTCTAAAGACACTAAACTATTAAGATCCTTGTGTGTCTGTTTTTGTTATGTATTAAGTATTCCGCTAAAGTAATGTAATGTCCATGTACGTCAAGCTTTGGGTATCTTCATAATATTTATGGATGTTTTCCTGAGGTTTCCTATAAGGCATGCATTTTTCCCTTATTGGATTGTTAAGTATGAATTAAATTTAAAATGGAATTGAAATTTTAGTAAATTATGATTGATTCGATTAAAGAGTTTGGGATTAGTGATTTCCCTTTTTCCACATGATATGAAAATTATCATTTAAGCCTTTCTATAGTTTAATTCACTGGTTTCTTGATATGTATGATTCCCATGTGAGTTTTCATTTGTTAACCTTGTAATAGTGTAATTTACATGTGTTGTTTATTATTCTGAAATGATGATATACTTGGCTTGACCCTAATTGATTTATGCATGTGGCTGAGGATTTTTTATGCATGTGGGTGAGGAATCATTAGTCCTAAGGGTTAGGATTTGGTTATTCTTACAATTAGGGTTTTTATATGACTTCAGGAACGATGCTGAGTTGAATATTAAAATGGAATGACTTAGGATGCATCTTCCAAGTCAAACCACAAGCTTGGATTCAGTATTCACTTCTTTATGTTTAGATAACCTACTGAGGTATCTTTAGTTCTTAAATTATAAAAGGGATTGATAGACTTAGGCTAGATCCAAAGACTTATATAATTCAATGTAATTGAATTAATTAAAAACATGAACTGAATATAAATCGAATCCAGTACAAGTAGGATTGTAACTTTTGAGTTTTCCTTAATTTAATTCTTTTCCTTTTTGTACACTACCTATTGCATATACTCACTGACAAAATAGGAATATATCTTTAGTGGTTTCCTTCTGGGATTAATTTCTCACACTCTATTTCGGTCATGATTTTGGGCCCGAAAAGATTATATTGTTTTAGGTGTTGATAAGGGAAATAACACTTCTACAGGTACATGAGATGCTATTTTGGAGTAGGAGAGCTTGGGACCGATCCAAGGCTTGAGATGCTTCATAGTTTCCTTTATTTATTTTGATTTTGAAACATATATTATGGATTCTTGTAGTGCACCTATTTTATAAATTTTAATAGAATATAACAAGCTACATATTCTTTTGTATGCAATGATGCTTGGTTATTTATCTTATCATTATTCCACTATTTATTTTCGATGTATGATGTCTATTGCTTTCACTATTGTATTATTATTTATTCCACTGTGTTAACTCTTCCAATGACGGAATAGTTTCCCCACTATCACACCCTAGGAAAACATTTCTAGTCAGTATCCTATGAAATTTGGGGAAATGCTCTTAAGGCCATGTGTCCTACCGGGTATGCGGAACCAGTTAAGTGGCATCTGGATCTGGGATATTGAAAATGACGCGCAATGGATCATGCACATACCTCCTTAGCTGCGACATGTGGAAGATAACATGCTCCCGGTGCACTGTGGGTGTATAGTTAGGCGGTATTCCACCTCTCCCACTATACTCATAATCTAAAAAGTGAGGATGTATCTTGGAGATAACTCTCCACCCTGACCAAATCTCCATAATCCCCATTGGGGTAATACTTGAAGGAAGACATGTACTCCCTCCTATAACTACATATGACTCCTTATCATATAATTATATAAATTCTTCTAGATCTGCAAAGTCCTCACCCGCTCCTAGATGGTTTGCACCTTCTCTGTGGTAGCCCGTACCAACAGTGGACCCTTTAGTGCTGACTCTCCTGGGTCTATCCAACATAGTGGTAACTTACCTGGTCACCCAAACAAGGCCTAAAAAGGTTCCATACTAATGGTAGAGTGGTAGATGTTTTATATGGAAACTCCACTAAAGGTAGGTGGTCCTACCAACTATGACCAAATTCTTGGATGCAAGCACAAAACATGTCCTCTAGAACATGGATAGTCCTCTCTGTCTGGCCATCCGTTTGGGGATGAAACACTGTGCTCACATGAAACTGAGTCCCAAATACCTCCTGTAATCCCTTCTACAATTGGGATGTGAAACGGGCATAATGATATGAGATAATCATTGATGAAAATTCTTGAAGCTAAACTATCTCCTGAACGTAAAGGCGCCACAAGCTCTCTAATGAACTATGCTCATGGATCGACATGAAGGAGGCCAACTTGGTGAGTTAGTCAATGATCACCCCGATGGTATTGTGCCCCCTATACATGCATGGTAAACCCTTGATGAATTACATCGATATAACATACCACTTCCACTAAGGAAACTCTAGTGGTTGGGTTAAGCCCACTGGAACCTGGTGCTTATTCTTCGCTTGTTGGAAAGTGAGGCATCGAGAAATGAAATCTTCCACTACCTTTTTCATCTTTGGCCACCAAAACTAACATTAGAAGTCTTGGAACATCTTTTCCACTTTTGGATGTAGTACCTAAGGGGATGTGTGTAACTCCCTAAAGACCTCCTCCCACAAAATCACTGGCACTACTGTACACCCTCTTAAGAGGAAGACTTGCTCCCCACCTTTTAAATATCCCTCATGGGAATGCTCGGCAGACATCAGAGCACCTAAAGATTCACAGTCGGTGTCTCTGAGCTGTGCCTCCCTGAATTACTATAAGAGTGGAGGGGTGACTATAATTGAATGAAGGTAAGATACTCCATCTTCATACACAAAGGATATTTTCAATGAGACTAACATATCTGATGCCTCACTCATCAACTGCAAGCTGTATCTACTTCTAAGAGCATCTGCAACCACTTTCCCCTTCCCAAGAGTATAAAAAATATCAAATTCATTTTCCTAAAGAAACTCTAGACATCCTCTATCTCTCATGTTCAGATCATTATTAGAGAATATTTACTTGAGACTCTTGTGGACAAAGTAGATAGTAAATCGTTCACCCATCAAGTAGTGTATCCATACATTCAATACGAAGACAACTGCTAGAATCTCAAGATCATGAGTCGTGTTATTCTGCTCAGGCTGTCTCAACTGGAATGAACCATAGGAAATCAGCTCTTTCCCGTACATCAGGACACAACAAGACCGGTCCATGATGTATAACAGAACACCACATACTCAAAAATCTACTCTAGTAATCTCAATATGGGGGGATCATAAATCTCTACCTCATCTCCTGAAATTAATGCCGACACTTCTCTTTCCACAAGAACAGATCCCCTTCCATATAAAGGCCGTGAAGGGTGATTCTACTCTAGAAAATTCATGTAAAAAAATATTATAGTACCCAACCAAACCCATGGATCTCCGCACCTCAGTAGCACTCTTGGGTGGCTCTAAAGAAAGAACTATTTCAATCTTCACCAGATCTAATGCGACTCCGGCCTCTGAATATGACTTGTCCAAAAAAGTGGGCCTCCCAAATATATAGTTGACACTTAGAGAGATTCCCATAAAGATGGTTCTATCAGAGTGTGTCCAGGACCATCCTCAAGTGTATCGCATGATCCTCCTCAAATGTCGAGTACACCAGAATGTCATTAATGAAGACCATGATGAACCTATCTAAGTAAGGTTATAAGATCATGTTCATGAGTCCCATGAACACTTCTAGGATGTTCTTCATGAAAAATTACATCACTAAGTACTTGTAGTGCTTGTAACAACATATGAAGGCTGTGTTCAGTACATCCTCATCCCATACATGAATCTGGTGATACCCAGATCTGAGGTCTATCTTCGATACCCACCTCACTCCCTTAAAATGATAAAAGTGGTTTTCAATCCTCATTAGTAGATACTTATTCTTCAAGTTCACATAGTTAAAGTTCTATAAGTTCACACATAATCTCAATCCCCCTGTCTTCCTTCTTGGAAAGCAAAAATGGGGCCTCCTTGGGTGAAATGTTGGGGCTCACGAAGCTCTTCCTCTGCAAGTACACCAACTGTACCCTCAACTCATGAATCTCTAAAGGATCTATATGATATGTAGGTGTAGATATAATTATTGTCCTAGGGTAAAGATCAATGAATAAATCCACCTCTCTATGTGGAGTTAATCCCTGAACATATTCCGAAATAGATATCCTTGTAAACATCCATCACTATGGGAAAATGAGGACTCATTTCATCCACTACACTGAGGGTCATGCTAGCCAACTAGTGTTTGATCAGCCAAACCCTCCTATGTGTGAGTCTATCCTACAATGTTTGGGTTTCATTTTCATTGAAAAAGTAAAACCTGGTCGCATATTTGCGAACACACTACACTGTATGCATAAAAAAATCAATCTGGGAATGGAGTGTGAATAAAAATTTCATACCAAGGATGACGTCATAAGGCCTAGACACTGCCACCAAGAGATCCCAATTAAAAACTCCCCCCAAGACTAAGGGACACTATTGTTACCAATGTATGATAATATAATCTCATACTGTAGGAGTCTCTATGAATAGATATCGATTAAATGGTTCCACTGGAATAATTGTGTATTGAACAAGGTTCATGGAGAGAAATGAGTGACTGAAACCTGTGTCTATCAAAAAATTATATAAGGTGTAAGAGACACATATAATATCTCTAATCATCAATGGAGCACCAGGTTCATAAGCCTCCATCACCTGAAGCTGGTCTCATCCCTATCCACCAGCTCCATGAGCCCGTGGTGGACCACCTAGGGTGGTGGTGGTTGTACTTTGAACCTCCGCCCACCTCCTGCTACTCATCCAGCTATTGTTCCACATCCGCTACCTAGATGACCTCCAAATTCCTATATTCACCTCTTCCTCAGTAGTCGCTTGAATGTTAGTTGATTGTCCTCACAACGAGTCAGGAAATATCGATCCATGTGTCCCCGAAAAATGCACGTGTTACACATCCTATTTCTTGGCTGACTCGCTCGGCCCTGGGAGCCTTATACTACTGACCCCATGTCCTGGGGTCATCCCCTGAATTGTCTAATCCTTTTGGATCCCTGCTTCAGCTATTGTATAATTGTTTCTAATGATTTGGCTTCTTGATTCCTAGTGGTAGCTCCTACTGCCGGTATCTGATCTAGAAGAAATCTATCTACTAAAAAATCTCACTCTAGTACCCCATCATATGTAGGGATACTAAGGGATATAATGGACACCACTATTTCGAGGTGTAGCCCTTTATTTAAGGTTCATGCCTTGAATAATGGGTCTTGCACCATATCTATAGGGTAGTGAGAAAGATCTGTAAATCTCATCGAGTACTCCATTATTTTCTAACTGCCCTGATGCAGATGCTGGAGCTCTTGTATGTACACTAAGTGTAACATCTTTATAGGGAAATCCTCCTAAAGAGTCACTAAAAATTATTCCATGTGAGGTTTGTGTCTTAATAAATATAGATCACTAAGCTCCACTATCGCCCTACTGATCCATGCAGTAGACTCGCAACTAGGACAACCATATGTTTGAGATGCATCCTCACAAGGTGGAAGACACACGTAATCACCTTCAGCTAATCCTTATCTTCTTGGGGGCATGGCTCACCATTAAACCTGGGAGGTTGCCACCTCTGGTAATCATGCAACAAACTTAGCCTACATGCTTCCTCTATCGGTAGTTCTAGTAGTAACTTCTACTCTTCAAGTGGTGGTATCACTGGTACACCACCTGGGGGGGAAACTCTAGTATAGGTCCCTATACAGATGCCACATCACTAAGAGAACTATCCTCATGATCATCAATCAAAATCCTAGCTGGCTATTTGCATGGAGGCATCTTGAAATAGATATATATGTACCATAGAAAATAGAGAATACCTAGTTTGCTAACACCGACTCAAGAAGGACACGAGGACACACTCAATCCGATATGATGAATGTACCATTTAATTTTACTAAGAAAAAGGTTTTTCATGTACTAATTCAAAAATAAAAATTGAGAGTCCTGGTGTATGGATATGTCAGTCGCCACACTAACACTAGATTCCTTGATCTTAAAACGAAACTAGAAACACTTAACAATGTTGTCCCAAACCAATATCATGGAATTTGTTTAATTAGGTAGGACCAACCAGCTTTGATACCACTCTATCACGACCCGTCCTATAGGGGCTTGTACCATGACAACCCCATTCCCACCTCTGATATGCCAAAGGATACCGAATAGCACTAAGTAGGAATATACCACAAATGGGAGGAATTCTACTAAGTACTTACACACACTCACACATATCTCCAAGCCTGAGAATGAATAAATTTTTAAAAAAACTATGCATACCACTAGTATAACTACAATAGAGTATGACAGTATGAAAACTGGAAAGTAAGTAGGGCTAGAATACAAGACCACCAAAAGTAAAGTCTTCTAAAGTGAATGCACAAGTTCCTAAAACTCGTCCATAGAAAACCCTACCTGAAGGGTAGGTGTAGAAGAATTGTCTTAAGCCGTAGAAGCGCAACTCACCTATTTGATAACTCTAGGAACCACCTGGTCCAGGTCCACCTAGGAATCCTTCAAATTGTTGATTGTCTGCACAAGACACGACATGTGTAGGAAAATCTTGTGCAGGGGCGAGTAAAAAAATACTTAGTAAGGACCCCAAAACCATAATGGAAAATATCACTAAGAAATACATGAAGTATATCACAAAGGAAACACACAAATTACACCCCATAGGAAACACATGAAGTACATCCAATACAGTCAGCTCACATAGGTATAAGTTTAAAGAACAAAGAGAGGGTTTATCCATTGTAGTCCATAGAACTCCCAATTTCAATGTCAACACATAGAGTGTAAGATGTGCACAAAGAATCATTTTCTATGAATGGATCATCAATGTCGGTGCATTGAGATTCGATGGTGCATATAGTGTCAGTGTTGGCACATGGAGCGTTGATTACAGCTCACGGAGAATCAATGTCAGCCCATGGAGCATCAATGGTGCACAAAGTTTCAATGTTAGTGCATAGAGCATTTATTTTAGTGAATAAATAATTTATGGAACATGGAAAATCAGTGTTTCCACTAAAAGCATCGATGTTAATGCATAGAGCATCAATGGGTCTTGCAGCCCCCATCTCATGTAGTTAGCAAGTCACAATCAGCCATATGATTTTCGATCATAGCGCACTTATTCTGGGAGAACCTATAACTCAAGCCACTAGGTCACATGAAAAATTCCACAAAACCAACTTAGAGTATCCCAAAAGGAAAGACTCATCACTAGAGTCCCATATCCGTAGACGAATCATCAAATGGACACACAGTTTGAAAGTTATGGTCATTTTTCTAAAACCGTTCGACCTGAGTCCAGTCTGGGGCCGACCTGACCTAGTCCAGCTGACCCGACTAGGCCCCGACCGAACTAGATAGTCCCTATGGTCATGGGGTCAAGCCCACTGGGCTGCTGGAGTGGCCCAACATACTCAGTTTGGCCTGCTACATGCGGGTAAGTGTGTGCACGCCAGACGTGGCCTGCCCTGGCCATGTCTGTCTGGTCAACGTGGCACTAGATTTTGTTTCATGTTTCCAGCCCACCTTCCCTACACATACCCAGAACTCCACCATGGTTACCTCCCCTAATGAGTCCTTGACCTGTGTCCCTACTTCTTCATGGCCTCTTTCCACGGCCCTCCGGTCGCCACCTATGGCTTCCACTACCATCACAATCTGGTTGCTGCCCATGGCTTCCACCATTGTGGGATCTACACGGTCTGGACACTACCAATTCTATAGTCTCCTTCGAGGAGATCACCACTACATGCCACTAGGTGCATTCCTACACTGCTACTGGCATAGCCCACCAGTGGCCTTGGTTTCATGGGTCACCACCGCTGCTCTAGTGCTCCGTTTATTTAAATAAAGCCACTTCCATGATCCTCGAGTCAAAGCATTCACTACCCTGGGAATTTATACACCTTGATAGCACTCTAAGGGTATACTCACAATCATAGCCTACTAGTAAATTTAACCCTAGTAATGAGGGTAGAATAGTGAGGAACACTAATAAAAAGGATATAATTAACACATAGAACACCGTAAGAATAGATCTTGGCCTTGTTCATGTTAGTCTTGGTCCATTATTGTTAGAAAAATAATGAAAAAACCAACAGAAGAATAATCACCAAGATCTATTCCCTTTAATCCTACAATAATTATCCTTCCTACAAGATGTATCAAACCACAAATCAACCTGTTCATGGGTTGGTCTACGATGTTGTTTGATTTTAAGAAGGGGAAAAGAAATCACGAAGATATTGACACCCCAGCTCATGGTTGGATTAGAATTTCTTGGAGAACGGGGTTCTATGTCGTTATCGATCGTTGATCTTTCAGTGTTTATCATCGTTCATCGAAGAGGATTATATCTCCTTATCTCAGAGTGATTTACAAGGTTTTGGTGATAACCTTGGATTCCTAACAATAGGCATTCATTTAAATAAAACTAACATAGTGCCAATTAAAATATTTTTATTAATTTGTTTAATGATAGTTACATCTAATTTCAAACTTTCACTATTAACCCACGCTAGTTGATATTAGAGGCCACTTAAGATAATATCACTACCCAGAATACAAAAAATCCCTTATATTTAGGATCCAAGCAATCATTTATAAGTTATTCCTATTTAAAGAAGAAGACACATGGACACTTTATTAAAAACTTAAAAAATTTCCCCGTATCAATCCTGACACACATGGCCTTAAAATTTCACATTGTCTTAGCGCTAGGTCTATTAATTTTCCTAATTAATTTATAAAAATAAAAACAAAGAAAATCCGAGTAATTACTTCTCCCATCAATATCTTTCATCAAGACATTTTAAAACTGATGAGTAGGTATAGAACAAAAACCTGTTTAACTAATGATAGACAACTGATTCATCTCATGAGACTATTGACACATAAAGTTACTTTATATAACTAGGACCCACCCATTTCTTCATGTCCAAAAAATTCCTCATATATTAAATTATCTATTTAATCCATAAACAATGATCCATATCATCAATTATCTATATTGAGTAAAGAATACAGATTTATCAATATTTCCATAAATAAACCAATAACATTCGATGTAGAAAAAAAATGTAGGAGTGATATATGGTTTAATAAGTAAACATATCCATGATAAATAATAAAGATAATTAGGGTGAATTTAAATCCCAATGATCATAGGTAAGTGAATATTTCAAGGAAAAGTTAATGAGTACAATAATGAATCAAGAAAGTGAGTGTCAATACTTTCCTTATTCAAAATGATCATAAAACATTCATAGAATGAATAATGATATTTTAAACAATATATACCCATTGGAGAATTAATAAAGGGTTGTTTTCATTGATTATTATAAATATCATGAAAATATATTTAAAATAAGTATTTAGGAAAATATCCATTTAATTTTGAAAACAACTTTTTAAAACTAAATGTTAACAAAAACATTTTGAAAATAATTTTTTTTGAAAATATCCTTTTAAACATATAATGTAAGTTTTAAAACATTTTGTGGTCTTGATTACATAAAATTCCATTCATTTTAAGTACGTTAAAACAAATATTACATTCACATTTTTGATAAAAGGAAAACATGAATTGTTTGGAAAACGACATGTAGATTCCTTTCCAGTTTTTTTGTTAAAATTAAAAAATGGGTAAAAATGTATTTTAAAAATAATTGGTTTATATTAGAACATTTTTGAAAACATTTTTAGAATATAATGTTCTGCAAGAAAATTGATTTATGATCGAAGAGTGAGATAAAGTCATATTTTCTTAAAAACAATTCAATTATTTTATGTATCGAAGAGTGTAAAAATCGTACTATTAAGTAAATATCCTGAATAAATAGATATAATAAAATGATATAGGTTTATTATACAATTATCAAATAATTTCCTTCAATGAAAATTTAAGAATAAATAATCTCTTTTAGAATGAAGTTGTGAAATAAACCCTAACAACGATCTTAACGTTTAAGTGTAAATTAATCAATTAATCGAGTGTGTGTAAAATGTAAATATTTATAAAAAATTGGAAATAAAATACATGATAATAATTATTCATTACACACATAATATTATAATATTAAAGACAATGAAGAAGTAATATAACCCAATGAAAAGAAATTGACTTATAGAATTCTTTACCACCTGGTTACTTTTAAGTCAGTCCCTTTAGATGAAATAGTTAAACATAAAACTTAAAAATATTTAAGTATTAATGGGTAAAGATATTAAATGTAAAATGGGTATTATATACACCATATAAAATAAATTATTTTCATAACATTACAATATGCTTTAATAAAGGGAAATTGAGATGATATCCCTTACCTTGAGTCTAACTCTTCACATAATTTATTTATCTTTTTTAATAGTAAAAATAACTTAATTATTTAATTTCATAATAAAAAATTTCAATTTTATTATTACTTTTATTTAAATTATTTTAATTTTACATATGATTACTTAATCAATTAAGTTTATGTTAGATGATTCAATGATATTTGGATTTTGTGTCAAAATGACGTTGGTTGGTTGACTATGGTAAAATAGGTCATTATTTAAAAATATCACAAATAATAATAATGAAATAATTATCATATTTATACATTAATTTTAATTTTAATAACAATAATTAACTATGACTATGAGAAATGAAGTATGTTACGATCATGGAGATGGTAGGTCGTATATACGCATGAGTAACGTTTCCATTTTTTAATGATCGTTATTGAAATGAGGTAAGTAATATTTAATCTTTAAATAATGATGAAAATATCATAAATAAATTCTTATTTCTTTTAATATTCTTATATACATCATCCATGTGTTGTGGTGATGAAAAGAGAGTCACATCGCTTTGTGAAGGTGGTAATCCGCATGTCCACAAATGAGGTTATGATCATTATGTGAGTGAAAGGTAATAAAAAATGAAATATTATACTTTAATAATTATATATTTGTTATTAATATCATAATTTTTTTATTTATATAACATATATTCATTAAATTTACCGTTATTACCACCCATGAAAAGCATTATTGAAAAATAAATCACATCACTTCATGATGTGGTAGTCTGTTGTACTCACGAGCGACCTTATCGTATCCCCCTAAGGAATAGAAAGTAAAAAAAATTAGATAAGATATTGTTCCTTAATATGAATACTTATGTTATAAATTTCATATATATACTTTAAATTTTTCATAATACCCATCCTTTAGAGGTTTTAACGGAAAAAACGAATGACATCAGTTCGTGAGGCAATAGCAGCTGCACATACGAATGATGATTTCATAACCCATTTGATGGAAGTGGGGATAGTTGTAGATTGTAACACAAACCTAAATATATCTATGTATATGGAATATACTGAGGTTATTATTTTATAAGGTTTTAATAATAATTGAGGGAGGTGGAGGATGTAATAAAATAAAAATTCCCATTAAAGAACGTTACCTCTTCTTCGGGTAACCGCCTTTGTTTTGCACCAAAATCATTCATAGGTTGGTTTTATGCCCAAAATAAGGATTCTAGGATGAGTGTATGTATGGTTTTAATTTATTTTCTCTGGTATTGTACAAAACTAAATGGTATTAAGGTGTTAATATGAGAGAATATGGGGTGGACTTCTATAAGTGAGGTGAGTGACACACTTGTAAATTTTGAAAGGAAAAAAGGTGCACCCACATTTTTCACATGTCAAAATGGTAAAAAATGAATAATTATACATAATTATACATTATAAGGTCACAATATGTCCATATAATATATTTTATACAAGTTACTATGTAATTTTAACTCTTATCTTTTTAGTTTAACCCTCACTAAACCCATTTTTCCTTATCTGTGATATATTTTTTACTATTTATTATGGTAAAACATTAAGTTGAAATTATTAGATAATATAAATTATTTTTATTAAAAATATTTAATCCATTTTATAGATTATATTCCCATATTTGTAAAAATTAAATTTAAAATTAATCCCACAAACATGACAAGAATGCTGGTTTTTAAAAAGAAAATGTTCAAAAGTTTACAAAGTATTTATATTAATATTCAATATGGAAATAATTAAAATGAAATAAATTTTATTAATAGATATATAATTTATGTAATGTTAATTAAAAACCAATTCCCAACATAATTTAACTTTATAAATAATTTAAATGAAAAGGCAGTTTTCAAATAAAATATTGTATTATTCACTATTCATCAAAAACTGAAACATTTTAGAAAAACCAAAAAAAAATAACCTAAGATAATTTTTATGAAATAAAGTTAATTTTATCAAATAATTTTTTTAAAATTATATAAAATTAATAATTAAATTATGTGTGGAAAGTGTGACTAATCCTTTTTTAGAAAAAATTTGGTTTTTAAAAAAATATTTCTTTTTCTTTTAAATGATTTTTATTTTATTTCTAATTAATATATAACAATAAATATTATAATTTAGTTTTTACTATTAACATCGACCAAGTTAATGTTTAGGTTATAATGGTATACTATATTATGGTTCTTTTCAACTCAAGGTTGCATGATCCTTAAGCTATCAAAGAGATTAAATTTAAAGAAATATATTTCATGGGGCTTTTAAGCTTGGTGCTTTGTGTCACATATAATATCAAAAAAATGTTATACTTTTAAAATATCATGGTGTTACGGTAGGTGTAATACCCATAGTGAATCAAGAGAGGCTCTCATTAGATCCTCCCTCATAGAAGATAAGACCATCACCCTACCCTGTACTAGAAGTAATATTCATTTATCCAAAGCCCAACCTAAAATGAAACCATTAAATTCTGACCTATTAGGAATTTTTTTTACTCTCTAGATAAAGCTCCCAACTAGCCTTTACTCATTATACAAATGAGGGAATTATTAATAAGGGTGAACAAAACATTAACCCTTGATCATAATATATTCCTACCTATCAATATTCCAATAAAGTGATGATATTCTATCTGTCTTCTGACATTCACTCTCCCAATTCGAATATCTTCCTACTCCACCCATCTGAAACTAAATTATCTTCCACTGGAGTATATTCCATATCAAAGTTGAATTCCTGTGAGTACTCTACCCAACACTTCTGATGAATTTTCATGTCACATTGGGATAATATATACCATAGAATCTTATGGTCAGTTTATATGACAAATATCTCACAAAAGAGGTGGCCTCAACAACATTTCAATGCATTGAACACAACTACAAAATCTAGGTTCTGGGTAGAATAAATCAACTTATGGGGTCACATTTGATGACACCTATAAGAAATTACCATATCACCCTAAATCATAACATCTACTAAACCCATGTTAGATTCCTTGTATTAAAATGCATACCCTACTCCAGGATTAGGAAGAATTATGATCAGATTAAAATTCAACCTTTTATTCAGATCTAAGAAGACTTATTCTCAATATTATATCCATTCAAACTTAGAAACCTTCTTGGTAAATGTGTTCGTGATGTTTGTAGGTGTGAAAAGTCCATAACAAACATCCTATAATACCCAACCAATCTGAGAAAACTCTAAATCTAAAACACATTGCACGAACATAACCAATACATAAATTCATCAAACATATCTAGATAAACTAATATTTATTCTTTCCAATGAGCACGTACCATAGTGCTATAGGCTCCTTCTTGGCATCCAAAAGACCCAGGATCAAATCCGGGTAGGGGTGAATTTCCAAGTTACTGTAGTAGCACTATAGCAGGGCACTGTAGTAGTAATATAGTAGTGGCGGAACTGTAGTAGTGGCAGCATTGTAGTGGTGGAGAGACTGTAGTAGGTACTGTATCAGTGAGGCTACTATAGTAGTACTGTTCACCAAGGGGGTCCTTTGGGCCAAAAAATGGGCTTTCAAGGCTTGAATTCAGGCCACTTGGTCTTGGACCTTTGGGCTATGTAATGGGTCTCCCTCTACCCAGTCTAAAGAGGTCTTTGATTTAAATAATAAATTGAGGCTTCAGCCCCAACCTTTAAAAAAAATTTCTTCTAGGGAAACAAATTGAAAAAGAAAAGGAAAATCCTATATCAGAAAGTCACACTTCAAGTGATTGGAATAAAGATGATGTTCCCAAAGCGTACTCAATATGACATCCAAGTGTCTAGATTGCAATTATGATTTTGTGAAATATACATGTATTTCATCAATGAACATAATATTTAATGATTCCAAATATTAGTGAAAGGTATTATTATTGAAGGATATGAACACTATTAAGGCATTCATTATCCCAAAAGGCATAATGAGATAATCATATAACCTTCACCTACTTCTATACACTGTCTTCAGTATGTATTAATCTATGACCTGATGCTAACGATAACCCGAATGTAAATCAATTTTATAAAACCAATATAATCCCCTCATTGATAAAGAAACAATTTTTTTGATGGTTAACTTTTATTCCTAATGATCTGATTCAACTTTTTTTATTCTACACCAAGTTGAATACTGTCACCCACCTTTATGGTGAACACTAGAGAACCCCAAGGGGAAGTGCTTGGTATGATGAATCCTTTATCCTTAATATATCCACATGTAAGTTGCATTCTTTCAACTTAGCAAGTTCCATGTGTTGTAGTTGAGTAAGTATAGGTCAGGCACTGAGCAGAAGTTTGATCTCAAACTCAATTCCCCCATGTGGAGGAACCCTGATAAATTGTCAATAATGATATCTCTGTACCGGTCCACCACTAGAGGGAAAGATGAGGGGGTTACAACTTGATCCTATGCAAGTATCATAGAAGCCACCTGTGCTAAAGATACTTCTCTCTGACGTGGGTATGACCCTACTGCTCCAACCTCGATATCCTATTAACTAATAAACACAAATTTTTCCCCCTTAGGTAATGAAAAGGTCACTCGTCTCAGATAACAATCAATGTGTGCATAGAAACTAGTCAACCATTATCTGTGAAGGATTATGTCGAAACCTACAATCTCAAGAATTGTGATGCACAAACATGATCAAAGATACAAACCACCATCATGAAGTATATATAAATATAAATATAATCCACTTTCTTTCCTAGGGGTGTATTTATAGTTAGAAACTTAGAAGAGAATTTAAACAAAAAATCCAACCCCATAACTATATGATCTAATATTAAAAAATGGGATGATCCTATATCAAAAAAATGATACATTGAGTAAAATAAATTAGTATCAAAACTTTCACTACATTAGGTACCTCCCTACTATCTTCTAGAGACTAATAAACTACATAAGACCTTCCATCTACCACTCTATCAAGCCCCAGAGGCTCACGTGTCACCTATTTTACAGTCACACCCCAACCATTAAAATTATTTTATTTTATTATTTTTTGGATTCTATTAGCCTCTTAGAGGTTCTATTTGACATATGTTTTAACATTATTGACATTTGATGATGTTGGTGGGTTTCATACTGGTGCACAGATACCACACGGTTGGCAGTAACTGTGCGGTCAGCCTGGGTTCTCGTGTGGTTGGCCAATGCTTAAAATGAATAACTTTTATGAAAATAAAATGAAGTCAATGTTTAAAAAATAATAATAATAACATTATTGTGGTAGATAATAATAATGTTATTGTTTTTAAATGTGTTATTAATATTTTTATTATTAATTTTATTATTATTATTTAAAAAAATTAAGTGAATATTATTAACAATATGAAGATTATTATTATTATTAATAAATTTATTAATATTGTTATGTTGATTATTATTATTATTATTAAGAAAAACATTAAGAATAAAATTATTATTATTAAGATCATCTTTATAATAAAATTATTATTATGGTTTATTACAATCATTTTTAGTAGTAATATAATTATTTTTATTATAACTTTTTTCTTTATTATTATGGAAACCATAATTAGGGTCCAACTTCTCCCCCTACCCCCATTCACGCTACCCTTCCCCTTTGGCAGCTCATCTTGCATAGCATTGTCCCCCTACTTCCCCTGTGTGTGCGCAACCACCCCCAGCCCAGACCTCTCACTCACGGATGCTTCGACTGAACTCCCCTCCATATGTATCTCCCCCAACCTGTAGTGACTCTCCAACTCCTATCTTAAATTACCGATAGCACCCCTACCTCTAATTCCATCCAGCATCTCGGTCAGACCTCCTCCTTGCACTACCCCATTGCACTTCCACTCTCCATGACAACGTTGGTATTACTCTCCTATATTGATGCCTCCGGTGCGATCCTACCTTTTCCAGTGCCTCTCTCTCTAGCAGTGACCACCTTGTCCGCCTCCTCTCTGGAATGTAGATTTACCACATATGGTGTGTTTTCCCTTTAAATTTTTGTTTTTCTTTAATTTGAAAGAACCCAAGGGTTTTGGGTATTGCAATTTTGATTTTTCTCAATGTCTAGGGTGAGAAGATTGATCTGTGGGGTATGTTCTTCCTTCCAATAAAGTGTTATCCTATTCTCATGTGTTTGAGGTAGGTGAATCCACATTTTCCATTCTCATTAAATCCATATGATTCTTGAGTGTTTTTAATTAATTTATTCATACATGATTCTCGCCTTTATAACACACTTGTTTAACTTATTGAGGCATTTTCATATAACTTTAATTTGTTAAAAATAGTATTTAAAGCAATTTTTTATCTATGCCTATTTGTGTGCACACCAAATGATACTTGAGTATTTTTAATAAATTTATAAACATTATTTTCACCCCTATGGAACCCTTTAACAACCTATTTTGATGTTTTGATATTAGTTGAATTTTTAAAAAACTGGTCCACAGTGTGGTTTTTCAATTTTGCTTTTGTGTTATGCACTTGGTGAAAAAATTCAATGTGATATTATAAAGTAAATTCTCATGATTTTGGAGATTATTCCCATAGTTTCTTTTTATTAAAAGAGTGAAAACACGATTTGGAATTTACATGCAAACATGGTGTTTTTTTGGCATGTCGTGAAACTTGTTTTGGAAAGATTCCCTTGTTTCAGAAATGTTGCTTGTGATTTGATAATTAGGTGTAGTTGTAGGGTTTGGTCAAAAGTAAATGGTGAATTTATAGAAATAGTTTTGGGTGATTTCATGGTTGTTCTTTGTATGACATTGTATATTTCCACATCCATGGTGTACCAAGTGCATGCATGGGTGTGCCCACAAATGAAAATGGCACTTAAAATAATATTTTTCTTCAAATAATCGATTCTGAAATGGTTCTTTGATTATTAGACAATATCATTTTATTTATACGATTTTAGAAATGATGGTTTTAAAATTTAATTTTTATAATTATGTTCACTTGGTATTTTGTAGAATATGTTTGGTTTTTAAGTGATAGGGTATCCCATTTGGAATCATTAGTTAACTTGTGAACTTCTATCTTGGTTTTGGAACTAGTTTTGAGGATGAAAGGGCCCGTTGGTAATTTTTAGTGTATTTTTCATTTTTATCTTAGTTTTGAAATAAAGATGGCATTGGATTCTTGAATGGTCCGCTGGTTTTTAAATAGTGTTGGTTTCCTTGTGTAATTTCAAAAAATGTGGGTTTTAACAAAATCTATGAAAATGTATTGGAAGTTGGAATTTAAAGCTCTGTTTAGAAATTTATATATTTCTAAAGACTAGTTTGAATGTTTATATGATGTGATGGCCCAATTGTCACTTTTAGTAATGTTATGTACATATATATATATATATAGGGAACCCCTATCTAGGATTTCTCTTTCTTGGGTTATCGTATATGTTATGCCAGTTTTTGGGGTAGGCAAGTGTAGTGGCAATAGGTAAGGTGGGTCAAGCGTGCTCCGGCCTCCCACTTACACGTTATATTTATATCTACAATGTGTTCTTGGGAATCTTTTATATGATTGAGTGCAGGTTTCTTACTAACCTCGATAAGATGTGTTTGTACACTCCTAGAGTTGTAGACATGCTTGGAGGGGTGTCCCACTGGTGAGGCTAGGTTAGAGAATCCAATTGGTTATTGACATAGGGTCTTCACCATAAGCCGATGGGTGATTCCAAATCAATTACATACATAGGGCTTGTTGGGATGTTTTGGATCACCCATGGTTACTATTTTTATTTCTTCTTTTTTAATTTCCCTTTCCCTTGGTTTCAACATGCATTTTTTTCTTATCCATTTATTTATTTTTAGCACAAACCTATATTTTTTGGACTATGTATTTTAATTAGATTTTTCTATCAAAAGGATAATCAGTTTTGAAAATAAAATGTGGCATGTGTTCTTTTTTTTTAAATGGGAAAGACTACATATTCTAAGTAAAATTCAAGAACATAATTTTATAATTGTATTTTAAAACTATAATTTATGGAATGATTTCTGGAAAGGAAGCACTTAAATTTTTTGGTGATTGTCTAATGATTATTTATGTGCTCACCCCTACTTTATATTTTCATTTTCGGGTCCTAGTTTTAGATTTATCTTGTAGTGACTGTGGTTCAATGTCAGGTGGTAACCTATGAGGTCACTTGGAGGTACGTTTTCTTGTGCAATCTTTTCTTATTTCTATTTTTATAGACTATCTATGTTGTTCAATTTTATTTATTTATTTATTTAATTTAATTTATGGGCCAAATCATTCCCACTCATTTAGTTTTGATGCCCTGTATTAGTTGGCATCCCATCGGGATTGGGAACGCCCTTCGGGCCATGTCGTGGGACAGCTCAGGTGACCAGTTGAGGGTTGACCTGGGTTATTTTAGGAAAAAATTATTTCAGAATAGGTCCTTGATATTTGGGATTTCTGGTAGATGGATATTATAAATTTCAGAACACAGGAGGAAGGTGCATGAAGAGTGTTGAGAACTCTTACCCTCACTATTCCTTGAGTTACTAGGGGTAGTCTTGGATTTGAGTCTTATGGTTTTGTTTTTGATTAATGGGTGACAATAGAGGTGAGTTGATGTCATGTTGTTATTTCACATGGAGTAGTGACCCATGTGATATCCAAGTGCCCAATCCAAGTTCCTCTGAGTGTTATTTCCTACTTAGGGCATGAATCACTACCATGTCACCGAGTGGGGCATAGATACTAGTTCCTCACTCTGACAGTTTTGTGAAGGTTTGGTTTTGATTGATTCTAGTTGGTGTGATTGTCTTCTGAACATGGAGGTGGTTTTGAAATTTAAATATTTTTTTCTAAATGGTATTAAAATTAGTAAAATGGGATTTGTTATTTGGAAAGTGACCGTGAAATGAGGAGGTTTTGGAAAATTTTAAATGGAAATGGGGTTTTAAAATATTTATTTTGGTTTTACTTGTATGTGTTTGTCTTAGAATCCTATTGTTTTAGCTTGAAATATTATTTCCAATTTTATTTCGTAATGATATTGCATTTGATTTTATGTTTCTTATGTTGTTCATAAAATTCCACCTAGAATGGTCTCTAAAGTTTCCCATGAGAAATGCCCAGTTTTTGGTTCTTCTTAGACATTGCCTATTCTTCATAGTGATAAAGGTCCATTAGAGGTAGATAAATGGATTGAAGAGGTCGGGCATGTCTTTTGGGTATTGGGAACTCCCAAATATTTCAGATCGCATTCCATTTTGGGTATGTTTGAAGGTCCATCATTTGATGAATGTGAGTTGTTCTTCCCATCATCATCATAAGTCTGGATGATGTGGGATGTTTTTAATTCTATCATCATCTGATAGTTCATACATAAAGAGGTGAAGATGAAGAAAATGGAAGAGCTCGTGCATATTCAACAAAGCCAGTGGTCAATAAATTCCTACACTTACCACTTTAAGGAACTGATTTCCCTTTCTTTGGAGATAGCATTATAGGATTTGATGAAGACTTATCCATTTATCAGGGGTATTTGTATGGTGATCAGGAAGAAAGTCTTCTATTCTAAGGACCATTGTTTTTATGGCTAGTAAATAAAGCATTTCTAGTTGAGTTAGTCCCTCGAGTGTAGGAAGTTGGCAGTCCCACATCTCTTGCTTCTCATGAAGGTTCCCAATCTAGAAAGGAGTAAATTCTGGAGGAACCTGTTCCTAAGGAGTAATCTTCATTGGTTCTGGATTTCAGTTAATCAGACCAAACGGTTGTGGTACAACAGTGTGGCCAGTTTGGGAACTCGAAGACATCATGTCTCATCCCTCTGAATATGTGTCATCATTGCGGCTATCTAGGTCATCTATATAAGGTTTTCAGAAATCATCACATAAAGAAGACATTATTATTAGAGGATACTTGTGCCTGACTATGATGTCGGAGATGATTCAGCCATTGGATCCCCAACCACAAGTTTCAGGATGAAGCTCACACACAATCAGGAGTTACTAGGGGTGTGAATCCTCAGTCTAGGTTTTTTGTTCCATGTTGGGATTGGAACATTTAAATTCTTTTCATTCTTGTTTTTTTCTGTTTAAGTTGTGTTGTTCTTGTAAGCTCACCATTTCATTGTGAAGTTATGATGGACATATTCAATTGTAATTCAATAAGACCTATTATCTGAATGTGGGGTTTTGAATCCTTCATTTTCCTTGAGTGTTTTTAACCATAGTGTGGATATACATTGGCTTAGATGTGATCGTATGAATATGTAAGTTCCTCTAGAAAAATCAATTTTTTTAATTGTGATCGGGTTAAATGTTTAGGTTATGTTCTTCCCATGGGTTTTCCCCTAGTGTTAGGGGTATTTTCTTAGGTCGAGAATTCCATGTTTCATCGAAGGTGTTTTATCACTTCTTCTATAGAAGTTGTTTGGGATCAGTTGGTAGTTTCTACATTGGAACCCCTCTCTGAGGTGGTGTGTTTGGGTTTTAATTTCCATGCTTGTAAAACCCTTATACTGGGGAGAAATCTATCACATTATCCCCTTGTTTTGGTTTGTGGTTTCATCTCGATCGATCTGTTATGACTTGAGGAATAAATATTCACCCCATATTTCATTATTCCTTTTGGTTTTGTTCGGGCATGGACTCAATTCCTAACTAACTTCTGGCATGGTGAGTTTCTGGGGGCAGAAAGTTTTGTGGTGGAGAGAATCTTCACTCCCTGACCTTTAAAATTATTTTAGTTCATTTTTTCTTAGCTTCAGTTAGCCTTAGTAAGGTTTGGGTTGTGTTTTGGTATAATAGTTTGGATTTTTGATGATGTTGGTGGGTTTTAGTGCAGTGCACGGGCACCACATGGTTGGCGGTAACCATGTGGTCAGCCCTGGTGCCTTTGCGGTTTCCTAATGCTAAAAAAAATAAATTTTATTAAAATAAAATTAATTTAATGTTTAAAACATAATAATAATAACTTTATTATGGTAGATAATAATAATGTTATTGTTATTAATAGTGTTATTAATATTTTCATTATTAAATTATTATTAATGTTATTATTATTATTTTTCAAAAATTAAGTGAATATTATTAACATTATGATTATGGTTATGATGATTATTATTAAGAATATTATTAATATTTTTTTGATTAATAATAGTATTATTAATATTATCATTAAGAATAAAATTATTATTATTAAGATTATCTTTATAATTAATTTATTATTATGACTGATTATTATCATTTTTTGTAGTAATATCATTATTATTATTATAAATTATTATTATTATTATGGGAACCCTAATTAGGGTCAAACTCCACCCCCTACACCCATTTGGCCACTCATCCTGCAGTGCACCGCCCCCACACTACTTCCCCTATGCGTGCATGAACACCCCCCCAACTTGGACCTCTCCCTTATCAGCGATCCGGTTGGCCTCCCCTCTGGCCGAATCTTCCTCCACCTGTGGTGACCCCCTACTATGAACTTCCATTCCCGGTAGCACCCATACCTGCACCACCCTCCAGCTTCCCGGATAGACCTCCTCCTTGAGCCTCCCCATAACACCACCTCTCCCCTCCCATCACCATTCTTCTTCTCCTTTTGCGCGACCCACCCTGTCAGGCGCCTCCCCCGCTAGTAGTGACCGCACTTTCCACCTCCTCTCCCACACATGGATTTCTCCTCTCTGGTGTGTTTCCCCTTTGTATTTTTCTTTTTCTTCAATTTGTCCAGACCCTAGGATTTTGGGTATAGAGATTTTGTTTTTCCTCATTGTTTAGGGTGTGCAAATTGGTCTCCAGAGTATGTTCTTCCTTCCACCAAAGAGTCTTCACAGTCACACATGTTTGTGGTAGGAGAATATGAATTTTCCATTCTGATTAAATCCATATAATTCTTGAGTGATTTTAGTTATTTTTTATACTTCATTCACACCATTATAACACACTTGGTTAACTTATTTTGGTGTTTTCAAACTAATTTAATTTGTAAAAACTAGTATTTGGAGAAATTTTTTGCCTATGCTTTTGTGTGTGCAAACCAAATTATACTTGAGTATTTTTAATAAATTTATAACCATGATTTGTGCTCATATGGTACCCTTGAATAGCCTATTGTGATGTCTTAATATTGGAAAAATTTGTTAAAAAATTGGTCTGGTTGTGGTTTTTCAATTATGCCTATGTTTTATGCACTTGGTGAAATAAATTTGATGTGATATTTTAAAGTAAAGTCGCATGATTTTGTGGATGTTTCCCATAATTTTGTTTTATTAAAATGGTGAAAATGTGATTTAGAATTTATATGTTGACATGGTGATTTTAATGGTGTGGATTGATATTAGTTTTGGGTAGCTTCCCTTATTTAAGAAATATTTTTTTCAGTTTGATAATTAGGTAGAGTTGTTGGGTTTGGTCAAAATTAAATGGTGATTTTTGGAAACAGTTTTTGGTACTTTCATGGTTGTTCTAGGTATTCCATTGGATGATGGAACATCAATGGTGCACCAAGTGCATTCATGGGTGTGCCCTCAAATGAAAATGACACTTAAAACAATATTTTTCCTCAAATCTTGGTTTCTAAAATGGTTCTTTGTTTATTATAAAATATCATTTTCTTTATGAAATTTCGAAAATGGTGGTTTTAAAATGTCATGTTTGGAATTATGTTTTGAAGGTATTTTGTAGAAGATGTTTTGTTTTTAAGTGATTGTGAAGCCCGTTTGGCATCATTCGTTAACCTATGAACTTCTATCTTGGTTTTGAAATTGGTTTTGAGGATGCACGGGCCTATTTGGATTTTTGACTGTATTGTGTGTATTTTTCATAGTTTTGAAATAAATATGTTTTTGTTTTATTTAATGTTATTCTGGTTTTAAATGGTTTTGGTTCCCTTGTTTAATTTGAAAAAAGTGGGTATTAATGAAATCTATGAAAATATATTGGAACTTCGAATTTAAGGGCCCGTTTAGAAATTTGTATATTTCTAAAGACTCATTTGAATGTTAATATTACATGAAAACTTGGTTGGAACTTTTATTGATGTGATGTACATATGTATGTATATATATAGGGAACCCATTTCTTGGATTTCCTTTTATAGGGTTATCATATAGGTGATTCCTATATCTATGGTAGAGAAGTGTAGTTGATGCAGGTAAGGTGAGTCACACATGCGTGGGAAACCCACAAACATAGTATATTAATACCTAACATGAGTTCCTGGGCATCTTTTAGATGGTTGATTGACGTTTTCTTGATATCCATGATTAGATGGGTTTGTACCCTCCTTGAGTTTTAGATAGGCTAAGAGTGTTGTGACACTGGCGAGGCTAGGTTTGATCAGCGAGTTGGTTATTGACATAGTGTATTCACCATACACCAATAGGTGGTTCTGAACCAAGTACGTTTAGGGGTATTCAAGGGATGTTTAGGATCACCCATGGTTACTATTTTTATTTCTACTTGTTTACTGTCCATTTCCCTTGGTTTCAATATGCACTATTTTCTTATCTATTTATTTATTTTCAGCACAACCCTATATTTTTTTGATTAGGTATTTGGATTAGTTTTTGATATAAAAAAAATAGATTTTGAAAATAAAATTTGCTGTGTTTTATTTTTAAAAAATGTGAAATACTATGTTTGATATGGAAAATGAGAGAAACATATTTTTATAATTGTATTTTGAAACTAGCATTTATGGAATGTTTTTGGGAAAAAAAGAACCTAGATTCTTTGGTGATTGACTACTGAGAATTTTGGTGCACACCCCTACTTTATCTTTTCAATTTCAGGTCCCAGATTTGGATCGATCTTGTAGTGAGCATGGTTATGTGTCAGGTGGTAACCCACGAGGTCACTTGGAGGTATGTTTGGGGGCACAACCTTGTCTTATTTCCTCTATTAGTGATTATTTGTGTTGTTCGTTTTTATTTATTTATTGTATTTAATTTATGGGCCAAATAATTCCCACCAGTTTTGTTTTGATGCCCAATGATAGTTTCCAGCCCATGGGGATCAGGAATGCCCTTTGGGTCATGCTGCGGGCTGGCTCGGGTGACTGGTTTAGGGTCAACCCAGGTTGGTTCATGACATTTACTAACCCTTTATGGGTTTTTAACTACTACTATCCTCATGAAATTATTTAGTGTATCCTCAATTCTCTATCATAGAACCAATTTAGATGTCCCATTATACCACACCAGTGACAAGTCTTGATGTAATATGCATAATCCTTGAGAAATTTTCCTTTCCACCTATTGTAGTAGCACCTAAAAGTTTCATACCCCCTAAAGGAGTTTATGAACCTCTAATATACTATGATTATTGACCATACCTATGGAATCTATCATCTTACTTTATATTCTTATTCTCTAAATAGGAAACTAGGACTAGACTAGAGAAAGTAACTGTAGAGCCCCTAATAGTTTGAAAATGGCATGTAGCTCTGAATTCTTCGATACCCTTATAGTTCATCAGTGCATTATGAGTAAATACAATATAGTTGATAAAATAAAAGTTCATGATGTATCATTTAATATTTGAGAAAATAACAATCTCGAACTTTCTAGCCTTATGTGCCTCATTCCCTAACAGAAGAAGAGAAAAGTGAATCAGCTTTGTGAAGAATTATGAGTAGGAAGACACTATTATAATCTCCTAATAGAGATCTATAAAATCCATATCCTGATATATCTTCAATGTATCAGGGAAGAACTCCTAAAATAAGATATCCTTGAAGATTGGTTAGGTCATCCCTTCCCGTCTACTAGCATCTATCATGAAATCCTAGCATCTTCCAACTGCACCTTGAAGCATTAAGGTTACAAGATTAAACTTCTAATATATGGGATCTATACCAGGTCATAAAATCATCTTAAGTATTCATATATAATCCTCCACATCCTAAGGGAATCTAGTTCATTGGAAGGATATGGGGTGCTGGAGTTGGAAGTATGAGTGTAATAGACCATCATTGGCCCACCCCTATGGAATCCTATATCTCGAACTAAAGCCAATAAAAATATATCCAGATGGACTAATTCTATAGCTTGATCGACTAGAGATACTGAACGAGCATGAACGGTTATATCCTCAATCACGTGAGGGGGTGAAAATGGATGCATAAGATGTATACAATGTGGTATTTCTTGAAATTTTTGAACAAACCTTAGTGAAATCCAACAACAAAAACTTGGAAACCAAAAACCACACATGAACACTCAAGGGTTCACAACAAGGTTAAACTCAATAGGATACCAATAAGAAAAAGGTATAACCCTGTATGCACCACCCATAACCCAAACAATGCCTCTAGTACCTGCATATTTATCATGACCGAATATATACACTCAAGCATAGAATACAATAATCTCAAATAAAGAGTTAATGAAACAATGAATCAATGCACATATCATAATTTCAATAGGAATTTAATTATTTGGGCTTTATAAAATGCAAGAAAAATTTATATTGAGCATGATCTTATCTTCCTAGCATAATGCATGGATGCACACTAAAACCAATAAACTATTACACTCATGTGAATTACCCAAGGTGAATCTAATCAATGGTAATATAAAAAAACATAAATTCCCACTTTCCTAGTAACTTGGAGTTCTACTATACATTGCAGGCTAGGAACTAACATAGTTCCCCTACCCAATTCATAACAATCATAACATCTATATACCCTATCCCAAATCAAGGGAATGAGATGAAATAAGTTAGTGAACCAGGTTCTCTAATACCATTTTTAACACCCTGAACTGAACCACCAAGTCCAACCTAGGTCAGCCACATGTAATCATGCGTACATCTCCATATATAGGAAGTTTCCAACTAGCGGCATGGGCCTATGAAACATTATGGGGAGACTATACCCTTAATACCAGGTAAAAAACAAAGTACAATAAAGGAAATGATAGAAATAACAAAAATATAACAAAAAGATAAATAACCATCAAAGTAACAACATAAATAATTAATCTATCCCATAAAGAAACAATATGGCATATTTGAAACATAAACCAAAAGCAATGATAAGATCTATGTATGAGGTAATACTTGTAAATAAATGCACCAACAGAAATCTGACCCGAACAACATATAGGAACATCAATTTCCTCTAACTAAACTTCTCAACCATCTACCATATGTCCCTTGACCTTATCTGGATCCCTAGTCATGAAATCCACAAGAACACCAAAATATATGAGTATAGTGTGAGTAAAAGACTCTGTAGGACACCACCAATGACCATTAACACAAGTTCATAATGTATAAATTCAAATTCCTTGAAAATGGCCACAATATATAAAAAAATATATCACCAAATAAAATAAAATATTTTGGATCCTCAGAGACTAACTCTATATGATTCGGATCCATGGTGGAAGGAACATAAATAATCCCCCTAAAACATACCCCTCAATGGGATATCCAAAAAATACTTTTGACACACCCTTCCAATTTGGATAATCCATGAACATGTCAACCAATGTCGGACACATACCTCTAGGGGATAGTCCAATTAGCTAAACCTGCATGCTCAACTGTAGAAGATTGTAGAGCATCAAAAAAATTCAATACAAAATAAAAATGATTGATAAAGAATCACATCCAATCAAGAATGTATCCTAACCATCTCAATCTATATGCAAGAAAATCAAGTATAGTTCAAAAAAATTTGATCATGCATCAACATAGGCATCATAGCACTATACACAACCACCAAAAATCATTCTAAGAACCCAAACAAAACATTCAATAATGTGAAGGGATTACTGCAACAAGGTTTTTTATGAAGAGATCCAAGGTTCATCAAGGAATCATTAGATGGAACACATACATGTACTAATCAATATAAACAACTTTTTGAGTATTCCTAGAACTAATCCCAATTATTTTATTTACAAAATAAATAAAAAAACCACATGAGATAACAATTTATTTCTCCTAAATGTTTTATAAATTATCATTTTAATCCTTAGAATTTTCTTAACACTTTATTTATTAAATAATGATTATAATTTTACATGTGATAATATTCTATCTCTCTATAATAATCTCATATCAGAATGATAATTATTATTGATCATTAGTCTATAATTCATGGTTATTTATCATTAAATAAATCATTATATTTTTTCTAGAAAGTAACAAAAAGATAAACTTCACAAATCACATAATAAAAAGGTGAAGAAGAATAAATATTTCCTACCAGAAATTATCTTTTTAACATTGTAACATAAAAGTTGATAGGAAAAGGAGGGTTATACTATGCATGGAAACCAGATAAAGAACTTTTATTGATTGAATAAGACGTTTAAGATATTGGGTTTAGGAATTATGGACTACCCAAAGATAATAAGGGATAAAAAATGAACCAGGATTTATATATTTTTAAGAAGTCACCCATATACTGGTTCGAATTAATAAAAACCTCAAATTAAATTATCCATTATTTTTTATTTCACTCAATTTATGAATTTCAAACATTTAAAAATCTTCATTAATATGAGTTTCAAAATTTAAAATAGTTAAAAGAAACAATTAACATGATTTTATGATTTTGAAATCATCAAAAGGGTTACAAGATTTAGTTGGGAATAAGAAAATAAAAAAAAGTGTTTTAATTATTATTTTTTTAAAGTGAGTGTTGCATATGGGTAAATTGTATTCTCCATAACACACCATTTGAATCTAGTTTTTTACCATTAAATACCTTAGGTTACCCTTGTGTGACCCATTGAAAACCAATCACACCTTTACACCTCAAGATAATCTACTAGATAACCCATAAGTAGCTCAATTTTACAATTATGGAACCTTTAGAAACTATATTTACCATTATAAGACAAAGGTTAATCACTCTTGAACCTCACACAACCCATATAAAAATATATCTATCCATACATAGACTTTGAAAGCAACTAGTTACCTTTACATAGATCCAGAGGTACCCTTATACATCCTTTAGAAATTACACCTTACCTTTACACAAATAATTGAAAATCCTCATACCTTTACAAAGCCTTTATAAATCAAGAGTTACCCTTACATAAAGAATAGTTCCTACATAAACGTAAATATTGAATTGATAAATTTTTGTTTCTTACCCAAAATACTTAAGAATTAAAATAAAAAAGGGTTTATAAAAACAAGGATGGTACAATATCTATATATAATAACTTTAGAGATTATTCCCTTCAATCTAATAGATATACTAAATCCTAAAAGTCATTGTTCCATAACCATATATCATATCATAAATGATAATTTGTGAAATCATATAAAAACACTTTTAAAAAGATATCATCAATTTCACCTAGTTTCACATCATATGAAGCACCTTATAAAAATCCATATAAAACAATTCTAGATAAGATTTATAAGGAAAACCCAATACCAGTTTAGTTAATCAAAAAATGTGACCCCACATGCCATTACAGAATTGGAAAAAAATATGAATAATTGGATCTATAAATATAATAAAAAATAAGCCTCCAAAAATGTTTCAGTGATACTTAATCTAGAAAAGGATCTGTTGTGATCTCCATAAAACAAATGTATCTCTATAACTATGTCTACTCTCTACATCTCATAATAGAATGGATTCTTATCCAATAATTTTGACTATTAAATCAATTTAACATGGGAAATAGTTTATTTAAATTCCATATATCCAACTCATATGTTTTTGACTCTCTAAGTATATAAGAACCCGATTGATGAATAAATCACATGACATTCATCTTTATAGATGAGAAAATCACATGAACCTCATTTGAATAGATATGAACATCATATAAATTATCTATTAAAGGCCACACACTTCCCTGTTTATCTCAATTGAGGTCACATATTCCATAATTATCATACAGGAGGAAAAATTCCATCTTGGTTGATCCAAAACTGATGACATGATAAAAAACATACCCAACCACCATATGATTAGCTAATCCCCAATGAATTGTGTAAGAAAGGTATAAATGTAAGCAGCTTCCCATGATATGCATCTCACCAACAAAAAGTAATGGGGATAAAATATGATATATAAACCCTTATTATATAGGAGATATAGTGTATGACAGTCCATGTGATATACCCAGTGGTTTATCCAACACACACAAATAAAATTTACCATTATTTTGTGCTCATGAGCATTATTTTTATCTTTATATGAGAATCATAATAATGTTAAAATTTAAATTTTATCACAACCTATAAAAATTCATTAAATCATTAGTTATATATAAAATCAAAATCATACTATTTATCATTACATTTCATGAATTATATATAAATATATACATTTATACAAACAATGTGAAATAATGATAAAATTGATATTTCCTTTCATATAATACATTTTATATTCCTAAAAATATTTTAAAAATACATAATAAAACCTAACATAAACACTGGTCTATCATATCATATATGATAAACTATCAGACTAAACTTATGTTTATTGTATATTCTTGGGAAATTTAATCTTATTACATGTATTTGTAATTTCTATCAAATATATATGTGAACATCTGCTAAAATCCTCCCACGTAAATCTTTAGTGAGTAACTTATTTGAGTAAAACTAGTTGGAATATTTGTGAGATTTAAGAATCATATTCTTAATGTTCAAATCCTTGAATATATTAACACTTATTAAATTCACAAAATCAAATATTATGATGTGGAATTATAGTTTTCAACATAGTAATCTTTCTTTAATTAACACCATCATATTTATAATCCTATTCCATAAAAAAATTTCTATAAAAATATAACTATTTAAATTATTATTTACCAGAACATCCTAAACTCATTTAGAAAAAAGTGACATTCACTTTAATTGGAATAAGTATTTATGAAATTTTAATATTTACCTTTTACAGTAAATATATGAAACTATTTAAATTTTTCCTTATCGTTACAGATCCTAAAATATTTATGATATCAAGTTAGAATCACTTGAAATTGTTACTTGTATAATATTTATTCTGTTAGTTTTGAACATCTATTAGTTCAAAAAAAAATCCTACTAGCCTCTCAGACACTATATTCTATTCAGAATACCAACTTAAGATACACAAAATTATTTGTGTTAGTAAATAACACTTATTTAAATTTAGTAAGAATAATTAACAAATAAATCATTATTGTTAACATATAAAATATGGTATTCTATGTGTATATAGAATTTTCATTTCAAAAGAATACTTTATAAAATTATACCACTGATTGGTTCCAATAACACCATCCATTATATTTTAACAAACATGATAAATTTATTATCTTGGTTTTTTTAATACTAGTATCCTTTTAAAAAATATGTTATATATTCTTATGAATAATAAACCATTTGTATAAAATTAATAGGGATAAAATATGATAAAGAATGATAATAAAGTAAAATTTCTAGTGATGGGAGTTACATTGAATAAAGAAAGCATGTCTTTGTAAAGAACATATTTTGTGGAAAAAATAGTCTTTGTGCGTAAATGTTTACTTTTTAATGTAATGGATTTCCTAAATATCTAAAACTGTAAACCTAAAATGGTTTTTGGGATGTGTAAAATGAAATATACGACATAAATAATATAATTTATTTAATAGTTATGATTGAGTTGTTACATTACTTATTAACTTTACTTATGTTAAAATATTAGTAGTTTATTACATTTGAATTCTCCTTCCTAAGGATTAGTCTTCAAATAATATTGACATTGATGAATATACTAACTACAAAAAAATATTTTATCAAATGAGTATAATGGTTTATTACCATTTAATAAGTAATTTTATTAAAATAGAACCCATTAAAATGACGACCCATTTAGAATATATTATATCCATTACTTGGACAAGATTCACATTTCACCACAACATACACCAATTTGGGAATGTAAATAATCCATGACTATATCTAGTATAAAAAACATGTCAGTAATATCATATATGAGTCTTGGATAGTTATATGGACAACCCCTTTTCAAATCCATTATATAGATAAACCCAACTCTATTACTTTAGAATACTAACCATTAGGGATTCCAAAATAAGTGTAACCCAACAAAAATTCCAAGAACAAGGAACATAACCATTAGGGTCACCACATTACTTTATGACCTTATACAAGATAATATAGGGGAACCCATCTTTAACACCTATTTTAATGATCTAGTTCTTGAAAAGTGCCATTTTGGATGGAATCTAATAGTTAACATTTTAAGGGGATTTAATATTACCATATTATACCATGTTATTATCCTTATTTATGCATTATTCCAACAATTTAGTTTTGTAACTTTATTTCATCCCAAAAATTACTATATTGTTACAATATTAATATACAACTCTTTACAAATACCACAGTTTGTGTTACTCACTCAAAAATAAAAATTAAACATATCGACATGTATCCAAATTTATATAGATCATATGATACATTAAATATTCATGTAAATGATTATAATTATTTGATATTAAAAATACTTACATGATTAAGACCAGGTCCATAAATATCTAACACCTACATTTCTACAACTAGGAATAATCTTCTAGGATGGTGGGAAGTTCGGTCCAATGTACCTCTACCCGAGGATACATTACTCAAGAGTGAATCCAATTCATCATAACTCTAAAACCTAATATATATTTGAGATATGTTCCAATTTTTTATGATGATAACATTAAAAAAAATTATGGTCAATGTAGATGAAAACTAAATCTTATGTTGACACATGTAGTATGTAATATAGGGCTATGTAATTTATAAGAATTAGTTTAACACCTAAAAATAAATAATATATATATAATTTAAACATAGAATAATAATTTATAAACAATTGAAAAAACACAATCATAAATAGTTTATCATTTTATCTATATATATTATGGTTTCTCCATAATTTTATGAATATAAACACATTATATTCACTCATAAAATTAATTTTTCATACAATTAATTATATGGAATTTTACTTCAAATATATCATATTTTTCAATGAAATATAAACATTTTTTATTCTAATATTTTCTATGTAAACTATTTAAAAAATCTCTATATTATATAATTAGTATTTTGTTAATCCTTTTATTAAATAAATAATTTAAACTTATTTTATTTGGTTTAAAAAAATAATACACTAATTTGAATAGTTTTACATATCATATTATAAGATCGATTATTATTTCACCTTTTTCTATCTCTATGTTTTTTTGTTAATATTTTTATTCGGTTTTGTTTTCATCATGAATGTCTATTGTTTGAATAAACATCGTATTGGTTTGTAAGGAAACTTGAGAAGGACTAGAGAGTATCAGCAAAGAGATATTTTTGAAGAAAATGACTAAAACTTTCGGGGATTTATTCTTGTATAAACTAATGAAGTTTGGGTATAAATGAGTTAAGTGTTTTATAGGTTCTTGGTGAGTTGAGAAATTTTAAAATAGGTTCAGTTTGTTTAAAAGGAAAATGGTTTGAAAAAATCCACTTCAGAACATTTATACACCATGTAAAGGGATCACATGTTGTGTAATTGTTTGATGTTTTTAATAAAATAAATCCAAGGTGATGGGTTTTTTTGATGTACTCCATTAAAAACATTTACACATTGTGTAATAACCTTACACATTAGGTAAATGTCATACCTACTATTTTAAACATTTTTTGTGGATAAATTATCATTTTTTGGCCGTAAAACTTCTCCTCTTGATCATATGGCTTTCTCCAGGAAACTTTGGGGTTCCAAATTCCCTTATGGACACCCCATTTGTGTGGGCGATCCCTAGTAAGCCTTTTCAATCAGATTTCTTCCTTCTCTTCATTCTTCTCCATCTGTTGTGGTGAAATAATTTGACCAATTCGGTTGTTTGATTTGATCTTGACCAATTTTAATTTGGGAACCTCTTTTAAATCATCCGTAGATTATTCCTCATGGATGTTTTCCATTGAAAGTGTTGTTGGATCATAGGTTAAAGGTAGGGGGTTTAAATCATAACCCTATAGTTTGATAATTTCTAGTTTATGAAATATTTTGGTTGTTCCATCATTGCTTGCGCCCAAATTGAGTAAATAAACAAAAGGAATTATTAATTGAAGTCATTTGTTTTCTAATGTATTTTTAATTGTGTCATGGCAACCCATGGGGAGAGATAACAATGATTATAATTGAATTTGAAAATAGCTTAAAGTATGTTTAGCATGACATGTGACCTAGGGTGATTTCTTGTTATGTAATCCCTAAATTTTAGCTTATTTTCTATTGATATAATTGGTAATCAATTGTGAATTAAATTTCAAGTGGAACATGAAAGAAGAATGATAATTCACATAATTAACCATTGATAATTGTGATGTGATATTGTGATATCAACACTATATGACATGAATTTTGTTTCATGTTGTAACGATTATATATCATTTTTGGCCTGGGAACTTGAAAACATATATGATGTAATGCTTATATTGAATGGGATCGGCCCAGTCCCATGCTGTAATGCTTATAGGGAGCAGGCTATTCCCAGTCCCATGCTGTAATGCTTATAGGGCTCTGTCCCAGACACTATAATTTAATTGTCTTAGAAACTCCATGTATTTTTTTAAAAAAAAATTATATGGGATTATTTCAAGACCAGATGCTCAAAAGACTCCGGATTTCATGGCTCGGTGATCCCGGAATAGAATTTTAATTTTTTTGTTCATTTAAATAAATGTGTGAAAATGATTTTTTAATTTTTAAACTAGTTCTCGGATCAAAAATCTGATGACACCGTTGAACTTGGAACATTGGGATTCACCTAGGAAGAACCTAACTTCGACTATTGAAGGTTGACCTGAAAGTATAGTTATCATACTTTTTGGAAGAAAAAAAATAAAATAACTTAAAAAGTTATTTTATTTGTTTCTCTTCACTACTGAGTGGTGGAACATCATTACTGCGGTGCAGATACTAGGTGAAAATGAGTCTCATTAAATGAATCCCATTAATGAGGAAATTAAATTTGTAATGTACCAAAAATGCTGCAACATGTTTCTCTTTTAATGAGATAACAAGTCGGAGAATTAGAGAGAGGATTTCTCTGACAGACAGCGAGGACCCTCCAATGAAGAACACTGGTGAATCTCTAGCGACAACGATGCACCTCGAACAATGATATAGTAGAGCGAAAAATGCCAATGGCATCGAATGGAATTTGAATCCCCAGGGACATATCGATTCAGCAATGAACCTATCCCAGGTAGGGGTTTAATTTTTTTTGTTTTGAGTTTCCCCGTTCTTCATTATAAAACAACAAACGCAGATCAAACCACGAATAGGTTGATCTGTGAATCTCTTGTTCATGCACGAGGGTGCTCATTCTATGGTTTTTTCATTAGGAATAATTTTTCTGATAGAATCATAATCTTATTCCCCCTATGTTTTAAAAACTCTATTGTGGAGGGTGTGGGACGTCACGAACAAGGATCGAACCACTTAGCCTTTGTGCGTTCTTGTGTGTTCATCGTAGCTGCAGCTTCAGATTGATAAAAAAGAATTTCCAAGGCTATAGTTGGGAAGATGGTGCCCAAGGATGCCAGAGGCATAGATGTCTTAAGGAATGGACCACTGGAGTAGACCTGGTGGTCCATAAAAAATTCATTTGGTGTGCCGATGGTTGCAGGTGGGTGGTGGTATTCCATGATCGAGCACCATGGTAGATAGGGCCATGACCAACTCGAGCCGCAGTTGTGCGAAAAGAGCCTACGGTAGTAGAGCGACAGCTGAAAAACATAGATGTAGACACCCGAATGCGTCGTTGGAGCAGACCGTGACTAGGGCCATGACCCGAGACACTGGCACGTGGTCCAGTGTGGACTCAATGTGTGATATGAGGGGTGTCCGACATAGCCGACCATGGGGTGCACGAACCAGATTCCCTACTGGATTTCGGGATTTAGGAGACCAGCCCACATTTCGGGCCGGGATAGCGGGATAAAGCTAGGCCATTGGGCGGCCCGAGATGGGAAAGAAAACTGGCCCACCAGTGCGGGCCGGGCCGGATAAATTTGGATCGCTGGGCGACGCAGCGAGCTTGACCCACATCTGAACTAGGCCGGTTCTAGCAAGGGCCAATGGGCCTGGCCTAGTAGCCAAGCTGGATCGAGCCAACCCATAACCAACCAAGTTTGGTCATGTGGGACCCCCAGACTGGGATGGGCAGGTCGGTCTGACCGGGTCAGACCGGGCCTAGACAAAACCAACCCTAGTTTATTAAAATGCCAATATCTTTTAGATTAGAATTCTGATTGAAGATCTATTTACTGGGTTGGAACCATCGTGATTAGGTAGTTCTTGTGGAATGATCTAAGGATGTTTTCATGGAAGTTGAAATATAACGAATGTCTTGAGTAGTGGATTTTCCCAAAATCAAGCACACTACGTGTGGAAATACTGTGGCTGAAAAAAGACCCTATGTACATCAGCTACAAATGACCCTGTGCGGATCAGCTATAAGAAATCCTGTGTGGATTTTCTATAAGCAACCCTGTGTGTATCACCTACAATTACCTAAGTGGGAAGTGGCTCTGTGTGAACCAATAGGCCCACAGTGGGGAGCATCTCTGTGTAACCCAACATACCCATGGTACTGATCATGGTTGAGTACCTCAGTAGTCCAAGGTGTTTAGTGTTATGACTAACATTATTTCTTTCTGTACTTATATTATACTCATGTGAGTTGTCTTGCTTCATGATGACTCTCCATGGTTTTCTTTGTGGATTTTTTTGTGGTATTTCCCGGTGGTTTGGGGTCCCTACTGAGTATTTTTTTACTCACCCCTTCAAAGGCTTCACCCACATGTTTTGTGTCTAGTACAGACAAATGAATCCATGATGGATGACTTGGTGGCCTAGGGCCCAGTGGTTACCAGTGATATTAGGTAGGCAGGGAGTACTTCTACGACTTCTAGAAGCAACTCTACACTTACCCATTAGGTGGGGTTTTTAGAGGAAAACTTTTCAGAGATCTTTTTAGCTTTCCAGTTTTCAATTTGTCTTTCATTGGGTTTGTATTCTATCCTATTTGACCTAAAGCTTGTACCTTTACTTAGTGGGTTTTTAGTGAAATGATTGTTTACCTTTCCAGTTTTTGGGACATGGTTGTGTGTGTGTGCATACAGTTACTCAAACAAATGACTCCCACTTGTAGGTTGACACCTTCGGTGCTCATCGCCAACCATTTGTCTTTAGGAGGCAGGTTTGGGGGAGTCATGGCATGTGCCCTAGGGGAAGACTTCTAACAAAGTGGTATCAGTGATTGTTGGTTCTACCTCAAATAATAAAAGTGTATTATTTTATTTATGGGAGACAATGTTAAATGATTCAATATTGTCTTTTAGATTTGGGGAGTCCAGTGTTGGTGTGGAGGATAATGTATCCATACACTAGGACATTGAATTTTGATTTTCAGTTCTATACATAAAAACACTGGTCGCAAGAATCATATAGGAATTGAGTGTTTCCTCAAATTCATCTGGAACTATAGTCAGATCACTAGGTATAATATATGGACTTTGGTAAGTCTTAACTTATTTCAATATGCCCCCATGTAGGCAGCTAGTTAGGATTCCATTGTGTGACAACGAGGACAACCGGCCAAGCGATGAGGCATTAGTTTAGGGACCCATGCTAGAGATGGACCAACCGGGTGGTGCACCAATTTTACTTTTGCCCATTGATCATCAGTTACTGCCATCATTACCGGTAGAGGACGCACATAAGTTTTACACCTTGCTTGAGTTCCAGAGATAGAGACTTCCCAGGTTCAAAGGATAGACAGATCCTTAGGTCGCTAAGGACTGGTTAGAGGTGGTGACGCGAGTCTTTCACTTAGTGAGGATGCCACATCACTAGATGACAGTTCTATCCATGAGACTTCTGCATGGATCAATTGGGAGATAGTGGAGTTTGACCATATAGACACATGAGGAGGTTACCGTCTCCAAGGCTGACTTCGAGTGACTTTTCTAGGAGTATTTCTTCCCCATGACATTTTTCTTAATGCGCATATATGAGATGCTTCACCTACAGTAAGGCAGCATGTCAGTGGCTGAGTATTCTGCAAGGTTCACAGACATCACCCATTACTCAATATATATACTACCAGACCTTTATTCAGGGCCCAAACCTTTGATTAGGGACTCCAATGGGAGATCAGGTCATCAAAGATTTCTATCAACATCCCTATGCAGGCTGGAGTATTGGAGTGAGCTCTACTAGAAGAGTGATTTCTCACAGAGTAGGCATTGATGGTGGGAGATACCACTTGGTGACAGGTGGCTAAGTCATCCTTGGAGATCAGCTGATAGTTGATGTAGAGGACCAAGATGACCAGACCATATGAAGGATAATACCAGGACTATGGATCGGTTGTGTGAGGCCACCAGGGAAACATGATTCAGCAGAAGAGGAGGGAGTGCTTTTCATGCAGTGGTCAAGGACACATGTCTCATGACTTCCTGACCTGAAACATAGTCAATCAATGTATGGTGAAGGGACCACTAAGTTAGAGGTAGTGGTTTAAGCGAGGAGGTCCTCATGACGGCATAAATGATAGAGGAGTAGGATGAGTAGCAGGCGGTGGACGACAGTTTTAGGTTCTACCACCACTACCACTAGGTGGTCCACCACGACTTCAGGGAGAAGGTGGACAGGGGTGGAATCAAATTTAAGAAGTGGAGGCTTAAGAACATTGTACTCTAGAGATGATTAGAGGTATGTTCTATGTCTTCTCCTCCTTAGCTGTAGTTTTTATAGACACCAATTCCAATCACTCTTTCCTTAGCATAGACCTCATTCAAGGCTTGAAGATTTTAATGGTGCCGTTGGCTCGATCCTTGTGGTTACAAATTCCAATGGGATAGGATTTGGTGATTACACACTAGTTCTAGAAGTGAGAGCTTACTATTGGAGGTGAGAGCTTTAGCTGGGATCTCCTTGTAGTGGCATCGAGGCCTTACAATGACATCTTGTGTATGGACTGATTATCAACAGTTCATGCTCACATCGAATGTCTTAGGCATAATGGGTGGTGTGTCCATGAGGATGGGACCGAGTTTTCCTTCACCAATGATAATGGAGCTCTTTTAGGAAAGGAAAGACTTGCACAGAGGAGGGTACAACCGATTGCTTAATAGTTGGCTAGCCTCACCCTCGGTGCGGTGGACAAGAAGTGTCCAAGCTTTCCTGTAGTGGTGGATGAGTATGAGGATGTCTTCCCTGAGGATGTGTCAAGAATACCACCTCATTGGGAGGTAGGCTTCTACATTTACATGTACCCTGGGATGACACCGATATATACACCAGTATATCGGATGGCTCTTGCGGAGCTTTGAGAGTTGAGGTTATAGCTGGAGGACTTGTAGGAGAAGTTCTTCGTGAGGCCCAATGTTTCACTGTGGATATACCCAATGTTATTTACTAAGAAGGTAGATGGTATCTTGAGGCTATTCATGGACTATCGATTCCAGAACCCGATGAATGTGAAGAAAAAGTATCCACTACTGAGAATTGACAACCTCTTTGACCAACTGATGGGAGCGAGGTGGTTCTTGAAGATAGACCTCATGTATAGCTATCATCAACTTCAGGTATGGGAAGGGGATGTTCCAAAGACAGGATATAGATGTTGGTATTTCCACTATGAGTCCTTGGTGATGCCATTTAGTGTGACCAATGCTCCAATAGTGTTAATGGGACTCATGAATAGTATCTTCCAGCCTTTCCTTGATCATTTTGTGGTGGTATTCATTGATGACATCCTCATGTACTCATAATCAGAGGAGGAGCACACGACACACCTGTGGATTATTCTGGATACACTCTGAGAGCACCAGTTTTATAGAATTCTCTTGAAGTGCCAGTTCTGGATTCGAGAGGTCTACTTTCCTTGAAACATCATCTCTAAGGCTGAAGTTACAGTGGATTCGATGTATATAGAGGTAGTTCTTTCTTTGGATCCAACCAGGAGTGTGATTGAGGTGTGAAGAATTTTGGGGTTGGATGGATACTACTGAATGTTTGGGTCAAAATTTCCCAAAGTAGAAGCACCCTTATTGCCTTTGACATGGAAGGGACATCCCTTTGGGTGGACAAAGAAGTGCCAGCAGAGTTTTCAGGAGATGAGGTGGAGACTGAGGAGTGACCCAATCTTGAGACTACAAGAGGAGGGAGTTGGGTATGTAGTTTTCTGTGACACATCAGGGACCAGACTGAGTTGTGTCCCGATTAAGGAGCGAGCAGTAATCACCTGCGATTCAAGATAGTTGAGGCAGTATGAGCAGAACTATGCGACCCCTGACCTAGATTTAGTAGAAATGATATTTCCTTTGAATATGTGGTGGCACTTATTGATTGGTGAGTGGTTTAATGTATAATTTGACCACAAATGTCTCAGGTATATATTCTCCCAGAATGACTTGAACTTGAGAAAGTGGTGAAGGCTATAGTTCCTTCAAGACTATTACTTCAATATAGTATATAATCCTGGGTTGGGGAATGAGGTGGCAGAAGCACTCATCCGGTGGTCCGGTTTACAGCTTCTGAGTGAGGAGATAAAGTAGCTAGCACCGATGCAGATATCCTTCATGGATGATGATGGTGCAGCTTACCTTCAATCGATGAATATCAATCCCCCAACCTTAAAATTAGTTTGGGAGGCACAACTTGTGGATGTTGATTGTGAGGCCCATTGTGCTCATTTATCCCCAGGAGAGGCTCCTAATAGATTTTCGATAGGTGGGGAGCACATCATCCTTTTCCAAGGGTGCAATGTAGTACCAGGGGAATTATGGGAAGAGGTGTTGAGGGAGTTCCATACATACTCTTTGGAGGTACATCCTGGTGTGGAGAGGATGTACAAGGATATCTGAAGTCAGTACTAGTGGCTAGGGAAGAAGAATGTGGAGGCCAAATTCATTTTACGATGCCTCACTTGTCAGAATGTGAAGGATGAACATTGCTTCTAGAAGGCTTATCCCATCCACTTAAGGTACCATAGTGGAAGTGGGATGGCATATCGATGGACATTGTGACAGAATTACCACACATGTCTAGGGGCCATGATTCTTTCTGGGTCATCATCAACCGACTCACCAAGTTGTCTCACTTTCTAACAATATAGGAGAAGGGAAATATATATGTATTTGGATGAATCCATGTCTAGTAGATAGTGCGGCTTCATGGGGTGACTTCAATGATATTTTCATACCATGATGCTCGCTTCACATTCTTGTTGTGGAAGGGATTATAGGAGGTGTTCAGGACTCAGCTGCACTTGAGCACATCCTATCACCCATAGACGAGTGGTCAGATAGAGAAGAACATACATAACTTGGAGGACATGCTTTGTGCTTCCATCCTTTATTTTGGTTGTATTTGGGAGGAAAACCTACCACTAGTTGTGTTTTCATACAAAAACAGCTATCACTCTACCATTGGCATGAAACCATTTGAGGATTTGTACGGGTGACCATGCATATCACCACTATGCTAGATAGACCTACGGGAGTAAGCACTCATGGGTCCAAAGTTGGTACGAGATACCACTAACAAGGTGCATATTATCTAGGAGTGGATGAGGAATGCCTAGAGCATAAATAAATCTTATGCTGATAGGAGATGAAGTCACTTGGAGTTCAAAGAGGGATACCATGTGTTCCTTTAGGTCTCACCCCAATGGAGATTGCAGAGATTTGGCCAGGGAGGTAAGTTATCTTCAAGGTTCATAGAACCTTTCGAGATTATAAGAAGAGTTGGTGAGGTGACATACCACCTAGCTCTTACCACACATATTTACTAGGAGCACAATTGTTTTCATGTGTCACTATTGAGGAGGTACGTACATGATCCATCACACGTCATCGATTGGGGTGAACTGGACATTGATGTTGGGGTGACATTTATAGAGTTCCTGTTGGAGATATTGGATCAAAAGGAGTAGGTCCTTTGTGGGTGTTTGATTGCTCTAGTATGCGTTTGGTGGTAGTACAAGAATCTCTAGGAGAGAACTTGGGATAGGAAGGCCCAAATTTATGCATAATACCCCCATTTGTTTGTTTAGCTCTTGTTTAGGATTTTGGGGATGTAAATCCCTAAAGTGGGGAGAATGTAATGTCTCAAAAATACCATTTAATGTTTCTTAAAAATTATATGGAATTATTTTGAGACTAGACGCTCAAAAGATACCTTATTCTAAGGCTTAGTGATCCTGGAATAAATTTTTTAAATTTTTTAGTTCATTTAAATAAACGTGCAAGTAGGTTTTTATAAATTTTAGAACTATGATTGGATCAAAAATCCTAGGGTACCATTGAACATAGAACTTTAGGATTCTCTTAGAAAGGACCTAACTTCAATTGGTGATGGTAGACCAGAATAGGTAGTTTTCAAACTTTTCAGAAGAAGAAAAATAAAATAACTTAGAAAGTTATTTTATTTCTTTCACTTCAGCATTGAGTAGTGAAATTTAAGAACTATGGTACGATGGTGAGGTGACAACGAGTCACCTTAAATGAAGCCCATTAATGAGACTGTTAAATTCATATCATAAATGAAACATTGCGACACATTTCTCTTTTATAGAGATAATAGGTTGGAGAATTAGAGCTAGATTTTCTTTGAAGGACGATGAGAAAATTCCCTCTAATTAAGAATGTCGGTGAATTTCTAGAGAACAAGGACGAAGAGAGAAGAACACCAATGTATTTGAATAGAATGTGGATCCATATAGATGGATTTCTTTTGAAAAAAACCTATCTTGGGTAGGGATTTACTTTTTGTGTTTTGATTTTCCCCATTCTTCATTCTAAAACAATAAATGTGGATCAAACCATGAACAGTTTGATCTGCAGATCACTTGTTCTTGTGGGAGGGTGCTCATTCTCGGGGGTTTTCATTAGGATTAATTCTTTGATAGAATCATAATCTTATCCCCCCATGTTTTAAAAATTCTAATGCGAATGGTGCATGATGACCTGAAAAATGGTCGAGCCCCTATGACTTTGTGCATTCTTTTGTGTTTTTTTTGTGGGTGAAACTCCGAATTAACGATAAAAAATTTATGAGAACCTAGAAGGGATGTATGTTCCCCATTGAGGTCAAAGGAACATAAAACGCATAGAACGAACACTAGAGTGGACCCGGTGGTCCAAGGAAAATTATTCTAGCATGCTGGCCTCGGTGGTGTGCCACGACGGCGTGCTACGATGGACAGGTCTACTGATGGATCCTGACGTGGTGGTGCGACAAGAGTTGCCAAAACTGGGCTAGTGGCTGAAGGACAGGGATGCGACCACCTAGCTGCGTCGTTGGAGCTGGCCGTGGCTAGGGCCGTGACGCGGTGCGCTGGACCATGGTCCAGCGGGGACCACATGCGGGATCTTGGATAACAACTTATCCGAACTTGGGGCACATGAACTGGATGCCCTCTTGGCATCCGGGTTGGAGGAGAAGAGCCCACTATGTAGGCTAGGCTGAGGGGCATGAATCAGGCTGCTAAGCGGCCTCAGCTGGAGTAAGTCGGACCACTGTTGTGGGTCGGGCCGCTAGGGGGTCTGGGATGGGAAAGAAAACTGGCCTACCAGTGCGGGCTGGGCTAGATAAATCCCAGCCTCTGGGCAATCCGGTAGGCTGGACCCATTGCCAAACCGGGCTGGTTCTAGCATGGCTGACCCAAACCGACCCAGATCCAACCAGGTCAGGTTTGGTCGAACGAACCAGGTCGAGTCATGTGGGACCCACTAGGTTGGGTTGGTCAGGTCGGTCTGACCAGGTTGGACATGGGCTGGACACAACCAGCCCCTATTTACTAAAATGCCAATATCCTTTAAACCAGGCATCCGATTGAAAATCCCTTTGCGCTGTTGGAACCCTCACAACAAGACGGTTCTTTTGGAATGTTCTAAGGAGGTTTTCATGGATGTTGAAATACAAATAATGTCTTTAGGAGTGTATTCTCGAGGAATCTTGTGTGGGATGTGCAGAAATCTTGCGGCAGACAAGTGACCCAGTGTGGAATGAGCTGCAAGAGACCCTGCATGGATCAACTACATGTGACCCTATATGGATCAACTAAAAGTGACCATGTGTGGATAATCTACAATGACCTAAGTGGGAAGCGACTCTATTTGACTTGAAAGGCCCACAGTGGGGAGCAGCTCTGTGTGACCCAACATACCCATGATACTCATCAGGGATAAGTACCTCAACAATCTAAGGTGTTTAGTGTTACGACTAATGTTATTTATTTATTTACTTTATATTATACCTCTACACGTTGTCTTACTTCATGATTACGATTCATGGTTTTCATTGTGGATTGATTTGTGGTATTTACTTGTGGTTTGAGGTCCCTAATAAGTATTTTTTTACTCACCACTGAATGTGCTTTACCCACATATGTTGTGTCTGGTGTAGACGACTGATACATTGATGGAGGACTTGGTGGCCTAGGACCCGGTGGTGCCTAGTGAGATCAGGTAGGCGGGGTCTACTTCTATGTCTTTTGGAAACTACTCTACACTTACCCATCAGGTGGGGTTTGTAGAGAACCACATTTTAGAGATCTTTTTTTTACTTTCATGTTTTCAGTTTGTCTTTTGTTGGGTTGTTATTCTAGCACATTTTACCTATAACTTGTATCTTTACTCAGTGGTTGTTTAGTGACCTGCATGTTTAATTTTCATGTTTTTGGGATGTGTTTTCTTGTGTGTGTGCGTATAGGTACTCAGGAAAATGACTCCTACTTACATGTTGACGCCTTCGGCGCTATTCTCCAACCCCTAGCCTTTGGGAGGTGGGGTTGGGGGAGTCACGAAATAGACCCGAGGGGATGGGTCGTGGTAGTAATGATTATAGGGATTTGACCCATATTGTTGTGACTATACCATGATTATATGGTTGTGGATGGAATGGTCATAAGACACACACAGAGATATTTCGGCATGACACTAAATTAAGTAATTTTTCCTTGCTTCTATGGTTGTGGTTGACATGGTCATAAGGCATGTTCAGAGATATTCTAGCATTGCATCGAATACTGTTATTTTACCTTGGTTATGTGGTTGTGGTTGGTATGTTCATAAGATATGATCAAATATGTTTTGGATTGAATCCAAAGCAGGATATTATTGTATTTTATTAATTTTTAAATTAAATAATACACATGGTAATCACTTTATTGTATACACTCCCTATCTTACTATTTTTGTTTATAAATAGTGGTGTCAACCTACTGAGTTATAATCACTCCCTATTCAGGCCTCTATTTAGTACCTGATAAGATTTCGTGTATGCAGGTTAAAAAAAGTGAAAAGGACATTTCTGTAGATTACTTGTTTGTGGATGGACTGAAGTTTGGGGATAAAACCAACGTAGGGTTTAAGACCCAAGACTTTGAGTCTTTTATTTGAGTATGCTGGTGTTTTTCTTATATTGTTCTAGCACAAAATTTAGTTACATTCCAGAAAATCATTACATTTTTCCTTATTATTAATTGGATTATTCATTGGATTTTTTGTTTTCTTCTATTATTTATTTACTTGGATTATTTTTGTTCTATTTTGATTTGTTTCTACTGCCGTGACAATTCATACCAGGTGGTACAGTCTCCCCACTATACATTTCAGACCCCCACTACTAGTCTGTATCCTATGGCATATGGGGAGACATACTTGAGGTCTCATAACCAACCTTTTCTGTCCATGGGATATAGTTCTAGATTGGGGGAAGCTACAAATAGGTATTATAGGAGAAGGTTTTATTTTATTTTTCCTTTTAGTTTTGAAAAAGTAGAAAGGAAACTATGATGTGTTGGGACTTGGTAATAATCTTGTACAGGGGAGTAGCTAGCTAATGTATAGGGGAAAATGCGATTACCTAGGGATGGGATTGTTTTTTGTGCAATGTGCCTGTTACAATTGATGTTATTTCAACTTGGGTGATTCTCATGCTGTGTGAGGTTATTATTTTATGATCTTAATATTTCTTGATATTTGTACTTGTGGCCCAGTATGGAGTGATATTATAATACATGCATCATAATTGGAATAGAGTGATGTATTTACTTGCAATGTTCATTATATGGGAATATTTATTTTTGTATGTGATATATAACTACCTATATAATTGTGACATGAGATGTCTGTTTCAGTAGATAAATGATTTGAGTTATTGTGTCATGTTAAAATAATTTTAATCCATGTATAGAGAGACCAAGAGTTAGTAGTTCTCTATTACAATCATCTATTCAGTTGACCTTATTTCTAGCCAGTTCACTGAGGTATGCATTTTTCAAGTAGGGAAAATTCCTCCTCGTCGTATTTGACTTGAGCGTGAGGAGAGTAGAAATCAACACTCTCCTAAAATAGCTGAACTGGAGAATCTTGTAGTTTTTGAGGATTATATGGATATTCAACGACACGACATCTTCTTAAGGGTCATGTGTTCCATGGAAAGGGAGAGTTTGTGTACTGTTCCTTCAATGTCTGAGCTAATAAGATAGTTTCGGCTGCAACATCCACCTATGTTTATAAAGAAAGGGGGACCCTAGGTAGTCGAGTTCAAGAATGATTCAATATATATGATCGTCAAGAATCTCAACACATCCACAAATAGGATTGTGAATCTTACTATGTATATTCTTAATGGATCCACCAAGTATTGGTGGGATATATTGAAGGAAGCTATGTAGTATGATGATCTATCTAGGAAGGACTTCAAGAAGAAGTAAATAATCCATTTCTATCTTGATACCTTGAGGGTTAAAAAATCTCATGATTTCTTGAATTTGACATAGGATGGGTTTTTTGTGCTGGACATTATTGGAAGCTTTACCAACCAACAATTCTTTTCACCATATTTGGAAGATGATGAGATCTCTAGGGAACGATGATTCTAGGGAGGTATTTGTTATGAGATCTAGTCACAAGTAAACATTTTTATTTTAATTAGATTTTAATACATGATGAATTAGACACTCATCATAGAAGAGAATTTAAGAGAGGCCCCATGATGTGTCCAGGATATTTCAGTAGGGTGATCTGGGAGTTTTTCATCAGGTGGTAAGAAGAGCCATTGTAACTGTTTTTTCCAAATCAGTAGTGGACAGAGAAGTTAGGGCAGTGGAAAACCATCTCAAGATTGTTTTCATTACTAGTTATATCAGTGTGGTAGGTTTGGACATAAGATCCTATAGTGTACTTACCCCATAGTTGAGTGTCGTATTTATGGCAGATTGGGTCATCTTCAGAGGCTTTATTGTGAACTTTTATAATGCCCCAACCCTAGTTACCCAGAGTCAGTGTGTTATTGCATAACATTGGCATGATCACAAGAGATCAAGTCTCAAAAGACTGATTATTTTAGTATCCTTGGAATTTCTAGGTCCGTACATAATTTTAACATTATATCATGATATGGAAAAACTACAAAATGATGTCCCCTATGAACACACTCATATCCATTAGCCTATTCTTGCTGGTTAATCATAATATATTTCTTGCCATCCTGGGAATAATTAAACATAGAAAGGGGTGAGATCAGATGATATGTAAGGATAACAATATAGCAGAGACTATCATATATAAGAATAAACATTTAACACAATATATAATACTAAAACACAAGCCTTTTAAATTAACAATTTAGCATAATATTACCAAGATAAATCAAATAGTGCCATTTACTATTCACATGGATATTCTACTAGTCAAATAATCACTTGTAATATCAATAGATAATTTCATAATGATGAAATATATAATCCCAGACATCATAACCACATTGTCACGACCTCATTCCAAGACTAAAAATAAGAATTTTGTCAAGGCCTTGTTCCAAGACACTAGTTTGTCTCATGAGACCTACCGATGTATCAATGAGCTATAGTGGGATCCACCCATCACTTACTAAGTCCAATGCATTCCTCATATGAAAATTTTGAAACATAATATAATCATTTGTATTAAAACTAGCATATAAAATTTCAATATTTTAACCAAAAACCACGAGTGGTATAAAAATAGAACATCCACATTAAAAAATAACTCATTCAATACAATATGGAATATTTTATTATAATAAATTAATCGCAATCAAGAATAACGAAGGATATTGACCTAGATGAAAACAATTAGTAAAACTATTTGAGAGAGATATCCCCATTTTCATGAAAACATTTAAAAGTCTCACTATTTATCAAGAAGCTGTTAAAAATAGATTTTTGAATCAAATTGTCCCATACCACTTTGAAACTTTTAAAAGTAATAATTATTTTAAAATATTCTTTTCCATATAAATAAATCCTTCACACCATTTTTAAAACATGGACATTAATGAAAAAGATTTAAAATAATAAATCTTAAAAAAAAATTAAAATGAAATTTTAGTTAGAGTTTGTAACCAAATGAGTGATGCTTGAATACAAATAATTGAGGTAATAAAAACCGTATAATGTCATGATAATAAAGGGATTCATGATATACTATGTCAAATTATAGTATGTACACCATATAAAAGTTAATTGGTGCAAAAGAACAAAGATGTCTCAATGGAATTTGAATTAAGATGAAATCCATTATAATGACCATATCCTTAGATTAAGGATAAATCAATGACATAATTATGTGTGAAAAATATAAATATGATGAATATGATTGGATAATCAGTGTAAATCAATCACAGTACATTCACACATATTCTTGTAGAAACAAAACCAATAACTTGGACGTTTAACTCAATGTATGGAAATTGAGATAAGATTACCCTTATAATGTTCATATCAATGACATGAGAATTTAAAAATGAAGTGAATAAGTGTAAAAAAAGTATATCCACACAAAATAGAGTGTAAATTACTACATAAATAATTAAATAGTGATTCCACACATAATCTTGGAGTAAAATAATCAATGAAGTATGTGTAAAACCTAATGACTGTAAATTGAAATTAGACATTCCTATACAAATTTGGTAACTTATGAAGAATACACCACATGAAAGAAGGATCATACAATGAAGATTTAAATACACATAAATTAAATTATATTACACAAAGAATACAATCATGGGCAGTACATACACCACCCAAAAGGAAAGAGTGGCAATATGGCATGAACCTCACGGGAATAAAAAGTGAGATTAAAACCCCTTACCTTGTACATTTCCTTAGTAGAGGGTAAGTTAAAATCCTATATAATGGTGAAATAATTGTTATTAAATTATAAAAGAACCAAATACATTAATATTTTATCATAATATGATCTTCTAATATTGCTTTGTTAATGACATTTCTGTAGAATCATTGTTTTGGGCGTTAACTGATTCATTTTCCTTTATATGTTTTGTTACGTAAGTCCTTATTGTTATGGATAGGATGTATTTGATTCATATCCAGAATAATATTAATTTCTTAATCATTATTTTTAACCATAAAATTAAAATTATTCTTGAATGATTATGATGGGGAATGAAATCTCATCGCTTTGTGGAGACGGTAAGCCTTACATATGCACAAGTGAAAATATCATTATTTTAGTGGTGAAATAATATGTAATTGGATGATATATTATATATAAAGAATCATTAACATGTTATATTTATTATTTACATTATTTATACTCATTGTTATACCAATCCAAATAATGAAGTGTAGAATAAAAAACTACACCACGACGTGGAGATGGTAAGCTGTATATACGCACGTATAGCGACTTTGTCATTCATAGGGTGGATAGAATAATGAATATGATTGTACCAAATTTTTAATAACTTCAAAGTATTTATAAGTTACTATATTTATTATTTTTTTATGGAAAAAACAATTAAAGAGGATGTGGAAGAAGAAAATAACATTGAAAGAGGTGATGAAATTAGTACCTCTTCTTCAGGTGCTTCTTTTTTATTTGATAAAAAGAGATCCTTAAGTTAGATTTATTATCAAAGTAAGGCCTCCAGGTTTAGGTGAGGGTAGTTGGGAAGATATTTGATCTGGGTTTGGCCAATACAAATAGATTTGGAGGGGTGATTTTGATATAACGGGAAGTACCCTTTTTTTAGAGAGGTGTGGGTCATTTAAGGAAAAGCTTGAAATATTAATTTATTATACAATCATATTCGGTTTATAATGGCTTCAAAAGGATTTATTTCAAGGATAAGGTGGGTATGGGTATAAAACCTCTCAACTAATAGGTTTTAGAATTATTTAGGTCACCACATTAACCTTATTTTTTAGATTTAACTCTTAGTTAAATGGTTTATCTTTTACCATGTATTATTGTATTATTATAATAAATGATTAATAAACTTACAATAAAAAGCCAAGAGAACCCCAAATGGTTCATTAATGAAAAATATATCATTATATGTGTCCTTTGGCCAAACCATAGATTTTTAGTAAAATTATAACATTGAATAATATAATCTTTGTTTTAAAAACTTATTTATGTAAATGTTTGACAATATTTAATATTGGTTTTTGAGAAAGTAAAAAAAAAATTGATTACTTTGAACCAAATAAATTAAATCAATCATAACATGTCATATTATCCTAGAAAATTAGTGTAATGCATAAAAAGTCTCAATTTACATTTATTTTGATATTTATAATATCAATTATTTTAATCATTCATTAATAAGGTAATTACTGCATCATCATTGTGACATAAATAAACTTAATTATTTAATGTCTAAAAATTATAAATAAAATACCATTTTGTAGTAAATATTTTTATCTTTATAATTAATATTTATAGTTGAATTTAACTTATGTTTAATCCTATATTAAAAATGGATTTGTTATTAAACATTGAATTTAATAATTTTAACTCTTATTTAAATAAAATAATATTAAATGTCATAATCTAATCCAAGTCGATAAAAAAGATAATATTTTTTTACTAAGGTTTATTTTGTTCCTAATAATATTATACAACAGAATTATTACACGTGTTAGGGTAATTATTATATCATTTTTACCTTTAATTACCCTATTTAGTTTTAACCGCGGAAAATGAAATTGAAAAGTTACTATTCACAAACAATTATTTTCATCTTATTGAACCACATTTTACTTACTGATGTCAACCATGTCTCTCAATTTTTTTAAATTAAATTCCTATAAGTTGTAAAATTATGTGTTATGCAAATTTTCAAATGTTCCTAGAAGGTGGGTTAGAGACGTTAAAAAGTTCAATAAAATTTTATACATGTAATTTTATTATAAAATGAATACAGTGAATTATATTTAACTTGTATTTGTATTTTGTATCTATTTTTAATTAAAATAAATTAAAATAAATTAAAATAATATAAATAATAATTTAAATAAAAAGTATGTTTTAAACAATAATATTTTGTTTTTCACTATTCATCAAAAATTGAACGTTTTCAAAAAAATACCAAAAAATCACCCCAAGATAATTTTGATATTCCAAATTAAAAAATTATGTCTATTTTAAAAAATTAAAAACATATAATTTGTATTAATTAATATTAGAAAATATTCTCATTGTCAAAACCAGAAAGCGATTTTTTGAGAAGTAAAAACTATCAAAAGATTGATACGTGTTTATGTCCAATTTAAATGTAAAATTACTTACAATGACCATAATTAGATTAAATGATAAAATAATAATATAATTATACTTAAAAACCATTCAAATGTATAATTTAACACTATAAATTATTTTTATTAAAAATAGTTGTTTTCAATTAAAATGTAGTATTTTTCACTATTCATCAAAAAATGATAGTTATCAGAAAAGCACCGAAAATTTAACCAAATTAAATTTTTATTTACCTCTTGTAAATAAGAAGTTTATTTTGTCAAATTGAATATATAAAGGTGAAAAATAATGAATTTAAAAAGGGTTCCCCATTAAAAGGTGGTAAAATCGCATTTTTTGAAAAATACTTATTTTATTTGAAAAATTGAAGTTGTTCTTATATTATGTCTATGAAATAAATAATATGGATTTTAAAATTATATGAAGTATATAAAATTAAAAATGAAGTTAATACTATACATAACCATTTTTTGAATTGCTAGTTTGGTAAGTCGTGGTGCGCTCGAACTCGGTGTTGCGTGTAGCGCAAGCTATTGAATTAATTTAAAGAAAATAACTTAATATGAAATCCTGGGGTGTTACATTCTTCCCCCCCTTTGGGAAATTGCGTCGTCGAAATTTTAAAATTGGCCTTGGGATTTTCATGTAATGACCCACATCAGAAAAAGAGTCAATAAAACTGTCACTTTAAAAGAAAGAAAGAGAAGTACAATGGTCACCTGAGATAACACATTCTAGGATTCCATATATGAAAAAATGGTTATGGAAGAAAAACTAAGTGTCATGTTCTGATGGAGAGTGATAGAAAACATGATCATGAGAAAATTTAACTACAAGAAAACCACAGAATTGGTATGGGTTAATCAATCATTAGTTTCCCAATAGGAAAAGTAAATGGACAACGTTTTTTTTGTTTTAAGTTCCATTTCATAAAGTTGAGGAATTTATTTATGAGATTAACTAAGAAAATAAATAGATATACTTAACTTTTAACTAGAGTTTCATTCTATAATAAATTTCTACCACTAACTCATCTTTTCTCCAAATGATGAGTATTTAAGATGACTTGGTCACACCTGAAGTGCTTGAATCAACTTCTAAAGAATCACATAATCCAAAAAGGATGAACTATATATTTTCCTTGTCTTTAGAGATTAAAAAACCAAATGGTTAGTAAAATATCATAGGATCTTCGAAATGGATAATCCTTTATAGAAAAAATACCAATCTTAATTACCAAAATTTAAAAAATAATACCAAAAGATCAATAAAAAGCATTCAATAAACAATTTTCCTTAAAATATTTCAATATAATCCAAACTAAGATTGAAACCCAAAACTGAGAAGAATTTAATCACATAATATTTCATAGTAAATCTTAAAATTTATATTCAAATAAAATCAGCTACTCTTAAAGTATCATACGGAAGTGTAATAAACCAAATCACATATTCTCTATGATAGGTTAATAATTTACATTAATAACCTGAATCTATATAAAACAATAGATTATTCCAAAAAAAAATCCACTATTACTCTTTAAATTAAATCTGATAGTATTCTATTTTCTTTAGGCATATAGTGTTCCCAAAAGAGAAAACGTCTTCCAAAATAAAATTTATCACTTAATGACAAAATCTTTTTCCTATACTAAGGATATTAATTTTATAAATCATAAGATCCCAAATAAACTTATTATTGATCAATAAAATCATCTAACTAAAAGAAATTAGTCACACTAACTAGGGACCTCACATAGTCTAGTGGTAGGTGATAAATCTCTGTCTCACTTGGGTTGTGGGTTTGATTCCCACAGCTTTGTCCGACGCGAAGGGTTGTCACACATTTTGCTTGTTGTCCCTTTTCAAAAACTATATTTTATATCATTCAAAAAATAAGATAAATTCCTAAAAATGGCCATAAAATAATTTAACCACAAATGTTATATCATACCTCACATTTTCATCCCCAAAATTAATAACCTGTAATTGCCTCAAATTCAAGGATTATATAAACCCAAATAGTTCTTTATAACTATATCCACAAAATAAAAGACAATTATTCCTCAAATAGAATTATCACATAACAACCTACAGGGTTACACATACAAGATAAAATTCATACAATGTAATCCCATCAGCAAAGTGCATTAATACTTTTAAACATTTCTCCATCCATTTATTTCCACATAGGTTATTACTTGACTTAGTGGTTATCCTATAGAATAGGGAATTGACTTGGGTAATTCCCATGTCCTCTACATTTATGAAAAATGACTATAAATATATTTTTAGGATCATTTTTATTTTCTTCCATAATACTCATAATTTTCCCTCAGAAATTATTTACTTTATGTCCTTCTTTCCCACAAATAAAACATTTTTTTATTCCATTGAGACACTTTCCTAGGTGTGTCCTTCTACATTTCTAGCATGATGGAAATTGATATTTCTTTTTCTCCATGGTCTCCACTGCTGGAGCTCTTATCATTCTCCAACTTTCTCTTCTTTTTTGTGTTTGGGATTTGGTTAATGTATATATTATAGATCAGGGTTTTGGAAACCCGATTCAGCATGAACATGACATCTTTTACGCCTATCGACATTCCATTTTGTTTCTCATCTCCACCATCGTGCCCAACTTATACATCATGTTCACTGTTACTATGACTTCCTTGGAGTTCATCTATTGACTAAAGATATAAAGCTTAGTGTGAGTAACACTCTTCATAAAATCATTTAGGGAATATCATGACCCCTTATTTTCAATCTAAAACACATTAGGATTAACCAAGGTTATGTATTCTCGTCTTATATTAAAATCATTCAAATTAGTTTGTAAAGAAAATGTGAATTATACTAATCATATAGCTTAGGAGTGTCATAACCAAGAGTCCATCAAGGCTTGTTGTCGTGCACCAGTTCCCATTCGATTCTAGCTCAATGCAGTGTTTTTGGGTTTTACCCCTAGGTAAATCTGTGCCAGAGCTACCTCTAACTGCTCGTATCTAGACAGAGATGCATTTCATGGAAAACCCACATAATATTTACATTAACAAACTTTTTTGGATGTTCTTATATACTAATTATAAAAGTATATCTTAGGGTAGTGCTTTCTAATCAGAATTTTTTCTAAATCTAGATTCCAAGGTCTGTACTAAACTTTCACTAATACCAACTGTAACGCCCCAAACCTAGTTACCCAGAGTTGGTGCATTATAACATAACATTGGCATGATCAAAAGAGATCAAGTCTAGAAATAATGATTAGTTTAGTAGCCTTGTAAGTACTAGATACATACATAAGTTTTACATTACATCATGAAATGGAAAAACAACAACACTGTGACCCCATTTGAACAAGCTCATATCCCGTAACTTATTCCTATAGGTTAATCATAATATACTTCTTTGCATCCTGAGAAAAATAAAACATATATAGGGGTGAGCTCAAATGCTCAGTAAGGATAAAAATACAGCAGAGAGTATCATAAATAAGAATAAATATTTAAGGAAATTTATAATACTAAAACACAAGCCTTTTAAACATAAAATTGAGCATATTATTGAAAAGATAAATCCAATAGTGTCATTTACTAATTCACATGGATATTATACTATTCTAATAATCACCTGTAATATCAATAGCTAATTTCATAATGATGAAATGCATAATACCAGATATCATAACCACATAGTCAATTCATCATACCAAGACTACAAATAAGAATTTTGTCAAGGCCTGGTGCCAAGACACTAGTTTATCTCATGAGACCTACCGATGAATCAAGGAGATATAACAGGCTCCAAGCATCAGTTACTAAGTCTAATTCATTCCACATATGAAAAGTTTGAAACATAATCTAAACATCCGTATTAAAACTAGAAAATGAAATTTCAATATTTTAACCAAAAACTGTGAATGGTATAAAAATAACACATCCACAGTCAAACATAACTCATTCAACACAATATGTATGATTTTATTATAATAAATAAACCTCAACCCAGAATAATGAAGGATATTGACATAGATGAAAATAATCAGTAAAACTATTTTAGATAAATATTCCCTTATTCATGAAAACATTTAAAAGTCTCACTATTTATCAAGAAGCTGTAAAAAAAATATTTTTGACACAAAGTGTCACACACCACTTTGAAACATTTAAAAATAATTTTAATTTTGGAATATTCATGTCCATATAAATAAATCCTTAACATCATTTTTAAAATATGGACATTAATGAAAAACACTTAAAAGAATAAATCTTTTAAAACATTTAAAACAATATTTTAGTTAGAGTTCCAAACCATATGAGAGATGATTTAAAACAAATAACTGAGGTAATAAAATACTTATAATATAATGAGAATAAAGGTATTCATGATATACTATGAAAAATTATAGTATGTACACCATATAAAAGTGAATTGGCACATAACAACAAAGAAGTCTCAATAGAATGTAAATTGAGATGAAATCCCTTATAAAGACTGTATCCTTAGATTTGGGATAAGTAAATGACATAATTATGTATAAAAAATATAAATATTCTCAATATGATTGAATATTCAGTATAAAAAAATCAGAGTACATTCAATCATATTCTGGTAGAAACAAATCCAATAACTAGGATGCTTAACTCAATGAATGGAAATTGAGTTAAGATTACCCTTATCAAGTTCATATAAATGACTTGATAATTTATAAATGGAGTGATTATGAGTATAAAAAGTATATCCACACAAAGGGGTGGGGAAATTACTACATAAATAATAAAATTATGATTCCACACATAATCTTGGAGTAAAATAATCAATAAATTATGCGTAAAACCCAATAAGTGGAAATTGAAATTATAAATTTCCTTACCGATTTGGTAACTTATGAAACATACACCCCATGAAAGAAGGAACATAATATGAAGATTTAAATAACCCTAAATTAAATTATATTACACAAATAATACAATAATGGAAAGTACATACACCACACTTAATGAAATAGTGGCAATATGGCATGAATCTCACGGGAATAAAAAGTTAGATGAAAACCCATTACCTTGTACTTTTACTTAGTAGAGGGTAGGTTAAAATTGTATATAATGGTGAAAACATTGTTACAAAATTATTCAATAACCACATACATAAGTATGATATCATATACAATCTTCTAATATTTCTTTGTTAATGATATTTCAGTAGTATCATTATTTTGGGTGTTAACTTATTCGTTTTCCTTTATATGTTTTGTTATGTAAGTCATGTTTGTTATGGATAGAATGTATTTGATTCATATCCAAAATGATATTGAGTTCATAAAAATTATTTTTAAACATCAAATAAATATTATTTTTGAATTGTTATGATGAGGAATGAAATCCCATCGCCAGGTGGAGACGGTAAGCCATACATACACACGAACGACAATATTATTTTATTAGTTGTGAAATCGTATGTAATTGGATGGTATATTATATATACAGAATTATTAAAATGTTATATTTATTATTTATATAAGTTATACTCATTATTAAACCCATCCAAATAATGAAGTGTTGAACAAAAAACTACACCATGACGTGGTGATGGTAAGCCCTACGTACGCATGTATGGTGGCTTTGTAATTAATAGGATGGATAGAATAATGAATATGATTGTACCATATTTATAATCACATCACAGTATATAGAAGTTACTGTAGTTATTATTTTGATATAGAAAATACAATTAAAGAGGAAGTGGAAGAAGAAAAGAACATTGAAAGAGGTGATGAAATTATTACCTCTTCTTCAGGTGCTTCCTTTTGATTTGATCAAAAGGGGTCCCTAGGTTGACTTTATGATCAAAGTAAGGCCCTAGGTTCAAGTGAGGGTAGTTGGGAAGATATTTCAATAGGGGTGGGATGAACCAAATGGATTTGGAGGTGTGATTTTGAGAAAAGGGGGAGTACCCTTTTATAACAGAGGTGAGGGTCACTTTAGGAAATGCTTGAAATATTAATTTATTATACAATCATATTCTGTTTATAATGGCTCCAAATGATTTAAATTTTACCATGTATTCCTATATTATTATAATAAATGGCTAATAAACTTACTATAAAAATCCAAGAGAACCTTAAGTGGTTCATTAATAACCTATCTATCATTATATGAGTCCTTTTTCTGAACCTTATATTTTTAAGAATATTATAACATTTAATATATTGAATTTGTTTTAAAAATTCATTTATGTCAATTTTGACACTATTTCGAATTTTATTTTTGTGGAAGTCAAAAAAACCTGATTACTTCAGAAAAATTAAATTAAATCAATACAGAAATGTCATATTAACCTATAAAATTAGTGTAATGCATCAAAAGTATCAATTTACATTTATTTAGATATTTATAATATTAATTATTTTAATCTTTCATTAATAAGGTAATTATTGCATCATCATTGTGTCATAAATAAATTTAATTATTTAATGTCTAAAAATTATAAATAAAATACCATTATGTAGGAAATAGTTTTATATTTTTAATGAGTATCTATAGTCTAATTTATCTTATCTATAATCTTATATTAAAAACGGTTTAGTTATTAAAATTTAAATTTAACACTTTTAACTCTTCTTCAAATAAAATAATAATAAATGTCCTAATCTAATACAAGTGGGTAAAAAGAATCATATTTTATTACTAAGGTTTATTTTGGTCAAAATACACATATCCAATAGAATTAGTACATGAGTTAGGGAAATTATAATATCATTTTTACCTTTAATTACCCTATTTACTTTTAACTGTGGTAAATAAAATTGAAAAGTTACTATTTACCAAAAATTATTTTCATCCTATTGATCAACATTTTACTTACTAATGTCAACCGTGTTTCTCCAATTTTTGAAATTCAATTCATTGAAGCAGAAAAATTATTTTTATGCGAATTTTCAAATGTTCCTAGAAGGTGGGTAAAAGATGTTGAAAAGTTAAAAAAAATTTTATACATATAGTCTTATTATAAAATGAAACCAAGGAATTATATTGAACTTATATTTGTATTTTTTTTATCTATTTTTAATTAAAATAAAATTCAATAAAATAAATAATTATTGATATAAAATGTAAGTTTTAAACAATAATGCAATTTTTTTCACTATTCAGCAAAAAATATAAATTTTTCAGAAAAATTCCAAAAATTCATTCAAATATAATTTTGAAATTCCAAATTTAAAATTGATGTATTTTTTCACAAATTAAAAACATAGAAAATTTATTAATTAATTTAAAAATATATTCCCGTCATCAAAACCGAAATGCGGGTTTTTGAGAAGTAAAACTATCAAATTATTGATATGTGTTTATATCAAATTTAAATGTAAAATTACTTCTAAAGATGAAAATTGTATTAAATGAAAAAATAATAATCTAATTATACTTCAAAACCATTTAAATTTATAATTTTACACTCTAAATTATTTTGATTAAAAAAAGTTGTTTTCAATTAAAATTTAGTATTTTCACTATTCATAAATATATGAAAGTTATCAGAAAAGCACCAAAAATTTATCCAAACTAAATTTTATGTACGGCTTCAAAAATTAGAATTTTATTTTGTCAAATTGAATATATAAAGGTGTCAAATATTTAATTTAAAAAGGGTTCCCCATTAAAAGGCGATAAAATTTCATTTTTTGAAAAATACATCTTTTATCTGAAAAATTGAATTTTTTCTTATACTATGTCTAAGAAACACATAATATGGAAGTTAAAATTATATGGAGTATATAAAATTGAAAATACAAATAATACTATTCATAACCATTTTTTGAACGACTAGTTTGGTAAGCCATGGTGCACTCAAACTTAGAGTTTCGTGTAACACAAGCTATTGAATTACTTAAAAGAAAATAACTTACTATGAAATTTTGTGGTGTTAAAAACTTCCCCAACAGACAACTATTAGAGGATCAGGATGGGAACTAGAATCAGGAAGGGGCTTAGCTACCCCTCAATAGATTTCTAGATGGAGTTCCACATGTCGTTTAGGCTGAGGAAGGGGATGTGGTACCCCAATGACTGAGCTACAATAATAGGAACTGTATGTAGCTCAGGATAGTCGAACTGGATCTCACGATAGAGGGAAATTTTAGTTGCAAGTTATGTAGACTACTCTACCTAACATGGTCGCAGGATATTCTATCGCTAGAGGTACAATTGTTGTATCCTGTACAGTAGCTTGTATTTTCTTTGATACATGATAATCAAAATATTTTTTATCTAATCATTTTTCAAATGATTTGGTCTTGGATGTGGAAATATTATACGGTTTTTTAACCATTGAAACGCTATTTCGTGTGCGATTAGAGAATATCAAACACTGCAAGGTGTGTTATCTATAGATTGGTGGTAACCATTTATTTTGGGAACCATTTGCGCTGGAAATGACTAGATTCAACATGATTATTTTTATGGATTGATTAGTACTATTCTAGGCTCATATAGACTATTAAAACAGGATTGTCACCTTCCAATATTTAGAAGAAATTACCTACTCTAACCTAGGAGAGTGGGATCTTCAGGATTGTTATGAGGGAACAATTTAGTGAAGATTGGACTGTCTCACAACTCAGATCACCGGTCTTTCTCTAGATATTGGTAGAATTAAGTAGGAATATTTTCCTAAAGTGGTAGAGCATTTAAAAATTTCATTCATGATGGGTTCTATTTCTTACCGATTTTTCGAGATATTGATTTCATGATCAAGTTGGTTTTGGGAGAAAATATAGTTTTTATCCCACCATATCAAATGGAACCAAAAGAGCTGCACGAGTTTAATGTTTAGTTGGAAGATCTAGAATTTAAAGGCTTCATACAATTGAGTAAATCTCATTGGGTTTTCAATTTCTCTTAGCCAAAAGGATGATTTAACTTTGTGCTTATGTTTGGATTATCAGAGGATGAAGTAGATGAAAATCAAGAACCGATATCCTCTTCCATGTATTGATGATCTTTTCTATTAGATGAGAGATGATAAGATCTCCTCCATGATTTAAATGAGATATAAATATCATCAGTTAAGGGTAATAATATATGAAAAACCTCATACTTCATTTAGGAGAAGATATGTCTTGTATGAATTCACAGTGATTCCATTTGGGTTGACTAATGCACCTGCGATGTTCATGGAATTAATGAATAGGATCTTTCACCCATTTATTTGCCCATTTGTGGTGGTTTTAATTGATGATATATTAGTGTTATTTTATTTAGTGGACTATTATGCCAAACATCTTGATATCTTCCTTAGTACATTGAGAGAGATTTGACTTTATCCTAATCTAATCAAATATAGTTTACGTATTAATGATATGCACTTCTTGGGCCATGTCATCTTAGAAGTAGGAGTGTTAGTGGACATAAAGAAATTCATAACCACGATATCATGGGAATATCCCAAGAACATCTTTGAAATTCAATTATTTCTAGGTTATCATATTATTACTGACGTTTTATTAAAGATTTCTCCCATTTGGCATCACCAATGTATGGGATGACCAATAAAGGGTAGAGGTTCGTTTGGTCTAATTCTTGTGAGAGATCTATTCAAGAGTTTAAAGGTATGATGACCTCAAAACCTATCCCCATTTTAGCTATTCTTGTTTAATCCTTTACCATGTACTATGATGCATCCAGAGTCATACACGAAGGAGTTATGATATAATAGGATCGATTAGTTTCATATGGATCTAAGAATACGATGTTTCTTGATAGGAATTAACCTAATCACAATCTAGAGTTTGTGGAAGTGGGAAATTCCCTGAGATTTTAGAGTCATTATCTCATGAGTGAGAGGTTTTTCGAATACATAGATCATAAGAGGCTCTAGTATATTTTTCTTAGTGAGACCAAACCCTTCAGTAGGGGAGGTTGGTTGAGTATCTGCAGTCTTTCAACATTGAATTGGATTATACACCAGGAAATGGAAATTTCATTTCTAATTATTTGATCTGAAAGATACAAATAATGGTAGTACATGATTCATATAACGAGTGGTAAATAATGTCCCTATTTCCATGAATTCATCTGAATGTTCAAGAATCATACGGGTGAGTAGATCTGACCTCAATATTTGTTATACCCTTGATTTTGGAATGGATTAAGGCCAAGTAGTTGTCTAATATAATGGGATCATTTATAAGAGAAAAAATACATGGTGTGAAGACACCATCCGGATTTTCTATCATATATGACAATTTTTTTCTTTTCTGTGGCCAAGTATGGGTTTTTATAGGCTTACATAAGGACCTCATGAAGGAGTTTCATACTTCGAGATGGGCAGTGCATCCTGGTTTAACAAAGATGTATCATGATTTAAATGGATAGTAATCATAGTCAATAATGAATAAGGGGTGGAATGATTTATGGCTATATGTTTCAATTTTCAGTAGGTGAAAGCCATGAATTAGAGGGTTCTTGGGTTTTTGCAGCCTTTACCCATTCTGGAGTGCAAATGGGATGATGTTATGATAGATTTTGTGATGGAACTACCTAGGATGACCCATAAGAATAATGCAGTATGGGTTATTGTGGATTGACTGACTAAGTTATCCCACTTCATACATATTTGGAAAACCTTCATAGTTGACAATATGGGAAATCTTTATGTGTGAAATGTGGTTCAATTACACATTAATCATAGGGGTATCATTTTAGATAGATATCCTCTTTTCACATTATGTTTCTAGATGGGCCTTCAGAAATACTTGAGATCACATGTTATTTTAAGAAGAACCTATCCACCATTTAATGATGGTCAATATGAGTGTACTATTCATATTCTGGAGGATATTTTATGAGCATGTGTTTTGGATTTTAGAATTCCATGGGAGAAAAATATATAAATCATTGAGTTTTCATATAATAATAGATTCTAACCATTGACCCTAAATGAAAATTTTGAGGATTTGTATAGAAGGTAATTCCATTCACCTATTTTTTGGATGGATACAGGTGAGTCAGCACTGGTTGGGCCTAGTCTTATGTAGGAGACATATGAACTGGTTTAGTTGATCTGATAATAGTTTGTGACCACTACGAGAAGGAAGAAAAAATATGCTGACCATTGGAGATGACCGCTGAAAGTCGAGGTTGGTCAATATTTTTTCCTTTGGGTGCCTCCAAGGTCGGGACAATGGTGAATTAGGAAATATGGAAAGCTAGCACCCTGGTTTTTTGGGCCATTTGAAATAGCAGAAATGGTCAGTCTAGTGGCTTACCGTTTAGCCCTTCCATAGAACTTCAGTGACATGAATGACGTGTTCTAGGTATTTTAGGCATGAAGATATAATCCAAACACTTTCTATGTGATATACATAGAATACATTAAGATTTTTTATGATTCATACTTTTAGGAGAATCAGATATAGGTTATGGATTATAGTGGGAAATATCTTCAGGGTAGGACTATACCATTGGTTCATTGGAAGTGGAATCATGGGAGAGTTCATAAGGAGACTTGGGAGAGGGAGTCTGATATGTGATCACAATGGCAAGACTTGTTTGATGAGACAACACAATGATTCTTAGATTAGATCAAGGAGAAGCTATTATAAGGTTTGGAGGCTGTAAGATTCATGTTTTTTTCAGCTATGCCTCTCTTTAAGTTTTTTATTAACATTTTATGTCATTTTTTTTTCTTCAGGAAATTATGTCATTTGAATTAATATATTCTTGGGATACAAGGAAACTTGAGAAGGGACAAAAAGTATTTGTGAGGTGATATTTTTTGATAGAAAATTAATTGATGTTCATGGATGTATGCTAGTTTGAGCTAATGGATTCCAGGTAGAAATGAGTGAAGTGCTTCATGGGTTCATGGTTTGTTAAGAAACGCTAAAAGTGGTTCAATTATTTTAAAGTAAAATGGGATAAAAAATAAATTCTAGAACATTTACACACCATATAAAAGGATTACATGTCATGTAATTATTTAATAATTTTAATAAAATAAATACGAGATGATGAGTTTTTCAGCGTATTCCATTAAAAAAAATTACACAATGTGTAATAACATTACACCCCATGTAAAATCCCAACCTACTATTTTAGACATGATTGCAGCTGAATTCTCATTTTTTCCACTGTAACAATTAACCTCTAAACCCTAGGGATTTATCTAACAAATTTGTGGTGTCAAATTCCCTTATGGATTCCCCGTTTATGTGAGTGATCACTATAAAATCATTTTTATTAGGTTTATTCCTTATCTTCCTTCTTATCCAACCATTGAGTGAAATACTTTGACCAATTTCATTATTGGTTTTTATCATGATCAGTTTTAATCTAGGAACCTCTTTTCAATCATCTGAACCTTCTTACTCATGGGATTTGTCCTTTGGAATCATTTTTGGATCATCAGTTAAAGGTTGGGGTTTTAAATCTCAACCAAATGGTTTGATAATAGGAAATTTTATGCAATATTGTAATTTCTCTATCCTTACATACACCAAATTAATTAAATTAACACTAAAATTATACCTTGAAGTTTTTGGGTTTCAAATGGCTTTTTTAACTGGATCATGGTAGCCCATGGGGTGATAAAACATAATTATAATTAAATTATCAAATAGATTAATGTATTTTTACCATGACATGTGACCTAGGGTGATTTCTTGTTATATTATCCCTAAATTATGGATTATTTATTATTGATATAATTGTTAATCATTTAATAATTTAATTTCAAGGGGTATATTAAAGAAGAGAGTAAATTTATATAATTAACTATTACTAATTATGATGTGATATGTGATATTAATGTCGTATGAGAGGGATTGTGTTCCATGTTGTAATTCTTATATATAGTACCCACCCTTTAAATTTCACACTAATATGCTATAATGTTGATATTGAGTGGGATCAGACCAGTCCCATGCTGTAATTCTTATAGAGAGTGGGAAATGCCTAGTCCCATATTGTAATGCTTATAGGGATTTGTCTAGGATGTTGTAATGCTAATAGGGGATTGACCTGGATTATTGTGACTATAACATGGTTATATGGTTGTGGTTGGAATATTTATAATACAAGATTAGAGATATTATTTCATAGTGATAAAGCATGTTATTTTACCTTGATTATATGGTGGTGGTTGACATGGTCATACTGCATGCTCAGAGATATTCCAACATGGAACCAAAGCATGTTATTTTACCTTGGTTACATAGTTGTGGTTGGCATAGTTGTAACATATGCTCAGATATATTCTAGAAGAGAGATTAAGTAGGTTGTTGTTTTATTTTATTATTTTTTAAATTAATTAATACACTTGGTTATTTATTTATTGCACACACTTCTTATATGACTCATTTTGTTTACAAATGCTGGTGTCGACCAACAGAGTTATAATCACACCCTATTTGGGAAACCGTTTAGTACCTGATTAGATTTTATGGTGTGGGTTTGGATGAGGGAAAAGTACCTTGTTGTTTATTTATTTTTTTTGAATGGTCAGAAGTTTGAAGTTGAGACCGACATGGGGTTTAGGACCTGGGAATTTGAGTATTTTATTTTAGTTTGGTTGTATTTTCCTTGAATTATTCTAGCATGACATTTTGTCACATTACATCAAATCATTACAATATTCCTTATTATTTAATTGAATATTCAGTTGGATTTTGCTGTTGTCTTCTTCCATGTCTTTACAATAATTATTTCAATTCTATTAGGATTTTTTATACTTCTATGACACTTTATATCAGAGGGTATAGTCTCCACACTATACATTTCACACCCCTACTTCTAATCAGAAACCTTTGGAGTACAAGGAGGCACACTTGAGGTCTCATAACTAACCCTTTCCGACCACCCGAGAGATCTCTAGATTGGGGGATGTAACATTATTCTAGGAATCTCCCTAAATCATAAAATTTCTCTAGATACTAATTATCTGTCATACTTTACGACTGAAAACTATAAAATTTCCAATGGTATTCCTAACTTCTTGGATATTACAATCAATGATATGAATTATATCATATTTATGATAAAATTCTCTATTTTGTAACATAGAACAACAAAATCATATTCTATGTTAGGATGATGTTAGATTCTACAACCAGAAGAAAATCCATAGACAAAAACCATATCATGGATTATGATATTTTATATCTTATTCCACAATATGATTCTTACATAACAAAATATCCTACCATATTTTACAATTTCAAATTAATATAAATTATGATTATAATTTATTCATTTCCAAAAATTATTTTTCAAATATAAGAACATGCACTGCTCTTATACCACTTATGGGATTCCTAGGGGTATAATAACACTTAATTGAACATTAAACATTGACCAAATCCCATCCCAATATCTCCATAGATTATAAATATGAAATATTATATAAAATAGAAATGAAAAACCATTTTATCTACCTTTAAATTGAAGATACTCATATACTGTCTTCTCTGCTTGATGAAAATTACCAAAGGGATGAACGAATGACCCTCACCTCCATGGTGTATTATGAAGTTATACAATATCACACATTGTACTTGCAAGAATCTTTATCCACCATGATGTGTTAGAATCTAAAAATAAAAAAGAGGTATAAGAAAAGTGTACCAAGTACCTAGAAGTATACACAACCACTACCACCACATGGATGATGGTTTTATAGGGTCTTAAGGATACTCCTCGAGGTGGAATGTGTTAACTCATATGTTACAAGTTAATGCATGTATCCGTTATAACTCTATCCCAAATCGCACAAATATTAAATAAATGAAATATTGATTGTAATATTATATGTAACACAACATTTATGTTGACCAACATATATGATAATTGAGTGTAAACTATTTTACACCCTACTACTTTAAATATATTTTTGTAGTACCAAATTAATCTTACCTTGAGATTCATAGCATTAAAATATTACCCATCCATTGAATACAACTGGAATAATAATGTTTATGATTCCCTATGTCATATGACATGAAAAACCTCATATCTTATGTGGGAAACAACAATTTTTGTGTTCTATTATTTTACCCAATCGTAATCAACAACATCATGGGTAGTCATATGAAATGAATATATTATAAATAAAAATATACTTCATAAGATTTTATATATCATATATATATAACATATTTAGGGAATATTTCCTTAAATTATATAAAAATTATTATAATCCAAAAATATAATACATGAAAACAATAAATCTATAAACACATATTTACCAAATCACTTCTAAAATTTTAATTGATAACTTATGAATGTTATAATCAACCTAATCTTCCAACTATAATAGATTTTGGATAAAATAAACAAGAAAAAAAATCAAATGAATCTTCCTTAGATACCCAAGTTGGAGTTTATATTTGCCTAACCAAAGTAATCCCACATTAATTATCATTCAAATAGAAAAAAAATATTAAAAAAATTATATATCAATTATTTTTAAAACATGGGATAAAGAAAAATATCACTTATTTAGATTTCTCCTTAAATTTTGAAAAACCAAATTATAAAAGAGTTTACAAAATCCTTTTATTACCTGGACTTTGGTTATCTCAAAATATGCCTAGATAGAAAATCATCATCATTACAATGCATCTAATGATTTGGGAAAAATACTTCATAAAATAGAGTTTATAAAATCCTTTGATTTCAAACCAAATAGTTATTCAAAATGGTAACTAAATATATGTTATCCTCATATAGATTAATATATATATATATATATATCAGAACATATCTTAACAAGAACAATGTTCTAGAATAACACCTTTCAAAGGTATATTTTTCAGGAAAAACACACACACTCTTATTCCATCAAAGAGAATTTTAATAACAAGACAAAATAATAAAAACATGGTGAACAAATAATAACTAATAGTTAAAAAAAGTCTAAAAAATTAAACATATACGTCACTCCAATTATGTTACCACTATAATTAGTCATTTAACTTCAACATTGAAAATTATTTAGTCATCATCAGGTTAATATAGGTTTCAATTCAACTTATATAATACTATTATAAATAACAACAAGATTAATCAAATTATTAATTATAAAAATATTACATATGTAATCAAAGAATAAAATGTATAATATCTCTAAAACAAACATTTTAATTAAATCAAACATATAAAAAAATTATTAGATTATAAAAAAGAGTGAATAATAATGGAAATCCCTTTTATTACCTAATCATTCACACAATATCAATTATAAATACCTTTTGTTACTAGTTTTTGAAATAAAGTCACATAAATCCTTCAATTTAAAATCCATTTCAAAAGCATTGGGTTCATTATAAAATATTTATATAAATATTTAAATCAAGATTATTTTATTATAAATATTCAAAATAAAACTTATAAATCTCATTTACTTTTTAAAATATTGTATTTATCTTTCATTATCTAGGAAGTCCATTTCATTATGAATTATAAAAAAAATAAATTTTTATATAAATGTATAAACTATGTATTCTAAAAAACAATGATACATCATTATATGACATTATTTATATACACATGAATATATAAAAAATGAAGACACATCAAAAGGAATTATTAAATATCCTAATCAATTAGATTACCACTAATGACTGTCCAAAAAGTCACCGAATGTTTATAAGGAGAATTGAATTTAATTTAAAAAAATTATGATTCATACATTTCAAAATGTAATATCCCACCTTGAATAATGATCTTTTTGACACCTCATAGTGATAAATGAAAGGAAAAGCTAACCAATTTTAGGTTTGATAGAAACCACTCAATCCAAAATTTCCCAGGGTAACTTGGAGTTCCACCATAAAGGTATTTATCATGTACATTCATGGACTATTACCTAAGTGTCAATGATCATACCTACATATAAAAACCAACTATCTATTCACATTCTTATATCATTTTTTAATATATCAGCCTAAATACTTAGACACTATATTTATGCCATTATGCCAGAATCCTAAGGCATGTTTCTAATCGCTATAGGATAGCCCACATTCCAATGGTATCACACACATAATGGAAATGATTTCAACATAATTAGTAATAGATTAAATGAAAATTAATAAGAACCAAAACTAATATAAATAACATTCATCTATACCTCATATAATAAATAAAATAAAATATAAAATAATTTTAACACAGAAAATACATAATTGGAAGACAACTTAAAAACATCCCCCACATGGAATCGACATCTCTAGAATTAACCACATTCATTATAATGTCCCCACACCAGTTCACTACAAACATTATCAATACCAGGTCATTATAAGACCTCAATATCAACTCCCCATACTCCAGAGGTCGTCAATATGTAGTGGGGGACTAGGGTAGTATCGTGGGGAGACTATAACACAATATTAGAGTTTTTAATTGGATATAAATAACAAATTATCAAAATCACAATAATAAACATTCTCCATTGCATGTGTAAGTATGTAAACAATAATAACTTATCAAATTTAATACCAAATCATACAGTAATACATACTCACTTCCTTCCCACCAACCTGAGTAAATATAAAATATTAATACATAAAACAAATAAATATACATGAGGTTTTATAAAATATTTAATCCTTGCCTCATCCCAAACTCTGATCCCATCCAATATATCCAACATAACAATCAAATATCATATCTTCTCCCAACCCAAAAATATGAATAGTGATGGATTCTTGGGTACCCTAGTTCCATAGCCGCCCGAGAAAAGTGTGAGTAAAACTTTACAGGGAACCATGAAAGTGGAACTATATATAAATGAACTAAATAGTAAATGAACTATATTTTTATGTGTAATTATCATCTGAATAAATTAATAAACCATTAAAGCATTATATAAATAGCCAATGTCAATATTCGATTTTTACCATGGAACCCCATTAAACCCAAACCATCTTTGGATAGTGTTAGAGTGTTTATGAGAACACAACATGGCCATTCCAACTAGAATAAGATTAATACACTCTAAAATCGTCTTGGTAAGTCTATAATATCACACATAAATATGATCCTTAGGGGGTGAATCTTGGCCACATAATAATTGAATTAGGTGTAACCACCAAATCCCAAGGGTTATCCTATGAATTCTAGGGTCATTAGGTGAAACTTTTGAACCTTAGGAGGTAATCATAAGCATTCCAATAATATTAATAATTATTTTTTAACTAAATAGGGAATCAAACCATGATGTCATAAAGTATCTGTAATCATCAATGAAAAGAAAGGATATCATCCTTAGCATTCCATTGTAATTAGGTGTTATCATTGAGTGTCAAGAGATAATCCTTAGTGTTCCTAGTAGTAGGCTCAAATTTCAGATCCAATCAAATCATCTAAGGCATCCCTTGTATCCAATACATATCATAGGGTAGTGTTTCTTCCCGTAACATCTCATCAGGTCTGGACATCTACATGATCCTATATCACACAAACTATTTTAACCACTCAAGTGGAAAATGTATTTTTTAGAACCATTATAGGATCAAATCATTGATTCATGTTCTAATATTATACCATTAACAATCACTAAACATTTCCCAATAACACCCTCTCACTATGGTCAATATGTCAATAGATCCCCCACTGAGGTCCCCTAGGTCTCAAGATGGCTATGTAACTTGATAAGGGTACATCAATCCCTAAATAAAATCTCAGGTCAACACCCATCACTATATGGTAGCCACATCCCTTAACATTTTCAAAGTCTCCTCAAGTCCTCACTAGACTCATAGGAAAATCTCATAGGGGAGTTGGACTCAAGATCACCCCCATTCTAATTCACTCTAGGTTTGTCTAAACACCCTATCTATCCACTAATATCCTTAGGTTATACCAAACCAAATAATCATAATCTTAGTAAGGGAGGAACAATCACCCTCATGACATCTCACTTACCAAATGACTCTAAGGAATTTAAAGGGTTCACTTAGGCATACTTGGACCACTCATTATCACCCATTCAATTTTTACACTTGAAGTTAACCAATGAACCTATATTAAGTGTAAATTCACTTATATAATCGAATTACACCCATCAGGGGGTATACATATCAATGAAATCATTTATATCAAGGATTTTTCTATAGGTGGCTGAGGTAGACAAGCCAGTGTACAAGGTTTCATCATGAACCTTTGAACTCTTTTTAGTCAGGGAATTTTAGGTAATAAATTAATTTATTTAAAAAAGGTCAGTCACTCTAAATGGTGATAATATATATGACATTCCAGAAAAATAATAAAAAAAATACCCTATGGGAATGTACCAACTACCTGAACTCAATCCATTTCTCATTTTTAATTAACCACCCAATAAATTTTTCAAAGATTTTATAACCCCATCATCCATCATCCCAAACACCCAAGGCCTAAATCATGCCCAAAAATATACTTTAATTAATTATAATAAATTTATAATTAATTAAATAATTTAAAATTTATTAAATAAGTTAATTTATATAGGCATTGATTCCGAAAATTTCACTGGGTTATCCTATCACACTGGAACCATTGATAATGAGGTGTGGTCCACTCCCCAAGCCCCTACTCGGGCCCAAGAAATATGAAATTCATAATTAATATCACCCATTAAATGAAATTTTTTTTAATGTAGGTCTAAAACCTTAGATAAATCCCAACAGTGAAATACATTCATCCCAATGGTGTGCGATGGTGTCTAGCTATTATATCTGATCACCCTCCATGAAATCCAAGAGAAAGACTCATCCATTTAAATCAATTCCACTATGTTCTAGTGGAATTTAAACCCAAACCTTAATTAATCCATGAAAAATAAGACTTCATGAAAGTGATCATGAAAAAATGAAGGTCCTTACTCATATTAACTACTACAATACACTTAGAACCAACCTAGATCGAGGGGGGAAGAAGTAGTGGGGGAGGTCCGGCCATCCAGCCTCCCTACACATGCATCGGATCTTATATAAGGGGGAGATGATCCAATAAATTTATTTAAGAAGTATTGGAATCTTTTCATAGTGTGAAATAGTGGTTCACACCATAAACCATAAAGGAAAATTACTTCTACCTATACCACGAATTGTCACTATGTGAACCATTGGTTCATACAATGAATGTTCTACTACTATAGTTTTATAGTATCCTTATCTCCAATATTCCTCTACCACTCACTTGAACCAATGTGGAATCCAATGAGGATTGAAATACATCTAAGAAATCATATATTTGGGATTTTAAAACTCTAAAAATAAAATTGTGATTCATAGTTCAAAAAAAATCTTTGACTAATTATAAAATTCAAATTTATCTTGAATTTATTAACTCATTCAAACATGATGTATTAAAATCTCTCTAAAACAAAACATATCATCCCTAAGATGTATTTTCAATTATTAAATTAAAAAACATAACAATCTCAGTCAAAATTATGAACGCATGTTTCCAGGTTTTACTTCCTAAATCCAAACAAGATTTTATTACACAACTCCAAGCATGAGGCGCACCATCCATCAAAAGTGAAGCCACCACCCTTCAACATCAATAAAACACTGAGAATAATATTATCTAAACCCATATATATTGGAGAAACTATTTTTCATTAGTAAAATCATCCATAGGATTATGGAGCTCCCCACTATAAGCATCATCTCATAACATCCTATTCTGAGCCACAACACTCATCCCCATAAAAAATGCTTATTAAAACCCACCTCAATGGTCTAATGAACCGTATAGTGAAATTTCTATCTCACTATACACAATCACATATAAAAACACTTGTTAAAAGTAGGTACTACCTCTTACCTACATTTAGAACCAAATTTTATGAGTCTCTACTACCCATGCATAGGGTGTTCATATTCGAACCTTACCCTAGAATGCTTTATCTAGAACCTAGAATCACTTATCATAACAAATATGACAAACCAAAACCATAGTAATTAGTTCCCTTAGTTTTCAAAGAATTATCTACTAAATAAACACACTCACTAAATTTATTCAACTGATTTACCATATGAATCACAAGAAAAAATGTTTCCACACCTTGAAATTTGCTATGATACTGGTTCACCCCTTGAACAATGTGATGAATCACTAGATCAATTAATGAAGAATGTGATGAATCATGATTAACCTTATGAATAACCTTATAATCACACTAAAATTATCATGATCCCAATGCCTATGATTAGAATCCATTCGAAATCACATTTGAACATCATGTCTGTAATTTACACAGGAAAAGATATAAAAATATTTACTTTATCATTAGCATCTAATGGATAGTTGACTATCCAATGACCTATCCTAACAGACCCATGACCCAACCAATATAGGGTCACTCCTCCATGGATCACACTGCCTCTATTACCACATATAATTATTGTATGTGACAGTATCTTTCATTCTTGAGTGCTAACATTAAATTCAACTACTTCATGTTCCTATCTCACTAGAGAATTATCTGCCACATCTGCTAAAATTATAATGATAATGAGGGACATTTCTTTAAATGATCAGTGAAACACTCCCAACCATATTTATTTCCTTGTACTGATCCTTGAGTGCCACCTCAATATGTTCAAACAGCACATGCATTTTTCTCTTCTTGAAAATTTTTCATTTTATCCAAAACATCACCAACCTATAATAAACTCCTATATTGATCATGCCATAATAACCAATCAATTTCTAATGTCTCCTCTACCACTGAGGTTTGTTTCTCATTTTTTCACAACTCATGAGAAAACATGTATGTAACATTTCATCAAAACTATCAGTCCTTATACCATACAGGACAACTCACTGATTCATAATTAAACAATTCCGTGTGTATGTAGTAAGAGATAACTCAATATTATCCAAAAAAATGGTTGTGTTCTCCCATAACAATTAATAACATTATACTGACTCACACTCCCATGGTTCACATATCACTAAACCTATTCCCACAAACCTAAAACAGTAACCATAATTCTTGGAATTGAAAAATATATCCTAAATAATACTTGATTCTCCTTTCTATAAAATATCCATATCACATAAACCAAATTTTATATCATAGTCACCCACCATATGAGCATCATATAAAGAAAATGTATGAATCCATCCAAACTCTAACCAAATTGCTGAAAGTGTATCCAAAATCAATAAGGTCAGGTAATCGACTGGTCATGCCCTTAAAAACTGAAATTTGATACCAAAACACTATCCCTGTAGAAACCCTAACTCTTATAAATTAAATTACATTTTATTGAATAAATTCAACATTAAGTAATATAGTTATAAAAACATATATACTACTTTTGTTATTTTAGATTTTAAAAAAATATATCCTATTGGATTTAAAATACGACTAATAATCATAAACATTGATAATATATCCATTATATAGTGACTATTAAGATTTATATATATATATTAGTGGTTATAATAAAGTCTACTTGACATAGATGGAAGAAGTGATGGCCTCAACTAGTTGTATTATACCCTATGAATCCCATTTATTAGAGCTTATGATGGAGATAGAATCATTAGTATTTTACCCTAACCAAGACCTAGTTGAGATTCAACAACTGAAACATGAGTGAATATATTTATGAAATATGTTCAAGCTTATCGAGATAACAAGCCATACAATGTTCACTAAACCACCCCAAGAAAGTGCTTCTATTAAACACCTAACCCTTAGGGAATATGTTGGTGTAATAAAGAGTTATGTATCTAGACGCATGTGGTGAAATTTTGTTTTCTTATTTTAAATTAAATAATTAGTATACTTATCCTTTTTATCTTTATGTTATATGTTATTATATAAATCATGATACAAATTAGATTCAATACAAAGAAACTATTTTTTTGGGAAATATATATAGTTTCAATTAAAACACTCTTTTGATAAATTCTAAAATTTTTTAAATAAATTTTAATTTACTGAAATTTTATTATTAAATAATAATTATTTAAATATAAATGATAATATAATTTAATTAAATCCAATATAATTTTTATAAGGGTCATAAAGTTATTAGTTTTCTGAAAAATAGTATTTTCCAATAAATAGGGTCTTGAATTTAATATTTAAAATTATACTATTAGGAAAATTATATTAGTCAACAAAATATTATTTTTGAAATTAATACATAAAAATTATCCAGTGGTGTTTTTTCATTATTTTTCCAGATAGTAGATTCTTCGGGTAAAATATAAATACAATATAAATATAAGGTGTGTATTATGGCATCATAAAATCCCAAAAATGATGTAATAAATGTTAAAAAAAGTTATCCATGACATAATTCCTATTTAAAATAAAATTTTAAGTTATTTTATTTATTTTATAATCCTTTAGGGAATCCTAAAAACCCTATATTATATTTTAAGGACTCAGAATCATTGTTTTATGAACATGAATCACTTCCACCTCACCTATGGTATATTTTAATATGTTCAGTTCATAGAATTGTAAAATATAAATATCACTCCTATTTATTAGAAATCATGCTAAAAAACTATGGTAATTTTTTTGGCTTTTATTATTTTATCATATAGATTCCAAAACCTATGTTAACAAATTGAAAAAAAATTCCATCTCTTTTTCAACAAATACCCACCCAACCTCCCACCCATCATCACTCAAAACCCACTGATCAAAATTTTCCATTTATTATCCCTCTATAAATCCCACAAGGTCTTCCCAATTTCCTATGAATATCCTCTAATGATTTTAGAAGCACCCTCTCATGGTAAGGGACCCTCTTCTCTTCCATTTTATTTTAGGTAATTTCATTGTACATAGAAATTTGATTTCTAACTGATCATGTTCTAATGTGTTTTTACACATACATTTAATATAATTATGATTTTAAAGTAATTAGAGACAAAATTTCACTCTCATTAGACCCTTACATAATCCTTTATGTACAACCATTATGATGTTGACGTTTTCTCATGATTTTCCATACCAAACTTTTGTGTTGTGAATACCACTCGCCACTTCTAGTCAAGGTTATTCACCAAGACGTAACTATACTTGATTTATTGTGTAATTCCATGTTTATAACCCAAAATACTTAATTCAAGGATATAATTTTATGAAACACATTATTATGTTTTATCATCTATGTAGAACACATATTCATATACATTATATGAATTTGATGGGTGTGCCTGAAATTATATAGCCATCCAATGCATTACATAATGTTATTATATCATGAGATACCATGTATCGTGCCTAAGAGGTTATCTTAAGAACACTATGTTATCATCTTATATAATGCTTCTATGTTCATGATTATGTTTATCACCCTTTTATGCCATCTTGATATTCTTGTTAGAACACATGTATTAATTTAATATTTTAACTCTTTGATTATTACCTTATTGGACATTATAACAAACCCCTTTCCTAGATACATTCCTAGGTTATCCTGTGCAGTATTAGAAGACCAGTAAAATATAAAGGTATGTTATAGAGATTCTAAATAATTTGTTTATATCCCTTTATCATGTTAATGTTCTATTTACTAATATTTTCAAAGACACTAGGCCTCTCAATCTTCTAGGATTGTATTTTGTGAATCTTTATGTATTGAATCATGAAATAATTTATATAAAAGATATGAGTTTTCATAGTTGATACCAGTGAAAATTCTAGTTATGTTTTTGTATTATAATTAAAAAACATTAGGGAAATCCTTAGGGATACGAATAAACATAGGAAAAAAATCCTAACTTTTTATAAAGTATAAGGTATGTGGTTTCTATGAAATAAAATCCTCATCTATATACAGCAAGTGGTTGTGTCTCTGGAATAGTATTAAATTGGGGTAATAACCCCAAAATGGTGAATTGGGTATTAACTCAATTGTTTCCCAGTGAACTACAAAGAGGCATTACTACACACCTAGTCTTATAGTCTTGGGGGATATGTTTGGGTAAATTGAAAAGATATTTATGACTGATTATAAAGGGAATAAAAGTTCCCATAAATTTTTATGTAAGGAAATAGACCATGGAGAAATTAGATTGAAACCTATAAATTCATATGTTAATGAACGTATTCCATTTATGAGTTATCTCTTAAATGTTTACTGTTTCCCTTTTTTATGTTTGAGCATTGTCATACCAAAGTTTATTTTTAGATATAGTAAAAATTATCACCACAATCCAATAGTGAAAGATAGTCATATCCTCCATTCATGAACATCAAATGTTTTATGCTACTACGGTTTTATGAATTCTTTCTTGTCACACATGGTTTGAATATCTATTCAAATACCACATCAAAACATAAATATTGAAATATCTATAAAAATGGGAAATGGGGGAATTATTGTAAGATTTGATGTCCTAGAACCAACTATTTGTACTTTGATTACATGAATATTTAATATATTTAAATATTAAACATCTTATTATATATTGTTCATTATTCTGCATGACTATAGTGTAATAATGTCATGGAGTATTTATCGCATTGACAATGTCAAAGTAGTTCCCTGCTATGATGAGAACCTTCAAGTTCTATGAAAATATTCATAAATATAGTTCTTCAGTTGGATGACATATTGTGATGGGACACATAGTATACAGACCATCTGGTATAAGTAATTTTAAGTAGATGAGACTTCTTCTCATGAATTTATCACTTGGTAATCTCCATGATGGGAGATTATGGGAACATACCCACCAGTAGAAATTCTACATGTTTTGGTGTCATCGGATATTCCTATCTACAAGCATGTGTAATGGTCCGTATACTTTAATATTACCATTAATACATGTCATGACTTGTGTAGTTTGATTTACTAATGAAAACTGTCACTAAAATAGTTGGTGGGAAGTAGGGTACATTGGGTGTGTGATGAATGACATGCTATTAATGGATATGTTGAGGAAGGATTTGTGCCTTCCATTTATAGAAGTTGATATCTTAGAAATTTGATTGAATTAGAACAATCACATAAAATTAAATGGCCATGGTGTAAGAATGAGTTTATTTTAGGTAGTCAAAGAATGAGATATCAAGTATAAAGGTTGGTGACACTATCATGAAACCATATTTATTAGATATTGATATAAAGGGATTATATTACACAGTGAGTGTTCATATGTGGATGTCATTTTTGTGACTTCACGTTCTTTCTCTTGGGTTCCATGACCCGTTTCTAGACATTACTCTTGGACTTTAGGCACACCGACCTAATTCCAAAAATAAAGAATCTTATAGGGTCACACACTAAGTGTTTTGGTGGTCTCGGTTAAATTCTATTTGAATTTAATTAATATAATAAATATTATTCTCAATATTGTGGAATAATTTTATTAAAGTCAAAAAAATTCATAAATTAGATAAATATTTATTCACAGTATTGTAAATAAAAATATATTGATTTATTTTATTGAACATTTAATATATATTTATTTATTAGACTATGATTAAAATATTTATTTAAGAGAATAAAATATTTATTTAATTATTCGAGTGTTCAATAAATTGAAGTGAAGTTTGAGTAGACCAAGGATGGTCCGGTAGTAAAATAATTATTTGCAAGATGGTAAATAATTATTTAACTAGTTCGCACAAAACAAAATAATAATAATGTGGTTATAATTATGCGACAAGAGAATTCAATTATGATTCTATTTTACACAAGATGGAACACCACAGATAATGATGTGGTTATTGTTATTATGTAGCATGGGTTTTATCTAAATTTATGAATCTATTTAATTGATGTTACAAAACTAAATATTATAACAAAATCCCCATGTTGATAAATAGAGAGGTACATCTATTGTTCCATGTATGGGAAACTGGTGATGCAAGAGAAATTCAATGTAAGGAATTTTCTCTCAGCTCTTCTCCTCTATCCCTCTCAAGAATTAGAGACATTATTCAAGATTGAATAACAATAGATCAGTATCAATCGACGCAAGACATTAGTTTCGCCATGCTAGCACCCGGAAAGTGAGTGGAATCAATCAGAGACTATTAGAGCACATGCGGATCACCACTAGAGGGATTCTGGTTTGGATCCTTTCAAGTGCAATGAGACAATCTGAAAGGGTCATCCTGGATTATCAACATCATCATCAAAGAAAGTATCGAAGAACCAATTATTTTATTTATTTATAAATTAAATTTAAATTAATTATAATCATTATGTGAAAGATACTCTTTAATGGTTTTAGTACTCTTACTTATTTATCTAAATCATTGATTCTATTCCGTGGAGACTGGAATTCATCATCGTATTGATCCTATAATAATCATTTATCATGGTAAAAAAAATGTTGGGCGCCAACCCGACTCCACTTCTACATGGCTCAAAACCTCCAATTATTACATCCCAAGTATATAACTTCTCCGCTATAAATATTTTTAGTATTAATTTCCTAGATAACCTTATGATACTCTCTTTATAGGAATTAAATGTTATCAATGGTATGGATTGGATTTCCTTATGTAGATCCGACAAAAATTGTGAAGAGAAAAAAAATCACCCTTCATATCATGAATCACCCTCCTATTATATACAAGTGAAAGGAGGAGAATGAATCCCCATTGAAATAATCATCTAAATAATGGTTATTATTTCCTTATGAGTAAAAATATATTGTAAAAATGATTAATACTAAGGAAAATATCATCCTTGAAGACATTCCCATTGGGGTGGAATATGCTGGTGTGTTTTAAATGAATTTCCTTGTATTCCTCCCAGCTGAGAGTTAGAGTTCTCAATCGAACATATACCCAGATATATTCTAATATCCAATAATCTATATATAATATCCACTATTCAAATTAAAGAGAAGAATAAGCAACTATAAAAGAATATAGATAAATGGATTATATACCCAAGTGCTTCACCATGGTGTGAGCCAATCCACTTTATCAAGAAGGATAGGTAAATGCACCTCTTCATTGATTATCATGAGTTCAAAAATATCATGACAAAAAACAAGTATCATGTTATATGGATTTATGACTTGTTCAATCAACTACATCAAGTTTATTACATCTCTATGGTGGATCTTTGGTTGGGGTATTATCATGTAAAAGTAAAGGAGGATATCCAAATGCCCTATTTTCATACAAGATATATGAAAATATGAGTTTATAGTGATCCCATTTTGACTCACTAATTTTCTATCTATCTTCTTGTACTTAAATAATAGATTCATTAGGGATTACCTCAATAAATTTTTGGTAGTATTTATATATTATATTCTTATCCACTCAAAAATTGAGGAGGAACATGAGGATTATTTTAATTCTATACTGAAGAACTTTTGAAAAGAAAATATCTATATGAAGTATAATAAATTAAATTTTTTGATGTAGAAAGTAACATTATTGGGGAATGTTATCACCAATAAGGGATATATGTGGATCCTTCAAAAACAGAGGCCATTTAAAGATGAACCAAACTAACATCTATGATAGATAACCATATTTTACATGAATTATATGGGTATTATAATTGATTTGTGAGAAACTTGTCATGATTTCAAATCACACTAACCAAGATAACTCTAAAGGGAGTGAATATTTTCTACTCTGATGAATATAAGGATAACTTTAAAGAGTTAAATAAAAGGTTGATCACTACACCTCTCCTCACATTACCTACTAGTGGTGAAGGATTTCTGATCTACAACAATATATCAAAAAGGCTTGGGTTGTGTACTCATGAAAGAGAACAATGTGATAACCCATTCCTCTATCCAATTAATTATCCATTAGAAAAACTGAACAATACATGATCATAAATTGGCTACAGTGATCTTCGTATTAAGATTTGGTGACATTATCTCTATAAAGAGAAGTGTGATATATATATAGATCACAAAAGTATCAAGTATATATTCTCACAAATGGAGATCAATATGTTCCAATGAAGGTGGATATTTATAATCAAGGATTATGATTTTTCAATCCATTTCCATCCTAGGAAGGATAACAAATCAGCAGATACTCTAAGTTGAAAGGATCCAACAATCCTATCTATGATGAGGATTGAAAGGGATGAAATATTATTGGAAATTCAAAGGATGAACATGGAAATATAAATTGTAACTTTAACCTTCCATTCTCCAATAATAGATCAAAAATCCATTTTTAGAGGATCAAGGATGCCCAAAAAGATGTGGTGGAGTTATAAAAAAGGTAGAGAATAATCTAGAATCCAATATGGATAAATATAGAGTTATAAGGTTTGGAATAAGGATATGTGTCCCATAAAAACTAGGCTAAAGAGGGAGATTTTGGATGATTCACAAACCTCATCATTATCTATTTTTATGAGAATAACTAAGATGTTTAAATACTTGAGGAAAAACTTCGGGTGTGATAACATAAAGAGGGATATTGTAGAATTTGTATCTCGATGCTTATTATGACAAAAAGTTAAATTCTGAATGCCCAAAGTATAAGGGCATGATTCAACCACTTCCCATAAAATTATGGAAATGGGAAAACATAACCATGTATTTCATCATAGGACTCCCCATGACATCTAAAGGAAATAATTCCATTTGGATGGTTGTTAATTTCACTAAAAATTTACTTCATTTTATTTCAATAAAGTAAAATTTTTCTATTGACCAACTCTAAAATATATTCATAAGAGTAGTGGTAAGAATTTAAAGAGTTTCACTCACCATTGTATTTAATCTAGGTATAAGGTTTACCTCTAGGTTTTGGAGAATCCTTTAGCAAACATTGGATACAGAGTTTTGTTTTAGTATTTCTTGTCACCCTTTGATAGATGACCAATCTAAGAAAACCAAAAAAAATCTAGAGGATATGTTGAGATTATGTTCAGTGGAATTCCAAGGATGTTGGGTTCAAAACCTTTCCCTATTTTAGTTCTCATATAACAATATTTTCTATTATAGCATTCAAATAGCTCTTTGTGAGGATCTTTATATTAATTGTTTCCAAACTACACCATGAAAGGATAAATTTACAAAGAAGAAGATGATTGGAACTAATCTTATCTCTCTGATTAAAGTTAAGGTTAAAACCATTAAATTTCAAATTAAATCGACATAAATTCAAATAAATCTATGTATACAGTCATCAATGATCCCTGATGTTTGAGGTTAGAGAAAATGGTTTCTCTTATATATAATTGAGGAATAAATTCATGATGTTTTGGAAGAAAGGAAATATTAGTCCTAGATACATCATCCCCTTATAAATCCTTGATCACATCAGATTTTTAGCCTATTGTATAGCACTCTCACCCAACCAATATCAAAAACATGATGTGTCCCATGTATAATTATTGAGTAAGTGCATACCATATACATCACATGTACCGATTCAAGAGGTGGTACCTTGGGAGGATGATCTTTCATATGATGATCATACAATGAAGATAATAGACCATAGATACAATGTTCTATGAAACAATACAACTCACTTGGTAAAAGTATGATGACTGAACCACAAGTTTTAGGAAGAAACTTGGTAACTAAAAGAGGTGATGAAACTAAAGTACCCTTATCTCTTCTAGTGTAAAAAAAATAAAAATTTGGGGATAAAATTTATAAATTGGGGAATAATTTAAGTTCCCAAACTCTTATAATTGAAATTACCTTTTGAATTAATAAATGCCTCATTAGGTAATGTTTTTATAGAATACACATGCACTTCATTGGTAATTTTGGACCAAAATATAATATTTCCAGAATGATATTAAATAAAATCAAGAATCAAAACTATTGATAATATATTAATTGTATAATAAACAATAATATTAGAACACATTAAGGGTTATGGTAAAGTATAATTAATATTTATGGAAGAAGCAATGGCCTCTTCTAGTAGGATTGTACCCAATGAAGCCCATTTATTAGAGTTTTTGAGAAAGAGATTCCATGAATACCCTTTTAACTTGATGAAGCATAAGATAATATTTTGTAGCCAAATAATTAGAGAAATAATATTATGGATAAGTTCAAAAATATCAAGATCAAAACCCAAACCATGTCCACCAAACCAACCCAAGAAAGCACCACCAGAACACACCATACCCTTTGGGAGTATGATGGTTTAATTAGGGGTTATGTATCTAGAACCCAATGGTATGAATTTTTAAATTTTATTTTAATTAAAAAAACTATTATAAATATAAAAATTTATTATTATTTTATAAATTATAATATAAACAATGAAACACTCTTTTGATAAAAAACTATTATTATTTTATTATTATTTTGGGGAAATATATAGTTTCAATTAAAACACTCTTTTGAAAAATTTAAGAATTTTCAGAATAAATTTTATTTTAATAAAATTTTCTTATTAAATAATATTTATTTAAATAAATATTATAATATAATTTAATGAAGCCCAATGTATTTTTTATAAGGGGAAAAAATTTGTTGGTTTTATAAAAACTGGAAATTTCTTGTAAATATATATATTTTTTAATTTTAAATTGTAAATTCTCATATTTATAATTTTTTTTGTTAAAATAAATATTATATTTGGAATTAGATCATCTAAATTATCCAATGTTGTATTTTGGAAATTTTTTTAAAATAGTCAAAACTTTGGGTAAAAATTAAATATGGTATAAATATACAATATGTATTATGACATCATAATATTAGAAAAGTGAGGTAATAAATGATATAAAATTATCCTATGACCGAATATATATTTCCCCTTAAAAAATGTGTGTTTGATGTTATATGATTAATTTATAAACATTTAATGAATATCCCAACCCTATATTATAATTTGATGATTTAAAATTAATTTATTAGGAACATGAATGACTTCCACAATACCCAAATTATTATTTTCATATGTTTAGTTCATTACCTTATTAAATATTGAAAAACCAATCCTCTTTAATTGAAACCATATGATAAAAACATGGTATGGTTTTTTTATTTTTATTATTTTATCATATAGAGTCCAAAACCTATGTTTAAAAATTAATAATTAAATCCCCTATATTTTTATATAAATACTCACCCAATATCCCAATTCTCTTCACTCAAAAAACATTGATCATGAATTTATTCTCCCTATACATATCTAATATCACCAAGCTTTCCCAGGATCTTATGAATCCCCTCCCAAGCTTTCAGAAGTACCCTCTCATGGTAAGGGATCCTCTTATATTCCTTTTTATTTCATGTACTATCTTTGTGATAAGCATTTTTTTCAAGTTATTCATGTTTTAATGTTATTTAAACATCAATTTTCTGTCCTTATAATTAAAAATTAATTAAATACAACCTTTTAGTCTCCTTTAAAACTTATATGAAACTTTATGTACACCCATCATACTGTCAAAATTCTTCAATTATTTTCCATACCAAAATTTTATGCTGTGAATAATCATCTCCATTTCCACTCATGGGTATTAACCTAGATGTTAATATCCATAATTTAATAAGGAATTATATGTATATAACCCAGAATTATTAATATTGGGATTTTTAATGTTGAAATACATTCTTATGTTTTCTGATCAATGTGGAATACAAATTCATATACATCATATGAATGTGACGGGGTGACATGAAATTAAGCACATGATGGTATGATTTCTCAATGGTTATACTTGTATTATGATTATGATATCATTAATTATGTTTTCTCCACATTTTTACGTTTCCTTGATGTAATCATCTTATATCATTATTTTATGTTCATGTATATGATTAATACCTTTTTCATATCACCTTGATATACATCTTGAATCACATGTATTCCTTTCATCATGTCATGTTCTTATTATTCCCTTATTGGGATTTATAGCTCACCCATTTTCTATATATATCCCCTTGTTATCATGTGAATTATTAGAAGATCAAAAGAGTATAAAGGAATTTTATATGGTTTTTAAATAATGTATTTGTATCCGTATTTCATGTTAATGTGATATAAACCTAATTTTCTAAATTCACTAGGCCTTATTATCTTTTGGGATTGTGTTATGTATATAAAATATATTGTATTCCATAAGAACTAAAGGTGATTAATTTATGAAAAAATATGGAATATATTTGATTGTTCCCCACATTTGATAACTCACCCATTCATGAATCTTAAACCCGAAGCATCTACCCATGCCCCTCATCTTTAAGGGTATTCAGAAGCCCAGGCTAACCCCTCACTTGAATTACCCTCATAAGTCTCAACTCACCTCATAAACATCACTCGACTCCACAAAATCATGATTCCAATTTCAAAGAACTACCCTCTACCTTTTAACCCTTAAATTATACCTCACTTGTTCATATTCCATAGGAAAAAAATATCTGTTCCCTTCTCAAATATCACATGGAAACTCACATGCCATACTACCCTATCTAGGGTTCATATGTATGTATCATTCATAACATGTCAAATAGTCTACCTATAAGGACACTGATTCTTACTAGAAATATATATACAGAACTACTCTTTGAGAATTAGGATCTCATACTGATCCTCACTAAGCCACTACATTCAAGAGTCACTACCTCGAGGTTCACATTCTCATATATCATCATAAAAATATAACAACATCTACCAACCATGATCTATATTTATTATTCCATAGTCATAGGGATTGATTAATTATAATGGAATTCCAAACTATATGGGAAAAAACAATATAGGTTTTTACTATCACTTAAAACCACTAAACCTATTTTCTAGTCCCAAAATAATATCAATATCATACATGGGGGAAGGGATGATCACCATGGAAAAAATGCTAGTATTGATCTTCTAAGGTCATTATGGGTCCTATACATCAAGGGACTATATAGTCATCTTCATATAGAAATCTTTTATAGATACATAAAACCTATCATTGTATTAAAAATATAAAGTGGTTCACCTAAGTAGAATTCTAATCCAAGTTATGCAGGAAAATACCATATATGTTATTAATGACACTTTAAACTAAAAAACCCTCATCTTTAGTGATATTAGTCACAATTCATAATCATATGTCATGAGAATCCTACAAGAAAAATATGATGCATACACACGACCACTTTTCAATGGGACAATAGCCAAAAACTCTAATAACTATCCTCATGAAAATGGTCTAAGGGACAAAATACAATAACTCTTAACTCATAAATCTCAAAACCCATGTGCATCATGATAGATGAAAATAATAATACTATAACAATATAAACCAAGAAAAAAAAAATCCAATATCCCTGGTAACTTGGACTCCCCATAAGAAAATTTTCTCATGACGCATCAATTTGAGGTCTATCACATGCCCCGACACATCCCTATATAACACGTATAGAATATATTCAAATAGTTAAGAAAAAAAAATAAATAATTCTATGATATTAGCCACATATAAGCTATGATACCACCTTTTAATGTCCCCACCCTCGTTCACTATGAAAAATAACTATGCTGGGTTATTACGAGACCTTAGGTGTGCCTCCCCATACTCTAGAGGCTCCTGAATAGTATCCGAGGTATAATCTAGTACCATGGGGAGAAAATATCCCCATATAAGAGTGAGAAATAATTGGTAAATAACCAAACATCAACATCAAAATAATAAATATCCATTTAAGTATGTGAAATCAAATAATCAACAATTTTATATCAAATGTAATGAAAAATCACACAACTATATAGACTCACTAGACACCCAGTTGGCTAGCCACATATAAAAAAATAAATTCAAGAATAAAATAATTGTACAAAAGGATATATAAATTATCCAGCCTCTCCTCATCCTAAAAATTAATCTTTCCCAATCTGTCAAGTTGAATGATCCAATTCTAGGTATCTTACCGACATGAACTTGCAAAAAATGAAGGACGATCAAGTACCCAAGTGTCATGGTCACCCAAGAAGGGAGTGAATACAAATTAGTAGGGAACCGACATTGTTATCCCATATATAACCAGTAAATGAAATGTATGTTCTTTTGAAATTATTATATTAATAAATAAATAAACCATGAAAACATAATAGGAATAACCAATGTCTAACTTTTGGTTCTATAATAGAACCCTAATTGACCTAAACCTACTTTGAATAGTACTAGAGTGTCTATGAGAATGTCAGATGAATGTAACAACCAATATAAGGTGAATATTATAGCCCTAGTAGATTATCTGGGGTGGACCATTTTATAAAGAAAAAAATATTATCGATATGGGTGACCTAGGTGATCTAATAATTTAATTAGGCATCACCAATGAACCCCAAAAATTATACTGGGAATTCTATAGTCATAAGGAGTAACCACTAAACTCTAGGAGTTAATCTAGATAATTATAAAAGAATGAGACATTATCACAAAAAAAGGGTGGATCACCCCAAGTAATTATAAATTATAGTGAGTTATCACCAAAAAAAATGTGTATCACTATTTGTATTCTACAGTTATTAGGTGTCATTGCCAAAACTCAGGAGACAATATTGATCATTCCATATTAGCTGGCTCAAAGGATGGATCTTAGGAGATCTTCCAAGGCATACCATGTATCTAATACATCTCCTAGGGATGTAATTCCTCCTATAACATCTCACCAGGGCTATCGATATACCTAATACCATTTCATATTAACAAGGTTGGAGTATCAAGTGTGAAACCTAGATTCATCATAGTTATAACATGATCAAATCATTGATTAATGTTATAAGGAGACACCTAAAATCATCATTACCAATTTTTTAAGAACACCCTATCATCAGGGTTAACATGTTATTAAGTCACCCATTGGGATCCCCTAGTTCCCATAATATTCAGGACACCTCTCTAGAGTCCATAAATCTCAAACTTATCTCTCATGTCATTACACATCACTTATAAGGCATCACACCCCTTAGAAACATCAAAGTTGCATCGATACCTCATTGAAATCCTTGTAAAGTCCCATAGGGAGTTAGCCTCAAGCTCACCCCCTTTCCAAGTCACTCTAGGCCAGTCAAAAATCCATCCTATCCATCAACATCCTCTGGGTCTACCCAACTAAATAATCACAATCACTGCCGAGGAGGAACACATTCCCCCACAAAAATATCACTATCCAAATGGTTCTAAGACATATCAAGGGTTTACAATGTACATCTATATCTACTCATTCTCACCTCATCAAATACCTTTTCTAATAGGTCAAAAAGACAACTATACTAAGGACTAATGCACTTACATAATACAGTTACATCCTTCAAGGGGTCCATATATCAAGGTAATCATCTAAATCAAGATCCAAAAAATTGGCAATTGAGGTATAAATTTCAGTGAATAAGGTACTATTGATGCCCTTTGAATATTGTTTAGTGATAATATGTCCTTATAATAAAAAATTTATTTATCAATGGACAATCAACTTTATAGGTGAGAACAGAAATCACATGTCATGAATAAAATGAATAAATACCATAAGAGTATGTACAAAGAATTACCACCTTGATTTAATCTATTTCCCTTTTTAATTCACCACCATATAGCTCTTTACAAGCCTATCTAAGTTAGTTGGACTTCCCTAAAACACATAAGGCCTAACTCATATTAAAACATAAAATTTAATTAATTATAATAAATTTATAATTAATTAAGCAATTTATAATTTATTAAAAAAATTAATTTAAATTAATATATATACCTAAAATATCACCAGGTCATCCTATAACATCAAAACTACCGATAATGAGGTGCGGTCAATCCTCCACCCACCCCTGGGCCTAATAAAGATGAAATACTTAATTAATATCACCGATAAAATTAGTGTTTGTGAAGGAATACAATAATGTAGGAAGGGACATACCTATATTTTCATCCAAAATCCAACCATAACCACCCTAGATTGGGGGGAGGGGAGAAGGAGAGGGGGAGGTCTGGCTGTTTGACCCTCTACACATGCATCCAACCAAAAATGATGGGGATAAGATCCCCTCCTTTAAATCAAAATATCTATTAGACCACTTTCATAGAATGAACCACTGGTTTACATAGTGAACAAGTGAGGTAGAGGGCCTCAACCAATATCATGATTTTTTATGGAATGAACCATGGATTCATTCCATGAAAGGTTTGATGATATAATTTTACAAAAAACCCAACCTATGGTATTCCTCTTACACTCACCAATAAATACTATGGTGTATACCAAATCTCAAACCCCATCCAAAAAACATATATTTAGGATTTTTAAAATCTTAGAATATCATTTTGAGTATCTTTTCTAAAAAAATAAAGCATTACAAAAAAAATTCAAACTTCTCTTGAACATAATAACTCATCTGTGTTGGGACTATGTTGGATAAAGAAGGTTTTTGGAAGTAAGAAAAAGTTTTTTTCAAGAGCATTGTATTTTTTTTTCAAATAGGGTATATTAATACACTTTGTAAACATTTATAAAAATCAGGCTTCCCATCGTATTCTAGAAATTAGACTCATAGTGCTTAAAAAATCCATTGTATTTAGAAGAAGCTGTCTAGAAGAAAATATTCATTGGACTCACCTCAGGACCGTAATGGAAGAGAATATTGTAATAAGCTGCTACTTTAGATTCTGTCTGACTTCGATAAAACTCTAATGATCCTTTTCTGATCATGGAGTTATCATAAATCATAAGAAAATTTCAAAATTTGTGATGAAAGCTTAATGAACAAAATGGTGAGAAAAATACTACCAATCATATCTAGGATAATTGTATTTAGAGAAATCCTATTCATATTTTGTTGGAATGAAAGATGTTTATAGAGGAATGGAAAGTTATAAAACTTTCTATTATAAGTTATAAAATGATAAATATGATCTTAAAACATATTCAATGTCATTAATGAAGTCATAATACTTACTGAAATATTGAATAAGTTAAATGCTGGTGAAGCATAATATTTCTGATCTCAAGATCATCGTAATGAGTTTACCAAATTATGATTTGTTTAAACACTGAGGAGGTTGATCATAATAAAGGTGATGGTTTTCAATTAGACCAAAATCCAAAAGTATTTAAATCTTTGGATAAAGAAGTTGATGAGTTTCACAATTAGAAAATAGAATGAAGTTAAGTAATGAATGTTCAACGGTATCATATTCCGAAAAGAAAGATGTTTCATAATTCTAAGCTACTAATATCGATCAATCATATTCGTTATACCATCTTAATCATCAAAGGAATATTTTTTTCATCAGTATATCTTGGGACCTATGATAAACAAAATAAGTAAAAGTTGTTGGAGTCGATTAAAAAAGGAAAATTAGAGACCGATCAACAATGAAATCAACCATTTCACATAAATTTGAATTTTTTATTGATTTAAGTGAAAAAGATTGTTTTTAACAATATTCCATGTGGGTCAAGTTATTATTAGAAGAAGAATATACTATTTTACATGTGAATTAATCACAATGAGGCATATCATAATTGAGAAATCAAATTGAGACTAATGATTTGTTAAAAAGTTTGAAGCATTGAAGAAGTCAAAGAGAGATCTAAAAATGAAGAATATTTGAAGATTATAAAATCATTTCAAGGAGATAAAAAATTATTATCAAGTGGTATATTGATGTTAAAAGAATATGATTAATTTTTTTCCATCGGTTGTTATGGAACACGGTAATGAAGAAATCATATTGGTCAAAATGGATTGGGAAAAGAATCAAACCGAAATTTGTTAAAGAAGTTAGAAGAAAGATAAAGTTTTTAAAGATTCAGCAAGGTTTTATATGGGTGGAGAAGTTGGGAAAAACAAGATTCTCCCAAAATTCAAGGAGATTTAATAATTTAGGGAAATATAGTTGACGAGGAACATTTTTAAAAATCCCACCCAATCCAATTTTGGGGTGGCTTAAAAGGGGAAGTACTTTTTAATTTCAACTAACACAAGTACAATTCACTATTGTAAGAGGGAAGGTGGAGTGCTAAAGAGTTATATAGAGAATAATTTTCAAGATTGAGAATTATTTAAGAAGTTGTGTCGGAAAAAAGAATAAAGGAGAAGTGATAATATTACATTCAACTGATCATCATATTCAACTGATAATCATATTCAGATGATCATCATATTGGGTTGGATCATTGAATTGGGATTTATAGAAATAGATCGAAGTTGTTCAGATTTGTCTCAACTATATTGTGAAAAACATATATATTTTTATGTATTGAGAAATCCGACTTTGGAATTAGACTGAGTTTTATTTCGAAGTCCAAGAAGTTATTAACAACATTTGGGTAAGAAATTTAAGGATGGTTTTAAAATATAATACTTGTGAAATTTGATCAAGAATAACTGTAACATTTTTTTATGAAAATCGTATTTCATCATTTCATGATACTTGAAGCACATGCACTGTTTTATAGAAAATAATTATAAAAAAGTTTAACGGTATATCTTAATAATTGTACTCCACACAAAAGTATTGTTTTCTAGTAGATTGTGTGGTATTGGATTGGATCCAAACCATACTAAGGACGTAGATACTCTTACTGAGTAGTGAACCTTGTAAATTATTATGTTCATATGGATGTGTGTTTGAACTATTATTAGAAGGGAATGAAATCTCAAACAGGTGGAAATGGTTGTTTCATAAGTAAGGAAACATAAAAGAAAAACATATCATTGATTCACCCATCCCCTTATTAGTGATACCCGTATCTTGACTGGGAAATTTCAATTGGTATCAAATCCAAAGGTTACCTTCATTTATTATTTTTTTATGTATCGAAGAGAAGTTTATGAAGAATCTAAATTGTGTCAATAGTAAAGGTATTCCGGTTTTCTATGGTAAGAATTTTCATACATGTAATGATAGAATGTTTCTTATCTTATGTCTATTGAATATGATGTTGTTGAAGATAAAATAGATGTATTTACTCCTATTGATGATAAATTTCCTCTTACACCTATTAATAAGAAGAATATTGAAAATGATGGAAGAGCTAAGAATGCATACTTTCACCACATTCTAAAAGTGAATTTTTAATGCTGAAGGGTGGTTCCACATCCAAAGGTATCTGGGATAAGTTTAAAAACATGTAAAAATGAAATAAAAAATTGAATAAGGAAAAGATATAAATTTTGAGGCTCATGTATGAAGATCTTATGATGGGTGAATATGAATCTATTAGCGAATTCCTTACCGGGGTGAATTAAATTTCCATTAGTATCTTATGTCTTGGCCCAAAGTTAATGGATTATACAGTTGTTGAAAAAATCTTAAGATTATTTCTTGATAATTTTGATTCTAAAATTTATTTATTATAAGATAGTGATTCGGAAATTTTATCACTTGATGATTTTTATAACACTATCATCACTTACGAAATGAGATGGGAGAAAGAAATTAAAATTAAAACAAAAGTTTGTAGAGAAATTTATTTCAAGGATACCAAGAAAGAGAAGTCAGATACGTTTATTATTTAAGATTATGTTGCTGAATATGACTCTGAAAATGAGGTATATAAAAATCTTGATGACATTTTACCCTTGTTTTCTAAAAATTTGAGAAGTGGTATTGGTAAATAGAAAGAGAAACTTCCCTTGAACTGTTTTGAATGTGGAGATGTTGGGCACATTGTGGGTAATTTTCATCAAAGAAAGAATGAATAAGATAGTGATGAATATGAAAATAGGTTAATAACGTCATGGATGAAACAAAGTGATAAATATAAATATTTTTCCAAAGGGAAATATAAATATATATTACAATCTAATTTTTGTCTAAGGATGATGAAGATGGAGATAATGAAGTTGAATATGAAAATTATTGTAAAGACCCGCAAATTTCAAGGAAATTTTTTTCTTAATTTTCTTTGGAATTTTACAAGAGCGCAGCTTCCGACGGCACCTGATTCCGAGGCCCGGTGTGCCCGGAATCAATTTCCGAAGTTTGGCTCGGGTACGTTCAGTGAACGAACGAGCGGGTTTTTCTATCTTTTGAACCGATGCCCGGAATCGAATTCTGAGGGCACTGATGAAATCGCAGCGCCGGTATTTGCTTAGAAACGCCTCTTCCGGAGTTGCGTTTGCTCAGACGTGGTTTTTAATTTTTGCGGCTTTAAGTCAGAAATAAAAAAAAGTTTGTGCGACAACTTTATTCTATTTCACTTAAGCTGCTTGGAAGCCACTTGAAGCCACTTAAAGACAGCTTGAACTGAGTTGAACTGGATAGGATGCTATCCGGAAATATCCTACCCCCTTGGTAGGATATTTGTGAGGTGGGGCCCGCACGAGCCCCGCCGTTTCTTTCGCTAAGTAACGCACCCGCGAAAACCCGTCAAAGTAACTGAAAAGTCAACCGACGCGTTTTCTTTAATTTCTTAACAGACCATTTAATTGGGCGGTTTATTTCGTGAATTAATTGGGCTGTTTCATTCGTTGAATTAATTCAATGAATTTAATGGGTCGTTACTTACGCGTTTGCGTTCGTTGGCAAAATAATAAAATAAGACCAACTCTTTCTTTTGGAGGATTACTCGTTGTGCGCGATTCTCTGGGCCTCCACCTTCCCCGCGAAGAACGCGAAGAACGCGAAGAACGCGAAGAACGCCGGCGACCAGAATTCGACGACGCACACCGAGATCTGCGACGTCGACGAGCTTTACCCGCGACGTTCTTCGGCGACGCCTCTTCTTCCGCGGCCGATCCCTTGTTCGGCAACGACAGCTGCGAGGTAAGGGTTGATTTGAAATATTTTTTCCTTTCCCGTGATTTTATTTCTTTTAAAATAAGGAACCGATCACAGAACAATTTTAAATTTATTTAAAATTGTTGATTGGTCGTTTCTTGTTTCTCCCGATGTTTATGACTAACGCGGAGGGTGCGGGTCTAAAGAACAAGACCCGGCAACCCTCCGCCGATCTCCCTTTTTGTGCGGATTTGGCGGGCGACGGCAAAAGCATGAAGCAAGGGCCATTTGTTGATTCCGCAGTGGAGGACGCGTCCCGGGAGGAACAATGGCACAGACGGGAGGCAAAACGGGCCACCGGAGCAACTCCGGCGGCCCGCGGAAGGCGGCGGCGGCGCGGCGGCGCCAGCGACCGGAGGCGGCGGCGCCCGGTGCGCCGCCGGAGGAGTCCGCCGCGGCTGAGCCGCGGTGGCGGTGAACCGCCGGACTGCGTCCGCGGTCCGGCCACCCAGCACGCGGCCCGCGCGGGCCGCGTTTCTCCAAAGCCGCGGGTTTGACCCGCGGCGGCTCCCTCGGCCGCTCGGCCGAAGCCGAGCCGGCCGGTCCGGTCGGCCGGGCCGCACCCAGGCCGGACCGGACCCAGCCTAGCCGGGTCGGGTCGGGTCAGGCCGACCCGGTTCGGCCGACCCAAGGGGGGGGGTTCGGGCCGGGTCGCCCCGGGCCCAGAACCCCCGTTTCGGGCCCTCTTCGGTCTTTCGCCCATATCTTGGGCCTGGGACCTCCGATTGACGAACCGTCAGCGGCTACGCGATCCTTGGATTGAGACGGTCGTTTCGGTATATTATACTCAAGGTTTCGGAAGACTTTGGGTTCGGACGGGTTGGTTCGTGCACGAAACCAACCGGGCCCTCGGAGCGGAAACGCTCATAACTTGAGCTACGGACGTCCGAACGACGTACCGTCAGCTGTGGTAGTTTCCTCTAAGTGAGACGGAACTTTTGGCATACTCCGCCCGAGGATCGGATACAGGCGGAGTACGGTCGGGTTGGTTTTGCCCTAAAAACCAACCGGGCCCCTGGGACGAAAATGCCAATAACTCTCAGACCGGGCGTCCGATTGACGCGCCGTCTGTTGCGTTGAGATCCTGTTGTCGATACGGAACTTTTGGATACATCAACTTCGGACTACGTGTCAGTTGATGTATCAGCCTCTCGGCTTGTGGAGCGGACCCTCCTAAACGAGCTCGCTATGTGCGGGAACCCTAGCGCTGGCTGTGACTTCGACGGCAGAGCAGAGATCCTCCGTGGACTGCGACGATGGCAGAGCAGAGATCCTCCGTGGACTGCGACGACGGCAGAGCAGAGATCCTTCGTGGACTGCGGCGACGACTGTGCAGAGATCCTCAGTGGACTGCGTCGACTACTGCACTCAGCGATCCCACGTGGATCAGTGCTACAGGTTCTGTGTGAGCCCGATCCTATGTGGGTCCTTACTACCGGTTCTGTGTGAGCCACTGCCTACAGGTTCTGTGTGAGCCTGATCCTGTGTGGGTCTTCTGCGGGGGTTAGTACCTATCGATCCTTCGTGGGTCCGACGACTTAGATGGATCAGTGATCATCTTTGACGTCATCTGAAAAAGTATACCTGGTTGAGCTGAATCTTATGTTACTCTCCTTTGTGGATTGTGTTGAACTATCCTATGTGGATTTACCGTTTACTCTCCTTGTGGATTTGAGTCTTGCTTTCCTTTGTGGATTGAGTTGTTCTTGAGCTCGTGAGCAGAGCTAGAATTGGGGACTTAGGTATATGTATGGGCATATACCTAAGTCGAGTCAGATGTTACTTCGTGATTGCATCTTTCTTTTGTGCTATATCCTTTGTGGATTTCGGGAGACCTTCAGGGGTCTCGGGGTCCTTACTGAGTAGCTTGTACTCACCCCTGCACGGGCTATGCCCGCACCTTGTTGTGTTGGTTGCAGACGACGGACAGCGCTGATCACGGTTGGGGCATGGAGCAGGACGGTACCTGGAGGTGGACCACTGGGCGGGACGTGCTCGGAGCGGACGTGGGACCCTAGGAGCCTGGAGGCTATCTATACCCACCCTTCAGGTGGGATTGCCAGTGGACGACACGAGGCCGCTGTCTTTTCTTCAGTTGCTGTACTTTACTTTACAGTTGGGCTTTTATTTCCGGCCCCCTTTACTTTCTGCACTTTACTTTCCGCTTGCTGACTCTGTGTGGTTGTTACTTATAAAGGCAATGCCTTCCCTGTTTACTGGGATTTTACGCCTTGGTGCTAGTCGCCAGCCCCTGGCCTATGGAAGGCGGGCTTGGGGTAGTCACGGCACGGGCCCCGAGGACGGGTCGTGACAAATTGGTATCAGAGGTGGTCGGTTCTACCGCAGACTCTGATCGTCTTTTCTTTCTATATGAAGCAATAGTGTTTAGTGTATTGAGTGTGGTTATCAGTTCAGGGAGCCCAGTGTTGGTGCGGCAGCCGACGTATCCGTACACCAGGACCCTGACTCCTGATTTCCGACTTAATGCATGAAAACATTGATTGCGTGTGTGTTTCAAGTTTTCTTTGTGATTACTTGTGTCAGCTCACCGGGTATACTGATCTGCTTTATGAAAGTCTCAAGTTTTCCTTGTGATTACTTGTGCCAGCTCACCAGGTATACTGTTCTAACTGTGGTGCTCTTGTTCTCCTTTTCAGGATGGCCCCGCGACGACAGCCAGCTAGGGTTCCGAGTGTAGGGCGCGACGGCAGCCCACCGAGTGATGAGGCCTCGGTGCAGGGCCCTTTGCCAGCAGTGGCACCGGCGGTAGCCTTACCCGCCGAGCCACCGATGCTTCCAGTACCAGACGCTGACGATGCACGTCGCCTCAGGGCACTGCATGAGTTTCAGAGCCAGCGACCGCCCAGGTTTCATGGTGAGGCGGACCCCCAGGCCACCGAGGACTGGCTAGAGGCGGTGGTACGGATCTTTAGGCTAGTGAGGACACCAGCGGATCCCATGGTGATTCTCGCGGCGAGCCTCCTGCAGGCGGCGGCAGGACGATGGTGGAGCCTGATGCTCCAGGTTCACGATGAGACATCCTTGCTCTGGGCGGACTTTGAGAGCCTCTTCTGCTCTGAGTTCGTCCCGGCCACCCTTCGAGCGGTGCGCATCCAGGAGCTTCTCCAGATGCGCCAGGGCAGCATGACGGTCGCTCAGTACGCGGCGAGGTTCACTGACCTATCTCGCTACTCGACTGACATGGTACGGGACCCCTTCTTCCGGGCCCGGACCTTCGAGCAGGGCTTGCGACAGGAGATTCGGGCGTCGCTGATCTCCCTCAGCATTCCGACCCAGGCGGGAGTGCTGGAGCGAGCCCTCCTGATCGAGAGCTTCCTGGCAGAGCCTTCTTCAGCGGCGAGACCTAGCGCAGGGCGGCAGGTAGCTGAGTCTTCGGCAGCAGGTAGCCGACGGATGACTCTCGGGTCCAGGCAGACCAGACCCCCACGCAGACGGCCTCGGGACACCAGCTCAGCAGTGCAGGGCACACAGCGGAGTTCCAGCCTTCCGAGAGGCAGGCTGTGCTACTCCTGCGGCGGGCAGGGTCACATGGCTCGTGACTGCCCGACTCGCCGATCAGAGGAGCAGCAGACGGTGGAGGGGCCACCCAGGCAGAGGCAGAGGGTCCACCGTGGCGGTCCGCAGGGAGGAGGCGGACGAGGCAGAGGAGCTGGCCGAGCAACGGGTGGTGGGCGACGCTTCCAGGCTCTACCCCCACCACCACCAGGAGGGCCACCTCGACCACATGGAGCTAGCGGGCAGGGACAGGTCCAGCTCCAGGCAGTGGAGGCCTACGACCCCGACTTTCCAGAGATGATTTGAGGTACGATCTGTGTCTATTCCACCCTTGCTGCAGTACTTATAGACACAGGAGCGAGTCACTCTTTCATAGCCTCTGCCCTTGTTCGGAGCTCGGAGATTCCGACTGAGCCGTTGGCTCGATCCTTACGGCTAGAGACCCCTACGGGAGCCGACTCGACGATTACACACTGGTGCCGGAAGTGTGAGCTTACTCTAGGAGGTGAGAGCTTCGGCTGGGATCTCCTTGTAGCGGCGTCGAGGCCTTACGACGTCATCTTGGGCATGGATTGGCTATCCACGGTTCATGCCCAGATCGACTGTTTTAGGCGCAAGGTGCGATGTGTTCGCACCGACGGGAGCAGGTTTACCTTCACCGGCGAGAAGGGAACCTTTGCAGCACAGGATGGACTTCTGCGGAGGAGAGTGCAGCCCATCTCTCATCAGTTGGCTAGCCTCATCCTAGGAGCAGTGGACGTGCGGAGTCCAGCTTTTCCTGCAGTGGTGGACCAGTACGTGGACGTCTTTCCCGACGACGTTCCAGGGCTACCTCCTCGTAGAGAGGTAGACTTTTACATCGACTTGTACCCCGGGACAGCCCCGATATCTACTCCAGCATATCGGATGGCCCCCGCCGAGCTTCGGGAGCTGCGGGTACAGTTGGAGGACTTGCAGAGCAAGGGGTTTATCCGACCCAGTGTTTCACCCTGGGCTTCCCCGATTTTGTTCGCCAAGAAGGCGGACGGGAGCTTGCGACTATGTGTTGACTATCGTCGCCTGAACCAGGTGACAGTGAGGAACAAGTATCCGCTGCCACGGATTGATGACCTCTTCGATCAGCTCAAGGGAGCGCGGTGGTTCTCGAAGATAGACCTCCGGTCAGGCTATCATCAGCTCAGAGTTCGAGACGAGGACGTGCAGAAGACGGCCTTCAGGTGTCGGTATAGCCATTATGAGTTCTTGGTTATGCCATTCGGCGTAACCAATGCTCCAGCAGTGTTCATGAGCCTCATGAACAGGATCTTCCAGCCATACCTTGACCGATTTGTCGTTGTCTTCATTGACGACATTTTGGTATACTCGACGACTGAGGAGGAGCATGCCTACCACCTGCGAGTAGTGCTAGACACACTCCGAGAGCACCATCTTTATGGCAAGCTCTCAAAATGCCAGTTCTGGTTACGTGAGGTCCATTTCTTGGTTCACGTCATCTCTGAGGCGGGAGTTGCAGTGGATCCCGCGAAGATCGAGGCAGTGCTAGCTTGGGAGCCACCCAAGAGCGTGACGGAGGTGCGGAGCTTCTTGGGCCTAGCCGGATACTATCGGAGATTCGTTCCAGACTTCTCCAGAGTTGCGGCACCACTCTCAGCTTTGACGAAGAAGGGGAAACCCTTCGTGTGGTCAGACAGAAGTCAGCAGAGCTTCCAGGAGCTGAGACAGAGATTGACCAGCGCACCTATCTTGAGGTTGCCTGAGGAGGGAGTTGGATACGTAGTTTACTGCGATGCATCAGGGACTGGACTCGGGTGCGTCCTGATGCAGGAGCGGGCCGTGATCACCTACGGATCACGTTAGTTGAGGCCGCATGAGCAGAACTACGCCACTCATGACCTGGAGTTAGCAGCAGTGGTCTTCGCTCTGAAGACTTGGCGGCACTATCTGATGGGCGAGCGCTTCACAGTCTTTTCTGACCACCAGAGTCTCAGGTATATCTTCTCTCAGAAGGACCTGAACCTGAGACAGCGGAGATGGCTTGAGTTCCTCCAGGACTATGACTTTGAGATAGTCTATACTCCTGGGAAGGGGAACGTGGTAGCCGATGCCCTCAGCAGGAGGACGGGCATTCAGCTACTTGAGGAGGCGACGGAGCAGCTAGCCTCCTTACAGATATCCTTCGTGGATAGAGACGGAGCAGCCTTTCTTCAGTCTCTCACAGTCTCTCCTCCACTTCTACAGCGGGTCAGAAAGGCTCAGCGTGGGGACGCTGACTGTGAGACCCGGCGTGCACTGATATCCTCAGGTCAGGCGCCTGATGGTTTCTCCCTTGGAGCAGAGCACAACATCCTTTTCAGAGGACGTACCTTCGTACCAGTCGCTTTACGAGAGGAGGTGCTGAGAGAGTTTCACACTTCTCCCTTGGCGGTGCATCCCGGAGTGGCGAAGATGTACCAGGATCTCAGACGAAAGCACTGGTGGCCGGGCAGGAAGAAGGCTGTGGCAGAGTTCGTTTCACGGTGCCTCACCTGCCAGCAGGTGAAGGCAGAGCATCCGGTACCAGCAGGCTTGGTACAGCCCTTGGAGGTCCCGGAGTGGAAGTGGGACGACATATCTATGGACTTCGTGACTGGACTTCCACGCACTTCCAGAGGTCACGACTCCATTTGGGTGATTGTCGACCGACTCACCAAGTCGGCACACTTCTTACCCATCAGAGAGCAGGGCTCAGTGGAGAGCTTGGGACGTCTTTACGTCCAGGAGATCGTACGGCTTCACGGTGTGCCATCGTCTATCGTCTCCGATCGAGATGCTCGTTTCACTTCCCGACTTTGGAAGGGGTTGCAGGAGGCGTTCGGGACGCGGCTCCATCTGAGCACAGCCTTCCACCCTCAGACGGATGGTCAGACGGAGAGGACCATACAGACACTCGAGGACATGCTCCGTGCATGTGTTCTCGACTTTGGTCGCAGCTGGGAGGACCACCTACCCTTGGTGGAGTTCGCGTACAACAACAGCTACCACTCCACCATCGGGATGGCACCATACGAGGCGTTGTACGGCAGACCCTGCAGATCACCGTTGTGCTGGACAGACCCTGGGGAGTCAGCACTCGTGGGACCAGAGATGGTCCGAGCCACGACAGAGAAGGTCCAGATCATCCAGGAGAGGATGAGGACAGCTCAGAGCCGGCCGAAGTCATATGCTGACAGGAGGCGGAGGCCACTAGAGTTCGAGGATGGCGACCACGTCTTTTTGCGTGTCTCACCTCGACGTGGTTTACGGAGATTTGGCCGAGGCGGCAAGTTGTCTCCACGCTTCATCGGGCCTTTCCAGGTCCTCAGCAGGATAGGAGAGGTGGCTTATCGCCTGGCTCTACCACCTCAGTTGCACCGGGTGCACGACGTCTTCCACGTGTCTCAGCTGAGGAGATACGTGCATGACCCGACGCACATCATCGACTTTGGGGAGCTGGACGTGGACGATGGGGAGACTTTTGCGGAGGTCCCAGTGGAGATCGAGGATCGACAGGAGCGGGTCCTACGTGGGCGGTCGATTCCTCTTGTGCGCGTCAAATGGCAGCACGGGAACCTCTAGGAGAGCACTTGGGAGCGGGAGGCTCAGATGCGTGCTCAGTACCCCCATTTGTTCCCCTAGTTTTTGATGTATCTTTACGGGGACGTAAAGCCCTGAGGTGGGAGTAATGTAAAGACCCGCAAATTTCAAGGAAATTTTTTTCTTAATTTTCTTTGGAATTTTACAAGAGCGCAGCTTCCGACGACACCTGATTCCGAGGCCCGGTGTGCCCGGAATCAATTTCCGAAGTTTGGCTCGGGTACGTTCAGTGAACGGACGAGCGGGTTTTTCTATCTTTTGAACCGATGCCCAGAATCGAATTCTGAGGGCACCGATGAAATCGCAGCACCGGTATTTGCTTAGAAACGCCTCTTCCGGAGTTGCGTTTGCTCAGACGTGGTTTTTAATTTTTGCGGCTTTAAGTCAGAAATAAAATAAAGTTTGTGCGACAACTTTATTCTATTTCACTTAAGCTGCTTGGAAGCCACTTGAAGCCACTTAAAGACGGCTTGAACTAAGTTGAACTGGATAGGATGCTATCCGGAAATATCCTACCCCCTTGGTAGGATATTTGTGAGGTGGGGCCCGCACGAGCCCCGCCGTTTCTTTCGCTAAGTAACGCACCCGCGAAAACCCGTCAAAGTAACTGAAAAGTCAACCGACGCGTTTTCTTTAATTTCTTAACAGACCATTTAATTGGGCGGTTTATTTCGTGAATTAATTGGGCTGTTTCATTCGTTGAATTAATTCAACGAATTTAATGGGTTGTTACTTACGCGTTTGCGTTCGTTGGCAAAATAATAAAATAAGACCAACTCTTTCTTTTGGAGGATTACTCATTGTGCGAGATTCTCTGGGCCTCCACCTTCCCCGCGAAGAACGTGAAGAACGCGAAGAACGCGAAGAACGCGAAGAACGCCGGCGACCAGAATTCGACGACGCACACCGAGATCTGCGACGTCGACGAGCTTTACCCGCGACGTTCTTCGGCGACGCCTCTTCTTCCGCGGCCGATCCCTTGTTCGGCAACGACAGCTGCGAGGTAAGGGTTGACTTGAAATATTTTTTCCTTTCCCGTGATTTTATTTCTTTTAAAATAAGGAACCGATCACAGAACAATTTTAAATTTATTTAAAATTGTTGATTGGTCGTTTCTTGTTTCTCCCGATGTTTATGACTAACGCGGAGGGTGCGGGTCTAACGAACAAGACCCGGCAACCCTCCGCCGATCTCCCTTTTTGTGCGGATTTGGCGGGCGACGGAAAAAGCATGACGCAAGGGCCATTTGTTGATTCCGCAGTGGAGGACGCGTCCCGGGAGGAACAATGGCGCAGACGGGAGGCAAAACGGGCCACCGGAGCAACTCCGGCGGCCCGCGGAAGGTGGCGGCGGCGCCCGGCGCGCCGCCGGAGGAGTCCGCCGCGGCCGAGCCGCGGCGGCGGCGAACCGCCGGACCGCGTCCGCGGTCCGGCCACCCAGCACGCGGCCCGCGCGGGCCGTGTTTCTCCAAAGCCGCGGGTTTGACCCGCGGCGGCTCCCTCGGCCGCTCGGCCGAAGCCGAGCCGGCCGGTCCGGTCGGCCGGGCCGCGCCTAGGCCGGACCGGACCTGGCCTAGCCGGGTCGGGCCGGGTCAGGCCGACCCGGTTCGGGCCGAACCGGTTCGGCCGACCCAAGGGGGGGGGGGGGGGGGTTCGGGCCGGGTCGCCCCGGGCCCAGAACCCCCGTTTCGGGCCCTCTTCGGTCTTTCGCCCATATCTTGGGCCTGGGACCTCCGATTGACGAACCGTCAGCGGCTACGCGATCCTTGGATCGAGACGGTCGTTTCTGTATATTATACTAAAGGTTTCGGAAGACTTTGGGTTCGGCCGGGTTGGTTCGTGCACGAAACCAACCGGGCCCTCGGAGCGGAAACGCTCATAACTTGAGCTACGGACGTCCGAACGACGTACCGTCAGCTGTGGTAGTTTCCTCTAAGTGAGACGGAACTTTTGGCATACTCCTCCCGAGGATCGGATACAGGCGGAGTACGGTCGGGTTGGTTTTGCCCTAAAAACCAACCGGGCCCCTGGGACGAAAATGCCAATAACTCTCAGACCGGGCGTCCGATTGACGCGCCGTCTGTTGCGTTGAGATCCTGTTGTCGATACGGAACTTTTGGATACATCAACTTCGGACTACGTGTCAGTTGATGTATCAGCCTCTCGGCTCGTGGAGCGGACCCTCCTAAACGAGCTCGCTATGTGCGGGAACCCTAGCGCTGGCTGTGACTTCGACGACAGAGCAGAGATCCTCCGTGGACTGCGACGATGGCAGAGCAGAGATCCTCCGTGGACTGCGACGACGGCAGAGCAGAGATCCTTCGTGGACTGCGGCGACGACTGTGCAGAGATCCTCAGTGGACTGCGTAGACTACTGCACTCAGCGATCCCACGTGGATCAGTGCTACAGGTTCTGTGTGAGCCCGATCCTATGTGGGTCCTTACTACCGGTTCTGTGTGAGCCACTGCCTACAGGTTCTGTGTGAGCCCGATCCTGTGTGGGTCTTCTGCGGGGGTAAGTACCTATCGATCCTTCGTGGGTCCCACGACTTAGATGGATCAGTGATCATCTTTGACGTCATCTGAAAAAGTATACCTGGTTGAGCTGAATCTTATGTTACTCTCCTTTGTGGATTGTGTTGAACTATCCTATGTGGATTTACCGTTTACTCTCCTTGTGGATTTGAGTCTTGCTTTCCTTTGTGGATTGAGTTGTTCTTGAGCTCGTGATCAGAGCTAGAATTGGGGACTTAGGTATATGTATGGGCATATACCTAAGTCGAGTCAGATGTTACTTCGTGATTGCATCTTTCTTTTGTGCTATATCCTTTGTGGATTTCGGGAGACCTTCGGGGGTCTCGGGGTCCTTATTGAGTAGCTTGTACTCACCCCTGCACGGGCTATGCCCGCACCTTGTTGTGTTGGTTGCAGACGACGGACAGCGCTGATCACGGTTGGGGCGTGGAGCAGGACGGTACCTGGAGGTGGACCACTGGGCGGGACGTGCTCGGAGCGGACGTGGGACCCGAGGAGCCTGGAGGCTATCTATACCCACCCTTCAGGTGGGATTACCAGTGGACGACACGAGGCCGCCGTCTTTTCTTCAGTTGTTGTACTTTACTTTACAGTTGGGCTTGTATTTCCGGCCCCCTTTACTTTCTGCACTTTACTTTCCGCTTGCTGACTCTGTGTGGTTGTTACTTATAAAGGCAATGCCTTCCCTGTTTACTGGGATTTTACGCCTTGGTGCTAGTCGCCAGCCCCTGGCCTATGGAAGGCGGGCTTGGGGTAGTCACGGCACGGGCCCCGAGGACGGGTCGTGACAATTATATTGAAAAGTTTGAGAATAATTATATTTCAATAATAAATAATAAATAGTTGAAAAGTATAAGTTATGAAGAATATGGAGAAAATTTATTAGAATATCATCTAAAAGAAAAATTGAAAGAGTTCTTGAGAAATATTGGAATGTAAGAGAATGAAATCAGGAAGTTAAAAAATAAAGGTTCCTCAACAATTTTTTTTCTTGAGGAGAATACTTAGTTTCTAAAATAAATTGGTGATTTATTAAATCTCATTAGGAAGGAAATTATCGTAATTAACATATTTAAGTAAATTGGGAGGAAAAAGAATAAGAACTAAAACTTTTCTATAAAATACTATCTAAATCTAATAAAAGAAATAAAAGTTTCAAAAACTCTCTCTTATAAGTTGGTGAATGTTACTGTAAGGATGAACTTAATAAGTATAAAAAAAGTCACATTCAATGTTTGAGAGGAAAGATGGAATTGTTTTGAAAAATAAAATGATTGAAAGGTTATGTATGTGGATAAAGTTAACTAAGTTAAAAAATCAAAGGTTTCTTAAAAGTCTCAGTATGAATATGTTACTGTACATTATTAATATTGAAAAGTTATTACAACTTCTAGCTCTGATAAGGATGAAGAGGAAACCAAGATGAGAAAAAAGACTCTGGTTGGTAAAAGAAAGGATGATGGTTAACAAAGTTCAGATAATTATTTTACTGAGATACATACTCACAATTCTGGTGAGTATGGCGGCTATAAAGGGAAATATTATTTATATATATAATGATGGTATTATGGTTGATTTTTACATAAAAAACATGTGTTGGACCAACCAAAAACATTTCAACTATTCCAAATGTTATGGATGGCTTGGTTTTAGGGAGAGTCCATCCTCTCAAAAGAAGAATTCTAAAAATGATTTTTTGAAGAAAAACAAGAATTAGGGTGTAAAAATTAAAAATAGGTTCCAACCCCTAGAAACTATTTTTGAAAGGTGTGAAAAACATAGACATATTAAAAAGGGTAGTCTGGTTTTTCTACCGACACAACATAATTTTATTTACAATTCTTATAATCTAGAGGTGGAGAAAGAAAAGTGAAGAGAAAAGGCTCTTGTTGTTAAAGCCTATTTGAAAACCATAAAATAACAACAAACATGGATTATTGATAGTGGGTGTTATTCTCTTATGATATGAGACTTAATTTATTTGAATAATTTGAAATACTTAAATGGTGTAATAGTTATATTTAGAAATGACGAATCACGAAGAATCAAATGTTTTGGATTAACCATAATTTGGAAAGAAAAGAAGAAATCCAAGAAATATTCATATGTTTATTGGATGAAACATGACCTTATAAGTGTTTAAAATTTACTTTGATGAGGTTAACAAAGTTATATTCAGAAAATATGGGTTTTTTTGTAAAAATGATGAAATATAAAGATAGTTACAAATGGATAACGTAAAAAAAGAAACTGTTTCCAAGTTAGAGAAATTCTAAAATCTTATTACTTGGGTATGATGGAAGAAAATAAATTGTGGCATGAAAGGCTAGGAAACATGTTTCTTATAAACATGAAAAGTTATCGAAGTGAGAATGTTTCCATGATATTATAGAAATGATGAGAAAAATAGACTAGTGTTTCACTATTTTTCAGAAAGAAAGGATTAAAAATTAAATATATAAGAAAGTTGACATTTGTTCAAAATGCCCCCCAAAACATATTCATTATGATATCTATAGGAAAATGATAAATAAATAATCAAATGGATATAAGTACTTCATCACTTTCATTGATGACTTTACTCTCATTACTTGTGTTATGTATATGAAACATAATTCAGATGTACTGAAATTTTTTAAAAGTTTCAGGAGGAAAGCTAAAAAGGAATGTGAGTATTCCATAAGGAAGTTAAGATCTGATAATGGTGGTGAGTATAAGAATTAATAATTTAAATGTTATATTTAGATTCATGGAATTTAGTATGTGTTTAGTTCACCATATACTCCACAACCAAATGGGGTTGGTGAAAGGAAGAACAAATGTTTAGTGGAAATGGGTAGAACTATGTTACCATAACATTATCTTTCTCATTACTATTGGAGGAAATCCATGAGTACTATTATTTATATCAAAATCAATATTTTATATAGGCCGTGTTTAGATATTACTTCATATGAAATGTTTTATTGAATAAATCCATGATTGAAACACTTAAGAGTTTTTGGGAGTGTATGCATCATAAATAAGAAAGGTGGAGACCTTAAATTTGATAAAAGAGGTGAAGATGGAATTTTTCTTGGTTATACTCTAGATGGAAGATTATAAAGATGTTTTAACAAATAAATAATAAGAATTTTTTATTCTAATGATGTGAAAGTTATTGAAAAATATTAGGAGGAAAAATAGACTCAAGATAATATGCAAGTTGAGAAGGATAATGAATTTTAGTTAAAAATTATGATGAGGATACTAATGGCGGTAATCCTACTCAAAAAGAAGAATCAGAATTATCTATTTCAAGTGATGAGGAAAAAACTAAAAAAATATCATCCTAGGACGAGGAAGCATGTGGAGGTTCCGAACATTATTGGTGATCAACTTCATGGGGTTCAAACGAGAAGAACAATTTCACATACTTATTTATTTTCAAAAGTTGTTTTGAAAGTTATAAATGAAGCTTTTTAGTATCCCTAATGGGTTTAGGCTATGAATAAATTTATTTAATAGATATAAAAGAATTATACTTGGGAACATGTACACAAGTCGGAAAAAAAATGTTTTCGGTATAAAATTGGATTTCGAGAACAAGATAAATGAACAATTTTAAGTGATAAGAAACAAAAAAATATTTCTGTGAAAATGTTATTCTCATATTGAAGGAGTATATTTTGATAAATATTTTTCTCAGGAGGAATTTCTAGAAGAAATGAAAATATTTCATTCAATTACTACACAATGAAGTTAATTTTTTTTTCAAAATGGATATAAAGTTTTCATTTTTAAATGGGGATCCAGATGAGGAATTTTTAATCGAAAAACCATGTGGATTTATTATTAGTAAAGATGAAATTTATGTGTGAAAATTAAAGAAATCATTTTATGGTATAAAATAATCTCTGAGGGAATGATATTCTAAATTGGAAACTTGATTATGGAAAATGAGTTTCAATAAAGGAAGAGTTGATAACAATATTTTTTTTAAATAATTTCAGGGGTTTTCCCTTAATGTAGTTATTTATGTTGATGAAATTATCATTACAGGGAATGATGACAACTATTTTGAAAAATTTGATGAAGAGATGAAAATTTTATTTGAGATTCCCATGATAGTAGAAATGCCATACTTTCTTATGATACAAATCCTAAAAAAGAAGAAACACATTTTTATTTCTTAAGAAAATTATGCTATGGTACATTTTTAAAAAATTTCAGTATAGAAAATTTGAAACTAATTTGCACACCAATATTAGAGGAACCAAGTTTAATAAATATGGAGAAGGAAATGAAGATTATTAGAAAAAGTTTCAAATGTTGATTATCAGTTTTTTATATTTGACTAACTAATTACTCAACATTTTTTATGATGTTACCTTATCTACAAGATTTCAGAGTGCTAATAAATAATCACATTTACTTTCTAGAAAAAAATAATTATATATATCAAAGGAAAAAAATTATTAAATTAGGTATGATAGCTCAGACAATATTGATTTTTTTGGGTTTTTAGATGCTAATTGGGTAGGAAATGTTGGTGATAGAAGATACACATATGTGGAGTTTTCTGACTGGGGAATAGTTGTGTTAGTTGGCACATAAAAAATAAAATTTATTAAATCTTAGTAAACCTGAATCATAGTATGTTGTGGATACTCAATCTGCTACCCAACTTATTTGGATGAAGACCCAATTAGAAGATTTTCTTTTTTAAGTGAAGTTACCCTTCATCTTGGGTTGTGATAATCAAAGTTTAATCAACCTCACCAAGAATCCAGTGAAATATTATCATTGAAAACATATTTATATCAAATATAATTTCATCAAATAGAATTTGGATGATAAATAATTAAAGTTAGAGTATATTCTTACACCAGAACAAGTTTCTTATATTTTCAAAAAATATTTACCAAATGAATATTTTTCTAAATTGAGGTTGAACATGGGAATCCAACCACTTTCTCATCAAGGTTGAGGTATGTATTTATCCCCTATCTTATCTTACCATTAGATAGTGTTTTAAGGGGGGATAATTGTTTCATAAATATATACTTACAGAAGCATGTAAAAGGAGGATTTGGGGTAAATTGTGAATTTGGCATATAAGTGTGTGAACTATTCTAACTGTTTTTGGAGTGGTTATAGGATATTTTTTCATATTCTCTAGAATTTAATGAAGTAGAGAAATATAAGGATGAAATTATGGGGAAGAAAAGTTGGAGAGATTTCACAGTCACTACTTTTAGACATCATGGTTTTTTTGTCAATAATTATTATATCCCCCCAGTGAGATAGCTCATACAGGATTATATTTTTTGATATGTAATCTATAGCTTGAGGTTACAATGTTCAGTTATTTATGAATACTTGTTGAAAAAAAATACAAAAGGGGATATTATTTAGATCATTTTAGATGGAGAAGGGTTTTAGAAGTAAGAAAAAGTATGTTTTTAAAAGAGTGTGGTCTTTTGTTGTGTAAAATGACTAATCAATTCTCTTTTAAAAAGTTTTGGAAAATCATACTAATCATCCTATTCATAAATGGAGGCTCAAAATTATTAAGAAAGTTCATTGTATTTAGAATAAGCTGTTTGGAAGAAAAGATTAATCGGACACACCTCAGGTTCAGACTAGAAGAGAAGATCATAATGAGGCTATATATCAGAGTCTTACTGAATTTAATAAAAATCTGATGATGGTTTACTGATCTTGGATTTCTCATAAATCATAATTATGTTTTAAAACTTGTGATGCAATCTTGATTATTTAAAGGGGGAGAAAAGTTACTTCCAATTAAATTCAATACAATTGTATTCAGGGAAATCATATTCAGACTAAGTAGGAAAGAAGGATGTTACTAGAGGAATGTGAAGGTAAAATACTTTACATTATAAGTCATACCATGCTAAATATGTTCTTCAAAAATATTCAAGTTCATGAAGGAAGTCATGATAATTTATCAAATGTTGAAGAAGGTGAAAGTTGGTGAAGTCTAAGATTTAGGGTCTCAAGATCATCGTAAGGAGTTTATCGAATGAAGGTTGGTTTTAAGGCTTAAGAGGTTGATCATAATGAAGGTTTGGTTTTTAGTTAGACCAAAATCCAAAAAACCTTTAAATACTTGGAGAAATAAGTTGATGATTTTTTAGTCATAAAAGAGAAAGAAGTGAAGTGATGAATGTTCCTTACTATCATATTTAAAAAATAAATAAGTTGTTGATGTTGAAGAAACTGATACCGATCTATCAGATTCGGTATACCATCATAATAATCAAATACAGATTTGTTTTCAATAAGAGATATTAGGATTTAGGATAAATAAAATTAGTTAATGTTTTCAGAGTCAATTTAAAAAGGAAAATCAGAGACAGATCAATAATGAAGTCAATCATTTCTTATCAAGGTGATTTATTGATTTAATTAAGTGAAAAGAATGTTTTTAATTTTACTCCAAGTGGGTCATGATAAGAGAATAATAATAATCTATTTTTTACATTTTACTTCATACTAATGAGGCAGATCATAATTGAGAAATCATATTTAGAAAAAAGATTTTTTTAGAATCTATGAAGAATTGAATAATTCAAATAGTGATACGAAAATAAAGAATAATTGAATATTCAAAAAGAGTTTCAATGAGATATAAAATTATTTTCTAGTGGGAGATTTATGTTTGAAGAATATGCTTGATTTTTTTATCAGTTGGTATGGATCATTGTAATAAAGATATCATATAGGTGAAATTTGGCTAGAGAATTAGAATCCAACTAAAGATTATTAAATAAGTCACAAGTGAGTTGAAGTTGTTAGAATATTAGAGAAAGTTAAAGAAGAGTTTTGAATTTTTGAAAAATTCATAATGAACATGAAATTCATGGAGATTTAATGATCTGGGGAAATTTAGTTGAGTAATAATTTTTTAATGAATTCTGGAATAACCAATTTTGGGGAAACCATAAAATGGAAAGTATTTTCTACTTTAATATGACATAAGTTCTATTATCTAAAAATATATATAAGGTAGAGCACTGAATATCTCTAGAGATAAGAAGTTTCTGGATTTAATTTTCCAGAAGATATTGTGCTAGACAAAAAAAGGAAAGGATACAAGATATCATTCAACTGATCATCATATTTAGCTAATCATCATATTAGGTGGGATCATCATACTAGGATTTCCAAAAAATAGATAGAAGTGGTTCAAAAATTTTTCAACCATATTTTGATATTCCTATATGTTTTTTATTGAGTAATTGGACTTGGGAATCAGATTGGAAAATCAGACTGAGTTTTATTATGAAGTCCAGGAAGTTCTTACCAACTTCAAGGTAAGAAAGTGAATAATTATTTGGAATGATTATATATGTGAAAGTTGATCAAGAAGCACTATTAGATGTTTTTTTTAAAAAATTGTATTTCATAATTTCATACAACTTGAAGAACATGCATTTTTGTATTGATCATATTTCTACAAAAGTGTAAGGGTATATCCTTCTCATTGTATTCCACACAAAAGCATTTTTTTCTAGTGTATTTGGTGGTGATAGGTTATTTTCAAACCATACTAGGGATGTATCTACTCTTTTTGAGTAGTGAACCTTGTAAATTATTCTATTCTTATGGATGTATGTTTTAATTGTTTATAGTAGGTAAAAAATCATTAACTTGAGAATTAGGTTGTTTCTTAAGGAAACATAAAAGAAAAATATATCACTGATTCAATCCCTCCCCCACTTAGTGATACAACTTTATTTACTAGGTAGTTTTAATCTGTACAAGGGGTATTATATCTGTACTACCACTATTGATATTTTGGTCCACTCCAAATTAATGTAAGAAATTATCACACCTACATGACAACCAAGAGAAAATATGGCTCAACACACACCAAGGTGTGTATATAGGATAGAAATTAATCCCTAGTTGGATACCACAAAGAATATATGCAACACCTTTGATAACACAAACTCAAAATTACAATCAAAAACAAATTTATAAATCCCCTTTTAGATCCACTTTACAAGATAAATAAAACAAATCACATTATTCATTACCTTTACAAGTCATTTACTTTGGAAAATAATAAATATAAAACACGTGAGTAAAGATCCATGTGACACACAAGATTATATGAAATAAGGTAGAACATAACATTAAGTATATTATATTATATAGTAAAACATAACATGAATTAAAAGATTAAATAAGGTAAATAAGATTATATATTAAACCACGTTATAAAATAACACCACATGGGTTATCAATCTCGAGCTTATTGGGGTAAATACATGGCCTCAATTACGGAACACTCATCGACCAATGACATAATACTAATAGTAACAGACCTCGAATTATCTTCATGTCCTAATTGGGAGATAACCCCTAGATAAAGATAAATTATATATTGGGGCCCAAGTAGAGAGAATCAATAGCTAGAGTAGTAATCATCCATGAATTCCCAAATAGATACCCAAGGCTCCCATATAACCCAACAATATCAAACAATGTCCCCTTTTCCAATTCCATATCATAATGATTGGTATCACAATATATAATTCAATAAAATCAATAAATTATCAATAACACATGTGGAATATTCATGATAGAATCAAACAATAAATAGTAAGTAATTAATTCCAAACATGCCTTTATAAATCATAAAAAAATATTAAAACCATGAAATTGTCTTTTATAAATCCATACATGTATAAAAAAATAATTATAAATTAATTTTAATAAAAAATACTTTAAAAAACATTCCACTAAACACCTATTGTTCATATAAAGTGTTAATTTTGATAACTAACACATGAAATAAATTGGAATACCTTTTATAAAATTAAACTCCATTGAAATAATTCTTTATAAAATCCATTTAAACCCAAATGAATCATTAATTCATTTTATAAAAAAACTTATAGGCATTAAATACAATTCTAGAAATGTAACACTCAGAAACCATTGAGATCGAATTTAGGTATATATATACAAATATTGTTATTAGAAAAAGATTACAATCTCATAAAAGTTATATTATACAAGCACTTACAAGATAATTAAATATTTTAGAAAATCCAAGAACAAAGAGAACATAAAATAAAAGGGGTTACATAGAGATACCTAATTGGATATCAATAAAATCTTAATGAATTAAAAAATTAAGATTAATTGGGGTAAAAATGATGATTCTATCCTTATATAATGATAAAACCCATCAGAATTGGTGGTTTTTATATGACATGGGAATCCCAAACATGATTTGAAGAATATGTCAATAAATATATTAAAGAAAGATAAAGGGAGTTATATCAGATAACTGTGTGATTATGCTACCTAACCTTATGATTCCATGAAGAAATCATTGTGAAATTACTATACATCGACCATGAGAGGGGGGATCCATATTTTTGTTTATTCCCTCTAACAAAAAAAAACAATAATAATAATATTATTTCTATTATAATAAAAATACTATTCTTAAAACATTCCAGTTTTATTCATTTACTCTAATTATATATCAATTCTTAATAAAAAATTTCTAATATTCATGACATAATAATAATGATGGATGAAAAATGATAATACTTATATAATAAAAATAATAACATAATCATACATGACATATAATTGATCTAATATTTTTATAAAGATATAAAATATAATAATTGAAACTCATTTCATAAATGATGCTGCACAAATAATTATTCAAATAAATCATTATAACATTGTATAAATAAATTATGAAGGGAGTTAAGAGGCCGAGACACAAGAAAGAGATTTCTAGACCAACTTATAGGGGTGAAAAACTTGCATATATGAATGAAAAAAATATACAGTAATCATGTATTTCACACTATCTCATCATTGAAATGATGAATGGTTACTATTCAGAGTTCCCCTAATAATGAACAAATCCAGCATCATTAAAATTTGTCAATGAATATATATTTCCATTATTTTAAATTAGAAATCATTATTATAGAAATCATTTAATAAAATGGAGAAGTTAATATGTAACATTTTGAGTATGGGAAGAAAGGTCGAGGTTGTGTGAGGTTTAGTATATTTGGTGTGGTAAAAAGAAGGTATAAGGGAGGGTAATATTCAGCCATGTAATTTTTTTAAATAAAAAATCCATTATAATTCATGATGTATTGAAATAAAAATTTAGGATTCTCTTTCTAATAAATGATCAGATAATAAAAGGTGCTTTTGAAGATACCTCTTAGTATGGGTGATGAAGAGGCGTGACATGGGCCCCAACTGTAGTGTATTGAGTTTTGGAAAGAATAAGAATGGTTCCACTATGATAAATAACTATTGGAAGTGACCCAGTATAGATTAATAGATATAAATAGAAACCTTGTGTTATATGGTGACATGTGGAATATTAATGGAGAGAGAGTGTCAATGATAGTTTTTATGCTGACATGATATTCAGTGGAAATAAAGAACAATTGTAGGTGATGTAATAACTTATATTTTTCAGTTTTTAGGCCTTATGTGTTTATTAGATAATTCAAGGGATAAAGTTGGTGTAGTGTGTGGATAGTCTTGGAGTGAGGATGAGTTATTTTCTTGAGGGATATATAACATGTTCATTTGATCAGTTGAATGGATACGGCTGATAGAAATGTGCATGATGACCCCTAATAAGATAGCTAGTTTTCTTTTCACAGTTAAACTCTATGTACTGAAATATTATTAAATATATGTATTATATATATATATAAATACATTTATAAGACAAATATATAATGGTTGAGAAAATTTGGTATTAATATTTTTTCAGTTTTAATATTGGAATAAACTTTAATAACAATAATGAAAATATTATTAGTTTTTTAGATGTGTGTGTATATATATTTTTATGTGTTTGTGTGTTTATAAATAGAGAAAAATATGAATTGTTTCCCTAAAGTCTAAATTTTATAAATTACCATATGATTCTTGTTTTTTTATTTAAATTATGTTGGTGATATTTTTAAGGAGAAAAGAGTTTTAAGGATAATTTTTGGAATTTTAAAATATTAGACATCGATATTGTTAGTAATGTGATGCGATAAAAATTTTTAAGTACCAGTTTTACTCATTTTCATGATTATACTACAATTATTCCTTCTATAGTATGATTATGAGAATCTCTGATGATAAAATTTCTAAAAGTTGACATGGTTTTAATTGTGTTCCTGGAAAACCCAATGACTATTATGATTAGCATGAAATATGAGGACCTTCCAATGGGATCCACAATAATCAGTATAATTATTATGAATATAGATTATATTAGCATCTAGATTCTGGGTATGAGATCATGGGAGATAATATTTATTTTATTTTTAGGTAATTTCAAGAATTAGAGTACCATTTTCTATACAACCAAAACTCAAGGGAAGATTTATTGGGTGTAACCAAACATTTGGATGAGTGAGTCGACCAATTTAATGGCTTGACTAGTATTCCCTATCTCACCCCCAATATTTTTTATAAATTATATATGGATTTGATATGGTATGGAAATTCTATGGATTGGATATGAATAGTGATGTGGATTTGGTGTGGTTATAACTTTGGGTCGGTGATACAATGCTAGTCATTAGAGATGTTGATACTATCTGAAGGGAGTTGGTGTGTGTGGGACTTTTTATATATTTATTGTGTGCGTTATATTATATATACTGGGTGAGTGATTACTATGGTGAGCTTAGAAATGGAATATTTTAACAAGTTATAAAATTTAAAGTATATATGTTGATATTTATATTGGACTAGATTTAATGTGTAGTTTGCAATGATATTTTAAGAATGAGATATTTTATCAGATGAATTTTAACCTAAATTACTCTAGGTAGTTTTTCTTAGTGAGTATGTAACCATGTATTATGATTTCATTTTTTTATTATTATTTTGGATAAATTTGAGGCGCAAAGGCCCCAATTATTAAAAAATAAATTCATACAATAAGTAAAAACATAGGACTAAACACAACAATGCAGGTCCATAAAAATAATATCAGCACACTCATGAGCGAGTGTTCATACAATGATGAGATATCTGAGAACCCCGGCAATGTAGATGTCTCCCCCTCTACCTCTCCTTTTCCTACATCAAGGTACCTCTACCATCATCTGAGATCTCAGAAGTTACATCAATGTTCACACACATAACTCCATCTTGATCTTCCGTTGTTTTTTATCTTTATCACTACTTCCAGATGAAAGCAATTAAAATGAAATATAGGTACTCAAAATTTTCTTAACTTTTTGAATTTGAGATTGAGGGGTGCCACATATTGTTGGAGGATGGGGTGATCCGACAACTTTTTCATTTTTTTATTCCCTACAAACTGGGAGAGTCCCCATGCACTTTAGGATAGGAGGCTTGGACAAATTCCTTCAAGGAACCTATCTGTTCATGCTGCCCAATTCGAGTGGGTTTATGGAGAATGCTATGGGTATTCATAGATACCTGTGCATTAGTCTCTTTAAGAGGGGAAATGGTTAGAATAGAAATGACTATATCCCTACAGTCCTTAGCATGCATCTGTGAAGTATTTCCAGAACCAACCATTACTGTAAGACCCTGAAATAGATTGGATTTAACATGGGCTCTAGGAGTACCTTATAGAGGGGAGACCTCTATTTTAGTGGTGTAGGGAGCTGTATAAATAGGGGCTTCTCTATCCACTGTAAACAGAACACAATCTTTAACATTTAAGGCCAGGGGTTGTACATTTTTATTTTCTATTGTTTAAGTATAGTTACAAACATTGGTAACTTTTTTTATATCTTTATATTTCCTTGAGATATGAAGATCTATCTTTCCCTTTCCTTATATGATTTTGGAATTGACCAAAATATGTTCTTAACTTATGAAAGAGTCTAAATATTCTTGGGCAGTAGTTTCTAGAGCATTAACGATGTCAATTGATTCATCATCATCATCATCTTTGAGATCCCGTGTCAATATATCATTGAATGAGGCTCCATTTATATCATCCATAACAGAACCTTCATTTATGGATAGATGAATATCATCACCAACATCTTCCCAAGATAAGAGAACTCTATTATTTTTTTGTTCTGAAGAACTGTTCTTGATAGGTTATTCAGAACATCCCTTTTGGCATTAGTTTCTTTAACAAGAGACCTTTGAGATTTTTTAGAAGACTCAACATTATTTCTATCAGAATCCTTTAGAAGGTATGAACTAATTACATTAGCTTTCATATTCTGCTCAGTGCTTTGTGTTATACCATGTTTAGGTGGCTTCCTATAGTGTTGTAGGTCATGACCATTACGTTGACAGTTGTCACAAATAACATTTCATCTACATGAAAATTATTCATGCCCAATAACTTGACATGGAACACAAAAATGAGGATTGTTTTCATATTTAATTTGATGGAAAATATCATCCTGTTGAGTAGAAAAAATAACAATATTTATTAAAGTAGTACTAAGGAAAAACTCTACTAGGACCCGAGCAAAGCGGTCATAACATACTGATTCTGTAACATGATCCATTCTAATTGTAATCCCAATAGTATATGAAATATCAATCAAAATCTCATAATTCCATAATACCCAGTTGAGACCATGTATTTTTATCCATACAGGCTCACAAGTACCCTTAAAATCAAGAAAATTGAAGTTTAATTTCCATTCATGAATTCTAAGTGTACCTGGCCTGATATTGATGGAACTGATACTCAAAGCTCTCCCTTTGAGCTCCACCGATACTCAATGCTCTCCCAGTTGACATGGGTTTTCATCTTTATGGGATGAAATACTTAGTTTTTGGACAAGAACTCCCCAAATTTTATATATAGGGTTATAGAATTTTATTATTGGATTTTTGGGGGGAATTATAATTGTGATCGAGTTTAATATTAGAGATTTTTAATTTTGGTATTTCTTCTAACACCACTATGGTATATGTGTTGTATGGATATTTCTGCATGATTGGTGTTGGTAATTGTTTTTCTTCATTAATAATAGTCTTATTTATTGCTTATATTATATGAAATTCTTTAATTATACATTTTTATGATATCATTTGGTTTTACACTTTATTCATAATTGATAGGTTGTTTTTATTTTCATTTATAATCTTTCTTGGTTATTACTAAAGGGAAATTCCTCCAATTTGTGAGCCTTATACACTCAGTGCTAGTCTTCAATACATGAACAATTAGGTTTGGACTTCAGGGGTTTCACTTAATCTCATCAATAACTCATGAAGTGATATTTATGTAAAAAATTTGTATTTGAGTGGTTATAATTTATTTGGTTAAGATTTAGGCTGGAGTCTATAGTTAGATATGTGCATGGTTTAGGTTGGTTTAGGGAAACTAGGGAAATAATGTTAAGGGTATTAGTTTTCATTTTGATAGGTTAAAGAAACTTTCTTCGGTGTGGTGGCCTATATATTCCAATGATTCATCTTTTATTTCCTATTTATTGACTTTAGTACTGAGATTATTGGTTATAGGATGCGTTTAAGTTAGTATTTGCATCATATAATGGCATATATCTAAATTTTTGTGCATGATTTTTTGTGATATGGGGTCTTTTTGGGGTTCATAAATTAAGAAATTTAATTATATCTTCAAAATTATCTCCTCAATATGATATAGTCCTATCAATATTCATGAATTATTTTTAATATTGTATTGTAACATGTTAAAATTTGTATGTGAATTCACGAGTTGACAGTACATTAATATTGACCTGCTAGAGTTCCATCCATTCTTAATCATATGGATTATTATAACTAATTTTAGGGACCCAATTCTGAGGTTTCTTCACTTGCTTCTATACTTAGGATTGAGATCACTATGGAGTCTATTATAAAAGTCATGGAATCTTGTTTTTATAAGTCATTTTATGATATTTATTTCATGATTATACCAGCCTGGCATAATCATTATTCTAGGTGTATAATCCTTATATTGATTATAATAGCATGAAATTTTCTAAATTGAGGATATTTTTATCTATGATACTTCTTTTCATGACAATTTGGTTTCATGGGTGAGACACATATAGTAGATGATGATAATTTTTTCTTATGGGATGAGTTGATTTACCTAGAGATGGGGTTTAATTTTTTTAACTAGAGAAGATTCGTGATTTTAATGATGGATATATTGATTATGTTAAACAATTTATGACTTAATTATGAATGGTATAAAGTATACATATTCAGGAATGGTTTTTAGTTTCTACTAGAAATCAGGTGATAAGTTTCTGAGGAATTATCAATATGAGCATAGGTTCTTGAAGGAGAATAGATGATGATATAACTTCTTCATTTTCTTATAGGTGTCATGATGGATAACCTATATTGGGTCATTTTAGTTAGGTATGTATTTACATTTTCATCTCACCTTTATGTAAGTGAGGATGATAAAATGAATAAAAACAAAATTATAGTGGGAGTATTAGATTGGGATTTGTAGTTTGAAATTAAATGAATGGAAACATACCCTTGGGTTAGTTATTCTAATGTTATCTCGTGTGAAAGGAAGATCACTTAAAGTTTAAACTCCATGTGTTTAATAAATCATGATTTCATTATGAGTGATGTAGATTGATGGAAATGTATAATTCATATACCATCAGTGCGTATGGGTGGATGTTTATCATGTTGGAAACCCTAAAGAGGATTCCATCATGAGGGATAGGCATTGGTTACGATTTTTTCATCCATATTTTAGGTCACTTTTTCTGTCATGTACTTTCTAGGGGTATGAGTATGACAGTTTGAGGTGATCTATATGACCATAAAATTTTTTTCTCTAAATTTTGGTAGTATGGGTCCTCAATGTACTAAATTATTAAGGAAATCAGACAAATACTTGTGATGTATTTGTGGGGATTTACCATTGAAAGTTTATAAACATTATTTATGACCACTTCTTTAAGGGAAATAATGATGATTGGACCATGGTAATTTTAATACATTTGATATATGTAGAGATGGTGAATTTATTTATATGGATTGCAAGGTAGTGAGTGAGGAAATGAAAATTGATGATGTAATCATTATGAAATTAAAACATTTCTGTTGGAAAAAAAATATAGGTTTGGAGTTGTATTTTTTGTCAATTATTGCAATCGTAAAGAATGGATGAAGATATTACAGATTTGGTGATGTGAGGATGTTCACTGAAGACTTAGAGGAGCTTTGAATGGATTCATCTAGTGGAATCAGTTAGAGTTGTTTCCCTAGAAACAAATAGTTTTTTTACTTTAGATTTTCTTTGTATTTATAGACTTGAATATTAATAAATTTATTATCAATTATTGATTATTATTCAGTATCACATTAATTTGATAATTTCCAAGAGTATTCAACATATTGATAAGTTCATAGTAGTACACAACTATTATGAGAACCTAGATATGTTATGAAAATATTATTAAACTATATGTTCTATGGTCATATGATGTCATTTTATACGATAATGATAATGAAAACAATTAGGTGTTGGATACTCATAATAGGATGATACTTTATCTCTTGATGTTTTCAATTTGGTAACCACTACGACAAGAGATTACGAGAAAGGACGTTCCTATTTGAATTCCACATGTTCTATATGTCATTGTATATTCCTGTCTGTGTGTCTATGTAATGATCCTTATATATTAATATTATTATCAATGAATATTATGAATCACACACTTAGATGTATTTCTATAAAACATGAAAATATGTGTTCATGATGAATTAGGATTTGTTTGGTGTATCATGAATGATATTCTATTAATGAATAATTTCATGAAAGATTTTTTAACTTTCCATATTTATGGAAGTAGATATATCAACACTTTTATTGGAATAAAACTATCAACCTAAATTCCATGGCCATGGTGTATTGGTTGATTAATTTAATATTGTCAAATAAATAAATTTCAAAAATATAGTTTGATGAAATTAGTATGCAACTTCTTAACATGATATCTTGATAAAGGGATTATATTACCACTGAGAGTTCGTATGTGGTTTTCCTCAGTGTAACATTTAGTTTATCCTATTAAGTGATTTCATGTGTTTTAGGATGTGGATATTGTACATTAGGTGAACTTACATAATTATATTAGGGAAGAATCCTAGAGGGTCACACACTTAGTGTTTTTATTGATCTAAATTAAATGTTATTTGAATTTAATTATTGTATTAAATATTATCATCCATAACATGGATGAATATTTATTTAGGATTTGTTGATTGAAAATATTTATTCATCATATTTATACGTGAGTTTTGTACTAAATAAAAATTTATTCACAATACAATGAATATTATAAATATTTATTTATTTATCAAATGAATAATAATTATTTTTCAAGGTTTGTAAAATCTGAAGGAATTTGGACAATGCTTTTAGGTATGGTAGGAATAACATATTTAATATCATTTAAATTAATTTAAATTAATTTATTTTAAGAAATGATATTTATTTTATCCATGATTTTAGCACATGTTGAGTAAAAAATAAAAATATTAATATTTTTAAGACATGGGATTCACTAGGTATTTGGAGAGTGATAAATTTCCTATATGAAATCAATTATTATCTAACTGAGAACTATTTATACTTAGTTACATCATTTGTTGGGTTATTTGTTGCTGTGAACAACACATAACCTCTAGATATTCTCTCAACCTTAGAGGTAATATTGTCCATAAATCACTCAAAAACCAAGAGCTTTTACCTTCCTCCTTTAAATAATGAGAGAATAAGAATCAATCCTTTAATAATGGAGGAATTTTTTGTGGTCAAACAAAGAGATACAAGATGATTGGTACTACCACACAAGCACCCAAAGTACCATCGATGATGTTTCAGAATCATAGTATCATCTATGGATAACTTATATATGGATTATTCTTTTCATCCCTTAAATTAAGCAATGATAAAATTGAATGGAGGTTTAAATTATCATCATATTCATCAAAGAAATAAATAAATTTGTGGACTTATTTTGGTATTAAATAAATTATAAGTTTAATGTGAAAATATTTCTCTTTTCTTGGTTCTAACATATATATCAATTAATTTTCGTACTAATATGTTTTCCATGATGATTTATCATCATGTACATATCAAATTATTCATTTATTATGACAAAAGATAAGTTGTCCCTTACCTATTAGGCACATCCACAGTATCAGGAACCTACAAGTGGTATTTAAGCATCCATGTTCAAATTTATAATTATTTAATTTTTTGTTCATTATATTCATTTTATAATAGTTTTTCATTTATGTAATTCATTATTTTTATATATTAATATATATATATATATCTTATTCTTGATCACAATTATTGATATAAAAAAACAAAGGTTAATAATACTTGAGGAAAATATAAGAACCCATTTGGAGGAGGTGCTATTTCTAGAGATATGTTATGGAACTACATGGCATGTAACACTTAGGTACATGCTATATCACTATATTCACCACACCAAGACCAAATAATGTAAAACACAACTGCCCATGTGGTTGAATTTGAAGTTTCATTAACATGACACATGTTTAATAGAATAGGATGACATTTGGTTTTTTGGACTACCCTCTATATAAATTGGGTACACAATGTGTATTCCATGCATTTTCATGGTGGGAATTGAATTGCCGAAGATAGGTTTTTTATTTATTACGCAACACATGTGACTGATATCCATGAAACTTGGAGGACATATGATGTGTAGTTACTACAAAACCATGAACCTCATTAATTTCAATGAATGATATAGACACCCAGTCCCTAAAAATGTGTCACAGATTGATGATTAAGCGATATAAATTATTGGTAAAGAGAGAATACACATAGTGTATCCAAGCTATTTTCATGGAAAATGAAATTAATTAATTACTACTTTAAAGGTAATACACATGTTCCCATGTGTCATTAATTGATAGTACACTTCATATGATAGGTTATATATATATATATATATATTAAATTTTTAATTAATTTCCACATACAATTCATAACTACATACTATGTATAGTCTAAATATGTTTAACAATTCATGTATAGTAAAATTATTACTATCCATGTAAATTTACATACATTAGTGTGTTATCATTTGATAGTACACACCATGTAATTACATGAAATACCATACAATCTACACACTATATGAATGCACAAAACACACCAGATAGTTCATATAGATATGTATCATGTTGCCTATATGTACATGCTTTGTACTTATTTAATTTTAAAAAAATTTATTTTGTGTAAAAGTATATTTGATAGGAATTTATAGAAAAATTTGGATATATATTAAGTTAAATTAATTAAAAAATTACTAAATATAATTAATTAATTAGAGCACATTTAATATTAATTAAAAATGATTGAAATTAATTCTAGCTTATTAAATGCATATTCATTGCATGTATGGATGACCATGAGATTGAACGAGTTGTATATGGTTTAGATTTATTTTAATTTAATTATTTCATTGTTTTATTAATATTATTATTATATTAAAATGATGCCTATGTGTTTTCCTCTCCTATTATTATGGAAGGACATACATATTTATAGTTTCTTTTATATAATCCCTATAACCATTTCATTGGTTCTCCTCAACTATGTGCGAGTAAAAATATATGTAAATATGAAGCTCTAAAGCACTTAGTGGAAGTTCTAGATAGAGTTATGATAATATCATCACTGGAGATACACATGATAGAAGTTGAATATTTCAACTCATTCTAAGACCAACCGATATATATTTCCCCCTTGGGTCAGTGGTTTGTTTGTTGTCCTTTTAATAAAAAAATTGGTAGATAAAGTTCGTGACAATGAATCGTGTTATATTATATCTTTTTTATTGTTATTTATTTTATGGATACTTTATCATGGTTATATTAATAAATGAATTAAATAATAATCAAATAAAATTATTATGAATAATTATTTTATTGACACATTGTAAATTGCTTAAATAAAATCCACATAATATTAACAAGGAATGTAAAAGGATAAAACAAGGAAATTTAGGTATAATAAATAAAAACTCAAATAAAATATTAATTTTGTCTAATAATTCTATTACTTGAGTAATAATTCAACTGTAAAACTATATTTTCGCATAACAAAACTCTGGAATCTTAATTTTATGAGGGATTTGTTGTGATGGTTTTCGGTTGAATTAACCAAATTGGTATTGGTTGTAATGTATAAAATATATATAATATTATTTGGAGGAAATTGTTGAGAAAATATAATTATGGATTTTAGCATTAGGGAGTTAACACAATGGATTAAGAAGCTAAAATATTGCAGTTAAAAATAGAAACTACCTAAATACATTTGAATTACTTGTGAGGAAAATGTATAGGTTAAAAGAAAAGAAATATGGATTGTTATAAAAAACTAGAATACCCTAGTACACTAGTACCAAAGATAGAACTCACATGAACCAAAGGGAATTCTTGATCCCCTCTCGAAGGAAAATAGTTCCTGTGAATCAATAAAATCCTAGGGAATGATTTATCCCCAAGAATAAATAATCAAAAATGAATAATTAAAGATAAAACAACGAGAAGTTGGTATTCCAAACACTCCTATAACAGAAAGTTACTATAAAGGGATATATATAAATCGAATGGTATGTCATCCAAATAAATGGCACCACATCCATCAAGTGAAACTTAGAATCTCCATGAAATTAGTTGATCACAGCTCTAATGGTAACCATCGTCATCTTAGGTCCCATGCATCAAGAACAAAAACCACCTCTAAGTGGAAATGCACCATTTTCTAGACCTAGAATAAGATAATCTAAAGACACCCTAATGTAAAGTAGGTTGTGAGAAAAAGTATCCTAATAAGATTTCATAAAATTTTCCATAAGTTATATAAACAATCACCCATTTATGATTCAATTTTAAAAAAGAAATGTCATTAAAAATAGTTTTAAACATTTTAATTCAAATAATCTGTCAATTTAGGTAGATTAAATGTATTTCAAAATTCATATTAAAGGAACATTTTCAATAAATGTAAGGGAATGAATAAATTAGTTAAATAATCACTTGTATGTTATAATTAAATCCAAGAAAATAATCGTGGTTATATGCCCTGAGGCTAGTTATCTTCTAGATATAGGATCCTCATACTACTTAGTGAATCAATGATAACTCAAGGTATGTGAACACACCCCTAATTTTGTGGCCATCATGATAGAATAAATCAACACCCCATTGGGGAAAATCTCACTAAACATGATTCAGTCAGGGTTATCATCATGAATCCATTTATAGGGAGTTATACTCCTAGAATGCTTATCCTATTCACCCAAAAACTAATCAAGACAACACATTCTTCAATCAATTAACTAGTCAATAAATCATGCGAAAATAATTATTTTCAATTCAATTCACTATTCAGAGTTCAAATGTCCAATTTTAAGTTTCAATGTTCCATTTCAATTTCAAAAACCAAATCATAGTTTTTTATAGAATTCATGCCTTTAAAAATCATCATTCAATTGGAGATATTTTTCAAGAATTAATACCAAATAATTTTATCAAATAATTTCTCATTTCATGAAATGTTTTATCAAAATGAACTTAATTTATCAAAACCACTGAGAAACGTTTTCATTTCCAAAATCCATAGCTTTTTGAAATTAAATGTATAATCAAATCAATTGGTGAAATAAATTCAAAATATATTTCTATTTAAGAATGAAACCAAATATTAAATTGTATGGAAAAGACTTATGGAACCACCTACCTTTTATCATATGATAAAGAAATCATACCTTTTGGGAAACTCCAATGGAGAGTTGATGGAGTGGAATACTAGAGAGAAATCCTTAACATTATGATACCTAAAATAAAGGTTTAGTTTTAAGAAAACCATGATGATCCATCACTATCAAAGAGGGATAGAAGAGAAGAAAGATGATTCCAAACAAAGGAGATTAATCTTACCATGGAGAGATCAAACACATCCCTTATAACTTCTATATGATATGAGAAGGGTTTAAAGGATCCAAAATACCATATTGAGAACCTGTATGAGTAAAAGGAATAAATTAGTATTAAGCAGGAGGTATTTATAATTTAAAATGGGGTTGGGGAGGGATTTTAGTTGATAATTTTAGGGGATTAAAATCCAATTCATAATGTTTATTGGTTATACCTCATGGTTAATACTGAAAATGTACCTAACCATGCCCACTACTGGGATATCAAAAAAGGGTTCATGGTTTGGACACATAGTTAGAAAACAATGGCCCAACAATGAAATTTCCCACTATCCTAGTCTTCATGGTTTGAAGAGAACCATGAACCATTGAATCTAACTGATTACCACCTTACAGTGCCTCAAGATAGGGAACAAAATATTCTGAGATGAATCGTGTGTTTTTTATTAACTATGTACCAACCATACATATCCACAAAAGTTTTAAAATTTTCAAAAAAACCCTAAATAAACCCAAAACAAGACCCAATTAATGAATAATAAAAATGAATAAAAAGTACCAAAAAGATGGTAACTAGATGCCACAATATACCCACTATAAATAATTTCTTCGACAAAAAACTTATAAAGAAAAATCCAAATCAAATTGATGAGCCCACTTCTCTCTCATCAGCGCCTCACTATCACAGAAAAATCAGGTTCCATATCCTAGAATTCCTAAAAAAATCATGAAATGGGTTAGAGATATACTTTTTTAGCTACAACAAAAGAAACACATTATGAAAAAACATCAATTGAGGTAGAAAATGCACAATGTATTCCACCTTTCAACTCTTCTCAACAACTTCAAATGGTTCCACAAATCATAGTGTGATTTCCCCTATTTTTCAAGCATTCAATGACCAAATTCATGTGAAAATCATAAAAATACCTTGTAAACTACTAAAAACTCCAAAGGGAATCAATAAAGATTAACATACTATTTATACTGGCTCTACGCCATCACCATTATCCATAAAACCTACTGAGTATTCTTAATCATTTCTTGGACCAAACTAGGCCCAACCAGGGAAGCCTTATAAATCTCCGACCAACATAATAGACATTTACATGTTGGTCTATACAAGGCATAAAAGTTGATCCATCTTAACAGACAGCTAATAACTATTATTATAGGAAAACTGAAATAGTCCAAAGCGTCTATCCCAAGTTTTACCATATTAGATTTTTCCAGCACAAACCAAGTATTCTAGGATATGTGTTTCTTATTCTATGTAACCATCAATCTACAGATGATATTCCATTATCAAACAAACCAAGGATCCCATTTCCTCCTATAGAATGATCCAAAAATGAGAATTGAATTGGGCATCCACATCAGGACCTATAGTTGATGGAAATCCATGAAATATAATGATCTCTTACACATACAAACTTCCTAATACCTTGAAATGTTTTATATCTAAAATAAAAATAATGTGATCTAATTTGGTCAGATGATCAATCACTACCCATATATCATTATTCAAAAAAGGTGTACTTGAAAACCTAACCATGAAATCCATCAAAATACCATCTCACTTCTAGGTTGTCATAAGAAGTGTTTGAAGAAAACCCGAAGGTTTTTGGTACTCAGCCTTAGCCAACTGATAGTTATAACCATGAGAAATAGAGTTAAAATTTTCATGCTTCATGGATGGGAACCAAAACCATCATTCGATATCATAGAACATTTTTTTGTTCTAGGGTTCACTACTCACTGAATTCATCATCCAGCTTCTTCTCCTAATGAATCATCTCAATAATAGTGGAAGTTTAGTTTACACTTTCCAAAATGATCTAATTATTTTTTCCCAAACTCCCAAATGAAAATGAGAGTAGAGATCCATCAAGGTATACTCTTCTGATGATTCTTTCATGTCCTAGGACAGATGTTTCCTTCTCAAGGAATACTAAATGAAATTCCCCTAAATTTGGGTGTAGGAAATGTTAAATTTAATAGATTGTAGGTAATCCACCTATCACATCTGAAGAAAATTCAATTATTTTTTAGAGAAGATATAAATCAGGATTTTGTGATAATAATAAAAAGTAAAACCTTATTTAAAAATCTAATTACACCAAAATTTCGAGATCATGAGTGAGATTGTTCTTCTCGTGTAGCCTATATCTTTCCGGAACCATAAGAACCACATGGTCACCCTTCATAAGGATGTAGCCTAAAACCAAACTGGATGTGTCATAAAAGACCACATAGCACTGTCTATCCTCTAGAAGACTATATACTTTCATAGAAGTCAAAATGTAGTTCATCTCATGAAAATAATTCGAACATTTAGACTCCCATAAGAAATTTATTTTCTTCCTATTGAGCATAGTCATCGAAGAAGACAACTTTGAGAAATATTTAACAAAATGAAGATAACACTTAGCTAAGCCCCAAAAGTTTTTAATCTCAAAAACATTTTCTGATTGATCCCATGTCATAATTGCCTTTAACTTCCTAGGATCGGCTAAAATAACATGTTCTTAGACCATGTGTCCCCATAAAATCACATTTAAAATCTATTAATTAAAATTCTAATGGTTGGAATAAATTTGATGATCTCTCAAAATTTAGAGGACTTCTCTCAGATAAATTACATAATTTTCCTTGGTTTTATATTAAACCAAGATTCCATCCAATAATACCATCATGAATGAATCATGATATTCAAGGGACATCCTGTTCATTAGCTCAATAAAAATTGAGGTATTATTTGTTAGAATAAAAGGCCTAACATGGTAATTGAAGTGTCTATAGCTACCCTGGAAGGAATTGTTTGGGATGAAAAACTCATTTATTCTAAGTTAGTGATAACCATATCCAAGATCAATCTTCAAGAACCACTTTAAACATTTGAATGGTCAATTAAATAATCAATTCATGGAAACAAATACTTGTTCTATATCATAACTTGACTGAGTTTTTGGTAATCAATAGAAAAAAGAAGTGTTCTATCATCTTTCTTTGTAAAAGAAATAGGTGTCTCCAAAGGTTATACACTCAAGAGAATAAATATTTTACCCAAAAAATCATAAAAATAAGGCCTTAACTCCTTAAATTAATCTAGTTCCATATGGTAAGGGGGAATAAATATGGTTTGGGTACTTTCTACTAAGTTAATAGAAAACTCCCCATCCCTTACCAATAATAAACAAGAAAATTCAGATAGAAACACTTCAAAAATCTTGATGACCACTAGAGGAGGTTCACTAAACAAAGATTATTTCTTCATATCAAAAGAAAAAACAAATATCACACTTCCAAACTCTAAAAGAGAACATATAGCTCTACTCAACGATGGGTCACATTATCCTTAGAAAATAAGGAACACCCCATCGAGAGAAGTAAAGGAGACCTGCCAAAGATAGTACGCAATCCTGTCCTTATGGGAAATTATTCAATATATCCTAAGAATGATACCTTGAAGTTTCCTTTCAAGAACCAAAAAATCCCATGTGAGCTCGATCTTTGTCTCTAATAAAGAGAAGGCACAAGAAGGGAATTATAGACCCCTCTAACTTTTTGTTACGAGGTTAACAAAAATATCAATAACATAAGACAAAAGATCTATCAGAAGGTTTAAAATATTAATAGTACGATTCAAAAAATAATAATGATATGCACTAGTATAAAATATAGTAGTCACTAAAGAAGAATCTATAGTGATGATACCTCTCACTATCACTAGACCAACATCAACTTCCTCTAACGGATCATCCATTGCATGGAGAATATTCATTTGGTATTCTGATGGATAAAATCCATTAGTTCATGAAGAATATGACTACAATGCATTACATTTAGGTGATGATGATCCCATAGAAAAATACAGGGTAGAAAATACATGATAGAACTTCAAATGGTGGTTTGAGTGACCGCACAAACCACAAATATCTTGTGCATCAATAAAACCTCACATAAAATGCATGAAATTTCAACAGTTGAATAATGTTAAAGTGTATTTTTTAGACACTTCATAAGGTATGAATGGTGACATATTTAGAGGTTTTCAATGATATTAATAACAGTTACTCTTTTCCATAGTGAAGCTATAAAAACTATAACTAAGAGTAGACATAACTCTAGTCGACCATAACTTACCATCTAGGTCAAGATCAACCCTTACTACTCTATATAACACATAGGAATAATAAGTGAGATTAAACATGAAAACCTGAGATTGAATATAATATCAAAGACCCATATTGAATATTTGAGCCTTTAGTTTCTCATTCTATACTACCTTAGATGAAAACTGAACACGTTGATCAAAGTGAGCTGTATACTGATTCTTGGTTTTATCACCTTCTTGTATGTATATAATTTTCTAAAACCATCAAATATAGATATATATACACTATAAAAATTTCTTTAAAGTCTTTACACTCCATGTCTTCTTGTTTTTTTCATATAATAATCGAATCCCACCACCTCATACTAAGCCCTTCATGCTTAAAGGTATCAAATTTCTCCAATATATAATTTGAAATTTCTAAGTACTAAAAACAAATATCAATCATATTCAACCGATCCTATTGACCTTGAGGATCATTTGATCCATATAAAGATAAAGGTTTCTATAGAAGAAAATCTTTAGAACAATATCTAGTTTCATCCTTTTAAGGTTCCACTACTAGAGCTTCGATAGGAATAGGTGTAGCTACCTATCATAGAGCTTGCAAAGAACAGACTAAAATATCAAAGTTATTATAATCAAATGGATGGTTTTTTACCATGGTTTAGAAGTTTATTCCTCTCACGGTATTTTTAAATGTCTTCTTGGGTGTATGGTACTACACAACATCAACAAGAAACATGAGAACATCAACAAGATACTCAGATCATCAACCACAAAAAAATATATGAAAATTAATTCTTTAAGATATAATTAAATTTCATGGTACATAAAAACACTTAGATCATGTTTTTGGAAATACTAGAATTAGATCAATTTATTCCTAAAATATTATTCTCCCAAATACTCATAGTGACTTAAGGATTGTTACATTGATAATTGGCCAAGAAATTGCTTATAGACTACCTCTTAAGACTAAAAAATCACACCTATTATCTATTAGGACATCCATAATGCATACCAATATTAGGGAAAGATAATGAACATACCTTTGATACCAGGTTTTCATTATCCAACCTTAATATCCATGTATATCGGTACTTGAGCTGACACATACATGAGTCAAAGGGTGTTCCTGATTCCCTTGGGCTGGTGACTAGTGCTTGAGAATAAATCAATGTTAGTGGGAATGATTTCACCCCAAGAATAAAAAATAAGGTAGGAAAAATGGAAGATCAATCAATGAATATTCGATGTTACAAAAACTCATCTAGGGGAAAATTACCATAACCTGACAGATATAAATCAAATGGTACATCACCCAAATAAACAACATTACATCCATCAAGATGAAAACTTATAATATCTATGAAATGAGTGGATAATAACTCTTCTATTCACCATCATTACCATAGGTCCCATGCATCATGAACACTAACCAACTCTAAGTGACACTCTCCCTTTTCTATAATTGGCCTAACAAAATTTAAAATTCCCAAATGCAAATGTATGGTGTGATAAAAAATATCCCAATATAATTTTTAAAAATGTTCCCTAATAAATTCCATAAAAAATAATCCACTTATTATATAATTTAAATAAATATAAGGCATGAATTTTTTTTTCTAAATCATCAATAAAATAAGATGTCAGATCTAATAGATGGAAACTATAAAAAAATAATCCCTGAATAAACATTTTTAGTAAATATAAGGGAATGAATATATTATTTCAATAAACAATGGAATTTTATAATAAAATAATATATAATCACCATGTCCATATGCCCTAATGGTAATTAGTTTCTAGATATAGGATCCTCTCACTACTGAGTCAATAAATCATGGATCAATGAGTGTGCACATGTCCCTAAGGCCTAGGAAACACCACATTGGGGAAAATCATGCAGAACTTTGTTTAGTAGGTTTATCATCATCAATCGATTTCTATGGAGCCAGAGTCCTAAAATTATTATCCTAATAACCCACTAACTACTCAGGATCACATGTGATTTAATTAACAAATGAAACAATAATGGATAAATCATTCTATTCAATTCAATTTATCATTCACAGTTTAAATTTCAACTTTCATGTTTGAAAATTCCATTTCAATTTCCAAACGAAATCATAGGTTTTTATCAAATTCATGTCTTTAAAGATCATCATACATTTAAATAAATATTCCAATAATCAACATAAAATAATTTCATAAAATAATTTCTCATTTAATGCCAAATTTTCTCAAAATCCATCCAATTTATCGAATCCTTTGAAAACAGATTTTCATTCAAAAATCTAAACTATTTTGAATTCAAACATCAAACTAAATTAATTGAGACAATTAATTGAAAATACATTTAAATTCAAGAAATAAATCAATGACTCAATTATTGGGGAACACCACACAAGACCACCTACCTTTTATCACATGATCAAAAAATCACTTAAAATGGGAACCACCAACCGAGAGCTAAATTTGAGGAGGATGAAAGAGGAATCCATAAAATTTTGATCCAAAAAATAATTTTTAGATCCACCAACATCAGGAGTATCTGTCACTCTAAAAATGGTAGATAAGAGAATAAATATTTTTTCAAATCAAGAAAATTACACTTACTAAAGAGATGTCAAACGCATCCATCAGAACTTTGATTTGAGACAAAATGTGTTAAAGGTGACAAAATACCCTCTTAAGAGCCTCTAAAATCTAAAGGGTTGAGTTAAAGGTATTTAGGATTAAAAATAGTGTGTTCTATATTCTAATTACGATTTTCAGTGGATTAAAAACACATTTTCATGATTTAATTAGTTAGAACACACAATTAGTAATAAACATGCCCCCTCATTGGGCTTCTAGAAGATCTAAATGTTTCGATTCATGGTTAGATAAAGTATGAACCAAAAATTCTCCCCCTGCTTAGATATTGATAAAGAGTTTATAGTTTGGACAATTGGTTAGAAAACCATGTTCCAAACATGTATTTTCCCACAATCCCAAGATTCGAAGTTTGAAGGGGAGGGTACAATGTTGGAACTATCTTGATGAAACACTCTAATTCTTTAATACAAGGCACGAGGTTTTCTGAGTTGAATCATAAGGGTTACTCTAACCATGTTCCAACTATGAACAGCTATAAAACCTTCTAATATTTCCAGAAATACCCTAAAAATACCCTAAAATAAGATTCTATCAATGAATGATAACAAATGGCCAAGAAGTACCTTAAATCTAGCAATGGGATGTTAAATCACTCCCTTACACCTGAATGTCCATGAGATAATGTTTTTGAGTCCAATGGTGAGGGTACCTAAGACTTGATAATATAGTGGGAGAATAATAATAAAATTTAAATTATTTTATCTCACACATTTTAATAATCAAGGAAATTAATAATATTCCAATTTTATATTATTATTGTAAAATAGAAAGAACATAAACCATGTTATCCTTATGATCAATTCTAGAGAAATACATCCTATTAACAAACAATAATTTCTAGGAATGGTACATGCACTTGAACATTGTGTTAGACTATGAATAGGAACCTTATGGGATAGAATCCTTAATTATGTATCTTCCTACTAGGAAGGTGAGTTATTATGAGTTTGATATCAATAAAAAACACTGGAATGATGAGATATATCATTAGTGTTTAATTTTATTATATATATCTACAAAAATCATGAAATCACATATAGAAATGGATTCTTATAACATGATTAAGAATCTATGTGATATTTATTAGGAGAGAGATAAATAGGTATAGGTTCAGATATTTAGGGGCCTATTTATGAAAAAAATATAGATTAATAACTAGTTAAGACTTAAATAATCAAGATGTTTAGTTACATTTAGTATCTTGATTTTCAAGTGTTTAAACTTCCCAATTAATTGAAAATTATTCTCATTCATACATAACTTCCTCATATATTCTCTAGATTTATAGTAAATTTTAATATGTATTATATTGAGAAGTATCTCCCATATCTCCTTACTCTGATTACAGCACAAAAATCCATTTTTACTAATGGTGGACAAGAGAAAGGGAAAATGAAAAGACACTAAGACTAACTCTATGTATAAGGAATATATGGAATTACAATCTAAGAGAAGTAATATCAAGTGGAACACAAAGTAACATGATTCTATTTTTTTCTCATGAGGCAAGAATGGTCATTACAAGAGAAACTACAATAAAATACAATATACACTGCTAATTTTGGTATATTCAACAATGTAATTTCTTCTATATCACTTCTTGCATATAAAATATAGTGTTTTTTTATATTTTTATCCAAATACAGGAATCAAGATATTATATAAATATTTATTTAAGTTTGATTAATTCTTAAATAATATGAAGAAGGGTGATTTCTAGATCAGAATAGGGAACTATACAATTTCCTTCTTTTTTGATTAATTGTAGTTATACTACTGTTTTTATTGAGTAATTACAAAACATTTCATAGTGTCTAATTAGACACATAAATATGTTGTTTCATATTTGAATGAAATGTTGTTATAGTATTTTCACACTCAACTAATAGTTCAGTAATTATTGAATAATAGATATTCTTAATTTATAATCAATGATGAATAAAAATATAATAAATTAAATACCTCATTATGGTAAGATAATTCTTAGTCAAGTAAAATCTATATTAATTGACATGTTTATATTCAGAAGATTTTTCTAGTTTATTTCTTTCTATGAAACTTGGTTATTTAATAATTAACTATGATGCTTTTGAGAAGGAAACATTTTAAAATAAAGGCACTCCACTGAGCTATTGGAGTTAGTTTATCCATACTACATGAATTATTCTAAAAGATGAATCTTAAAGGTAAGTTTATATATATCCTGATATTCCTTTAATATATTCTTGGAATACTATATGAAGAAATAATTACACTTGGTAAAGGATAAAAGATCCTCCATTTATTCTTATCGAAGTGTATTATAACTGAATATTCATCAATCATTAATATCTGGAGTGACTTTTATCCCAAAATAACATTATATTATTCATCAAATATTTAATGATGTTAAAGGGGCTCAATGAAATGTCATATATGTATTTTAATTATTCCATAATTTATTCCCAAACATGTTTGGAAAATATTCGGTCAGTCACTAACAATGTGATGACAGTATTTACTAAAGGATGTTATATTAACTAAAATATAAGAAGTAATCCATTAGTTATAGTAACTAGCATTTAATGGGAATCATTCATTAAAATATGATATTAGCTAAAAATGAATATAAATAAAACACAAAGTGCATACTACCAATTAACCTAAAGTCACTATGTATATTATCTCAATTATTAGTCTAGACCAAATAAATTTCTATATGAGGGAAGCCCTTCCCATTTTTGGTAGTTGGATTAGGTCAAACCTCTATGATTTGAAGGATCTATATGTATATGAGTTAAAATAGAAACATACACTTCACTAAACATAGTGAGATGAGTTGTTCCATGTGACACATAATTTGTATGAAGTTAAAAAATGGTGGTTTTATATTCACCATGATTAGTAACATATTATTCAATATGAATAATGAATCCTATAACTAATTAGTGGATTTAAAGGTGATTGGATTAAAAATTATATATGAATTTGGTAATGGAATACATGCACAAAAAATCAAGGGCGTCATATTTTTTCCATTTCCATAATTGATACTGTTAGTGAGTATTCAGGATAAACTATATATGGATGGTACAAATTGGTACTAATAAAGAACAACTGATTAAAAAAGTATTTATAAAACAATTTCTATAAAAAAACTTTTACTTCTATAGTCATGATTAAATCTATAAGAATTATAATTTCTATAGAAATATCTTATGATCATTTTCTTGGATGGTTGTATGTCGAGGATAACATACTTAATGGAGACCATATGGAACATGTCTTTATGACATGGAAAAAAGGGTTGGTGACACCAATTCATACAAAAAAGACATTAAAATAGAACATATCCTTATATATATAAAAGAAATCATAAAGATTATAAAATAGTCATTTGGAATGATTTATTTCCAAGTGTTTTTAAGAGTTTTGTGGGAGTGAATGTTTTATCAAGATGGATATGATCATAACATATCGAAAACGAAATAATCAACATTACTAGCTTGTTAAAACTAATGAATGAATTTTTCAAATTATAAATTAAAATAGTTGCCTAGTTTAAGGAAAAAAATCAATAATGGTTGATGTATGGTGTTTCTTAATATGTTCATGGTATATACCATGGAAATATAGAGCAAATTAAGACTAAATTGTAGTCTATGTCACATGGAAGAAAAATTATCAGTGATAAAACACCTATGTATAAGAGGATATTAAAAATACACATTTTAAGAGAATGAGTGGTGGAAAATTATTTAATATTTCATTATATGTACTATTTTTTGTATCAATTAGGTAGTTCAGATATCTTAAATTACTATTTTAACTACACAAACATGTGGTTAGAACTATCAAACAGTGCCTGAGAGAGTAGAAATGGATGAGTTCATGGTAAAAGAATAAATATGAATACTTGTGATTTAGTTGATATAATAGTAGTTTTCCATTAGATCATTTTTTATCTAAGATACCTGTGAGGATAAGGTGATATTCAAGAAAAGTTTATCACTACAAACTAGATTATATATCTATAATATCCAAGTATGTTGCGGCCTGAGATGCATCATAAAAGAATTTTATTAGTCATTTTTTAAATTTTAAGATATTAAAAAGCAGTAAGAGTAATATAATTATTATGATAATATTTTACTATAGTATTATCCAAGAATTAATATTTATGAAAAGGGAACTACAAGTGGATACATGGGGATATTACTACTTTAGGGAATTCTTCAAAGTAGTAAGGTTACAGTTATAATATTCTTCACATAGAAATATGGTCATACCAACCCTATCAATAGAAACATGATGTCCTAGTATCTATAAGGATTATCAAGAGAAGGGCATTTAATATGTGAGAACAAATAATTTTATTAGCAGTTGGATCAAGTTGAAGTGGGATTCTATTGAAGTTGGTTCTTGGGAACCATATAATTTATACTTCAAATTACCTATGTATTTAAGGACATTAATATTAATAAATTTATTTTCCTATACTTATTTTCTTTTTTTTTTGAATTTAATGTTTGAATGTCCTAGAGTATCTTTCACATTGATAAGGTCATAAAAGTTCCCAACTATGATGGGGAACTTGATATGGTGTAATGATATTCTTAAACTATATATCCTATGACTGTATTACATCATCTGATTGGACAAAAATTAAGTAGACTATTAGGTGATAGATACTAAAAATAGGATGTGATTTTATCTCATTATGTTTATATATTAGTAATATTCAATTCATGATATTATGAGGATAGAACCACATGTATAAATTACATATTTTGTACAAGTCATTGGATATTCTTATCTACAAGAATATGTAATGATCCATAGTCATTAATATTTTTATCAATGCATATTATGACTCACACACATTGATGTATTACCATAAAAAATTTCAACATATGTTCACAATGAATTCGGGTATGTTAGGTGCCTCACAAATGATATGTTATTAATGAATATGTTTATGAAGGATTTATCCCTTCCATATTTATAGAAGTTGATATCTCACCCCTTTGATTGGAATGACACCATTGAACTAAATTCCAGGAACATGGTGTATTGGTGGTTTCATTTAAATAGTCAAATAATGAAATATCAAGCATGAAACTTGAAGTGGTTTTTATTATGGAGGAAACTAATAAGAAACTTTCTTTATAAGAGACCATAAAAAAGTGACTATATTACACTGTGAGAATTTTTATGTGGTTTTAATCACACTGACTTTTAATTCTTCAAATTGGGTGATTTTACATGCTACTATACACTAATACAGACTTTAGGTGAACCTCTCAAATGCGACTAAGGATGAACCCTATAGGGTTACACACATGGCATATTTCTTGATCTCACTTTGATTATTTTTGAATATAATTATTTGAATAAATATTATTCTCTATATTATGGATAAATTTTTATTCATAATTTATTTATCAAAAATATTATGACACTATATTTATACATGATTTGAGTATTAAATAAATATTTATTCACAAGATCATGGATATTATAAATATTTATTTATTTTTAGTATTTACTATATTTATTATTAAAGGTTTTTTAAATGTAGAGGAAGTGAAGACCGAGCTATCGGGTCTTTTAGGAATGATAAATTAATATCATTTAAATAAATATTAATTAATTTTCATAAATAAATGATATTTATTTTTCGGCGAGTTTAGTGAGAATCAAATAAATAATAATATTTTTATTATTTAGACATGTGGTTTTATATATATTAGGAGAATAATAAAGTGAAAATGTGTAATTAAATATTCTCCAACCTAGCTCTAATTACATTCTATTATATAATTTCCAAGGTTTTGATATTATTGAATGCAACATATCCTCTCTAGAGAATCTCTTATCCTTAGATAATTTTTTTCTATAACTCTCTTATGAACCTAGAGCTTCTGTTACACCCCAAACATCTTTTTTATTTATTATTATAATTATTTTATTATTTCTAATCCAATAAAAAATTTCCATAATAAATTTTTTTAAAATTTGAATTTTAGAATTTCTTCATAGGTGTATGGGTAGTGCATAGTTAGGGGAAATTGTGATATTATTGTGAAATTACATCTGTAACAACATAGAGATAGAATGCACAGTTTGTACATAGTTTTTCATACCATGTTTTCTTTCCATGCGACAAGCCCCTGGCCCTCTATTATTTGTCATGTGATTGATACTCTATTTTAAAACCATGCATCAGAAAATTGTGTGATTCCTATACTTTAAAGAAAGGGAAATTCCTTTTTCCCTATACTTTCTTCCCTTTATCGCATGACCGTCTCCATTTCTTACCCTATTAGTCACATGAAATACCAAGGAGGGATTGACCGTACCACCTATAACCATACTTCTCCCTTACTTCCTTATTTTATGAGGATTTTTTACACTTAAGAAACATTTGATTGAAAAAATGCCTTATATTCCCTTATTAAATTTCCTCTCATTTTCCACTCCCTCCCTATTGGTATTCATATCTTAGCTAAACCTAAACCCTATTTTGGGAATTTTTTTATTTATTCTTAATGTCTCGGGTTTCTGAGACCTTTTTAGGGATGATTATTTACATTCCCAATGAATTTAACATATTCAAATCCATTTAATGTAGGGTTTGATATGTTATTCCTCTTTGGGTCGATTTATATAGTAATTGTTTGGTTCTTTCATTCCTATGTGTTTTCTAGAACATCTCGTATATTATTAAAGTGGAATTTCACTATTGTTAGTGAGATCCATGTAGGATTCCCCTTGTTTTAGGTCTTTAAATTTTAGAAAATTACTTGTTTTCAATTTTATTCCTTTGTGTATATATTAAATGCGGATAATAATTATGTTCATGAGTATTTTAATTGTAAATCAAGTTCAACATGATTTTCAATATATTTAAAATGTTTTCCTTTAATAAAAAATTTCCATTAAAATATTCCTCTAATTAATTTCTTATGTCGGTTGTTTTGAAATTTTTTGAATGATCTATAATTAATAATTTTTATGTTTTAAAATATATTTTGTCATTGAGATAATAATTCTCCTTTGGTTTCAAAAGGCTTATAAAAATTGTTTTTTTTAAAATATTTCCTAACATGTTGATGTTATCAACATATACATAGGTAATCACACACACACACACCAACATACATATAAATGTTTAAAAATTCACATGAGAATATGTGAATTTGTGAAGTGGTATATATATATATATGAATGTGTGCATGTATGTCAGTGTATATGGGAATAATAGTGGAGACAATTCTAGGGATTTTAAACACTCTATTCAAACTGAGATTTTAATAGATTTTTTTAAAATGATTCCTAAAAATTAACTACATATCCTTGTTGGAACCATATAAATCCTCTAATTATGAGTTTTACTCTAATGGAAGTCTATAATTTTATGTCACTTGTTGGATTTGGATGTCTTATGTTTTTTATACTAATATGATTCTAAGTGGGGTTCTACATTGGTAGTTTAGGGAGGTGAGGTGTCTAATGTATTCTTTCTTTTTATTAAATTATTATTGATTTTGGTTTCTATAATACACTTCCCTTATATATTTTTGTTATGGTAATAATGTATAGGAATATTGAGTACATAGGTGGGTATACTAGAACAAGTACTCTAGGAATTTTAATTCCATACCAAGTGAGGACTACACTACAATAATAACTAAACTATATGATGATGTTGTTGTGGTTATTACTAGAAATTTATATTCTTCCTATCTAGTGGATCATGCATAAGAATATTATTTTATGGTTTAATCACGTATAGTATGAGGATATAAGGATGAGGCTTATCTATTAGTTTTATGTTTCGATTCTATTCCTAACCGCTCTTTGGGAAATGATTATTTGGATGGTAAATTTTTTAATCGCATGGAGGTATGTAGGTAGTTTAATTTTATTTTTATTCTTCCTTTATTTCCTCGACCACATTTTTTTACCAATTTATATGGAATAAATGAATCTATATCTATTATTTGTCAAAGAAAATACATATGTTCATAGATTATGTGCATATTTACATTACAGGTGAGGGAGATCAATGGTTGTACAAAGGGACTAATATAGTTTTTTATCTCCATTTATTTATTGTATTAGACTACTTTATTATACTGTCTATTTGATTTATTGTGGGCCTCCAATATATATATTTTTCATTCCCATTTTTTGATGTTTTTAAACTGTTATTATTGGGTGAAATAATTCCCATTGGATTCACATAGATTCCCCCACACATGTCACCACCTATGAGTGACCAGTAATGTGTCCCCATGATGTTAGGTGCTAGACTAGGCATCTATAGATGGAAATATTTGGATGGTTCAAGAAAACATAGTATCATAGGGCCCTTTTTATTTGGTAGGTAAAGGTATATGGAGATAATACTATCGATACATTCATTATAGGTATTAAAAATTGTGTGACCAATAATTTTAGTTCTAAACCATAAGTTTCCAATGTAATTTGATATGTATTATTTTATTTATTTCTGGTGTTTTGGTATAATTTAATGATTTATTTGTTTTGAGGAATTATAATGTGAGTGAACCTATGTCACCTAGTGAGCTTAAATAGCTTTGAAACCCATCTGATTCCAGAGTTCATGGTTTAATGTGTCTTCTAATGGAATTTGTATGTTTGGAAATTGGATCTCTAAACCATGTGGCTTGGTCATGAAAAAAAATTCAATATTATATAGTTTTGATATCTTGTAATATTATTTATTGAGGTTTCAATTGGTCTTCATCATTTTTAAAGAAAAACCATTTTGTTTTTTAAAATTCATAAGGGGACTTTTATCAATTTAAAATAAGGATTGAAAAATTTAGAATATTAACTTATTTAAATCTAATCATTAATGTTTTGGGTTGAATGTTTTTATTTTTATTGAAAGTTAATAAATGAGTTTCCATTAAAATTATGTGAATGAATTTTATGTTTTTATTTTAAAGGTGTCTTTAAAAATAAATTTTTTGGGCTTCTAAGCTTATTTCCAAATGAAAATTTAATATTTCAAAAACAAAATTGACAATAAATTCTGAAGGAATGTTGGTAAAATACAAATTAATTGACTTGAAATTTTATGTATGTAAAATTTGATTTTAATAGTGAAATATAACATTGGAAATTTTTAAATGGATTTTTTGATGTAAAGTGAAAGAAAGTTTACGTGGGTTCTTCAAAAATAGGAAAACATATTTAAAAAAGTGAATTTTATTGGTATTGGAAGGATTTTTAAGGATGTTATTTTGAGTCTTTTTTTTATTTTAAAGTGGGTTATTTTTTTTTTGTAATTTAATCTTGAGTAGTGGTGTTTTTTATTTTTTTACTTTGATCTTATTTTTCAAATGATTTAAATGGTTTGGGTGGATTAAATTTTGATGTGTCTCAATTAAAATTTAACATTTAGGTTTTGATAGAATTTACCAAAAAGTTTAAATGTCCTCTGGAGTGTTCTATCCTTTGGTTCTCCCAATCTCTTATAATTAGAAAGTGTGATATTTGGGTTTATTTACATTCATAGTCTCTAATTGGAGTGGTAAAGCCGAGATCCATCTTAGTGATTTGATTCCTTATTGAGAACACTTAGTTTGATTTCTATTAATATATTCCCTGAATCTTCAGGCTAATATGTTAACCATCTTGGAGATTATATCATTTCTAAAATCAGTGATTCCCTTTATCCAATGGGGGATTCTAGCCATGTTTTGATATTGTTTTGGGGTGTTGTGAGTTGGAAGACACATGTGCCTTCATGGTAACTATGGAAGGTGATATCCCAAAATATATCATATCCTAGATATAATATTTTTTCATAGGATGGGTTCATTTAGGTGTTATTGTTTTGGGAATGGTATTCCAAATTTATTTACAATTCCACAACTATTATATGTCTAGAATAAACTACTCATCTCTGTCACACATTTTTTGAGGAAATTTTGTCCTTGACATTCCCTCTCTTATTTGGTTCCTTTTTTATCCTTGTATGAGGTGATTTTAGTGCCAATCATTTGGAAACATAGATGTTTGGATAGATAAAAATTATGGATGTGTCTTCTATTGAGTATTCCAGTAATGCCCCTTTTTTAGATCAATTTTCAGTAGTAATATTCCCTTGGGATCTTCTTCAGTCATTTTGGCCTTTTTCCCTAGGAGTATATTTAGCGTGGGAATACCACATGTGGTTCTAAATATATTTTGTTTTTTCATTTAGGGGTTTGATTTTTTGTTTGGGTTTTAATTATGATTCACGGTATTTGGGAATTTATTATATTTGAGATTTTTTTAAGTTCTAGTGGATATCAAGACTTAGGTCCTATTGAAGATAGGATTTAATAGAAACACTAAAATGGTGGAGTAATCACCATTATTTTTTAATATTATATCTTTAGGTTATTTAGTTTAAGATCCATTGCAGATTATATTTTGGGTGAGGGACAACATGAGTCTGGAATTCATATTTTTTAGGGTGATGAATTGGGTGTGTAAGGATGTTGAGTATTATTTCAGTCAGTACCATAAGTATTCCTTAGTGATTTTCATTGTGTTTCTTGGTTTTTGGTGGCTCGTGATATTTTATGGAGGTCTAATATTGACTTTTATTCTAACCCATCTAAATCAATTTAGTTTTTTTGGTTGTATAATGAATTACAGTGGGGTGAACCATCATACCATATCCTTTTCATTTAATATTATATTTAGTTAATTATTTTAACCCCTTAATCAATATCTGGGACAATACTTTTTATAAATTTTAAATTATAAATTTATGCATTGGTGCATGATGGGTGCATGGGCCGGAGAAACTTGGTTTTGACCAAGCAATCATGTTTATATCTTCGAATAACCGGTATACACAGTTGTTTCTTACTTTTTATGACCATGAAACTTATCCAAGTGGTGAGTACTAGGCTCTACAATAGGTGGAACATGGTTGGAATATAGTTTAGAATAATGTATGGAAATACCATTCTTGATTCCCAAACATAAAAAATTTGTAAATTCGTTTTTTCCTATCCTTTCCTTATATTTAGGATGATCCTGTCTCTCTTTCACCTTGCCTATCACACACATCACCAAGGAGTTCTGGACTGCACCTCTTCCTCCCTTTCTTCTCAACTCCTTTACAATTTCAAGAGGTTTTCATGCACTTCAGTTCTGGCTCTTTATAGTAATTAATTCTCTTCCACCTCTTCCCATTACTCTTATTTCACCCATTTTCTACACAATTAATATACCCTAGTCAAACCATAACCTTACTTTGGGTATTTATTTTATTTATTCTTAATGTATAGGGTTCATGTGTCATATTTTAGGAATAGTATTTCTACGACCATTGAAAGGAATATATTCTACACCAATTATGATATTATTTCTTACATTCTTCCTCTTTGGCCCAATGTTATTTATGGATTTTGTGATTCTTGGATTCCTATTTGTTTTCTAGATCATCCTTGACACCATTGAAGTGGAATTATAGTTATGTTGGAATATTTAGCGAGTTATAGGTAGGTTTCCCCTTGTTTTAAGAAATTAAATATTATAATCTTTCTTTCATTCATTTTCAATCCCTTTTTTAGTTATTAAATTATAATAATATTTTTTTCAATATTATTTAATGTTTAAATCATGTTCCATATTATTTCCAATTCATTTCAATTGTTTTCCATTAATTTTATGACTTATTATAAATCATTCTATAGTTAATTTTCTACATTGGTTGTTCTAAAAATGCCCAAATAGTCTTTTATTAATGAGTCCTATGCTCTAAAATATGTTCTTTATTTAAGAGTGGATTTCTCCCTTTTTTCAAAAGACTTATAAAAATTTTATTTTTTAAAAAAGTTTTATGTAGGGTGGTGTCAGCCACATTTACACTGGTATATATATATAAATGTGTGAAAATTCAGATGAATATATTTTAATATGTGAAATTATATATATATATATATATTATTTTAATTTTAAAAGAAATACTCAAATTTGGTTGTTAAGAAAATTTTAAAATGATTCCTTAGAATTAACTACAATGCCCAGTTGAAACCTTTTAAAGATCTTTGAAAATGAGGTGCACTCTAATTGATGTATAAAATTTTATATAACATATTTGACTTGGATATTATATGTTTTTAATGATAAAATGATTCTATGAAAGGGGCTTCACATTGGTAGTGCCGGGAAGTGAGGTGATGATGTATGCTTACTTTTCATTTCTATGTGATTGAGTTTTGGTTTTTCTAGTATTCCTTTGTTATGAATTTTCATTATAAGTATAATACATGGGAAGCATAGGTATTTAGGTGGGTAGAGTATTAAAATTACTCTAGGAATTGGTATGCCCTAGCTAACTAGGACAACACCACAACACTAACTAATCAATATGATTATGTAACTCCCCGACCCCAGTTACCCAGAGTCAGTGCATTATTATGTAACATTGGCATGATCACAAAAGATAAAGTCTCGAAAGACCTATTAGTTTATTATCCTTGGAAACACTAGATACATTCATAAATGTTACATTACATAATAAAGTGAAAAATCAAAATAACATAGTCCCCATAGTCCACACTCATATCCCCTTCACACTATCCCTGCAGCTCATTCATAAAACATTTCTTCACTTCCTGGGAAAATAAAACATAGAAAGGGGTGAGCTCAGATGCTCATTAAGAATAAAAATATAGCAGAAACTTTCATAAATAAACATAAACATTTATAGAAATTTATAACTAAAGCAAAATCCTTTTAAATGTGAACTACAAAAATATATGGCAAAAATAAAATGAAGTAATTCCATTTACTTATTCACTTGGATATTCTACTAGTTGAATAATCACATGCAATATCAATAACCACTTTCATAATGATGGAATGCATATTTCCAGACTATCATAACCACATAGCCAAAGCCTCATGCCAAGAATACAAATAAGATTTTTTCAAGGCCTCATGCCAAGATAGTAGTTTTTCTCATGAGACTTACTGATGCATCGAGGAGCTATAGCGGGCTCCACCCGTCACATATTAATTCAAATTCATTCCTTATATGAAAAGGTTTAAACATATCATAAACAATTCACAAGAACCATAACATAATCGTATCACATAAAACATGCATAAAGGAAACATAACATTTCCACATTTCAATTACAAGATATCAATACAACACATTAATATAATCAAAAAAATATCAAAACCATTTTCAATTCCAAAATAAAAGAAAAGTAAAAATTGGTATTTATTTTTCATTTAAAAAAATGTTATGGCTTATAGAAGAAGCTGAAACTCAAATAATGGTCACGGTGGCGGAGAAGTTGTTGTCACCGCATACGTAAGAAAAAACATTCCTTTTGTCATTTAGTAAAAACGCTTTGTATAAAAAGATTCCTTTTGAATAAAAGTAAAAGTAAAAGTAAAAGGTGTTTATACACCACATAAAGAAATGTTGTCTGTAAAACAAAATATGCCTCAATGAAAGGAGATTGAGATGAAGTCCCTTACCTCGTGTCCGACTTGACTCGATCATTCTTTAATCTCATGAATAATAAACTAGAGTTAATTTCTAATTTCATAAGAAAAATTTTCAAGTTAATTATTCCTTTTATATAACTTATTACCATGTTATGAACATTATGTAATTTTTAATAATGGTCGTTTAGATGATATTCGGTACTTGAGTCAAAAATAAACTTCTTATAATTACAAGTTGTTCATGTGGTAAAATATCCATTATATCCTGAATTATATTAATTATGTAGATATCATATATATAATATATATCAAGTATATACTTTCATTTATAATATTACATAACATTTAGAGGTAAGAAATGAAATGCACCGTTCATGGAGACGGTAAGCCGTACGTACGCATTAACGTTACTTTCATTTATATTTAGTATTTAATAGAATGAAATAATAATGATATAAAGGTATATTATAATTCCAGTATAATATCATATATAACATCATTTACTCCATCATTTATATGTCCCACATATGGCATAAACGATTCAAATCACTTTGAGGGGGCAGTAGTCCGCACTTCCTAAAATGAAATTATAGCGTTTACCCATAATGGAAATCAAAAAGGTAAGCCATAAATGAAAATTATAGAAGAATAAGGAAAAAATAACCATAATATATATCATATATAAATATAGTGACATATTAATTTCCACCATGAGAGGTGTTAAAAGAAGATTGAACAATCATCGTTTCAGGAGGTAGTAATTCACCACCCATAGAAACAGTATGTTCTTTAACCATTAGACGAGGGCGTGTGTAAGTGTAAATCAAATAATTCTCATAAAAACATCCTAGTAAATTGACGATGCTGGTTTGTTTACAAAATAATTGAATAAAAAAAGTTTAAGGGGTTGGAGAAGCAAAATAAAACAAAAGAACATAAGAGAAGATATTACCTTAAAATCGGGTAACTCCCCTCGGTTTGAACCAAAATAGTTTCTTGAAGAGATTTATTTTTAAGTTAAGGCTTATATGATGAAAAGAGGGATGTGAAAAGATAAAATGATCAGGGTTTGGCCGAGCCAATGGCTTGAAAGGTGTGGGTATGGTGGTAGAGGTGTGGGCCTTTTATAAGAGGAGAGGAGGGGCTCTTTTGGAAATATTGAAATGTTACTTTATTATGAAAAGATTTTCGGATTTTAAAGGTCCCACAATAATATATTTCTAGGATAAAGTGATAAGGGTTCTAAATAAACCCATCCAATAGGATTTATACATGTGTATGTCTTAGATTTTACCTTATCTTTTCATTTTATTTAAATCGTTCATTAATGAGGTAATCGGTGCATCATCATGGTGTCATAAATAAATTTATTTATTTAATGTATAAAAATTATAAAAAAATTATTATGGTGTAGGAAATATTTTTATATTTCCAATGGGTATTTATAGTCAAAAGGATGACTTATATATCCCCTTCTAAAAATTGTTTTAGTAAAACAATACATGTTTGTGACATTTTTATTTTTACTTTAAATAAAAGGTATTAATGTCATTATCTTACCCAAGTGGCTCCATGGGGCCCCAAAAATTGACCCATGGATTTTATTGGTCTCCCATGAGTCATAAAATAAGATTAGGACATGTGTCATGGTAATTTCATATTATTATAACATTATGTTTACCTTAAATTACTCTAATTACCTCTAGTCGCGGATAATAAAACTCAAAAGATACTATTCACCAAAAATTATTTCCATCCCATTGAACCACATTTTAGTCCCTAATCACAACCATGTATTTCAGATTTTTTAAAATAAATTCACAGAAGCGGTAAAATTTCATTTAAATGAAAAATCAGTTTTTTAACTACCACTTAGTTGTTTCACTATTCATCAAAAATTGAAGCTTTTCAGAAAAATACCAAAAATTCATTGTAAGATATAATTGATATTCAAAATTAAAAAATAATTTCTATTTTACAAAATAAAAAAAATAAGTTGCATTAATTAATTTTATTATTAATTCTCTTAGACAAAACAAATAGTGTGTTTTGAAGAAACAATATCAATCAAAAGATTGACAATTGTTTATGTCCAATTTCAAAGTGAAATTAATTCTAATGACCACCATTGGATAAAATGGTAAAAATATATTATAATTATACTTTAAAACCAATCTATATTATAATTTATCGCTATAAATTACTTGATTAAAAAAGTTGTTTTTAATTAAAGTTTTGTAATTTTCACTATTCATCGAAAAATGGATGTTCTCAGAAAAATTCCAAAAATTCAACATAAGATATTTTCGATATTCCGAATCCAAAAATGAAGTCCATTTTGAAATATAAAATTTATATATTTCAATAAGTGGACATTACTATTCATATTGTCTACTTTGATTGGTCGCGGTGTGTTAGAATCATGAACTTGCGTACAATGCAAGCTACAAAATTATTGAAAGAGAAGCGTATCGTGGAAGCTTGAGGTGTTAAATTTTCCCCTCCTTAAATAAATTTCAACCTCGCAATTTGAAATTGTTCTTCGAAAATAAAAGTTTGAAAATAGAAAATACATTTGTGGAAAACCCATATCAAAAATAGGGTTAATAAAATTTAGTTTTAATAAGAGGGAAAGGGAAAAGAGAAAGTCACCACCAAATTAGGGTTTCAAATAGGAGAACATTGGTGGAAATTATAGATACTTAATTAGAGGAAAAACATAAATATTTATAAGGTGTGATTGAGGTCATCATTCACAAACAAGTGTAAAATTGAGGGCCTCAAAGTCATCAATCTATGATGATTTAAAATATCATCAGTTAAACAAGACATAAGGTATTAGGATAACACATTTTTGTTTTAATATCCCTTAAATAATGTTTAATAAATAATTTATTCATAGAATAAGATATATATATATATATATACTTGACAAGTATAATTTCATCCTTAAACGAATTTATACCACAAACACATCTTTCACTCAAAAAGATAATAGAACTCAAAAATATTATATTTATCCTAATCGTATAAGGTTCCAAATATTAACACATACCATGGAGAAAAATATTTTGTAATAACCAGGGACTTCCTATAGGCTAGTGGTAGGTAATAAAGGCTGGTCACACTATGGTTGTGGGTTCTATTCCTGCAGCTTTGTCCGACACGACGGGTTATCCCTCGACCTGCAGGTTGTCCTTTTCCTAAAACTATAGTATTATAATATTCCAAAAATAATCTTTAGAAATGTTTTAACCTTAAAAAATACTATCCAAAGTTCAACTTAATCCATTCCAACATTTATAGTTATCCAAAATACCTCTGTCCAGACTTTCTCTAAAAGGTCTCTAAATTCCAAAATCAATTGTAACATCAGATTCCCCAAATAAAGTAAAGTTTCTCTTATTGTCACATACTAAAAATATGATTACCTTCACCATATTAAAACCTTAATGAAAACAAAAAGTACTTCAGTACAATCCTTATATATATCACATTATGCTTATAACCATAATGTAGTTTTTGATTCCAAAAAACACAAATACAATAATTATTCCACTTCAACTGTAGTAACAACATAATATTGGCCTTTCTCCCTTGGCCTTTTTTGAGGTATGTTTCCTTGGAGCTTAGGGAATTCATTTTCATAATGCCCCATTTCTCTACAATGGTAGCATTCAACATTGACAGCCTCTTTCTTTCCCTTGCAATCACGAGCCTAGTGGCCTTTTTCTCAACATTTATAATAAACTGTCATTCCTTTTAGGCAAGTACCGGGGAGATTCTTCCCACAATTATCGCATAATGGAAAATCCTTCTTTCCCTTTTTCCCTTTATCTATCTCTGGTTCCACCGTTCTCTTCTTCTCTTTCTTTACTTTGTTGTCATAATACTTAGAGAATTTCTTTTCTGTCTAGATAGCACACGAAATTATATCTTCGTATGTTGAGAAAGATTGTGACACTAATGATCGATAGAGAAATGGTTTTAACCCATCAAAGAAATGATCATTCTTACTTCTTGGGTTACGTATATAATCTGCAGCATGCCTCTCTAACCTTGTAAAGTTATACTCATACTTTGCAACATTCTCAACCTCCTTTTTCCTCGGACTCAGAAATTGTCTTTCCATATCCGCTCGATAGTCATGAGGAATGTATTTTTCTAAGAAAATCTCTTTAAAATCTCTCCATTCCATACTTGATACTTCTTCACCTTCCTTTTTATTTTGAATCAATGACCACCATTGATCAACATCACCAGTGTGGTGGTAAACTTCCATGACAACGTTTTCCTTTTCACTACTCCCTAGAGCCTGAAATATTTTCTCTAGGGAATTTATCCATTTCTCAAATACTAAGGGATTTGTACTCCAATTGAATGTTGGTGGTTGTTTCCTCATGAAGTGTTACAACATTGATCTTCCACGTTGCGGATTAGGGTGCTCCATGCAGGTAAGGTTATTATTCATAACCTATGTGAGTTGTCCCAGTATGGTGATAAGCTGATCAGCACTAGTTGTATCACCAGCTCCATTATAATTATCTTGAGCAGGAGGGAAATCCCTATATGGAGTGCGTGCATTGATACAGTTTCCATTCCTTTCACTAGGTGCCATTTCTAAACAATTTCATAAACTAGATTAGTTTATGAATCGAAATACATAATTCCATACTTGTAAAACACATAACATAAATTGAACTATTTATGGATATAATCCATAATCATAAGAAAATGTTTTCTTTGAGAATGTATATACTCATAAACCCTTCCTAATGGTTGTAAAGAAACCGTGAATTATCCTAAGCATATCCCACAGGAGTGTCGTAACCAAGAGTGCAGCAAGGCCCGTTGTCGTGCAGTAGTTCTTGTTCGAGTCTAGCTCAAAGCGGTGTTTTCGGGTATTACCCATAGGTACATCTATGCCAAAGCCACCTCTACCTGCTCGTATCCAGACAAGGATGTATTTCTCGGAAAATACATAGAATATATACTTTACCAAAATTCTAGGATGTTCTTCTATACTAATCCTCAAAGTCTATCTTAGGTCTATGTTCTCTAATCAGAATTTATCTAAATCTAGCATCCAAGGTTTATACTAAAATGCCTCTGATACCAACTGTAACGCCCCAACCCCAGTTACCCTGAGTCCATGCATTATTTTGTAACATTGGCATGATCACAAAAGATAATGTTTCGAAAGACCGATTAGTTTAGTAGACTTGGAAACACAAGATACATTCATAAATTCTACATTACATCATAATGTGAAAAATCAAAAAAACATAGTCTCCATAGTCCACACTCATATCCCCTTCAGACTATCCCTGCAGGTCAGTCATAATATATTTCTTCACATCCTGGGAAAATAAAACATAGAAAGGGTGATCTCAGATGCTCAGTAAGGAATACAATATAGAGTGAACTTTCATAAATAATCATAATCATTTAAGGCAATGTATAACTAAAACAAAATCCTTTTAAACTTGAACTTCAACAAAATATGGAAAAAATAAAATGATGTAATTCCATTTACTTATTCACATGGATATTCTACTAGTCGAATAATCACATGCGATATAAATAACCACTTTCATAATGAAGGAATGCATAATTCTAGACTATCATAACCACGTAGCCAAGGCCTCGTGCCAAGACTACAAATAAGATTTTATTAAGGCCTAGTGCCAAGAAACTAGTTTTTCTCATGAGACCAACCGAGGCATCGAGAAACTATAGTGGGCTCTACACACAACTTATTAAGTCCAATGCATTATTTTTATGAAAAGGTTTAAACATATAATAAACAATTTACAAGAACCATAACATAATCGTATCACACAAAACATGCATAAAGGAAACATAACATTTACACATTTCAATAACAAGATATCAATACAACACATTAATATAATCAAAACATTATCAAAACCATTTTAAATACCCAAATAAAAGAAAAGTAAAACTTGGTATTTTTTTTCATTTAAAAAAAAGTTATGGCTTGTAGAGGAAGCCGAAACTCAAATAATGGTCACGATGGCGGAGAATTCATTGTCGCCGCATACGTAAGAAAAAAAATTCCTTTTGTAGTTTAGTCAAAAATATTTATATAAAAATATTCTTTTATAATAAAATTAAAAGTCAAAGGTGTTTATACAGTGTATAAAGGAAAGTTGTGTATAAAACAAAATATGTCTCAATGAAATTTTATTGAGACGAAGTCCCTTACCTCGTGTCTGACTTGAATCGATCATTATTTAATCTCAAAAATAATAACATCGAGTTAATTTATAATTGATTAAGAACCTTTTTCAAGTTCATTATTCCTTTTATATCAGTTATTACCATGTTATGCACATTATGTAATTATTTAATTTAATAACGGTCATTTTTTCGATCTTTGGTACTTGAGTCAAAAATAAACTTCTTATAATTACAATTTGTTCATGTGGTAAAATATCCATTATATCCAAAATTATATTCATTATGTAGATATCATATATATCATATATATCCAGTATATACATCAATTTATAATATTATATAACATTTATAGGTAAGAAAAAAAATCACCGTTCATGGAGATGGTAAGCCGTACGTACGCATGAACGCTACATTCATTTCCATTTTGTATTTAATGGAATGAAATCATAATGATATAAAGGTATATTATAATTACAGTATAATAAAATATATAATATCATTTACTCAATCCTTTATACATCCCACATATGACGTTAACGATTCAAATCACTTTGAGGGTGTAGTAGTCCGCAATTCCTAAAATGACATTATCACGTTTACCCATAATGAAAATCATAAAGGTATGACATAAATGAAAAATACAGAAGAATAAGGAAAACATACACATAATATATATCATATATAAATATAGTGACATCTTAAAGGCCACCATTATAGGTGTTAAAAGAAGATTGAACAATCATCATTTCATGAGGCAATAATTCACCACCCACAGAAACAGTATGTTCTTTAACCATTAGACGAAGGTGTGTGTAAGTGTAAATCAAGTAATTCTCATAAAAACACTATATTATATTTACTATACTGGTTTTGTTACAAAATAAAGGAATAAAAATAGTTTATGGTGTCGGAGCAGCAAAATAAAACAAAAGAACATAAGAGAAGACATTACCTTAAAATCGGGTAACTCCCCTCGGTTTGAACCAAAATGGTTTCTTGAAGAGCTTTATTCCTAAGGTAACTCTTCTATGATGAAAAGAGGGATGTGGAGAGATAAAATGAGCATAGTTTGACCAAGCCAATGGCTTGAGAGGTGTGGGTAAGGTGGTAGAGGTGGGGGCCTTTTATAAGAGGAGAGGAGGGGCACTTTTGGAAAGATTGAAAAGTTACTTTATTATGAAATGATTTTCGGATTTTAAAGGTCCCAAAATGATATTTTTATAGGATAAGGTGATACGGGTTTTAAATAAACCCATAAAATGTGCTTTATATAGTTTTAAGTCTTAGAGTTTAACTTATCTTTTCATTTTATTTAAATCATTCATTAATGAGGTAATCGCTGCATCATCATGGTGTCATAAATAAATAAATTTATTTAACGAATAAAAAAAATAAAAAAATTACCATGGTTTAGGAAATCGTTTTAGATTTACAATGGATATTTATAATAAAACATATGACTTTTATAACCCCTTCTAAAAATTGTTTTAGTAAAATAATACCTGTTTGTGACATTTTTATTTTTACTTTAAATAAAAGGTATTAATGTTATTATCTTACCCAAGTGGCTCCATGGGGTCCCACAAATTGACCCATGAATTTTCTTGGTCGGACACGAGTCATCCAATAATATTAGGACATGTTTTGAGGTAATTTCATATTATTATAACATTATTTCTACCTTAAATTACTCTAATTACCTCTAATCACGGTTAACAAAACTCAAAAGTTACTATTCACCAAAAATTATTTTCATCCCATTGAACCAAATTTTACTCTCTAATCACAACCATGTATGTTATATTTTTGAAATTAAATTTACAGAAGTGGAAAAATTTCATTTAAATGAAAAATCATTTTTTAACTACCACTTAGTGGTTTCACTATTCATCAAAAATGGATGTTTTTTCAAAAAAATACCAAAAAATCACCCTAAGCTATAATTGATATTCCAAATTTAAAAATAATGTCTATTTTACAAAATTCAAAACATATAAGTTTCATTAATTAATTTTATAATTAATTCCTGTTGTCAAAACAAATAGCGTGTTTTTAAGAAACAATATCAGTCAAAAGATTGACAATTGTTTATGTCCAATTTCATAGTGAAATTTATTCTAATGAACACCATAGGATAAAATGGTGAAAATATATTCTAATTATACTTTAAACCCACAATATATTATAAATTATCACTATAAATTATTTGATTAAAAAATTTGTTTTTAATTAAAGTTTAGTATTTTTCACTATTCATCGAAAATTTGACGTTCTCAGAAAAATTTCAAAAATTCAACATAGGATAATTTTGATATTATAAATCCAAAAATGAAGTAAATTTTGAAATATATAATTTATATAATTCAAAAAGTGGGTATTACTATTCATAACGACTACTTTGATTGGTCACAGTGTGTTAGAATCTCGAACTTGCGTACAATGCAAGTTACTGTATTATTGAAAGAGATGAGTATCGTGGACGCTTGGGGTGTTACAGATTACGTGGATGTTGTTACCATTAGAATTTGGGATTTTTCCTCTTTAGTGGAACATTCAAATGAACAATGTTTTATGGTTTGATTAATGAGAGAATAAGGATCCTATGTTGAGGCCAAATCTTAGTAAAATAGGGATTCCCATTGTGATTGAATAGTTTATTTACCTTTATTTCTGTATTTTCAAAATAATTATTTCTTTTTAATTTATGTTAAGTGAAATGTTTCTTGAAAAACTATGGTTCTATAATTTAATGTTTAAAATGATAGTTTTCTTAAAACTCACAGACCTTTAGGTTTTTAAAAAATATTTCCATTGATAAAAGTTACTTTAACTTAAAGTCATTAATATATGGTGTGGTTTCCTTGGAATTCGTACTAATATTTATGCTCACCCATATAATTATCATTTAGTTTATGGTTCAAGTTCTATTCTTGAAATATTTCTGATCATTGATTCGTTGTATTATGACCTTTATAGTCACATTGAGTTATATAGGTAGTTTTATCTTATTTTTATATTTCCTTTATCTCATTAGATACATAATATTTTACTAATTTCTGTAGATAGAGGTTAACTATATCTGTTGGTGGCCAAAGCAATGGAATATGGTGGTAGCTTTTTGTGTGTTTTTTACTTGCATGGGAGGGATGGGGGGATATGAAAAGGGATTAGTATACAAGTTTATAAATTTTTATTTATTACTAATATAATTTATTTTGTTTCCTATTTTATTTGGAAAGTATTTTAGACTTAAAAAGTTTCCTGCCCATTTTTTCACTATTTCTAAACTCTGATAATTGGGAAAAATCATTCCCATAAGATTTACATTAATATAGTGGTGCCTATCACTACCCAATGGTGATCAGAAATTCACCTTCGGGAGGTCAAAATATGATTTTGGAGTCCTATGGAGTGAGGAATTAGGATGGTTCATAATAGTTCCTCCTTCATCCTATTTTCAAGAATCTGGGAACAATGATTAATCCATTAAGAATTAATGTTTTTGTGATGATAAATGGATGTGACACAAGATGGTTGGAACCAAATTTATAATGCCTAGAATACCCTTAGTGATTTTTTAATATCATAGGATGATGTGTAGATCACCCCTAGAGGGATCCTAATTTAGATCCACTTGATGCAATGATATAAAAATAAAATATATGATTGAGTGATCAATGTATTTTTTAATTAATGAAAAAAATGAAATGTTATTATTTTATTATTAAATTAATTGAAAGTTTAAAGTGAAAAAGATCCCCTATTATTGGTTTTAACATTTATATTAATTAATCTTCAAACTGATTCATTGTTCATGATGAGTTATCATCATGTACATCTCAAATTAATAATTGATTATGACCAAAATCGATTTGGAAATAGCCCATTTTTCACTTCCACTACATGGAAAATCAAAAAAAGACAAGATGATGTGTAATGTGTAATCTATATAAATTAGTGTTCTATGTGTTTTAATATGATTATTCAAAAATATTCAGGATTTAAAAATATTTAGAGATTAAAATAAATTATCTGAAGGTGAGTGGAAGTAGTTTTGTGAAGAAATTATTCACCACAACATTGAACACACCATATTGAATTTATGTAACTTGTAATGGACTTGAAAATGGCTATAGTGAAGATTCCATGGTGGTTTTTGATTTAATTTCAAACTAGTAGTAAATATATTGGAAATAGTCATGTTGGTTACACCATGGTAAATAACATTTCTAGAATAATTAGAATAGAACATGTCATAGAAGACCTGAGGATTTAGAAATGACACCTAATCCATTTGACATGAAATTTTCAGGATTGTGGTAGATGTTTTATTTGAGTAAAATATAAAAAATAAAATTTACCCAAATAAAGAAGAAAAATATTTCAAGCACTTGGCCTAACACCATTATAGAATTAATCCTCCCATGTTAGTGATCAAGATCAAATTTGGGGCTAGATATTTTGGTACATAGTAGTAAGAGTATAAGAAACATTGATCAACGCTTGGATGAGTGGTGCATATGTATCATGAGGTGTGTATTTATGGTAGTATTAGTTATAGTGTGTGGTATCAAAATGGTAGGACAATGAGGAATCAATGCTACATCCCATATTATTAATTAATGTATTTAAAAAAGAAAATTCAATGTCGACTTCAATAGATGTAAAAAATTGTTTAAATTTCGAAATAAGGAAAATTATGATAAACAAATATTAGGGTCTACTATATAGAATTTATATAATTTGAAGTGGGTGATCAGAGGATATACCATACCATGGATAAGAGAATAATGATTGTTGTGTTTCAAAATGGTGAATAGTTTTTGAACCACACCATAATGTATGTAATTTCAAATTTAAGATTACACTATATGAAATAGGGATGCCAAACTTAGGGGCCGTAGAAGTCACGATCAAGGTTGTATGGTTTCAATTAAAATAATAAAAGAATTAATTACATTATTGGAACTAGAAATGTGATCCATATAATTTTTAGGGAATCTATGATATGATTTCCATATTAACAATATAAGTCAAGTGGGGGATAAAAAGTATCATTATATACATTAAAGAGACATAAATTGGACCTACATATACCACATGGCTTATGACAACCCAGATCTTTATTTCATACATTAACATTATTTATTACATAAACATCACTTGATATAACATAAAAGATTGAGATTTATAGTGTTTTGGATTCTTAGGATCATTACATAACAACTTAAAACATGAAATGAAACATCTTTATTGAAAACTTCTTTTACATGACCACTATATTCCTTCGTACATAGCATTTCATGGGATAACCTGAGGAAAAGCGTAAGAAAAGGGTGATAAATAAATCCCATCAACGGAATAAACATGGAATAACATGAGGGATAAAATACATTTTATACAATAGTCATATCAATGGAGAACAAGAGAAACATGAATATAAAGGCATGATAAATCATGTTAATCATAACATGGAAATGTGGCAACAATACATAACAAGGAATTAGCATGATCTAGGGTTCATTGCACATGGAGCATGAGTAAACCCTAATTACACATGAAGTATGAGTAAAAAATCATTGAAATTGAATTATAAAGAGTCAACACTTATTTAAAATCTAGTATCACGATACTATACTTTACCCAATTCATTGGAGCACCACCATGGTGCACCCTTTCTTAAACATTTTATTTCACGCATAAGTGTGCCACATGGATCATACAACATGGAATCAATCATCATCATTTATTCCACGATAAAGGGATGTGTAATAAATACATTATGATTTATAATAAATAAGTAAATTTTAATAAAGGTTAATACCCTTGATAGATAAATGGGCATGGTATTCATTACACAATGACATTGGCTTGGAAAATTGAAGTGCAATTTCGGCAGCATAACGACGTGAAATAAGAACTCATAAAAAATGTTTTATGAGAGAGAAAGGGGTGTCTCATAAAATTTACATGAAATTTACAGTAAGGGGGTCATATAGATACATGTCCCAATAAACATAATGGAATTTTGATGCATGATACAAAATAATTACTTGGATGTAAAAGATAAGAGAGAAATATCTAACAGAATTTTGGCATGGTAATATGTGTACATGGGGGGAATTAACGGGTGATAAAGGGGTCTCCAATAATATAAACATAAATAGAGATGTATGGGGGAGGTGATAAATCATATGCCATTATTTTTAATTGAAAAAAAGGGCATAACAACTTATAGAAAATTTGACAAAAATGAGAAAGGAATAAATCCCTTACTTGGAAGTGTGATCCCAAAGGCTCGGGAGATGCTTGAGAGGGGCTTCTTGGGAGCTTGGGGCACCTTGGAAGGATTATATAGAGAGTATGGAAAGGGTTTGGTCAGACTCCAAAGGCTTTGAGTGTAGAGTATGTGGGAGCTTGGGTGGGTTTATATAAAAAAGGAGGGAGACTTCTTTATTATTTAGGTTTGGGACACCTCACATTAAACGAATCAAAACAACAAATCAGACCATGGGTTTTTCCCATGTTTATTTTCCAATGGTGTGTGGAAAAAATATTTTATGAGGCCAATGGAAGAAATTCTAAAAATAATTTGGTGGATTATGTGGAGGTGAGTCACACTCTCAAGGAAAACAATTTAAAAAGAAAAAATGTTTTATAAGCCTTGAAGGGTCCACTAATGCTTTGTAAAATAAATAAAAAAACCCAAAAATCACATTATTTTAATGGAAAAACATATATTGTCCGAAAATATTGTTTATATTATTTTATTACATAACTGTTGGGTCAATATGATGTCATAAAACACATTATTTATTTAAATAGTATTTATTTGTTACCCAAAAATTCGACTATCTCAGAAATTTAGGAAAAAAAACATTATTGGATAATTTTGATTTCATGATTCCAAAAATAATATTCATTTTATCAAAATAATTTTATAAATATTTTAATTCTTAATTTTAAAATAAAAATCGACATTTACAAAAAAAATCAGTGTTTTTGACCAAAACAACATTTAAACCTTAATAAAAATAACAATTACATTCATAAAAATTGAAGAGATCATTTATATTTAACCAAAAGAAATTTATTAATATTCTATTAAAATATTATTTAATTAAAAAATCCATTAATTCATCAAAATATATTTCTTAGATGAATATTAACTAAAAATACTATTTGTGCATTAAAAACTATTTACAAAGTAATAATAATAAAATGAATGTATATTAATTATTATATACAAAAATAATGCACATAATCATAGTTCTAAGTTCTTGTTACATAAACCCTTATAAATCCTTCATAATACCGAAGGTTAAGGTGTGCGATGGTGATAGACTCTTGGGGGGGGGGGGGGGCTCGGATAACATCTCTTGGGTGGTAATCTCTATTAACGTCCACTTATCCCATAGTCAGTTCCGATCAATCTTAACATGTTCAAGATCAGCTTGGACATGGTCAAGAACAAAACCCAATGATACAACCTCGTTCCCGAGATCCGACAAATGGGCTTCGTACGGGGAAAGTCTACTAGATTAGGCCATCACTTCCTTTGTCTGTGTAAATTGGATTTGTTGAAGCCCTATATTTAAACAAATCAGGTGATCACTATTCAATGGATATATTAGCAATGGTCACAATTCTTAATAGTATTTTAAAATCGAAAAACATAAAACCAATGAAGTTAACATTTTACATAACCATAAGTATATATTTAATTAGAAAAATAATAATTTCCATTAATGAAATTTTGGGTCGTTACAATATTTCCCCCATAAGAAATTTCTCCCCAGAAATTTCCTTTTCCCAAACTAAAATAGATGTGGGTAATGTTGCTTAATCACTTCCTCCAATTCTCTTGTTGCTTCTTCGAACTTGTGGTTTCAAAATAACACCTTGACGAGGGGTATTGTCTTAGTTCACTGAACGTTTTCTCTACAATCTAAGATCTTCACTAGTTTCTATTCATAAGAAAGATCATCCTCTAGCTATACTACTTATGAGGAGAGTACACATGAAAGATTGGGTATGTACTTCCTTAATAGGGATATATGAAAGACATCATGTACTTTGGACATGGTAGGTGGAAGTGATAGTCGATAAGCCATAGCCCCGAGATGATAAAAAAATATCGAAGGGGCTGATGTACCTAGGACTTAACTTCTATTTCCTTCCAAACCTCATGAACTTCTTCTAGAGATATAGGCGTAGAAATACCATGTTTCCAATATTAATCTCAAGGTCTCATTGATGGTTATGTGCATAACTATTTTGTCGACTCTAGGATGCCCTGATATACTGCTGAATGGTTTTCAATTTCCCCACCATTTTTTCGGCCATTTCTGGTCCTAGCATCTTATGCTCATGACTTCATCCCAACATGTGGGTGTTCTAAACCTCTTCCCATATAGGGCTTCATAAGGTGACATTCAGATGCTTAGGTAGAAACTATTATCTTAAGAGAATTCAACCAGTGGAAGATGTTCGCCCCACCCTGATTTGAAGTCCATAGACCATGATCTTAAAATATCTTCCATTGTTTGAATATTTTTCTCAGACTGGCCATTAGTTTGAGGATGACAGGTTGTACTAAATATCAGTTTAGTGTTCAGATCATGTTGAAGACTCTTTCAAAACATAGAGGTGTATCTTGGATATTGATCAGATACAATAGATAGTTGTACTCCATGCATCCTTACCACTTCCCTGATATATATTCGTGTTAGTTGATCCAATGAGAAATCCTACGGAATTGTAATAAATTTTACAGACTTTGTAAGACGATCCACAATAACCCAGATTGCATTGTTTCCTGTGGATGTCTTCGGAAGTCCAATGACAAAGTCTGTGGTGATGTTCTCCCATTTCCATGCTGGTATGGGTAATGGTAGCATCATCACCTTAGAATTATATCTCTCAACCTTCACTTGCTGACACACCAGACACTTTGATGTAAATTCAGTAATCTCCTTCTTCATATTATCTGATCAATAATTCTCTCAGAGACCATGATTCATCTTTGTGTTTCCTGGGTGAATAGAGAAATTTGAAATGTGGTCATCATCCAGAAGTTCCTTATTCTTCAATGAACTTGATTGAACACATAGTATTTTCCCAAATCTCACAATTCCTTCTTCATTAATATTGAACTCTAAGGATTTCCCTCTTCTGATAGCTTCTACTTTCTTCTAAATTCCCACATCATCCCTTTGAGCATCCAATAACCTTTCCAATAGAGATGGTTGAGCAATCATTTGTGAAAGGATTGATGAGGTTCCCTTTTTTTAAGATTCCTATGTCCATCTTCATCAAATCTATGAAGATTGGATTCTTATCAATTCTCATCAGTGATAGAATCACTTGTTCCTTTCTACACGGAGCATCCGCCCCCTTTTTTGCTTTCATAGGGTGGTAATTGATTGAACAGTTATCCTTTTTGATCATCTATAACCATCTTCGTTAGCACATGTTCAAATCTTTCTATGTGAATATATACTTGAGGCTTTTGTGGTCCATATATATTTCACAAATCTCCTTAAAGAGATAATGCTACCAAAATTTTAAGGTGAAGATCACCACATCCAACTCAAGATGATTTGTTGGATAATTCTACTCATGAACATTTAATTGCCTTGAAGCATAGACAATGACTTTTTCATTTTGCAACAACACACTGCCCATACCCATCTTCAATGCATAACTGAATACACCAAAAAGTTAACCACTTGTGGGTAAAGTGATCACGTGCACAGTGATAAGCCTATTTTGTTACTTCTTTAATATTTCTTCGCATTTATCACTCCCAGAAAACATTACTCCCTTCCAAGTTAGCTTGGAAGGAGGGTTGGAAAATCATGATAAATTTCTCACAAATCATCGATAATATGAAAATAACCCCAAGAATCTACGGATATCTATTACTGATGCTGGCCCCAACCATCCCTCAATTCCATCTATTTTGGATGGATCCGTTGATATTCCTTTGATTGTGATGATATGGGCAAATAATGAGACCTCATTCAAACATAACTCATAGTTTCTATACTTTTCATAGAGATTCTCCTTCCTCAAGGCCACTAGTATAGTACTCAGATGCATCCCATGATACTATTTAGTTTGGGAGTATATGAGAATATCATCTATAAAGACTACCACAAATTTGTCGTGGTAATCTCCAAAGACTCTATTTATAAAGTCCATGATGTTTTCTATAGAAATAGGGAGTCTGAAAGGCATTACGTTGAATTCATAGTTCCCGTATCTTGTATGAAAAGCAGCCTCATGGATATCTTCCTTCTTCACCCTTACTTGATAATATCACAACCAAAAATCTACCTTGGAGAAGTAATGTGATCCACGCAACTAATCGAACTTGTCATCATTTTGTGGGAGAGGATACTTGTTCTTTATCGCAATTTTTTTAAACTCATGATAATCGATGCAAAGGTGCATTGACACATCTTTCTTCATGATGAAGAGGACTGGTGCACCCCATGGTGAAGCACTTGGGCATATAAACCCTTTATCTATATTCTCATGTAGTTTTTTCTTTAGATCCTAAAGCTCTACAACCACCATTCTATACAAAGTATTGGATATTGGAAATGACCCAGGTATAAGATCAATTGATAATTCAACATCTCTTTCAGGAGGAAGACTAGGTAATTCCTTGGGAAACACTTTAGTGAATTTTATCATAATATGCATGAATTTAGGATGGTTTCCTCCTTAGACTCAATCATCTGATCCAGATACGTGTGATAATATGGGAGTAATATCCATGCTTGAGATGATGGAGCTTAAGAAGATTCATTTTCCTCCTTGCACTTGTATAGAATCGGGGGTCGATTCTCCACATGGAGAGTGATTTCCCTCTCACGGAAATTTATGTTGGATATATATAATGAATTCCAATACATGCCAATAATTGCATAAAATTCCACCTGAGGGAGTATGATGAGGTTCTCCAGGATGTTCAATCCACAAATTATGACATGGGAGGAGTTATATTCATTGGATGCAATGATTTCCCCATTTTCAGTACTCACCTATATCTTCACATCCATGATTTGTGGTGGTGCTGGGATTGTTCTACTAAATTTTTAGGATATAAAAAAATTCATAGAACCTGAATCAAAAAGTGCATTCTCTATTGTTGAATTAATAAGTAGAGTACCTATCACCACTTCATTATTGGGGTTCACTTCGGCAGTAGTGATGGAAAAAGCTCACCCTTTCTGCCTTGGTGGTTGTAGGATTCATATGAAAACCCTTGGCTTAGGGAACTGATTTGAAAGATGCCCTGGTTCATTGCAGTTGAAGAAATGAACAATGCGTTGAGAGTTGAATGGGGTGATCCTTTCCTCTATCGCAGCCGTGGGGTTTTCTTTCCAACAGTTAATAGCAAGGTTCCCTTCTCTTCCACCCCTAAATCATTTCCTCATCCCCTTTAAGAAATTTTTGGGGTGCATCTTTCCACACCATTGGAAAGTGGGGTGTTAGATCTTCTTGGAACCATTGAATTTATCCATCGGACCCCAACATTGAAGTCCACCTTACTCTTCATATCCACATGATACCCCTGATATTCTCCGATCTCTATTTTGAACTTTAGGGCACATCCGACAATTTCTTCATAGCTATTGAAGTCACGGATTGCCAGCACTTTCCATAGGCTAGGTTTCATCCGACCAAAGAAGCGGTCAACCTTGCATTCCGGGGTAACAAAAAATCCGGAGGAATATTGTGAATGAATTTTGAAGTTTTCCTCGTATGATCTAATATATTCATCATCTTTTTGATTGAGTGCAGGGAAGTCCCTTTCCATCTTAATACGGTCGGTGCGCATAAATTATATATCGAAAAACATATTCCAGAAATCCTTCCATTCCAATGCCTCGATATCCTCCTCAGGCTTTATATTTTTGATCAACATCCACCATTGATCAGCTTCACCCTCCATATGATAAACAGCTAGGTGAACCTTCTCTTGTTCAAAACATTGATTGATGTAGATGATCTTTTTAATGGAGTTGATCCATTGTTCTGTGATTGAGGGATTATAAGATCCATTAAAAGTAGGAGGCCATTATCTCATAATGCTATTGATAGAGACTTATTCTTTCTTGGGGGGGGGGGGGGGTTGAGCGTTCTTCTTGACACATGATTATATTCAAATCATGAGTTAATTGAGAGAGAAGTGTGAAAAAATTTGCGATTACCGCTCTTATCGGATTGGGAATCTCATTAGCACAGTCATCACATTGATCTTCACATCAGTTGTTATCTCGAGTCCTCCTATTACCAGCCATTGGTTGGAATAAAAAGAAAGATAGGGGTAACACATAAAGGTTAATCCAATGATATAACTGATGAATTATAAATAACTTTTATTTTCTTAACTTATGAACCCATAGGGTTTAATCTATTCTATTAATGATCTACATTGTAACATACATTCTTAAGGAAATTTTTTTAATTCCCTTAATAATGGTTCCTAATAAGCATGCGAATTTACCAATGCATATCCCCCAAGAGTGTTGTAACCAAGACCGCATCAAGGCCTATTGTCATGTACCAGGATACGTAGGGTAATGCCCAAAAATCCGTGTCGGGTTTTTCACCCCTAGGTACATTTGGGCCAGAGCCACCTCTACCTGCTCGTATCAAGACATGGATTTATTTGCTTGATAAAAAACATACTAAATACCCACCAAAACTTAGGAATGTTTTTATAATACTTAGTCTCATCTATAAGGATTCACTAGGGTTTTCTAATCCTAATCCCAAAAATAACGAAACCTATCCTATGATACCAACTATGACAACACTGCTCTTTATTTCAAACTTAAACACGATTTATTACATAAATTTCACTTGATAAAACATATAATATAGAGGGTTCTAGTGTATTTGAGGCTTTAGATCATTACATAACAACTTAAAACATTAAATACAACATCCTTATTGAAATCTTACTTTACATGACCACTACATTCCCTCGTACTTAGCATTGCATGGGATAACCTAAGGAAATGCATAAGAAAAGGGTGAGCTATAAAGCCTAGTAAGGGAATAAACATAGAATAACATGAGGGATAAAATACATGTTAGACAATAGGAATATCAATGGATCACAATAGAAACATGAATATAAAAGCATGATAAATCATGATAATCATAACATGGAAATGTGGCAACAACACTTAACACGGAATAATCATGAGCCAAGGCTCATTTCACATAAAACATGAGTAAACCCTCATTTCACATGAATAATGATTAAAACCTCATTGAACTTGAATTAGAATGATTCAAAATTCATTGCACATGACGAATTATGATACTATACATTACCTAATGCATTGGAGTGCTATCAGGGCACACCCTTTCTTAAACATTTCATTTCACGCATTTGTGTGCCACATGGATCATACAAAATGGAATCAATCATCATCATTTATTACATGATAAAGGGATATGGAATACATACATGATGATTTATAATTAATAAGTAAATGTGAATAAATATGAATACCCTTGATAGATAAATGGGCATGGTATTCACTACACAATGACATTGGCTTGGAAAATAGTAGTGCAATTTCGGCAGCATAATGACGTTAAATAAGAACTCATAAAAAATGGTAGATTAAAGAGAAAGGGGTGTATCATAAAATTTACATGAAATGGATAGTAACGGGGTCATATAGATACATGTACCAACAAACATAAAGTAATTTAGATGCATAATACAAAAGAATTACATGGATGTAGAAGAGGATAGAGAAATCCCTCACGAAATTTATGTATTGTAATAGGTGTACATGGGAGGAATTAATGAGAGATAAAGGGGTATCCCATCATCCAGACATAAAGAGGGATGTAGGGGGGAGGTGAGAAATTATTCCCAAAAATTTTTAATTGAAAAATGGGCATAACCACTTAAAGAAAATTTGAAAAAAATGAGAAAGGAAGAAATCCCTTACTTAGAAGTGTGATCCCAAAGGCTTGTGAGAGGCTTGAGAGAGGATTCTTTGGAGCTTAGGGAACCTTTATTGAATTATAGAGAGAGGAGGTAAGGGGTTGGTAGAACACCAAAGGATATCAGTGAATAGTAAGTGATAGCTTAAGTGGGTTTATATAGGAAAGGAGGTGGAATTATTTTTTATTTAGGTTTGGGACACCACACATTAAACTATTCAAAACCACAAACCAGACCATGGTTTTTTCCCATTGTTTTTGCCAAAGGGGAGTGGAAGAAAATATTTTATGAGGCCAGTGGCTAAACTTCTTAAAATAATAGGGTGTCTTATGTGGAGGTGAGTCACACTCTCAAGGAAATCAATTTAAAAAGAAAAGTAGTTTCATAAGAATTGAAGGATCCAATAAAGCATTGTAAAATAAATAAAAAAACCCAAAATCACATTATTTTAATGGTAAAACATATATTGGCTGAATGTAATGTTTATATTATTTTATTACATCACTATTGGTTCATTATGATGTCATAAAACAGATTATATATTTAAACAATATTTAATTTTTACCCAAAAAATCGACTCTCAAAACCAATGAAGATCACATTTTATATACCCATAATAAGACATTTAATTGGATAAAGAGGAATTTCCATTAATGAATGAATGGGTCGTTACATGACTTATCACACACTTAGTTATAGAAAATCATAAAAAAATAGTTTACAGTCTAGTGACATTGTGGTCACAACCTCCCTCCGGGAGTAGGTCAGGTATTTCATTCGCTGTGGAAGAAAATGGTTTTCTAAACTACAAACACTACTAAAAAGATGGGCAAAAGAAGCATCACCTTTACTAAGACAAAAGCACTGATAAAGGAACCCTTTATGAGTGCTAAAATTTTAGCGTTGATAAATTCATTCCTTATCAGCCCTTTTCTTGCACTAATAAAGGGCTTCTTTATCACCTCTAGAAAAGCATTGATATAAAATCCCTTCATCTGCACTTTTTTCATAGTGCTTATAAAGAGTATTCATTATAAGGGCTAAAAAATCACTGATAATGACATTCTTTATCAGCACATTTTTAGCATTGATAAAACCATAATCCCATATTTTATAAAACTCGGTGCATAGTATCCTCTGTTTATCATGCCATCAAGACCTCGCGGTGTTGTACCCATGTGACAACTCCCCCCCCCCCCTCGTGATCTTCTCTTTGTCAGAGCTCCACTACTAACCGTACTATTTATCCTCCCCCTCAAACCCCTTCTGTGGATCCTCCTCCCCACAAAACTTACTTCCTACTCTCTGCTGGACTGCCTGCGAACCCTACTCCTCTATTTCTCAATGGTGGCGGCCCCTCTCATGCACCTCTCCCTCATGATCACGCCTTCCCCTCCTGATGCAGCGTAGAAGGATCCATAAATGCTCAATGCTTCTTCTCTCCCTCCATCGTGGGTACGATATACTCTGGTTAAGTCTCTCACATCCCATTTTTGGTTTATTTTTTGAGGATAGTTTTTGTGAGAGTAGTTTTCATTAGGGTGATGTTTGGATTCTTCCCCATGATCACCAACCTTGGATTAGATGCTAATTAACATCGAGTTCAAAAAAACTATGTCATGAAATCACACATGTAGTGGATTATTATACTTGGTTAGAAGATGATTTGAACTAAAGTATGACTTTTTTATGATTCTCTATGGGTCCTTATGATGTTTGGAACTAGAATTTATTTTTCACCAAGTGTCATATGTATGAGGGATTAATATTCTCGTTCAACCTCAAGTTATACCTTGTTATACATGAATATTATATTAATGTTGAGGGGTTTTCAACATCCTTCTAGTGGGTGTATCTATAATAGTGAATGTGGTATTTTGTAAACCCCTTCATGAAAAGAAGAGTTTTGATAGTACCCGCATCATTATTAATTGGTTACAGTTTGTGTGTGTCATGATGTGCTAGTGATTGTGTTTATGGGGAAGGTTCTATTTATGATTTTGATTATGGGGAAGGATCTACTTTGGGATGTGCCTCATGGGGGTTGTTATATAGGGTGGCTAGAGTGATGGAGAGGTTGAGAAAATTGAGTAGGAATTGGCTGTGAGACTTTGATTTGGCTTCGGATTGGGCGGGATCACTCTCATAGTGCTTTCTTCAGTTTTCATCCTCCTCAGGTGTTGCTCTCTAGCCGTTTTCCATATACTTAGTGTTTTTTCATAGTTGTCTATCATTTATGTTGGTTTTTTTGATAGTTACAAAAACTTGTTTGACACCATTTATGAAAAATGGTTTTGTATAAGTGTTTATAAGTTACATAGTTTATGTTTGACATCACTTATTGAAAAGTTCTCACAACTGATCACAATTGATAGTGTATAAGGATATGTTTGAATGCACTTGGGGTTCATCTTGACAAAACATATTTGTAATTGTTTAAAGCTCTTATGAATTATAATAAATGGTTTTGTATAATTTTTTAGCTTGTTTTTTTGGAACGGTGCTAATATGGCACATTTTTATGTAGTTTTATTTCAGAATTTATGTGTCTACTTTGTTTTCAGATAGTGGTATGAACATGTGAGCAGTTTTATTTTGGAGTTTAATTCTTTTTAGGATTGTGAGATGTTTCTTGACTTTGATCAATGGTAAATTCCGCACATCTTTCTTTTATGTTAAGGATAATTTAAGGGTGGTGTCAACTTAGTGAACCTCTATAACCAATTGTTTCTAGGTGATAGTCTAGAAGGGTTTTTCTTGAAAATGGGGAGACACCATACACTTCATTGGGTAGATAGTGATTCTTCCCTAATACCTATTATGGGTATCAAGATTGTTATTTTGAATGGAGACTACTCTAGTAAAGAACTACCCTTGGCATGTCAGGCCAAGTGATTTTGGTTAACTACACCTACATTATGGAGAACCCGATTACGTGATGGGAGATGAATTTATTTTTAGGATATTGTATATGTATTTCACTTGGTTGGATTGTATTTCAACTATTTTTATTAAATCCAATAATTTATATTGATCAATTCGTAGACTAACCTCTAGTGGGTTGGGGGAATTCAACATGTAATACTAAGATTTGGATGGCTATATTAGTGTTCTACGATTATGCCAATGGTTTGAGTTGATATCATAATCTTTTAAGGTAGTGATCTTCTAGGATGTAGGGTTAATAGCACCCACCCACAGTAGTTGTGTGATGCAAGTCTCATCTTAGGAGGCACTTGCATTCACAGGTACCTCAAAGATAGCCCATTAATCCAAGGAATCTAATATGATTGTGATGGTTATAGACATATCACATTGCATTTTATTAACATTCATGCTACAGTAAGAGAGGAAGTTGATGAATAGCCTAGGTAGAGGAATGAACTGGAGAAATGAGGTCTGTACAGCACTAAAGTGATGGATGAGATCGGGGAGCAGTATGAGGTGGATGGGACTTTGGTTTGATTCAACTAATACTACCCCTAAGTCGACCACTCCTATATTGGGAAGTCAGTGTTTAGAATCTTGGATAGTTGTAGTCACTAGAGTCTTTTTACCAGGAGGCTCCTGGAGTGTTTGGAGGTACGATATATGTTCGTCATAATTTTCTTGCATTACTATTAGAAATAGGTACAATAAATTATTTTTCCTAAATTTTTCAATTATTTTCTGGGTATATGGTAGGCTCTATTAATCTCTATTTTTATAAGGAAGTGGTTCTGTTCTACAATATTTGGAAGTCTTTTTTTTTTGTATTTGAATCATAAATACTAATATTTTATATTCAAATAGGATGGAGATGAATAATGATTGGATGGATGCGAATCATTTGAAAATAGAGTATGAGAATAGAGTGAAAGAGTTCACCAAGTTTGTAATGGATCACACAAAGGATTATTCACAAATCTTTTATTTGTGTTTACATTGTTTTTATTTTAGACTAATTACTCTAGAGGAGTTGGAAGAACATTTGATATGTCATGGAATAGATCAGAGTTATAAATATTGGAATAAACACGAAGAAAAAGAGAATGTAGCTACTTGTTGGGATAAAACTGCATTTTATGGATCAACATATATGAATACAAATATGGATAATGAACAAGACCATATGGAGGATGTGATTATAGATGTCAATGATGAAAAATATCGCATTGAGGAAATGACAAAGACATTTTAAGATGAACTCTGTGATTTCTGAAAATTGTTTGAGAAGTTAAAGAGTTGTGCAAAGATGCCATTGAATGTTGGTTGCACTAAATATACTGCATTGTAAACTATACTAAAGTTGTAAAAATTGAAAGCAGGAAACTGATGGAGTGATGTCAGTTTTATGGAACTACTTTCTCTCTTCAATGACATTCTCCTGGAAGATAATGAGCTCCCAAACCAGACATATGAAGCTAAACGAATGCTACAATCAATGGGTATGATTTCTGAAAGAATAAATGCCTATACGAAAGTCTATATGTAGTTTCGCAAGGAGAAAAAATCACTTAAAAAATTCCCAAAGTGTTGTGATCCTCGATACAAGAAAGATGAATCCAGTCCTATGAACGATGTATGGTACTTTTCAATCATTCCAAGGTTTAGGTGTCTATATGGAAGTGAAGAAACAACAAGAGAATTATCATGGCATGTAGATAATAGAAATAAAGATGGGGAATTCTGTCACCTGGATGACTCTAATTAATGGAAGATAATTGATCATGTGTATCCTGAATTTGGAAAATAGCCAAGAAACCTTCATCTTGCGTTATCTATAGATGGATTGAATCCTTTTGGTTTTCAAACCAACACTCACAATACATGGCCTGTTATGTTGGTAAATTATAAATTTCCACCCTGGTTATGCATGAAGAGAAAATTTATCATGTTATCTATGCTTATATCATGACCAAAACAACCAAGTAACGATATTGATGTTTATTTTTCTCCTTTGATCGAGGTTTTGAAGTTATTGTGGGATTTAGGTGTTATGTTGTATGATGCTTATAAAAGTGAATACTTCATATTGAGAGCGATGTTGCATGGGATGATAAATGATTTCCCTTCTTATGGAAATTTTTTAGGATATATAATTAAAGTAACTCAAGGGTGTATCATTTGAGAAGAAGATACAAAATCAATTAGGTTGAAACATTCCTAAAAAACCGTGTTTCTAAGAAATCGTAGATTTCTACCTAATCGGCATAAGTACCAATCTAGGACGACATCATTCAATGGAAGATCAGAACAATGCACAACACCATTTCCACTAACAGGTGATCAGCTGTTTGAGAAAGAAAATGATGTGAACAATGTTTTTAGAAAACTATTTTTGAAAAACCTGATGAAAATCTATTGAAAAAAGAGATCAGTATTTTTGAATTACCATACTAGAATTGTTTGTACGTCAGAAACTTTCTTGATGTGATGCATGTGGAAAAAAATATATGTGATAGTGTTCTTAGAACATTGTTAAATTACCCTAGTAAAACAAAAGATGGAATTAAGGCAAGATTGGACGTGATTGACATGGGAATATGTGAAGAGTTGGCTCCCATGAAGAGTGAAAATTGAATGTTTCTTCCTCCAGCTGCTTACACTCTTTCCAGGGAGGAGGGATATCGGTTTCTGAAACTTCTTCAATGATATAAAGGTTCTAGAGGGGTATTTATCAAATATAAAGAACATTGTGTCAATGAATGATTTTATGTTAAAAGGTTTGACATCACATGACTGCCATGTTTTGATGAAGATTTAATTCCTATAGATTTACGTTGCATTTTTCCCAAGAATTTTTTTCATACGTTAACAAAACGTTGTTTATTTTTGAATGCTATATATAGAAATTTTTTTGACCTGGTGAAATTTCCAGCTATGTAAAGATAAATTTTCATTATATTATGTGAATTATAAATGGTCTTCCCACCAACATTATTTGATATGATGGTTCATTTGATACTTCACTAGGTGAGAGAGAAAAGACTTTGTGGTCCTATGCACTATAGATGGATGTACCCCATTGAACGGTATATGAAGATTTGGAAAGGTTATGTCAAAAATCTAAGTTGGTCAGAGGGTAGTACAGTGGAGAATTAAATTGTTGAGGAAGCCATTGAATTCTGTAATGAATTCCTATTTGATGTGGAAAGCATTGGTCTCCCGAAATCTTGTCACACTGGACGCATTGAGGGAGAAAGAATTTCTGGAAGAAATGTTGTGGCAATCTATATTATAGATCGAGAGTAGTCCCACCTTTATGTTTTTAATAACAGTTGGGAGGTTGCTCCATATATTGAAACCCACAAAAAAATATTATGAAATTAAATCCATCAAGGGATGAAAACAGATATCAAATACACATAATCACCAGTTTATAGGATGGATTTAGGACCATATTTCTAAAGAGTTAGATGAAAATCCAAATTCAATTTTAGAATGACTTCGATGGCTAGCCACCAGACCATGTGTGTGTGTATTATCTTACTATGGTTATTTAATTAATGGTAATACATTCTCTACAGATGAACATGATGAAGATAGTACCATGCAATAGTGGAGTTACACTTGTGGCTGAGGAAATGCATGTTTCTGGTAGTAAGGATAGAAATCCAATTTATACAAATATGTCATACTTTGGCATTTTCAAAAAAATATGGGAGTTGGATTTTACGAAATTCCAATTGCCGATTATTCAATGAAAATGGATTGATAAAAATAGTGGTGTTAAAATAGAATAATTGGTATTTTTGAATGTTGATTTTAGTAAAGAAGTGTACAAAGTTGAATAGTTTATAATGGCATCAAAATAGGTACACGTATTTTTTTCTCCAGATCCCACAAACCAAAAGTGTTTGATTGTTATATTATCGTCCAAAACTACTTAATGGTCCGATGAAAATTCAGTTCAGGATTATCCTTTTAGGGGTACATCGCAAAAATTTTGCAACGGTCCCAATGTAGATGAAGTTTTATATGTTAGAGGATACCACAATGAAGGGATTTGGATAATCGATAGAGGTGTAAAATCCCTTCTGCCTTTGAAAAAAAGAAATAAAGTTCAATAAACATGTTATATTTTGTTTGTAATATAGATCTTGTTATGTCATGTTATTATCTAATAATTACTGAATTTATGTAATCTAAATTAACTGTTCAAACAATTTTGTAGATAATGATTTCTGCATGTTCTGGTGCTCCTAAACTCGAGGCTAAAGAAGTCTCTCAAGCTGTTGCTGCTGCTACTGCTACTGCTACTACTGCGACTGCTCACAGTGCAGAGCAACAACACGTTTCTGAACTTGTTACTGCTCCTAGTGTTGAGGTCCAACAACCATCAGAACATGGTTTTGTTATCATTTTAGATGAACATATAGATGATACTGATATTGATGATATGTTTGGGGATGAAAAACCGATGTTGCAAAAATCACAGGTGCGTCATAGATTGATGGTGTTAGCCAAAGTTCATAAGGCGAAAAGAAAAGGCATCAAATTCTATGTTGGATGGAATGCACGAGGACAACATGTGAATCCCAACAAGGCTATATTTAGTAGTTACATTAGAATATTCACTCGGAAATGTGTTCTAATTGGCAAAGATTCATGGCACCATGTTGTGTCTGGCCTGAAGGATGTGATTTGGGAAGAAATTATGGTAACATTAGGATATTTTTTCTTTAATTTAGTAGCAAATTAAATAATGAAATATTGTATTACTCTTCTCAATCTCTTTTAGAGTACATTTATAGTAGATGATTCACACAAGAATAATGTACTAAGGCTAGCAGGAAGTTGTCATCGAGGTTTTCCCTCTATTTTAACAAAATGTCACCTGAAAGATTTCGAAGGTAAAATAAACCCACACCCACCATTTTTCTATGCTCACCTGATATCCCAAGAAGCATGGGATGAATTTTTTGGCCACTGTGGGGATGAGAAATTTTAGGTACATTGTGGCTGATAATAATATTTTTGAGGATATGTGTATTCATCACTTTGATTGTAAATATTTCATTTTCGAATTAGAAACTCAATACTGAAAATAAGGAACTTGCATCAAAACCAACATACCCCTATCATAAGCATGGATGGAGTACAGTTCACTAGAAAATAAAATGGTATGTATTTTAATTTTTTTAAAAAAAAAATTAGGTGCCAAGAAATAACATCATAATTATCTTTCTATATTTATATGTAGATTGATGAGTCTAAAACCAAAGATACTTCCATCCCATGTCATGTGCTATGGATGGAGGCTCGTATGAATAAGGAAGGGAATCTAATAGATGAAAATACTCAAAAAGTGAGGGAAATATGTGTATGTATGACACGATAAAAAGACTTATTTTAAATTGATATTACATAAAAATAATTCATTATTTTCCTAAATCTGATAGTCACTGGAATCAGCTACTCTTGTAGAAGATGCAGACCTATTATCAATTGCATTGAACTGGACAGAACAATACGGTCCTGTCAGAGGTGCAGGGTTTGGGGTTAAATCCCGAGTATATTATGAGGAAAAAAACAAACAGATTATAGAGATAAAGAAATGAAAAAAATGAGCAAAAGACTAGAAAATCTTGAAGAACTATTTCAATGGTAGGGAGAGTTGCTAGCAACTTTTATTGGTGGGAAGAAAGGAGAAGACACAACTCAGGAACAACCAGGGCGTGAAGATCCCGCCCCACCCCCACCATCTTTTAGGCAAGGCATTCCCCTCAAAGAACAGTCTTAGTCGTGGTAATCAATATTCAATTAATTGTTCCAATGAAATGTAAATCAGAAAAACACTGATACTTTTCCTGTACTGATCTTCTACAAGGTGTTAATGATGGTGATTTATATCTGTCAATACCCACCTATAACCTTGAAGCGAGGGCTACGGTGTTCGACATCCCAGAGGACAAGTTGCATAATAGAACACATCCAATAGATCATCTAAAAGTGACGATTACTGTAGCTCATGAGACAAATGCAGAGCTACCTATTTCACTAGATGACGAAGATATTCATATGGTCGAAAAGGTTATTGGGGAATTCATTTCATGGCCATCACAACTTGTAAGAGTACATGTGGACAAAGAGGTATTTATTTCTATTTTGTTCAAGCTAAGTCTTTAACAATTAATGAAAAGTGGTATGAACCAATGAATGTTATTATAGATGGAGAAAGGGAAGGGGTAACAAGAAACATTGTCTCAAAAGCATCTAAAGGATCGACCAACTAATCCTAAAGAGCTACTAAAAGCACTATAACACCATCTGTTCTCTATCCACATTTACTATCATTGAAGACTCATGTGGATAAAAAGCTAAGACATGGTAGTAATCAAATAGTGGGTTTTGAAATGAATTTATTCGGAGAAGAAATTAAATATTTCATTGCTACTGAAAATGTAAATAAGATCCTTGAATATGGTTGGCTAGGTGTCATAGTTATAAATTTATATATGAGGTATGTTTTCATGAATTGATTTTCTAAAACCTGATATAATGTGAAAATTATGACTAAATGCATTTTATATTATTTACAGACGTATATTTGAAAAACAGTTGAAGGAATTTTCCCATGAGCCAAAATTCGTAGTCGTTAGTCCTCTTACCACATCAACACAACTATCTAAATTAGAGCCATCAAAAAAGGATGAAATAGTGAACAGCTTGCTGAAAACATTTGAAAGAATGATTATGGATGATGAAATCTTCCTAATACCAACCATGCATGGGAAAATATCTATGATTAAAGCATATTAATTATATTTTCACTTATTTTATTACTTATTCCTTTTTGTGTTTTTTGGAAACATTGGCTGCTAATTGCGGTGGACTTGGATACTCCATTGATTTATTTTCTAGATTAAATACAAGGATATCCAAGAAACCCACTACACATGATGGAGTTTGTGAATCTATAAGACACTAAATCCAACGTTTCAGGTCTAAAAATCAAGTAATATAATTTATATTATCTTTTACATAAGATTCTATTATAATAGGGTAGTGTATCATTATCGTTCAAAAAAAGGAATGAGTACAGGGGAAGAGAATAATGAGGTGATCAAGTACTACGTCTGGACAAATACCTGGGTATATATAACAAAATTTTACTATCCAAAAACATATCAACACATGTTACTTATTCTCCTAATGAAATTTTTTTAGTGTCCAAAACAAACAAACGATAATGATTTCTGTTATTATGTTTCTAAATTTATGAAAGTGGTCATTTTTCATCAATAAACTATCATCCGTAAAGAGGTATTTTAAAAAACAACTACTATTTCATTTAAATTATTTATTAATTCATTATTTATATATTTTTAAGTACTACTATGACTATCGAAAATCCTAATACTCCCATGATGATATAGATTTGTTTATAAATGATTGGGCCGCGTACCTGGTGGAAGATTGTATAGAAATAGCATGAAGACCTGACTTGGGGACGTGTATAATTGGAGGTTATTTTGGAGAGGGGTTAAGGGGATCAAAAGATGAAACATTGTTGTTGGAAAATGTTTGTAGAAAAAATTTAATTGTTATTAAATAAAATATCCTTTCTCCAATGAGTCATTTTCCCATTCTAATAGATGAAATGTACCAGCAACATGCAAGAATGATGAACCACTTTTCTTTGGGTTTGGATAAGAAAAAACTATAAAATCTCCAAAATACCTTCATATATGACCAAACACATTGGGACTGTGTTGATACTTTAGAGGAATGATCCATGGGTAATTTGTGACACGTATGAGTCAACCCCGCCTCAATCCGAGGCACAGTGTGGCCGATATGACTCAAAGTCCCTCTTTTGTTTAAAATGGACAGAATTTGAAGTGAAAACAACAACTAACGTACAGAAATCTGACCAAACGCATTCGTATTGTTTTGATACCTTAGGGGAATGAACCATGGGTCATTTGGGACGTTTAAAAGTCAATCCCGCCTCAATCTGAGGCACGGTGTGGTCGGTATCACTCAAAGTATCTCTTCTGTTTAAAATGGAAATAATTTTAAGCGAAAACAACAAATGACGTAATGAAATCCATCCAAACGAATTATAATTGTGTTGATATGTTAGGGGAATGATCCATGGACCATTTTTGATGTGTAAGAGTCAACCTTGGGTCAATCTGAGGCACAGTGTGGCTGATATCCCTAAAAGTGTCTCTCTTTTGTTTAAAATGGACAGAATTTTAAGTGGAAACAATAACTGACGTACAAATATCCAAACAAATGAATTTGGACTAGGTTGATACATTAGGGGAACGATCCATGGGTCTTGTTTTACATTTTTGAGTCAACCCCACCTAAATTTGAGGCATGGTGTGGCTAGTATCACTCAAAGTATCTCTCTTGTTTAAAATGGAATGAATTTTAAGTGAAAACAAAAAATGACATACGAAAATCTGACAAATGCATTTGGATTGTGTTTATAATTTATGGTAATGATACAAGGGTCATTTTTGACTTGTACGAGCCAACCCCTCCTCAATCTGAGGAACATTGTGGCCGATATCTCTCAAAGTGTCTCTCTTTTGATTAAAATGGACAAACGTTTAAGTGAAAACAAAAAATGACGTACAGAAATCTGACCAACCACATTCTTATTGTGTTGATATATTAAGGGAATGATCCATGGGTTATTTGTGACATGTAAGAGTCTACCCCGCCTCAATCCGAGGCATAGTGTGGCTGGTATCACTCAAAGTGCCTCTCTTTAGTTTAAAATGGAGAAAATTTTAAGTGAAAACAAAAACTGACATACTAAAATCTAACCAGACGCATTCAGATTGTATTGATACTTTGGAAGAATGATACATGGGTAATTTTTGACATGTTCAAGTCAACCCTAAATCAATCTGAGGCACAGTGTGGCCGGTATCACTCAAAGTCTCTCTTTTGATTAAAATATACAGAATTTTAAGTGGAAACCACAATTGATGAATGGAAATACGAACTAATGCATTTTTATTGTGTTGATAATTTAGGGGTAAACGACCCATGGGTCATTTTTGACGTGTAGAAATCAATCCCATCTCAATCCGAGGAACGGTGTGGCCAGTATCACTCAAAGTGTCTCTCTTTTGATTAAAATGGAGAAAATTTTAACTGAAAGCAATAACTGACATACAAAAATCCAACCAAACACATTTAGATTGTGTTGATAATTTCGGGGAACGATCCATGGGTCATTTGTGACATGTAAGAGTCAACCCCCGCCACAATCAGAGGCATGGTGTGGCCAGTATCACTCAAAGTCTCTCTTTTGTTTTAAATGGGCAGAATTTTAATTGAAAACAACAACTGACATATAGAAATCCACCCAAATGCATTTTTATTGTGTTTATAATTTATTTGAATGATACATGAGTAATTTATGATGTGTACGAGTCAACCTTGCCTCAATCCGAGGCACGGTGTGGCTGGTATCACTCAAAGTGTCTCTCTTTTGTTTAAAATGGATAGAATTTTAAGTGAAAACAACAACTGACGTACGAAAATCAGACCAAACGCATTCATACTATGTTTATACTTTAGGGAAATGATCCATGAGTCATTTTTGAGGTGTAAGAGTCAACCCCCTCCTCAATCCGAGGTACGGTGTGGCCAATATCACTCAAAGTGTCTCCCTTTTGGTTAAAATGGATAAAATTTTAAGTGAAAACAAAAACTGACATATGGAAATCTAACCCAACACAATCGGATTGTGTTGATACATTAGTGGAATTATCCATGGGTAATTTTTGACGTGTAAAAGTCAACAATGCCTCAATCCGAGGTACAGTGTGGCCAGTATCACTCAAATTCCATTTTTGTTTAAAATGGACAGAATTTTAAGTGAAAACAACAACTGACATACATAAATCTGACCAAATGATTATTTATTGTGTTAATACTTTATAGGAAGGATAAATTGGTCATTTTTTATGTTTACGAGTCAAACCTCACCTAAATTTGAGGCACAGTATGGCCGGTATCACCCAAAGTGTCTCTCTTTTGTTAAAAATGGACAGAATTTAAACTGAAAACAACAACTAACGTACGTAAATATTACCAAACATATTATTATTGTGTTGATAATTTAGGGGAAAGATCCATGGGTCATTTTTGACTTGTATGATTCAACCCCACCTTTATATGAGGCACGGTGTGGCTAGTATCACTCAAAGACCCTCTTTTGTTGAAAAAGGACAGAATTTTAAGTGAAAAACAACAACTGGCGTATGAAAATATGACCAAACACATTCAGATTGTATTGGTACTTTAGGGGAACGATAAATTGGTCCTTTTTGATTTTTAAAATTCAAACTCACCTCAATCCGAGGCATGGTGTGGCCGGTATGACTCAAAGTATCTCTTTTATTTAAAATGGACAAAATTTTAAGTGAAAACAACTACTAACGTATGGAAATCCAAAAAATTTTATTTGAATTATATTGATACATTAGGGTAACAATCCATGGGTCATTTTTGAGGTGTAAGAATCAACCCCAAGGCACGGTGTGGTAGTTATCACTCAAAGTAACTCTTTGGTTTAAAATGGTTATAATTTTAAGTGAAAACAACAACTGGCGTATGGAAAACTGACCAAATTCGTTCTGATTGTGTTGATACATTTGGGGAACAATCAAATGGGTCATTTTTAACGAGTACGAGTAAACCCCAACTCAATCTGAGCAATTGTGTCACTGGTATCACTCAAAGTCTCTCTTTTGTTTAAAATGGACTGAATTTTAAGTGAAAATAACTACCGATGTACAGAAATCCAACCAAATGCATTCGGATTATGTTGATTCTTTCTGGGAATGATTCATGGGTTATTTTTTCCGTGTAAGAGTCAACCCTATCTCTATATAAGGCACGGTGTGGCCGGTATCACTAAAAGTGTCTCTCTTTTGTTTAAAATGTATAGAATTTTAAGTGGAAACAACAACTAACATAAGGAAATCTAACCAAATTCATTCAGATTGTGTTGATACATTAGGAGAATGATACATGGGTCATTTTTGATGTTTAAGATTCTACCCCACCTCAATTAAAGTCACGGTGTGGCCGATATCACTTAAAGTGTCTCTCTTTCGTTTAAAATGGACATAATTTTAAGTGAAAAACCAACTGACATACGGAAATCTGACCAAACACATTTGGATTAGGTTGATAATTTAGGGTAATGATCCATGTTTAATTTGTGACATGTAAGAGTCAACCATTCCTCAATACGAGGCACAGTGTGGCCGGTATCACTCAAGTGTATCTTTTTTCTTTAAAATGGACAAAATTTAAAGTGAAAACAACAAATGATGTACGAAAATATGACCAAACACATTTAGATTGTCTTGATACTTTAGGGGAACAATGCATGGGTAATTTGTGATGTGTAAGAGTCAACCCCACCTCAGTCTGATGTACAATGTGGCTAGTATCACTCAAAGTCTCTCTTTTGATTAAAATGGTTAGAATTTTAAGTGAAAACAAAAACTGATGTACGAAAATATGACCAAATGCAATCAAATTGTGTTGATACTTTAGGTGAATGATAAATGGGTCATTTGAGACATGTATGAGTCAACCCTGCCTCAATCAGAGGAACGGTGTGACCGATATCACTGAAAGTATCTCAATTTTGTTTAAAATGGATAGAATTTTAAGTGGAGACAACAACTGATGTATGGATATCTGACCAAATACTTTCAGACTGTGTTGATACTTTAGGGAACGATCCATGGGTAACTTGTGATGTGTACGAGTCAACCCCACCTAAATTCGAGGCACAGTGTGGCTGGTATCACTCAAAGTTTCTTTCTTTTGTTTAAAATGGAAAATATTTTATGTGAAAAAAACAACTGATGTACAGAAATCAGACCAAACACATTCAGATTGTGTTGATACCTTAGGGGAATGATCTGTGGGTCATTTTTGATGTGTATGAGTCAAACCCTTCTCAATCTGAGGCACGGTGTGACCAGTATCACTCAAAGTCTCTCTTTTGTTTAAAATGGATAGAATTTTATGTGAAAACAACAAGTGACATACGGAAATTCGACCAATTGCATTCGGATTGTGTTGATACTTTAGGGAAACGATCCATGTGTCCTTTGTGATGTGTACGAGTCAACCCCGCCTCAATCCGAGGCATGGAGTGGCTGATATCACTCAAAGTGTCTCTCTTTTGTTTAAAATAGATACCCCTAACCCCTTGGAGCCCCCTATCCCCTGAACACCCCCACCCCCCAGACACCCCACCCCTCCTTGACCCCACCCCACCCCCTAGACACCCTCGCCCCTTTGGACACCCCCAACCCCTTGAAAAGGCCCCCAACCCCCTATACACCACCCCCCAACCCCTAGTCACCCCCTGGATAGCCCCCCCACCCCTGGACACCCCACCCCCTGGACACCCACCAACCCCCTAGACAACACCCCCACCCCTCCTAGACACCTCCCCACCACATGGACACCCCCATACCCCTTGACACCCCACCCCCTTGGACAACCACCCCCACCCTGGAAACCTCCCCACACCCCATGGATATCCCCACCAACACCATGAACCACCCCCACTCCCTTGGACCCCTCCCCACCCCTGGACACCCACACCCTTGGAAAGCCCCCAACACCCTGTACACCGCCCTAGAAACCCTCATGGACTGCTCTCGCCTCCTCGACACCACCCCACCACCTGCACACCCCCACCCCTGGACCACCCTACCCCCATTGGCAACCCCCACCCCCTGGACACCACCCCACACCCTTGGAAAACCATATCTAGCTAGACACCCCCATCCCCCCAGACACCCCCACCCCCCCGGACACCCCCACCCCCGGACACCCCCCTACCCCCTTGGACAACTACCCCAAACCCCTAAACAGCCCCCAAACCCTTGAATTTTGAATTGAATTCTTTATGTATTTAATTAATTTATGAATTATGTGTTAATGGTGTATTGGTAAACTTGTTCTATGTGTATACTTGTTGAAATTACCTTATGAATTATGTGTTAATTTTGTATGGGTATACTTGTTGATATGCTGATTTTTTTAGGTCTTGTTGTGGTGTGTTGCTCACAATTTTTATATTATAGCAGGAAGGGAATTTATCAGTTCTTTTTTAGAATTTATAAATTTACCCTTTAACTGCGCCTTTTTAGGGAAGATAAAGGGGACCTTCCCTTTATCATCGCTGAGCTTCACAATGATTTTTAGCACTGTTAAAGCCTATTTTGAGCACTGATAAATCCCATTTTTGTAGTAGTGTAAAACCATTTTAGGATATTTTATTTGATTTTATTCTTTGAAAATAACTTTTTAGTAGGGTATAAAATAATTATTATCATATTAAACTTTATATGATTCAATTTTATTTCTCATGTATAAAAAACACCCAGATCAAATGTTATAGTCAGTTGAAGTTGGAATTTTAATATGTAGTTTCATTGATGTATGAAAGTGAACACTTGTTAGTACACCTAATTATTATGACCTAGGTCCATATTCATGTGAAAAAACATTCAACCTAGAGGCCTTCACCATTATTATTATAATTACACTCATTCCCAAGTTGAGTTCCACTTATTCCCTAGTTGAGCACCCTGTCAACTAGTGTGAGGATTGACCAATAATCTCGTGCAACATGCCTTGGTCACATGACCTTCGTTTTAAGGATCCATGTACTATTTCCATCTGATGTTCCTATAAATAGACTCCCATGGGTCCTCATTTGTCACAATTGGACACTTTAATAGGGATTCCCTAATTATATGGCTCTCTATGAACCCAAGACTATAAACCCCCCTATGGTAGCTAAATTAAGCCTAAAAACTAACTAAATTAAAAAAGAATATTATTATGATACCATAAGAAATATTATAATTAAAAAATTACTACAAAAATATTTCCCATATCCCTTCAATATTAGAGAGAATGGACCCTCCTAAGAAATCCACACAAAGGAGCCACACGCCCACCACACATTGGGGGAATAACATTAGGGTTCCATATTCTCCCAGAAAATACTTAGGGAAATCATTTTTTCCAACCTTACACTAGGGAGAAAAATTCACCTCATCTTGAAAATGGGAATCATATTCTCACTATCCCCAAAATAAGGAAATCATTTTCTATACTCTATAACTGGGATATTGTATTCACCATAGCCTTATTCATAGGTTGAAACTTTTTCCAACCTCACAATAAGGGAACCATATTAACCCTACATTTCTACACAGGTGATACATTTATCTAGCCTCACTAGAAAGAAAACTTATCTTTACTCTCTATAAACAGATCCTTGTTCTCCCCATCCTTCACATAGAAACCAGATTCTCCCTATCCCTTCGCTAGGGAGACCACTTCACCAATAAATCACTACTAGAGAACCATTGTTCAAGTATCTAGCACCAAACCCATATGAAATCATTTCAAGAGACTCTTTAACTTAGGTTTATCCAATGATCTAATATTATTATAAAAAAACCTTGGAAATAAATGTTATCCTAGATTAACTCACCATTGAGTTATACTAATCAGGATTAGTCCAAAATGTCTTGGATTATATGACAGAGATGTGGACACCAATGTGCCCCTATCAATATTTTTCTCTTTAATTTTTTTTTACTACATTCCATCCCTAACATATTTGGCCCATAGGGGGTTTATAATCATTTATACCCTTGATAATGAGGCACCTCATCATGAGGAAATTAATGAAACCTTCACAAGACCATGCTACTTAAATTTCTTCCATAGTGTCATGTTATCTGACCATGTGCACTCAATGAGCTATGATGTAATGGTATTCCTCCCTAGTTATAATCCACATTCATGTTTCTATTGATTAATATATCACTAGGAACCATCAATGGGATATATAAATCCACACCAGAGTATCCCATATGTAGGCCCCAACCCTTTCCTTGTAGTTACATATCACCCATGCGTATAGTCATCCTTTTATATGACCATCCACCAATTAGAGGTTGACGCACAAAAGGATATCCTATGCATAAGACCAAAAATATTTCTTATTATAAAATATCCCCAACGTATCAAATCATTATTCTGTTAAATCATCCATTTGATGTGGGAATATTCATTAAAGGGAAGCCTATGTGTAATCCTAAATATCATAAGCATGGAATCATATCCCCAGTGAGTTTATTTGTCCACAACTATTCAAAATATAATCAATAGGAAGTGAAAACACCTACAATACTTCTCTTAGGTGTAATTACTAACCCATATTGCAAGGAAATCCTACTATGTGTAAGGCACATCCTATATTTAATGGTAATCCCATGAATAATCCCAAAATCATCTTCATAGGGATATATCCTTTATGATATCCAACTAAAATTGACATATTCCTTATGTTCCATCTTCCTCAAAGGGAAATTTTCCATCTGCACTATTTTCCTCAAAGGGAAATATTCCCTATGATGTAGACCATAAAGGGTTATCCATATATATGCCCCAAACCATTTCTAGTCCTTTCTACATGAAACTAAATTTTATGATATCGTATTATCACATGACCATAAATTGTGTAATCTAAACTATGAGTGATTTGATTCTTGTTAACCATGATACATTGAATGCATCTATGAGGTTCAATTCTAATACCCATTAGGCCCTAGATGCATGAATTTAAAAGGAACTTCATCAAGTCATGACTCTATAACCTACGATAGTCCTCAACAGACAATCCTAAAAGGTATGATTTGTCATATTATGTAGCACTGTACAACCTGGTTTCTGATTCCATTTGAAAGGATATGTAGGAAACCCATTTCATGGTTTTAATCCCAACACAAAGTAACTTATTTCATCCTTGGATGGTGAAAAACTCAAGAGTTCCTAAATATGTGGTTATAAATAATAACATCATTAATTTATAAAATAAAATTAGGGAACCATTGGTATATAAGGATGATCATATCAATTGAGACCTATTATATATATAGATGTTCACATCAACACTTGATTTTGATAAAATCATTAGCATGATGATAACAAATCCCATACTAGGATTAATAATAAATAAATGAACACCTGTTAAACATATAGGAGAGTCTCTAATTAGGATAACCCCTAAAAGGTGTGATAATACCAACCTCTTATCCCTTCGAACAATTTTTATTCCCAAACATCACTGAGAAAAACCCCTAGAGCTTACGTGTCTTTGAAATGTTGGTCCACAAAAGACACATAACAATTTCAGGATGGGGTTCCATTTATGCTTAAATTGGAAATATATATGGAGACCTAAAGAATTCAAAATAGGAAGATAAATAAGATCATTCCATAATTAAAACTGTGGTGGAGGTAAAATAAGAAACTACTAGAGACCACATTGTGGTAGTTATAGTGATGTTATTTTGGAATATTTTTGAGAAATGGGTAGTCTGAATATGTTTTCATGAGTGTCTAGATTGAGGAATGTTGAATTTTGGGATATTTCAAGTAGAAGGAAATAAGAGAAACTGTTGAAAAACATTCCAAGGATTTAGGCAAAAAGACTATAAAGTTTTTCCAAGTGGAATACAAAACAAGAAATTAGCCACATTGATAAGTTTTTAAGGACTTTTTTTACTAGAATTGTTCCAGTATTTGGTAAGTGAAGTAACTGAATAAGGTTAACTTGTTAGATCTAATGGAGGATATCTTTAACCCCCCAAGTTTTTATGAATTATTATTTCTGATTAAATTAAATTTCATAGATAGATTTCATTTAAATCAAAACTAATTTAAGATATCATCACATGAACTACCAATTTTATTTTATGCTACATACAATGGTGATTTTATCTTGCATTACACAAAATACTGTGTTTTAAAAAACCACGATATAATATTAATATAATTATTTAAATGAAACCATTATAACCTAGCTATTATAATTAGATGTATGAATATTAATTTATACTTATAAATATTATGGTTAATTTTTGATTTAAATAATAAATGTTGATAAAAAGTACTTAATTTTCCAATATTTCCTTTTTTATGTTTCAAAAATACTATTTTCTCAATAGAAGATGTTTTTTATTACTTTTGGTGAAAAAAAAATTAACTTTGGATATTTCAAGAAAATTAATTTGATAAAATAAACTTCATTTTTAATTAATCATCTCAAATTTTATTTAGGGATAATTTTTTATAATTTTCTGAAAAGATTATTATTATTTTTATGAATACTGAAAAATATTTAATTTTAATTGAAAAATATGATTTCATTAAACTATTTATAGAGGTATATTATATTTTAAACTAGTATTAATGTAAAATATGTTCATATATATATATATTAATACAATTTAGGTAATTGGAATCAATTTCATATCCAAATTCGATATAAAAACATGGAAAACTTTTGAACTTTCTCACTTTGAAAACCCACTTTCTCATCATGTCTGTGGGATTAATTTTGTATTAAAAATTTCAAAATATGGGAATTGAATTTAAAAAATGAATTAAATATTTTTAATCAAAATAAATTATATCATATAATAATTTTAACATAATTTTTGGCCAAAATGAATATTGATAAATGTAAAAAATTAATAACCCTAGTTAATGTTGAAATGGGTTTACCATGGGTTGAAATAAGAAGATATGGGTTAAAATGACTATAAAACATGTAGAATTACCTTTATATGGCCATATATCGACCTTATCCACCTGAAATTCAAATATATGGTCATTTGGATTCTTTTACCTTGGGAATATATTTTTTTATTCATTTTTGAAATTTTCAAGTATTTTCCATGTGGGTTCCTTTCCCCCACTTATCAAAGGCCAACTCCACCATCCACTAATTAAAAAATATAAAGCCATATATTTTGGGTAAAACCAGAACAAATACCTCCCCAACATCCTTATCCTTGTTTTAGAGCTTCTATTCCTCCCAAAAAACCAACACGAGGGGTCCTTAGTAAGAGATCCAAAGGAGGTTCTTCTAAGTGTAGGAAATAGTATTCACCATGCTATTTATTTTTCTTTCTTCATTCCCTCATATTAATCATGTCTCAAAACCACTAATATAATAAAAAAATTATCTCCTATATTATGATATGTTATTATTATTATTTCATAACTAACAACAATCTCGACTTCCAAAAAATGGGTTACAAAATCATTATTTGTGTGTATGGTAGACTACTGCCTCTCAAGCCAATGTTATTCATTTTTCGATTACCTCCTATCACATATTCTTATAATGGTGAATTAATTTTTGATGTATGATATTTATGATATTTATATTCTTAAAGAATAAAAATATTATATGTACCTTTTTATTACTTTCCATTTCATGGGAATATGATAATGTCATTTTTGTGTACGGTGAACTACCGCCTCGTGAAGCGATTTGATTCATTTACAGTTTAAATCGAATTTAATAAGTATTTTTTAATGCAAATTGATGATATATATGATATAAAAATTATTCTGTAATGTTATTATATTATTTACCTTTTTTTCTTTCTGATGGAAAAATAGAGACAACGTTCATGCTTATGTATGTCCTACCATCTCCATGAATGGTGTATTTCAATTTCTATCTCCAAATTTTATAGATAACTCTAAATACAAACACACACACACAGAAACACACACATATATAATATTTTATTTATATCATGGACATAGTTACTATTATCATGCTAATATTATCAAAGTAATACGGCCAAAAATAACAAATAAAAACATATATTGATAACACAATGATTATTATCTGAAACGTGACTTTAACAAGTAATTTTTAACAAATGGGTAATATAAGGTCATAAAAAAATGATAAATGGTATTATATATATATATATATATGTAAATATGGTAACTAAATATATTTATAATTAATTTATATTTTTTATAATGGCGGTTATAATGTGTATGAAGTAATTCGAGACTTAACGTAAGGGATTTCATTCTCACTTTTTTTACTTCTGTGAGACACATGTCATATTCACCACATATTACTTTTATGTTGCCTAAATATAGGCCACTAAGTTATTTTATTAATATTATAATTAAAATTATGGATATTTACATATCCATTTTAGGATCTCTCTTTCATGTGGTTTATGATTCAAAAGTTACCAAAGTGATAAGGGATGTTTGTCTCAATTTTCATATTTTAGACATATGTTATGTTATGCACTGATATTATTTTATGATTTGTATATATATACCCTTGTAAATGTAATATAACAATCATATTTATTCTAATTATATTCTTTTATTTATTTCTCTTTATTCTTTCTTGGGACTTATGATTCCAAGTTATGAAAGTGGTGATGATTTTATGTTATAATCTCATTGATTTTAGGATTTTTTTTTATTATGTTTACAATGATAAAATATTATAATTAATATCTCAAAAAAATAACTTTTATAATACTATAGTCATTCATGATATTTAAATGTAATATTAAAATTTTCCAATATTTTTGACTTAAAAATATTGAGAAATTTATTTTAATAAAATTAGACTTTACTTCACTCTTTGATGAGAAATTTAGTTTCTTAGAAGAATTGTTTTTATAATTTTTTTTAATATTATCATATAAATTTTAAAATAAAATTTTACCCAAGTTTTAGTTTTTAATTTTTTAAAGGAATATTTATATCATTTTCCAAAGAATTCCCATTTGTATTTTACTAAAAATATGAAAGGAATATTTGTTTTAACATGTACAACATGAATGAAAATTACCTTCAATATGACTATTATTTTCATTGATATTTTCTTTATAATGTTTCATGTTTATTTACAAATAAAATAATTCTTTATGTTTTTAAATTTTTTATTAAAATATGAAAGGATATTTTCTTCAATAAATGTTTTAAATTATTTTTAAATATTCCATTATAATTTTTGAAAGTAATTTCAAAGAAAAGTATTTCTGATTTTTTTATGAATTTTTATTTTTCAAAAAGTTATTCTAAATGAAAATTTATCATCCTTAAGAAATATTCCACTTTATTGATATTTCCTAATCATTCTCCATATATTATTACATCCTTTTATGTTTCTTATTCATTGATGGTGATATATACCATGAATTCAATTATTATTCTTTATTTGAGGGGTTTATGTTTATGATGACAAGATATTTGTGAAACCCATTTCACTTTCATGGGGCATACCATAAAATAATTTATATGGTACTCAATTAATTTTCCATGGGTCATGAAATAATGAAATGGTTATTAAAACTATCACTTATACATTGGTTATGATGTGAATAAATATTTATGAAGCCCATTTCATTTCATGGGTATTGATTTAATGACTGTTTTATACTATTCTGGGACACATATATATGATTTTAATTATGGAATGTGTGAGAACTATATCTTACTCAAATTAATTTTGTAAAGATTTATATATCCAGAGATAAAAATGGGAAAGAAGTCGATGAGATTAATCCACTATGAGAAATAGGTGAGTAGTAATCAACCATAGAAAATAGGTGTTCCATAATCCACCATGGGAAATAGGTGTGTCCAAATCCATAATGGGATATATGTTATGAGTCCCAATCCACTATTTTTATAGTATTAGTAGATAAAATTTAAATAAGAAATGATTTTAAATATTTAGGATGGTGACACAATTTTATGGAATAATATTATGGATTATGATTTATTTGGGATTATTTATCACCCATACGGTCCATGTTATTAGAAATGATAACGTCTTATTTTAGGAATCATGTTTATGATCTAAGAAAGGTTGGGTATGAACTTCTCAAGTTATGTCCATGATTACATAACCTTATACATATTTTTTTTCATATTACCATATATTTATATCTCTTATTTTTTACCCTTATTAAGCATCTGAGCTCACCCTTTATTATGTTTCCTTCCACAGGCTATGAAGAAGGGTTTAGTTTGGGTATGCCTAAGAGGATCACTATATGAGAAGATATTTTTGGGATATTTTTATGATCATTCACCAAATTATATTATTTTGTATATATTATCCAATGGCACTAAACTATTATGTTATGTGGTAATGTGTTTGTGTAACACATTTAATATTCTTCTAAAAAAGATGTAATATATATGACCGAAAATTTTGGGCCACCATAATTTCACCATGATTTTTAGGGTAGAATATAATGAAGAAAACAATAAAATTAATGGGTGGTTTGTTAATATATTATCCATCCGGTTATGTTAATGTAGATTAAAAATTAACAGAATTCATTTTTTGGAGAAATGATTCCTAATTTTAAAAAAGGTGACCAATATAAAAAAGTAGAATAGATTTTCTATTTCTAAACTAGAGAAGAAGAAGGGAGATGAAATAATATTGATATATAAAAATTTTAATAGAAAATAAATAGATTTCATGAATATATTTCCATATCCAATTTATAAAAAAATATGTAGACTTAAGAAGATGCTTAAAAGAAGAAAAAAAACTACAATGCTATATATGTATTGCAGAGAAATAACGTAACAAGATGATTCCAATTTTGAATTGTCTCTGTATAGAGGTTAATAGCACCACTACTATGATTTGTAAAATATAAGGATTAAAAAATCACATTTAGGTATATATCTCATCAAGAATTGAAGAATTTTATCGTAGTAAAGTGAAGATCAACTGAGCCTCAAATATTTAACAAGGATGCTAGCAGACTCAAATTCTAAACATTGACAATCCTACACATCTATAAAATGATTAAGGAGACCCATAAGTCTATAAAAAATTCAAAACATTTTTTTAAATAAGTTATTGATTAGAAATGAAGAGGGAGTTCCCCTTGATTAATAATAGACCTTTCTGAAACTATTATCTATAAAAATATTGAATTATAGTATATTTATTAGAATGTTATCACACCATCAGTGTAATATCCTAGAATATATCCCTAGTGGTGAATCAAGTAACATTTATATATATTTATGATTCACTTTATACATATGTTTTTTCATTCTGGGGGAAAGGAACTAGTGAAAAATATTTTTAATTAGTTCATCCAATAAGGAAAAAATATCTAAATGTATAAGGAGGATCAAAGAAAGTAAAAAGATTTCCCCTTCTAATACCCTGATTCACACCCGATCTTAAGGAGTTTTGGGTCAATCTAGTCCCAAAATTGTGTTTGCATTTATGGTGTATTATTAAAACTAGTATAAAGAAATTTAAATTTCATTGAATTTAAGTTATTTTCAAGATTATTTTAGCTTTTACATTGATATATTAGTGGTGGTATATAATGTGTAGACAAAAAAAGTATATGATAATGTGTCTTGGCATGATAGATGAAATAGAATTCATTTCTATATGTTGAAAATGGTGAATTACATTATTTTTTAATTAGGTGATGGAACTTATATTTAGAGATGTTAGTTATTATGTGTTGACACATGCATGTCATAGGGCATGGAAAAGGCAAGTTTATATTTCTAATGTAGTGCAGATGGTGACCGTGGTCATCTCACTTGTGGAGCTGCACTATTTTTTACCGAATTAATCTTATTCCCCTAACATATTTGTTTTTTATGTGTTTATTAGTTTTTGAAATAAATGGAATACAAAATTCATTTTTTTAATTACATTATAAAATATTGATATGACATGAAGATTGAAAATTAAAACATTAACTAACATGAAATTCTAAAAAATGTGATTTGAACGAAAGAACATGGTTCTATGTTCTGTTTTTAGTTCTATCATTTTTCTCCTTTATATTTTAAAATTCTATTTGATAATTCAATAATGAAATATCATGATTAATTAATATCATTTTATTTAAAAAGTTTGAAATCTAAAATTACTTATGAAATATAAATTTCACCTCATCCATTAATCAGGGTTGATGGAACACCTCAATCAAATCTATGAAATATTCCATGACCTGACTCTGTTGAATTTTTCTCTACAAATTTTGTAGCTCAATACCATCATGTGAAGATCTAACCAAGGAATAAATGGAAAAGAAATAAAATAAAACATTTGAAATACATTTGAGTTGAAATTTATGTGGATAAATCATCACACAATTTCATTCCACTCATATCCACCACAAACATAAAATAAAAATTAAGCATTAATTAAAGAACTCATTAACCTCCATCGGTCCAGGCCTATGGTCAACCCCTCATTTTAGATGGTAAGATATAACTTTATGTATAGAAAGATGATAAGAATAAAGATAATAAGAATATAAATAAAAGAAAAATGGTATAATATATTGAGAGAGATAGTAATAAAATAAAATAAAATAAATAAAAAATATATATATAATATAGAGATAATGGTAAAAGGAGAAAATAATAAGAAATAAAAATAAAGAGAAGAAGAAGTTGAAAGGGAATTGGTGGGTAGTGAAAAAATGAATGAATTTTTATTTATGAAGGAAGTAAAACAAAAACTACTAGAAATATAAATTTAAATAGAATAGAATATATTATATAATATAAAAAACTAATGAAAATAAAAATGGAAATAGCATGGTTCTATCAGTGGAGTATCCATCTCCCTCAAAGTGGATTCACTTAATGGGGTGAACTCCCTTGGTAGTGGGAAGAAAGGTCTATTTTTATATGGGAGGAGAGAAGCCTCAACCTCCTATTAGTGGTTCCTAGTTCTCTTAAGTATTTCCAAGAGACCTTAGAGTTCAATGAATTTTTTATGATATCTTGGGTGTTTCTAAATTGTAGTGAAGATTGGATCCATTGGGGCTTCATGCATGGGTTTTCATGGTGGTTCAAGATCATATAACGTGGAACATACTTGGTGGATGTAGAATCGCTTTGTGTATATGGAAATGGAAAGCATTGCATCTCCACTTTCACCCCGCCTTCAAAGTGCCCATATAAAGCCTCGAATGGATTTGGGGTGATCATAAAAGAGCCCATAAACGATCCAAGGTTATCTTATACATTATAATATAGAAATAAATAATGTTTGAGATTCAGTAGTGGCAAAAATGGAGGTTTCTCAGAGATGTAGTGGTGGTCGGTGATGTCAGGTGGAGGAGCTGCAATAGAGATAGAGGCATGTTTTAAGTGAGAACAGGTGAGGCAAGATTTTAAAAAGATGAACAGTAACCACAAAAATTTTAGTCCCACATTGAAATTAATAAGAGGGGTCATGATGGTTTATAATACATGGCGCATGATGAATTTCCAAAACCTCTTACTGTGGGTACAAGCTTCTACATCCACACACCACATACGTGCCACACCACACGAAGTCTATGTAGGCATAGGCCCAGGCTATGATCTATGTGGGATTGATCACCCATGGGAATCCTATGAACAAGATTTATGCCACATGATATTCCTTATCTATTGGTCCCGCTCTATGGATTGTGTAACCAGACGATCCTCTAGGGCTAGAAAAGTGGTGCGTGCCCCTAGATGAAGTCCTTCTTAAGGCCTGAACCACATCGTTGGGAAATTAAAATCAGGAAAATTATTCACTAATAAAAGTAATCTTAAAATAGATACCAAACATAAATAACTTAACAAAATAATTTAATTTCATTCATTTTGATTCCACCTTCATATTTTCCCCATTGAAGTAAAACATTAGAATTCATCTAAATTATTCATTGAAATTCATTTAAAATCATATAAAATTGATTTAAATTTTCATGAAAATATCAATGTGTCAAATACCCCAAAATGTATACTATGATTGTCCTCAAGAATAAAATATAAATATTTAAAATCAATAGGCACAAATGTTACCATTATTCAATTTCTAATGAAATTAAATCAAATTATTATTACTTTCAAACTAATTAATCGAATTTCAAATTAAATATCAATTAAATTTCTAAATTTTCATTAAAAAAATCAACTTAATCAATTTACCTTGTCCCTTTTGAAATTGGTGGAACTTATCCTCTCATTCATTCAAGATCATTAATTTTTTATTATTAAATATGAAATTTTTTGATTTACCACTCCTTTGAATCTTTTCACTCATCACTAATGATATTATTCAAATAGGGTTGTGATCATATCATGAGATTACGATCCTTATCCATAATCTTTAAAAGTAACTACTTTATCCACTTTATATAGAATAAAGATCAATAAAACCCTGAGGTATTTTCAATCAAGGTCCAAATGATTATGAGGCTTAAGGATGATAAAACTTTATGTTTAAAAAATCAAGGCTCAAGAGGGAGGATTATATATTAATGAATAAATAATTATATAAAAATGGAAAGATCAATTAAATTCTACCCTTTAAAAATTTCAACTCCCACTTTACCAAAATTCAAAGAAAAGTTATTAACCAAAATAAATCACAATGAATGATTTGTCCCGCTGTTTGAAATTTTCACCACTTTCATTCTTTTTTTTCCAAATAGAATTTTCAAATAATTTTTTTTTTTGAAATTTATGCTTTGAATAAAACTTTAAACCACCACCTAAACACATATGATAAAAATCATTGTTCTGGTGAAGGTGATTTTTTATTATTATAAGTAACAACCCATTCTTATTTTTCCATTTTTTTTCAAGAATGGCATAAAGTTAAACTACAATGCTTGAATAAAATAATCTTTCTTATTACCCATATTATCACCCCAACACTTTTTCATTACAATTTATTTCCTATCTTCTACTATGACTCTCTTCAAATCCACACTTCAACTTAAAAATATTTTGTAAATACCAAGATAAGGGTAGGAGTGGATAAAAATGTCTTGAAACATGGATCATTCCTAACATGGTAATTCATGGTTTCTATGGTTAAAATAAGTATTGATGTATAGGTGGTTTTAAAAGGTAATTTATTTTCTAACTATGAATCAATCATTTTAAATGTGTTTTTTCATAGTCATATTTTTGAAAAGTTCAAATTAAATTTCTGGCTAGTTTCATGTCCCAAGGTCACTCAATAAATATACTCAAGTTAAAATATGAAGTAATTTGTCAAGAAATCCTATCAGGAATGGGAAATTTGCTTTGGGAAAATAAATAAAGGCATTAATAATGATAACCAATATATTCAAATGGATTTATGAAATTAAAATCATGAAAAGTGGTTGGGAAATTTCATTTTCATGAATCAATTAATTTCTTAAAATCAAAAGTCCCCATTATAATATTCATTATTCAATTTAATAATTTAATTCTCAATTTGTTTCATTCAACTTCATTAACATTTAAATATAAAACATGGAATCAATGGATTCATAAGAAACTCATGTCTCCTAGATAAGTCATGTAAAATATGAATTCCTGTATGGGCATGAAATTTCCTGTTTAAATCTCATAACGTGTTACTAGATGAAGAATATAAAGACCATAAAAGATAAAAACTCAAATATCACTCTATTTCCCATGAATATTATCCATCTTTCCTCATTTACTATATAGGGTTTCCCTTGTGCCTTTATGAACCTATAAAATAAAATAACCCAATTTTGCATAAGGATCATGTAATTTAAGATAAAAAAGATAATAGGGAGTGAGGTTGTATGTTGAACTAATTATAAGAATGAAATTGTAATCAAAATTTATTGAAATAAAATAAAAGTAAAAGGATTGGTATAATCCCCCAAGTGGGCATTGAATTATTACTAACTCTATAGGGTAGTACCAACTGTTTTCTATAATCTGATGGTGGGTGGATCTTCTTTAACTTGAACCACCACACGTGGTTTTTCCTAGCTTGTGCTTATTTATTGTAAGTGAGGAATTCTCCATGTATAGAGTATAACAAATACAAACCTTCACAATTTTCTTTATATTTTATGGTAGGGGTAGGATGGAGTTTGGATCATCCTCTTCCTTGGTTTCTACTTGTGAAACCTTCTTCTTCTTGTCTAATGTTGGATCAACATGGGATGCATGAATTGAATGATCAAAGGAAAGGTAAAAATAAATTTTCACTTGATTTAAATTTAAATTTTTATTATTAATAATAAATGTCTCCCTTAAAAAATGAGAAGACTCTATATTTATTTCCTCAGTCTTAGAAACATGAAATTCTTCATGGGATTCCACAAATTCATGCTCATCAAAATCAGGGAGCTATATGTGTTCTATTATTAGTGCATGCCTAGTTTCTTAATCTCCCTCTAAGGCATAAAAAAGATTGTCCAAATCTAAGAATATAAATTATTGGGAATTAATACTCAATTCAGATTGAATTAAATCAAATAAAATAGAGTTTGAGATATGATAAACTCCCTAAATGGGTTTAATTTTAATATCCTATTTAGTGGAAAGTGCCTCTTGGAGTTATATAATGGAATGTGGAGGTTGGTATTTAGGATCCTCCATATTGTCTTTAAACTCCACCATTTAAGTGTGGTCTTACTCCATGGATAGAAAAATATAAAATGGTGACGACTCTTATACATTGTAGGGAATATGGAGAACATGTTACACCTCACACTCATTCTAGAAGTCATATAGATGTTGTGTATCTCCCACACATAGATCCGTAGGTGAGTCTTACTCACCCTAAATCCATTATAGCTTATCATGGCCATCTTGGATCTAATATTTGAGAAAACTGGGATATGGATACTCCTCAAGATTCGCATCAAGTTCTTATATGTACTCAGAAAAATCATGGAATAATAGTTGTTCTTTCACATTGTCTTCTAGTTTAGGATTAGACTGCTCCATTAATTCATAAAAATATATAATTATCCAATCCATTTCACATTTCAGATCTTTCAGTATCTCTTAAATCTATTTAATATTGTATGTGAGTTTGTGTTCATCTTCTTTCTTATGGAATTATACCTGGAGAACTTCTTCAAAAGTGTTTGGAGAAAACAAGGTACCCTCTATGGTGCCTTGGCCATTTCTTGATAAATTTCTGGTAAGTACTCTGAGAATTTAGTTAATTACATATCCAATCCTTAAACCATTTTTTATTCTAGGGTCTCTTTAAGATGTTGGATGAGGTTATTCAATTCGTCATCTTTACTAATTTGGGGTTTGTCTCCCTTGATCTCTCTAGACAATAAGGAAACTACTTATTTTTCATACCAAGGTAATTCAACACCTAATTCTTGCACCTATGAGTTTCCATTCCACACTGAATAAGAATAATTTTAATACATCATGGAACATATTTTTTTAATATTTTTTAAAGTAATTAAAACTATTTACTATCTTAAAATAGAAAATGTAAACCAAATACTAATTATATCCTTGAAAACGGTGCCAGTTTTGAATCACGCCTATCATAGATCATGAAAAAAGAAAATTTATTTTACTAATGTAGCATATTGGCTGACAAGGGTTACCTCACTTGAGGAGCTTCACATTTGTTCACCTAATTAATATAATTCTCATAAACTATTTTTTTATTATTATTTATTATTTTATGAAATCAATGGAATATGAAATATTGTTTTTGATAACTTTTTCAAATAATGAAATGAAATGGAAAATTACAATTAAAAATTATAGTGAAATGAAATTCTAAAAAAAATATGATTATAAAGAAAAGACTTGGTTCTGAGTTTGGTTTTGGGTTCTATAATTATTTTCATTTATTTTTTTAAATTTAGTATGATAATCCAATCATGAAATATCCTGATTAATTATTATCCTTTTATTTTGAAATTGAGAAATTTATAATGCCTTAAGAAATGTAAATTCCACCTCATCCACTAATCAAGGTTGATGAAACAGCTTAGTCAATGGTATAAAATCTTCTAAGACCAGGCTTTATAAAATTTCATTTCATCCATCTATTGTATCCACTCTGTAGTGTGAAAAACAAAGCAATGATGAGAGGGGAAAAATGAAATAAAATAACATGGAAAGATTTGAGTTTCATATCATGGGGAACCATCATCACACCCATGCATCCCACTCATATCTACCATATACATAAAATTAATTTTAAGCAAGAATTAAAGAACACCAAAACCTCCCCAGGGCTAAGCCTCAAGTGAGACCTCATTGTCAAGGATAATGATATAACTTGGTGGATAGAAATAAGAGATGAAGAAATATAATAAGAGAAATTAGAGAAAATGAATAAAAGAGAGAGAGAGAGAGAATATTAAAATAAAATAAAACATATATATATATAAAATAAATATGTAATGTTAAAATAAGAAAATAAGAAGAAATAAAAGTAAAGAGAAGAAGAAGAATGAGAAGAAGAAGAAGGGGAATTAGTGGCTGGTTAACTAAAATGATTGAAATGTAATTTATTAAGAAACTAAAATAAAAATTAATTGAAATATAAATCTAAATAAAATAAAAGAAAAAGATAAATACAAAAAACAATGAAACTAAAAAAGGTAGCATCTAGGTTCTCTCAAATGAGTACCCTCACTCTCACAGTGGATTCCCATAATGGGTGAAACTCCCTCAATAGTGGGAATCAAGTTATCTATTTATAGTGGTAGGTATAACACTAAGAATCCTCTTAATGGTGGACTCTTCACTTCATGATTCCCTTGAGATCTAAGAGTTCGAAGATTTGTTGTGGTTATATTTGGTGTTTCCCTACTGTAGTGAAGACTGGATCAAACATGGATTTATGGAAGGGTTTTCATAGTGGTTCGGGCTCAGATGACATGGAACTTCCTTAGTGGATGTGTAAGTTCTTTTTGAACATGAAAATGATGATCAATGGAGCTCATCCTTCATCTAGACTTCAGTGTGGCTAGATGAAGTCTCAAATGGATTCAGGGTGATCAGAAAAGATCCCAGAGATGATCCATGGTTCTCCCATGGTATGGAATAGATAAAGAGATCATGGTTGAGCTTTGGAAGGTGCATACATGGTGGTTTCTCAGAGATGCAGTGGTGGCCAATGATGTTAGTTGGAAGATCTTCTATAGAAATGGAGACATATTATATGAAAGCACGAGTGAGTATGGATTTAAATATGATGAAATGTAACCGAAAAAATTTATATCCCACATAGAAACTAATTAGTGGGTTCATGATGGTTTATAATAAAAGGAATAGGATGGCCATCCAAAATCAGCTGCAATAGGGATGGGCTCTCACATCCACTCACACACACCTCCTATGGGACCTAACACACATGGCCAATACAGTATTATGACCAAGATAAGCTCCCCATGAGATTAATCATCCATGTGACACATATTCCTAGGCTTGATGCCCCCATGATCTACTGGATCTGTCAGGCCCACCCGATGGCCTTCTTGATCGGCCATCCCTCTCAGGACAGTTAAGTGGTGTTTGCCCCTATTTTAAGGATTTCCCAGGAAATAAACCATATTTTTGGAAATTTAAATTTCAAAAAATAATTCAAAAAAAATAATATTAAAATAAATAGAAAAATTAAATCACATAACAAAATAATTTATTTTCATTTATCTTGATTCCAAATTTATATTTTCCCACATATAAGTAATAAAATTGGAATTCATGGGTGTTGTACAATTAAATTCATTTAAAATAATTTAAAATAATTTATATTTTTTTATTAAAATATCAGTGTGTCCTGTGTCTACTTATATAAAGTATTTTGAAATAATTATCCTGATGTTATTTCTTTTAAAATCAATGATTAAAAATATTCTCCCTCAGAGTTAAACGTTAACATTTATTAAGTTAATGAAATGGGATTTGAATTTTTTTACCACCCTAATTAGTAGTATGCATAAGCATTAATATGGTATACCATGTGTTCTTATGATTACATTGAGGTTTTAAACAATGTTGAATGAATACTCATTAATGGTTTAAGTTGTAAGACATTAAACAAGTAGTTTTTAATGATAAGGTACATAGTTAGTGATGAAATAGATAAAGTGATATATTATGATTATTTTATTAATCATAATCATATGGAATTGTGGTGTTCCATTTACATTCCTATCAATATTTATTCATTGGTTTAACTAAAAGGATATATATTGATTTACTCATGAATTGATGGTGATTTAAATTGATTTTTTAAATATAAATGAATATGGTAAGACCTATTATTTCAATATTATGAAATTTTAATTATTTATCAGTTTAATGAAATAAAATGATGTGTTATTTAATTTTATCATTATATAGATTTTGGATTAGTGAGGTTTATTATGGCTGATAAAATGAGGTTATACAAAGTTTTATTAATGATTGTGTCAAATCACAATGTCAATTTTACTCCATAATTAGAGAGTAGGTTTAACAGGAGAGGTATCTTTTTATTAGGGGTCATGGAAACCTTTGTGATCTTAGGATGGGTTTGAGAATAGAATAATGTAAGTCTGTAGGCCTATAAACCATATGAAATATGGATGTGGATGATCTCTTTGGCTATATTATGATGAAGAGATAGTGAAATTTCCTAGTTAGTGTATTTTATCACTTAGAGGGGGACGGGTGAATTAGTGATACTATTTTTATTTTATTGTTCTTTACCAATTAAATAACCTTTTCCTCTTGTTAAAGATTCAATTACCTACTGAAAACAATTCAATCCACACATCCACAGGAACACCAAGATTGAAAAGGTTCACTATTAAATAGGAATAGATACATCCTTTGTATTGTTTGAAAATAATCCAAAACACTAAAATCCACTTGAAAATAATCATCGGATTAAAATGAGTAGGATATACCAATACACTCTTGTAGAACTATGAAATAATCCCATTAGTACGTGTGCACCCTATTAGAACAAATAGGGTAATAATGTTGTTATGAAACAACTCATATTACTTGGGATTTTTTTCAATCAACCAATTTATTCAATTCAAATATAATTCATTAATTCCTTACCTAGAAGAAAGGTAATAACCTCATGGAATTTTTTATGAAAAAATCAATCCAATTTTCCTAGGTTTTATTTCCCCAGTCCGATTTCTCAGAGTCCAATTTTCCCTAATACAATTTTCCCAGTCCGATTGTCTAAAAGAATACAATAGAAATTAATCAGAACTACTTGAATCCATGAGTATGATAAACTCAGTATGATACTTCCTCAGTACGGGAAACCAAATATGTAAATCCGAAAGTAGTTTAATCTAGCCTGATATGATGATCCACATAATAAAATATTCTTCACATTGAATGTATTCAATACAAAAAAAATAGTATCACTTCTTCTAAATGGAAACTCAGAAGTTCTCTCTCTACTTCTAGGAAAAGTACTCTGTAATCAGTCATGTATAGTGTACTTTATGACATTTATAGGTGACCCAAAACAATTTTATGCAGGAATCCAAAAAAAATTCCCACTCACCTAAATTCACCCAAGTATGATTTTCTACTGAAACATCGGAGTAATTATGATTTTTCCAATGCTTCTCATATCTTATCAAAAAATATACAATCTTCTCATCTTCTACACGAGACTCTCATTTCAATTTTGAGTATGATTATAATTGATGATTAATACATAGGATTGATCAACTGATTTTGATTGTCCCAATCCTATTGTGGAATACGATTCACAGAACCAATTTGAATCAAAATCATGTATTTTTTATGTTATTCTCCCCCTCAAAAAATCATTCATCAATCTATTTTCTTCCAACCACTTATCCAAAAAAAGTAATTCAACACTTTCGAAATGGTTGACTACATTGTTGATCAAATTCTACATTTCATCTCTTGACCCACTTGAAAATAAAATTTGAATGTAAATAAATGTTCGTATTTCTCTGCCTTCGGCAATTAAATAAGCCATTCTACTCATCCTGATTACGATATGTAGAGTACAAACATTATGAGTACTATTAGACTAGATAAAATCATTCTGGATATGATTATCCGAATGTCGATCAAATTGGATATGATCACATCTTAATGCGATCATGAAAAGTATGATTCTCTTGACAGTAATCATTGTGAGTTTGAAATGTTTTTATATCATCTGATAGAATAGAAGATTATATAGTAAATAGGCACCACATCTTCAATTGATACCACCTCCTCAATCAACACCACCTTTTCAATTGATACCACCAATTAAATTGATACCACCTCATCAATCGACATCAAATCTCAATCAGCACCACCTCTTCAATCAGAAGATTCTCTACAATTGACTCAACCTCTTAATCGGAACCAACTTACCTTTCACTCCCCCTTTCATCCATCAAGATTTCATCACATGTTCTCAAATCAAATTATATTTTATGATAATTTCAAAATAGAAAAGGATTATATATCTAAAACATTTTATTCCTTGAGACTTAGATTCTCTTGTAAATAAAACTTCTTTCTCATCGTATTCAAAGTGAATTTGATGCCCACATACATTCAAAAATATGTTTTCAATTTTAGTTGGACATTAGGCGAGTTCGATCAGAAATACTCATTTAAAAATAGCTTCTTCTCATTATGATAAAATTTGACAGTGAGTCTAATGATTTAAAAAACATGAGTCTGATTCTTTTGAAAAAAAACATTAATAAAAATCTTTCCAATACAATGTGAGTTGATTTCCTTCCTTCCAAACATACCCTGAAAACAGAATAAAACACCTAGAAACCATAACAATCATCATCAGATTGGTCCTAAAAATCTACCACTTTGGATTTTGTGGTCAACCAAGATTCATAAATCACTGAACATTGTATCCCCAAGAAATGGATTAAAAATCCATAATTTTAAGCCAACGTCAGATAACTCATTATAGGACACATGAATCATTGACAGAAACACCATGCTATCCAAAATTAGTGATTATTATATCCTCTTTATTTTTCCTCCCACAAATTTTCTTCAAACACATATTTTCTTCATCCTTCATGTAATAAAAAAATAATTCTTTCTTAAAACCACTCCAACAAATAGTTAGAATATTTCTCTCACAAAATAATTCTGAATTCATAGCTTGCCGACAAATATCTATTTTATGAAATTGAGATATGAAACAACACAATTATTCCCATTGAAAATACAATCAAAAGGTAAGATGATACATGGGAGAAAAACACATACCTCAGCCGTGAAAAGAAAGTGGTTGGCCACCCATTTTCAAGCACAATTTTTAGAATTATTATTTCGACAATGGTTTTGTGAAAATGTAAGAAACTTGTTCCGATGATGAAACATATTCAATATTCAATTAATTATTATCCAAATTCCCTTTGATGAAATGATATTTGATATCAATATACTTTGAAAAAGAATGTTAAACTATATTCCTAGTGAGATTGATTGAGCTTTGATTGGCACAAGCCAACATCAAGGGTAACTTCACTTCATCAAGTATATCTTATAATTGAATTTTCATCCACAAGATTTGAGTAGAGGCTTGAGTGGAAGAAAAATACTCAACTTAATCCATTATAAGATTTACTAAATTCTGTTTAATTTAATCCCAAGTAACACAATTCATTCCCACAAATAATACTCCACCAGATGTGGATCATCTATCATCAAAATTTCTTACCCAATATTCATCTAAATACCCAAAAACATCAATACTATCTAAGGTCAAATACCGGATTCAAAATTCTATTGTGCATTTGATGTATTTGAGAATTATTTTTCTATCAATAGGATGTGATTATTTTGGAGTACTCTAAAATCTTTCATATAATATAACAACATAAACAATGTCGGGTCTTGAGGTAGTCAAATACAATAGGCTTCAAATCATCTTCTAATGATCTTTATGAAAAACTTATTTTCCTTATCCATCCTTACTCGTATTTTTTCTCAATGAAGTCAGTGTGGAAATAAGTTTTGATATTTCCATGTTGAACCTCTTGAGATGTTCTTAAACATTATTTTCTTGGGTAAGAAAAATGTATTCTTTTTTTATCAATATTTGTAACCTAATAAAATATTTCATTTCCCCTAGCATGGATATTTCAAATACCTTATTTGTCTCATCAGAAAATATTTCACATCATCTTTCATCATTATCAGCAAAGATGACATCATATGTATAAATTATTATAATGTGGTAACACTCATTAATTTATTTGATATACACATTTCTATCCACTATTCCATTATTAAAATTCATCTTTCTTAAATAAGTATCCAATTTGGGATACCATGTGCTGATAGATTGTTTTATCCCATACAAGGCCTTCTTCATTCTACACACAAAACTTTCATATTTCCCAATAACAAATCTATAAGGTTGTTCAATGTAAATCTATTATTCAAGATCACTATTTAGGAATGTATATTTAACATCCATTTGAAAGATATGGTTGCCTCATTCTGCAATAATAACAGAGAGGTGTTCGATAATTTCGTGTATTTCCACCAGAGAAAAGGTTTCATCAAATCAAATACCCTTAATTTGTGAATACCCATTGAAAACTAATATTTCTTTGTTTCTTATATCCTTATCCCCTTCATTCACATTTCATTTGGAAAACCAATTTTGTTCCAATGATGTTTTTTTAGAATTGGGTAAAAGTTCCCATGTACCGTTATTTTCAACCTGATCCAATTCTTCATTCAGGTATTGAACACATTCTAGATGCTCAAAAGCTTATTTCAAAAATTTTGATTCCACTTTTGAATACAATGAAGTTCATGTGATAACATTTTTTGTTCTTTTGGTTTGAAAATTTTGATGTTTATCGCTAATTATATTCAAATCATACACTTTTTTCCTTAGAATGGGATGAGTTTTTTGAGAATCTTCTTCATCAATTGAAATAACTAAGTCTGATTCTTGTTATGGAGAAAGAATATAATTGTCTAAATCCCTATCAAAACTGTTTTCTTCTACTTTATCAACCTCCTTGTCTTCTTAAGAAAGTTTTTCTTCCTTTTCATTTTCAATTACTTTCAAATAAACTGAGTCTAAAATTCTATTTGTTTTTTTAAGAATCTATATCCTCTTCTTTTAGGAGAATAGCTAAGAAAGATTCAATCTTTAACTTTCTTCTCTAATTTGACATAGTGTCCACCTTTCTACTTTATAATACATGGTCTGAAAAAAACTCTAATGTGTTTCAAACTTAGAGATTATTTATAAATTTTTTTTATGGAGTTATTAATGATTGAGCCATATAAAAATAGAGTTTAAAAATTTAAACTGTATTACTCAGGGATTTCCTCCAAACATAATGAGAGAGACCATATTCAAGTAACATATTTATTCCCATTTCCACCAAGATTATATAATTTGTTTTAGTAACCCCATTTTATTGAGGAGTTTATGGGGATCTATACTCATGTATAATTCCCAAATTCTCAAGATATATTTCGAATTATTCACTTCTATATTCACCACCATTGTCTATTTTTAACTTCCTCACTAAATACTCACATTCTTTCTCACCTTTCCTTATGAAACTTTTAATCATTTTCAATGATTCTGATTTTTGTTTCACATACATAACATAGGTAATGTGAGTAAAATAATCAATTAATTTGATTAAGTAATTATATTCATTTTTTATTGTTTTCTCATTGTACCAAATATATTAGAATAAATTAGCTCCAAGGGATTTCTTTTAGAAATCTCTTCTTTTTATGGACAAAATTTGTAATCTTTCATTTTTCGCAGACAATGAAACACCAATCTATTATTCTGGGAAATTAAGGAATTTATTGAACACTGTATCTTTTAGATAACTTTATCATGTTTCTATGACACTTGTGTCTTGGCCTTCTACGCCACAATTCAATTTCATTCACCATACTCATGTAGAAAATGTTTTATATTTCACCAATCTGAAACGAATTCGTTTTTTACGTTAGCCTCCTGTGACAATCTTCCCATCTTCATCACTATTCACAAAAAACCCATCTTTTATGAATATACATTTTTTCCCTCATCACAAAATTGTGAAACACTCCGAAAATTGTGTCTCAGAACATCAACATACAATTTTTTCTTGGATTCCATCTTTTCTTTTCTAATGATGGATAATACAACACCTTTGATTTTTAGGGATTCATCATTTCCAAATGTCAAAGTGCCTTCCTTAAACTCTTTTATATTCTTCCATATATTCAAGTCCCCTTCCATATGGGAAGAACAACCACTATTAAGTATCCAGGGTTGTTCTCCTTTGGTGACTTTCCCTATAGTTTCCACAATAAGAGCTTTCTCTCTTTTATTTTATTTCATTACTTTCAGCATCTGAGAATTAAGAATATTTTGTTGAGTTGTTAAAAAAAAAAGAAATAATTTTTAATATGTCCAGGTTTTTCAACCACTTAACAAATCATTTTTAGGGGTTGGAACCTATTTTCAATATTCACTTCATTCATTTCATATATCTTCACAAAAATCATCTCAGAATTCTTTCTTTGAGGATATTGACTCCCCCCCAATATCTATGTTCCATATCCTATGGGATAATATAAAGGTTGTTTGTTAAACCAAAACATACTTTCTATATGTACAAATCCCCCAAAATATAAGCAATACCCATAGAATGTTTATTTTACTCTGAAACCTCCATACTGATCAAAATTGTGAATACATTTCCCATCCTCCTTCTTTTAATTTTCAATCGAATTCCTCTTGTTCTTTTCAGTATTAATAGAATCATGATAATTTTATTCTTTTATATATCTAGATATTTTTTTGGCTGAAGACGTTTTTTAACTTTAAAATTATTTAATTTGGACAAATATATAACTTTTCCAGTATTCATCTTCTCACCCTTTGAATGTATCTTTTGTTGAACCTTTTTTGGTTTCTCACCCTGATAACATTAACCAACTTCAGTGATAGTGTTTTAGAAACTTGTAGTTTTCTCTTCAACATTATAATGTTTTTTGGACAATTTCTAACTCGTCTTCTATTTCATTCAATTTCACTTCTTGATGCTCATTATGATTCTTTTTTTCTTCAATATATTTCTTAAAATCATCAGTCTGTTTCATCATCTTCTCTTTATCATCATACAGAAATTATTTATTTATCATTAAATAACATTCATATTCCAACCTTTTGTTTTTATTTTCAATCATTTTTATCTTTCTCAGACATTCATTCAATTATTCTTTCGAATTTATTTGAAGTTGAGTTTCTTCTTCTTCAAAACTACTGATTCCAAAATCATCATCATTCACCGTTGTGATAAAAGTATTTTCAATTCCATATTCAACTGATTTTTTAGATTTAGAGAAAATGACTTATTATTCTTCATCTTTATGTTAGAAAATTATTCTTTTGTATTTAAATAATTTCTTTTTATTTCCCTGTGGATTTCAATTTTTTTGTCTCCATATTTCTTCCATGATCTTCAGGGATTTATTTCTTCTTTATTGCTCTCCTCTTCATTCTTTATTCAAGGAATTTATTTTTACAAATTGACAAATTCCTCCACATTCAAAACATTTTAAGGGATTTTTATCATCATATTTCCTTATATCTGTTTTAATTTTTTTATAAAAAAGGTAAAACATCATTGAGATTTTTAGACACCTCATTTTTAGATTCAGAATCACCATCTTCTTCATAAAAAAGAATCTTATTTGATTTTTCTTTCATTTCATCCTTGAAAAACGTTTCTCTATCAACATTTTTTCTTAACTTAATATATTTATCTATTATAATTTCATAAGTAATAACCATGCTATAAAAAACATCAAGATATAATTTTTCAAGATATCTATCTTCCAATGAAGATTTTTTTATCATATTGTTCTAGTAGGATTCTCAATATCTTTTCAAAAACTGTAAAGTCATCCAGTTTTTCACCAAGACATCTGATAGTACTCACTATATCATTCACCCTAGTAAAAAAGTTCCCAACATATTCATGCTCACCCATTTTCAAGTCTTCATACTACAATCTCAGTATTTAATGTTTATCCTTCTTCGCCTTCTTATTTACATCATATATGTTCTTCAACTTTTCCAATATAACATTGGTTGTTGAAGCACCATTCACTCATAAAAATTCAATTTTACAACGTGATGATAATGTTGCATTAATGGCCCTTCCATCAATCTCCAAATTCTTCTTTTCAATAGATATAAGAGGATCTTTATGATCAAAGGTGGAAACCCGGTTATTGTAGCATCAAGAACATGACAAATGATACACATTATATAAGGTTGCATTTTATCCTTGTGGATAAGATAAGTTATTCCATTAGAGACTAGAATAACATTACAATTCACAGAGTTAAAATTATCTATCAGTAAAGAATAAGTGAAGGGAATTGGCCCACTAATACCAGTTAAAAGTGCCATGTCAGTGAATTTTATCACTAAGATGGAGAGGAGGTGAATCAGTGATACATTTTTTCATTTATGTTTCTTTATAATTGAAAATAAATCCTCATATGGTTAGAGATTCAATTTCCTACTGAAAACACTACAATCCATACATCCTTAGGAACATAATTATCTACAGGGTTCACTATTCAATAATAACAGCTATGCCCTTGGTATGGTTTGGAAATCATCCAAAACCATAAAATAAACTAGAAAAAAATATTTGGATTATAATGAGTATGATATAACCTTACCCACTTGTAGCACTATGAAATAATCTCACTTGTAAGTGTGCACCCTCTTAGCACAAATAGGGTAATATAATTGTTATGTAAGAACTCACATTACCTGATATTTGTTTCAATTCAACAAATGTATTCAATTGAAATACAATTCTTAAATTCTTTACCCAGAAGAACGGTAAGAACCTCCTAGATTTTGTTATGAAAATGTCAATCTGATTTTCAAGGGTCCAGTTTTCCCAGTCCAATTCCCCCTTGCCCAATTTTCCCTAATACAATTTTCTCAGATTGATTTTCAGATATAATACATTAGAAATGAATAAGAACCACTTTAATCCATGACTATGATAAAATAAGTATGATACATCCTCATTCTGAGAAACCCAATACAGAAATCACAAAGGCGATTAATCCAACCTGATACACTGATCATCTGAATACAAAATTAATCCTATCAAAATGTCTTCAGTACAAAACAAAATTGTATCACTTCTTCTCACTAAAAACATAGAGATTCTCTCTCAACTACTCTGAACAATAATCCATCATCAGTCAAGTATATTTTACTTTCTTCCTATTATAAGTGACCCAAAACAAGTTTAGTCTAGAATCCTAGAAACATTCATGCTCACCTAAATTCACCCAAATTTGAATTTCACAAGAAATATTTGAGAAATTGTGACCTCATAAACACTTCATTAATATTATAGAATCTTATTCAATATTTACCTCTTCTTATCTAGACTCCCATTTCAATTGTCAGTATGATTACAATTGATGAGTAGTACATGGGTTCAATCATCTGAGTTTGATTATCTCAATCTGATTACTGAATATGATTTACAAAACCAATTTGAATCAAAATCTTAAATTTCAAATTTAATCTCCCCCTCGACATATCATTCCCAAATATCTTTTCTTCCAATGACTCATCCAAACAATGTAATTAAACCCTTTTGAAATAGTTGAGTACATTTCTTATCATCTTTTACATTTATTATCTTCTCCCACATGAAAAAACATTTGAAAGTAAATTAGTGTTCATATGTCTCTTCCTTCAAAAATTCAAACAACCATTCAACTCATCCTAATTACACTATGAAGAGTATGATCTTTATAATTACAATTGTCCTGGGTAAGATCATTCTATTTATGATTATCCAAATACCAATCAGCCTAGATACAATCACTTCTAAATGTGATTAGGCAGAGTATGATTATCTTGAATTCGATTATTTTATGTAATAAAAGTTTTAATATCATCTAATAGAATTAAGGATTGTACGATAAATTGACAACACCACTTCAATCAATACTACCTATTCAATCGATACCACCTCTTCAATTGGAATTGCTTCTCAATCGACATCACCTCTTCCATCAGTAGCCAATCTTCAATCGACACCACATCTTAATTGGAACCACATTAACATTCCACCCCTTTCTTACATATAGACTTCATCAGAAGTTCTAAATTCAACTTATGATTTATGAGAATTATAAAATAGAAAAGCATCATAAAATTTAAAATATCAAATTCCCTGATATTATGATTCTCTGGAAAAACAAACACTCATTTATCATCAAATTTAGAGTAAATACAAGGTCCATTTACTTACATAAAGATGTTTTCACTTTCAGTCAGATTCATGGTGAGTCTGATGAGAAATAATCCATTCAAAATAACTTCTTCTCATGACCATGGACTTTCATAGTGAGTCTGGTGCTTTACAAAACATGATATCAATTATTTTGAAAAGAAACCTTAATATGATTTCTTTTAATACAAGGTGAGGTGATTTCCTTCCTTGATAACATACATTGACAACAAAATAAAAAACATGGAAACCATCACATTCATCACCATCATGGTCCTAAAACATAGAGGTGTATAAATGAACACATGGGAGCTAAAATTCTAGATGAGGGTGCAATGCCTTTATTTATAGATTTTCCTTTTTTATTGATAAAAAATAATAGTTGTGGTTGTGTATATAAATAATAAATGGAAATTTTTTTTGAATTTTCATATGTTTTTTGTTAATTTTTTCTTATAATTAAGGAACGATACATTTTGAAGTTATATATTTTATAAAGACTCTTATATTGAAAATTTTAAAGTTATTTTTTTGAGGTCTCAAGGTTGTAAGGATGTGTTTTAGATTTTGGAGGATGAAAATTTCTAATTACTAGATATTGTAAAGTCCTAAGAATTTAATTTTTAAACTTTATAAAATTTATGGGCCAAATTTATAATTTATAATTGAAGAAAAATTGTAATTTTAACCCATAAATGACTTAAAAAAAATTAATTTTGACTTTAGTGATCTTAGAATGCATTTTTTACCTTTGGGTTGATATTTTGTGCAAATTGTAGAGGTTTTTATCTTTAGGGTTATTTTTAATTTAATTATTCAACTAATTAAAAATCACACAACTAATTTTTTTTTAGAGAAAAGTGAGTATTATTTCAAATCATAACATATATTAAAAATACACTAGTTTTTTATTATTAATGTAATAATGCTACATTTAACACTGTCATAATTTGATATTAGGTACCAATATGAAACTTGACCTATTTTTTAGAAATTCCCAATTTCCCTCTACAACTCTCATTTCAAAACACATTTTTAGGTGATGAACTATATTATTTCAAAGGAATCCATTTACTCTATGGGAAATTTGTCCTATTCATACGCCTTAAATGAATCTTCAGAAACCGATGCATTGGTATAGACTTGTGCTATATTGATGGTTTGAAAAACCTATACCCACTGTTTTCAGACTGTGGGTCTTCAAAGTGTAGGTATAGATATCATCTTACCAAAAGATCCTGAATTTTATATCCACAATTCTGAAATTTTGGTATAGTTTTAAATAAAATGAAAATCACAGGTTTCGAACTCTCACCTCTACTATGCCACTAAACTCCCTTACCACAACACCAATTAAACTTAAATATATATATATATATATATATATAATCTTATATATATATATTTATAAAATGGGGTTATAAATAAAAATTCATGGGTATGTTTCGAACCCACGCTGCTACTCCATTTCCTAACTCCCTTAACAATACACTGAATACAATTATGATTATATATACATATATTAACTTAAACATATATTTACAAAAAAGTGCATATAAAAATCAGTCCAACGTAGGTTTTGAACCTGTGCCATTGTTGAGTGGCCTAACTGCCTAACCACTACACCAATTTTAATAATTTTTAGTTATATATATTATCTTATATATATATTTATATATTTATAAAACATCTGTATTAATAAAATGTCTCGCATGAGTTTCCAACCAGTGCTAGTGCTCCGCCGCAGAACTCCATTACCACAATGCTACTTGTACTTTTTTGAATATATATATATAGATTATCTTATATATATATATAAACCATGTTTATAGGGGAAACAAATATGGTAATAGGTTCCTCCCAATAGTTTTTGCGCGCAAACATAAGGGACACTATAACCACTGTTCAGTAAAACCATGGGTATAGGTGAAATCTATACCCACTATTTGAAGGAACTGTGGGTATAACCTTAAAGATTAAATACTATTCCCATATTTCATTGTGAACTATGGGTATAGGCTTATATACTAAAGGATATAGCCATAGTTTATCAAAACTATTGGTATAGGACAACCTATACCTACAGTTTAGTGTGAACCATGGGTATAGGTTTCCCGCAACATTCCTGTACAATTTTTTGGCTTCACGTGCTTATGCAGGTACCCTATACCCACATTTTAGCAATAAACGTGGGTCTAGGTTATAAAATTTCACCTATACCCACGGTCCATGAAAACCATGGGTATAGGTGGGCCTATTCCAATGGTTTTTGGGGAAACTGTGGGTATTAACCAATTTTATAGTAGTAGTAGGAGAAGGTTGTCCCCATTGTAGTATTTTATGTTCAACATAATAAATTACAACAAGAATTAAATAATTAAAATGTAGTTTATTTTTTTTATATCCATAATTTTGGGTTTGTAATTATACATATTCCAAATATATAGATTAATTGTATAATTTTGAATCCCTCAACTTTTCCTTTGAGTTTTTTTATTTCCCTTTGTATAGCATAATTGATTAGTTTAAAAATATTTTTTTAATAAAATAAATGATAAAGATTAATCTTTGGACACTTTTATGGATAAAACTCTTCTAGATAAGCCACCATAACCTTGGAAGGTCATAAATTTATCTATTTTTGGAAAAAAGGGAGAGGGAAACTTACTTTAATTTGATATGTTTGGATATTATTTTTTCAATATAAAAGACTCATGTGAGAAATTGATATATGGTTTTAGGTATGAGAGGAGGGTGATAAAGTTACATTTATATTCGGGGGGGGGGGGAGAAAGGTTGAGACAATACGTTGTGTGCTCTGTTTAGTGTGGAGTAGAGAAGGTATGTGAGAGGGTAAGATTTTTCCATATAAGTGAACTGGATAATAGGATGAAAGGGTTCTATAAAATGGGTCATCTAGTTTACCCTCCCTATTATGTTCTAGGTATATATATTATTATATATATATATCATATATATTTATAAGTCATATATTAATAAAAGTTTAGAAAACGTGGTATTAATATTTTATTATCATTAATGTTGGAATTATAATTAATAAAATTAATAGTAGGATCATTATTATAATTCAATGTGTGTGTACACACAAAAATGTTTCTAAAATTATCTAATTTGGATCCTTATTTTGATAAATTATAATGAATTATTTTTTAATAATTTTAATGTAAAATTTTTTAGTTCAATTTTTATAAGAAATATCCTTCTGAATGACTTTTTCTAAATTCAAACATTACAAACTATCTTTATTCATAAAAATATCAAAACACTTCCGGAATAAAAAAATGGAATAACATCCTTGTAGAATCATTAATTTCTTTTAGAATGAAATTTTAAATAGTAAAAAATATTGGGAAGTGTGTCACAACCAATGTTTATAAATAGATATTGAGACTCAAGTTTATAAATTTGATGAACTAAAAAGTTTCAAATCAGGATATCAATTATTGATGGGTGTGCTACCATTTTATGTTCATTATATATAGTCTTTAGTGCATCAGTTTGTAATATTTCATCGTAAAGTACTAAGAATTTTTTTATTATAATTTTGTATTAGATATTTATTGACCAAAGAACACTGAGGTCACAGAATTATAGTTTTTTATCTTTGATTGAAAAAGATATAGGAATAATATCACATTATTTTGATCTAAGATGTACTATCTTAGAATATGATACTTCCGAATTAGTGTTTTGATCCGCCTACTAATTTATGTAGAAATAAAAGTAATTCTAGGGTTTGGAATATATAAATATATTCTTCTGAAAAAATATTTAGGTGTATCTTCAACTAATCATCAAAAACCATACTGAATTGTTTCTATATTCTATATTATTTATAAATATTTCATTCAGAATTACATTAAATTATAGAATGTATGATATATAAAATAGTGAAATATTTGTTTTATATAAAGTATATTGTTTTGAGTAACTAATCTATATGAACTATCTCTTTTATTTACATTATGTTACTAATATATTTTTATTAGTCCAATTTTATATAGTTTTAAGTGACTTCTTTTTTCCTTCTAAACTATCATAATTTAATTGGGAAATATTTTATAATATTTTATGTATTTAATTCATCCTATATTAAATCTTTCTACATGGTAAAATAATATATTCATAAAAAAATGCACACATATTTTGGATTATAAATACAAATTATATTTCTTTCATTAGAATCCAAATTTTCAAAATTAATTTGGTATTTTGATCAGTTATATCATTTATATTGGTAGTTATATCTTTTAGGACAATATGGTTTATTTAAGGGGTGTTATCGGTGTCTTCAAATAGTATAATCTGAGATGATCATTAATGTTACCCATGAAATTATAAAATGTATTTTATTTAATAATTTTTTTGAGAAAATCAAAGTAGTTCCCTTAATTGAGGGATTTAGGGCGTTAAAGATGATAAAATTTCAAAAATGTGATGTATAAGTATGTGTGTTTCTGTTCAACCTAAAAACTATCATGATAATCACACCACATGAATATATTTTTGTTGGACCAATAATCATGAGTATAGTTATCACGATTTTTATAGGTTAGTGATTCAATAAAATTTGAGGGTTATATGTTGTTATTCATGATAGTAATAAATGAGGAATATCTTGCGAGCATCTTGGGCCAAGAAACAACTGTCTGAAAATTGATTTAGTTAATGTGAACTGATGAGGCAATATGTTGTGTGAAAATTATATTCTCCTCATATTGAAAATGTGAACGTTTTGTGGATATGAAATGAAATTTATGTGGTGTTGAGTTGGACCTCAATATATAAATGATTTGTGATTATGGTATGATATAGTTTGGAATTGAATTTTGTTTTGGGTGATATTTTATGATGTGATTATGGACATTGGGATATTCGTATACTCTAGTCCTCTTATATCACATATGGTTAATGTATGTCGATTTTATTTCCTTTATAAGTGTGGGATTATTCAATGGTTTATTATGAAATAATTATATGATGATTGAAATCTAAATGATACAAAGTTTATGTTTCATTGAAAAACAAGCAAATTATGGGGGATTAACTCGAAGATTTATACCCCCAAGATATTCAATTTGATAATGACAGGGGTTACAAATACATATGATGTGTGTACGGTTCTCACTATTTATGTTTTCTTAGATGGAGGGCTGTATTGTGGTTAATAGCACGAGTAAATTAACCATGTGATAGTCGTAGTTTAGAAGATGGTGATAATAAGCATATATGGTGATCACACTAATGGAAAGGATAATATGATTATTTATAATGATTATATAAATTCTACAAGGATCGATTATATTAGTCAATAAATTTTGGGAACAAGAATATATAAGTTATTAATTATTATATTTTTATGTTATTTCAATGATGAGAATACCCTTCACTATGAAAACACCAAAAAGGTAGGTTTTCTCAAGTACGATCTAACATCCAAACTAGTGAGTAGATCAAAACTAGTATTCCCACTCTCACCCAATGGATTTCAATAACTAGAATTTGGTTGGATATAGATTCATTATATTTTGGTTTATATTTAGATATGGATATAGATATGTCTAGAATATATAGTCCATTATATACTTTGATATTATTTGTTATATTATATATATTTATTATTTGATGAGTGATTGTTATGGTGATCATGAAAAAATACTTTAACTAGTTAAATGTATAAATAAAAACACTTTTATTTTTATAATGGAATTTATTTTAAGTGTAGTACCTTATGATATTTTAAGAATGAAATAGTTCACTAACTTATTTTTGAAAAATATTATCCTGTGTGATATTTTTGGTGGATATAAGACTATTTCTTATTATTTTATAAATTCTTTTATTATCTATTCAAAATTATAACATGGTTTTTCATCATTAGGGGATGAACTATTGAGTTTGTGGATATATTCACCCCTTATTTCATATATAGGGATTCAATTTTTATTTAGTGCAATTATTGGGAAATATTAGCACAAAAAATGAGTTTGATGTTACGTGATTAGTGTTTAGGGACTATTTTTACTATATAGGTGTAAAATAAGTACAATTTTCTGAATATATTTGGGGTTAATTTCTATTTTTCTATAGTTTTAGCAATAATTATATTTTATTATGATTTTCAAAATTTATACATTATACAATTTTTTTTATATTAGTTAGTTGTGGATAATTTTTTGGGCATGGTTTAGTGGCTTTCATTTTCATTTACAGAATTATTTTATATTCTTTAGAGGGTAATGACTCCCATTTGTGATATTATTTCCCTTAGTTCAAGACATTATCTCATTTCCTATTGTAGGTGAGCTTTAGGGGTCGTAATAGTTATCGCCACTGATCTAGGGAAGGATTTTTTTTGATGTGTTTATGAAACATTGGAAATTAAAAATAATGTATCTAAATTTGTTACTATATAGGTGTAAATGTTGTAAATTTTTTTACTTATTGGGGGTCAATATATATTTTTATATAGTTGTAGCTATTATTATCTTTTATTATGTTTTTTAGAATTTATACATTATATAATGTTTTTGATATAATTTAGTTGTGGATAATTTTTTGTGCATGGTTTAGTGAATTTCATTTTCATTTATAGAATTATTTTATTTTCTCTAAAGGTTAATTCATCCCATTTATGATCTTATTACCCTCAGTTCAATCCATTATCTTATTTCCTATTGTAGGTGGGTTTTAGTGGTAATAATAGTTATCATCACTGGTCCAGGGAGGGATTTTTTTGGAAGTGTTTATGAAACTTTGGAAATTAAAAATAATGTATCTAAGGTGTGAAATTATATTATATTATCTAGACACTATTAAACATTTTCATTCCAATTCACTTGAGTTTTATAACCTTTGTCATATTTGACTATAAGGGTTCAGGCTTTATTTTGGATACTATAGTGTTAAGCATCATTTGGATACTTGAATGACAAGTTGACTTGAAAGTATATTATTTTATTTCCTAAGAAAGGGGTAATTCATTTTTTTATTGTAGTGCTTTACATCATGTATTGAGGTGTGTGTGGATGTTGTAAATGGATATTATATGTTATTATTGAATTTATTTATTACCACATAAAAGTAACTATAGTACCCATGACCTTGATCTAATAGTAGTGGTTCTTTCTCTGAACCTATAGAGACATTATTTTTTAGATGGATGATTTGTAGTCATTACTGAACATAAGAGTTTATTATATATATATTTATATTCTCATAGAGGGATTTGAAAATGTTCATGTGTAGATGGGTGAAGTTTTATCTTGAATGGTATTTTGATATTTCGTATACTCTAATTAATTTTAATATTGTATCCAATGCATTGATTAAGAATACCTATAGTAATATTGATAAAGAAAAAAAGTGATTAATGAAGGAAAATGGATTAGTTTCAGGAATTTTCTTTAAATATATAATAGGATAGTGGTATAGTTTACCCTATCTGATAATGGTGAATTCAACATTGATTCAATAGGTATTGGAGGGTCATGTATAATACCGTGAGGTGGATTTATAGATATTCTAAGTTGTTAATAGGGATTCTCTTGATTGTTATATGAAAGAAAATGAACATTATGTGTTGTTTTTTGGGATGTTATATATTTTCTTGGACATGTGATTTTACATGATTTCTACAGTATAACATTAGTAGTTCATATGGCTCTTGGGAAGATATATTATTCACTAAAAATGTCATTTTGTTGGTCTAGGATGAATAATACATTGGTAGAATTTGAATCTAAAAGAATTATATTAAATTTTTTGAATGATGAATATTAGATATTGGAAGGTTTGTTACAACCCTTAATTGTTCCATAATGTAAGTGGGAAAATGCATCCATAGATTTTGTGACTATTTTTTCTCAGGCATTCATAATACATGATTTTATTTTGTCTGTTGTTTATATATCAATGAGTTTATCTCATATTATATTGATCAAGGAACCAAGTTTAGAATACCACTTGGAAAGGATTTACATTGGATAGGTGGTAAAGATTAATTAGGGTTCAAAGGACGATTATTTTAGACTGTGACCCCATGAATATTTAGTGGATTGAAGAAACAATTTGGCACTTAATGGTACCTTAGTTTCATATTCCACCCATAGATTTGTGGTTATATTGAGCGGATGATTTAGATTTTGGATGATATATAAATAGAATACATTATAAAAATTTTTAGATCATGGATATATCATTTATTACTGGTTGATTTTTATTATAATAATACTTATTAATCATTTATTTTAATGTAAGTATATGATACATTGTATTAAAAAACATGTATATAACTGTTGTATGGGGTTTAAATTGATGAGTTGGTAATTTTTCTATCAAAATTTGTACGGGATACGATAAGGAAAGTGTAAATTAGATGATATTGTAGAAAAAACAAAATTTTAGAAAAATAATATACTGGTTGTAGGGGGATACCATTAGAGTTTTAGGTTTATTATTATGTGTTTTTGAAGGTTTCTTCTGATCAATGATAACACATGTTTGGTAGAGGTAGTGTGCATTCTCTATGGTTTTTTAGACCTTTTACTTGGTTAAAATTACTTAGTGAAACTGTTAACTATTTATAACTACAAACCTAGTTAGACTAGGTTTGAGATGTTTTCTATGTACAGTAGATTCAGAAGTACCATCAAAATGATTCTTATGTGACTAATTTAGATGATCATGATATCAAGGATGTTGTGTTGTTTGTTGAGTGACTATTGGAAATTAAATACCATAAAGAGAATGTATTGTATGAATTGATCATTACCTTTTAATGTGTTTTGTAAAAACATAGTTATTTATAAGAAAGTACTTTGGAAATAATTTTTTAATATTCCTGAAATTTTAGTACTGGAGTTTGTGAAATTAAAAAGGAATTTTGATAATTTTGTGCAAGAATGGGTAAAATAACAATTCAACCAACTATAGAACAACTATTTTTTATCATTGTTTTGTTGAGTTCTAGATATGGTTTTTATCAAAGGGTAAAATTTTCTTATGGATTAAAGGAGTTTTTAATTGCAAAAAAACAATAAATTTAATAATTTCTTACTATAAAGGGTTTCCTATTTTTTTTAATTTTTTCCCAAGAATCCCAAAGGACATATTTTTTTATTATGGATAATAAAACTTTTAAGGGTTGAAGGGGAACCCATACATAACCCGTAGGCCCAAGGCACAAGGCCCGATTGACCCACAATACATGACCCGAAGACCTAGAGGCAAACCGTGCCCATTACATGACCAATATGCCCAACCAACTAGAACTTCTCGTCCCCATCTTATGCATCATTGATCACCTAGCTACCCCCTTGAATTGCTGATCAGATAGCATTTTCCCACACAAAGCTACATGGTGCCTGATCCCAATGGCGGCTGCCATACCCTCTCATTCTTCCAATCCGGTTAGCTCTGCTTCTGGTGGCTACTACTTTTGTTGCATTGATCTTCTTCTGGGGCCTGTTCTATGTGAACTGGGCTACTCCATGGTCTCTATGGCATGAATACCCTGTGTTTTGAAGGCCTTTGATGAATTGAAGGCCCTTGAGACCCATCGACCAAAACCGGTGGCCCGAAGGCCCAAATCGTGTGAATAGTTCTGGCTATTATAGTACCAAATAGTAACTTATATAGTATTTCTACAGGGACTACTACAGTACTGCCACAGTACCTAGAAATTCACCTCCACCGGGTTTTGAACCTGGGTCTCTTGGATGCCAAGAAGGAGCCCTTACCACTCAGGTACGGGCTCGTTGGCATTTTAAATTGTTTAGATTAAATGATTAGTTAACATTTGAGATGGTTTGAATTCTTTATTTCTAATAAAAAAATTGATTCTAGATCATGAAATTTACCTTAATATGAGAGTTTAGTGAGTTTTAGTGGAAATTTAATTTCCATGTGTTTTATTAAATTTAACGTAGTTGGGAGCTTACTTGAGCAGTAATTTCTACACATAATCGCGTGTGAAAGTTAATTTCAAATTTGGTAAAGGATGAATTTTCAAAGTTCATTTGTAGTATTGTTTCATTGTGGGTTCTCTTTTAGGTATTGTACCAGTGGTAATATTAATAAAAATGTTTTCCGGCCATGAAATTGGGCCTTCCCACTATAGGGCCTCTAATCCGCACATTACAAAAATAGAAAGGATATTGAATTTGAAGAATGATGACACAAAATAATAATAAACATTGTATAGGGAGGTCAGAAGGAAACTATGTGTTGAGCAGTTTCCTGTGATGGATGGTATTTTTGGAATGATGTCTTAGGTGTTGGAGGTTCTCTTGAGTGATTTAATCCACCCCACCCATTCATATTTTTTGTTAGTGAGGAAAGGTATCCTGGTAGGATATATATCTATAAAGATACCCATAACATTTTTTGGAGTTATACAATGATCTCTATGGAACAAAAAATCTACACAATGGGGCTCTCTATAAGGATCCCCTATTGCAATTGTGAGGATTGTTTCATCATTAGGGAATCTATGAGGATCCCTTAGAGCATCGACATGTTACTATAAATGAAACCACAATGCTTCCATATGTGTGGTGGTGCCCCTATTAAAAGTTACAAGAGGAGATACTCAACGTAATCCACACATACCCACAATGAACTATGATATTTTTTTGGGTATGATGATTCCTAAAGGGAAAATATATCATGGAGCCTAATTTCTAGGAAACTTACTATATAATGTCTGGTGGGTCATGAAAGATGTGGGAGCGACAACAGTTGGGTGATTCAATTCATCATACCCTAAGGATGTGAAGTCTTCAAATTATAGTGTCTATAAGGGACAATGATATGTAATAAAATATGTCCACCGGGTGTCATCAAATCCTTATGGGGAGGGATGAGTCCTGACCAAATAATGTTATTGGGGTTGTGTGTTTGGATTTGGTACCCCCATCTATCTAATAAATATTATATTAAATTAATTAATTTATTTATTATGTGTTTAATTATGTTTCTTACACACCATAACCCAGATTTGAAATTTTTTATGACATGGTGCTTGGGATTTGGAGTTTTATCTAAAGAATATGTTAGTTTGTTTTGGGTTTTCGGATTAACATGTGGTTCATTTTAAACCATATATTATGAAATATCATTTGGGTCACATTCTTCTTATTTCATATACGTGTTTTGTTTTAAGTGGATTCAATTATTATAGAATAATGGAAAAAAATAGTGCCCCCAAAATATAGTTTTTTCCAAATTCTTTTCCAATATTCAATTTATAAAATAAAGTGTTTAAAATTTATATAAAATTTTCATATAAATAATTCTTATAACAAAAAATAAATGTTTATTTAAAAACAATGTTATTATGGCCTCAAGTTGGTCGAATGATGAATCCCCTCTCCATTACTATAGTGGTAAACATCACATATTTTACTTGGAAACATGGTCATGGATTGTTCAGATGATGATGGCTTGTGTTAGGATGACCTTGTAAGTACAATTAGGGAGGAAAAGAAATAACATTGGTCTGGGTGGTCAAAATAAGATAACAAGACAATTTTTCTTGATGGTGGTGGGCTAGTGAGGAACCAGTGCAACATGACCAAGGAAATCATGTAGTGACAAGGTCCTCCTCACATAATTTCAATCAATTAATAGGTATAAGAGATGAATAGTTATTCATATAAAATAATGGTTTGAGGATATTTATAACAAGGAAATGACTTTGTTCCTATTTAGATTTCTGGCTGTGGATTATTGATGTTCCATAACAGGTTTTCATAGTGATCTTCATGTGACTTTGAGTGGTGACTTGGGAATGAAAATTATAGGTATATCACCCTAGAAAAGGTTCTTGTTGGTTAGAGATGATGGTAGAAGCCATGATCTAGGAAACAATGTCTTGGTGGTATTTATTTGGGGTTGTGATCGATTAGTTTGAGGATAAAGGATTTTGAAATAGGTGTATGGTCCATCTAGAGTAGTGACTAGGGAAACAAATACAATGAACCAAACCTCTTACACATATTATCAGATGATTTTTTAAATTAAATATCCGATAAGAAAAAATCAAAGATCCTATGGACTAGGGTATTTGGGATACTAGGTTCATAAAACATCAAAATGAATCTAAAATAAAACAAAATTATTTTAAACTCCATAAAATTTTCCTAAAACCCTTGATATTCTGAAACTAAATATGAAAACATGCGGAATTCATAAATAAAAAGTGTGATATATAAATCCTATTAGGGTAATATTCATGATTACAAAACAAAACATTTGAATCTAATAGAAAAAAATGATGTCATAAAATACAAGGATTAGGAATAATCAAATAGAACCAATATATAAATATGATGTAATCATAATATCCTGACACCAAAGGATTGCGGAATCTTTATAAAAAATTAAATAATCATACGTCAAGGATAATAGCCAAGACAACATAATATAGTGTGCAACATAATATAATGGATTGGGTTTATTTTCTAATTTCATACATGTCATATAATGAGATATAAAAACTACCAAAATAATTGGAGTGAAATTTGTGTGAACCTATCATAACATGTAAATGCATATTTGTGCCACATAATTAAATCAAACATAGGGCAAAACATCAGAGAAGCCCATGATAAGAAAATTGGTTACATCATAATATCTTATAGCATAACCAAATGGAATATCATAATGGATTCCATGAAATAAGGGCTAAAATAATTAATGGATGTTAATAGATGAAAAATAAATCTATTCCAATAAAAATGATGTCCAAGTTACAAGAATACATGGAAATGAGTGGAAAAGTAACTTTTGAAAGGTATATCATAAGTTGGATTTTAGGTTAAAGGGTAAAGAATCATTAATGATGGTAAGGGAATAATAAGTAACATAAAACCAAAAATGAAAAAGAATTTTCCACAATTAAATGATAAATTTTAGTAACCATGGGTATTATAAAACATTTTATGGAGTGTCACTTTACATGGGGTAAGAAACAGATAAGTTCCCTCTAATCAGGATTTCTTAATAAATGAAATTGAGTGGTAAATATTAAATATGTGTATATCCCCAATAGAAAAAATTTTATAATAACTATGTATATATTCTATGGGAATATATATGTAGAATATTAAATTAATACATTATATTAAATTGGCGATGAAGTGAGTTTTTGAGGAAAATGAATAACACAAAATAAAGGAGGGTGGTTCGTAAGTTCCTTTAACTGAGGTCTAGATCTACACTGAATTTTCTCATACAATAATGAATAATAAAATAATATTTATTAAAAAAATTATTGAGAACATAATTTAACCATATTTTATTTATTATTAATCATTTTTGTTATTTTAGAGTCATTTAACTGAGATACCAAGTCTATATTAACTATCCCAATGTCATTCGTTTCATGGTTCCAAGATCAGATTAATTTGTAAATAATGATGAGATTTCTTATGGTATGATTACATTACTCCCAAAGTTTAATTATATGGATTTAATGTGTCTCAAAAATTTTAAAATATTATTAATATCTAATTTTATTCATAAATAATCAAGATTTAGAGATTTTGGGTTTTATTTTCTTATTATTACATCATTTAGATAGGTTTTCTGACCATGATGAACTTACATGGATACATTTAATTTTAATAGTATTTAAAAAGTATATAATAATAAAATTTACTTATTAATCTCATTTTATCCTTAATTATTCAATTTAATCCATCCATGAAAGTAGTGGTGGAAAATGAAATTCATAATTTATGGCGTTGGTGAACCAGAAAAAATATGAACAACATTTTCATTTTAAAATATATTAATCGGTAGGTATAAAATTTATATTACAACATAATAATAAAATATCATTATATATAGGTTATTTATGTCACTATGTAAAGGTGGATGCAATTTGTGTGTGGGGGTATAATAAGAATAAAATGGAAAGAGGTTTAGGTGGGGATTTACCTCTTCCTTTGGGTGCTTCCACTAAGGAAACCCCTAATGGTTTCTTGGAATGGTCTTTGGGTAGTACTAGAACCTGAATGTCATGGAGGAACTATTTTGGGTGGGATAAAATGGTAGAGTTTTGTTAGGTTCAATGTCTTAGAAAGTGTGAGGGGATAGGGTGGTATTTATAAGGGGAAGAGTGTAACCACACGAACATTTATGAATAAAATTCTATATCTTTGAATGTCTTATGGATATATAAAACACATGCACTTTTTTTATTATTGGGGCTAAATGACCATTAAGTATCATTACTGTGGATGAAATAGCCATTGAACAGTGATCACACAACTAATATAAATATAATGTTTTATAATATCCTTTATACACATAAAAACAGGATAATGGAATCATCCAGTAGACATAGTCTATACAAAGATCAGTTTTTAGAGTACCTAAATGATGTAGCATCACTAGTATTTTCTCTTGAGAATGCTCATGCTGAGATTTCACACGTTAAGATTGAATAGAATTCCCTACATGAGATGTTCATGTTAATAGTGATTATCACCTGGGTGATGTTTTCTAAGATTCCCCATGAGTCTGTCACCATCGCACACCTTACCCTAAGGTCTTACGTATGAGTTATCTGGGTTTATGTGACAAAGAATAAGTTACTTATTGTGTAATTCCTTTCTATAAATAAAAGTCTTATCCCATAAATTCTTTTATGGGAGTATTCTTTCATAAAATAAATAATGAATTTGATAAATTGATTTTTCAGGTAAATAAGGCACTGTTTAGAAATATATGAATTATTATATTAGATTACGTTTTTATTAATAATATTATAAATAAAATTCTTATAAATGATGATTGTATCAGTTCCTTATATTTAAATGGTTAGGTAATCAGTTTGATAAGAGTTATAATTTTATACGATAAAAAAGAAAGTGAAATTTTAACGAATTTATTTTAATGAATTAATGAATATTTGAAACAATTAATATTTTAGTAAAATATTATTATCAAATTACATTTATTAATAATAAATTAGTATATAATTTTTAGGAATTCAAATGTAAATTTTTATTAAGGATTAAAAATTATTTTTTTCAAAACCCTTGAATTTTCAATAAATATTGGTTCTCATTTTAAAAGTGAAAATTCAAATATATAGAAATTTATTTAGATAAAATTTATTTTATTTTTGGAATTAGGATATAGAAATTATCCAACAATGATTTTTTTCATAATTTTTTGAGACAATCGATTTTTTGGGTAAAAAATAAATAATATATAAATATATAGTCTGTTTCATGACTACATAATGACCAAACAGTGATGTAATAAATACCATTAAATGGATATTCTACCAAATATATGTTTTATATTTAAAATAATGTGATTTAATATTTAATTTATTTATTTTATAATGACTTAGAGAATCCTCCAAAATGTCTGATATATTTTAGGATTTTGAATTCCTTTCCTTGTTGGTGTGACTCACATCCACGTAATCAAGACTAATATTTTAATGTATTTAGACATTTGACTTATAAAAAAATGTTTTCCACTCTCCTGGGCTAGAAACCATGAAAAAACCATGGGTTTGTTTGAGGTTTTGAATATTTTAGTGTGTAGTATGAAAAACCTAAGTAATAAAGAATTCCTCCTCATTTCCTATATATACCTACCCATGAATGCATTAATATTCAATAAAACTCCTTTAATATCATCCTCATTATGTTCTCCACTCATTAGAGTCCTTTCATGGTGCCCTCACGCTCCCAATAATCCTCTTTCAAGCCTTTGGGATCACACATCCATGTATGGGTTCTTTCCTTTATCATTTTTGTCCAAGTTTCCTTATATTATTATTTCCTTTTATTTTTCAATTAAAAATGAGGTGATATGTTTCTTAACCTCCCATATACTCCCCTTATTGTGTTTTATTGATTATATACCCCTTTCACTCTCATTAATCCCTCCCATATACACTTGTTACCATGCCAAAATTCTGTAATGGATTTCTATCTCCTCACTTCCATTCAAGCATTTCCCTTATATTATCCATATCAAATTACATTTCATATGTTGGGATATTATTTTCCATGATCCCATTATTACCCATTTAATATATAAATGATGATATACCCCATTCTCTCTCATCAACCTATTTTATGAATCCCCATGTGATGCTGTTATGCTTCAAAAATTGCACTGTGATTTTTCATCCCAAAAATCATCGTGTAATATATACCATTCCAATTTCTATATCAAGGGTATTCACCTTAAGGAACATATACATATATATTATATAATTTTATATATTTATTCCACATTCCATTATGTTTTAATATATTATGATTTTGAATGAATCCAAGTTATATGATCTTTGTGTCACAATTTAGCATGAGATTAAAATGATCATGAAGGGTGAGCCCTGAGAGTGCTTCAATGCATTAGGTAATTTTTAGTATCATGATACAAAATGTATGGATAGAGGTTTACCTGTTTACTTTTATGAAATATGTCCACCATTCTTGGATATGGGTTTAGCTGATTCCTTTATGTTTATGATGAAATGTTTTATGTTTTTTCCATATTTCCATGTTATAATAATCAGGTTATATGAGGACTTTATATTCATGATTATCATGGGATACATTAATATACCTATTATGTAACATGTATTGTATTCTTCATGTTATGAATTTTTTACCATACTACTAGGCTTTATATCTCACCCTTTTGTTATGTATGTCCTCACGTTATCCCATGCAGTGATAAGTATGGAGGAATGTTGTGGTCATACAAAATATGTTTTCTATAAAGATGTTGTATTTTATGCCTCAAGTTGTCAGGTAATGTTTTTAATCCCCAAAGAAACTATGGTTATCAATATTATATGTTTTACTAAGTAAAATTTTATGTAATAAATCATGTTAAAATGTTTAATAAAGACCAGGGTTGTTATAGTTGGTATCATCGGACAAGTTTAGTTATTTTGGGATTAGGATTAGAAAGCCCTTGTGAAATCCATAGGGATAAGACTAAGTATAATAAAACAAACCTAATTTTTTTTGAGTGTATAGTACATGTTTTATAAATAAAATTCATCCTTGTTTAGATACGAACAAGTAAGGGTGGCTCTCGCACAGATGTATCTAGGGGTAAAACCTAAAAAAATCACTTTGAGCAAGACTTGAACATGAACTGGTGGACGATAATGGGCCTTAATCCACTCTTGGTTTGACACTCCCGAGGGATATTCTTTGGTAAATTCATAGGCTTAGTATAAACCATTATTATGTTAGAACGAAAAAAATCCAATACATTAGGAAATAGATCATCGGTAACTTAGATCAAAGCATATAAATTCATAAGTTAAGGAAATAAATGTAATTTATATGTTATCCGATTTTTCATTTGATTTTCCATTAGATGTTTAATACTGTAGAATAATTACCCCAAATTTTCCATTTATTTTAGCCAACGTTTTGTAATAGAAGGAATCCTTCTAACAGCCGACACATAGATCTATGTGATGACTGTTATAATGAGATGTCCAATCCAATGATTGTGAGAATATCAAACATAGTTAGGATACATTCTCAATTAACTCATGTTTTGAATAGAAAAATGCGTCAATAGGAATGTCCAACCCCTCCTAAGAAAGAAAAAGTCATAATAGAGAGCTTCATGAGACAAAGGTCTCCTAGTTTCAATGGATTATCCTATCCCTCATTCACCAAGCAATGGATCAAATCGACTGGAAGATCTTCTCCATCCTTCAATGTTCTAAACAAGAGAATGTTCTTCTGGATTCATATCAAATAGAGGGTAAGGATGATTAGTGGTGGATATTGATTCAAAATACAAAGCCTAAGGAAGAGATAGAGGTGATGGGGTTGAAGGATTTCTGGAAAATGTTTTTTGATAAATATTTTCCCCACACCCTACATACTAAGATGGGATTAGATTTCCTTACACTGAAGGAAAAGGAAAATAGATCTATTGGGGTGTACATGGTAATATTCACCAGACCTACACAATACGCCTTTGGTTATTTCATTACACTCTAAGGAAAAGTTGACCACTTCTTCGGTTGGATAAAACCAAGCCTATGGAAATCCCGAGATATTCGTGACTTTGACATATATGAAGAGATTGTCCGATGTGCCTTGAATTTAAAAATGTAGATCGGTGAATCTCAGGGGTATCATAAAGATAAGAAGTGGAAATTGGAAATAAATTCTGTAATTCTGATGGATAAATCCAATGGTTCTAATATATTATATAATCCCACTTTCCAAAGGTGTGGAACGAAGAACCCTGAAAATTTCTTGAAGTGGACAAGGAAAATCTTGAGGTTTGAAAAGCAAGGGAACCAAGCTAGTGATTGTTAATAAGAAAAAACTGGTACTCCAATAGAGGAATGGAACCCTACATTCAATCCTCAATGCATTGTTCATTGTTAAAAGTGAAAAGAACCAGGGCAGTTTTGAACCAGTTTCTTATGCAAAGGGTTTTTAAGGAAACTAACAACCTCCAAGGTAGTAAGGGTGTTATTTTTCCATCACTACCACCGAAGTGAATCCCAAAAATGAAGTGGTGATAGGTATGCAAGTTATAAATTCAAGAATAGAGAACATTATTTTTTGATTATAGTTATATTAATTCCTTTATATAATGAAATTTTAGTAGAACAATCCAAAAAACAACACAATTCCTAGTAGTAGAGAAGTCAGTGTGAATAACAGATGGGGAAATTATAGCATCCCATGCATGTAACTTCTCCCCTATCACAATTTGTAGATATAACATCATGGTGAACCTCATCATACTTCCCATAGTGTAATTTGAATCAATTCATGGAATTTACTAGATTTCCCAATATAGATCCAACATAATTTTTTGCGCTAGGGAAATCACATTTCATATGGTGACTCGACCCCCAATTAGATAAAAGTGATAGGAAGAGGATGAATCTTCTATAGCAAAATCGTCATAATGAATCATGTTACTTTACAATGAGAATGAATATTTTTATCTTATAATTTAGTCTAAGGAAGGAACAATCCTCAAAGACATTCCTAATATGAGGGAATTCACTGATATGTTTCCAGATGAATTTCTTGGTCTTCCTCCTAGAAGAGTTGTTTAATTCTCGATTGATCTTTTACTGGGGGAATTTCCAATATTCAAGAATTTATATATAATGGCTATTGGGGAGCTTGATAATCTAAAGAAACAACCACAATAGAATCTGAATAAAGGGTTTATACACCCAAGTGCTTCACCATGGGGTGCACCAATCCCCCTAATCAAGAATAATGATGGGTCAATGCACCTTTGCATTGATTATAAAGAGCTCAAAAAATATAACGATAAAGAACAAGTAACCTTTTCCATGAATTGATGACTTGTTCAATTAGCTATGTGGAGAACAATAGTTCCTTAAGGTGGATCTGCGGTCATGATATTACCAAGTAAGGGTGAAGTAGGAGGATATCCCCCATACTGCATTTCATATAAGGTATGGGCACTATGAATTTGTATTAATGATTTTTTGGACTCACCAATGCTCTAGAAATCATCATGGACTTGATGAATAGAGTATTTAGATATTACCTTGACAAATTTGTGGTAGTCTTTATTGAAAATATTCTTATATACTCCAAAACCAAGGAGGAGCTTGAGAAGCATCTATGCACTACATTAAAGACCTTGCAAAAGGATAAGATCTAGGAAAAGTACAACGAGTGTGAGTTTTCATTAAAGGATGTCTCATTGTTGGGGAATATAATCACAAGTAATGGGATATATATGGATTCTTCGGAAACAAAATGCAATAGAGGGATGGTTGGAGATGAAATTTGTGATAGATATCAATAGATTCTTGGGGTTAGCTCGACATTATCACCAATTTTTGAGAAATTTCCCACGATTGTCGAAACCTCTTACCAAAATAACACAAAAGGGAGTAAAGTTTTATTGTAATGATTAATGTGAAGAATGATTCAAGGAGTTGAAGAATATTCTTATCACTATCCCTATTCTCACACTACCCACAAGTGGGGAGATTTCTGTAGTCTTCAATGATGCATCGAAGAAGGGCCTGGGCTGTGTGTTGATGCATAATGAAAAATTCATCACCTACACCTTATGGAAGTTTAAAATTAATTATAAAAAAAATATCACGTATGATATGGAGTTTGCAGCTATTATCTTTGCATTGAAAATGTGGTGGAATTATCTATTTGAAGAAAAGTGTAAAATCTATATAGATCAGAAGATTCAAAAATATATATTCACACAGAAAGTGATGAAATGAACCAATGAGTATGGTTAGATCTCATCAAGGACTATGAATTATCTATCCATTACCACCTTAGGAAAGCGAACAAGGTGGAAGATTCTCTATGTAGAAATGACCTAGATATTCTATCATTCATTATAATTAAGAAGGATCCAATATTCTTAGATTTGATAAAGTTAGATATGAGAATCATAAATAAGGGAACATCATCAATCCTTTCACAAATTATTTCTTAACTATATCTTTTGTAAATGATAATGGATGATGAAAAAGATGATGTGGGAATTCAGAAGAAAGTGGAAGCTATCAAAACAGGGAAATCGTCGGAGGTCTATGTTAATGAAGAAGGAATTGTTAGATATGATTCTAGAATATGTGTTCCATAAAATATCGAGTTAAAGAAATAACTTTTGGATGATGAACGTGTTTCAAATTTCTCCATTCACCCATGAAACATGAAGATATTTCGGGATATCTGAGAGCATTATTGGTGGGATAACATGAAGAAGGATATCAATGAATATACATTAATGTTCCTGGTATATCAGTATGTAATGGTTGGGAGGCATAATTCTAAGGGGATGATGCAACCATTACCCATACTAACATGGAAATGAGATAACACCACCTTGTACTTTGTCCCCAAATTTCCAAATACATGAAAAGGAAAAAATGTTATCTGGGTTTTTGTGCATCATCTTACAAAGAGTGCACACATTATTGAAATTTGAGAGGATTTATAACTAGAGAAACTAGCACAGATATACATCAGTTAAGGCTACATAATGTACCACTATCTATTGTATCTGATCGAGATGAAAGATTTTCCTATATGTTTTGGAAGAGTCTCCAACACGCTCTGAATAATGAGATGAACTTCAGTACAGACTATCATCCTCAAACTAATGGCCAATCTATGAGAACTATCCAAACACTTGATGACATGTTGAGAGAATTAAAAATCGGCATAAAAGGAAGATGGGATCAATATCTTCCTATGGTTGAGTTCTCCTACAAAAATAGTTTCCACTCAAGCATCCAAATGGATCATTATGAAGCCCTTTATGGAAAGTGGTTCAGAATACCAGAATGTTGTGATGAAGTTTGGGAAAAACATATAGGTCTGGAAATGGTCAAATAAATGGTGAATAAGGTTAAGACTATCAAATATAATATCATAGATACTCAAAGTCAACAATAGATCTATGCTGACAACCATTTATGATACTTAGAGTTTTATGTTTGAGATATGATTTTCCTCTGCATATCACCATGGGAGAGGGTTATGAGATTTGGGAACAATGGAAAGCATAGTCGAAGGCACATCAACCCTTTTGAGTTCCTTGATCACATCACAGTAGTGGCGTATTGACCAGCACTCCCACCGAACCTACCTCAAGTACATGATGTATTTCATGTTTCACTCTTGATGAAGTACATACCTAACCCATAAAATGTACTCAATCCAGAGGTGGTACCATTAGAGAATTACTTCTCTAATGAAGAGAAGCTTGTGAAGATCTATGATCATCAAGAAAAATTTCTTTAAAATAATGTGATGACCCTTGTCATGGTGTTTTGAAGAAACGAAAAGTTTGAATAAGTAGCATGGGAATTGGAGGAAGTGATGAGGTAGAGATACCCTAATCTATTTCTGTTTGGGAAAAGGAAATTTTTATGGTGAAATTTCTTAATGTAAGAAAGTTGTAATGTCCCGAACACTTATAAATAAAATTCACTTTCTTTTAATGCCTTATGGATATATAAAACACATTCCCTTTTTTTATTATTGAGATTAAATGAACATTAAGTATCATTATCGTTGATGATATATCCAATGAACAGTGATCAGACAATTAATATAAATATATGGTTTTAACAAATCCTTTCGACATAGACAAATGAGATAATGGCCTCATCCAGTAGACTCGGTCTATACGTAGCTCATTTTTTGGAGCTCAGAAAGGAGGTAAAATTACTTGGCTTCTCCCTTGACCAATACCAATCTGAGCTTCAACACGTTAAGCATGAATGGAATCACCTACATCGGAAGTTCAAGTTAATAGAGATTACCACCTAGGTGACGTTATCTGAGCAAACCCAAGATTCTATCACCATCCCAAACCATAACCTTAGGTCTTATGCATGTGTTATAAGGGGTTATATAACAAGGTATTAGATACTTATTGTGTAATACCATTCTATAAATAAAATTCTTATTCAATAAATTGTTTTATAGGAGTAGACTTTCCTAAAAAATTGATGAATTTGATAAATTGATTTTCTGAGTAAAAAATTAATCTTTTTTGAAATATCTATATTATTATATTAAATTTTTTTATTAATAATATTATAAAAACACTCCTTATAAATGATGACTATATTATTTCATTATCTATAAATTCTTAGGTAATCTGTTTTATAAGAGTTATATTTTTATACGATAAAACCGAAAGTGTATTTTTAAAGGATTTATTTTATATAATTAATGAATTTTTGAAATAATTAATATTTTAATAAAATATTATTATCAAATTTCTATTATTAATAGTAAATGATTATATAATTTTTATTAAGTCAAATGAAATTTTTTATTATGGTTTATAAACTATTTTTGTTAAAACCCTTCAATTTTCAATAAAATTGGGTTCAAATTTTAAATGTGAAAATTCAAATATTTAAAAAATTATTTAGATAAAAATAATATTATTTTGGGAATCCAGATGTCGATATTATCCAACGGTTATTTTTTCATAATGTTCTGAGATAGTCAAATTTTTGGGTAAAAATTAAATAATATATAAATATATAATGTGTTTTATGACATCATAATGACCTAATAGTGATGTAATAAAAACCATAAAATAGTTATTCGATCAATTATGTGTTTCAAATTTAAAATAATTTAAACTTAGATTTATTTTACTTATTTTATAATGCCTAAGTGAATCCTCCAAAATTTATAATATATTTTATGATTTTAAATTCATTTACATGAGGATAGGACTCACCTCTACATAAGAAAGGATAATATTTTAAGTTCTTCATCCCTTCAAATTATAAAATAATTTTTTTACACTTTCCATGGCTATAAACCATGGGAAAAATCGTGGTTTGGTTTTTTGTTTTGATTATTTTAGTGTGTAGTGTCCAAAACCTAGATAATAAATAATTTCCCCTCCTTTCCTATAAAATCCCATCGAAGCACCCTTTCCCCTTCAATAAAACACCTTTAAGATCATCCTCACTCTACTTTACATGCCATATATTCCCCCAAAGGTGCCCCAAGCTCCCAAGAATCCTTCCTAAGCATTTGGTTTCACACATCTCAGTAAGGGTTCCCTCCTTTCCCATTTTTGTCCTTGTTTCCTTATATTGTTATACCCTATGTTTTTTCAATTAAAAATGACGGAGTATATTTCTAAAAATACCCCATAATTCCTTAATTATATTTTAATGATGAGTTACCCCTTTCACTCTCATTAATCCCTCCCATGTACACCCATTACCTTACCAAAATTCCATAAAGGATTTCTCTCTCCTCATTTCCATTCAAACATTTCTCTTATATTATGCATCACAAATTCCAATTCATATGTTGGGATATTATTCTGAATGATCCCCATAATTCCCATTTAATATATAAATTATTAGAGACCTATTTCAATCTCATAAAACAATTTTATTAGTCCCCATGTGATGTTAGTTTGCTGCCAAAATTGCACCGTGATTTTCTTGGCCAAAATCATCATGTAGTGAATACCATTACCATTTCTCAATCAAAGGTATTAACCTTTATTCTCATACACATATTTAATATAGACATTCATATATTTATTCCAATTTACTTTATCATTTAGTTAATGAAGATGTTGAATGAATTCATGTAATATGATCTATGTGGCCCACTTTAGCATGAGATTAAAATGTTCATGTAGGGTGTGACCTGATAGAGCTCTAATGCATTGGGTAATGTTTAGTATCATGATACTTCATGTTGGGACATGGGCTTACATGATTCCATTTATGAAATTTCCCCCCATGTGGGGACATGGGTTTACCTAGTTATTTTTTGTTTATGATGCATTTTTTTTAATTTATTGCCACATTTCCATGTTATGATGATCATGCTATATCATGACTTTATGTTCATGTTTCTCTTGTGCTCTATTGATATTCCTATTGACTAACATGTATTTGATTCTTCATTTCATGCCTTGTTTACTATATTTCTGGGATTTTATGTTCACCCTTTTCTTATGTATATCCTCATGTTATCCCACGAAATTCTAAGAACAAAATAATGTTGTGGTCATGTAAAAGAAGTTTTAAATAAAGATGTTTTATTTTTTGTCTTAAGTTTTAATGTAATGTTCCTAATCCAAAAATACACTATACCTCTTGATCTTATGGGTTGTATTAAGTGCATTTTAAGGTAATAAATCATGTTCAAATGTGTAATAAATACTAGGGTCATTATATGGAGGGGATTGAATATAATTTTCATTAGTTTATTAATTTGGATCAAGATCACCAATAATGATGAATATTGTTAAAATATATTTTAGTTCGAGAATAAAATTTATGTATAATGCCTAATTAAATCATCTATGACTCTGTTATTCAAGTATTTAACATATAATGTTAAATACCATATTTGTTTTTTATTTCACTCTTCACTAAAAAATCATCCATTATAAGAAAATACAAAAATTTAACCCAATTCTTTTAAACATGTAGATTAAAAAAATAGATTTTATGAGAATGATGTTTTAAATATGAAAATCTTAATTTTTAAAGAAATCTATAGTTATTTGAAAAATTCTATTTATTTATATTTGGATCAATTTTCTGAAGCTTTGAAAAATTACTTATGGTATCATAAAATAAAATTGTGATTATAATGAAATATAATTTTATAAATAATTCCATTTTTAAAAAATATCCATTATTTTTAGTTTTATATTTATCATAAAAAAATTAAATAAACCAAATGTGTGTTACAAAAATCATAACACTTATTTTATCATTTTAAAAATTATTATTTAATTTTATATTGATATAAATTTTCAATATTTTCATTTTATATGATAAATAATTATTATATTATAATCACATAGGTTATATTAGTATTCTAACATCTAGTTTAATGTTTCTAATAGTTATATTACAATTCAAATAGACTCATTACTATTCAGCAGTTAGATTTGTAACAGTCATATCCATTCGCAAATTTTTATAAATAACTCACATTTCATTTATTCTCCAGTCTGTCATACTTTTTTAGGATATAAACACATTAATTTTAAAAATGGACATTTCATTACAAATTTTTTGTTTTATTTATACAATGTTGTTCATGAGTACAAACATTCTAGGGGATCAATAAGACTCAAAATTTCATATTACAGTTATATTATAATTTAATTTTGTCTTATGGTAATATTAGACATTTTATTTAGTATATTTATATTCTAAAGGTAATTTTCAATATAATTAAATGTTTTCTGTTCAATAATGCGGTTAATGTGATTTATGTAACACTATATTACCAAATATGATATATTTATATAGTCATATGATAAATTACATATATAAAACATGGGGTCATTACATTATTTCCCCAAAATAAATTTCTCCTAAAAAATATCATTTTCCCCCTAATACGAAGATATGGGAGGGTAATTATATTTCATTGATTCCTTTTGTTCAAATATTTCTTCCTTATACTGGTAGTTCTACCATAATACTTTTACTAGGTGATTAATCTTGGTGTGTATAACATTATCTCTACAATACAAGATATTTACTAGTTACTCCTCAGGAGAGACATCATGATACAAATATACTGGCACCAGATTTATTATATGTGAGTGATATAGTATAGAATTACTTAACAATGATACACTAAACATGAAATTTACTTGATAAAAATGTGTGGGAGTTCTATTTGGTAAGACACAACTCTGATTTCTCTAGGAACATCTAAGGGGACAATGTATCTAGGTCTTAGTTTTCCTTTCCTCTCAAATATCATGAATTGATTCCATGGATATATATAAGCATATATGAACACATTATCTCAAACCTCAAACTCCATGTTTCACCAAATGTTATTAGGATAACTTGTTTTTCGACTATGATATGCAATAATGTGTTTCTAAATGTTCTTGACCTTTTCTACCATTTATTTATCCATTTCATGTCAAAGAATCTTGTTTTCACTAACTTAATCCCAACACAAAGCGTTCCTATATCTATTTATATAGAGGGATTCACATAGATCCATTAGGATTTTTGAGTGAATGAAATTATTGAATGAAAACTTGAAAAAGGAGGATGTAAATCCCATCATCCTTTTATGTCCATTAAGGAAGATCTCAATAATTCCTCAACTGTGTTCATTGTCTACATAGATTGTCCATCAGTCTGATGGTTAAAGTATTTAATGATGTTCAACTATATATTTAGGGATGTTGGAGAATTTTCCAAAAATTTGTGGTGAGTCTTAGATCTCAATTAGATACAATTGATAATGGTTTTCAATGTAGCCTCATAACTTCTCTAATGTATATTATTGTATGTTTATCATGTGAGAAGTCCACCTAATTTGAAATGAAGGGATAATACATTGAAATATAATCAACTAAAAACTATAGGGAATAATTTTATCTATATATCCTTGGAATACCTATGAAAAAATCTATTGTAATGACTTTACATTTACATAAAGGTATGGGTAATGGTTGAATCACCCCATTGTAATTATTTCTTTCTTCTTTCTCTTTCTAAAAATATTGACACTTTGATGTATATTCTATGATCTCATTCTTCATATTTTCCCACTAATAGTGTTCTCATAGATCCTAATAGATATTCATTATCCATGGGTGGATAGAGAATATTGAGCCATATAAATCATTAAAAATCTCATTATTTATCATATTCTTTGACATTACAAATAGTTGGGACCCAAATCTTATAACTCCTTCATAAAATTTTAATTCTAAGTATTTTCATTTTTCTATAGTTTCCACCTTATCCTATATTTTAACATCATCCATTTGACCATCTTTTATCATATTCATAATGAATGGTTGAGTGATCATTTGAGCTTAGTAAATATTTTTCCTTCCTCTATGAATCCTATGTCCATCATTTTCAAGTATAATATTTTTAGATCCTTATCAATTATTATCATTTATATAGTTGAAGGATCATTTATATGTATATAATCTACCACATTATTCTCCTTTATAAAATGATAATGTATTGATTAGTTATAATTATTTATTAGCTCTAACATTCTTTGATCCTTCATACTAAGATCAATCTATTTGAATATATATTTTAGGCTCTTAATGTTTTGTATATATTTCACACTTCTCTTCATAGAGATATTTCCACCAAATCTTCAATGATAATATCTCATTCCAACTCTAGATTATGAGATGGATAGTTTGGATAATTGAATTTTAATTACCTAGACACATAGGAAATCACTTTATAATTTTTCATTTGTATACAACCCAATCACTGTATACAAAAAAAGATACCACTTGAGTGTAGTATGAGTACCTCAATAGTGATAAGCCTATTTTTTAAATCATTAAACCTCTCTTCACATTCATGTTACCAGAAAAACATCACTCCATTTCGAGTTATCTTGGTCAATTAGTTTAAAAATCCCGATAAGTTACTAATAAATTATCAATAGTACCCAACTAGTCTAAGTAAAAAATGGATGTCGATTACAAATGTGGGTCTCAACCACTCTTCGATTGACTTTTTCTTTGAAGGATCAACATATTTCACTTTACTAATGGTAAAATGACCTAATAATAAAAATTCATCCATAGGAAACTCACATTTACTCTAATTTTCTTATAGATTATCCTTTCACAAAGTCCACAACATATAACTCAAATGATCTTCATGCTCCTTTGATTGGGATTATATCAAAATATCATCTATAAATACAACCAAAAATTTATCAAGGTAATCTCTAAAGTCTATATTCATTAATTCTTTGATGATTTATATATCATTAGTGAGACCAAATGAAATAATTATGAACTGATAGATTCCATAACATTTTCCAATTTTTTTCCATGGAATAAATTCCTTCTTTACATTTAATTAGTTGCATCAAAACCCAGGGTTAACCTTTGAGAAGTACTCATCCCCATATAGTTTATCAAACATGTAATTAATGTTGTACCTCTATCTCTCTCATGGTAATTTCATGATAAAAAACCCACATATGTTTTTAATGATTTCATTTGATTGAGTTTTAGTGTTTATTTTTAATACTATGTGATTGGAATCATTGACATCTTCAATATATGTAAACATATTTTTGAATGCTTTACTATATCACTTATTATCTATTATTATGTTTTAATTCCAATTAATGGTGTTGTAAATCCTTATTTTTCCTTATATGGGATCTCAAAAAGATGCTCTTGAAGTTAGGAATGTGCTGGTTGAACCATCTAGCTGGTGTAGGGAGCCAGCTAGTTATTTACATGTGGAAAAAATCATCATGAAGAAGAAGACCAACATCTACTTGATTGAGAATTACTGGCTAGGTCGTGGAAATTATAAAGTCCCTTATAACATTATTAGGTCCATCATCCATCCGTTGACTATTAGTGGCTAGCCTGTGTTGGAGTTCTAGATTCTCTTAACTCTTTGTGGTATACTCGATTCTCGGTAGAGGCTACTAGGTATCTAGCGGTGTAACGACCCATAATTTTATCAATGGAATGTCTATTATTATAATTATACCATAAAACTCACACATCCCATATAGAACCCCATACAAAAAATATTCTCATAAATGTAGAATTATATATTAATAAGATTTTAAACTGATCAGAATACCAAATATTATAGTGGGATAACAAATAGAAAATAAGATTGTAAGAATGGTAAAAATTGGATCTACTTGATCTACTAGAATTACCACACTCATGAAAAAATATATATAAATAAAACAAAATTTTAATAATATAATATTCATTTTGTGATGAAATTATATAACCTTGAGAGAAAATATAAGAATTAATGAAATAAGTGGTTTATAAAAATTAAGAAACCTATATGACCATTATAAGTATGACCCCTGCAATAGTAATTTTTCCATTAGAAATTGTAATATATATGTTAGTATAAAAACCTCAACTATGAAATTATAAGTTAAATTTATATATCTTAGAAATCAATAATGATATATTTATATCATGGTATTAGTAAATAAATGTTTTTAATGTGATAAAGTACGTGTTGGTATTTTTGTAAATCATAAATGTTTATTTAAAATTTTATAATTAATATAATTATTTAAAAGAAAATTTATTTTATTAAAATTTATCCGAAAAATAATATTATGTTTTATTATAATTATTATATAATTTTATCATACCTTAAATTATTTTTCAAAGGGTCTTAAAATCAATTATAATATTCATGTCGACATTTTTCAAATAAATGATCATTTTATTAAAATATTAAATTTCTCATATTTAGAAATTATTTTCCTAAAATTGATTCCATTTTTTAAATCTAATCAAACATAATTTTTTGGTAATTTTTTCTATTTTTCTAAAATAGTTGAACTTTTGGTGAATAGTGGAATACATTAATTTTCATTATTTAACATTGTGAGAAAAATAAATGAATTTTTGACTCAGGTATAATGTAATAACCCATTAGATATCTATAAACATTAACTATAATTATTCATAGAAATCAACACTATCTATAGTCATGAGACAAAACAATAAACAAATGAATATAATAATAAAAAATACCCCTCTCCCCCTATAAAAACTAAACCTCCCCACCCTTCTCCTAAAATATTATAAACCTTGTATCATGTAAATATTATATGTAATTTTTTTTCTCTAGACTCTTTCCCACATCAATTTGTTTCTGGTCTCAATAAAAGGCCAATTCCATGTTCTTTAAGGGGCCATTCAAGGTAGTGATATTCAAGTGGTCATTTTCCTAAAACATCTCTTTTAATTTAATTTATTCTTCTTCGTTCTCATTTCCCCCATCATAATTAAAATCATAATAACTATAATATCATGTATATACTTGAATTTTATATTTTTAATGGAATATATTCTATCCAAATATTTTCTCCTCACCTATCATTCAAAAAAAGGAAAATATTGTCCAAATTATAGCATTTTACCATCACAATGGATAATTATTTTTTATTTTACATTAAAAAATTCTAGGATGGTGATAATAATATTATTATGGTTAAATAATAATTTTTTATTTATATTATAATTTTAAATGATATATAGAAATAATATTAAACAAAACAAAAATAGTTCAGGATTGTCCAGAAAACCGCTAAAATAAATTGAACCTTTACCATTAACATTTTATCAAATGAATCATCCTAATAAAAGACAAAATATGACTATTTGAAATTATTTAAGGGCATTAATACTATATAATTTCATGTCTGTTGAATTATTACCAATTTAAAAGAACTTCCATAATTTTACACAAGTGAACCAACCAAGAAACCCTAACACGAATGCTTTCAGAATGAAGAAATTGAACATTATGACAAATTTGAATTGCCATAAATGAATTTCATATATTTATAATAAATCAAATAAATCAAATAAATTTATTATAATTTCTTAATTAATTAATTAATTAATCTAATTTTATTATCCAAGCCATTAATTTCATGTTAATAATGAATTCAGACATAAGGTAAGTGATCTCTACGAACCTCCATTTTTCCTGTGTGTAACGCTCTGTATCTCTTTAACCAATTTTATTTCCCCATTATTCTTATATAATTCTCCTAATATATATATATATATGTTCTATACATGTTTATATTTCTAAATTCATGATTATTTTATGTGGAAATACATGTTTTAAAACGTTTTTTTCTCAATCCCTCTCGATAAGCAAGCTCGATTAAAGGGAACTTCTCGGTTTCATACCAATATTCATGTAAACAACATAAAGTGTTTTAATAAACTAATATAATTATTAAATATCTTATTTTATCTTGAAAAAAATATTTTAGGTCATTAATATTTTTATAAAAAAAATTATGTCTTTGTACTCTTTATTCTATTCCCTTTAATCGCAATAAAAAGGCTCATTTCTAAAGTTACCCAACCAATTATTTTCATGTTTCCACTTAATTTGAACATCTTTATTTATGATATATTTTTATTTTTTACATTATTAATGTATATTTATTATTTTTATTTACTTATTTCATGATAACCATATGATACACCATTTGGATATGCCTTATGACATGGTTATGAAACCCATTTCTCTCCATGGGTAACCCTTATGTTTATTCCTTATCATTGATTATTCATGCAGAACATATATGAATGAACATGTTATGATTGGGGCACCCAGATAACACTCCTATTCATAAGTTAATGTTTTAGACTCATGATAAATAATGTTTGGGATTATGGAGTTAATCTAATCCATTATGGGACATTGTCCACCATGAGACATTGTATTGGCAGTTAGAGCTGAATCGTTTTTATGTCATGTTATATGTTTCTTCCCCCTTCCCATGTTTACATAATCATATGATTACAGATTCTATATTTTATCCATCTATATGTTTATTCATGATCAATAAATTTTATGTTATCTTGTAATACTTTCTAAATCATGTGTTATAATTTATTTCCACGTTAATTCCATTACTAGGATTTTTAGCTCATCCATACTGTATATGTATTCCTCAGGTTATCCAATGCAGTTATAAGATCTCTAAGGTAGTTAAGAGCTCACTATGGAGTCCAATAAAAAAAATTTCTATCCTAGTTTCATGTTTTATAATTACGTACCTAGTCTTCCAAAGACACTAGACTCTTAGATCCTCAGTTTTTATTTCATGGATAATTATGATTAAATTCAGGTAATAATATGTGAAAAATGATTAGGTCACTATAGTTGTTGTTAGAGAAATATTTTTTTATTTTTTGGTGACTAGGACTAGATATATTTTGTATAAACCCTAGGGATAATTCTATCATTATTGATAAACAATATTTAATATTATGGAATCATAAGTTAGGATATAATATTTGTTAATATGTTATTCCTTATGTGTTCATTTTTTCCTTATTATATACTCATTAGCTAAGTATACAATCCCCCTAATTTTACATTTTATTTTCTTACTTAATTGAAGGAAATAAGGGAACTCATTACAATAATAAATAAGATATAATATTTGATGATTTCCCTAATGAGAGGCCAATCTTGATGGGAACAGGATCCTATAACATTAGGATAGTACTAGATCAAATGTATAATGTTATTAATAATAAACTAAATAATATAGAACTTGAACCATCTTTTAAGAATCAGAATATTGCGGTTAAATCCATTTTGAGGCAAAGGAGTCATATTTCCAATGGAATTTCTAATCCCATCATCACAGAATAATGGATTAAATCCATTGAGAATATATTCTCTAAAATTCATTGCTCAGAAGAAGAGAAATTCATACTAGCATTTTATCATTTTGATGGAAAATCTGATTTGTGGTGGACACTGATCGAAAACAAAAATTTTAAGGTGGAAATATATTATATGGATTTGGAGGGATTCAAGAAAATATTTTTCAATAAATATTTTCCCTAAACTCTCTATATTATGATGGATTGGGAGTTCCTCAGACTGATGTAAAAGAAAGATGAGTCTATTTGAAAATATAAGGAAAACATTACATGGATTTCACAGTATGCTTCCAGATTTGTTGGCATCACTGAATGCAAGGTGGGAAAATTATTTAATGGGTTGAAACTAAGTCAATGAAAACTTTTGTGATTTTTGAATTTGATAGTTATGAAGACATTATATCTTGTTCCCTAAAACTCTAGATGATGATCAATAATTCTTGGTGGTCTCATGGGATAACAAATAATAAACTTAAGAAAAAATTCACTATAGGAGGGACAATAGAAAAAAAAATGTTTTGGTGGAAATAAAATCCAACGTCCCACTTGTCAAAAGTGTGGGAAGATGCATCTTGGAAACCACTTAAGAGGAACTAGAAGGAAATTAAATTATAGAAAATAGGGGAACCAAACTAATTAATGTCAAATTTAAATTAAGATACTTAATAATTAGGATGAAAAATAAAATGTTCAAATCAACACCCAATTAGTTGTGTAGTGATTCAATTTCAAGGAACATGGGATTTATGCGAGATAATGCTATAAACCAGGGGTTGTTGGAAACAATCAACAAAAATAACCTCTAAGGTAGTAAGTAATGGAATATGTTATCACTACTATGGAGGTACATTCCAAAAACTATGTAGTGATAGGTATGATGATTATTCATTGAAGAGTATATAACATACTATTTTGATTGTAGTTCTACACATTGTTTAATATCATTAAAATTTTGGAGAAAAATTCAAACACCAACTCAAAATATGACGGTTGATTTATGTACAATAATATTGAATGGGGAAATTATTATATCTAAATAATATAACTCCTCTCTGAACAATGTTTGTGGACTGAATATCCCACCAAATATTATTTTACTTTCTTTGATAGAGTTTGATTCTTTTCTTGATTCCCACCAAATGAGCATAAAAAACTCACTAGGATATAAATACTTGAATATGGGTAATATTTTCCACCCAAAAAGGAAGAAAATGTTGCCATATATCACAAATTTCATAAGACTCTGAGAGTCCAAAGATCATGAGACTTATAGAAGGTAAAATGATAGAGCCATACATAGCGTATAACCTATGGAAGATACCATGAAGATACTTTTTTAAAGATTCATTGTTATTGTGAAGTTATTCCATACACTTTTTGATAATGATATGGTATCTAGATAATTCCCTCCATGCCACGTGACATGTCAACTAGTGGATCCCTGATAGGCCATCCAAAAATTATTGGTAAATCTGGAGACAAATATCCAAAAGGTGGGACCATGTTGTAGTCGTAATATTTATGAAATGCACCCGTGATGCTTATGAGAAACTGTGTAAGACCTGGTTAAATGTATTCCTAGTCATGCAAGAGCCTAATAGCATGTCACCCCCATCACCAGAAGGGATTCATACATGTAAAGATGGTCTCATCCTTCCCCTTTGGCTTAAAAACCCATCTAAAGAGTTTGTCTATGATATTGATCACATATCACTATACGACTTTTTTTATTCATGTGATACTTCACAGATGGGGTGAATGATTTATATCGATAAATTCAATAAAACTCATGAGAACCCATTCCCATGTTAAATAAATAAGTAAAATAAAAAGGGGAAATATGGGAGTCTCATTTGGTTGTAAAAATCACGTGATGTGCTCCATGAGGTTCGAAAGAAACCAAAATCCCCTAGAGACATGTTTGCATCATCACAAGAGATCCCCCCTGAAATATCACTATCATCACGTGAAAGGACCCATACATGTATTGGTGGAATTATGATCCCTCTTTGTACCCAACTACATGCAAGATGGTTTATCCACAAAAAGCTTGTGCATCTCCATAGGGAATTTTTTTTGTAACACAACGCATCACCGATGGAGAGAATAACTATACTGAAAAAAACTTATGAAAACTACAGAGACAATAGAAAATTTTAAAATAAACAAGGAAAATTAAAAGGGGAAATATAGAATCCTATTATAATCATAAAAATCATGCAATGTTCCCTAAGAGGTTAAAAAGACATAAAAATCCTTTGGCAACATGTTTGCCATGATGTAAGAGAGTCTACTGGCATATCACCCCCATCACATGAGTGGAATCAAACATGTCTAGGCGGTATTACACCCCCTTTGGATATAAAGTCAAGTAGGTGGTTTTATACCTAAAATGCTAACGCACCTCCGTATAAAATTTTATTCATCACATGATGCAACAACGATGGGGATATTTATTGTCTTTGAAAGCACTAATAAAAACTAGTGAAACCCCAATGTCCATGTAAAATAAACAAGGGAATAATAGGCGAAAATGAATTAGTCTCTTGTGGTTATAAAACTCATGAGACACACCATAACGACCTCTCAAGACCCCATAAAATACCAGTAAGAACTCCCAAAATCCCTTTTTCATGATGAACTGATATCACAAAACCCCTGGTAGACCATCTTTTTCACACAAAAGATTCTAGAAAAGTATCCAAAGATCATGTGAAGGAATTTCAATAGACACCTTGATCTCATGAAGGCCCTTGGAAATATCAAATTGATAATGTGAATGTCCCTTAGCATGCCCACATGATTAGAAATTACCCCATTAATTGGAAATAATCTAATAAATGGGGAATTGACTAGTTGGTCTCGCTGTCAATAAAAATAATTTGAAACCCATGGAATGACCTATAGAAGGATCTCATAAAATGAATGACATCAAATTCCTCAACAGTCTCTAGCATGGATTTTCATGATACACACCGTGCCAAGGGGTGAATAATCAGGGTGGAAGTGCCTATAAATCCCCCAACCAAACATAAAATTAATCCTTATATCCTTACAGTCAGAAATTAGAGATGATTTATCACAGTGGATGATCTCATGATTAGAAAGGTTTTGTGATATTTATAGTATGGGGAACCACCTAAGAGGATCATGTCACTTGCAAAGTCACTTTATGTGATCACTCATATATCACTCAAATGACTTATATTGGGTCATGATAAGGGAATCCCACATACCTGATTAGTTACAAAATACTTAAATAATATGAAACTAAAAAATATAATTCATATGTTGAAAAGGTTGGGATTTAGTCTTAAAAAATAGGATACTTATGCAAATAACACATACACTGATCCTCAGGTGCTTCACATGAACCACCCAGATTAGGTCACATCACCAGTACATGTCCCCCAGAACATTAAATGTTCTTTTGGTATACTATTTAAATCATTAAAAGTTCCTTGGATGTGCTTGAAAAAGTCACACGATGGCCCCCAGGCATGCCACCCAAGTCTCATGAAACCCTGCAGGCTCACCATCCAAACATTTCAATGCCCACATACATGTGTACCAAATCATACAGAGGCAAGTGTATTTATCGAAGGAGTCTCATGGTAGCACCAAGGTGTGTAAATTTCTCTTGTTTCATCCTCTAGGCAAGTCATCTAGATCACACGGTTTCCTCTAGTGAAACCAGACTAATCTTACAATGTCTTCTGGGCATGTCTTCTGGCTTTCATGATGACACCCGAAGAAGTCAGCCAGGACATACAACACCCTCCAGACATGTCACAATTACTATCGTGAAACCCTCCCAGCATGTCATTATAGCTTTTCGGAGGACACCTTGGAAAGGTAGCTAGATCATCTGACACCATCCATGTTTTTCATCCAATATCATGTGATAGAATCCAGAATGAACCAACAAGGTCTTGTGATGTCTTCTAGACAAGACATCCTTGGTCATGTGATGATCTTCAGACATGCTATCAAGATTATGTGATGTACCTCACAAAAGTAAACTAAATTATATGATAGTATTTGGACATGTCAGGCATACATCCTATGACATGGAAAGTAGACAATCAAGGCATGTTGAGAAGACAATAAACATATTCTAGGAAGGAAAATGAGCAAGGTCAAACCGACACCCCATGACTTGATAACCTTTTCTAGACTCCATAAGGGGCTATTGTAGTGTTTAAGCCCTGTTTTAATTAATAAATGATGAATTTTATTCCTGTAATAACTAGGATATGTAGGATTCCTTCTCAAGGCCCATGATACATAATAAACATCAAATGGAAGTCCCAACACATTAGTCCTTCATCTAAAAATAGTGTGACTGGTCATTTTCCATCCCTTGTTTCCCACAATAATCTTATCTCATGGGGGATTAGGAAACTCAATGATCATATCATTCATAGATGAAAAAATTGGTGTGTAAGCCCCAATCAACTAAACAATGAAGAATATATTTCATTCCATAACAAAGATACATAGTACACATTCCTAAGGACTGAGATCCATATTAAACATCTTAATGGATGTCCTAGTACATAAGTCCTACATCCATATATAGTGAGACAAGAATACCTGCCATCCCTTGTTTCTCACATAGACCATGGATCACTTGGGCTTAGATAATTTCAATGGTCACATCATTCACATCAGAAATATCCACCAGCCAATGGTATCCTTTGTGTTTAATCCCTAAAGAGTGAAATGCTCTAATTACCTCCATAAAAGTGTATCTACCTCAGATCCAGTTACAATGGAGATAATGAGCTACAATAATTCTAATTCATACTATAACCAGGATACATAGGATGTATCCTTGAGACTCAATCTCAAACACCGAGTTCCTAAGAGCCCACACATACATCATTTCTTCATGATGTTAAACTAAAATGCTTTTAATGAACATGAGGGGATTTTATTCCTACTATAAATAGGATATGTATAATGCCTTATAATGCCTCAATCACATCCTCTACATATTAAAATCTTCCATATGTGGTAGAAAATCACAAAAAGAATCTCTATATGACTTCAATGTATAGTATCCACATGTTAGGGGAAATTGATGATGAAAATTAGATACATACAAATGGATTCACAAAAATATTATCCTTCATTCATAAAGGAGATTCATCCAATAGTAATTTCATGAGGGTAATTAGTTGTATATCGGGATTGTTGAAGAGGTTTATCCGATAATCATTTTATTAGGGTAACCAGTCCTGTATGAGTATTAGGAAGATATTCAAGAAGATATCTTAATTATATAAGAGAGTCCAGGAGTAGGAAAAAAATCCCCCCAAAAAGGGTGAGATGAGCCTAACCTCCCATCCTCTCTACCAATGTGAGTTCCTAAGAATCATTGGTTATGAAACTCGAACTAACCACTTTCCTTTGGAGAGTAGGTCTATACCCAGTAATGGATGTGGAAACAGTTAGGATTTTCCATCAATAATCACAATGATGACCCAACATAAATGATTGTGTAAGAAATCAACACCACCCACAATCAGCCATTGGGCCAAAATAAATTCACCTCAGTCATCATCTTTTTCATTGAAACAAAAATGGTGAACTCAAAGTGAATATCTAAAATAATATAATGATCAGTTGAAACTACGTTCGTCCATTTTTTAAACACCATATGAAAAAATGGTGAACCTGACCTAAATCATTCAAATAACAGATCTATTAGTTGACCATGCATTGGGAAATTTAGTTTTCACACCATAAACAAAAAATGGTGAACCCTGCATGAATCTCTATAAAACAGAATGATCAGTTGACCATTCATCTGGCCATATTTTTTTCACACCATACACAAAAAATGGTAAATTCAATGGGAATATCTTAAATAATGGAATTATTGGTTGATCAAGTTCCATTACATTTTGTTTGCACATCGTACAAAAAAATAGTGAACCCAATGTGAGTATCTAAAATAATAGAATGACTGGGTGACCATGAATCGAGTTATTTTTTTCAAACCATACACGAACAAAAATGGAGAACCTGACGTGAATCTCACAAATAATTGAATGATCTATTGACCTTGAATCCAACCATTATGTTTGCACACCATATGAAAAAATGGTGAACCAGACCATAATTACTCAAATAATAGAATTATCTATTTACCATGTATTAGTCAATTTGTTTCACACCATACACAAAAAAATGTGGAAGCTGACGTAAAACCCAAAAATAACAGAATGGTATTTTTCCCATGTGTCAGGACACGTTGGTGGGATATCCTTCACAAAAAAATTAGATAAGATTAACAAAAATCTTGTAGCTTATCCTCTATAACTGGGGATCTTAAGATATAAGCCTATCCTCACTTCAAAAAGTCCTTGTTAGAAGAATGGATAGATTCAGAATAGAAGGAAAACTGTGTTAACCATACATATATGACTGAGCACACATCATGCCTATGATACTACACTAATTAGTGAAATGGTTAATTGTTTTTTTTATGGTTGTGGATACTACTCTATTCAACATCCCCCAAATCCAAGATAATTTCATTATTCAATGATTGTTCTAGAAAATCATATATAGTGGAAACCCTTGCAGGTGGAAAATTGACTTCACATACCTAATAACTTCAATGTCAGATGGTAAATGCAATGGTCCTAGAATACCATCAGCATTGTACAATACTGAACCTTGAATCTACTCGTAAAGGTATCTAAGTGATATAACCGATGAGTCTGCATCATCCAAGCAATGTTGCAGCAAATCCAGTGGCCCTCGTTGCCATAAAAAATCGCATTGGGAGCTTGTCCCTAGAGGATGAAAATCACCACCTTTATTATCTGATGAAGGTGGACCAATGAGTCAACTATGGATCCCCCCCAGGTTAGGGGATACTAATGAGGAATCTAATAAACCACCATATCCAACACCATCCCACTAGTACCCATATATCACCTGATGAGGGTACCACCCGACACACTGCCACCTCTGATACCCATGCACAGGTAATAAGGAAGACAGATCTGGTAAGGAAGGCTCTACATAACCATGAGTAGGCTCATATCACCACAATCATTTAAGATGTTAGTCAGTATATTCATATAGTAACTAGTAAGTAATATCATACCCCTACAAACTTTGAACAGGTTTGTATGTATAATCCTATAGTAGGCATGGGGGATGAACATATCCCTACCCCATGCATGAAGTCCATCAGCATATTTAAGTGAGAAAAGGAGGAAATAAGTATCCTTATATCAACAATTCTATCGAATATATATTTCACTATATTATTGAGATGAAAAATGTGCAGCCTTATATCCCAACACACTATTTTCTAATGTTTCATTACATCTTATTAACAGCTGAATAACTCTGCCAACATATTCCGAAACTGGTATTGATACAGGGACTGGTTCATATTTCTATCCCAACAACCTAGGAAGATGAACAATCTGATAATTATGAAAAAGTGGTTTCTCCATTGTAATCTCACTTTCCTTCTCACATATATGAGCATTATCAGCATATTTATATAAAGTACAGAGTGTCTGACCTGGATCATATCCCCATTACAACTGGGACTCACTAGGTGAGAGTGGGATATGGCTTGGGAAAGGGGAACATGATTTTTGAAAAAATCCTACAGCATATTCCAAAGGCCTTGGATTAGGATCATATTCCTGTTATGGATGGGGCTCACTAAGTGAGAGGGAAACAATTCTCAGGACAGACCCATATTCCTATAAAAGAAGACCAATGATATACTCTAAAGGACCATGATCTTTCTCATATCCATGTTATAGCTAGGAATCACCATGTGACAATGAATCATTACTTATAATATTCTCATATTCCTATCATTGAATATTACTGGAATATTCTTACAGATCACAGAAGTCAAGAGAATATTCCTACTATCACTAAATAACTAATTCACCTACATCCTTGTGAGGAATTATAGTAAGGGGCTCATATCCCTTGTCCCATTCTGAAGGTCCATCAGAATATTCCAACAGAGATTGAATATTCAGACCATGGTCATATTCCTATTCGAACCAGGGATCACCATGAGGGGGAGGAAAATGACATGGTGTCAACTCTTATCCCTACCATTAAAGACCAATGAAATATTCCAAAGAATCAGTATCATGCTCATATCACTATTCAGACCAAGGGTAACCAAGTAAGAATGGCCAATACCTCAGGACAAGATCATATTATTATAAATAATAAGGAAGCTACATGGATTATTATAGTAACTTTTCAGTGGTGGGATCATACTCTTGTAACACCAAAAGGTAATAAACAAGGACTGGAAACCATAATATAGTAGGCTCATATCCCTACAAAATTCTAGAAGGAAGGTCAGCATATTCCATCGAAGAAGCATAATGCTGCTCATATACCTAATATTCTCAATTCTAGTTCCCATATGGTTTTTCGAGACACATTATCAACACTCCAAGGGTATATAAACTCTTAAAATGTAGTAGAATATAATCATTACTATGATTTTCCTCCACATGGTAGTGTAAAAATGGATCATAGGGACTCTAGTACTGACATCTTCTATAGTCAAACTCCCCAAAATGATATCTCCCATAGGAAAATAAATCCCCCACTTGCATAGACACCCCCATATAGAGAGGTTTCCAAAACTCAAATTCTATCATATAGAGAGGTTCTTGAAACATCAGTGTCAATTGAATATAGTTCCTCATAAAATGTTTTCATCACTCCACTTTAGTCAGTAGGACACACCAAGAAACATCTTTTGTGGCTTAATTGTATGGAGTCATGTATGTATGATGAGGAAGAATCAGACATTGATATATAGAGAGAGTTAATTTGAAAAAACCTCCCAAACATGTTATGGACCCTAGACACTTCTTACTATGAGGTCCCATATGATATTGTAAAGGATTTCATGTCTTATTTATGATAGAATATGTGGGATACTTATCCATGACTAAAGGTTAGACACCTCCCTTTTATAGGATATGAGGGAGACCTTCAGAACATCATGTTACTCTACTTTCACCTGGACCAGGCTCCTATATCCAAGTCCTAGGATCCAAAAATGGAAAATCACAACACATATTTGTGACACACTTTCCACCATTACATCCCAAATCTTTGGTAGATGATTTCTAAAGCCATGTTTTGCCTTCGTATTTGAGTATGGAGACATTTTGGAGCAATAAACTTCATCTCACCCCTAGAACAAAAAAACCTAAGATAGGGTGTCCTGTAATGTCATAGAATCTTGAGAAATCAGGGGACTGGGTAATTCATGGGCAAGTTGGGGACTAACATAAAATTCCCACACTTTAACAGTGCCAAGACACCACAAATATAGGAAGAGGACAACCTACATAGATTTTAACTGGTCCCCTCAATGAAATGAGAGTGAGTATTAGACATGGAATTTGAGGTTGCCATCAACTCTATAACATCCTATTGAAAATGACACCCATAGTGGGATGACATTTCACCTGGCTTAATCATGAACACAATTGGGCTACATCAAATAGGTCTCAATAGCAGATTCTAATGAAACTGTCCAGGAGTGGACCTAACCCATTGAGATGGGGGAATATAGAGCACAACCTATACCCCAAAAATATTCAATTATTTAGGGGATTCAGGTCATGTTAGAAACATCTATACATAAACCCCAGCCTAATGGGATGGGGGAATTTATATCTCAATCTCTATCCCCAGGTTCATCATATTATGTGAAAGTCCTGGGGAAATCAATGGTAGTTCCCGATCTACCCGATCCCACTATGATAAGGGAATTTATATCTCAATGGTTGTCCTTAGTGTCATAAAATCCCTAAATGGAATTATTGGATCCTCAAAAATTTGATCTATCATTACCAATTGTGTCCCCAAATAAACCCCAACCCAAAAGACTGGGGGAAATTTAATCATTTTCCTCAAATTAGAGTGGACTATACTTATCTTGGTTGCAATGTAAATATTGATGGTTAGCATCCCATTCATTACCCCTACCACATGAAGAAACTCTACTATATAGGGCCTATTTAGAAATCACAACTAGAAACTCCCACAAGGTCATTACTCATAGGATAATTTATAAGGATAATATGGAAAAGTCAATCAGATCTTGCCAGGGTTGCATTCCAAAATAGAACAATATGGCCAAGGTATTAAGAAATGATCCTGATAAATGTAGTAAGGAATCATTAGTATGTTTTTAATATAATTTTAAAACCACCATTTCTTAATAAACCTCTGATAATATCATCACTGATAGTATGAAAAATATTGTGGATCAATATGACAATGAAAAGGGCAGTAACTCGGAAGACCTACCCCAAGAGGAGGGTGATCTGGATGCACCCACTAGGGTTGCACATAACTAAAACTAGAGGAAGATCGAAAACCTGGCACCTATGAATACCTATTTTTCACCTATATGATTGAACACTGACAATGAAAATGGGAATGGTGAGACCACATCCCAATCACCACCTAGTACAGTTGAAGTTCCTTCCAAAGAGGAATAATTTTCACAATATGAGAATGAGATAAAATTTCTCATAGAAATAAATGAGGAGATACTTAGGGTAAATATTACTATTAGGTATGATCTATAGGATGTGAAAAATATTTCTCCTCCCATACATCTAGGAAGAGATGATCCTCCAGCAATAGCATCATCCAAGAATCAGACTCGATATGGATCCAGGTAGTCGGTCAACATAAACGAGGATATTAAGAATGATAGTTACATCCCACCATTATGGAGAAAACCTCTCCCTCACTGTGGTTATGATTTATTCTTTGGATGAATCCATAATCATTTGGCGAAAAAGGTGGGGCCACTACATCAAACCACAACCGCTCCCTATAAAGGAGAGGAAACACAGACAATAGTACCCCTAGAGATACTTAACATCCTAGAGTCCTTGGATAACATAATGGAATCCATGTAAGGGATATACACACCCATATAGACCTACAAAAAGAAATAACTGGAGTGGTTGGATGACACTTTTTCCCCCACCAAATTTCAGAAATCCTATATTCTATACCTTTGAAGGCATTGGAGATCTTAAACTGCATCTCACTGACTTCGTATCATAATGAGGTCCGTTAATGGGCCTGCATGATTATAAAGAGGTGACTAAGATGAGGTGTTTTGTATAAACATATATATGAAAATGAAAACTCTTGACTGAAAAAACTACAATAAATTTGAAAATGATTGGGTGTCTGATTTCATAGGCATATAGAAGGGTTTAACATATTCACTTAGTATCCCTCTCTCATGGGAACAATTGCTGTAAGTATGTGCTAAATATATCCACAATTAGTTGTAAACACCTATGATCCCAATTAAGTGTCTAGGTGGTTTCCATGAGATCATATAAATGAAAGAGTTTCTGGAATATTTGACTCATTGAACCTAATACAAATCATGAATCATTCCCTCGACACATGGAAAATCGATTGGAAAGGGAGAAAATTCAATTGTTATCCTTAAACTAACAGACGAACCCATTGAAGCACCTAATTTTGTCTAAAACTACCCAACATCTCCTGTTGAGTAGAAAAAACCACAAAATCACCCTCGTCTATAAGCCATAAGAGATCGGGGATGTTTGATAATTGATGAATATATGAATAAAGAAAAATCCTTTTGAAATGATCTTGTCCCAAGTTATTTCATGGAATTCATAAACAATAAATTTCTTAAGTAGCCATATCCCAGGATTCCCAATCAGTTCAACCTCACCAATAATCCCATCTACTTCCAGTTTAATAGGATACTAGGTCATAATATCTAGGATTGCTTCATCTTCAAGGACATTATCTAAGGCATGGTCAATTTTGGACATTTTATGTTGTTTAAATCCCAAGAGTAGGTGACCTGCATAACTATCACCCATTTAGAATAAGAAGGTAGTTGGAATAAAGTTCCTCCATGAAATAGGCATTAGTTAGAAAACTGGATGACTCAAAAAATTGTTGAGGGAATAGTTGTGCAGACCCACAACAACTCCTCCACCCAGAGAGGTATCATAAGATATTCCATCCAAAGGTGGACATGACTATCAGATGCATGAGGAAACAGAAGAGGAGGTTTCATATTCTACTCTCAAATAATCTCTGACTCTTGCATAATTTATTCTTGAAATAACCAAAGAATGGTAACCACACTACCAAAAAGGAAACTCATCAAATGAAGATATTATATTTGGTTCAATAAACATTATACCCTTTGCGTACCCATTATACAGTGATGAATATGCCTTTGGGTATGAGTTACCTACACTAAACTAGTTAAAGGAGGCTAAATGCATAGGAACCGAGGAAAATAGCGGACAACAGAGGGGTGGTTAAACCCAGTATTTTGGTCATGTCCCCACAAAAAACATATATGCGAATGAGACCCATGGGAAAGTGCTTTAGTAGGCCCAATTGAGATAAAAAGGTGTCTCGGAACACTCCGATGATCATCTGTGCCTAGTTACCATCCATGAACACCAATCCAGGATTCGATTACCTGATTAGACAAGTCAATAAAGAAGTTAAATGTGAACTAAAAACTAGGAAAAAATGAACCCTAAACCTCTTCACACTCACCAGGCCCGTCCACCTTAATTACTCAACTACCGAGCCCCATGTCTTGGAGAAACCCCACCTCGAGAAACACCAACCTCCTGCACAACTTTATGAAATTATGAAATAGTTGTCAGTCTTCCCAGCCAAGCTCTCAATCCTAGATTCACTGCATATTTCAAAATAATGTAGGGAGAATCTTGTTGAGGCCCTCAAAATCCCATAGGAATTTGAGACAAATGTTACTATAGTTGAGGTATATATAATGGAGACAATTTCATCAGAATTCCATGTCTCCATCTCGTTCACTGGCCATGATCAGGAAGATTCCATCCAATTTCATATCATGTTACTATATATTTTGGGTAGACTCAATAATGTTGTCTTCTAAAGGTCTCTAATATAAAATGTTTCTCAGATCAAACTCATCCCAGTTCTAACCCTTCAATTTTGGCGATATGTATAAGGGGAATTATCTCCCACAAAGATGACAATTCATTGGTATGATAACCATAAGAAAATCCCCCTACTGAAGATCAAGCTAAATGATCAGTTTGGGTATCTCACATATTAATTTGAGTTTATGGTAATCTAGAAAGAAACCTCATATAATGTCCGAATCAAAATTCCAAAGCTCCACAGCCATGTGGTGGTACCTTCAACATTTCATCACTGACTGAAATACCTTATCGATTGAAAGTTCTTCATACAACATGGGGAATGTTCCCCATCTATGAATTGAAAATCCACAAAAATTGAGGTTATTTTCTTCAAATATGAAGGAAAATAACCAATAGTGGATGATGAAATATACGTTTCATCCCTTAATGGCTTGGGGACTACCCCTGAATATCCCTGGAGTATTCTCAATAGTGACTATGTACTCCCTATAAATCTAGTTGAGGTGATAGACCTATTCCCAGAGGCCCAATCCCCTCTATCCCTAGTGACAGGGTAAAATACAATCTTCTCCGACATCTCCTTTTAATGAATCTGGAAATAGAGGATCATAATGTCACTTTTCATTGAATATATTACATATATATTAGCAGAGAATCCCCGATATTTATGTATTTGTGTTAGTATTCCTCCATAGACTCAAAGGTCAAAGTGGAAGAGAATGACCTTAGAAACACCATCCCACATTCGAGGAAGGTGTCTTCACCACCATCAATGAGATAATTTAAGTAAATATGGTAACAGAAGAAGACCCCTGACCTAAACTGATTTGTGACACTATTCCTCTCGATCAGAAAGACATGTATGTCTCATTTCTAAAAAAAATTAATAAATATTTCCTGAAAATAATACAGAAATTCCAAAATTGAATCCAGATGTGGCTATGAACCATCTCAACTTACCTGATGAAAACCAAGGCATCAAGAAGACATCTAGGAGGATGAACACCTCATATACTACCAATGTAGAGGTAGAAGTTAAAAAATTGACAAACATATTTTTTTCCAGGAAGTGAAATACCCATGATGGAATTCCCATATTGTCCCCATTAGAAAAATAATGGATCAAATACGGTCTAAATTGATTTTGGAGACCTTAATAAATATTTAAAAAAAATGAATTCCCATTACCAATCACATAACTCTTGATCGATGCAACTATTGGCTTCCAATCACTTTCCTTTATGGATGGGTATTCAGGGTAAAATTAAATAAAGTTATCCCCTAATGATGAAGAATCCACTACCTTCAGAGAAACCCAATGGATATTAAATTATTAGGACATTCCCTTTCTACTAAATAACACAAAATCCACCTAAAAACATGTCATGCATCCTATCTTTAATACATTCTTGTGAAGAAATACCGAATGTTATGTCAATGACCTAGTAGTCAAATCCCGACATGGTTGTGATCACTTCCTGAATATTCAAATATTTTTCTACAAGTTGGGATATCAAAGTATGAAGATGAATATTTTGAAATGTGATTTTAGAGAAACATGAAGGATGTTCCTTGGATTTTTGGTACACCGCCATGACATCGAGGTCGACCAAGAAAAGACTAGTTCTATTTGAGAAATTTCACCCCCAAAAATATCAATGAACTAATTCCACTCCATGTGAACCTTTCTTACATTCAAAATTTCATAGCCAACATGGAACGAAAATATCTCCCCTTCCCCAGGATAATAAATAAGGGAATCACCTACTAATGGGATGCGGACTACTAATAAACCTTTGAAAGTCTCAAGTAGTATTTACCACGCCCACCACTAAAAATTCCATGAGTGGAAGGGAGTCCACTCATATTATATGTGGCCATAATGGAACACTCACTAAGAACCCTCCTAACATATAATAATTATATAGAGAGTGATAAAAGTCTCCATTAACTCTTTTAAACAATACTAGGCACTGAGGCCCAATACTTGGATGTCGAGAAGAACTTCCTTTCAATCATATTTTCAGTGAAGAATATGAGGAATTACATACTACACAACGAATTACAGTTGGTATTTCACATTGATATGCTCAAGTACATCCTTGCATGCATCATGATAACTGGGAATATGTCTCTATGGGTGGTAATTATGCAACATTACAACATTCAGTTCATGTCAGAGAAAGTGGTGAATGGGAAAGCCCTAGTATATTTCATCGTGGCACATCCTGCCCCTAAAAGTGAACCATTAGACACTAAACTCCAAGATAAGGAGTTTTTATACTCCCATGAAACTCCTCAGACATGGGAGATATATTTTGATGTTATCTCCATATGTTCTATCAAAAAAAGGATGGAAAATATTAATCTCAATAGGGATGGATTAGGGATTGTCTTTGTTTCTCGATAAAAATAATTTTCCCCACTTCTTCTCACTATCCAATGGTTCCACAAATAATGGGGAAAATAACAATCCCACATTTATGGCCTTGAACTATAACTACTAATATATATAGACTACCTAAATATTAAGGGAGATTTGAAACTAGTGAAAACAAAAATAAATAGAGAATATTCTATAAAAATGAAGAAATTGACTTTCTCATTTGCTACATTAGGAGACTAATGACATAGTTCCCTTTTAATGACACATTTTATCTTATTCACTAATCCCAAAATTCTCACACCAACACATTGGCTAATGTAGCCATAGTCTTGTTTGACCTTGATCAATAAGAAGAAATATTTTATATCATGTACTAAAGAATGGTATTATTGATATTTGTATATGATATTGAAAATATCAATCACATAAATAACACCCATGATCATGATGAACCTAAAACACCCCAAGCTTCCACGGTACGCTTCCCTTTGAATAATACAGTAGCGTGTGTTTTACACAACTGCGAGTTCTAACACACACCACAACCAATCAATCTAGCCGTTATGAATAGTAATAACCACTTTTTGAAATTTTATAAATTTTATCATTCAAAATGGACTTCATTTTTGGATCCATAATATCGAAATTAGCTTAGGGTGAATTTTTTGTATTTTTCTGAAAACATTTAATTTTTGATGAATAGTGAAAAAACTCTGAGTTATAGTTTAAAACTGAATTTTTATTTAAATAATTATTTATTTTATTTAAATTTAATTAAGGTAAAAATAGATATATAATACCTATATAAGCTCAATGTAATTCATTGGAGTTAGTTTAGAATAATTTTGGATATATTAAAATTTTGTTGAACTTTTCATCTTCTTTTACCGACCTCCTAGAAGAATTTGGAAATTCATATAAAACATAATTTTACCGCTTCTGTGAGAGAAGTTTCGAAAATACGAGAGACACAGTTAATATCAAGGATTAAAATTTAGTTCAATAAGATAAAACTAATTTTTTTTTGTGAATAGTACATTTTTACTTTTATTTACCACGGTTAAAAGTAAATAGGGTAATTAAGGGTAAAAATGATATTAATATTACCCTAACACATGTCCTAATTCAATTGGACAAGCGTATCTCGACCAAAAACAACCTTAGGAATATAATATTTTCATTTTTGTCCACTTGGATTAGAATAGGACATTTATTATTATTTAATTCAAAGAATAGTTAAAAGTGTTAAAATCAAAGTTTAATAACTAAAATTTTTTTAATATAGATTTATACATAATATAAATTAGATTATAAATATAAATTAGATAGATAAAAATATTTCCAACATAATTTTATTTTATTTATAATTTTTAGACATTAAATATTTTAATTTATTTATGACATAATGATGATGTAGTAATTACATAATTAATGAAATATTAAAATAATTGATATTATAAATATCAACATAAATGAAATTTGAGACATTTTATGAATTCCAAAAATTTTATAGGTTAATATGACATATTAGCACTGGTTATATAAGTTTTTTTGAATTAATAATGCTTTTATGAAATTATCAATAACAAGAGACCCAATAGAGTCAAAATTGTCATTAAAGAGTTTTTAAAATAAATATTATATTATTAATTGATATTATATTCCAAAAAATATAAGGTTCTACCAAAGGACTTATATAATGATAGGTGTATCATTAATGGACCACTTGGGGGTCACTTGGAGGTATATAGTAAGTTTATTAACTATATAATATAACAATACAAAGAGACATGGTAAATGTAAAACTATTTAACTAAGAGTTAAATATAAATGATACGGTTAATATAGTGACCTAAACCTGTCTAAAATCTATTGGATGAAAGGATTTCGACCCATCCCACCATAAAATTTAAATAATCCACTTTGGAGCCATTATAAACCGAATATTAATTTGTTATAAAATAATATTTCTAGCTTTTCCAAAGGCTCCCCTCACCCCTCTTATAAAAGGGAACTCACCCTTCTCTATAATTCACACCTTCAAAGCCATTTGGCTCGGCCAAACCCTACCCAATTATTCTCTCAACTTCCCTCAATTCAACCTAGAGGCCTTAGTTTTATCAGTAAGCCAATATATGGAGCCCTTTTGATCAAATCAAAAGGAAGAACCCGAAGAAGAGGTAATGTTTTCGCCACCCTCTTTCAAGTTCATTTCTTCTTCAACTTCTTCTTTATTTGTTATTTCCATTATAAAATAATAAATACAGTATCTTCAATATACTAGGATGTTATTAAAAATATTGTACAACCATATTTAGTATCCTATCCATCCTTTTAATGACATGTCACCATACGTGCGTACGTACAACCTACCATCTCCACGTCGTGGTGTAATTGTTATTCAATACATTATTATTTGGATGGGTATAATAATGATGTGTAATTCATGTAGATAATAAATATAACATGATAATGATTCTGTATATATGATATACCATCCAATTATATATTATTTTAATACCAAAAGAATGATATTGTCGCTCGTGCGTACGTATGGATTACTGTCTCCCCGAACGCGATGAGATTCATTCTCCATCGTATCAATTCAAGACTAAATTTCATTTGATGATTAAATTTTTTTTAGATACATGATATCTTTATGGATATGAATAATACACATCCCATCCATAAAAAATATGGCTCACATAACAATGAATATAAATGAAAACGAATCTGTTAACACCCAAAACGATGATAATACTAAGATATTATTAACAAATCAATGTTAAAAGATCATATATGATATCATATTAATGTATATGATTCTTGTATAATTTAATAAAAATTATTTCACCATTATAGATGATGTTAACCTAACCTTAACCATGGAAAAGTAAAAGGTAAGGGTTTATTTCACAATCTCTTCATTATCCGTGGTTGTTTATACGTAATTATCTACTTGGACCACTTTATCATCCACATCCATGTTTCTTAAAAATGTATTTCACATCATTCATACTATTTTACAGACTATGGGTTAAAGTAATTTATACCCTTGTTTGACTTTTTATAAGACGTTTATAAAGGAATCTTTCTGTCATTTTCCAAACAAGGTCCTTTTTAACCTTTTCGACAGAATTAAGGTAAGAATGTCTTCTTTTAAATTATACGGCATGTGCGGCTATTTTTTTCCATTATAAAATCGTTGAATCTTCCCTTACAAGATTATAAGAATATTTTCAAAGTAAATGTTTTCTTTTATAATTATCTGACTTTTAAATTATTTTAAAAAAATAGATATTTCTCTAAAATAGTTTTGATTTAATCTATGTCAACATCCATTGATGGATTTTAATCTCATTTGAAGTTGATTTATTAAGACACAAAACTTCCATATTATATTAATGGTTTTGTAATATGTTTGACTGTGGATGTGTTATTTTCATACCATTCATGGTTTATGGAGAAAGTATTGACATTTCGTATGCTATTTTTAATACGAAGGTTTATGTTATGATTAAACCAGTTCATATGAGGAATGCATTGGACTTAATAAGTGTGGGGTGGATCCCGCTATAGCTCCTCAATTCATCAGTAGGTCTAATGAGACAAACTAGTGTCTTGGAACAAGGCCTTGACAAAATATTATTTGTAGTCTTGGCACAAGGCCTTTACTATGTTGTCATGATAGTCTGGTATTATGCCTTCCATCATTATGAAAGTTGTTATTGATATTTCATGTGATTATTTGACTAGTATAATATCCATTTGAATAATTAAATGGAATTATTTCATGTTTCTTTTCCATATTATGTTGAAGTTAATGTTTAAAAGGCTTTTGTTTTAGTTATACACTGCCTTAAATTTTTATGCTTACTTATGAAAGTTTCCGCTATATTGTTATCCTTACTCAGCATCTGAGCTCACCCCTTTCTATGTTATACCTTTCCTAGGTAGTGAAGAAGTATTTTATGACTGACCTGTGGGGATAAACTATGGGATCTCAGTGTTGTCTATGGAAACAATGTTGTTGTAGTTTTCCATTTCATGGTGTTATGTAAACCTTATGAATGTATCTAGTATTTTCTAGGCTACTAAACTAATCGGTCTTTCGAGACGTGATCTTTTGTGATCATGATGATGTTATGTAATAATGCATTGACTCTAGGTAACTGGCGTGTGGGAGTTACAGTTGGTATCAGAGGTAGTTTAGTACAAACCTTGGGCGCTAGATTTAGATAAACTCTAATTAAAACACATAGACCTATGATAGACTTTGAGGATTAGTATAGAAGAACTTCCTAGTATTTTGGTATTGTAGACATTTTTTGAGTTTTCCGAGCAATACATCACTGTCTAGATATGAGCAGGTAGAGGCGGCTCTAGCACGGATGTACCTAGGGGTAAAACCCGAAAACACCGCATTGAGCTAGACTCAAACAAGAACTGGTGCACGAAAACGGGCCTTGCTGCACTCTTGGTTATGACACTCCCGGGGGATATGCTTTGGATAATTTTCATTTTATTTACAAACCATTATGAAGGGTTTATGAGTATATACTTCCTCAAAGAATTTTTTTTATGATTATGGATTATATCCATAAAACTGTTCAATTTATGTTAAGTGTTTTATATGTTTAGAATTATGTATTTTGATTCATAAAATAATCTAGTGTATGCCATTTTTTAGAAATGGCGCCTAGTGGAAGAAATGGAAACTGTATCAATGAACACACTCCATGTAGGGATTTCCCTCCTGCTCAAGATAATTATAGTGGAGATTTTGATGCAACTGGTGCTGATCAGCTAATCACCATATTGGGACAACTCACTCAGGTTATGAATAATATCCTTACCCATTTGGAGCACACTGATCCGCAGCGTGGAGGATCAATGTTAAATCTCTTCAGGAGGTAACAACCACAAACATTCGATGGGAGTACAAATCCATTGGTAGTTCAGCAATGGATAAGTTCCTTAGAGAAAATATTTCAGGTTTTGGGGAGTAGTGAAAGGGAAAAAGTTATCATGAAAGTTTATCGCCGCACTGAACATGCTGATGAATGGTGGTCATTGATTCAAAACAAAAAAGGAAGATGATTAAGTATCAAATATGTAATGGTGGGAGTTCAAAGAGATTTTCTTATAAAAATACTTTCCTCATGACCATCGACCAGATATGGAATGGAACTTTCTGAGTCTGAGACAAAAGGAGGATGAGAATGTCGCAAAGTATGTGGCCTACTTTACAAGGTTAGAAAGGTATGTTGGAGATTATATATGTAACCCAAGAAGTAATATTGATTGGTTCATTGATGGGTTAAACCCATTTCTTCATCGAGAATTAGTGTCACAATCCTTCTCGTCGTACGAAGATATTGTCTCATGTGCTATCAAGACAGAAAATGAATTCTCTAAGTCTTACGAATTTAAAGCAAAGAAAGAGAAGAAGAGATCTATTGATCACACTGGAAATGGAAATAAAGGGATGAATGGAAAAGTTGGTTATCCATCCTGTAGTAAATGTGGGAAGAAACACCCAAGTACTTTCTTGAATGGAATGGGAGTATGCTACAGGTGTGGTGAAAAAGGCCACCAAGCTCGTGATTTCAAGGGGAAGAAAGAAGCTATTGATATTCAATGCTACAACTGTAGGGAAATGGGACATTATGAAAATGAATTTCCTAAGCATCAGGAGAACTTAACTCAGAAAAGTCCAAGGGATCATGGCTGAGATAATGCTATCACTACCGCTGAGGTAGAATCTCCAAAAGACGTAGTGGCAGGTAATTTAATTGTTTCCTAACGTTTAGAAAATTCTTTATTTGATTCTGGATCATCACATTGTTTCATTTATTCCTAGTTTTCTAAGAAAATTAGATATTTATAATTTTACTTAACAAGTTATTTGTCAGTTAAAACTCCAATGGGAAGTATCATTTCTACAAAGTTCTGGGGATCCATTCCCATTAGGGAATATAAATGTTCTTTATCTGATAATCTCGTCATCATACCTATGATTGAGTTTGATATAATCCTTGGTATGGATTGAAATTTGAACCATGATGTGAAGATTTATTATATGAAGAAGGAGGTTAAATTTTTTGATGATGATGATAAAGAATACCTTATCTTTAGAGTAGAATCATCCCCACCTGATTCTTACCTAGATCCACCATTAGTAGCTCAACTAAATTCAATTATCGCAGAGGAAGAGAATGAAATAACTGTAGGTGAGGAAAGGAATGTTCAAATAGAGGATGTACCTATTGTGAAATAATATTTTGATGTGTTTCTAGAAGATTTACCTGGACATCATCCAGAATGAGAAATTGAGTTTTCCATTGATTTAATTCGTTGATCAAGGCCCATATCGAAGACCCATTATAGAATGGCCACTGTGGAATTAGTGGAACTAATGAAACAACTAGAGTAATTGAGTAATAAGGGATTTATTCTCCCTAGTGTTTCTCTATGGGGAGCCCCTATTCTTTTTGTTACGAAGAAAGATGGATCTATGAGGTTATGTATCGATTACAGGGAAATCAATGCTATAAAAATAAAGAACAAGTATCCCCTACCTAGCATTGATGATTTATTTGACCAACTGCATGGAGGACAATAATTTTCAAAGATTGCCCATCGATCTGGATACCATCAGTTGTGTGTGAAGAAGGAAGACATTCTGAAAAAAGCATTTCAAACAGGGTACGGGCATTACGAGTTTACAGTAATGCCTTTTGGGATGACTAATGCACCCTCCATTTTCATGGATCTAATGAACAGAGTTTTCAAGAAATATCTCGATGATTTTGTAGTGGTATTTAGTGATGATACCTTGGTGTATTCTAAAAGCTACAAAGACCATGAAAATAACTTGCGTATTATCCTGAAGACTCTTAGAAGATGTGAATTATATGGGAAGTTTAGAAAGTTTGAATTCTGGATTCAAGAGATCTCTTTTCTTGTCCATATTCTCTCTAAGGATGGAATCTCTGTTGATCATTCTAAGACCAACGAAATATAAGAATGGCCAGCCCCGATGAGTATAATTGAGGTACATAGTTTAATTGGTTTAGAAGGTTATTATCAGTGTTTCATCCAGGATTTTTCCCGATTGGCGAACCCATTAACGAATCTCACACGTAAAGGGGTTAATTTTGTTTGGACAAAAGAGTGTGAAGAATGTTTTGAAGAACTGAAGAGAAAATTAGTCATTGCTCTTATATTGACAGTAACATCAGGGAATGATGGGTTCATTATTTATAGTGATGCATCAAAGAAAGGACTTGGATTTTTCCTTATGCAGAATGATAGAGTTATTGCCTATGCATCACGACATCTGAAAATTCATGAGCAAAAATATCCTACTCATGATATTGTGTGAGCTGCTGTAATATTTTCATTGAATATATGGAGAAATTATCTCTATGGTGAAAAATGTGAGATTTATACTGATCACAAGAGTTTGAAGTATATTTTCTCATAGAAATAACTCAACATGAGGCAAAGGCGATGGATTGAACTACTCAAGGATTATGATTTCACGATACACTACCACCCGGGGAAGGAAAATAAGGAGAAAAATTCTTTGAGTAGAAAGGATCATGGAGTTTTGAATAAGATGAGAGTTGAAAGGGATCCTATTTTCATGGATCTAGTAAATTTGTATAGGGGAATTACCATGGAAGGTGAAACATCAATTATTTTTCAAGTAGTTTCCAAACCTTCTTTTCTAGAAAGGATAAAGAGTTCTCAGACCAATGATGATGAGATTCAAAAGAAGATTAAAGCTGTGAATAATGGGAGACTGAGTGACTTTATATATGAAGATGTGATTTTGAAATTCGGGATGCGACTTTGTGTTGTCGATATACCTGATCTAAAAATATAATTGTTGGACGATGATCATAGTTCCAATTTTCTTATACACCCGGGGAGCACCAAAATGTATATATATTTGAAGGAACATTTTTGATGGGACAACATGAAGAGTGGTATTGCTGATTTTCTGTCAAGATGTATGGTTGTCAACAAGTGAAAGCTAGAAGGAAACAGCTTGGAGGAGTCATGCAACCTCTTCCCATACCTTAGTGGAAATGGGAAAATATCACGAAGGAATTTTTCATGGGAATACCAAAGACTCCTAGAAGGAACGATGCAATATGGGTCATTGTTGACCGTCGTACCATGTCAGCACATTTTCTTACTATAAGAGAAGATCTGCCACTTTAATGTCTAGCAAGACTATATAATAATGAAGTTGTGAGACTTCATGGAGTACCCCTATCGATTATTTCTAATCATGATCCCCATTTTACTTCATGATTCTGGAAGAGTCTTCAGAAGGCCTTGGATACTGAACTTCGTTTGAGAACTACCTACCACCCTAAAAAAGATGGACAATCAAAACGGACTATTCAATCCTTAGAAGCCATTTTTAGATCTTTCTCACTTGAATTTCAGGGTATGTGGGATCAACATTTACCTTTGGTAGAATTTTCCTATAAGAATAGCTTCTATTCGAGTATTCGAATGGCACCATATAAAGTGTTATATAGAAAGAGATGTGCCACACCAACCTATTAAGATGACGTTGGTAAAAGAAAACTCGTTGGCCCAGAACTGGTGGAGGAAATGATGGAAAAGGTGAAGGTAATCCAAAACCACATCAAAGCAGCTCAAAGTAGGCAGAAGATCTATGTTGATAACTGAAGGAAGGATTTGGAATTTTAGGTAGGAGATCTTGTTTTCATGAAGGTATCTGCATGGAAGGGAGTTATACATTTCAGTAAGAAAGGTAAATTGAGTTCCAGGTACATAGGACCTTTCGAAATTCTTGAACGAATTGGGGTTGTTGCTTACCGTTTGGAAATGCTGCCAAGTCTCTCCAAAGTTCACGATGTGTTTCACATATCACTGTTGAAAAGATACATGTCTGACCCAACGCATGTAATTAATTACGAGGAATTAGAACTGGAACCCGATATATCTTACTCCGAAGAGCCCATCAGGATTCTTGATACAAGGGAAAAAGTATTGAGAAACCGGACGACTTGTCTAGTGAATGTTCTATGGAGAAACCATAAAATGGAAGATGAAACGTGGGAACCCGATGAACTTATGATGAAGAATCACCCTAGTATTTTAATGTGGTAGTATTCTAGAAATTTTCTGGATGGAATTATTTGAAGGAGGGGAGAATGTCACAACCCAAGCTTCCATGGTACGCTTCCCTTTGAATAATACAATACTGTGTGTTGTACGCAACTTCATGTTCTAACACACACCGCAACCAATCAAACTAGCCGTTATGAATAGTAATACCCACTTTTTGAAATTTTATAAATTTTATCATTCAAAATGGAATTCATTTTTGGATTCTGAATATCGAAATTAGCTTAGGGTGAGTTTTTGGTATTTTTCTAAAAACATTCAATTTTTGATGAATAGTGAAAAAACACTGAGTTATAGTTAAAAACCGAATTTTTATTTAAATAATTATTTATTTTATTTAAATTTAATTAAGGTCAAAATAGATAAATAATACCTATATAAGTTCAATGCAATTCATTGGATTTAGTTTAGAATAATTTTAGATATATAAAATTTTTATTAAACTATTCAACGTCTTTTACCCACCTCCTAGGAGAATTTGGAAATTCACAAAAAACGTAATTTTACTACTTCTATGAGTGGAATTTCCAAAATTTGAGACACATGGTTAATATCAAGGAGTAAAATGTGGTTCAATAAGATAAAAATAATTTTTTTTTGAATAGTAACTTTTTAATTTTATTTACCACGGTTAAAAGTAAATAGGGTAATTAAGGGTGAAAATATATTAATATTATCTTAACAGATATCCTAATTCTATTGGAAAAGTGTATCTCGACCTTAAACAACCATAGGAATAATATATTATCATTTTGGTCCACTTCGATTAGAATATGACATTTATTATTATTTAATTCAAAGAAGAGTTAAAAGATTTAAAATCAAAGTTTAATAACTAATTTTTTTTTAATATAGTGTTATGGATAAGATAAATTTGATTATAAATAATAATTACAAATATAAAAGTATTTTCTACATAATATTTTTTTATTTATAATTTTTAGACGTTAAATAATTTAATTAATTTATGACACAATAGTGATGCAGTAATTACCTAATTAATGAAATATTAAAATAATTGTTATTATTAATATCAAAATAAATGTAATTTGAGACTTTTTATGAATTACACTAATTTATAGGTTAATATGACATATTATTATTGGTTATATAAATTTTTTTCTAAGTAATAATGCTGTTATAAAATTATAAAAAAAACCCAATAGTGTCAAAATTGACGTAAAAGAGTTTTTAAAAAAAATATTATGTTATTAATTGATATTATATTCCTAAAAATATAATTTTCAGCCAAAGAACTTATATAATGATATTTGTATCATTAATGGACCACTTGGTGGTCTATTGAAGGTATATAGTATGTTTATTAAATATACAATATAAAAATACAAAGAGACATGGTAAAAGTCAACCTATTTAACTAAGAGTTAAATATAAATGATAAGGTTAATTTAGTGACCCAAACCAGTCTGAAATCTATTGTTTGATGGTATTTCGACCTATACTCACCTTAACCTTCAAATAATCAACTTTTTAGCCATTATAAATAGAATATGAATTAATTATAAAATAATATTTCTAGCTTTACCAGAGGTGCCCCTCACCCCTCTTATAAAAGGGCACTCACACTTCTTTCTAATTAACACATTCAAAGCCCTTTGGCTCAGACAAAACCTACCCAAATAATCTTTCAACTTCCCTCAATTCAACCTAGAGTCCTTAGTTTAATCATAATGCCAACCTATGGAGCCCTTTTGATCAAATCAAAAGGAATAACCTGAAGAAGAGGAAATGTTTTCACCAACCACTTTCAAGTTACTTTCTTCTTCAACTTCCTCTTTCATTGTTATTTAAATTATAAAATAATAACCCCAGTATCTTCTATATACTATGATGCTATTTAAAATATGGTACAACCATATTAAGTATTCTATCCATCCTTTGAATGACATGTCACCATACGTGCGTAGGTATGGCAACCGTCTCCACGTCGTGGTGTAATTGTTATTCAACACATTATTGTTTAGATGGGTATAATAATGATATGTAATTCATGTAGATAATAAATATAACAAGATAATTATTCTTTATATATGATATATCATCCAATTATAATTTATTTTAATATCAAAAGAATGATATTGTCGCTCGTGCATACGTACGGATTACCGTCTCCACGAACGCGATGAGATTCATTCCCCATCGTATCCATTCAAGAATAAATTTCATTGGTTGATTAAAAACAATTTTTAGAGAAATTATATCATTCTGGATATGAATAATATACTTCCCATCCATAAAAAATATGGCTCACATAACAAATAATATAAAGGAAAACGAATCCGTTAACACGCAAAACGATGATAATACTAATATATTATTAACAAATCACTGTTAAAAGATCCTATATGATATCATATTAATGTATATGATTCTTGTATAATTTAAAAACAATTATTTCACCATTATAAAATAGGTTAACCAACCCTCAACCAAGGTAAATTACAAGGTAAGGGTTTAATTCACAATCTCTTCATTATCCAACGTTGTTTTTACGTAATTATCTATTGGGACCTCTTTATCATCCACATCCATGTTTATTAAAAATGTATTTCAAATCATTCTTAATATTTTACAGACTATGGGTTAAAGTAATTTATACCCTTGTTTGACTTTTTATAATAATATTATAAAAGAATCTTTCTGTCGTTTTCCAAACAAGGTCCTTTTTAACATTTTCGATAGAATTAAGGTAATAATGTATTTTTTTTAACTTATAAGGTGGGTGTGGCTATTTTACACCGTTATAAAATCATCAAAGCTTCCCTTACAAAACTATAAGAATATTTTCAATGTAAATTTTTTCTTTTATAATTATGTGACTTTAAAATTATTTCAAAAAAGAGAGATTTCTCTCAAATAGTTTTGATTTCATCTATGTCAACATCCTTTGATGGATTTTAAGCTTATTTGAAGTTGATTTATTATGATACAAAACTTCCATATTGTAATGAAGGTTTTGTAATATGTTTGACTATGAATGTGTTATTTTTATACCATTCATGGTTTATGGAGAAAGTATTGACATTTCATATGCTTGTTTTTATACGAATGTTTATGTTATGTTTAAACCTGTTCATATGAGGAATCCATTGGACTTAATAAGTGACTGGTGGATCCTGCTATAGCTCCTCAATGCATCGGTAGGCCTCATGAGACAAACTAGTGTCATGGAACAAGTCCTTCACAAAATCTTATTTTTAGTCTTGGCCCAAGTCCTTGACTATGTGGTTATGATACTCTTGCATTATGCATTCCATCATTATGAAAGTGGTTATTGATATTGCACGTGATTATTCGACTAGTAGAATATCCATGTCAATAAGTAAATGGTATTATTTCATTTTATCTTTACCATATTATGATGATGTTCAAGTTTAAAAGGATTTTTTAATTTATACAATTCCTTAAATGGTTATGCTTACTTATGAAAGTTTCCTCTATATTGTTAGACTTACTGAGAATCAGTGCTCACTTGTTTCTATGTTTTACATTTCCCAGGTTGTGAAGAAGTATTTTATAACTGACCTATAGGGATAAACTATGGGATCTCAGTGTTGTCTATGGAAACAATTCGGTAGTAGTTTTCCATTTCATGATGTAATGTAAACCTTGTGAGTGTATCTAGTATTTCCAAGCCTACTAAAATAATCGGTCTTTAGAGACTTGATCTTTGGTGATCATGCCAATGTAATGTAATAATGCACCGACTCTTGGTAACTGGGGTTGGGGCGTTATAGAACTGACCTCCACCCCTTGATGGATGGATCCCCTCAATGATTATCTAAATGGAGTTCTCATGAAATACCGAGTTAGAAGGGAAAAAATTCAGCATCAGGCATTGAACACTACTATGTGGGATAAAAAAAGAATAATCCCTCTAATAGTGTGAATTTTCTAGAATCCTCAGATTCATAGTAGAAAGAGAGATTCATTCCATCCTGGAAGAAATCCATTCAAGATATTATGGTGAACATCAGTTTGCGATCAACCTCTCCAACTAAATTTGGAGTCTTTTTTTTAATAAAAAAACACAATACATGAATATTTGTAATTCAACAGGAAATTAAATTCATGATAGATCCATGAAAACTACATCCATAAACCCCCATGATATTTTCATATAACTAAATATTTTGGTCCATTTTTCTTTTGGGGAATGAATTTTGTGTGTCCATATCCCCCAGTGATAGGTAATAAGTTCATGTAAATCCACACATCAATCATACTATTTTCCAAATGGGATAAAAAATACCCATCGAAGACGTCAGGATGAAGAACATTTTCAACTTCATAAAGTCCAAAATTATTACTTGGTTTGGAGTCCCTCACACAATATTGATAGAAAATGACACCAAATTTTGTTCTATGAAGCTGATGGAACTATAAAAAGAGTAAAACATCGAGTCCAATCACTCATCTTACTATCATGTTACAAAAATTAGAAAAAAGAGGCCTTAAACATGAGCTTTTCAAACATACTATAGAAGACTGTGAATAATGATAATAATTCATGGTTGGAAAAGCTCCACCATGATTTATGGGTACATCAAATCACAATGCATACTACTACACATGTAACTCTATACTCATTGGTGTATGAGACTGAGTTAGTTTTACCCATATAAGTCCAGGTGCCTTTCCTCTTCATATAAATTTATGAAAAGCTATCAAATAATGAGAAATCACTAAAGCGATTGGATGAGCTGGAGTGGCTCGATGAGAATATGTTGTATACATTGAAAAACCATGAAGTACATCAGAATTAGATTACATTAGGATTTAATAGAATGGTTATCTTCCAACCAATCCTCCAAGGAGAACTAGTGTTGTCTCTCAAGTAAATAATGATACTAGGAAAGAATCCTCAGAAGCTGGAAACCAAATAGGAATGTCCTTACAACATACATAAGGCCTATCACAATGAATATTACTCACTAGCCATTATGAATGGGGAGTGTGTTACACCACCCTCCAATGATAGGTTTATCAAGAAATACATTTCGTAGTTTTTCTCAAAACACAAAGTCCTAGAAAAAATTCTTTAAATTGTAAAGTGTATCACATCATGACCACTTGATGTAAAAATGTACCGAGTCATCCTAGAAAAAAGAAATGTTTAAATGAATAATATCTTACATTCTAGTATCATGATGTAAAACTAGGATGATACGTCATGACCAAATTAAACTAAACTATACGGAGAACATCCTCACTGCATGAATTAAAAAAAACATGGATCCCCCAATAATTCATCTTCATTCATTTCAGGAAACCCAAGAACTAATAGTAAGATATTAAACTACACTATTTCTTTTGTCCTAGTTGCATTCCATTAAACTATGTTGGTACGTCCTAACCACATGATGTTAAACTATAAAAAGACTATCCTTATCACATGAAATTAAACTACAGGACAAATGTTCTCACTGCATGAAGTTAAACTATAAGGGAATCACTACCTCATTAAAATGTCATCATACATGAGCTAGATATGTGAAAAAAGAGAGATGAAATCCCCCAGTCCCCAGGTGGGAGTCAACTCCACATAGGTATTATCTCATTATAATAACTATATGTGTCTTGATTCATACCATCAAAGAATACACAGTGATCACAAACCTATATTTTTAGGCCCAACCACAATGTTACAGCCCTTTCACATTGATTCACCCATATCCCTACCACATGACATTAAACAACAGGACTGATTCTTTTACTGCAGGAAATTAAACTACACAGGATTGTAAAACTATGAACTAATTTATTTACATTCCAATGAGATATATAGGGATTCCTCAATCCTATATCTTGGTCCATCCATCACATTATTCGAAATTCCCATATCCTATCCTTAATTGACTCTTCATAGTGTAAGGAACCCTTAACATTCCTTATTTCTGACACTTAGCATAGATAACATGATATTAGTAATTTTAGTAAAGGATTCCCCACACGAACAAGGTATAACAACTCATGTTAGATTCATTATGATCCTAAATGAAATACCTCAAAATGCATACCATGAGTTCTCACCACATGATGTTAAACTAAATGGATGTAGTCCTTTTTATGGAATAAAATTCCTTATTCCTATGGACATCACCCAATAGGACCACACTTGTTAGTGATTGGTCTCCAAACACACCTCCATTCAAGAACTATGTGTGACTTGATTCTCGATATCATTGGATACATAGTGATGCCAGATTCTCCAAACCTAGGTCCAATCATATAAGATAAGCATAAAAATGACCCTCCCTATGTATAGGTCATAATTTCACTCAAAGATCCTTCCTCAAGAACTAAGTGTGGCTTGATTGCTCTTACCATAGGATATGTAGTGGTTCTTAGATTTCTACCATTGGGTCCCTCCATAATACCCCTTTTCACATTGGGAGGCCTACTCCCTTGTCACATGATGTTAAACTGCACGGTTCCTCAAGAACTATGTGTGGCTTGATTCCTATCATCACATGATATGTAGTGATGCTTGAATCTCTAATCATGGGCCCAACTATAAAAATAAATGAAAACAATTCCCACCTATGCATATGGGTGATACCTGTGTAGATATTTTCCCCTTAGAGAACTATGTGCGACTTAATTACTATCATCACAGGATACATAATGATTCACAAACCTCCAATCTAGGTCCAAACTACATGAATCAATAAAAATTAACCCCAAATATATAGGGAATTAACCATACAAGACCATTTTTATACATAAAAGTCATATTTAAATACGACCAACCTATGCATGTAATATATCTTGCATAATTTTTCATGTCTGTTCCCACGTCCTTACCACATGACATCAAACTAAAAGGAAACAATCATGTCCTTAACAAATGTCATTAAATTGCAAGGAAAAAATCCTTGTCAAACTACTTTAAATCGGAATGATAAATATGTCCCCTCTATAATTTGTTAAACTATATATACCATCACCCATTATCACCGTTTATCATAGGTCCACAAGGGCCTAACCCGGATCCACTAGAGTATGGGTGCTTCTATCATATTTGAATCACCTTAATCCATAAATCACACATCATGTATTGAGTAACTCAGGTTTCCAAAAACAATTTATAGTCCTAGAAAAAATATACACTTATTTAGAAGACCCTTTGTGGGAATATGAATGCATACTTATGGAACCTGAACATATTCCTAGGGTCATCAATTAAATATTTCATTTATGTAATAAGGGATTTCTGATCCTTGTGAGCCCTTACATCACTGTGGAATAACTCAGAACCACAGTGTGTTCTAAGCCATTCTTAATATGATTGTCCTGTATCATTACTGAAGACCTGAGAACCTAGATGCATGATTTACAATATTTTCATCTCCTTCATAGAAGGATTTTGGGTTAACTTGATGCTGGGTATTCTAATTAGGATATTGTGTAACAATACCCCCATACTCGGTCCATGTGTGTTAGGAATATAAACTACCAATACTTTGGTCAAATCTATACAAAATTAAATTATAGCCTATAATGGTCTAAATCAAAAGACCTTAAACTATTAGTGAAAGAGACACAAAGATTATTAGGATGAAGAACTGTAAAGGGATGCCTGAGAGAAATTCAAGTCTTCACTTTATAAAATCATCATATCCAGACCTAAAATATAATTAGGGCACAAATAAATAAGGAATAAAGATAATAGTCCCCACTCCACTAACCTAGTAAAATCCAAGATATGATCACTGGCCCCCTTATTCCATAAAAAAGTTATATTAATGATTTTTCACATATCCCCACCATGAGAACATGTTCTCTAGGACATGACACAAATTTTATATTGATCAATCCTATATTGGATATTACACTTTCCACAATCAACATTTACGACTTCATCACCTAGGATCACTGTAAAACTTCCATGTCCACTAGAAAATGATACCCAGATTCAAGGGACCCTTTGATTGACTGTGTGGGTATGCCTATGGATCCTTCATATGAGCTTGTGCTCATAAAACAAATTCAACCCTTTACAAAATGGGATTCCCAATCCTTGTGATCCAAGATGTCACTATAGAAGGACTCAACACATCAGTTTGTTCTGATCCATTCTCAGTATGATTGTATTAGAACATCTAGATTACCTTATCACTTTGAACCATGATTTATAGTCCTAATAACCAAACATTTAAAGTGGATTTGACACCCTCAATGTTATGTCCCCAATGTTTTTTTACCCTTTCTCAAAGAAAGAATGTGACCCTCCATTCTATAACCTTTAATTGCCCACACCTCATGATTTTAAACCACATGGTGTAGGGATCTAGCTTTATTATTAAGATAAAAAATAACATAGGGTTCTAGAACCATTCCTATATAGCATTTCTACCATACCCAACCTCATCATCTAGATGATTGAATGTTAAAAAATCATTCATGGGACTCATAAAGGATTGGATATCATCATTACTTTATAATGATATCAATATATAAGAGCATTGACATACCATCCCAGGAATCTCTTACATGTAGGAAAGAAACATCAATCCTTGTGAGCCCTGGAAATCCAACAATGTAACCTAGAATCTCTAGGTGTTATGGGTCATACCCAGCAAGTATGACCCATTCTATATTCACTAAGTCAAACTTTTGGGTTATGAATTATATCACCCATATTATAACTATTGAGGTTAACCTAGAATCTATATTATTTCTCCTGTGGAAAAATTGCACCAATAAATCCTCCATGGCCCATGGAAAATTGTGGAGAAACCTATTTTTTATAATTCTACTAATGAATAAGGGTTTTGACCTACCAACTAGAGGAATAAAATCCTTGTATTAATGTATATATAGTCCTCAGGATCCTCAACAATACCATGGAGGAACTATGAACCCCATAATTTTTTGGCTCATCCCCAGCATGTCTTCCCCATATTCTATATTCATGTCCTGGAAGCAAGAATTTAAACTCCATGGAATATCATGGTTCAAGATAAAATACAAAGAACTACAAAGATAGATATTCTGTTCTAAACGGACCTAAACTATAATGATAGAAGGTCAAATATAAAATACTCTAAACTTAAGTGATAGAAGGTCTGATCTAAAATACCCAAGACTAAAACAATAAAAGTTCAATGAAAAAAGAACCTAAATAACAAAAAAGGTCCAATATAAGAGTACCAAAAATACAATGATAAAATGAACAAGATTGAATACCTTAAAAAATGGAACTAAAACAATAAATCATATAAGACTGTGAAAGATAAAAATCTTGTGGGTCCCACCATAAGGCCTATGAAAAAATCAGGTTATGCTTGAATGATCCATAGACTTCATCAAGAGATAGTGAATTCACCCCTGAGACATATATTCTTCCCAGATTATACTTTTGTGATTTAGGTAATCTCAGAATAACTGGAGTAGATATATAAGTGAGAAATCCCATGTTACTGATAATTCATGAATATTTCTAAAGAAAAATCTTTTATAATTTAAATATTTTGAACCATGCTCTCTGGTTAACGTGATATCATAAAAATGATTGGTATCTTTGATGATTCTTATAACATTAGATCATTGAAATTTCATGTACATTATGAATAAAAGATAATCATAAAACAAAAAACAAGGTTCAACATGTGTATTCGTTGATATCGTGAAAAAGGGGGAATCCCCACATTTCAGAGTCTGCCTATGAATATCCTCAAAATAAAATTCATACAGATGATTAAACTATAATAATATTTTATCAGATGATCTATATAAATCAATAAGAGTTTGGAGGGATGCATCGATGGAGAACTGATGTTCTATCCACCCCGCTTCTTCAACTTCTTCCCTAGGGAACAAGAAGTCTAATAGTTGAATAGATAGTGATTTAATAGCTCTATTTTCCTCTATTTTAGGGAATTCCATGGAATACCAAACCTCACTTGGTAGACCAAGCATCACCCAAAACATTAATTGGAAACAATATCAAAGGCTCAGGGAGAAATTTAATTTCCTTATAACTAATCACCAAACCCCATGTATGTCACTCTGGAGGGGGGGATTTCTTAACATCTTATAAACGAGTATTGATAAATTCACAAGGGAAGATATACCTGAATATAAGTATTATTTTTTCTACAAAACAAAGGATGATAAAGTGGTGGAAATTATAGATTTCATAATCCTATAAGAGTAATGCAATCAAGATACCTTCAAGAGGTCCTACAACAGAGCCTGACACATTTCATAACCTATGACAGACCCCAAAAACCCCCTTTGAAAAAGAATAATTTTTCTTGATAATTTGTTCTAGAAACTGACTAATCATGCGACAACTTCTAGATAATCCACTAGGTCATGAAACTTGTCAACCAGTTGATGACTATTAGTCCATCAAAAATTCCTTGGAAAATAGGAAGAAAAAAAAATCAAAAAGCAGGGAGACCCTACATGTCTTCAAATTCACATGACAGGCCTATGAAGCTTGTGAGGAAATGAAGAATACCTGGTGACATGTCTTCTTGGTCGTGTAAGATCCCACAGACATGTCACCCCCATCACAGGAAGGGCTTCAAACATGTCTAGATGATATCACTCCCCCATTTATCCTAAAAAAGTATAAAAGGCGTTTTTTATAATAATTCTCATGCTTCACTATAAGACCTTTATTAGTCAAGTGACTCATCACAGATGGGGGGAATTATTTTCCTCGAAAACAGTCAATAAAACTCATGATACCATAGTCCCTTGTAAAATAAAAAAGGGAAATAAAAGAAATAGAAATACGTGAGACTCTTTCTATCATATAAATCATATGACAATCCCCATGCGGTTCTCAATACACCACAAGCCCATGGAGACATGTTCGCCTCACCATGTGAGGGCCCTCGGGCATGTAAGACTTGTCCTATAGAAAACCTTATTCAGGTCCAGGTAGTCTTAGGCTCCCTCTTTGGCTCTAACAATATGAAGGATGGATTATCCCTTAAATTCTCATGCATCTTTACATGAACCTTTATTGGCCACATGACGCATCACTGATGGAGAGAATGATTGTCCTCGAAAATACTCAAGAAAATTCAGGAGACCCCAATCCCTTCTAAAATAAACATTCAAAATAAAAAAAATAGAAAATATGAGAGCCTCTTGAGGTTATAAAAATTTTGTGATACACCCTTGGCAGTTTGAAAGACACCACAATCCCATGGAAGCATGTTTTCACCACCACATGAGAGCCCACTAGCGTATCACCCTCATCACACAAACAAAATCATACATTTCCAGGTGGTCTTATGACCCATCTTTGTATCCAAAGACAATAAAGAGGGTTTATCAATGATATTATCATGAATCTACAAATGTCCTTTTGTTGGTCTCATGAGACATCACCAATGGGGATAGTGATTGTCTTTAGAAACACTCAAGAAAAGTCACTAAAATCCAATGTCCTTGAAAAAATAATAAAGTAATAAAAGGGAAAATGGTGGGAGCCTCTTGTGGATGTAAAAATCATGCAACACACTGGAAAGTTCTCACAGGACCCCCTGAAAAGCCAGAAAGGCCTCACAGAAGCCCTAATGCATGATGAAATCATCTTTTAAGACCCTCCAGAAAATCCATCGTTGTCTCGAAAAAGGTCATAGAAAAGTCATTTACGATCACGTGATGCCCTTCTTAAAGGAACCCTAATCCATCGAAGACCATCAGATATATCAACATGAAAAATGTGAAAGTCCCTTGGTGTTCCCACATGATTAGTCAAGAACTAATTAATAGGAAATAATTCTATAAATGTGGCATTAAAGGGATGGTATCTCAGTCATTGAAAATCATGTGATTCCCCTAAAAAGAACAATAATAGGATCTTGTGGAGAAATAACCTAAAATCACACCACAAAAACCATCTTGGAATTACGCAATATGTGTTGCAAAAATTTGTGAATAATTTAGTTGGTGAGGCCTACCAATCCCCCAAACCAACATAAAAAAATGTATCCTTGGATCCTCACACCATCATACATAGGTATCATATTAAATTTATCAGATTTGATGTTATAGAAATCATAAATATCATTTGGTATGTAAAATTTGCAAAACCACCTAAGGTGATAATTCTCCATGTATATGCACTTTGTGTGATCACTCATTGATCATGAAAAGGATTTTACGTGGGTCATGTGATGGACATCATGAAAACCTAATTAGTAATGTGAGAATTTAAAAAGATGATACTAAACAAATCTAAGACATATGCAATAAAAGGATGAGACTGAGACTAAAATGATGAGAGACTTATGTGAAGAACACATACACAAATCCCCATGAACTTTACGTGAACCACCCAGATTACATGACATCACCAAGACATGTTTCCTAGATCATATGATGTTCCTTTGGTATACAATTTTTATAATGTGAAGTCCCATAGAAATTTTCGAGTAAGTCACACGTCAACCCCCAATAATTCAATCCAAGAATCGAAAAATCCTTTAGGATCCCCATCAATACCTTGGGATGTCCCTTATATGTGTCTCCCAAATCATAAAAATCCACCAGTATATGTCTCTCGAGTCTAAAGATAACACCCTAGTTTTTCAAATGTCTCTTTCAACATTCTATATACAAGCCATCTAGATCTCATGAAGTCATCAAAACAAACCAACCAAATCTTATGAGGTTCTCTGGTCATGTCATTTGGATTTCATGATGACACCTGAACAAGTCACCCAAGACATGAGAAACCCTCCATATATGTCACACTAACAAACGAGTTTCCCACCAATAATGTATTAAAACTCTCATGATTACAATGGAGTAAGTTAGTTTGATCATTGGATTCCCTTTAGGAATGTCAACCGAGATCAGGGAATGGATTCTAGGATCAACCAGACTTGTGTTGCAATGTACTAAGGAAAAGTCAGTCATAGTCCAGTGAAAAATAGTAGATAAGCCATATAAATTATGTCATTTACCTAAGAGAGGTGAACTAGATTATGATATTGTCTTTGACCATGTCCGGAAGGCATCCTCTGACATGTCAAGCAAAAAATCAGGGCATGTTGAGTTGACAACCAATGTTTGTAAGGAAGGCAAGAGGGACAAGTAAATTGGGAATCCCATGACTTGATAACCTTTTCTAGCCTCCATAATAGGAAGTATTGGTTTGTAATCCCTAGTTTAATTAAAATATTATGAATCTAATTCCTGTTATAACTGAGATATGTTGGATTCCTTATTAAGGACTAATCTCTCTAATAATCATAAAAATGGAAATTCCATCACATAAGTCCTATATCTTTTAATATTAAGACCAATTATTTTTCTATCCCTAGTTTCCCACACCATGAATAGATCATATGGGCATAGGAAATTGCAATTTATCATCCAAAAAGAAAAATCTCTGTGTGTAAGGCCCAATCAACCAAACTACGATGGATTTGACTCCCACCAAAACTAGGATACATATGATTCCTTCCTAAGGATAAATATTAATATGAAACTTCCCAAATACTATCCCATTACATATATCCCACATCCATATGTTGCTAAAATTACTAAATTCCATCCCTTTCTTCTCAAATTAAGCAAGGATCACATGGGATTTGGGAATTACAATGGTTACATCATTCACATATTAAATCCCTACCATCTTGGGAATCCTTAATGTGTAAGACATGATGAGTGGAATGATATTATTACCTCCCAAAAAAGGTATCTAACTTGGGGAATGTCCCAAGGGAGTGACTAAGCTATGATATATCTAATTCGTACCATAACCAAGATACATATGACATCTTCTCGAGACTTGATCTCAAATATATCTTACAAAAGAGACCACACATGTGTCCTTTACACATGACATTAAACTTAATGTGGGTTTAATGAACTATGTGGGATTTGATTTCTTCTATAAACAAGATATATAGGATTCCTCATAATGGATTGATCCTAGCCTCATCATATTAAATTCTTATGATTGGCAGTGAATCCCAAAATGTCCATCTATATGGGTTCAACATATAAAAGTTTCATGTCAGGGGAAATGGATGATGGAGATTATATACAAATAGATGGAATCCAAAAGAATTTCCCCTTAATTTATAATGGTGATTCATCATATAGTAATTCCATGAGTGTAACCAGTTTCATATCGTGATTATGGAAGAGGGTTAACCAATGAACATTTTGTTAAGGTAAATGGAACCATATTGGGATTATGATGAGATTAATGAAAATATTTGAAATCAATAATATAGTCTTAGAGTATGAAAAATTCCCCCCAAAAAGGGTGCGATGAGCTTGACCTCCCATCCTCTTGACAATTTGTGTTCCTAAGAATCATTGGGACTGATACCCCAACTGACCACCTACCTATGGAAAGAAGGCATGTACATTGTTATGGATGTGGAAACCATTGAGAGTTTCCATTAATAATGAAAATAGTTACCCTATATAAAAAATTTTTAATGAAATAAAACCCCCAAAATCAACATTCGGGCCGAACTGAATTCACCTTAGTCGACACCTTTTCTGTTGAAACATGAAATATTGTGTATGGATTGTCTATCTTTATACAAATCCAAAATCAACTATCTGTAGAGAGAGACCCCTTTTCACATTCCAATACATCCTCTAATTATATAGATATGTAATTAGGTGGTTGAATCACCTTCTAAATCATCATCTCAATTGTGGATATTATTTCCTTATGAGCAAGCATATCTTGCACAAATAATTGAGACAAAGGAGATGATCATGCTCAAAGAAATTAAAATCTAATGGCACTAAAATGAATCATTACTTGAATAATTTTCTAGTCTTTCTCTTAACCGAGAGGTTGGGTTCTTAGTTGGTCTTATTCCTTAATTTCTACCCATATCAAAGACTCTTTACAGGATGGCCACTGTTGAGTTGGAGGAACTAAACAAGTAATTACAAGAGAATATGGAAAAGGGTTTTATACAAATGAATGCTTCACCATGGGGTATTCTATTCCTATTCATCATGAATAAGTATAAGTAAATGAACCTTTCAATTGATTATAATGAACACAGAAAAATCATGGAAAATAACAAGTATCCCATACCTTGGATAAGTGACTTGTTTGGTCAACTATATTGGGTCATTTATTACTCTAGGGTGGACCTTCGGTTGGGATATCACCAATAAAAGGCAAGGAAAGAAGATATAAATAGGAATTTATTTTAAATTAGGTGTGAACAATATGAGTTTATACGGATTCCCTTTTGACTCACTAATACCCCAACAATTTTCATGGACTCATTGAATAGAGTCTTTAGAGATTACCTCAACAGATTTTTTGTAGTCTTTATTGATGATATTTTCATATACTCCAAGTGCAAGGAGGAACATGAGAAATTTTTTAATACTATGATAATGAATTTTTAAATGGAGAAACCATATGAAAAGTACATTAAATGTGAGTTCTGGATGGAGGATGTATCATTCATGGGTAATGTTATCACCAGAAAATAAATACCTATGGACCCTTCTAAAAAAATTCCATTGTGGAGTGTCCTAGACTAACATATTTAATTGAGATCCACAGTTTCCTTAGTATAATAGGGTATTATCAATGATTTTTTAGGAACTTTCCATGATTTAAAACCCCAAAAAACCAAGATGAATCAGAAGGGATTGAGGTTTTTCGGGATGAGGGAATGAAATGATTTATTTCAAGAGTTTAAAAGGAGGCTTATCACTACACCAAAAATTACAATGAATATAAGTGGGAAAAAATTTGTGGTATACAATGATTCTTCAAAAAATGGAATACTATTTGTGGTTTTCCAAAATTATAAAGTTATATATTGTTCCTTAAGGAAGATGAAAGTTAATAAGAAAAACAATCCCAATCATGATTAGGAGTAGTGAGTTGTGATCTTCATGTTGAAAATTTGGAAGCAATATCTCTATAGGGAGAAGTATGAGAAATATAAATATCATAGTATCCTCAAATAAATATATTCACAAGGAAAGAGATTGATACATACCAATGAAGATGTGTAGAGATCATAAAGGATTATGGTTTCTCAATTATCTATCATCCCATTAATGAAAATAAAATATAAGATTCTATAAGTTTAAAGGATCCTACAACATTATCAATGATTATAAATGGGAAGGATAAAATATTTTTAGACATTATAAATTTTTAAATGGGAATCAAAATGGAAGGAACATCATCATTCCATTCATATCTTTTTTCTCAACAATCTCTTTTAGTGATGATAAATGATTCTCAATGAAATGATGTGAAAATATAGATAAAGGTGGAAGTTATAAGAGAGGGTAAATTTTAAGAGTTCCAAGCACATGAGGAAGGATTTGAATGATATGGTTCATGAATATGTGTACCATAAAATAAGGATATAAAGAAAGATATTCTGAATGATGACATAGATCAACCTTATCTATTAACTGATGGTGAACAATGATATATTGAGGGACAATATGAGTGAATTATTCAGACACTAGAAGACATGTTGAGAGTTGGCTCAATAGACTTTAAAGGGGGATGAGATCAACATCTTCCACTGGTTGAGTTCTCTTAGAAAAATATTTTCAACCAAAGAATCCAAATAGATCCATATAAATCCATGTATGGGAAATATGTTGGACACTAACATGCTAGGATAAATTTGATTAACATATTCTATTGGGACATTAAATGGTAGAAAAGAAGAAGACTATCCGACAACATATCCAGGATACCAAAATTCAATGGAAGACCTATATAGATAATCATTGACCATAATTTTATTTTGAGGATGGTGAAATGGTATTTATCTAAAATTATCCATGTTAGAGGTTCTTGATATTTGGGAAGAATGGAATGATAAGTCCCAGGTACATTGTCCCATTTGAGATTCTTGATCGTGTTATAGCTCTCACCTATCAACTAGAACTTCAACCAACCATGTCTAAAGTACATTATGTATTTCATGTATCCCTAATGAGGAATTAAATACTATATACCTAACATATATTGGATTTATAGTTGATATAGTTGGAAAATTATCTCTCTTATGAGGAGTATCGAGTGAAGATATTTCATTGTAGAGATAGATATATATGACATAAGACCTCTCACTAGTCAATTTACTATGGAGAAAAATTATGAATGAAGAGTTTACATGTTAAACAAAGGAATAAATAATGTATAATAAACCTCACATATTTTTACACAAGTATGTAAAATGAAATTTTGAGGGAGACATTTTATAAGGGGTAAAGAATGTAATGAACTATGATTTTATCAAAGAAATTGATCTTCTCATAATTATTTCATAAAAAAATACATCACATAGAGAATATAATAAATAAATTATTCTCTTAAATGAATAATGAAACTTTAGTCTGAAAATAAACCAATAAAATAACCAAATATTATAGTGGGATAATAAATAGGAAATTAAATAACAAGAATGAGAAAATTTTCATTTTCTCGATCCACTAGAATGAATGCACTCATGAAAAACGATATAGAAATAAAACATAATAATAATAATAAAATATTCATTTTGAATATGAATGTATATAAACACGAGATAAAATAGAATAATTGATAAAATAATTTGCATTTCTAGAAATTAAGGAACCTATATGATCATTATAAATCTTACCATTGGAATAGTAATCTGACTGTTAAGAACAATAATCTGGTCGTTAGAATAGTAAACTCACAAATCAAACTATAAAATAAAATTTAGGTATCTTATAAATAAAAAACGATATATTAATATCATGGTATAAGTAAATAAATGTTTTAAAAATGATAAATTAGGTGTTTTTATTTTCGTAAAACCTAAATGTTTATTTAAAATTTCTTAATTAATATAATGATTTAAAAGAAAAAAAAATTTATGAAAATATATATTTAATTAATATTTTATATTATTTTAATTATAATATAATTTTATATGACCTTAATAAATTTTTCGTAGGGTTATAAAATCAATAATAATATTTAAATTATTATTTTTTAAATAAAAGAGGATTTTATATAAAAATTTAATTTATCCTATTTATGAAATAATTTTGATGAAATGGATTCCATTTTTGAAATCTACATGTCAAAAAATGGTTAGGTTGATTTTTTTAAATAGTCTATTTTTTGGTGAATAGTGAGACATGATAATTTAGAGTATTTGAAATTTTAAGATAAATACATGTTTTTTGAGTCATGGATGATGTAATTAACTTTTGGTATGAAATATCCATAACCATTTACAAAATTGAGTCATATTAATCAAAATTATTGATATTTTTGAGCCAAAATAATTAACTAAGGAATATAATAATAAAAATCACTCATCTCCTCCCCTATAATTACCACCCCTCACAACCCATTATCCTGACACTTTATAAGACATGTAAATTGTAAATATTCTTCCTAATATGCATTAAAATACTATTCCCCACTTACAAGATCTTATGGTCTCAACAAAAGACCAATTCTAAGTTCTATAAGAAATCTTTCAAGGATGTTCTATTCAAGAGGTAACGTTCTCAAAACATCTCTTTTAATTTCATTTATTCATCTACCTTATAGTCACCTAATTCATCCAAAAATTCATAAAAAATCCAATATCATGTATATAATATAATTTTATATTTTTAAAATAATATCTTTTATTGACAACTTTTCCCAATCCTCTTACTCAAAGAAATTAAACTCTTTTTCAAATTATGGTGGTTTACCATCACCGAGGATAATGATTTTCATTTACCATTAAGACATTATAGATTGGTCATAAAAAATTATTATGGTTTAATAATATTTTAATATATATATTATAATTTGTTTCATGTTATGGAACTAATATATATACATAATATTAAATGAAAAGAAACTAGTTCATGATGGTCAAAAAAGGAAAAAATAAACTAAACATTTACCCTTCAAATTCTATGAAATGAATAATCCTCATACTAGAAAAAAATGATATATGGGAACATTGGAATTTCTATATGTGATTTAATACTATATAATTTAACTTTTAGAGAATTATTCCAATTTTACAAGAACATCCATAATTTTACACAAGTGTACCGACCATGAAACCATGAAACAAATGCTCTCATAATGACTAACTTGAACATTATAACACATTGAAATGGTTATAAATGAAATTAATAAAGTTATAATAAATCAAATAAATATATAATATGTTCTTAATTAAGTATTTAATTAATCCAATATGATTATCAAGGACATTGAGTGCAATTTTAGAATGTATTTTGACATAAGGTAAGTGATCTATCTAAACCTCCAATTTTACCTTTGGGTTACACATACTCTCTGTTTACCCCAATTTATTTCTTCTTTCCTCATATTTAATTTTCCTAAATTCAGTGTATATGTTCCAAACATGTGTATATATCTCAATTCGTCTTTCTTTAATTAGTAAATATATGTTTTAAAATGTTTCCTTCTCAATTCCTCTATATTATAAATCCTTATTAAAGGGAACTTCTCCGATTTATACCAAGTTTTTAGTGTACTACATAAACAATTAAAAAAATAATATATTTATAAAATATCCCATTTTATCATGAAAAAAAATTTAGTTTATTTATGGGTTTTTACAACCAATTATTCCATTGTACTATTTATAGACTCTTTAATATATCCCCTTAAAGAACACTAAAGTGTATCATTTCTAATGTTACCAACCTACTGTTTTTCATGTTTCTACAATAGATGAATATCATTATTCAGGATTTCTTTTTTATTTTAACCTAATTAATATCCAAGAAATATTTAAATTATTTCTTTCACGTATACCATTATGATACATCCTCTGGTTATTCCTTATGTTAGGATTATTAATCCCATTTCATTTGATTGGTAACCCTTAAGTTTATTACTTATGTTTGAGGATTAATTTTCCAAACATATATATGAACACATTATTATGGGTGTTTTAGATAACACTCCAATGTATCGGGTAATGTTTTAGTCTCTTGAGACTTCATGAAAGGTACTAGGGAGTAAACCATATCCATTATGGGACTTTGTCCACCATGTGACATAGTCTAGGTAGTAATCCCCGACTCATGTTTATTTCATGTTATATTTTGTTTCCACACTCCTATGTTTATATAATAACATGATTACTTGATTAAATATTCTATATTTTATTATTATATATTTCTATTCATGACCTATTCCTTTTATTTTATCATGATGTAACTTATAACTCATGTGTTATACTTAATTTCCCTATTTATTCCCTTGCATAACTTTTCAGATCAACCCTTTTGACTATGTATTCCCTGGGTTGTCCTATGTAGTTTTACATGCTAAAATGAAGTTAGGAACTCTTTATAGAGTTTAGTAAAATATGTTTTATTTTAGATTCATGTTTTCTAATTATGTACCTAGTCTTCCAAATACATTATAATTTTTGATCCATGGATTTTATTTTATAAATAATTATTTTTAAAATCATTTAATAATATGTGTAAAAAGATTAGGTCAATATAGGTGGTGTTAGGACTACTATTCTGATTTTGAATTTATAATAGAAAAATAAATTATTTAGATCTGATTCATTTTTAATTCCACAGGATAATTCTAGAATATTTATAAACCCTTTGGAGCCTATAAAATAATGTCATTATTATATTAGAGGAACACACTAGTTTCTAAAAATTCTCTCTGAAAAAATCATCACTAAATAACTAGATATATCAAAATTATCTTAAAGATACATTTAAATTTATCAATCCCTCAAAAAATCTCACTATTCCTATCAATCTATCATCCAAAATTATATCCATCCCTAAAAGAGATTAGGGAGTGGTTTATAACAAGTTTTCTCAAGGAAAATCTTCTCTCTTATCATCAAATTCATCAATATGTATTCATTGCTCTAAAAGTGAGTGATGGGTTCCTTGGATACCAAAGAAGCTGTAGAGGTTACTCACTAACCATAATCATGGGAGACAAGTTTCTTGATCAGCATAAAGATCAAGGTTCTAATAATGTAGAACAATTAACTCAATAGGTGGATATGTAGGGATTCACAACAAGATACAACTATAATACTTTTAAAATTATGTTTTCTAAATCAATATTTTAACAAAATACATCATTAAACAAAAATATCCATAATTTCACACACTTGATATGCTCATTTACATCGTTTTAACTTTCTTTTTTATTCATACTGAATTTATTAATTAATCTATGTATATATTAATTGATTAATCCTATCAATATTTTTTAGATTTGAATTTACCTTTTATGTTTAATTTAAAATTACAAAGGTCAATTATACCCCTTTTTCCATAAACTTTGACCAAAAATTAGTATCAAATTTTTATTTGTGTTTTTATTAAAAATTATAATTCATTTAAAAATATTGGTATGATCTTATTTTCATTTTTTTAATATTAATTTATTTAAAAGTATGATATTTTTATGATGGAATATAATCCTTTTTTAGATAACCATATTTTGTATGGAATGTATTATTCCAATTGGAAAAATAATATGTCAACCATTCTATATAGTATTAGTTTCCATGTTTAGAAAATGGATGCACATGAAATGTTCCAACTAATGAACATGATGATAAGTTCAATCTCTATGACATTAAAAACATTAATATTTACTTAAATGAAATGATTTCCTAACACTGTGGTTTTTTTAAATGAGTTCAATCATGTTTCTATATGTAATATGACTTATAAAATATGTAAAACACTTGAAGTTGCTGATGGAGACATGGATAAGATAAAGAAACTAGATTAGATATATATAAGAAATAATTTGATTTCTTTTCTATGAATATAAATAAATAAATTTCCTATATTCTTACATGATTATATTAAATTTCAATGCTCCAAAATCGTTTGGTTATTATTTTTCTATAGAATACCTTCTAAAAAAGATACTCTATGTCATAATAAGAAATTAGACAACCAAATAAACTTTCAAACTAGAAGTGAAGTTTGTAAAGAAAATAACAGTTGAAGAACATATAAAATACCTAATAATTTTTTTAATTAAAATGAAACAATAAGATGATAAGGAGTCCAATGAAACCAATGATATAAAAAACAATCACCTTTTAATATATTAATTATGATTCATCTAGTGGTTAAATTCAATAATTTAGTCATCTCACTGAAAACCTGAATAATATATTCACTAATAAAAAATATTATAATAAAACAAAGGATGAAATTCAAAAAGTTGAACAATAAATGAAATGATATTAATCTGATAAAAAGGTCACATCATGCCCAAATTTACCATTTTTAAAAAAATTAATAATGAAATGAAACAAGGAAATAAGTATTTATAAGTAAATATAACACCCCGAGATTTTATGTGAAATATTATTTTAATGTATTTTATTACTTGTGTTGTACGATACACAATGATTAGCTATAACTATATGCAACACTATTCTTTGTTTGTGTTGCACACAATTTCATGGTCCTTTGATATAATTCATTTCACACAACACTGAGTATAGATTTATTTCATTGTATAAATGAAATAAGTTTGGATTATGTTATAATAAACACCAATGTAAGCTTTCACTAAACTTAACACTGACTTGTCTTTCATTACACGCAAGAGAGACCTTCCTCGATAGCTAGCATTGTACGCGATACTGATTTTTACAAAACCATGACATATTATTAAAATATTATTATTTAATGGGATATAAACAAGCCATTATGAATATTATTGACCATATTTTGAATTTTATACAACATTATCATTTTTATTACACATTTTCTAGAACATGATATGAGAACAAAATCAAGTTTTTTGGGAAAACGAAGTATTTTAAAAAAATGCAGTTTTACAGCCTTTTGATGGGAAAAAAATTTTAATTATAATTTTGAACACATTTATAATTTAATTTTGACAAAATTAACTAATTCTTTGGAACGGTACATAAAAATTTACTTTTTTTGAATTTTTTGTATTTTTCTGATGAAATTAAAATTTTAATGAATAGTGAAAAATACTGCATTTTTATTCAAAATTTCCGTTTGATATAATTTACTTATATAGTTAGATTAACTTTGTAATTGGATTATTTTTTATCATTTAATACATGTTTTTACATTGGATGTAATTTCACTTTTAAATTGTACATAAACACATGTCAATCTTTGAATAGTCATTACTTCTTAAAAACCTGCTTTTTGATTAGGATAATTGAAATTAATTTTAAATTAATTAAATAAACTTATTTGTTTTGAATTGGTAAAAATAGATTCCTTATTTGGAATTAGAAGGTTAAAATTTTGTAAATAGGTACCGTTTATTTTTAGATATTATGATTAGTAACTTTAGTAATTGTTTTATTTACTATGGTTAAAGGGTTAATCTGGTAAATAAATGTAAAATAATAATATTATAATAATTTTAAAATTCCATAACATTTATATTAATCATATTTTATGATATATTTCTGACCATGGGTATCCTTGGGTCAATTTTGGGACCCAATGGAATCACTTGGATGTGAAAATGACATTTTATAAGAATTAATTTAATGTAAAGATAACTATAACCTAAACATATATCTTTTACTAAATCAATTTTAATATAGGGTTATATAATCGATATATACGTATATAGATAGTCATTATAAATATAAAAAGATTTACTACATCATGGTAAATTATTTATAATTTTTAGACACCTACTAAATAAAATTATTTTTGACACAATGATGATGTAGTGATTGCCTTATTAATGAGTCATTTAAAAAAACGAGATTATAAATAATGAAATAAATATAATTTTATCCTATTTATTTCATAAAGTAATTTATGGGATGATTATGAAATGTTATATTTTAATTAGTGATGATTTTTCGAATGAATCATGTTTTTATGGATTTTTAAAAATTCATGATATGAATAGTAATAAAATTGTCATAAATGAGTTTTTCAGAAAAAAATACTATTTTATTAAATTATATAATAGTAATAAAATTATAAGATTCATCCAAATGACATATATAATGTTTTAAATGTCATTAATTAACCTTTTTAGGTTCTATTAGCATTTTATAGAAAATATATTAACCATATATATGAATATACGAGAAGACATGGTAAGAGTTAAATTATTTAACTAAGGGTTAAAGAAAAAAAGATAAGGTTAAATTTGAGTTCTAAATTTGTTTAAAACCTATTGGTTGATATGAATTAAAACAATAATCTAATTATATTATAATTAAATGAGTTTTGGACCTTTATAAATAGAAAAAAAAATTTATAATAAATTAATATTTTGGGAGTTTTCTAAAGTGCCCCACTCCTCTATTATAAAATAGAACCTCCTCCCTCTCCTCTTCACTACATTTTAAGACATCAAGATCAGAAAAAACCTGAATTTTATATTATAAAATTCACTGGTTACATTATATATGTTCTAGTCTTCTCAAAAGGCCAATTCTAGTGCCCTAAGAAGAAATTTATTGGAGGCACATCGAGGAAGAGGTAATCTCTTCTACTAATTCTTTCATATTTATTTCCTTTTGTACTTCCTGTTATTTAGTTGTATCATTATAAAGTAATAAAAACAGTGTCACTAATACATTTATATGTTATTATAAATATAAAACTACCCTATTTCACTTTCTATCCATCCTACGAAATACGAAATCACCGCGCGTGCGTACGTACGACATACCGTCTCCACGCTGTGGTGAAATCTATTTTTCACCACCACCTTAAATGGATGGGTATAATGGTGTAAATAATTACTATATATAATTATTACTAAATTATAATAATTACAAGATATTATACACCTTCCACTTCAATACCATTCAATAGTTATGGGAATGATATCACCACTCGTGCATATGTATGACTTACCGTCTCCACAACGCAATGAGATTCATTATAGATGTTAACCATTCAAGAATGATTATAAAGTATATTAAATAAATAATGATTAAATATATGGAATAATAATGATACTCGAATTATATACATATATATATATATATCAATTACTTCGTTCCATTCAATTTAATAAGGTAACCAAAATTGCATTCATGCATACGTACAACGCACCGTCTCCATGAACGGTGTGTTCCATTTATTTTATATATCCTATATATATATGTATATCTACTTAATGAATATATATAATATATAAATATTTTTTTATATTATGGATGTAATTAAATCATGATATAAGTAATAATATCAAGAATAACAATTCAAAACACATAAAATAAATAAAACGATTATTACCCCAAATGTTCGTTTAACACGGAATTGACAAATGAACAAGTAATATAAAGTCATAAGTGAATCATATATAATATCATAACTATTATTATTGTTATTTTACAAGTTATTAATATGTTTAAACCAACTATACAGAAGTTTTGGACACATATGGAAAAAATCGGGCATAAGGTAATGGATAATTTTTCAATCTTATTTTTATCCGAGATTGTTTATACATAAGTATATACATTGGATGTATTTAACATCCATATCCTTATTTTATAATTTTTTTCATAGAATGATTTTTATTATTCAATTTATTTTTAATGTCATTTTTACACATTTTTTACTATTATTACATGGTATTGAAGTAATATTTCTTTTGTTTACCATTTGAGATATTTTATGAATTTTCCAGAAAAAGAATTAGAAAAATGTTTTCTTAACATATAAAAAATGAATAGATTTTTGTGTTTTAATAATGCCTTCTTTCCATGAATCTTCCTCTATAATAATTCAATTTTACTCTCAACTAAAATCTATTCTTTTAAAATTGCACAACATTTTTTAAAAATGAAATGTTTTTTAAGATGAAATGATATTTTCCTCATAAACATAGTTCAAGTGTTTTATCAAAATTATTTTCCATAAAAGATTATGCTCTGTAAATAAGGTTATGTCTCTATCCCTATTATTTATATGATTTGATTATGTTAATGATGAAATTATATTTTATATAGATTATATTATTATGGAATGATTTTTAGAAAGACCATTGTATTTAATAGGTTATGCTATGATGAATGATTTCTGTTTTTGTGGACCATGTAAAAATGATTTCATTATTAGATGGATCGGGCATATATCTTCCTCTAATGTATTGGGTAATGATTTATATCTCATGAGATAGACATGACTGGAATGATAGGTAAATCCAGTTCAGTAATGTAGGGCTAGAACAACCAATAAATATGGTTTAGTAATACATGACTGGATTGACAGAAAAATCTAGTTCAGTAATGCAAGGCTGGAATGATAAGTAAATCCAATTCCATAAAACATGACTAGAATGACAAGTAAACCCGGTTCAGTAATGGACTATGTCCACTATGATGGTCTTGATAGCAATGCCTTGGCTACTATGGAAATCATGTTATGTGCTTATTAGTTTTCCTCAATTACAAGTTTTATTCCAATGCTATTCTATAATGGTTAATGTTCCTTTATTATCCATGACTTACGTACAACTACGATTAGTTTCATGACTCAGGATTCTGATGTTTTATGTTCATGTTTATACGTTCAAAAGTTTATGGTTTTTTTATGTTCTCCTTTTTTACCCTTTCTAAGTATTTAAGATCACCCTTTATATGTTTTCTTTTCCCTCAGATATAAAGAAAGGTTTTAGGTTGGAAAAAAGGGGGATATCTTTACAGGAGATGTTAATGATCTTTCATCATGATTAGAATATTTTTTCCCGAGCTTCAAGAGACACTAAACTAATACGATCTTTGGGCGTCTGTTAGTGTCATGTATTAAGTATTATGAAAAAGAAATGTGATGTCTATTTACATAAACATGGATTATCTATAGTTACAATATGGAGTTAATGTGATAAATCCATGGACTCAATACCGTCAACTTCATCAAGTGACTCAATCCCTAAGTTCCTTATAGATCATGTTGATGTAGACATTGAGGTTAGTAACACCTTTCCTATTTCATCCCCATCATCTTATTCTCCTAATTATAATCCTTTTTATTCTTCCTCCTTATCCTCTAGTCACCTTAATTATGATGAATGAAAATAAAATCTTTATCAACTCAAAAAATGTTTTTCATAAACATTCTTCAATATATATGTAACTTGATAAGGATTACCAATAATCGATTAATGAAAAATTACATCTTTATTAAGAAAATGAACTTATCTTAAAAGAAAAAATAATATGTATATATTAAGATTAAGAATCAATCATATGATAATAAATAAGAATATAAAATAATTTACCTAAAATCATTTCTTTCCAAATTTATTCAATGTGAAAATAATCTATATAAAATTTTTGTCTCTCAAAGACATGGAAAATAACAGTTCGTTCTTGACTTCTAAAATAAGACAAGAACCATAATAAATCCAATGGAAACTAACTTTATTAATGGATTATCCCAAGATAAGTTTTGTAAATATTGAAAAATAATAGTATATTTAATAGATAAATGTGACTACATGAATGAATGTCATGGTAGAGTGAAATAAATTTATCTTTCACGCAATATTTCTAAAATGAACCCTCATATTAAAAATATTTCGGTCCCCAAATATTTTTTGCAATATATAAGTGGACCCTTGTTTGTTTGGGTACTAAAATCTTTAGTTATTTCATTTTTAGGAACAATGAATTTTAATAAAAACCCATAAAGATTTGTGGTATGTAGATAGTGGTTTATCAAGATAGATGTATGTAAAACTCTCTCAATTATATCAAATAAATAAACTAGAGGGTGGATATGACACCTTTGGGGATAACTATAACTTTAAGATAATTGGTGAATGTATTATTTGTCTTTTTAAATAAAATCATACTAAAAATGATTTTTTTTATAAAAGGCTTTATATATTTTTGCTAATAATTTTTCAATTATGTATTTATTTATTTAATATTTACATTAAAAATAATTTTTGAATCGTTTTTAACTTTAAAATAAGACTCATATTTACCAAATCTCATTTTTAAAATTCATATACAATTAATTTAAAATCTATTGCTTTCCAGAAAGTCAAATTATTGATTTATCAAGTTAGTGAGCCATGGATTTGGAATAGATTCCTTGGTTATTGTAGCACACCATCACTTGAAAAACTGAACAATTGTAAACAAGTATAAGATCTACCCAAGTTTCACTTCAATGATGACATGGTTTATGATGTATGCCTAGACGGTAAGAAATTAAAATTCTTTTTAAAATCTAAAAAAATGAATTTATTCTTCTATATTTCATAAATTAATTAGTCTTGATTTATTCAAACCTTATCAAATTGAAATTATATTAGGTAAATACATTATTTTTGTTATTATTGATGACATTACAATATTCAATTGTGATTTATTTTTTATATCAATAAAGGTAATCTTGTAAATCCTTCATCATGTTTTCTAAAATCATTGAAAATAAAAAATGTTTTTAAAACTATTTATGTTTGAAGTGATTCCGAATAGAATTATATATCATGTAATTTGATTATTTATGTTCTTCTCAAGTCTATAATAATTATTTTTTCTTCTCCATAAAACCCTCATCAAAATGGTAAAATAAAAATGTGAAATCAAACTGTCCAAGAAATCCCTTGAACTCTTTTAAATTATTTTAATTTATATTTTTTTGGGATGAGGAAATGTATAATACGTAATTTTTCATCAAATCGTGTTCTCATAACACCTTTTCCCAAAAAGTCCCTTTATAATATTCAGAAAAACTAAAAACCCAAAGTCATATTTTTTAATGTTTTTGGTAGAAATTTTTTCATTATCAACACCAGATAAAATCATCAAAAATTAGATTCAAAATATGGTGAAGGTATATTCTTTGGGTACAAAAAATAAAAAATGTAATATTAAGTATTTATATAAAATAATAAAATGTTGGAAGAATCAATCCCTTTTTTTGGATGAATTTTTTCCAAAATCTATCTGTCAAGATGTTTTTGAAAATAATATTTTAAATAAATATTTTCAAGATTAGGAAGATGAAATTGAATAAGAACATCTTCCAAAATTAATAAATAATGTTTTAATAAAAATAAATATATCACTACCCTAAAAATAGCGTTTTATATTTATAAGTGGGAACTTGTTCTAGAAGTTCATTATTAAATGTGTGTGAAAATAAGAGCCCCAAAATCTAAATGATTCCCTTAATTATTAAAATTATTCTTTTTATATTAAAGAGGATCCGAATAAATTCACTAAAAATTATGTATGATATCTCATACAATGACCTAATTATCATCCTTTCATATGATATAAATGTGTATTTCAGAATAAGTAATAGGGTCTTGGTAATATCAATATGAATAAAGATGTTAAGTAGGTAAATATTATAAACAAGAAGAAAATGTGTGTATAGTGAAACCACTATACCCATCTCTTAGTTAGTATCCATAATAATATTAATGGTATTTGCATATCATCTCAATTTCAAACACATTAAAATTGATGTTAAAAGCGGAATTTTAAATAATTTTTTTTGTTCAATAACAACCTCACATTGGAAGTCCTATATTTTAAAACCATGTTTTAAAATTAAATATAGAGATTTATATTATTAAAAAAACCCATAAGGCTATATATTATTGTTTATAAATTTATTTTATTAAAGAGTTTTAAATTGGAAAAACTGATTCAACACATTTTCTAAAACAGATATCAAATGGTCTATTTATTATTGAAATTTATATTGATGATGTTATTTTAATATCTAAAAATGAAACTATTTGTTTTTAATTTTTTTATTTAATGGAATGGAATTTGAAATTATGTTTAAGAATGAATTGAAATTATTTCTTTATGTTTTAGTTTTTTTAAAATGATTGTATTTTAATAAACTAATGGAAATAAGTAATGAACTCTTAAAACATTTTAGCATGAATGATGATAGTGAAATTAGTACTCCCATAATTAAAAACTATAATATTACATTGGATGAATTAGGTAAATAATCCAATAATAATATTTATAGAAGTATGATCAGTGTTTTACTTTATCTTAATCTGACATGGCCAGATATAATGTTCAATGTTTTTTCTTATGATCATTATCAATCAAATACACAGGATTATAATCAGAAATTAGTAAAAAGGACTTTTTAGTATTTAAAAATATCTAAAAACATCTTTTTGTTTTATTTAAAAGTAACATACATTAAATTTTCTAGTTTTTCGAATACCAATTTTGATGGATGATAACTAGATATGAAAAAACTAAGTGTGACTTTCCACCTATGTGGAAAATCTCTCATCTTATGGAGTTGTGAGAAGAAAACCTCAATTTTTCTTTCTATATAATTATTGGAATAAATATCCTCTAGGATTTTTTTTCCCAAATAATATGGATGAAACATATTCTCCTAGACCATTAGCTTACATTAAACCATATGTTTTTATGCGTGATAACACTAGTTCTATTAATATATCTAAAAATAATATATAGTATTATTTCACCATACCCATTGAACAGAGGCAAGAGATCATGTACAAAAGGGTTAAATTATATTGGATTTTGTTCATATGGAATTTCAAGTCATGGATATTTTCACAACACCCCTTAATCTTGAACATTTTGATTTTAAAATGGGTCATTTAGGATTAGTTTTATTGTGAAACTTTCCATTTAATATATAGCTATCATGACTTAGAAATCATTATAGTATTCTTAAAATCATGAATTTTAGGTTTTATACTTTTCTTTTATCTTTCTTATGATCCCTTTATCTCTCTTATTCCATCATTTTATGGGGATCTTTATCTCTTTTATAATTCAAAAATTTTCTTTTTGTGATATATTTTGTTTTCAAAATTATGTTCAAAATTGTTTCTCTTATTTTAAAATATTTAATAATTTATTTTCTAAAAACTATTATTTTTTATAATATTATTATGGTTTTAAAATTTTTATTTATCAAAACTCAAAAAGGTATTTATGTTTATATTCTTTTTATATTTCTATCTCTATTAAAGGAAGAATAGTGATGTGAATTATATATATATATATACATGTATAGATAAAACTATTATTATGTTATAATTGATGAAATGAAAATTAAAGGATGCTTCCTAATTAAGGTTTAACTAAAAGTAACTTTTTAAAATGAAGATGTAAATAAATGGAGGTAAAATAATTTAGTAAGTGGTGCCTTGGAAAAGTTTTTCACCAATTTTAATTTTTTATTTTTCTCATTTAATATTTTTATATTTTATAAATCTCTTTTTCTTTACCACTTCAATTTTTTCCTTTTCCCTCTCTCTCAAAAAATCTTATTAAAATGGTATTTTTATGTTAATAGGGGTCCAAAAAATCTATTTTTTTTTTCTTCTTTTTAAAATCATTTTCCCTATAAAAATTTAATTTGAAATACCAATTTTTTCATTCAAAATATCCCTTGAGTATATCATTAAAACAGTCTTAAGTTTATACTTTAGTTCATAGTTTTTAATTTTTATTATTAAAAATGGTACAATTTTTTGAATAAATTATTCTCAACATTGAGGGAGATATTTCTTGAAAATTTATAATTTCATTTTTTAATAGGTGGATGTATTGTATTTTATCCTGGGAAATGTTTTAAAAATTATGTCATTGGTTAATAATTTTATGAAGGTTGAGTTATAGGAAATATATTTATTTATATTATAAATAAGATTCAAGATATATTAACTCCGTGATATTATTTAATACATATTAAAAAATAGGAATATATTTACTATCTATTTCACTCTTGATTTTCTCTTAATTTTTATTTTTTATGTTATGTTTTTGGGATCATAAAAAGGGTATATTATTATACAAATATTTATTATGTTGTGTTCATGATAAAGAACAAACACTTACATTTATAACTATTTCATTTGAGTGAGTTTCTTTGTTTATTTTGAATAACAAGTGATGAGAGTCATTTAAATATTGAAGATATTTTGAATTATTGTTGAAGGTTGGGTACTATAATTTATTATATCTTTTATTACATAAATACAATGGAATAGAGTTATAATATCTATATAAGGCCTGTGAAGGGAGTTTAGGAATCTCTTCTTGATTATGGAAATGAGCAGGTTGTACTATCCAGCTGAGGCCATGTGGATGGAAGTCCTCGTATAATAGAAGTTCAAAGACTACGTGATGAATGAGAATCAGATAGACAATGTAAATTCAAATTTAAAAACATTATACTCAAGGTCCACTATCTAGCCACTATATATTAGTGTCTAGATGTTGGTGGATTTCCAGTTTATCATATCTCCTCATGGTCCACCGGATAGCCAATGGAGGCTACTAGGTATAAGGTGGCATTAAGACTGCTAGGGTAATATGTCACTTATTATGGAAATAAATTTCATTATGTTGGTATTTTCCATATTAAATTCACCATTAAAAATTATAAAAACTTCTTAAACCTCAATGGATCTTATAAAATGAGGTCATTAGAATCATATAATAAAAAACTAGATACTGAAAACTCTCCTCAATCAAATTGATACCCAATAGATAAAAATATAAAAATAATCTCAATGAGCCATTATAATTTCTAAATCCTTCAAAGGATCTAATAATTTCTCTAAATATATTTTCCTAAATTATTTTTATCATCTCAATAGATTATGGTGCAGTTTGGATTGAGTTTACAAAACAAAAATATTCCCTCTTCTAATTGCCTTCTACAACAGGTTTTCACTACCGCAAAAGTGAAGGATGGGTTCCTTGCATACTAATGTATCCTAATAGGTAATCATGAACCATAAGTATGAGGGAATATTTTCTTGATCATTTCAATGATCAAAGATTCTAATAAAATGGTAATCTCAACACTTGAGGTGGAAACCTAGGGGCTTATATTGAGATATTACTAAACTCTTTATCAAATTATGTTTTCTTTGTCATTATTTTGTTACCTTTCATTATTCATCATCGAAATTTATATTTTAATAAACTCAATACACTCAGTTCAACTATGATTACTCACTATTAATTTGTATAAAATTTAATATTTAATTTTTTTTATCAATTAATCACATTATGTTTTTAATATCATTTATATTAGAATTTAACTTTTCATTGTGAAAGGAATTTTTAAAGGGGAATTCAACCCCATGTTTCATCTAATATGACAAAAAATGAGTCCATTGTGAGGTATAATTGTTATTTATCTTGGTTTTTTTGAGTCTATGGTAATCATTGAATATGCACATTGACCTATATTTCCTGATAAAGAAGTCTAACACAACATATGGTGAAGCACTCAAGAATTTAAAACCATTGTACAATTTATTTTGTAACTAAATATTCAATTCATATAATTAAATTCTATAAAGTTTATAGGTTTCCTTGGATATGTGCATAGATTAAATTATAAGTTAAATTGGGAACTCAACCTCTTGGTCAAGAGAAAGACTAAAAAATTCTATGGGGAAAACATTAATGTAGTTCCTCACAATGGGAATATCTTCAATAATGACTATCACTTTGTCTCAATAATTTGAGATAGATATTTTTTCTCATAAATAAATAAAATTCATTCTTTTGAAGAATATTCCATTGGATATTCATCGACCTCCATACACGTGAACAAAATAAGAGGCTGATTCTGGATACGACGAGTGATTTCCCTCACCCATTACTATTGTATTTATATAAGGATGACAAATCCATTACTAGTATAGAATAAAATTACATGAAAAAAGTATTTTAAGATTTAATTGGAGGTCTAGTTCAAAAACAAAATTCCGAGGAGGAGTTATATACTTGGAATACAATAATTACCCCATTTTTATTCACATAAATAACTCAAGCTTCATGTTTTTTTAGTGTTATATGGATTTTTTATGAAACACTCATAATTTTTATATTATTTGTCGTTGAAAATATTGAATATAAGTGGAGGGTTTATCAAAACTATATTTTCTTCTATCACATTTTTTGGATTCATTATTTCCAATTTATATTGATTAGATTAATTCCCCTCTTTTACACACTGAAATATTATCCCTAATACCTTAATAAAATTTTCAATATTTTCTTACCGCACTATGGACTTGTGGGAAATAGTGTTTTCATTCCCCCAATGTATTTATTCATTGATCTTACCAAATTATTATAATTTTTCAACATTCTTATTTCCATCCCCTTGCGACCACTGTGAATAACCAATCATCATCATGAAATTAATGGAACCACACAAAATATCTTAATTGATTTTAATGTATCAAATTTATAATGCATTTAATATAATCATATTTAATACATTAATGAATAGGGATATATTACTTTTGATTTCAATGATAAATCCAAAGTCATATCATGCAATCCTTGTGATATTTTCCTCATAACCTCAAATACAATCATACTCCCTTTTCTTCTGTCGAAGGAAATGATTCTCTATTTTAATATGGATTGTTTTGGGTAAATATTTGTTTGAAAATATTTTCTCCAATCCTCCACATTCCATGTATTTAATTTTTTCATTATGATCATGTTCTTGATTAGTGTTTAACATTGATCAACTTATCCCCCTATTTGATAGATGTCAACTTTAAATTTATCTTTTTTAGAGAATATTAGGACTTATAATATCTTGTAAATATAGTTAATCCATTATTCCATGATGATGGGATTGAAAGATATACTAAATTTAGGATCCATTTAAAAATAAAGGGCCCAATTTAAAATTTCTTTTCATTATATGAAATTGGGCGTAACATATGATTCAAGTTATTATTCATAAATTGATTCATTTGATCCAATATTACCATGATGATGTTATATTATTATCATATTAGTTTTGACATATAATTGGGTAAATCATTACATTTTCAATCACATTATTTTTGTAGTAATTCCTCCCATTTCCTACCATTAACATAATAATGTAAAATTGGGGATGAGAATAATCAAACTAATAAGAACATAAAAGTTAAACTATTAGAATAGAATTAATACTTTATACATTATATATATATCCTAACTTATGTGTATCTATGTTTCGATATAGGTTATCAATAATAATTTTCTTATTAATATTTTATAACTAAACAATCCATTCCATTCCTTCATAGTGGATCAGAAAAAGTGTTTTGAATTTACTAAATCATATATTTAAGAGTTTCAAACCTAGTGTACTACAAGGATTCATTATTACAAACCATGTAACTATCAATTAAATACCCAATGAGCCATTTCATGGCCATTACCCCTAGCTACATCTGTGCTAACACCACATCACCTGGTAATATCCAGAAATAGTTTTCGTTTTTTTGGAAACCACTATCTCTACACTTTTCCAAAATTTCAAGATGAATTATTATACTTAGATTTATCCATAGGGGTTTTAATATTGTATTATTATCATAATAAACCCCAAACTATACCTTTATCTAATTGAAACTATAAAAAACCAATCACCTTATATATATATATATTATATTGGTTTTACAGTAAATATCTAATAAAAAAACCTAAGGATCCAGTGGCTCATAATATTTGGGAGACAGGGTTTATAAAACATAAACATTAATAAAAAATAAATATTTTATATTTTAAATTCAACAACATTCTCTTAAAAACAATAGATATTATTAATCATAATAGGATAGATTAGGGAGTACATAAACAAAAGGGGTGAATTATAAAACATAGAAAGTTAATAAGTTTGATGAAAAGGCATAACAAATGATCTAAATAAAATAAATGGTATCTTAAAAGACAAGGATCCTGAATAATCATATGGAACCATGAAATAAATAAGATGAAATTATAATATCATGTAATCTTAAATATTTGGTGTTAATATGAAACATGACATAATAATAAGTGAAGGAAAAATGCCAAGACAACATAATATAATAGACGAAGCGCCATAACTGATTAGGTTTAATCCCTAATCCCATACATGTCATCTCATCAAATATAAACATTGCACAATTCATTGAAGGTTTAATTGAGTGCAATCATGCTAACAAATACATTCATATGTGTGCCACATAAGTAATGAAACATAAGTCATAGGAGTTAGAAAAACACATGAAAATGAAATTGGATACATATTATTGTCTTATAGAATAACCAAATGGAATATAATAATAGTTACCATGAAAGAGAGGATAAAATCATAATTATATGTCGATAGTTGAAAAATAAACACAGTTTAAGAAAAATTATGTCCATCGGAAGTGAAGATATGATAACTAGTGGAGATTTAACTTTTAAAATATACATCTTAAGCAATGGTTTAGGGAAAATGATAAAGAATCATTAAAGAGGGCAATGGAATTACAATTTACATAAAATGAGAAATAAATTTAATTATTTATTTCTATAATTAAATAAAAAAATTAAAATATAAGGATGTTTTGAGACATTTCACGGAGACTTAGTTAAAATAGGGTAAGGAATAAAGAAGTTCCCTTTAATTGGCCTTACTTAACAAATGAAATTTAGATGGAAACATTAAAAATGTGTATATTCAAAAAATAAGGGTCATAATAACTAGATATATATATATATATATAATAGTAAAATATACATATAAATTAAAATAATAAATTAAAATAATAGTATACTTAATTTAGTTTTGTAGGGAAATGACATGGCCCAAAATAATGGAGGGCAGTACAGAGGTTCCCTTACCTGAAGTTCGAATTTGTCCTCCACTTTTACATAACATGTGTAATAATCAAAATAAATTTATTAAAAACCTATATGATAACCTAATTAATCTATATTGTATATATTATTAAGAATTATGTTATTTTATAGTTATTTAATTGAGATACCATTTATATACTCACTATCCTGTGGTTGTTTGTTTCATAGTTACAAGATCATGTTTATTTGTATGTATTTATGGGAGCATATATTAAATGATTTCATAACTCTAGAAGTGTAATAATATGTATTTAATGTCTCAATAAAAGTTTAAAATGTTCCTAATACATAATTATATTTACAAATAATCATGATTTAGAGTGTATAGGTTTTATTATCATACAAATAGTTCATTTAGGTAGGTTTTCTGTCAATGATGATCTTAATGGGTTTTATTTAATTATAAGAGTATTTAAACAATAAAAAATATGAAAATATGAAAATATTTTTATTAATATAAACTTTTACCATTAAAATTTAATTTTATCCAACAATGAAGGTAATGGTGGAAAATGAAATTTATCATTCATAGGTGTGGTGAACCGACTATAAAATGAACAACACATTTATTTTAGAATTGATTGAGGGGAGGGTAGAAAATGGATATAACACCAAAAAAACTAAATACCAGTATATTTAATATAATTATTTTACTATTTTAAGGAGGTTTAATATATACGTCTGAGTTATAATAAGAAAAAAATAAAAGTGGTTCAGTTGTATAATTTACACTTACTTTGGGTGTATCCTCTGAGGCTACCCATTTAATATATTTGTAATTTTCATTGGGTAATACCAAAACATGGATGTTCTGAAGGAGAGGTATAGGGAGATAAATGGGAATATTTTGGGTATTCTCCAAATATTAAAAGGTGTTAGGAGAATGGGTGGTGAGTGTTGTATTTATAAGATTGATATTGGGTTTTTGAATACAATATTCATTTGTTTTTTATTTCAGATCAAGACTACGAATTATGATGAATCTAATGAATATAAATAGTGATGTATTATTATTAGTTTGAGATAATTTCTTCTTACATCAGTCTTGAATCAGTTTTCATGTATTTAAATTTTAATTTTAAATACTAATTTTTTTAATATTTGACTATTCACTAAAATTCCAATATTTAATAAAAATAAAAAAATTAGTACAATAATTTTTTTAAATTTAGATTCAAAAAATGAAATACATTTTATGAAACTAATTTTAAACATATAGGAAATTTAAATTTTAAACAAAAGACATATTTATTTTTAAAATAATATTTTTTTATGATCCATCTTCTGACCCTTTTAAAAATTTCTTATGGTCTCATAATTTTTTTTTCCAATATAATGGAACTTAATATTATATTATATACCCTTTATATAAAAATAAAATTTCTTTTAAATTTTTATATTTATCATAAAATGTATATTCAACTTGCATTTTTGAAAAATCCAAACACTTGTTTTATCATTTTAAAACAATTATTTATTCATATATATATATATATTTGATATAATTTATTTTTATATGAAAAAATATATTATATTATAGTTAAATATGTGAGGTTAATATTCTAATGTCCACGTCACCATTCTTATTAGATATATTCAAATTCTAATCGTTAGATTATTACTCCAACAACCAGATTTATAATAGTCATATGGGTTCCCTAATTTATATAAATTTTCCAAACATCATTCATTCATCATTAGATTATGTTTTCTATAAACATTTTATATATTTTCATTATAAAAATTTATATTGAATGAATAAAATTCTGCTTCATTTCAAAATTGTTGTTTGTGAGTGTGATCATTCTATGGGATCAAGAAGATCCAAAATTTTATATTATAATTATCTTATTTTATATTTTCTTCCTATTATAATGTTCAACATTTTTTAAAAATATTTTTACTCTAAATGTAATTTTTAGTAAAATAATTTTTCATTGATTCTATATTTTGGGTCATGTTCGTCATATATTACTACATTACTATATATGAAATATTTATACAATTAGTGGGGAAATTCCATTAATAAAAATTTGGATCGTTAAAAAAAATTAGATTAAGTAAGCATCTGATAGTTAGGGTGGGAAGAGATGAGGTGATGTGGGTAGAACATTCTAAGAGTAGATGTGGCATTCTTAGGCTAGTGAATAATAAAAAGGGGTATGTAGATAAGACAAAAAATGTGGGTGAAGATATAAATGGGAAATAAAGGGGTGTGGAGACTATATATGGTTCATGTAGAAACATAGCATTGACATACTCAGGTGGGTGTATTATACCTATAACTCGGATGGGTAACACTATCATTACTACATTGGTTCACTATAAATGAAATGTACAGTGGAACTATTGCAGGACACCATATAGTATTATAATAGTGTCTTTGGGGGTGGGGGTGGGTGGGGGGGGGGGTAACACCCTGAGATTTTATGAGAAATATTATTTTTAATTTCATTGATGTCTTGTGGTGTATGCTAAACAAATATTATAATTATCTATAAACAACACCTTATAATCTTGATGTATACACAAACAATATACTTGGCTTGTGTTACATGCAAGGGCAACCTTCCTCGATAGCTTGTGTGGTACGCAATACTGAGTTTCACTAAACAATGATATATTATAATATTATTACGAAAATTCCATTATGAATATTATTAATTGGATTTTGAATTTTATAACATTATCAATCATCTTACACATATTCTAGAACATGTTATGAGAAAAAAATAAAATATTTCAGTTAAATAAGTATTTTTCAAAAAATGCAGTTTTGCCACCTTTTGATGGCGCACCGACATTAAATCTAGTTTTCGACACGTTTATGAGTTCAATTTGTCAAACATAACTTATTCATTGCAATAAATATATAAAAATTTACTTTGGATAATTTTTTAATATTTTTCTGTTAACTTTCATATTTTGATGAATAATAAAAATACTATAAATTTTAATTAAATTTTTTTTAATCAAGATATTTATATGGTTAAATTATAATATTTAATGGTTTTAAAGTATAAATAGTATATATTTTTACCATTTAATATAATTCCAGTCATTATCATTAATTTTACATTGAATTCATAGGTAAAAACATTTCAATCTTTTGCAATGTTTTAACTTTTTAAACCCGTTTTCTCAACAGTGGGATTAATTTTAAATAAAATAATACAATTTCTGTGTTTTGAATTAGGAAAAATGGATTCCATATTTGGAATCATTAGGTCCATGTTATGTTAATAGGCTACTTTTTATTTTTCGGCATTATGAATAGTAATTACGGTAAATTTTATTTATTATAGTTAAAGGTAAATCGGGTAATTATGGATAAAAATAAGATTATAAAATTACCCTAACACCAGATAAAATTACATTGGATGAATAAAAGTATACCCATATAACCTAAGGGTTAGAATAGATTCATTTTATGGTCTTCTGACAATGAAAATGATGTAATTATTATTAAAACCAAAGAAAGTGAAAACATGTCACCCTCTTATATCTTATAAGTGTAATAATTTTAATTTAGTGATAAACATCAAAAAACTTTGAAAATAAACACTCAAAAGAACGATAATATAATTATCTACATCATGTGAATTTATTTCTACTTTTTAGGGATTAAATAATTATCATTAATGGTGACATAATAGTGACATAAAAATTATTTTATTAATTGAAATATCAAATAAATGGTTTTAAAAATATTAAAATAATATTATATGAACAAATTAATGTGCCTAATGATTTTTTTGATTAATAATACATGTTATAAATATATTAAATATTTTGGGTCGAATATATCTTCTGTGTGGGTTTTATTTAAATTCAAATAATTGAATAGTGTCAAAATTGACACTATTGATATTTAATACAAATAACATATTATTGAATTGTTTAAAAATAACCAAAATATTCAAAAATTAAAATTTTATAATTATATGGTATAAAATATAATAATTTATCAAATTATGGAAAATTCACAACACATAAGTAGGTATTTATAACAATTTATAAATTAGAATATTAATACCGCAAATAAAATTAAATATATTAATTAAGGATAAATCAAAATCAAAAGGTTTAAAATAAAGTCAAAACATGTCTAAATTTGATTTGTTGATGATATTACAATCCTATGTTCCCTCATATCCAAATTTGAGTCACATTGGATGTTTTTAGGTGGGGATCAAGTTTATCATAAATTAATATTTTAGAGGTTTCCAAAAGTGCGCCTCTCCTCTCTTATAAAAGGGAACCTCTTCCATCTATTTTTCAAAAAAAAAATTGATCCTTCATTCTTGGAAAAACTCAGTCCATTTCAATTCTCCACTTCTATATCAACATACTATAGGACCAACTTTAGTGCCATAAGAGGAGGTTTAGAGGAGGCGCGTCGAAGAAGAGGTAATATCCTTTACCAATTCTTTCAAATTTATTTCTTCTTTTACTACTGATTTTTATTTTTTTCATTATAAATTAATAACATCAATATAAATAATTTACTGATATGTTATTATAAATATGAAACAACCACATTTAGACTTCTATCCATCCTACGGAAAATGAAATCACCGCGCGTGCATACGTACGGAATACCGTCACCACGCCATGGTGTAATCTGTTTTTCCACCACCACCTTACTTGGATGGGTATAATGGTGTAAATAATAACTATATATGGTTATTATAACATCATAATGATTCTGAGATATTATATCACCCACTCCACTCCAATTCAATAATTATGGGAACAATATCATCGCTCATGCCAACGTACGGATTACCGTCTCAACTACGCGATGAGATTCATTCTCCAAGGTAACCATTAAAGAATGATTATAAAGTATATATAATAAATAAACTTGAAATATATGACATAATAATGATACTGGATTTATTTATAAGTTATTTACTTACTTCCATTCAACTTAATAAGGAAACGAAAAAAACATTTATGCGTACGTACGGCCTACCGTCTCCTTGAACGATGTAATTCATTTTATTTAATGATCTACTATATATATTTATATGCTGAATATAAATTATATATAAATCTTGTTTTACATTCTGGATTTAATTAATCATGATCTATTTAATCATATGAATAATTATAAGTCCAAACATGTACGATAAATGAAACGATTTTACCCAAAACGATGCTTTAACATGAAATTGACAATTGAACGGGTAATATAAAGTCATTAGTGATTCATATATGATATCATAAATATTATTATGGTTCTGTTACAAGTTAATAATATCTTTAAACCCACTATACAAGAGTCTTGGATAAATATGAAAGGAATTGGACATAAGGTAATGGATAATTATTCCAATCTTGTTCTTATCCGAGATTATTTATTCGTAAGTATTTATGGGGGTTATATTTATCATCATGTAAATATTTAATAAAAAAAGGTTTTCATAAAGTTTTTACTATTCATCCATGTATGTTTAAAGTCATGTTTACCTCTTTTTGACTTTCACAACATGGTATGGATGAAATCATTCTTTTGTTTACCATAGGAGGTAATTTTTGACTTTTCTGGAAAAAGTACAAGTAAAATGTTTTTTAAACTATATAGAATGAATAGATTTTTAAAGCTTCATAACACCTTATTTTTATTAAGATTATTCTACTATATTTCATGATTATTTTCTAGAAAACTGTTTTCTTTGAGAATTTCTGGGTATTTTTTGAAAAGAAAATTATTTTGAAGAAGAAAGAATATTTTCTTCAAGAATTAATATCAAGTGTTTTATCAAAAATATTTTACATCTAAGATGAAATTATTTAGTATGTTTATGTGTGAAGTATAATGTATCTATTATTTACATGGTTTTATATTTATTACAATGAAATGATATCCATTTGTTTTATAAGGATTATGTTATGATGGGATAATTTTTATAAAACCCATATTATTCTTTGGGTTATGATGACTGGATTATGTTTATTTTGTGGCACACAAAATAATGATTTCATTATGAGCAGGGTGGGACCTATATCTCCCTCCAATTAATTGGGTAATGATTTATATTTCATGAGATATACATGTCTTGAATGACAAGTGAATCTGGTTCAGTAATACAGGGCTAGAACGACAAGTAAACCCGGTTCAGTAATGAACTTTATGCACTATGATGGTCCTGGCAGCAATGCCTTGGCTACTATGGAAATTATAATATGTGCTTAATGGTTTTACATATTTACATGTTTTATCCCCATGCTACTTTATCATGATAAATGTTCCTTTATGATCTATGTCTTGTGTACTACCTTGTTTTATGTCATTGCCCAAGATTTTGATGTCTAGATTTTATGTTCATGTTTTTACAGTCAATTTTTTATCGATTGTTTTATGTTATATATGTTTACCCTTACTGGACATTTGAGCTCACCCTTTTTATGTTTTATTTCCCCAGGATATAAATAAAGGTTTTAGGTATGGAAACAAAAGGGGACGATATTGATGGGATATGTTGAAGATCTTTCACCATGATTTGAAGATTATGTTCCGAGTTTCCCAAGACACTAAACTATTACGGTCCTTGGGTGTCTATTTTTGTTATGTATTAAGTATTCTGAAAAATTAATATAATTTCCATGTATGTCAAGATATGGGTCTCTACAGTTGGTATGAGAGGAAAGGTTTAGTTAACCTTTGGAAACTAGGTTGTGAAATATTTAGTGAGATTCCGTGAGATATTTCTAATGTATTTCTAGGGATGTACCTAAGAATACGTATAAGTATAGGTTATAGTCCTAGAATAATTGTAACAATCATAAAATTAAACCTATGATGTTTGATATTGAAGGTACTCCCACTTTGTTATGTTTTTTTCCTAGCATTATTTTTTCCAATCAGACTATTATTTTTGGGGTTTAGACAATGGCAAGAACCTGAAGGAACTGTGTTGATCAATGTAATGGACAAAGAAATTATTGTACTCTTTAACAAACCAATGTTATGGGAGTTGGATGGAAAAATCTTATTTCTATACTTACAAAAGCAATGAATCATTATGGATATCCAAATGACCAGAGAAGGGAACAATATTCTATTGAGTCCTTCTGGAGGTAGCATCCACCTTCTTTCAATGGGTCTTCTGATCCACTTATTACTAAACAATGGATCAGTACCATTGAAAAGATATTTTCCATACTTCAATTTTCAGAACATGAAAAAGTCATTCTGGATATTTACCGTTTAGAAGGTAAAGCAGACCGGTGGTGGACTCTAATTAAGAATATGAGGCCGCAAGATGAAATTGAATCCATGTAATGAGATGAGTTCAAATACATATTTTTTTAAAATTACATTCCTCTCATTCTTCCAATGAATATGGAGAGGAGTTCCATAATATTAAGAAAATGTATGATGAATCTATTGATATATATGAAGAAAATTTTACAAGGTTTCCAAATTATGCATCTGGATTTATCATCCAACCTGAAAGTAAATTTGATCGATTATTCAGTGGCTTAAAACCAAGTATTAGAAAGGCATTAGCTATAAGAGACTTTAGTAGCTATTAAGAGATTGTGCGTTATGCTATCAAGGTGGAACTGGATGTTGGTGTTATATATCCATCTCATGGTTTTGACAAGAAACGAAAGATGGAGTTCATGGAAAAATCTCAAAACAATGGGGAAAAGAAGACAATTGTTTTGTTATGCTCAAAGTGTGGAAAGAAGCTTGGTGGAGATTATCTTAAAGGGACTAGAAAATGTTTTAAGTGAGGAAGAGAAGTTCATCTAGCAGCTGAGTGCCAAAGTAATGGAAAAAATGTAGATAATGATGTGAATAGTGAAAATACTATAGAGAACTCACCACCACCAACACTTCAATGCTACAAGTGCAAGGAAATGGGGAATTATGCCAACCAATTCCCTAATCCAAGGGTTAATGATGATTGAAATCAACAACCTCGTATGGAAAAGGACAAAGTGATGTACCATGAAGTCACTATTGGTGGTGTTGAATATAAAAACGAAGTAGTGGAATGATTAAGTGTATATGTAACAAGATTCCAAAATAGTGATGTGGAATCTCATTTATGGTATTATGGAATATTGGAATATCTATGTATTGGTTTTAAATAATTGCATGGTACCAGTAACCAGAAAAGTGATTGGATTTTTTTTTGTAAAGAAGATGATATGCACATAATGAATGGATATGGTGAATATAATATGTTTGATAGTATTAATGAGCTCATGAATGATATAAGGAAAAAGTTACATCATGGTTCTAGTATATAGAAATTTTTTGATTTAGATATGTGGAAATAATTTACTGTTGACAGCAGTCATGTTTTCAATAAGGTTATATGGTAATTCATGTTTCAAGATAATACATGATTAAGGTATTCACAAGTTTGGAATATAACCAACAAGATATATCTTATGATATATGGGTGCTAAATGATGGTAATCACATGTTTTGTATGTGACCTCTCCAGTAATCTTTTTCCTTATACTATGTGATTGGACATAATTATTTTCGATAAGCCTAAAGGTTGGAATGGATTAAGTTTGAAATTAGATAGTATTGTTTAAGGATAATTTTTTTTTCTAGAATGTTGTAATAGTATAGTTTTAGAAATATGAAAACCCATAGAATGGGAAACAACGCATCGCATCAGACAAGGTTGTAGGAATCAAACCCAAAACCGAAGTACGACATTCGATTATCGCCTATCACTATCATACAGGATGTCCTTGGATTGTATAAATCAGTTTTATTCTATTAATTGGTATTATAGATGAATTATAAGTCCATTTTTGAAACCATATACTATTAATCTCACCATATATGGACATATGTGTATTTAATAACCTTTGTTAACCTTATGTTTGAGACAGATGGAATGAAATATCGTTGTATCACATGATCTGGTAACACCTCATGAATGAAAAATTCAACTTCATTTCTTTAAGATATGAAGTGGAAATTGTTCATGGCACAAACAATGGTGAGATAGTACCAAAATATAGTAAGTATTTCTATTAATTTTTTTAAAACAATTCTTCATCATTATGGAAAGGATATTGAAAACCAAAAATGTTGTCCTAGTAACCTCATATCAGATGAATCAGATGGTACCTTAGATCATTTCAAATTTATGGATTTGTGATTGTTGTCTTTTTCATAGCCATGTTCTCTACCAATATTCATCAGAATGTGATGGTTAGATTTCTCTTCTATATCCATGTTTTCACCTATGTCCATCTATAAAGATTCCCAACGATGAGTTAATTTGGGTAATCGTTACATTACATACTTTACTTTTTAAAATTATGTTTTAGTATTCCTTTTTATGATATGGGTTTCTATGAAAGAAACTTACAATTAGTAAACTATTTATAACCCCGATGAATTTCGATGGAAAAATTCATTTTAAGGGTGGTAGAATGTAACCCCCCAAGATTTTATGAGAAATATTCTGTTTAATTTCATTGATGTATTGTGTTGTATGCTAAACCAAGATTATTTTACACTATATGCAACACTGTATTATCTTGTAGTATACGCAAACAATATACTTGGCTAGTGTTAAATGCAAGAGCAACCTTCCTCGATAGCTTGTGTGGTACGCAATACTGAGTTTCACTAGACAATGATATATTATAATATTATTATGAACTAGCCTTTATGAATATTATTAACCGCATTTTTAATTTTATAACATTATCATTCATCTTATACATATTTTGGAACATGGGATGAGAACTAAATAATTTTTTTTGTGTAAAATAATTATTTCTCAAAAAATTCAGTTTTGCCGCCTTTTGATGGTGAACTGACTTTAAATTGAGTTTTTGACAAGTTTATGAGTTCAATTTGAAAAAATTAACTTATTAATTGCAATAAGTATATAAAAATTTACTTTGGATAATTATTTAATATTTTTCTGTTAACTTTCATATTTTGATGATTAGTAAAAATATGCTAATTTTCAATTAAAAACAACTTTTTTCTTCAAGATAATTTATATGTTTAAATTATAATATTGAATGTTTTTAAAGTATAAATAGAATATATTTTTTCCATTTAACATAATTCAATTCATTATCATTAATTTAACATTGAATTCATAGGTAAAAACATTTCAATATTTTGCAATATTTTAACTTTTAAAACCCATTTTCTCAAAAGCGGGACTATTTTTAAATTCAATACTACAAAATTCTGTGCTTAGAATATGGAAACATAGATTCCATATTTGTAATCAGTGGGTCAAAATTATGTTAATAGGCTAATTTTTATTTTTAGACATTATGAATATTAACCATGGTAAATTTTATTTACTATAGTTAAAGGTAAATTAGGTAATTAAGGGTAAAAATACAATTATAAAATTACCCTAACACCTACCAAAATTTTTTTAGATGAATTAATGTCGACCCATATCACCTAAGGGTTGGAATATATTCATTTTATGGAATTTTGAACATGAAAATGATGTAATTATTATTAAAACCAAAGAAAGTGACAACATGTCACTCTCTTATACCTTATAAGTGCAATAATTTTAATTTAGTGATAAACTTTATAAAACTTAGAACATAAATAGTCACCAAAAATATAATAAAATTATCTAAATGAAGGGAATTTATTTATAATATTTAGGGATTAAATAATTATCATTAATGGTGACACAATAGTGATGTAGAAATTATTTTATTGATTGAAATATCAAATAAATGGTTTTAAAAATACTAAAATTAATATTGTATGAACAATTTAATGTGTTCCATAAATTATTTTGATGAAAATGAAATTTTAGGAATCTATTAAATATTTTGGTTCGAATATATCTCATGTGTGGATTTTATTTAAATTCAAATAATTGAATTGTGTCAAAATTGACACTATTCATATTTTATAAAAATAACATATTATTAAATTGTTTAAATATCACAAAAATATATAAAAATGAAAAATTTAGAATTATATGGTCGAAAATGTAATAACGTATGTAATTATGGAAAATTCACAACAAATAAGTAAGTATTAATAACAATTTAAAAATTATAATATTATTACCGTAAATAAAATTAAATGTATTAAATAAGGATAAATCAAAATTATAATGTTTAAAATAAAATCCAAACAGGTCTAAATATTATTGGTTGATGATATTACAACCCTAAATTACCAAATTTCCGAATTTTAGTCACTTGTAATGTTTTTATGTGGGGTTTGAGTTTATTATAAATTAATATTTTGAGGGTTTCCAAAAGTACCCCTCTCCTCTCTTATAAAAGAGAACCTCCTCCCTCTATTCTTCAAAACATTTTTAGCCTTAAAGCTCAGCCAAACCCTATCCATTTCTCCACTTCCATATAAACATACTAGAGGACCAAATCTAGTGCCCTAAGAGGAGGTTTAGAATAGGCACATTGAAAAAGAGGTAATATCCTTTACCTATTCTTTCAAATTTATTTCTTATTTTAATTACACTTCATTATTTGTTTCATTATAAAGTAACAAAATCAGGTTAATTCATATAAGTATATGTTATTATAAATATAAAACAACCCCATTTAACCTTCTATCCATCCTATAAAAATTGAATTCACCACACGTGCGTACGTACATAATACTATCACCACGCCATGGTGTAATTTGTTTTTCGACCACCACATTACATGGATGGGTATAATGGTGTTAATAATAACTATATATGGTTATTATAACTTCATACTAGTTTTGAGATATTATATCATCCACTCTAATTCCGTTCAATAATTATGGGAATGATATCATCGCTCGTGCGTACGTACGGATTACCGTCTCAACAACGCGATGAGATTCATTCTCCAAGTTAACCATTCAAGAATGATTATAAAGTATATATAATAAATAATCATGAAATATATGACATAATAATGATACTGTATTTTTAGTATATGTTATTTACTTCCATTCAATTTTATAAGGAAATGAAAATAACGTTCTTGCGTACGTACGACCTACCATCTCCATGAATGGTGTATTTCATTTCTTTTATTGATCTACTATATATATTTATATTCTAAATATATATTATATATAAATAATTTTTTACATTCTGGAATTAATTAATCATGATCTAAGTAATAGTATGAATAATTACAAGTCAAACACGTACGATAAATGAAACAATTTTACACAAAACGCTACTTTAATAAGGAATTGACAAATGAACGGGAAATATAAAGTTGTAAGTTAATCATATATGATATAATAAATATTATTGTGGTTATGTTAAAATTTAAAAATATTTTTAAACCCACTATATTGGATTCTCAGACACATACCAATGAAATTGGACATAAGGTAAGGGATAATTATTCCAAACTAGTTCTTATCTAATATTGTTTATTCGTGTGTATTTGCTGGGGTTATATTTATCATCCTTGTCCATGTTTTATAAAAAAAATTAATAAAGTTTTTAATATTATTCCATTTATTTTTAAAGATATGTTAACCTATTTTTGACTTTTACCACATGGTATGGAAGAAATCTTTCTTTTTTTTTACCATACGAGGTACTTTTTGACTTTTCGGGAAAAAGTACAAGTAGAATGTTTTTAACTTACACGGCCTGAACGGATTTTTACAATTTCATAGCGCCATATTTCCATGAATCTTCCATTAAAATATTTCATGATTATTTTTAACAAAACCCATTTCGTTTAAAATTTCATGGCATTGTTTAAAAAGAAAATGATTTTGAAGAAGAAAAGATATTTTCCTCAAGAATTAATTTCAAGTGTTTTATCAAAACTTTTTTCCATATAAGATGAAATTATTTAGTATGTTAGTGTGTCAAGTATAATGTATCTATTATTTAAATGGTTGGATTTTTCTTTTGATGAAATGATATCCATTTGTTTTATATGGATTATTTAATGATGGGATGATGTTTATGAAACCCATATTATTCTTTGGGTAATGATGAATGATTTATGTTTATTTTGTGGCACAAAAAATATTGATTTAATTATGACATGGGTGAGACCTATATCTCCCTACAATTAATTGGGAAAAGATTTATATCTCATTAGGTAGACATGGATGGAATGACAAATAAATCCGGTTTAGTAATACATGGCTGGAATGACAAGTAAACCCGGTTCAGTAGTATACTTTATACACTATGATGGTCTTGGTAGCAATACCTTCGCTACTATGGAAATCATAACATGTGATCAATGGTTTTCCAAAATTTAAAGATTTATCCCCATGCTACATTATCATGATAAATGTTCCTTTATGATCTATGCCTTGTGTACTACCATGTTTTATGTCATTGTCCACGATTTTGTTGTTTAGATTTTATGTTCATGTTTTTACGTTCAAATGTTTATGTATTGTTTTATGTTCTCCATGTTTACCCTTACTGAGAAATTGATCTCTCCTTTTTCATGTTTTATTTTCCCCAAGATACAAAGAAAGGTTTTAGGTAAGGAAACAAAATGGGAATATCTTTATAGGGGTTATTGAAGATATTTCACCATGATTAGAAGATTATGTTCCAAGTTTCCAAAGACACTAAACTATTATGGTCCTTGGGTGTCTATTTTTTTATGTATTATATATTCTGAAAAATAAATATAATGTACATGTATGTCATGATATGGGTCTCTAAAGTTGGTATCAGATGAAAGTTTCAGTTAACCTTTGGAAACTAGGATGTGAAATATTAAGTGAGATCCCTAGAGATGTTTCTAATGTTTGTATAGGGATGTCCCTAAGGATAAGTATATGTATAGCTTATAGTCATAGAATTATGGAAACGATCTTAGAATTATACATAATATGTTAGCTATTGAAGGCACTCCCACTTTATTATGTTGTTTTCCTAGAATGATTTTATCCTCTCACACTAATCTTTTTGGTGTTTAGACAATGGCTGGAACTCGAAGGAACCATGTTGATCAATGTAATGGAAACTTCAATGATTATACTCCCGAAAAAACCAATGTTATGGGATATGGAGTGAAAAATCTTATTGATATACTTACACAAGATATGAATCATTCTGGACTTCTAAATGAGCAGAGAAGGGAATAATATTATATCGAGTCCTTCATGAGGCAACACCCACCTTCTTTAAATGGGTCTCCTGATCAACTTATTGCTGAATAATGGATCAGTACCATTGAAAATATTTTTTCCATACATCACTTTTCAGAACATGAAAAATTCATTCTGGCTATTTACCGTTTAGAAACTAAAGCAGACCAGTGGTGGAATCTAATTAAGAATATGAGGCCCCAAGATGAAATTGAATCCATGGAATGGGATAAGTTGAAGTACTTTTTATTCAATAAGTACATGCCTCGTATTCTTCAAACAATTATGGAAAAGTATTTCCATGAGATTAAGAAAAATGACGATGAATCTGTTGGTATATATGAGGGAAATTTTACAAGGCTTACAAGGTATGCATCTGGATTTATCAACCAACCTGAAAGTAAAGTTGATCTATTCTTCAGTGGCTTAAAACCAAGTCTTAAAAAGGAATTAGCTATAAGAGACTTTAGAAGCTAGGAAGAGATTGTGCATTGTGCTATCAAGGTATAATTGGAAGTTGGTGTTATATACCCATCTCCTGGTTTTGACAAGAAACTAAATATGGAGTTCAAGGAAAAATCTCAAAACTATGGTGAAAAGAAGAAAAATGTCTCATTATGATCAATGTGTGGAACGAAGCATGATTGAGATAGTCTTAAAGGGACTATAAAATGCTTTATGTGTGGAAAAGAATGTCATCACGCAGCTGAGTGCCAAAGTAATGAAAAAATGTAGCTAATGAAGTGAATAAAGGAAATACTACAGAGAACTCACCACCAACGCTTCAATGATACAAGTGCAAGGAAATGGGGCATTATGAAAACCAATTCCCTAATCCAAGGGTTAATGATGATTGAAATCAACAACCTTTTAAGGAAAAGGAAAAAGGGAAGTCACATGAGATCACTATTGGCGATGTTGAATATGACAATGATGTGGTGGAATGATTAAGGGTATACGTAATGAGATTCCAAAATAGTGTTGTGGAATCTCATTTATAGTATTATAGAATATTGGAATATCTGTGTATTGGTTTTCAATAATTGTATTGTATGAGTAACAATAAAAAGCGATTGAAATATTTTTGGGAAGAATATTATATTCGTATAATGAAGGGATATGGAGAAAATAATATGTTTGATAGTATTAATGAGCTCATGACTGATATAAGGAAAAAGAGACAACATGGTTTGAGTATATCGAAATATTGGGATTTTGGTATGTGAAAATAATTAACTTTTGAAAACCTTAATTTTTTCAATAAGGTTATATGGTAATTCATGATTCAAGAGAATACATGATTAAGGTATTCACATGTTTGGAATATGACCAACAAGATATATCTTATGATATATGGGGGATAAATGATGGTGATCACATGCTTTGTATATGACCTCTCTAGTAATCTTTTTCTTTATTCTATGAGGTTGGACATAAGTATTTTCTATAAGACTAAAGGTTGGAATGGATTAAGTTATACATCAGATAATATTTTTTATGGATAAATTTTTTTCTCTAATGTTATATTAGTATAGTTTTTGAAAAAGGACAACCTGTAGGATGGGCGACAACCCATCACGTCGGATAAGTTTGTGGGTATCGAACGCACAACTGAAGTAAGACATGACTTTATCACCAACCATTGCCCTACAGGAAGTCTCTGGTTTGTAGAAATTAGTTTTATATTGTTATGAGGTGTGATAGATGAAGTATAAGTCCATTTTGAAACCATATTTGATTAATCTCACCATACATGGACATATGTTTATTTAATAACTTTTGTTAACCTTATGTTTGAGATAAATGGAATGACCTATAATTCTATCACATGATTGGATAACACTTCAAGAATGAAAATGTAAACTTCATTTATTCAAGAGATGTAGTGGAAGTTGTTCATGGAACGAACAACGGTGAGAATGTACCAAAATCAAGTAAGTATTTCTACTAATTCAAACAAATCTTCCTCATTAGGGAAAGGATCTTGAAAACAAAAAATGTTGTCCCAGTACCCTCATATCTGATGAATTAGATGGTACCTTAGATCATCTCAAATTTATGGCTTTTTGATTGTTGGGTTTTTCATAGACATGTTCTCTACCACTCTTCATCAGAACATGACGATTAGATTTCTCTTCCATATCCATGTTTTCACCTATGTTATCCTATATAGAAACCCAATGATGAGTTAATTTTTGTAACCGCTATGTTTATTACTTTAATTTTTAAAATTAAGTTTTATTATTACTTTTTACGATGTGGGTTTCTATGAAAGAAACTTACAAGTAGTAAATGATTTATCACCATGACGAATTTCGAGGGCGAAATTCATTTTAATGGGGGTAGAATGTAACACCCTGAGATTTTATGAGAAATAGTCTTGTTAATTTATTTGATTTTAAGTGTTTTATGATACAATAATATTATATTACACTATATGCAACACTGTATTATCTTTTAGTATATGCGAACAATATACTTGGCTTGTGTTACACGCAATAGCGACATTCCTTGATAGCTTGTGTGGTACGCAATACCGAGTTCCACTAAAGAATGATATTTTATAATATTCTTATGAACTAGATTTTAGGAATAGTATTAACCACATATGTAATTTTATAACATTATCATTCATCTTAAACATATTCTAGAATGTTTTATGAGAACAAAATAAATTCTTCGGGTAAAATAAATATTTTTAAAAAAATGCAGTTTTGCCTCCTTTTGATGGCGCACCCACATTAAATCTAGTTTTTAACACGTTTATGAGTTAAATTTGACTAAATAAACTTATTAATTGCAATAAGTATATAATAATTTACTTTTTGTATTTTTTTTAATATTTTATAGTTAACTTTCATATGTTGATGAATAGTAAAAAAACGCTAAATTTTAATCAAATACTACTTTTTTCATCAAGATAATATATATGGTTAAATTATAATATTGAACGGTTTTAAAGTATAAATAGAATATATTTTTACCATTTAATATAATTAATGTCATTATCATTAATTTTACATTGAATTCATAGGTAAAAACATTTCAATCTTTTGCAATGTCTTAACTTTTAAAATCCATTTTCCCAAAAACGAGATTAATTTTAAATTAAATACAGTGACTTCTATGTTTTGAATTTTAAAAAATGGAGTCCATATTTTGAATCATTAGTCCTAAATTATGTTAATAGGATACTTTTTATTTTTAGACATTATGAATAGTTACTAAGGTAAATTTTATTTACGACAGTTAAAGATAAATCAGGTAATTAAGTGTAACAATAAGGTTATAAAATTACACTAACAACTTACAAAATTCTATTTGAAGAATAAAAGTCGACCCATATCACCTAAGCGTCTGAATATATTCATTATATACACTTTTTAACATGAAAATGATGTAATTGTTATTAAAACCAAAGAAAGCGACAACATGTCGCTCTCTTATATCTTATAAGTGTAATAATTTTAATTTAGTGATAATCTTCATAAAAAATAGAACATAAATAATAACCAGAATGAAAATAAAATTATCTACATCATGTGAAATTATTTGGAATATTTAGGGACTAAATATTTATCATTAATGGTGACACAATAGTGATGTAGAAATTAATTTATTGATTGAAATATCAAATAAATGGTTTTAAAAATATTAAAATAAATATTATATGAATAAATTAATATGCTCCATGAATATTTTTTATGAATATGAGATTTTAGGAATCTATTAAATATTTTGGTTCGAATATAGCTTTTGTGTGGATTTTATTTAAATTCAAATAATTGAATAGTTCCAAAATTGACAATATTGATATTTTAAAAAAATAACATATTTTTAATTAGTTTATAAATCAAAAATAATATTTAAAAATTAAAAAATAAAAATTAAATGGTTGAAAATGTAATAATGTATCTAATTATGGAAAATTCACAACACATAAGTATGTATTTTTAATAATTTATAATTTAGAATATTATTTTCGCAAATAAAATTAAATAGATTAAATAAGGATAAATCAAAATGATAAGGTTAAAAATAAAATAAAAGCATATCTAAATTTGATTGATTGATGATATTAAAACCCTAACATACCTCATATCCTAATTTGAGTCACTTTTAATGTTTTTATGTGGGGTTTGAGTTTATTATAAATTATTATTTTGGAGGATTCCAAAAGTGGTATGTCCTCTCTTATAAAAGGTCACCTCCTCCCTATCTTCTTCAAAACATTTTGAGACTTCAAGCTCAGCCAAAACCAGTCTATTCCTCTTCTACACTTCCATGTAAAGATACTAGAGGACCAACTTTAGTGCCCTAAGAGGAGGTTTAGAAGAGGCACGTCGAAGATGAGGTAATATCCTTTAACGATTCATTCAAATTTATTTCTCCTTTTACTTCTTCTTATTTATTTGTTTCATTATAAAGTAATAACATCAGTATCAATCATATACTGATATATTATTATAAATATGAAACAACCCCATTTAATCTTCAATCCATCCTATGGATAACAAATTCACCGCGCATGCGTACGTACGGAATACCGTCACCACGTCGTGGTGTAATATATTTTTCCACCGCTACCTTACATGGATGGGTATGATAGTGTAAATAATAACTATATATGGGTATTATAACATCATACTGATTCTGAGTTATTATATCATCCACTCCAATTCCATTTAATAATTATGGGAATGATATCATCGCTCGTTCGTACATACAGATTACCGTCTCCCCAACACGATGAGATTCATTCCTCAAGTTAACCATTCAAGAATGATTATAAATTATACATAATAAATAATCATCAAATATATGAAATAATAATGATATTCGATTTATGTATAAGTTATTTACTTTTGTCTATTCAATTTAATAAGGAAACAAAATCAGCTTTCATGCGTACGTACGACCTACTGTCTCCATGAATGATGTATTTTATTTCATTTATTGATCTACTATATATATTTATATTCTGAATATATATTATATATAAATCATATTTTACATTCTGGAATTAATTAATCATGGTATAGGTAATCATATATATAATTACATGTCATAACACGTCCAATAAATGAAATGATTTTACCCAAAATGCTAATTTAACATGGAATTGACAAATGATCAGGTAATATAAATTCGTAAGTGAATAATATATGAAATCAGAAATATTATTATGGTTATTTTACAAGTTAATAAAATGTTTAAACCCATTATACAGTAGTCTCAGACACATATAGATGAAATTGGATATATGGTAAGGGATAATTATTCAAATCTCATTTTTATCGAAGATTGTTTATTTGTAAGTATTTACTGTGGTTATATTTATCATCTTTGTCCATGTTTTATAAAAACGTTTTCATAAAGTTTTAATATTATTCCATGTATTTTTAAAGTCAACTTTACATCTTTTTGAATTTTACCACATGGTATGGAAGGAATCTTTCTTTTGTTTACCATATGAGGTACTTTTTGACTTTTCTGGAAAAAGTACATGTAGAATGTTTTTTTAACTTATATGGCATAAACATATTATTATAGTTTCATAACACCTTAGTTCCATGAAGCTTCGGCTACAAGATTTTATGATTATTTTCAACAAAACCCTTTTCTTTTAAAAATTCATGGCATTTTTTGAAAATAAAATGAGTTTGATGAAGAAAGGATATTTTCCTCACGAATTCATTTCAAGTGTTGTATCAAAACTATTTTCCATATATGATGAAATTATTTAGTATGTTTATGTGTCAAGTATAATGTGCCTATTATTTACATGGTTTGATTTTTATTATGATTAAATGATATCCATTTGTTTTATATGGATTATGTTATGATGGGATGATGTTTATAAAACCCGTATTATAATTTGGGTTATGATGAATGATTTATGTTTAATTTTTGGAACACAAAACAATGATTTCATTATGAGATGGGTGGGACTTATATCTCCCTCTAATGCATTAGGTAATGATTTATGTCTTATTAGATAGACATGGTTGGAATGGAAAGTGAATCATGTTCAGTAATACAGGTCTAGAACGACAAGTAAACCCAGTTCAGTAATGGACTTTGTCCACTATGATGGTTTTGGGAGCAATACCTTAGATACCATGGAAATGATAAAATGTGCTTAATGGTTTTCCAAAATTACATGTTTTATCCCCATGATACTTTATCATGATAAAATTTTCTTTATGATCTATGCCTTGTGTACTTCCAAGTTTTATGTCATTGCCCTTGATTTTGAGGTTTAGAATTTATGTTTATGTTTTTTCATTCAAATGTTTATGGATTGTTTTATGTTCTCCATGTTTACCCTTACTGAGTGTTTGAGCTCACAATTTTTATGTTTTATTTTCCCCAGGATACAATGAAAGGTTTTAGGTAAGGAAAAAATGGGAAGATATTTATTGGAGATGTTTAAGATCTTTCACAATGATTAGAAGATTATGTTCTAAGTTTCCAAAGACACTAAACTATTATAGTCCTTGGGTGTCTGTTTTTGTTATGTATTAAGTATTCTATAAAATTAATATAATTTCCATGTATGTCAAGATATGGGTCTCTACAGATCGGTCATACTAGTTGGTAATGAACCTATAGGTCTTTGGTTTTCTCTAGTAAATTAATACATGCCAATACTATAGCGGGGATATTGGCCTGGTCTATGAAGACGCAATGGATGTGTGTGAATTTTTTCTTTTAACCTGTACCCCACAACTATAGTCTTGGATTATTTTTAGTGATTATATATATAAAATGTGTTTCTATCAATTAAATTAATAATATATTATTTTTATAAAAATAAAAATAATGAAAATAATATTTTTATTATATACATATTTATATTGTCAAGAATAAGTTATCTTCAATTAGTGTATGTGTTTGATACATAAATTGTCAAAATTGATTTCTCATCTTTAGAGATGATGATGGTGATACTTTTGGGAGAATTTTGAATTTTTTTATGTAATTTTGGTCATTTTGGGATGTTTGGTGTTAGGATTGATGATTAAAAATCCGGAAACAATTCCAAAGGCACTAACTAGAATTTTTTTTCCATTAGTAGAACATGATTGAAACTGTAAAAATTGAAAAAATGTGAAATTTTGATTTTTGAAATGAATCCATGTATGAGTGGAATATCAATGATCATGACGACTATAGATCATGAACAACTTAAATTGGTACATAGAAATATAGAGATTAAGACATGGACTGTTTATTATTAGTAAATATGATAAGGTGTGAGGTTTTGATGGAGTATCGTTGTATAAAATGTGGAGTTATATTTGCCATTTATTATGAAATATGGGGAGTACCAGGTGTGTTTTCCAGGAAATATCAAGAAATCATTTCAGGGGGGTGAATCACTATGAAATTGTTTTACCAATTTCTCTTTTCATTTTTTAGTTACACCTATTAATATTCTAATCTATGCACTAGTTAGTGTGAATCTATATTCTTATGAATTACAAACATAACGAACTAGATAAAAAGAAGTAAATAAGGGGGAGAATATGTACATTATATTTTTACAAGGTTCAATCCCAATGTGGTTATCTAATCCATTATATGTTCATGTTGACTTTGATTTATAAATGTCCTCTATAATTACATGTGTATAGAGGTGGTGGAGCTATCATCATTAACCCTAATTCTATCTCCCATAAATCCTCTATAGTCTCCTAAATATGTTAAAATCTCATAATTATTTATGTATACTAGTTCCCTCTACTAGGAATACACTAGGATATAGTTGAAATTGGGGGGAGAGGGGGTGAATCAATGTAGGATGACTCATTGTCAATCTAGACATTACCCCTTCTTTACCAGTAAAATTCATTAATGAATGGATCTATCTCATTCAATTATCACAATAAATTTACATGAATTTATACAAAGAAATAATTTAAGGAAATAGAGGACAACATGGTTTTTAATAATGTTCACATACAAGATATAAGACTATGTACCTAGTGTATTATGATTGTTATCCAACTTGAACATAGTAATATTTTTTATCCAAAAAAGATTGATAGAGGTTATATACTTTATTATGTTATCCTAGATCCAACCATGTTTAGTGAAAACCCAAACTTATTGCTGATTGATTACAAGATTAGATTTTAACTCCTTGAAGGAGATTAATAGAAAATTCTTGTGTCCCTCTTGGGAAATGTGGATCTGATCTTATTTCTAAAATTTTATAAATCTCATGTAATTCCATGAACACAAATATCTTTTTGAAATCGCTTTCTTGATGTAATTAAGGGATAAAACTTGTCTTCTTCAGACCCTATGATATAAGACATAATTGTCTAATTTTCTCCCCTCTTCAACCAAGATAATAATTAATAAGGATATGACCATGTAATTTCATATTATTCTTCTTCAATGCACAAGGATTATCTCTCAGAGTATCATTGAAACTCTAATTTTTCTCTTAGACTTCAAAGTATAATAAGAGTATCAGATGTGTCAGTTTTCTATTATTTTTTTAACTTTTAGGATACATAGAAAATATCAATGTCAAATAAAAATTCTTTACTTCTCTTTATACTTATCTTATGTTCATATTATTGTGTGAATGATTTCTTAAAAAAATCGCTGCATTTTGTTTCACGAAAATGTCATCCTTCAACTCTCATCTCTAATTCTAGTTAAATATTTCTATTTGAATACCCTTGAAACTCATGATTTATTATTCATATGATATTATAATTATCATGATATTATTTATTATTTAAATATATAGAAAATTCAAAAATCAATGAATCCATTTGTGTAAGGGACCTCATGAATTGTTCTTTGTGGCATGGTTCTTCTTCTCATGGTGTCAAATACTCAAACTGCAACCTATTCTTTGGTTGAGCCTTCATCCTCAGTTTGAATTAAAAAAATTTAATTCTTTAGTATTTAATAATTATTTAAGAATATTTCTCATATAATTTTCCAATTTTGTCACTCAAAATATTTTATTCATGAATATCTTAGGAATTTCTAACTTCTAAAATCCCATAATTTGATTACTATTAATATGTTTATAGTCATACTTATCAATAAAAAATGATCCTTAAAAAATATCACCTTGATGATAAATGATCCATAATATTTTTTACTCTATAATAATTCTCTTCAGACTATTTAGATAAGTATAGACCAAGATTATGGTTTTAAAAATAATACTTATTAAAATAAAATAAATCCTTATGGGTTTTAATTGATCCTTATAATGATTATAATTAGGATTTTAGTCCTTATGAAGATGATAATTCATCCTTATTTAATCAATAATAATCCGTAAAAAAATTGTGCCATCCTTAAAAAGTATAGAATTCTTCTTTATGGAATTCAGAAATTTTTTTTACATAATTATACTGAGTCTTATTGAGTGATCATGACATTTCCTATTCTTAATTTCTTAACTGAAATGAAGGTTAAGAAATTTAGATGATCCTTAAAAAATTTAATTGATCACAATGGAATTCAATTAATCCTTATAAAATTCATTAAATCATTAAAAAATCCTAGATCATTCTTATAAAATCTTTGATCCTTCCCTTTTTAATTTTCTGTTTCTCTCATTATAAGGGTAAATGAACCTTACAAAAAGTACATAACCAATATTTTAGCTTCAACACTATATTTCCAACTCCCTTCAAAAAATAAATATAGTTCTTAGTATCACATAATACAAATTCAATATACTGAAAACAACTCTCAAACTTTCTCATACACTTGAAGATACATTAGAAGAACATCAAATCACCATTAATCAAAATTTTAGATAATTCCAAATAAATTACACCATATAAATATTACATAGAATATCTCACTAATATTCCACTACCTCATTAGATATTTAATCAATCATTAATCATCTGATAAAATTCCTTCACACAACAAATGTTCTTCAGATGAATAAAAATTTGGATGGAGCTTCTAAATAAATTTTCATCATCTTCACATAGATATATAATTTGACAATATCAATACTCCATAAATATTTTTTTGAAAAAATTCTCCATGAAAAATTTAGAGAAGTAATAAGTTCAAATATTTCTTCCAAAAATATTTATTTATGAAATATTAAAAAAAACATAATTATGCATCTTTTCTGTGAGTGAATAGATCACCGAAAATTTCCAATGGAAATAAATAACTAATAAAATCTTATATTCCATCATCTATATATTAACTCCATGAATCTTTCCCAAAAATTTCTATATAAATAATTTTAGTTCCTAAATTCCAATATATCATGTGTTTATTCAATATTTATAAATTATTCATACATCAACAAATAAATCCACTTTTCTTGAGTACTGTATTTCATATTCTCATCAATAAGCTTGCGAAATATAGATTTTTCTTTGTAGTATTTTCCAAAAAATAATGACCTCATCCATGAAGGCCTTATACTCACTTGACCCTTGTTGAAAAAAATACAACACAACACAAAGTCAAATTAATAATATCCCATTTTTTATTTATTATCAATACTAATGCTAAAAACTGCATTCCAAAATATTTTCTTTCTTCCAATTTCTTCTCTCACCCTTGAGATTTTTTTTTATATTTATTTCCCTTGACCTTATTGATAATAAATACAAATATCTATAATTGATGGTGATATCAATTCTTTCTTAGGTAATGTGCCATAAATTATACCACTCCAAGTCTATGTGAGCCAAGCTCGGTGTAAAAAATAAGTAGGTATAATGTATACTAAAAATATATCCATTTTAATTAAAAAATGGTTGAAACTATTTTCTAATGATATAAAATAACATATCACATTCCTTAGAGTAATTTTTAACTATTTATAGGATGATACCAATTATTGAATGAATTCTCAATATACAAATTATTAAATACCATACCAAGTGATTTTTTAGCATTATATTTCTAGTATAATCTTAACAGACTGTAAAAAAAATTACGAAAATCTATCAGGTCATGTTTTAGAAATCATCCTTCAAATTATTGAAAAACAATTCTACTTCATTACATTATTTAATTTATATTATCCCCTATAACATCAGAATGTTATACTTTCATAAAGAAGTTTTAGATTATATAAACACATTCATTTCAATTACTGATTGCGACAAACTTATAAAAATTATATATTTACATGATGTATATAACTGTGGTAGTTTCTTAAAAAATTATATTTTTATCCCCAATAAAGAGATACACCTTCCTCACTTAATCAAGTAAGATATTTTTAGTAGTTGTGTGATTTCCCTACCAGAATCCACTGAACAGTTCCTAAAAAAGGTTCAACAAGACCTCAAGTGTGCCTCCCCATATGCAAGAGGCTAATAAGTATTTTGAGGGGAAAAATAAATAATTAGAGATACAATTCCTATTAATGAGAGTAAAAAAACAATATAACTTAACAAAACAATGTAAATTGAAAACATCTGAGTATTCATTATCAAATAAATCAACAATGTTATAAAAAATTAATGGAAAAGCATAAAATCATATATAAAATTGAACACCCAATAAGATAAAAACAAAAAAATGAAAAAAAACACATAATATAATCCAATACCATATCTATTCCCCAATATCCTAGTCTCCAAATCCTCATCAAAATTCTCTATCCTAATAAACATCACCATTTGTGCCCAACCTAAAATAATATTTAAGGTCTTCACACACACCAGTGATCCCATCCATGATGTGAGAAATATATCTTAGATGGGTATCACCATGCTCCCCTAATATGTGGAATTATATATAAGTATTATGTTGGTATGTGATTAAAAATATATGCACAAGTTCTTTGGAACATAAACTTGTAACCTGACTACAATGACTCCAAGCACATTCGGTCACAGTGTGATAAATAAACTACCATAATACCCAACCATGTAAACTTCGTCCAAATATAAAATCCAATCCCCTCATTCCATTATTCTTGTAAACTATATCATTCCTAGAGACTAAGGGTAGGATGCCACTATATCCCAACCACTACCCTATGATGCAAGGAAGAGTCTTATGTCCATGTCATGGACTCACCATCTTATATAATATTTTTCTCTACTAATACCTTCTCAAATAAAATAATTCTAATGTACATGTACTATCCACTACCTTATCTCTCATAGTAGGGTATATAATCCAAATATTACATCACATCATATCTTGACCAGTCCCCCTCACTGAGGTAATATCACATGTTACATCCCCCACCCTCTCAATCTGGAAGGGGTCACAATTTGATACACTCCCATGGTTTGTGTTTCCAATATTAGTGGAAGAATACCCTCTCACATAGGGATGTTTCTTCCAATAATCACTCACTTAGGACTATGCTACACATCCTGACTAATAACCAGTTATATAATCTAGGGTCTACATCATATATCCCTCTACTCCCACTCCTGATGAATTTCATAAACCCACGAACATGAAGAGGAAATAGGGAATTTTTCTCATCTTAGAAGATAAAAAATATTGATTGTGTGGTATCCACTTGTGACCAGGACCCTCACCTAAAACACATATCACTATCGAAGTATACTACACCAATCCATTGGATAATCTAATCTCACTAGTTAGTTCATCAATTGGGGTCTTTTATACCTATCCTGGTATTTTCTCGCTAGATTAGATATGCACTCATCACCCCACGATGTCATCTTCGACCATAGTCTCTTCCTAACTCAGGACTCATATCATAGAATACCACCTCCTCAAATTTCTATATCACAACCCTCTCACGGGGTATATCACTCATCGTTCTCAAAAGAGATCTCTACCCATTACCTCAATGAATCCCTCTCCATTACACTACATCCAATAGTTGATGTATTATCCTACTCATATCATACACCAAGCCCCTAATATACCATTAATGGGTTTTCCCTCATCATTTGAAATATATACAACTTTCTAACCCACCATAACTAGGTCTAAGCCTCTCATGTATTCATGGTTATCCTAAGGAATGTAACATATCGTACCCCAAATCCATCTTGACCTGAAGGATTTCCCCGAGTCTCATGTAAGATAAAATTAAACACTTCACCCTTGGGTATATACTCAAAAAATGATCCCAAATTACCCAAATTGAAAGGGATAACATAACCTAGGCATAAAGGCCTCAACTCCAACAAATATATTTCTATAGGGTTATAATGGTCCATATTTCTCTACCCATTCCCATGAAATATGAATTAAGGCAATGAATCATTCCTAAAAATGAATTGAAAAATGTATTTTAAGGATAACATACCTCAAATATTGAGTTACCATCCATTCTAATCCATTTTGACACCTCAGATTAGCCCTACATGCCTTGTCAAAGTTCATACCACCACTAGATCTCCTATCTCTTGACACACAATATAAAAAATTAAATAAAATAATTTATAAATAAATATTAAATTTAATTCAATAGGAATATTTTTGTAAAGACTGACTGGGAATCATCATTTCACCAATACTACTACAACTCCCACAATATAGAACACTGACCACCCACGACATGATCTCAACACATTTTTTCACAATATTCCATGGCCCAATAGTTAGTTACTCACTGATATTAACAATATTAATTAAAACTGTAAATAAATTAGGGTAGTGACTTACCTTAATTTAAATATAGAGAAACGATAAGAAATTATCTTATCAGAACACACTATGTACAAGAAAATTCCAACCATCCTCACCCGACTAAATTAAGACTTATTCGAATCAACACAAGAACCCTAGACTATATCACATTGAAATGATAGGTTTATAAAAAAAACTAAAATGAAGGAATGATAAAAATATATCATCTTATACCTCAGCATGACTACCTCACGAACTATACAAAATCATGGGGTATAATGGGAGGAATAGAGGGGGAGGAGATAACAAAAATATCCCTCTATGAGTACGCCTCCCAACCTATATTGAGAATGGGAAACAATAAATTAATAGTATACATATAATAATAAACATGCAAACATTGGTTTTTATGTGACCACGTGTGTCTCAAAATAATGAGACCCTCACCAAATCATGTCATGACGTAACTACATAGGTCATGATATGATAGCACTCTAGAACATGGCTAATACCTCGATCATAATCTATCACAAAGTGGACAACCCATGATTAAGATACACCCCACAAGAAAATGACTTCATGGTGGAAATAGGCCACAAGGGAAGTAATATTCATGACACAAACATCATGTCTAATATAGGATGAATCCCCACAGCAGCTCATCACAACATGAATTGTGTGTCTCATCATGAACTGTTTCAAATGAAATATTTTATAAATGTCACATATCCTTGACAAAAATTCTCATCTAAGAAAACACAACATCTATTTATCGTTAATAAAAATCCCAAAAAATCCCTTATAGATGACCCATTGTTTTGGGTTTATTATCTATGTCCTAATTCCCAAATTTCCTCTTCCTCAAGAATAAAAAATGATACATTCGCCAAAAAACATTATCCCAAAAGTACATGGGACATTATAAGATGATATTCTGAATAAAAATTATTATAATATCTCCAAGATTTTGAATTTCATATCTTTAATTTACTATTCAATTTTTGAAGTATTATTATTTTCCTTTGGTTCTCCCCATGAGAACATTCATCAATGTCAATTCTTTGAATAGATGGTATATAAATACAATAGAAAATATTATGGAATAAGTGATAATAAATTCAATAATTAGTTAAAATAACAATTTTTAGAGTTTCTTCTGAACCATGATACTCCATTCTTATCAATTATTTGTTTTGGGGAATTCTTTAAACAATAATTGTTGATTTTAAAGGAAGTGTTATCTTTTTCCTACATAGTCTTCATTTCTTTATTAACAAATTATTAGTGTGGAAAATTATTTAAAACATCATCCTTCAATGGATTGGTATTTCATGATTTTTTGTATTTTATTTATCATATCTTATTATACATGGAAAATGAATAAGAAATATTTAGATATATGTCTCCAATTTTTTATCCTTCAATACGACACTTTTGAATTTCGTTGGTCATTATTTACTTATAATATATCATGGAATTTGATTTATTCTTCATATGGAATAATTTTATTTTTTTATTATCGCTTGATTTCAATTTTTATTCATTCATATTTATTTATATTTCAAAATCATTAGGCCAAATGGTTATAAATTTTTGGGAAATGTATCTGTATTGTTGGTCCTTCCCCCTGGATTCCTCAAAATTCTTTCCACAATATCAATCATTTTACTATTTTATTGAACTAATTTTTCCTTAAAAGTTAGATTAATTCTATCAAAACAAATTTACAAGAATTTTTCTAGAGAATCCCATGGTTTATACTATTCTACCCTAATAGATATTTCTTGTCTTTTTGGTGCATAATTCATGTACGAATTATTCGGTTTTTTGAAAAATAATAATATTTCCTTTATTTCCCAGGAATGTCTCATCATTCTTCCCATTTTTAGGAATATACTGTTCACCATATTTATATTAATTCTTTTTAAGGACTAATTTCTATCCTCTTATGGTCTTCTATCACAAAATATTTTGACATATAATTTATTGGTTTAATCAATCATACTCCACTAATGTGACCACATTAAATGGTTGTATAATAATAATTTTAAATTTTTTCATTTTTTATCATAAAAAAATTATTTTGAATCTCTTTTGGACTTAGAATCATCATTGCTATAATCCTAATTAATATATTATTTACTTATATTCTAGAGATTTAAATATTATATTAAAAACTCAATGACATGTTTCTAAACCTATCACCAACCCAAAAATAAATAAAGTATGTTATATTCGTCTATGGATATCAATTTTCTAGATTTAATTTCTTTATATTTTTTATCATTATTAACATTAACTGGGTATCATTTTGGGGAACCAACATTCTACTTCTAGAGAATAGTTTCCATAGGTATTTTGGTGGGTTTATCTCTATTTTTCTTCATCTAATTTTACATATAATTTTAATTCTAACCAACATTATGTATTAAACTAGAATTACCTTAACCTATATTTTATAGCATGGATAGTACCTTTTCCATTAAGATTTAGAGGGATTTATAATTTGACGAGCTCAAGATATTTTTTTCCAATAGTTATAGTTTTTAACCTAGTAATTCTTATTGGTGTTCGGAGTAGAAATAAACCTTATATCAACATATTTTAATGACTTAGATTGAAATATTTATATATTTTCTAGTTTAACATTCAATTTAGTAAATTTCATGTTTAGGTTTTTTCACATCCACTAAAAATATTATTTTATCTTCAAGGTCCTTCTTTAACATTTCATCATTATTCTCATGAATTACATTCTTCTGTTATTTAATACATTAAATCACTTCAATTTTGTTTTCAATGATCTCTAGTTGATAATTACAGATAGAAGATACGTATTACAATACATGTGTCTTTTATTTAAGACTTTTTTAGGATTATGATATTATATATATCCCATTTGGCCATTCATTTTCAAATTTGGTTCATTTCTCTTAATGTTCCATATTCATTGAATTTTTGGAACCTACATTTTTAAATTTATTCAAAAACATCCATACTCTTAATTCCAATTACATATCTAAACCTTTTCATTATTTTTCAATATGGGTGATCTCATCTAGCTTGTTTCTAGAAGAACCCCAAATGAATATGACTATTTCCTTTGGAAAATTATATAGAATATGATTTAAGCAAAGAATTTATTATATTTTTGAACCATTTCAATAATTTCCATCCTCATTTATGGTTGTATCTTTTATAGGTTAGTTGTGATAAATATATTTTTCTTACCCCTCTCCATTTTGAGATAATGAACCATATGAGAAATACATGTTCTCTATTTTCATGGAGGTTGATTTTACCACCAGATCAATTTATTTCATTCATAATTTGAATTAATCCATATTTCAACACATATAAACAAACATTTTTCCTCTTGGATTAATACAGATATCTCCACATCACATGTTCCCTTAAGAGAAAAAAAAAATAAAAAATAAAATTGGGTGAAATTTAATTGGACTACCTTCAAATAGTATATTATTAATGTTTCTTATTCGGATTCATGTTTGACACATCTTAACAAATAATTTATTGTGGTTTTAATGATAAAATGTGATTCATTTCATAATATATTGAATGTTGATCATTCTATGATGATGTTTTTTTATTTAAAGATGTCAATGGAAATGATTTGTATTTTCTAAAATAACATAATGATTTCTGGAACAATCTATCATTTATTCGTTCCAAGTACCCTGGAATTATTATAATATATTTTTTGGTAAAAATTCTTAATATAATATTGTGACTTTATTGATTTCTTGAAAAATAGAAATGTTTTTTTTAAATAATATTTTTTAAAAATTTTGAAACCCCTTTTCCCTGTTCAGAATCATTTTTCTCAGTTATGTATGTATTCAGCTCAAACATATATTTTTTTGTCATAGAATGTTTGTTTTCTAAGACTCATTTCATATTTATTTTATATATTGCAATTTTTACTTGAGTTAAAAAATTTCATGCCATTGTGATGGATCAAAATTATACATGTGACATAATTTCTCATGGAAAATAAAATTTTAATGAAATATAATAGCACCAATAGATGAAGCTATAGAGATGAAGGAGAATATTATAAAGTTTTCTTTAAAAACAATTATATTAGACTGAGATATATGGGGGTGAATCCAACCCATATGAAGAAGGAGCACATTCAGTTATGGTTTTTTCTAGAGTCACATGAGTAAGATGATGAATAATGATAAGAATTCCATGAGGAAAACAAGGAGATGATCTTGTTTCTTACTAATATAAGTTGGTGCACAAAGATTCCATGGGAATTTTTCTTAGTTGTAGAAACACATTGAATTGTTAGGGGGTGGTGAAAGATCATTTCCATAGAACAAACTAATTTGGAGACACAAATCTATGAGATTGTATCTATGATTTGGTACCATTAATAGTATGATAATCGACTCAATATATGATATTTGATTTCATTCCTAGAGTATCTTCCACTTTTTGTTTTCTATATTCTATTTTTACTTTTTATATAATTAATTATCTATTTCAATTAATTATATAGATTTCATTTATAAAAAAAGGATGGATAATTATATTATTTAGTAACACTTAATTATCTTCAATTTTTTCATCATTTCAAGCTAGATATCATTCAATATTTTCTTTTTTCTTGACAATAACTTTTTTAATGATCAAGAATAAATGAAAATTTATATTGTTCACTATTTTTCAAGATGATTATATTTATTTTATTTTAAAATCATTTAATAAGAGATTTTGATATCAAACAAAGGTAAGTACACCAAGGTTGAGATATAGTTTAGTATAGGTGATTTCAGCCACTCATAAATTCTGAAAGTATTGAATTTCAAGATAAAATTATGTGAACATTAACCAATAATTTTCTACTCATTGACAGAGTTAGAAGGAAATAATTTTAGTGGTTGACTGTTTTTGTATATATTATTCATTATCTTAGAAATCTATGAGTTATCAGTAAATCATACTTCCCTTTTATTTTACAATATTGATCTAAAATTACTTACACGAACTTATTTTCTTTGAACATATTATTCCCGTTTACATCATCATTGATCACTCACTAGTTTCTCAATCATTTTTTAATAATAAAATTTTCTTGAATATATCATTTTTATTATTATTTTTCAATATCATTCTCACGGTGACAAAACTATATTTTCATTCCCCCCCTTGGTATCAACAATACCTCATTATATTCTATTTTAATGTAATTGTATAAATTAATTAATTAATTTGTGAGAATAGAAACCTAGGGCCACTATGTTTTTTTTTGACTATTGTCGAGGAAGGAATAAGTAACCATTGAAGGAAATTTTTTTATAAGAAAATGAAAAAATCCAACAATTTGTTAAATAAAAAATATTAAAACCTATTTACAAAATATTTTCTTAAATATACTATATGCATAGAAAATTTATAAAATATGAAATCTTGAGCCTTTAGTTTGTGATATAGGAGAGTACTTGATTTACCTAAAAGAGAAAGTCGAAATGGAGGAAAATAAGAAGGCATTAGATCAGAAAGAAAATTCTATTCCACATAAACTTTGTGAAAAATTCAATTATAGGTGCAGTCTTAGGGAGTTTTAGATTCTCACCGTTTCATGTAATTCATAATATATTAGGATGACCTCACAATCATGGATTTGTGAGATAAAAAAGACATAAAGTCTGTGCGACTATCTTTTAATATATTTCCTTATAAAGTATCATTATACTTTATTAGATACTTCTATAATGTGTTTAAATAGTTAAACTATGATGGATGAGTGAGGAATATTTTCAATTTATATTATTTCCATTTTATCTATAGGTTAATGTTATTTCCTATTTCTAGATGTTAGAAGAAAATACATTTGACTAATGGGATTAGGTCATTAGTTCCTTTGTTATGAAATTATACCATAGGAGACATATGAAATTAAACACAAAATCCCAAGTTCCATGTAATATGATGGTGGTTTTTCCATGAATCATGAGACATATTTGGGGTCTTTATATTTAATTTTCAAACCATTAGTTCTCTCAACATTTCCTCATGGATACATTTAATACTGTATTTAAACCTTATAGTCAATAAATTTTTGATCAAATTTATAGAGGAGTGTTTTCTTTTGAATTCATTAAATATTTTTGAAAAACCTTTAGTAAATTTTATCAAAATTCATAACTATATTATTCTATAAGAAAGAAAAATCCAATTAAAAGTCACAAATTGTATTCATGAAAACCATCCATATGGTACTATTATTTCCAAAAAAATATCAATTTTGGAGTAATTCCACCACTATGGAATTCATGGCCACTCAATAACTTATTATCCAAAAAATTAAATAATTTCCAAAACATTTATAATTTATTTTTTTGTTTGATATAAATGTTGGATTCATCCAAGAGATGATGTTTTTTATAATACCTACAAGCAAGGCTATATGAATCATCTAAACCTTTCTTATAGAGAGTACAAATTTTTTTGATGATATTATATATATGGATTTAATATCTACCTAAATAAGAATTAAAAAATTAAAATACGGAAGATTAATACAATTTCAAACGCAATTTAGTAGGTCTCATGATATTTTTTAAGTAGGTTGGTTAGTCATGATGTGAGAAATAAAACTAACATGTAATATATAATAATTTCTTAAAAATGAAATGAACAATATAAAAACAAAAATATGTCACATGTATAGAGAATTAGTATGAATAGAAAAATATAATAAACTTATCACTATAGAAGTTAACTCAAGAGAAAATTCCATATAAGTGATTATAAGGTGTTTTATGGAAACTCTAGAGGAACCTAAAACAAACCCTCATTCAACTTAGAATGAAATTTTCTTCGACACTAATATCCAAGGTATGTAATTTTAAAAATCGATAATTTTTGAAAAAACACTAAAAATTAAATAAAATATCTTATTCCACATGAATTAAAAGAATGAAAATAAATTTAATTTTTAAAGAATAAAGGTAATATAAAATTAAAAGATACAATCAAGGGTATACCCACAGTTTTGAAGAATTATTCTCCACCCATCCCATTCCATAATAAGATAAAATAGAAAATTAAAAAACAAGAAATTATCAATTTCATTGGGAATTTCAATAACATCCATGTGAATTTTCCATTCATTCAAAATTTATTTTAATTCATTTATATTTTATATTTATAAAAAAACATTATTTCAAAGAAGAAATACCTTGAGTATTTTTCTACTTATATCCTCTATAAAAAGTGTATTGTTGTCCTCAAAAATAAAATACCTTCAAAACTAAAGGATTAAGGGATATTTTTTATTCCTTGTAATTTAAAGAAAAATATACAACTAAATTTATTTTGTGACCTTGGTGAAAGTATCAATTTGTTCCCTTAGTAACCATATTAATATTTGAGATTTGGAGAATTGTATCCTACCAATGTTATTATAAAATTGGATGTTTTCTCAATCAGACACCCTATATGTAGGATATATGATATATTTTTTCATTTTGGAATGACTTTTTTACCCATTAATTTTATCATATTAGACACAAGGCACGAAAAATAAGTCCCCATCATCATGGGAATGCCTTTCCTAACCACATGAAGAGTTTTGATAAATTTTTTTAAGGGGAAATTGATTTTCAATTTCGGTAAAAACAACTATGAAGTTTAGTGTATTTTAAACTCTTAAGTAAACATTACATTATAATAATTGATCTAGAGTGTAAATGAAGAATTTTCATAAACCCTACCTCAAATGGCACCGCTCCTGGGATAGTAATTAAGGAAGATTGATATTGACCCATGATTCCCTACTTTTGTAGGACCTAGTTTAGTGAGTAGTACTAAGGGTATAAAAATATCACATATAAAATATATTACAATCAATAATAATAAGGATTTTAAGATAAGATAAATCAATTGAAAATATATCATATTATATAATTTAAAATTAATTCATAACCATCCCACAATACAAGATAAATTCAAAAAATAATTGTAAAATAATCCAAAAGAATATATATAAAGAAATATACTATGGTAGTGACTCATAAAAAACAACAATATCCATGATAGTAATGTCAATCGTGGTCCCTAAAATCCTCCTAAAAACATGAATGGTAGTTTATATATATGTATAGTGAGAATAACATGTATACATAGTTTGATCATACTCTAGGTATCAAAAGAACATGTGAAAATAGTATACTAATGTACTAGTGAATAAATAATAGAACTAACACACACCTTAATAGGTCAACTAAACAATACCAACCTCAAAATAGAACAGTCACCAAAATGATGCATCCAATATCACAACATTGTATCATTTAATATAATTCAAGGTTCCCCTCAACAAAATCCCACTTATTTTTTAATCTTACATTCCAATGTAAAACATCTTATTCTACCATACCTTCCTTGGGTAGACCATAACATAACCATCCACCTTTGATGTGGTTCGAGATGCATCCCTACCAATCCCATCATCCTGCATCATGAAGGATCTAGTATTAGAATCAGTTATAACCACATTATAACCTCATCACTATGTCATATCTCATATCTATGGTAGTAGAGTATCATGAATGTGAAAGGCATAAATCATCTTCCATCCTCCAACCACGCATGACCCCCACTACATATCACATCCTCAATATCACTTGGAAATATCCCATGCCAACCTTTAATCAGTTGGTAATCTCTAAAAACAACCCATGTCATCACTCAAAAATGATCAATACAAACCCATGTCATCAATGGGTATGATCCAACCGCAACCCATCATTACTGTTGAAGGAAGAGAGTGGGATAGGGGGTAGGTAGCTGTCCATCCAAATACTCAATAACCTAGATGTTTGGGAAAATACTCGAAACCCACAACATTTACGATTTGGAAAGGCAATCCAACTCAAGTGTGTTGAATTTTTATATAGAATAAAATAAAACATAGATCAATAGAACAAAAAATAGAACATGTGGATTAACACCAAATACACTGGAGTAGACCACATCACCAATACTACACCCACTAAATATGATATAACTATCACCAACACTAAATACATAACATGACATCACACATAACCACAAAAATTCTACTAGCATACTGAATGTCACCAACACTAAATCACATGACATCCGCCACAATTTCTTCCACTAATAAATTCATTCCACCACCAAACCACCACACATAACCAAACATATTCCACATTAAATTATATGTTTATTATTTCTAGATTTAACGAGTTCCCACTAAATCTCATTTACTAAGATATTCCATTCATATTAGCACAAACCATTTAATTATAACAAGAAAAATTTATTTAAATTATGACAAAATAGTTTTATCCCTTTCTCATATTTAATTCCAACCCATGCTTATTCATTTATTAACCCATGTCATTTCAGTTTCATAAATTTAATTCATTTCATGGATAACTAGGAAACTAACACAACAACCCGATATAGCTACTCATCCACCAAATATTATTGATCACTACAACATAATTTATTCAAATATATCACCATAACACAAACATGTTACCACAACCACCAGATAACACAACCACCCCACATTAGTCCATTCACATCCCATGCAAGCCTACCATTATTTCATTACTCAAAACATATGACACCCAATTCTATCAAAAAAATAACTACACAATCCAAAACATGGTCAACATAACCACCATATATTTAAAAATATAACAAAAAACAACAACCACCCATTTTAGCTCCCACATTTTACCATAATTTCATGGTCAATGTCTTCCACATAACATCACTTTTTTATCTTGGTTGTTATCACTCAATTACAAGTGTCCATGGTAAAAAAATTAATTATACATATATTATGTATTCTCCATTTCATTCTATGTGAGTTCAAATAATCATAAAAATAAGGGTTTTGTTTGGTGAAAATCTCTCAAGGTATCATTGAAGCATTTTTGAGGTGATTGTGTTTGTTGACAAAGTGCACATCTGTGTTGTGATTGTTGACAAAGAAAACCATGACATACACTTTTTGTTGAAAAAGGGGATTTCATGGTGGAATGTCGAGTTCAAGAGTTGTGGTCAACGATACTTGTTTTATTCAAGAATGTCGACAAAGGAATGGATGACTAGGTGGCAATACGAAAATAGTATATAAAAGGTGACACCGTTTTCCAGTGTTTGCCAAATTTTTGGGCCTGAAAATCGACAAATGGAGAAAAGTGGTCTTGGAAAAGAAACATGTGCGCCATGTACTTGAAGTAAAGGGAACATGCATGCCTAGTTTTTTTCAAGATCAGAACATGGAAAAATGGAAAAGGGATAAGGGTCGCACATGTTTTGGGTTAGTCGCACAAGTGACCTGCGTGCCGAGAAAGGACTTGCGTGCCGGTTCCTAGGAGGATTGGATACTTCCACCCCTATTGTTTCTAAAGATCCGAACTTCAAAATATGGAAAAGGAAAGAGGTTTGCGCAAGTATTGGTGTGGTCACGCATGTGAGTAGCGCGACAGATACTTGGGCAGACAGACCTGTGTTCCGAAACCTGCATGTCGAGGGGAGACTTGCATGCTGTCACGTAGGGTGTCAAAATGCCTATAAATACAGGTCAAGCCCTCTTCATTCCATACAAGTTCAACACTTAGAGAAAATCAGAGCTCCTATAATAGAGGTGTGGTGGTCGCGCAAGTGGTGGTGCGTCGCGCGAGTATAAGTTACACAAAAGGTGTTAGTTGCGCCCCAATATTGGTTTGGGAGTAAAAGGACTTGTGTCGTGCAAGTTTAGAGGAGCAGAGGCATGTGTTATTCAGGCAGTTGAGGTGGACCTACGCACCAGTGTTGACTTGCGATCCGAGACTTGCACACAAGCTTAGAGAAGTGCGCCAAGTAAGGTTGATTTCCAGTAGTGATTCAGGGTTGCGTGGATGTTGGAATATTGCCTGACACCTTTGGTACAAAGTGAAATTCTCTATGGGTGAATGTTGGACTTCAACAGAGCATCCACATACAACATAGGATGTATTCATTAGTGATAATGACGAGACCTACAAGTCTATAAACTGTGAGTGGATTTGTTCCAGAGCAGTGAGTAAAGGAAGAGGAAGACGGTGATCCTCTCCACCGACAGTGATCCAGAGAGAGAGAAACAGGAAGTGACCCTTGGGAAAGTAGTGAGCTGATCCTAAAGTTTGTAAAGGGAGTGAGACTAGGAATTCAAGTGATCTATCCTAAACCTTGTAAATAGCAGTGCGCTTTTAGTGGATTTGGTACATCGACACATTGCTGGTGTATGCTTCTTGGACGTAGCTCAGTGAGGGTGAACCAAGTAAAAATTGATGTGTCATGTGCATGATTTACTTTATGCTTATATGGTGCAATGGGAAAGGGAGAGAAGGGTGTTTCTCTTAACAGCGAAACAAGTTCAGAACATGCTTTAATTTTCAATTAGTCATACCCTGATTCACTGCCCTCTCATGGTATTCAGCCTTTTGGACCTAACAATTGGTATTAGAGGGAAATGTTGATATTTGTTATTCTCTTAATGGAGGTCACCAATCATAAAGCGATTCTGATCTTCGACGGGAAAAACTTTCAGCTATGGAAGAATTGGATGCAACACTACTTCTGATCTTTGGGAATGGATGTATTCACAGCAGTAATGCATGGTACAACAACTGATACTAATAGTGGTGCATTATCAGAAGCTGAACGCTTAGATTTGGATGCAGATACCAAATATATTAATGCCTTAGGTGGAGCCCTATCCAATCCTATCTATAAAAAGGCGATGACATGCTAAATTTCACTTTCCATGTGGGAAAAGCTTTTGAATATATATGAAGTGGATAAAAAGGTTAGAGAGGAAAAGCTACAAGTGTTGTGGAACAAGTATGAAGATCTGAGAATGAACCCGAATGAGTCTGTTGATGCATTCTTTGAAAGGGTAATTTTTTTGGAAGAAGACATGCGAGGTCTTGATGAAATTATCGCAGAAATAAAAATTGTGAAGCACATCTTGAGAAAACATCCACCTCAATTCAATCTGAAAGATTCTATTTTGGAATATAAAGACGCAAAAGAGCTGACATTGGATGACCTTCACAACACTCTTATTACATATGAAATGATCAATGATGATAATAACGCTAACGAAAAGTGGAAATCCAAATAGGTAGCATTTAAGGCCATGAAGAATATCACCATTAAAGATTCATAGGAGAAAGAAGAGACAGATTAGGTGATGTCATTCCTTTCTTCAAATCTGCAAAGAGGAAAAGGAATGTTCAAAGGGAAACTTCTAATAGCATGATTTCGATGTGGAAGGGTTGGTCATCTTGTGGAAAGGTGCCCCAAAAAGTTTCAAGATTACAATAATGATGATGACGATGTCAAAATTTCCAAGAATTAGTCTTCAGCGTTTGTGAGAGGGAAGAAAATATTCAATGGAAATTACTTCAAGAAGAAGAATCTTCTTTCTCAAGAATTTTAATGTTCAGATGAGTTTGAATATGAAGAGGATAAATAGATTGAAAAATTCAATGATCTTGGGGAAAATTCCATGGTAGCGGTCGTCGATTGTTCTCAGGAAAAAGAAGAAACTGATGTTAGAGAAGAAGATGAAGAAGTTGAAGGAAGAGTTGATATGGAAGCCGAATTGGAAGCAGCTCTTGAGGAGATAGATGTTCGGAGAGCAAAAATGAAGAAATCCAATAAAGTGGTTCGCAATGACAAACTCTACGTGCAATAGCAGGATGAAGAAAAGTCTGAGCAGTTAGAAGAAATTGAGAAACTCAAGTTATCATCACCAGAGAACACAGAATCAGTTAGTGAGTATAAGATCAAGATTGATGAACAGAAAAGGGAGATCGATGGCTTGAATAGAAAAGTGAAAGATCACATAAAGCGTATCGAAGAACTTGAAGAAGAAGTTGTCAGCCTACGGAGAAAAGTTAATGACCAGGAATAACCCTTGATTCCCAACACATTCTTGGGAAAAGGTCATTATGAATACTGAAAAGATGAAAGAGGAGCCTAGTAGATCATCAAGAAAGAAATAGTAATTAATCCCAAACGTCAAGGCTGATTCAGGGCTTGATCAGAAGAAAAAATCTATGGCAATTGCAGTCAGACCGCAAGCACCCGTCCCAAGATTGAAGGTTTATTTGGGCACAAAGTAGAATCAGAATATTCAAAGATCCCAAGGGGAACTCAAAGTGCTAATGTAACACGAAGGAACACACCTTATATCAGGTGTTATTATTGTGGAATGATCGGACACTCACAGTATGTGTCTTCCATAGTAAGAGATATCAAAGGGAACAAGAACAGAGGTGGCATCCAAACAGAGAACGGTTGTCCAGAACATATTTCAAAGGACACTTCTTTGGTGTAGAGGATTTTGGAACATGGATAGGTACTGTACTTCGACCATATAGAGAAGTGTGGAAAAGAAGAATCAAAACTTTTGCAAGCATCAAATCAATAAACCCACAGGTGAGTTAAAAATGCAGAATAGATTTGAAGCTTTGCAAGATGAAATTGGTCCATCATACTTTGAGAAAAAACAGAAGTATCAATCCATGCCAAGTGTGAAGGAAAAATTATGGACCAAGAAGAAGAAAAATGAGAAGGATGTGGTGGAAGAAATTTCCCTTAAGGCATCAGATCGCTCTGGTGTATGGATCCTTGATATTGGTTGCACATTTTACATGACAGGTAATAAGGATCTTATTACAAGCATAAAATATGACAAAGAAGGAGTTGCCAAATTTGGAAATGATTAGGGCTTGAAGATTGTTGGCTTAGGGAAATCCAAGTTTGGGGGCAAAGAAATGAGATGTGGTGATGTATTGGCAGTAGAGGGTCTTAGTCATAACTTGCTCAGTGTCAGTCAAATTTGTGACTCTGGGCACTATATCTGATTTACCAAGAAGATGTTTGTTGAGAAATGAAAAGATAGAGTAGTTGTTCTACAGCGAAAAAGGACAAAGAGAAATATTTACCTTGTAGGTGGGAAAAAAGATACATGTCTTTTATCTATAGAGGAAGAAAACCAATTGTGGCATAAGCGACTTGGTCATATATGTAAACCATCCATGGAAGATCTGGTAAAGTGGGATGCTGCTAGAGACCTTCCCAAACTATCACGTGATCGCACTCATATGTGTGACGCTTTCCAACAAGGTAAGATCCTCAGAAAAATATATAGGCCAAAGGAACAAAAATCAACTAGAGTGCTTGAATTGGTGCATGATTATGTTTGTGGACCTATCTCACCACGAGCTATAAATGGGAAAAGGTACTATGTTCTTTTAATTGATGATTAGAGTAGAATGGCCTGAGTATTTGTCATTACCCATAAGACAAAAGTGTTCAGTTGCATAAAGTAGTACATGAGGGAATCAGAAAGGATGCTTTGGCAGAAAATGCTGAAGTTTCGTACTGATAGTGGTACATAATTCACAAACAGTCAAATTGAAGACTATCTCATGAAACACAGGATAAGGAAACAAGTTTCATCAATGTGGACTCCCCAATAGAATGGAGTGGTTGAGAGGAGAAATCGTATCATCAACAACATGGCTAGAACAATGCTTATTGAAAAGAACCTACTAGAGAAATTTTGGAAGGAAGCATTTTTGACATTGGTATATATTTCAAAAAGGTCTCTATTGTGTCCGAAGGATGGGAAGACTCCGTATTAAATGTGGTACGAAAAGAATCCAATGTTGAAATACTTTAGAATCTTTGGGAGATAGTGTTTTATTCTGAACCATGAAAATCACAGGAAGATTGAGTCACGAGAAGATGAGGGGATATTACGTGGCTACTCAGGGAAGATCAAAGAATACAAATGCTTTAAAAAATGGCTGGGAAATTTTTTTGAAATCAATGATGTCACTATAGTTGAAAATGAACAAAATACTCAACAACCTAGTGAATAGTTTCTGGATGAAAGTGATGATGAGGTAAGAAACACAGGGGTAGTAGAAGTGGTAGAGGATGACTCAGAAGAATATACTGATGATGAACAAGAAAGTGTCAAGTCTGTGTATGCAAGGAAGCCAAAGAGTCTCACTGAAATCGATAGGCAAATTATAATTGGTGATCAGACAGCTCCAGTTCAGACTCAAAGAAAGAAATCATTACAGAAAACATCATTTTTATCTCAGGTGGAGCAGAATATTTTTTCCGATGCAACTGAAGATGAAAACTGAGTTCAGGCTATGAATAAAGAGCTTGATTAGATTGAAAAAAATCAGACATGGGAGATTGTTTCAAGGCTAGTAGATAAGAATATCATCGGGACTAAATGGGTCTATCGCAACAAGATGAATGAAGATTGTACAGTGATTTGGGGAAAATAACGACTAGTGTGCAAGGGATACTCCCAGAAAGAGGGAATAGATGTTGATGAGTCATTTTCACCAGTAGCTAGGCTGGAGACAATCCGATTATTTTAAGTAATAGCAGTGCAAAGAAAGTTCAAAGTGTTCCAGATGGATGTCAAATATGCATTGTTGAATGGTGTTATGGAATATGAGGTATATATTGAGCATCGAGATGGTTTTCTCATTCATGAGGATGAGAATAAAGTTTGCAGGCTAAAGAAGGCATTTTATGGGATGAAACTAGAACCAAGAGCATGGTACTCAAGGCTTGATCAGTACTTGAAGAAGCTTAGTTTCCAGCGTGGGGGAGTTGATTACAATCTCGATTTCATCAACGATAATAATAAAAGGATGATGGTGTTGGTTTATGTCAATGAAATAATATTTGGTGGATAAGATAAAGCTCAGTGCAGATAGTTTTATGAATTCATGAAAAATGAGTTTGAAATGTCAATGATTGGAGATTTAACGTTTTTCCTTGGTCTATGGGTGACACAAGGAAAGAATGAAACATTCATTTATTAATCCAAATATGCCAAGGAGGTTTTAATAAGGGTGGGAATGAAAATTTACAAAGAGATGAAGACTCTGGTTGCTACCCGGATGAAATTATAAAAATATGAGGATGGAAAGGCAGTTAATATCATAGAATACAGGAAAATTATTTGAAGTATGTTGTACTTAACTGCAACAAGGGCTGATAATGTTTTCGCCACATGCCAAGCAGCGAGATATCAGAGTAATCCCAAGGAAATTAACATGCTTGTCGTGAAAATAATTCTTTGGTATATCAAAGGCACCATGGATTTCTGTATGATGTATAAGGACAAATCTCAATCAGTGTTATTGGGTTACACAGATGCAAATTGGGCCGGATCGGAAGATGACAGAAAATCAACATCAGGAGGTGAATTCTATCTTGCTGGATTGTGTATTTATTGGCTTAGTATGAAGATAGATTTCATTTCATTAAGCACCATATAATCTTTGTATATTGTGGCCACCCAAGCTTGCACACAGTTATTATAGATGAAGCAACAGCTTGAAGATATGGGAGTTGAGGTGAAGTCTCCGATCGGAATCCAGAGCGATAACTCAAGTACTATAAATCTTAACAAAAAACCCTTCCATCATTCAAGGACAAATCACATTGAGATAAAGTATCATTTTATCAAGGAGAAGGTTGAGCAAGGAATCATGAAGTTGGAGTATGTGCCTACAGAGCTACAGGTTGCAGACATTCTGGAAAATGCCTTACCCAAGGAAGCTTTTGAGAGACATTGACTGGCTATGAGAGTTCAGTCGACTCCCCACACATAAAAGAGTGTGTATGTGGACCTTCCCCTCTCCCCAAGGTATGATGTGTTTTTCCCTAATGTGTTGATATGTGTTCTCTACTCTGTTACAGACTACAAAGGAGTGATCATTGGGATTGTCGAAAAAGGGCGACAAAATAGTGATTGTTCAAGGGGGAGAAAGTGTGGCAATTTGAGAAATCATGATAGATACGGGGAGAAGCAGACAGGTGGAGTAGCAAGATAGGAGGTGTAATGAGAAAGAGGGAGAGTTTTAAATTTGACGATTCTAGAAGTGATCGATCAAAGAATAGATATCATGATAGGTGATGATCAGGATAAAAGCATAAGATTGTTTTGGGATGCGGAAAGAATATTTTCAAAAGTTGGTATCAGTTTGGTGTTAATAGTGGATGTCAGAGTTGAAGTGATTCATTGATGAACTTTTCATTTAATATTGTTTCTCACACTGAGCATTGCTCATGTGGGCTTAGAGTATGTGTTGAGTAAATCCTTGATCACTATGGGAATCGCAATAGGAAAATAGTGGCTGAAGAATTAATGATTAATATTTTTATGGAAGAGTTTTAACAAACCCAAAGGGGGAGAATGTTGGGAAAAAATCCCTCAAGGTATCATTGAAGTATTTTTGAGGTGATTTTGTTTGTTGATAAAGTGCACATCTGTGTTGTGATTGTTGAAAAAGAAAACCATGACATACAATTTTTTTGATAAAGGGGATTTCATGGTGGAATGTTGAGTTCAAGAGTTGTGGTCAACGATCCATGTTTGATTCAAGAATGTCAACAAAGTAATTTAAGATTAGAAGGCAGTATGAAAAGAGCATATAAAAGGTGACGCCTTTTTCCAGTGTTTTCCAAATTTTTTGCCTGAAAATCAACAAATAGAGAAAAGTGGTTTTGGAAAAGAGACTTGCATTTCGTGTACTTGAAGGAAAGGGAACTTGCACGCCTAGTGTTTTTCAAGATCTGAACATGGAAAAATGGTAAAGGTATAAGGGCCGCAGACGTTTTGGGTTGGTCGCGCAAGTGACCTGTGCGCTGCGAAAGGACTTTCGCGCCACTGCCTAGGAGGATTGGAAACTTGCACGCCTATTTTTTTTCAAGATCTGAACTTCAAAATATAGAAAAGGAAAGAGGGACGCGCAAGTATTGGTGTGGCCACGCAAATGAGTAGCGTGACAGAGACTTGGGTGGATGGACCTGCGCACTGAGGGGAGACTTGTGCGCCATTGCGTAGGGTGTAAAAATTCTTATAAAAACAGGTCAAACCCTCCTCATTCCATATGAGTTCAACACTTATAGAAAAATAGATCTCCTGTCGCCAAGGTGTGGTGGTCGCGCATGTGTTGGTGCGTCACACAAGTATAATTTGCATGACAGGTGTTAGGTGTGTGCCAAAATTGGTTTGTCCATAAAAGGAGTTGTGTTGCGCATGTTTGGAGTAGCAGATTCTTTTGACGTGCAAGTAGTTGAGGTGGACCTACGCACCATTTTTGACTTGAGCGCCGAGACTTGCGCACCTGCTTAGAGAAGGGCGCCAACTATGGTTGATTTCCAGCAGTGATTCAGGGCTACGTGGAAGTTGGAAGATTTCCTGATACCTTCGGGGCAAAGTGAAATTCATCTACGGGTGAAAGTTGGACTTAAACAGAGCATCCACATAGAACATAGGATGTATTCATTAGAGATAATGAAGAGACCTACAGGTCTATAAACTGTTAGTGGATTCTTTCCAGAATAGTGAGCAAAGGAAGAGGAAGAAGGTGATCCTCTCCACTGGCAGTGAGCGAGAGAGAGAGAAACATGTAGTGACCATTGGGAAAACATTGAGCTGACCCTAAACTTTGCAAAGGCAGTGGTCCTGAAAATACAAGTGATCTATCCCGAACCTTTTAAACAGCAGTGCGCTTTTAGTGAATTTTGTACATCAGCACATTTCTAGTGTATTCTCCTTGGACGTAGCCCAGTGAGGGTAGACCAAGTAAAAATTGCTCTGTGCTATGCATTCTTTAATTTCTGCTTATATTGTGCAATGGGAAAGGGAGAGAAGAGTGTTTGGATTAACAGCGAAACAAGATCAGAACAGGCATTAATTTGAGATTAGTCATACCCTGATTCACCCCCTCTCTTAGGGTATTCATCCTTGTGGACCTAACAAGTTTCATAATTACCACTACCATGATCAAGGATCCTAATAACTATGATTTTCCGCAAGGGCAACAAGCTTGTAAAATCATATAGCAAGAATCAAAGAACTAATAAAAATATACAAGTGATCACATTTCCCATTAAGTTTCAGATTTATACTATTAATTATCTTCTTAAAATGACCCATACCATGCACAAAAAGGAAAAAAACCAAAAAATACCTACATACACCCAAAAATAGGGAGAGAGTGGGGATCCCCTATCTTAAATAAATATTTCCAAATCCCTCTGTGAGGAAGGGAAAAGAGGAAGATGATTGATACACACCATTATAAAGGTAAATATCTGGATAAAAATGTCACAAAATAGCCTCATTGATATTACTTTACAAAATTACCCAAGTCATCCGCCTCCCAAGCTAAAACATTATATAGAACAAAGAATATAGGAAAACTGAGAAGGAAAAGGGTGGAACAACATAGAATTTCCAATTCTTGGTCTACAAATTCCATGGATAAACTACCATAAGGAGAGAGTGAAGGGACTCTAAAAACAACAAGGATTGTCTCAAGAGTTAATAGATAGGACTTATGAAAGATGGGGTTTTAAGGGGTTCATGATTTTATAGAGAAACATGGAATGAGAAGACTATGTCATTACACGCTTCAATGTAGTGAAAGGGTGATGACACATGAAATGACTATGATGAAAATAAGTGACCAATTCAAAGAGTAATAGGTAAAAAAAATATATTAGAATCATGGTGAGGTCCACACTATATATCCTATAAACTAAGAGAAGGACCATTGAGGAATAGAAACCACAAAACTATAGACTTCATCCTCTATGAAGAACATCATGCCACAACCAGACTCCACAACATAGACACCCCAAAAATAGAATAACCACTAAAATGACATATCTTTGTATTTACGCCATATAAAAGATCTAAATTCCATATACACCACTATTATGATGAAATATAATCTTCTAAGATTTAAAATTCTTTCTAGATGAAATTTCTTCTACTACTCCACCATTCACACTATGAATCCATCTAAACTTCCATTAAACACCTTCATAAACATAATTATAAAAAACTAATAGTTTTTTAAAACCTAAAATATTATATTATATACCAAAAAAATATTCTCACCCCCAAGAATCTAAACTAACCTAGAAAATGAAAAATAAGTGGTCTCGACAACCACTTTTTGAGAAACCTATCCGGGATCTCATTACAAATAAATAATTACCAATGTCTCACACCATCCACAAGACACCTATATCCAAACAAAAATAGAAATAAAAATTTAATTATCAAGAAAACCCAATCCAAAAACCACCACACAACATTTCACCAAGTACACAAATCAAGGATTCCCTCCCTCCATATCATGATATTGTCTGTTTTGGGGGGCACTGACTTGCCCAAACTATTTTTAGAACATGTTATAATTATAAACCCTATCTATTGTGAAGTGGTTTCCCATATTAATATTATAGAATCCATAACTAACACCATCAACTAGGTTGAAAGAAACAAATCATAAAAAAATTACATTTAGGAATCCCATCATCACAACAAATCAAGACAATGAAGACTTCAAAACTTCTTCGGGTATTATGAACACATATGTGTATCATACTCCAATGTACTCTCCTCCACGTCACAATTCCTCTATACAAAAAATCAAATGGAATGTGTTTTCTATGAAACACCTTCTCCTGATTATCTTGAATCCATGTTAGTTTCCATAGAAATGTAAAATCATCCTTGATATTCAAATCCGTCAATCCAAGATGTTGGAATCAACATGAAGAAACCATTAAAGTCATTACATGAGGAATATTTTTTAACTCCTATCTAGCCATAGTGGATTCTAAAAATAATACTCCACTCCACCAACATGATCTAACAAATTAAAAGTCTTGTCAGAATTGGGAGAGAAATTACTCCCTTTGTAAGACCTTTATTAACCACAATGAGGGGAAACCCACAAGAACATATAATATCAAACCTCAGACTCTAGGGTCCTTTGAATATGTTCAAAATATGAAATATTATGGACATATGACAATATTATCTAATCTCAGACCATTTGGATCTTCTCGGTCATGCTCTGTATTACATAAGGAACATGAATCGCTATTTCCCTACCCCATGTCCAACATAATAGAGAATGACACATCCATTAATAAAATTCATCAAACAAGGTCATAGTAATGGATGAGTGGTGGATTATTTATATAAAATCTCAACTAGAGGTAGGTTATTTAACCATGATCCTCTAAAATATAAGATACAAGATCACAAGATATCCTTTAATGTCTGGATGTTCCACTTTATCTTCCTATATTTCTGAGGATGAAAATCAGTGTTAAGGATTAACTGAGATACAAATGAATGTGGAAATCCCATTAAGAAAAAAAAAGGTAAAACAAGGATGTTGATTAAAGATGATGGATCTTAATACACAATAAATTCTAACCACATCCTTGACATACCAACATTCCAAAATATCCACGATACTTGATTCGTGGATCACTATAAAATTGGAAAACTTCATTAGTCAGTCTATAATCACCCAAAATATATTGCATCCTTCCTTATATTAGGGAATATGAGGGATGAAATCCATTAATAAATCATCCAATTTCATATTGGGAACATCCAAGGGCCACAATTTGCCTCCAAGAACCTAGTTCTCGGCCATCACCTATTATTATACTAGACACTACCCCATGAAATCTACTATTGACTTCTTCATACCAGGACACCAAAGGTGGATCCTCTAGCTGTGATACGTCATAGACACAATGAGGTGTACATTTATTGGTGAGATATGAAGATTATGGATAAATACACATTCATATCTCATAAAATAGACAACATACCCTAAAATAATATTTGATTTTGACCATCCTATGACAATTCCTTCAGAGAATCATCCTGGCCAACACAGTCATGCATCTCATCTGCCTCTGAATATCCCCACATAGAATCCACCTATTGTTAAATAAGGGATGATTCCACTATCATCTAGAAAAGTCATCCTCAATCATTCCTTTCCCCAACATTGATATGCATTGAAAAAAGATCATACACACCTCTCTAATCATCTAGGTTATCCCAGAACACTTCTCCATGGGACCTTTGAATCAGTGCATTGGCCAGAAAATTTCCATTTCTCGAGGTATAGGTGATATCAAAATCATAATCATATATAAAATTCATCAAACTATGCTAGAATAAATTCATATTTCAATGGTAGAAAACAAATTATAGGATCTTTTGGTCCATGAAAACCATTAATCACACACCTATGAGTTAACAAACCACAGCTTTAGCATAAATACCACTAACTATTACTTTTAATAATGGGTGGCATAATTATTCTTATTTGGATGTATCTTACTATACCCATATGTGATCACCACCCTTTAATACAACATTATAAATCCCAAGACTGTATGGGAAAATTTTTATAAGCCCTCAAACATCACACCCTCCTCTGGATACCAAAGCACCAAGGAACTTATGAATGTCTATTTTTGGAAACCGAATACAATCTAACACTAATAATACAAAAAAGTCCTAGTCCATAAAATTCTAGGATATCCATAGGTCCTCAATCTGGGTAAAATTAGACCCAAATATATAATAATACCCATAAATACCAAAGAAACTATGAAACTCTTCTATAATCTTGGTTTCTTTCATAGAAACAACTGCCTTAAAATTTTATGGGTTCATAATGACAACCTACTATGACACCACATGATTATTTCAATCAACCTCTCACTTCCAGAATCTACACTTGGATATGTTTAAATAGAGGCAATGGTGTCTAATAACCTACAAAATATCTATAAGATGATTGTAATCCTTGTCATTTGACACTGAGTAGATCAATATGTCATCATTGAAAAGAAATATGAACTTCTCCATGAATTCATTGAAAATGAATTTCATGAGTCCCATGAACATAGTTGGTTCATTCCTGGCACTAAATGGAAGGAACATGAAATAAAAGATCCCATAGTTGATGCCATATTTGTACATAAATATGAACTAGTCTATGAATTCATTGAAAATTAATTTCAGGAGCCCCATGAACATAGTGGGTGCATTCATGACACTAAATGGAATTAACATGAAATAAATATTCCCATACCTACTCCTAAAGGAATTATTCAAGATATCATCATGCTTCACCCTCATCAGATGATATAAAGACCACAATTAAATCTTTGAAATCCAATTGAATCCCTTTAGCTAGTAAAACAGATCATTGATCCTTAAATGGGGGTAATAGTTCTTTACCATCACTTGATTGTTCATCTAGTAATCTATGCAAACAATCATACTATCATCCACTATTTTGGTGAACAACAATAAAGAACTATATATGAACACATTGGGTCATATGAAACATAAATAAATTAGATCATAATCCAACACCCTCAAATCATGCGTCTCCTTAGGTTACATTGGATAAAAAGACATCATAATCATTGTCTGTTATGATTGTAACTCTATCCCAAATTCAACATCATGTTGAGGGGGAATTATTGCAACCTCATTTTGAAAGGCCTTAAGATACTCCACTATGACCCTAAGAATACACTATACCTAATATTATACTAATTGATCTTACAAATGAGATAAAAATTGATCCACTTTTGTTCCACCCTTTCAAAAACCCTTCCCACTAATAAAATCCACGCAATAAATATCTGCAGTAGAAAATGTAACTATAATCTAAAATAAATCAGTTACTGTATGCACAGAATTCATCCAATCCATGCCAAGGATCACATCATATGGCTGAATGTATAGTAAGGATTAATCTTTCACTAACTAGTTCTTAACCATTACCAATTTACATCCCAAGAACACATTTTAAATAATCGAATCCCATAAATAGCGAGGATAACACCAGGGTAATGTGAATCCTATCCACCTCTAGTCCAAAATAAAAATCTAAAGTAAGAGAAACAAAAAAGTGTGAGGCTCCAAAATCAATAAACACACAAAAGAGGTAGATAATAAACTAATCATACCTCTAAAAACCTCTAGAACTATTACAATTAGATCCACCATCGCATGAACCATCCCATGAATAAATCATTTTACTATTTGAAAAAAACCATCAGAACTTGGATTTAGACTTAGTACCTAAGTATATAGATTATCATGGGTTATCCATCTACCAACTCCACCAACCCATAAATACAAAAAAATTCTGATGGTCCCAACAAAATGTATTTTATTAGAAGAAACTATTACTATTAACGAAAAAGGTCAAACCACTAACCTTTAAAATCCTCCCTAAGACATCTAAAACTGATCCTACAGGTGAACATGACACATATTGACACATCATGAAAACAAGAAGCCCCTGGAAAATTCTCAGGATACACCTACCCGTAACTTATGTGAAAAGGTTTGTTGTGGTAGGTTCTTCATTAGTCAATACCCTAACTAACAAGGAATCGAAAATCCACTACCTGAATCCCCAATTCTAAAGATTCCCTACAGAACACTCCCTCAAGGATAACCTTATAGAGAAACCATCCGACCCATAAAATCATTTTTATATGTAACTCCAGATATGTAAGAATCATAAATGGGTTGATATCATATTTGATCTCCAAGATAAAAATCTAATCTAAATGGTGTGCACAATAATCCTTATTTGGAAAGACATTAGAAGAAAAATATAGGATTATCTAGAAACTAATCATAATTTCCAACAACCTAAGGCTCCCTTGACTAAGGGAGAGTAACTCTAACCAATTTTATTCCATAATCATTGATGAAAACAATTCCATGTGTAAATCCTTTTGGATATCATCCCACAAAATATCTAACACCTAGTAATCACCAAGATACAATTTCCACCACTAATATATAGCTCTCCCAAATTGACTAATTTCCATTGACACCTAAAATTACCCAAAGAAAAAATTTGGGTGAAAGTGATCTATATCTCTTATAACTATTTTTTTTGTATCCAAATCAATTATGATCCCATCATACTTCCAAAAACTATATTAATGAAAGACATGGAATACCCTCTACCCTAACTCATACACCTCCCTTATTTCGATCATCTAATGATCAATTTTATTAGACTAATAAACCTATACTGCCAATGTTGTATGTAGTTTATGACCAAGATCAATTATTGAGAATTAAGTAGAATACGTAAAATAGATTTAATAGAATTATATCAAATGTTACTTAATAATTTATCATTTAATTTCATATTACACATGAATTTGTAAAAAATACAAATAACTATAATGTATGGGCCTCCCCAAGTTCTCTACCATATAAATAGCATCACCTCATTGGGTCATTAGATATAATCTAGGTCATTTCATAAAAGCATGAGAACCCCTAAAATTATATGTAATAGATGATATCTCTTTTCTATGTCAAATACCAAGATCATATAGAACTATTTCCATTCCAACCCATGAAATCGTCAGATTTACGAACTCCAAACACTATCCAATCTCTCAACCAAAACCTTTTGTACTGGTCTTTCATGACCCCTCCATGTAATGGTTTCCCTCCTGGGTCGATAATAAAGGTAGATATATAATTACCACCAAGTATTACCTCTAGTAGAATTATGGATGGCTTCTAGAACCGAGGATATGAAAATATAACATCTAAAAGCCATTACCATCAATAATAATAAAGAGAAGGAGATAAGATAAATCATCTGAAAATAAACTCCATCACATAATATAAATTTAAACCCAAACCTTCCAAAAATTCACGATGAATACAAAAAATTCAATTAAATGTTTCCAAATTTATATAATAAAAGATATGTCTTATGATAGAGACTCAACAACAACTCCAATATCCAAGATGTTAATGTCTAAATTGGTCCCCGAAATCCTCTCAAATTCCTAAAAAATAGTTTATATGTGCGAAGGTTGGGAATAACATGTATAATCATTAGGATCATACCTAATATATCTTATGCACATGGGAACTGAGAATACTACTACACATCATAATAAATAGTATAATCAATATGAACCTAAATAGGTCAACAGACCAATGCAACTTAACCATGGCATGATAACTAAATAAAACATCCACTATAGTAACATAATGTCAAATAAAATAAATCATGTTTCTATACAATCAATTCCCCCATAGATTTACTACACTCACACCCAGACATGAAACATCATATAGTCTCATCCCATACATGGAAATATCATCACATAAATATCAACCTGTGATGTGGGTCTGAATGTATCACTACCCATCCAAAGCTTTAGTAGGGTCATACATCCAGTGATAACATCAGTAATCGTCACATCAGAACCTCATAACAATGACACATATCATATCCAAGGTAGTATGGTATTATAAACAAGAAGGAAATAAACCTCTTTCACTCCTCCTACAATGGTTGACCCACACCATATATCACAACATCAACTTTAGTAGGTGAAAAAAAACTGAACATTCATTGATGGCTAATATCCCACACCAACCCATTTAATCATTATGTAATATTCAACACTAACCCATATCATCACTGGGTAATCTCCAAAACTAAATAGTAATTACTAAAGAAGTAAGAGTGAAAGAAAGTGGGTATCCAAACATCCAAATCAACAACTATTTGGATGTTGAGGAAAAAATTTGGAACTCATAAGATTTGGGTGTTTGTGAGGTTATCCAACATGGGTGTGGTATGTATAGAAATAATTTAAAATCCATGATAGATAGATATCAATAATTAAAAAACCTATGGTTCATCATAAACTACACTACCATAATCCACATCTACTCCAATTCCTGAAACAACACCCACCACACCCACCACAACCACAAAATAAATCATGACCACCACAAATAATCATGTAGAATAAAATTTATAATATAGGTTCACTATTTATAGATTTAATAATCTCCCACAAAATCCAGTTTACTAACCCATATTTTTCACACTAACATAAATTATTCATTTATCATCCAAAAAATTTATGTTTTTTACTACACAAGAGTTTTATCCCATTTGTGTATTTAATTATATCCATTTATTATTAATTTATCTACCCTTGTCCCTTCAGTTCCAATATTTTGATTCATTCCATGGCTAAATGGAATGTTACCACAACCATACTACATAAATAGTCATACATCCCATATCTTCCATTTCCAATACACTATGTATTCCAAGACATTACCACAACCACACCATCTCACCACAACAACCACAAATCATAGCCACCACATATAAACCCATTCACATCCTAAAATATACATCCATCTCTTTTATTCCAAAAAAATTCCACATCCAAGATGGTCACCACTATTACCCCACAATCCCTAATAGGTTATATAGAACCCCTATATATTCTTATCAAGAACACCAACACAGAATAAACCATTTCAACATCCACATTTTCCTATAGTTGCACATCTAATCACTTTGACAAAATATCACTTAGTCTTCAACATGAGTATTAGCACCCAATTCCATATTCCCATGGGAATCCAATTCATTATAAAAATAAAAGTGATTATCCATTTAATTCTAGGTGAGTTCAAATAATCACCACATTAAGGGTTTCACAATAATAATAAATATAGTACATATAATTCTCCCAACAACTACTATTTTATAAAAGGCTACAATCATGTATAATCTCATAGTAAAAAATCATAAATTTAATAAAAACATGTAATAACTCCCCTATACCACCAAATATTAGATATATACAATTAATTATGTAGTTAGGGAGACCTATACCATTCTCCCAAATGATGAAAAAAGCATTAAATTTTCACAAATTTATTAAAAGAGGGAGAGAGCGAGGATCCCCTACCTCATATAAATATTTCCAAATCACTATTAAAGGTTGGAACTAGTGGAAGGAGGCCACCAAGACCCGATATATAGGGATAAAAATTGATTTACCTAGAATAGAACATCCCCATAAATATCCCTCTATGACACATCCCAAACCATCCACCTCTGAAGGAAAACATTCTCTAGAATTAGGTATAGGGGAAAATTGAGAAGGGAAAATAAGGAATCAACTTATAATTTCTAATGGTAGATCTAAAGATAAAATGTTTCAAATATAAGAAGGAGATAGTGAAATACATCTTAAAATTACATAAAAGTCCCCCAAGAGTATATAGAAAGGACTGAAGTATGATAGAGTTATAACGGGTTTGGTAATTTATTGGAATACTGTGAAACATAAGAATATTCTCCAACAAATTTAACTAAATAATAAAGGTGAAATCATAGTACTTGAATATCAAATTAAGGGACCATACCATAGTCGGGATATTAAAAACCATGTACAATAAATGTGATGAGGTCTACAACATAATTCCAATAAAATAGGGGAAGGAACATGACGTTAGAGAAACCAACATACGGTAGAATTCAACCACCATGAAGAAGGTCCCACTATAGAATAGATCCATATAGTAGCTATACTAAAATTTATTTAAACATAACAATTTTATCTTCAATGATTTATGTCATAAACATTATCTCCATACAATAGATTCTGCCTTTATGATTCAATATACGAATTCGCACAAATATGTTCTTCCCCAACTGAAATTTAATATATAACACCACCATTTACTCTTTAATTCTCATAAAAAATCCCAATAAAAAATCCATCTCTTGAATTGTCACAAAGTAATGGGTTGCGAAAACAATACTATGACATAAAATTTAAGGTTTCTTTGGAACTTATTAAAGAATAATTCTTACGTAACATGTATAATATTGGTAGTGAAACATTAGGTTAAGAAACCATTTTTGATATTGATGTGACTGAGGTTAAGGAAAATTTTTATGAGTATGAGGTTGAATTTCAAGATCATTTAAATAATATTATTGAGGATCAAAACATTACCTTAGATCTGTGTTTTTAGTACAATTATCTATTCACTATGGAAATATTTGAGGTACTAGTGTTATCTAATCCCATTATTCCTTTGAAATACACATCAAATACCATCTTATACCTAGTTACAAGTGTCTTCCTTATAGTGATGATTCACAATATATGGAGCTTAAACAACTTCAAAATAATTAAAAATATTCATTTCTAATAGAAATTTACATACTTCCTATAATAATTTATGTTAAAAGTTAAGATATTAAATAATAAAGGTTGTTATGTATTTTTTAAAATATAAAATCAGTTATTCGATGGACTATTTTTGATATCATAAGAATTATCCCTTTCTATTACTTTCATTAAATTTATATGGATCCTATGAATAAACCAAGGGTAGATGGGAAAATGAGGCTCAATCCTAAAATTAAAGTGGTTTTTAGGGAGGAATGTATTTTATTTTAAGATACTAAAATAACTCTTCATATATCATACAATGCTTGGGATATCCTTGTTGAGGTTCTTCCCAATAATGGAGGGGTCTTAGTCATCACTAATAAAAATAATAAACAAATTTAAACTCAAATGATAAAAAAATAGAGAGTATATATAGAATATAGGTAACTTAACATAGACAATATGAAGAATCATGTTATAATGTAATCCTTAAATAATATGCTTCATATACTATCTGTTAATTATTTTGTCTATTTTCTTGATAGTTATTCTAGTTAATTCCTGATTTTAGTTACCTATGAAGACAAAAAACATCACCTTTAATAGTCTTTTTTGGGACATTATACAGCTTAATAATTCCCGTTTCAAGGTGTGGTCCCCTAACCAAATTCCAATGGTGTATTATAGTTACCTTATACTATTCGGTTGAGAGTATTATACAGGTATTCTTGGATGAAATATCCACTGTTAGAAACACATTTGAATGATGTTTATATAATCAAGAATTAGTTCTAATAATATGTCTAGTGACTAACTCTATTTCCCCTTGTTCATAAAATAATGAAAATGTCACGACCCAACCCCCGAGGCCCGTGTAGTGACTACCAGAAGCCCGAATTCCATAGGCCAGGGGCTGGTGAATAGCACAGAAGGCATATTACCTAAAACTGGGAAGGAATTGCCTTTATAACCTGTAAGCATACGTAACCAAGCACATAGAAAGATAAGAACACAAGTAAGCTGAACTGTAAATAGAGTGAGTAAAGTAAGTAAAAGGTTATAGAATACAAGACCAACTAGAAAGTACAAGTACAAATGTGATACAATACAACAGAAAAAAGGGAATGTTAGCTATTGGGTCATCCTATGAGATTCCTACCTGAAGGGTATGTACAGATCACCTCCTCAGCACTCCACATCCACCCATCTCCTCTGCGTACCAACACGCCGTATGGTACACCTCCAGGTACCATCCAGTCTTGGTACTCTCAACTACAGTCAGCGTTGTCCATCATCTGTATCCAACACAATAAGGTGCGGGCATAGCCCATGTAGGGGTGAGTATAACAATACTCAGTAGGGACCCCAAGACCCTCTAGGTCTCACAGAATCCAACAAGGATAGAACAAAAAGTATTAAATCAACAGAAAAACATTATTAGGTATATTCCCACACATATACTTATGCTATCACGTAACTCATATCAATCATGAGGAAAACAGAGAGGTTCTAACTTAGCTCACTCCAGGATTTATTCTAGGGGTAATGTCAAGTAACATTTGAAACACAATGTCAAACACCCTAGCTGCTAGAGAACTCCTCATCTATTGAGTACAGTGGGCCTGCCACATCACACAGAGGTGCTTCCCACTAACCTTGGACTGCTGAGGTACTCCTCCTATCGAGTCCCATGGGTCTACTGCGTCACACAGAGGCGATCCCCAACGTGGGTCTACCGCATCAAACCGAGGCACTGCCCTTAAAGGCCTGCTGAAGTATTCCTCATGTAGAGTACCTTGGGTCTGCCGCGTCACTAAGGCACTTCCCACCGTGGGTCTGCCACGTCACCAAGGTGCTCCCCACTAGGCCAGTCGAGTCACTCTGAGTTGAAACTGTCAGCAGTCGTCAAGTCTAAGCCAGCCACTAGGTCTCTACATGGTTCTCGCTCGTCTCCATAAGGAACCGATTAACAAGCTACTGTCCAATACTCCAACTTCCACACTGTCCCATGAAGAAGTATCTCAAAGGTCCGTCAAGTCATTGGGGTCTCAACATAATAGACGGCGTGTCAATCGGATGCTCTGTCTGAGAGTTATTAGCCTTTTTGTCCCTGGGTCCCGGTTGGATTCATGCTTGATCCAACCTGACCATTCCCCATCTCAATCCAAAACTCAGTGGGGTATCACTCAAAGGGACATTCTTGATAAACTATTTTCTAATGCCACTTAAGGTTCTTCAAACAGACATCTGGTGCGAAATTTATGGCCAAAAGAAGGTAAATGGGTCGTAGGGGGCCTGAGTCTGGTCCGACCGGGTCGGACCAACCCGGCCCGACTTGGCCTGGGCTGACTCGGTTCGGGTTGCCCAGCCCATAGTGCGGCCCAACCTGATAGGCCATGAGGGACCGTAGAGGGCCGAAGATGGCCACGAGGGTGTGAGGCCACAGTGCAGCTCTGCCGGTTGTTTCTGCGAGGGCACGAGCCTGTGGGGCGGATCAGACGGAGTGGATTGGAGGGATGGCGGGCGGCGTGAGCCGTGCGGCTCAGAGGGCCGGCGGCAGCGCAAGCCAGGGCAGCTCGGAGGGCCGTGTGCGGTGGGATCCAGGTGGCTCAAAGGGCCTCGATTATGGTGGTTCATACAGGAGACCAAAGCACCGTGATGGCATGGGGCCAGTTCCGCAGGGTTGCCTGAGTGCCACGAGGCGCGAGGCTGGTTCGCCTGGGAGGCCTATGAGCTGTGTGGCGACTTAGCTAGGGTGCAGATCTGGTTCTTCCGGGAGGCCTTCATGCTACGGGTGGCACAGCTGGGGCACATGACCAGTTCTTCCAGGAGGGCGGAGCACCATGGGTGGCTCACCCAGGGGCGCGAAGTCGGGGCACGCGGCTGGTTCGGCCGGTAGACCAGAGCACTGTGGGGGTGGAACGGGTCATAGAGGCTGTGGGTGGGGGTGTCTTTTCCATTGTCACCTTCTTCGCCTTCATCGCCTTCCTCCATTTTTAATATTACACCAAAAATTAATGGTAGAGGGGTCGGTCTATGTTTGTTCGGCCCGCACACTCCGCGTTTAGAGTGATAGAAAGCGGTTCACAAAGAATGAAGCATGAACTTGTGTTGAATATATTTAAAACATCATTTCCCACAACCCATCTCAATCTCTATTCGCAAATCCCGAAAAATATTTAGAAGGGGAGAACATTGGAAGTGTTAATCAAATAGAAATAAAACCCTACCTTGGATTGTTCGTTGATGGAGATTGAGAGGGAGGAAGTACGGATGTCAATTCGTCATAGATGAAGATGTCCCACATTGGAATAATTCCTGAGGATGAAGGTCGAATTCAAGGTCGTTGTTCTTCATTGGTGGGGCGTTCTTCATTGGGAGGTGAAGTTCATCGTTGGAGAAAATAATCCTCCAAAGTTCCTCCTCTCCCAATTCCACCAAAAATGAATTATCCAACTTTATAGATTATGTTGGCATAATTGAAATTGAAAAAATTAATCACATAGGTGGGGATAATTAATTATTTGATGGGTTGGCACAATTAAGGTAGGAGGAAGATCAAAAGGATCCTCCATATTAATGAGGGAGTTGAGAGGTTTCTCCCTCATTAAGAGGGGAGTTCAAGAGGTTTATGCCTCAGGTGGTCCCCAACACCATAACCTCTCATTAGAGGATAGGCTCGGGTGGTCCCCACCACCATAACCTCTCATTAGAGGTTATGTTCTGTTGGTCCACACTTCTAAAGTTCCACATGGAGGTTGGTTACAAGAAAATAAAATAAAATGTGTGTTTATTTTATTTTATTATTTCCACGAAAAACTCAAAAAACTAACTTCCACCTTTGACCAACTGTCAACAAGGTGAATGTATACTTAAGAGAACATCAGCGCTCCGAGTTCAACGGTACCCTCATATTTCAATTCCAAGTACCAGTTTAAATGTTATAAAAATAGAATTGTACGTTTACTTAACGTACATGAATTTTTTTTAGAAACTCATTCCGGGCACTCCGGGCCTCGGAATGAAGCGCCGTCAATTTTCACAGACTCGTAAAATTCCCATTTGTTAAAAACAATTACATAGAAATTCTGGGTCTTTAAATTCTCCCCACATTAGTGCTCTACGTCCCCATAAGATACAACTCAATCTAGGTAAATAAGTGGGGGTACTGAGCACACATCTGAGCCTCGCAATCCCATGTGCTCTCCTGGAGGTTCCTGTTCTGCCAGCAAATTCACACCAGAGGTATCGACCATCCACGAAGGAACCTATCTTGACGATAATAAATCTCTACTTGAACCTCTATAAAATTGTCCCCATCAACAACATCATGATCGCCATGGTTGATGATGTGATAAGGGTCATGCACGTATCTCCTCAGCTGGGACACGTGGAAGACGTCATGCACCCAGTGCAATTGAGGTGGAAGAGCTAAGTGGAATGCCACCTCGCCCGCTCTTCTAAGGACCTGAAAAGGTCCGATGAATCTCAGAGATATCTTTTCACCTTGTCCAAATCTCCATAGACCTCGTCGGGGTGAGACTCGTAGAAAGGCGTGGTCACCATCCTCGAACTCCAGAGGTCACCGTCTCCTGTCAGCATACGTCTTCTACATGCTCTGTGCAGTCTTCATCCACCCCTGGCTGATCTTCACCTTCTCTGTGGTAGCCCGTACCATTTATGGTCCCAGTAGTGCTAACTATCTAGGTCAGTCTAGCACAAAGGTGATCTGCAAGGTCTCCCGTACAACTCCTCGAAAGGTTCCATACCAATGGTGGAGTGATAGCTATTGTGTTATGAAAACTCCATCAAAGGTAAGTGATCTTCCAAGCTACGACCGAAGTCAAGAACACAAGAACAGAGCATTTCCTCAAGGGTGTGAATTGTCCGCTCAGTCTGGACATCTGTCTGAGGATGGAAGGCAGTGCTCAAATGAAGCTACATCCGAAAAGCCTCCTGAAACCCCTTCCATATCCGGGAAGTAAAACGTGCATCACGATTGAAGACAATAATCGATGGTACTCTATGTAACCGCACAATCTCCTGCACATAGAGGCATCCCAAGCTCTCTACTGAACCATGCTCTCTGATCGGTAGGAAGTGGGCCGACTTGGTGAGTCGGTCGACGATCACCCAGATCGAGTCATGACCTCTAGATGTACATTGAAGTACTATCACGGAGTCCATGGATATCCCATCCCACTTCAACTCTGGTACCTTTAAAGGCCGAACTAAGCATGCTGGTACCAGATGCTCTGCCTTCACTTGCTGGCTAGTGAGGCACCGAGAGACAAACTCTGCTACTACTTTCTTCATTCCCGGCCACCGGTGCTGTTGCTAGAGATCCTGTTACATATTCACCACTCCTGGATGTACCACTAAAGGGGATGTGGGGAACACCCTTAACACTTAATCTTAAAGTGACACTGGTATCATGGTACATCCTCTGAAGAGAATGCTGTGCTCCCCAGCTTAAAAAAATCCATTAGGTGCCTTCCCTAGGGATATATGAGCACGTCGAGCCTCGCAGACAGCATCCCCACACTACGACTCCCTGACTCGCAGATGAAGATTGGGAGTGACTGTAAGAGACTGAAGGAGAGATGCTCCATCTCTATCCACAAAGGATATCTGCAAGGCATGTAGCTGCTCTGTCACCTCACCTAACGGCTGTTTACCAGACCTCCTGCTGAGTGCATCTGCTAAAAAGTTCCCCTTCCCAGGAGTATAGTCTATCTCGAAGTCATAGTCCTGGAGGAACTCATGCCAACATTTTTGTCCTAGGTTTAGGCCCTTTTGGGAGAATATATACCCGAAACTATTATGATTAGAGTACAACATAAAACGTTCTCCCGTCAGATAGTGTCGCCACATCTTTAAGGTGAAGAACACTGCTGCTAACTCCAGGTCATGGGAAGCGTAGTTCTACTCATGTTGTCTCAGCTATCAAGAACCATATGCGATCACTGCTCGCTCCTGTATCAGGACACATCTGATCCTGGTCCCTGATGCGTCGCAGTAGACTAAGTACTGTACGCCTTCCTCTAGAAGTCTCAAGATGGGGGCACTAGTCATCCTCTGCCTCATATCTTGAAAACTCGGATGGAATTTCTCTGAACAAGTGAAGGTTTTACCATTCTTCATCTAAGATGATAGTGGAGCTGCTCTTATAGAGAAATATGGCACAAATCTCCAGTAGTATCCAGCCAAACCCAAGAAACTCCATACCTCCATCACACTCCTAGGTGGATCCCAAGAAAGTACCGCCTCAATCTTCACTGGATCCACTGAAACTCCAGCCTCCGATATGGCATGTCCCAGGAAGTGAACCTCTCTGATCAAGAACTAGAATTTCGAGAGGTTACCATAAAACTGGTGTTCCTGGAGTGTGTCCAGTACTACCTGCAAATGATAGGCATGCTACTCCTCAGTAGTCTAGTGGATCATAATGTTATTGATGAAGACTACTACAAAGCGATCAAGGTATTGCTGAAAGATCATGTTCATGTGTCCCGCGAACATTGCTGGAGTGTTGGTCTCACCAAATGGAATAACCTAGAAATCATAATGGCCATACTGACTCCAGGAGGCCATATTCTTCATATCATCATCTCATACTCTGAGCTAGTGATAGCTTGATCTAAGGTCTATGTTTGAGAACCATCGTTCTTCCTTTAGTTGATCAAAGAGGTCATCAATTCTTGAGAGTGGGTACTTGTTCTTTACAGCCACCTAGTTTAGGTGCTTATAGTCGACACATAGTATCAATCTCCCATCCGCCTTCTTGGAGAACAAAATAGGGGCTACCCAAGGTGAAACAATAGGCCGAATGAACCCCTTCTGTTACAAGTCCTCTAGCTATACCCGTAGATAGTGAAGATCCCTGAGAGCTATCTAATATGATGGTGTAGATATCGGTGTCGTCCCAGGGTACAATTCAATATAAAAGTCCACCTCTCTGCGAGGAGGTAGACCTAAAACATCATCAAGGAAAACATCTGCATACTGGTCCACCACTATAGGATAGCTGAGACTCTCCACATCAATAGATCCTAGGGTAAGGCTAGACAACTGATGGGATATTAGCTGCACTCTCCTCCAGGTAAGTCCATCATGCGCTGCAATGGCTCCCTTCTCACCGATGAATGTAAAACTGGTCCCATCTAGGAGGGCACCCTACACTTTTCACCTAATATAGTCAATCTGAGAATGGAATGTAGATAACTAGTTCATACCCAAGATGACATCGTAAGGCCTCGATGCCGCTACAAGGAGATTCCAGCAAAAAATCTCACCTCCTAGAGTAAGCTCGCACCATTGGCACCAATGCGTAATCATCGAATCAACTTCCGTATGAATCTCTATCCCTAATGATCGAGCCAACGGAACCATCAGAATATCCACGATCTGAACGAGGGTGGTGGAAATAAAAGAATTATTGGAACCTATGCCTATAAGTACCACAACTATAGTAGAGTAGACACAGATCGAACCTCATATCATCTCCGGAGCACAGTGATCGTAGGCCTCAGCTTCCTGGAGCTGAGCTCTCCCCTCTCCACCTACTCCCTCTAGTCGGGGTGGACCTCCTAGTGGTGGTGGTAGTAACACCTCGAATCATCACCAACCAACAGCTACATAACAAACTCCTCTACCACGTCTGCATGCTCCCTGTTGACCTCCTCGGTCGAACCTCTATCTCTGCATGGGTGGTCCTTCAATCATCTTTTGATCATCCGAACGGCAGGTCAGACAGTCATGAGCCATGTGACCCTACCCGTCACTTGTGTAACACTACCCACTCTGGGAATGACTAGCTCTGCTTCGGCTACACCGCACAACCGATCCTAAGTCATGCAGTCATCCACTGGTAGGTCTGGTCCTCTTGGAACTCTATGGTGTCTGTCTGCTGCAAGCTACAGAAGACTCCGCTATGTGACGACTGGTGGTGGGTCTCGCTACTGGTGACTGCTCAGCAAGGAAACTCTCCACCAAGAGGGCCCACTCTAATACCCCTGCCTACGTCGGGATGCTGAGTGAGATCCCCAAATCCATGATCTCTCCCTTGAGCCCCTTCTTTAAGGTCTGAGCCCTAAATAATGGGTCCCACACCATATCTGGGGAGTAATGTGGGAGGTCAGTGAACCTCACTGAGTACTGAGCCACAATCATGCTACCCTGATACAGATGAAGAATCTCGTGTATGCGCACTGTGTCAATAGTCACTGGGACAAACTCTGCCCGAAACGGGCTCTCAAAGTTTTCCTAGAGAAGCGTCACCTCCTCGTGAACCTGAAGAATCAATCTCCACCATCTGTCTACTGCTGCCTGTAGAAGGATGGCGACAAGGATCACCATGAGATCTACTGGGGTCCCTATGAGACGAAATACACTCACCACGACCTCCAACCAATCCTCAACCGCCTACGGGTCCATCTCCCCCCAGAACCTAGGTGGCCTCTGGCGCTGGAACCCGTGCAATGCACTCAAGCAGCGTGCACCGTCAGCTGCTAGGGCTAGTGGCATTGGTGCCCTAACATGGAGTGGTACCACTAGTGCCTCCATTGGTGCCTCTACTTGAAAAGGTCCCTACACCGAGGCCTCATCGCTCGGTGGGATATTTGTGCATATAACTGTCGGAACTCTCGCTAGTTGTCATCATGGAGGCATATTGAAGAGAAACAGGTGTGCCACAGTTAAAAGTTTAACCTGGCCAGATGACATAAAAGAAAACTTTTTAAAAGACACACGCAATCAGTGTTTTCATCCAATGAGTCAGAAATCCGAAGTCAGAGCCCTAGTGTATGGATACATTGGCCGCCGCACCAACACCAGACTCCTTGAACTGAAAACCCAACTCAATAAACATAGCAGTATTGCTTCTCAAAAAAGATCAGAGACTTACGTTCTATGGTTGAATTGACTCCTCTGATACCAATTTTTCTTGACCCATCCCCCAGGGCCCATTCCGTGACTACCCCAAGCCCGCCTTCCATAGGCCAGGGGTTGGAGACTAACACTGACGGGGTATTCCATAAAAAAAGGAAGGAATTTCCATTATAACCTGTAAGAAAACATAACCAAGAACATAGAAAAATAGGAACAAAAGTAAGCTGAACTATAAATAGAGTGAGTGTAGTAAGTAAATGGGGAAAGAATACAAGTCCAACTATAATGTACAAGTACAACATTGATAAAATACAACTAAAAAAAGGGAAACTCTGTTGTTGGGTCATCCTCTGAAGTTCCTACCTGAAGGGTGGGTACAGATCACCTCCTTAGCACTCTATATCCACCCGCCTCCTCTACACACAGTCACACCGTATGGTCCACCTCCAGGTACTTTCCAGTTTTGATACTCTCAACCTCAGTCAACGTTGTCCGTCACCTGCATCCAATACAACATGGTGCAGGCATAGCCTATGCAGGGGTGAGTATAAAGATACTTAGTAGAGACCCCGAGAACCTCTAGGTCTCACAAAATCCGACAAGGAGAAAACATAAAGTATGAAATCAATAGATAACCTTACATAGGTATATGCACATACATATACCGATGTCATCAAATAATCCATCTCAATAATGAGGAAAACATAGAGGTTCTGACTCAGCTCACAATAGGATTTATTCTAGGGGTAGTATCAAATAACATTCCGAACACAACGTCAAACACATAGGCTGCCGGAGAACTCCTCCTCAATCGAGAACAGTGGGCCTGCAGCATCACACAGAAGTTCTTGCCACTAACATTGGACTGCTGAGGAAATCCTTCTGTCGAGTACCGTGGGTTTGTCGCGTCACACAGAGGCTCTCCCCATCGTGGGTCTTCCGCATCACACAAAGGCGCTCCCCCTCAAGGCCTGTTGAGGTACTCCTCCTGTCGAGTACCGTGGGTCTGTAGCATCACCAAGGTGCTCTCCACCATGGGTCTTCCGCATCACCAAGGCACTCTCCACTGGGCCTGTCAAGTCACTCCATGTTGAAACGGTCAGCAGTCATCAAGTTTCAGCCAACCACTAGGTCTTTGCACTTTGCTCGCTTGTCTCTGGTAGGATCCGCTCCAAAATCTACTGGTCGATACTCCAACTGCTCTGAAGTCCCATGAATAAGTATCTTAATGGTGCATCAAGTCATATATGTCTCAACGTAGTAGACGGTGCGTCAATCGGACGCCCGATCTGTGAGTTATTAGCCTGTTGTCCCAGGGCCCGATTGGATTTGTGCTCGATCCAACCTGACCATTCACCATCTCAACACAAAACTCAGTGGGGTATCACTCAAAGGGACTGTCTCGCTCCATGATTTCCAGAGCCACTAATGGTTCGTCAAATGAACGTCCAGTTCCAAATTTAAGACCAAAAGAAGGTAAATGGTTTATAGTGGGCCCGGGTCTGGTCCGACCCGGTCGGACCGACCCAACCCGTAGAGCGGCCTGGCCTAAAAGGTTGCAAGGGACCGTGGAGGTCCGTGGATGACCGCGAGGGTGAGAGGCCGCAGAGTGGCTCGGCCGGAAGTTGCTAAAAGGGAACGAGGCTGCGGGGCGTCTCGGTCGGAGCAGCTCGGAGGGCCAGCAGGTGGCCCGAGCCGGGGAAGCTCTGAGGGCCTGCGGGCGGCGCGAGCAGGGGCGGCTTGAAGGGCCGCGGGCGGCGCTGGCTGGGGAAGCTTGGAGGGCCGCAACGAGGGAGATTCTTCTATAGTGCGAGGATGGTTTGGCCGTGAGGCCGTGGCACCGTGGGGGCACGGGGCTAGTTTCACCGGGAGGCCAGTGCGCCACGTGGTGGCTCAGCCGGGGCACATAGTCAGTTCGGCCTCGAGGTCGTCGCGCCAAGGGTTCCTCGACCAGGGTGCATAGTCGGGGTGCACAACCAGTTTTCCAAGGTGATTGGAACACCGCGAGGGCGGGGCAGGTCGCGGAGGCCATGGGTGGTGGCACCGTTGCCTTCGTCACCTTCGTCGTCTTCGTTTCCTTCCTCCATTTTGAAGGGTACACCAATGAAGAATAGTGGAGGAGTCGGGCCTTGTTTGTTCGGCCCGCACCCTCCTCGTTTAGAGTGATAGAAATTGGTTCACAAAGAATGAAGCATGAATGTGTATGGAAGATATTTTAAAACATCATTTCCCACAACCCTCGTCAATCTCTATTCCCAAACCCCGCAAAATAATTAGAAGGGGAGAACATGGGAAGTGTTAATCAAATAGAAATAAACCCTACCCTGGATTGTTCGTTGATGGAGATTGCGAGGGAGGAAGTACGGACATCGATTATTCATAGATGAAAAAGTCCCATTTCAGAAGAAGTCCAAAGGAAGACGGTCAAAGTTGAGGTTGGCTTTCTTCGTTTGTGGAGAATTTTTCATTGGGAGGTGAAGTTCTTCGTTGGAGTAAATAATCCTCCAAAGTTCCTCCTCTCCCAATTACACCAAAAATGGATTAGCCAACATTTTAAAATGTGTTGGCATAATTATAATTGGAAAAATTAATATCATAGTTTGGCATAATTAATGGTTTGATGGGTTGGCACAATTAAGGTTGGAGGAAGCTCAAAAGGCTCCCCCACATTAATGAGGGAGTTGAGAGGTTTCTCCATCATTAAGAGGGGAGTTCAATAGTTTTAGGCCTTGGGTGGTCCCCACCACCAAAACCTCTCATTGGAGGTTAGGCTTGGGTGGTCCCCACCACCAAAACCTCTCATGGGAGGTTAAAGTCTGGTGATCTCTACTTCTCAACAACCACATGGAGGGTGGTTACAACAAAATAAAATAAAATGTGTGTTTATATTATTTTATTATTTCCACGAAAAACCCAAAAAAATAACTTCCACCATTGACCAACTGCCGTCGAGGTGAATGTCTCTTTAAGTGAACACTGGCACTGTGAGTTCAACGGTGCCCTCAGATTTCAATTCTGAGCCCCGGTTTAAAAGTTTTAAAAACCTTCTCGTACGTTTACTGAACATAGCCGATAAAAAGTTCAAAAATTAATTTGGGGCACTCCGAGCCTTAGAATCAAGTGCCGTCAATTTTCACGACCTCATAAAATTCCCATTTATTAAAAAACAATACATGGAAATTCTGTGTCTTTACAGAAAATCCTTGACAGAATTTGAATTTTGGAATTTAGTGGGGAGGTAGGTTTTCGAAATGTGAATTTTAATGGAATTATGAAGGTCATAATACCTAAAATGATTGTTTGGGATGAGTAATCGAACATGCGAGATTTCTTAGGGGGTTAGATGAGCCTCGACGGAGGATAGGTGGCTACTCTAGAAAAAACTGTTGAAACCCACTAGCTAATTTGTGGGGTTAATATAGGGGGAAAAACATTTTATAATTGAATTTTTTGAGGAGGAAACCATATTTTCCAACAAATTTTTTTCACATGACCAGAGGGCCTCCCTCCGTCGCCCTATTATTCACTTTATCACGTGGTGATATTTATGGATTATTTTAGTCATTTGATATATGCCCTTTATTTCACACACCTATGTTGAACTTATCCCCTTTCATCAATTTTTATTTTTATTTTTTTATGTTTTAGATTGTAATTCCACTGAATCATGGTGGAATCAGATGAATGAAAATAGGATTTTTTTGATGTCTAGTTGGATGGAATCCTAAGACTATATATGTATGTCAACACATACAGTTTCAGGATTTGTCCCCGTATGATGAAAAGGATACTCCAGGGGTTGGTGTTGAGAATTTATTAAAGTCCCTAGGCAGTGATGATTTCTAAGCCACATGAGGATGGGTGATGGAATAATAGGTCTTAATGAGCTTAGAAGGAGGTACCATACGAGGACTTTTAAAAGTGAATTTTTTTCACCATGAGGTAGGTAGTATGTAAACTTACACTATAGAATTTATGCTTATTTATAAGGAATGGGGTGTGTGTTCGAACCACATAGGAAATTAACCCATTGAATTTAATTTTATTTTCAATTTATGATAATTTTATAATATAATGTGCGATTATATATGTTGAATAAAGTTATAGGGACACTAAGGTCCATAAAAGTGAGTTTTATACCTTGATCACTAATGGAAAAGACTTTCATTATATAATTTCCATGAGATACCATAGAGTTTTTAAGCTCATTGAGATGGGTTGGGTGAGTTGACTCAGTTAGGATGACCCTAGACATTGATATAGGGCCTAAAATAACTATCCATACTGTTTACTATGAGGTAAACTCTATGATTTCTTGAGATTTCCTATTGTATTTGTGAGGATGTTGAGGGAAATGACATCCTTAGAGCATCAAATATTGACATGTAACCTAGATAGAGGATGAGGATCCCAATATATATTCCTTCTCTCTAGATATGTCCTTGGGAACTATGAAGGAGTGTGTATACATATGGGTATAGGTGGTTCTGGGTGTCCCCATAGAACCTAAACCTGTATTTAAGACCTACGATCCTGTGATGGTATGTTTTGGAATGAGTTTTCAACCAAAACATGTAATGATTGTTTTTATAGAAATGATATGTGATTTCCTAGAATATATATAAATAGAACATTGGGAACTACACTATTGTGACTACCCAAGACACCTAGGAATCACCTACTGAGATGGCTGAGACCTTAGGATTCCTAGTATGTTTGGGATCTAATCTCATAGTTTAATTAGGGAGGATAAATAGTCTCATTAGAATCCAATGTGAGTATGGTGGATGTAGTTATAGAAGCCAAGGGGTGATTTCTTAGATCCATCATCAGATCTGGTGATGGTGTTTATATTGGTGTGCCTAAGATACCATATATTTGTTTGACAATGTGAGACCATTGTGATTTCTCGATGTGCCATGATTTGAATAGAGATACCATTGAGCCAATGAGAATACTTGGGTAACTATAAGATTTTAATGGTAATATAAGGTATTGATTGGGAATATATCCCAGATCATAGTTTTTGGTCATCCTAAGGGAGACTGTAGGATCCCCTCAGTCAATGCCTACGATACACCCTAGGATCTAGGGATGAATGAGTGATAGTTTTGATAAGGATCCATAAGATGTGGATGCCCGAGTGAGTGATGGTGAGATATATGAGGGTATTTGATTCAATATCTTTAGCCACATAAGAATCAGACTCTCTTAATCATTTAGGATTTCTAGAAACCCTTCCCCCTCATTGGAATCAAACATCATCCTCGTAATGATGAACACCCTGGAACTACAATTGGGTTTAGCATGAGGTATTGATGATGATGGATTCATGGTGATTACCTATGTTACTCTATTAATTATTATAGATGTGTGATTTTGGGATCCCTATGTAATGGATAGAGGTTACGGTGAGGTGATTCTTATACTCAGATACACCCTGACACTAGGAAAACCAGGTGTGGTAAATTGGGGTCTGAGACCTACGGATTAATGACGAATAATGTCCATAACCTAGGTTATCTATATTTCTTTAATGGGTTTTATATATTTTTATTTGAATTATTATCATTATGAGATTAGGGATATTTCATCATTGGTCTGAGATAAGTATTTTTGCTGGATCTATTAATTGATTGTAGCTATTTTTTTACATTATCTGGGCATGTCACATGCATTTATCACTAAATTTATAGGTATATATGGGAAAATGTTGGTGGTGACCTAGTGAGTTTTTTACTAACACAATACTTGGGAATCCATGGAACTTGAGTACCCTATCAAATCAACATTATTTCTGGAACATGTTGAGAAAAGGCTTAGTTTTGGCATGATTGAGTGGGAAAATTTAGATGGGTGTTTGGAGATCATAATGAGGTGTGGATTAAATTTTTTAGTGAATCCCTTAAATTTTATTTCATTTTTCTTATATATTCATTTGATTGGACTTATGGGTTATTATTCATGTATTCCCTTATGTCATAATTTTATTTAATATGGTATGATCATTTTCATTATTATTTTTATCTAATTTAACTTTTAAGATGTTTTTTTATTCTTAATATTTTTATGCACTTAGATATAGAGGGTATATTATTTACATGATAATACCATAGGAACTCCATGTTAGTTGGAACCTATTTCATTCATTGAGATGTTCCTAAGGTCACATGACGTTTTGGCCCAATTATTTATCATCTTTAGTTAGGCTAAGGAATTGAAAAATGTTATATGATATTTTCTTTCTTATTTTGATATTATTTGAGATATAGTTGCTAAAATATATAATGATGTATTGGAGTCTATGATGGATACTAGGATGGTTCTTCATGAACACCTATTCTCGTATGAATTCTAGGTTACCAAAGATTGGGATTTCAATTCATGTTATGTGATGTCATGATTGTTATGATATTCACATCATGTGACATAGTTAATGTTTGGATTTTCTAGTTATTGGATTTATGGATCTTCGACCATTGTTAAGAAGAAAATTATTTTATTTTATAACATGACCCATGTAAGTAAGAGGAATCTCCATGCATTATTCTCAGCGATGAGGGATTTACATGACAAAAAGTTCTTATAGTATATAATTAATTTCACTCATGAGAGGTCCAACTATTTAATGTTCCAATAATATGAAATAACATTTTAACCAAATAATATCTTTGTGGGATTCTACTTGGCTAGTCCAACTTGTATGTACTTTCTTTTAAGATCATGCTATGTGGATCTATAATGAGATACTTGCTGATGGTGATGACTATATAGTCTCATGTGCATAAGAGGTGGAGTGACACTAGTAGGTCAGCATGGGAAAAAGATGCACTTATGATAATACCCTTATGAGTTGTTTCGGTTCATGTTTAGTTATCTAATGTTTCAATGAAAACCTATATAGTGTTTTTGTCCACACCTTATAATGGAACTCCATATAACCAAATTGGTTGACAGTCTGTTGTGGGAGACATATTATTATTGGATGATCCCAAAATAGTGGGTATTCATCGGTGATTTTACTAGATCCTCACGGGATAAGTATGTTTTGAGGATGCACATAGAGGGAGGGTTCCTTTGGAGTCAATCTGTGTAGGAACTTCATGGACCTGATACCTAGGGGATTGGTTATTTATTTTTCTTATAAAAATCTATGTGGAAATTTCCCATAAAGTTTGGAATAAAATTATACATAACCAAGATAGTAGATATGGTTTCCCTTATAAATAATCATACAAGAAAATTACATTGGATATGGATGTGGTTACAGAAGAGTTTTACTTCTTGAGGGAGTAGTCACACAGGTGGATTATTTGTAAGAATGAATTCATGGAATGCTGGTGTTTGTCATGTGATTCCAGTTTGTATGTGAGACCATAGAGTGTGTGGTTTGGCATGTTGGATGCTATGGTTTATTTGATATAGGATCCTGGATGACATCCAATGAGGTGTGATCTTCTTTAATACCTAACTTTTGGAATTGGTAGGAGACCTAGAGACCCTTATATTTAATTTAGAGTATATAGGGTCAGTTTTTAGTGATGTTGATGATTATCTCATGAGAGGGGTGTCCTAGGTTTATTAGTGCCTTCAAGGTGGAATGCAAAGGTAAGTGGTTTTTCTTATGATTGATGCATATGTGGTTCAATTCACTTTATATAAAAGGAATGGTTATTCCTTATGGATTTATAAGTGTAGTGTATTGAGTGCTATCACCTTTATATGTGACACACATAGAGTGTATGGGTATCATGGATGCTTTGAGGGAAAGACAGGTTTAGTAATAAACATGTTACTTTTATATTCACTTTATAAGTATGAGGTGTGCATGGTTAAATGTTTTACATTTTGTTATTTTTAATTTCTATTGATGTTGGTATTTTGAGATGGATAAATGATGTTTGACTATTACGAATGTGAGTCAGGTGTTATGATTAGGTTGTACAAGATCATATACCATTTTCATTGGATGAGACTAAGGTAAAGAACAATTTTTATGAATTGGAATTAATGAAATTGAAATTATAGATGGTCATTTTTGATCCAATGGCATATGGAAGTCAATGAGACACTTACGAGAATGGCATATCAATATTTTGGATGAGAAATTAGAAAATCCATCCATGGTAGTTGAGAAATTATAAATGAATCAATCACTATGGAATAATCAACCTAAGGGAGTTCATCTACATGAAATCTAAGGGAGATATGGTGTTTAGGGTTGAAAGTAGATGAGTGTGGCTCGAGTGTATTGGCAAATATTTAATTATCAAACATGATGTGGTTTATTCATAGAGTTGTTTTAGGGTAGTGAGCCATGTAATAAATTAGTATTTGGTGAATGCTATGGATGGTGCTTCCGTAGGGTGGGAATGTGTGATAATTCATGTTTTAGGTGGATCTTTGGTATGAGAATTTTTATCCATGACCTATGATGATGTTTGGTGATGAACTATTTATTGTTAATGGGGATCTGATTTTGATCTAGTGGACTGGAAACAAAGAAACAACTGTGGTTGGGAGGGTCCTATCATCCTGTATAGGGGGACCCTATATGGGTAAGGTTTTGGAATTTTGAGAATAGTTGGTAAATGGTCTTGATGGAAATTATATATGAACAAAAAGGTACAATATTTACTGAAATCTAGTTTTTTGATGGTTGGGTTCTGATCATCAACTTCATGATTTGGGTGAGAGATAAGGTAGCTCATGTATAGATCAAATTGAGAAGCATTAGTTTTTAGGGGGGTGATGATGATGTATTGAAATAGATGATGTTTCATCCAAGAAATTTCATTTAATGACACATTTGGTCTTCATTGAAGATGTTGTTGAAATCATGAGATACCTATAGGGATAAAGGTATAATGATTGTGTGGTTTATATGTTTTCCTGCCAATAAATATGGGCACTATGAGATTGGTTGGTTAGAGGAGTTTTGACTAGCAGTGTAGTGTGTAATTAGAAATTATGATCTATAAACCTCATCAAACAAGCCATTTTTGATACAACGAGAAATTTATAGAAATTTTCATTCTAGTTTTTGGGGAAAATGATGTATCTGGGTTTGTTTTAGGATGGTGAGTACACATTTTTTAGCGTAAAAAGTGTGAATGGGGATTTATTTAGTATTTTAATATTGTTTTCACTTATTCTCATGTGTGGTTATCAAAAACCACATATGACTTTTCATTAGAGAAATTTGATTAGGGTTCAATATGAAATTTTAGTGATGGATGGTTATTTATCTTGGAATTATCCTCTTTATTTAGGACCTATTGTGGGGATCACCATGAGAAGGGTAAAAAATTAGATGAAGAAATATGGAGTGCTTCCATAATGTTTGGAGAAACGTAATAAAATACAACGTTCATTGAGAAGGTAGACCATATATACTCATGAATACTACTTCCATTTTATTCTTATATTAAAAGAAATTAATTTCAATGATATATATGTATAATAGAATTATAGTATCATATTAATGCTATATTTATCAAACATTTTAATCAAAACCATTCTCAACACGTTCTATGAAGTTTGTGAATGAATCACAACACTTTTAGGTGGTGGTAGTCCACAATTCCTAAAATGAAGTTATTGTATCCTCAAAAAATTGAAAGCTAGAATTTATTATTTATATTAAAATTCATAAGAATAAATAAATAGTTAATAACATAAATATAATATATAAACTACAAATTCATCATTAATTCAAACATTAATGGTGGAATGGAAGAAAAATGGCATCAGTTCACGAAGAGACAATCCACCGTAAAAACAAACAATGATTGCATATCCCATTTGATAGATGTGTGTGAAGGTGTAAGCCATTACATTAAGATAATAACGTATTATTATTTTTAGGATTCTTATGGCATTATATAATAATTATATATAAATAATTGAAGGTGTATAGAATGAAATAAAATAAATGTGCTTATTGAAGAATGTTAGCTCTTCTTCTGGTAACTCTGTTTAGTTTATAGAAAAAGACATTCTTTGATTTATTTAATCCAAATGAGAGACTTATAGAATGATTTTAGGGATGTTGTAGATCTATTTTGTCAGGTATTGGTTGATCCAAAGGGCTTGATAGGTATAAATAAGTGATGGTAGTGAAATCCTTTTTATAGTGGTGGTAAAGTTACATTCTTGTAAATATAAAAAGGTAAACAAAATTGGGAGGCCTACCTTACATCATGTGGCTTACAAATTGATAAATAATGGGTTACATTGAATGTATGGTTGATAAAAACCTCTAACACACAAAAATAAAAGTATTTTTATCATTTTTTCTCAACTACTTTGTTTCCAAATTTTTACATATTTAGGTTTTCAGTAGGGTAATTAATTTTCTAAACATGGAAATTTTACCATTAATAATATGATTAAGTGAGATTTATTAAAAAATATAGACCCACTCTATTCTAAATATGATATAAAATTTTCAAAACTAAAATAACATTTGTGTTGGTGTCACAACCAGACCATTGGAATACAATTATTTTATTATTTTCTTAATTATGGATCCTTTGGTCAAGGATTTGGTTGATTCCTGGTTTGATTTTTTGTGTTTTTGGTTGAGAAATTATGTTTTTATCCTTTTAAGAAAGGGGTCCATTTTAAGTGAATAGTTAAGGGAACCCATCTATCTTTTCCCAGGTAACCATTTGGCTTGATTTTGGTGTCTAGTAGCGAGGCACAAGGTTTGTGAATGTTTTGGTGATCCATGCTAAAACCATGCAGTTTGGTTCTAGGACCAGAAATAGACTTTCATCACCATTAGTGCATGGTTTGGTAACCATGAGGCTATCCCATGAGGTATGACCCTCTTTTATTATTGAAATAACATGGTTGGTAGACAATTTTTCAAACTATTCATCCAAACCATGAGAGCTATCCATATTCTTAAATATTCATAATTATAAATCCCCCCATGTTTTTACACAAAATATGAATTCTTTTCCCTAATTTGATGCAGTATCACCAGGGGGTCCTCCACACTCATCCTCCATTGCCCTCATTCCATTTTGAATCCCCTTGAAGGTCCCATTGTGTGATTCCCTTAGTTTTTTTGTTGCTTTCCCCCTAACCTCACCCTTATCTCTTATGTTCTTGTTGTTTTATAGAGGTATTTCCCTCTTATTGGAATTCTAGTGAGAGGTTTGGATGTTATTTCTCAATTTCATTGACGTTAGGGTGTGAAGATCGTCTTTTGCGATGAATTATTCATCCTCCTAAAGTTTTTCTGCATTCTAAGACCATTGATGTAGGTTTCTCCATTATTTTCCATTTTAGAACATTCCATTGAATGATTGAGTTTTCCTAGTTGCCTCTAAAGTAATTTAATATTTCATTTGATATGTTAGTATAAATTTAATTGGTGTTTTTATTATGGAATATTGGTTGGATTTGTTTTTAAAGGGTTTTCTGAAATGTTCTGATGTGTTCATGTTTTGATTATGTATGATAAAATGTGTCTTGGTGTTTTTTTAATAATATTTAGTGTTTAAGAGTGTGTTTGGACTTCATAACATTATGATTTTATAGTTTTATGATGATATGAACGTTTTCTGAAATATATGGTTATTTGAAAAGGTTTTGGATGCTCTCTTGAGATTTAGTGGGAGTGGCATTGGATGTAGGAATATCCGTATGTTCTTGGGGTACATGAATGGATGTTCCAAAAAATGATAATGTAATTTTTTTACTCCAATACCTAGTTTTCAATACACTTAAAATTCCCCCACATAACTTTCCCAATTTCCATTAATCCTTCATGTTTTTCAAATGGTTCATGCTCTCCATCGGGATTGAATATGGTTTTAAATGTTATGTTTAATGTTATGGCATGTTTGGTATTTTAGAAGGTGATTGTTTTTCAAGTCGTATGAAAGCCTCTTTGGAACCATTAAGCATGTTGTGTGATTTCAACTTGGTTTCTAAATTATATGGGAAGATAAATTTATATAGAAATGTAAAGGCCCATTTGGAATTGTGCACATGAAAGTTGGGTTTTATATTATTTTTTAAATGGTTTAGAAATGATTTATATGTTTATTTGAATGGAAAATGTTGTAGGTCCTTGATGGAATGTTTTGATGTTTGGAAAATGAATTTGGATTTGTTATTAAAAACACCCAGTTAGCATCTTAGAATTTGTTATGATTTTTTAAAATATCTTGTGATTTGAAGGCCCAATTGGCACTTGTGAATGACTTCTGGTGTGATGGTCAACCCAATAGAGGATTTATTGATAGTTGGTTATCGAATAAGTGGTGTTAGTGTTTGGGGTAGTATTGTTTATTTGAAGCGTGTATGATGAGTCACACATGTGAGGGAATCCTCCTTTCACCATGTACTATTACCATGGGTTTACTAGGATTCTTTTAGATGGACATGTGATAGTTTCTTATCAACCCCGATTAGATGGGTTTGTACGTCTTGTATGTCTCAGAGGCTTGGTGGGTTTTGTCAATGGATTTTTTATAAGAACTACTAGTTTTTTATTGAATATGGAGCTGCACCATATGCCATTGGGTGGGTCCGACCTGAGTACATCTAGGGATCACTCTAGGGATGTTTTGGAAATGACCATAGTTACCATATGTATTTTTTTATTTATATCCTATATCACTGTGTTTATTGTTTATACATCTTGTTTTTTAGCACAGCTTGTTTCCTCTTTGTATAGATTTTTTGTTTGGGTTTCGGTTTTAATGTGTTAATCCATTTTGAAAATAGTGATGTGGTTTTTATTGTTTTGAAATCGGGAAATCCGTTTTTGATTACTAAAATTGGAAAAACAAATTTTTATATATGTATTCCAAACTAGTGTTTATAGGCTGTTTTAGGAAGGGAAATGTATGGATTTGGTGGTGGTTTCCTACTGAGTTCTTATGCTCACACCCTACTTTTGCCACTTGACATCAATAGATCTGAGATGTTTTGTAGGTTCATGTTTCTGGCTCGGTTTCCCTTGGAGTAGGTTGGTCTTGTGGATGATGGTGACCAAGAGGTCACATGGGGATTTGGTTGGCATGATCCATTTTGAGTTATTTATTAAATTTTGTTTTGTTCAACAGTTATTATATCTGGATTATCTTGTATATTTTATGATATATAGTTATTATTGGTTCTTATTGTCTGCTCAAATTATTTTTTGGCTATGGTTTATTAGGACTAAAATAATTCCCATTTTGATTACATTGATTCCCAAAACTAGTTTACATCCCATGGGGATCGGGAAAACCCTTCGGGCCATGCCATGGTCTAGGTCAGGTGTTGGGTTTGATGGAATCCTAGATTGGTTCATGAAAAAATCATATTAGTGCCAGGTTATTTGTTATTTGGGGTTTCAAGATGATTGGAGATTAGGATAGTCAAGACATGAGAGGTCTGTACGGAAATAGAATCATGTACTATTGCTCATTCTAATCCTCAAGTTTCAAGGGTTAATTCTATTTAGGATTATTTGTTTTGGTTATTAGATTTTTTGGGGTGAGGAATGACAATGGAGGTGAGCAGACATTGTTTTTTGATCTCACATGGATTATTGACCCATGTGGATTCTGAGAACATATTTGAAGCTCCACCAAGTTGATGATGATTACGTGGGGATTGGCCCCCTAACCATGTTAATAGGTTGTGAAAGGTAACTAATTCTTCACTCTGGTAGTTTGGAATGAGTTATTTTTTTGGTCATGGTCTATGTGAGTAAGATTCTCAAATATAAGTGGTTTTTGAAACAGAAATAAAGTATTTTATGTGGTTTTTAAATTGGAAATAATTGGTTTTAAATGAATGTTCTTTTGAATGGAAATTTTGAAAATGCTTTGATTTGATGATGGGATTGAATGTGTGACCCTTAGTACTCTATATGAATGTTCTCATATTTGTGGTTATGTGAGTAATGATCATGTTTTCACATGTGAATCTATAATATAATTAGAAGTGGACGAACACATATGTGATAGTTCATAGGATTCCATGGTTGAGAATCTGTAACCAATTTTTTGGATTTGTTATTATGAGATGTTTTTTGAAAGGGTAAAATGGTTTCAGGAAATTTGTTTCTTTATAATGGATTTTGGATATTTGATAATGGACATGGAAGAAGGTGGTTTTGAAATTGAAATGAAAATAGTGATTTTTGAAAAGAGTATTTTGTTTGTGCTTGTATGAGTTTGGATTGTGAGACTGTTGGTTTGGCTTGAGATGTTATTTTTTATTGTGCTTCAGTTTAATGTTGATTTTGGTTTTTGGATCCTTGTATTATTCAGAATATGCTACCAAGAAAGGTCCCTAAAGTATCTAGTGGGTCTTTCCTTTCTGGTTAATCTTGAGTGTTAACTTCCTATCATGGTTTTTGAGCTCTGTTAGAGGCAATGGAGTGGATTTATGAAGTTGATATTTTACTTAGATCATTGAGATCTCCTAATGTTTTTATAGTCTAGGTTGTTTTGGGTTTGTTTGATGGTCCTTATTTGGATGAATGGAAGATGATCACTCTACAGTCGATGAAATTTGGGATGTCGTATGAAATTTTGAAGTTAGTTTATTCCAGATGGTTCATACCTGAGGAGGTGAAGGCTAAGAAGGTGGAAGATATCATCAGTATTCAACAAGGATAGTGAAAAGTGAAGGACTATGTAAAACACTTCCAGGGTCTTTTTAATTATCTTCTATGATAACATCACAAGATCAATTGAAGGATTCTATTTTCATTGTGGGTCTTCATCTAGAGGTTAAGGTGTGAGAACTCTCTTACAGGGATCTTTGTTTTGAGAAGGTGGTGGTTGAATCATTTTTAAATGAGTTTATTTCTAGATTGCACGTAGTTCCCAATCCAATTTCTCATATTTCTCAGGAAGGTTCCCTATCTAGAAAGGAGTGTACTCTAGAGGAACCTATCATTAGGTGGTATCCTTTGTTGGTTATAGATTCCATTTTGTCAAAACATTCTCTCATGTGATAGCAGTGTGGCTAGTTTTAGCATTCAAGGCCATATTTTCACAATTCTAAAATGACATATCATCATTGATTCCATCTAGGACACTTGGAGAATATTTATTGGAAGATTTCCCCAAAGAAGAGGTATTAATCAGAGAATATCATCTTCTGGATATGTGGTAGTAGATGCATCAAAAATCAGGGATCCATCCATAGGACCTAGAGTGAAGATAACATGTTTTCAGGAATTGATGGGGGTGTGTGGAAAACCATGACCCAAATTTTCCTACCATGTTGAGGTAGAGACATTCAATGTTTTATTTTTTTTTATTTTTTTACTATTATAAGTTCTTATTTCATAGTAAAATTGTGATGGACTTGTTTTATCATAATCTGAGTAGTTGTGTTTATATGAATATGGATCTTAAAATAGTTTTTTCTTATTTGAGTGTGCTCAACCCTTATACGGTTTGGTCTCAGTTTTAGCTAGGCTCCTTTATAGATTCTTGAGTTTTTGTGAATTTGATGGATTGATGTTCCAGTTTGATGTCTGGTTTCAATTCCTTTTCTGTGTTTCCCCTAGTGATGGGGGTTCAGTTTTTGTGGAAAATATCTAGTTTTGGTTGCAGTGTTGTCTAGATTGTGAGAAGTAGATTGATAATTTTTGGTTGGGAGTTCATGGACATACAGGGGGTGTTTATTAGTTAAGGTGGAGGAGTTTGGGTTAGATCATGTTGTGAGTTAATAGATTTCATTGTGATGGTAGTTGAGTTCTTATGGTGGGGAGACCCTTTTGTGTTCTCCTGAGGATCATTGGGCGTTGGTTTTCTATAGAATTTGTCATGTGTGACTTGTGGAGTGAGAGTTCACCCCACGATTTAGGGTTTCATTCAATTTTTATTGGCCATGGAATCTAATTTTTTTACTACAGGGCATGGTGACATTATATGGTGAGAATTTATTTTTTGGTGGGTATAATTGTCACTCCCCAACCTTTTTAATTCATTTATTATATTCTTTTATTTAGTTTTGATCCTTTATTAAAGGTTCAGGTTGATTCCATATCTTAATTTTTGAGTTTGTGGTTGAGAAATGATATTTTTGGGCTTGGAAGAAAGGAGTGAATGAGTAAAGAATGGTCAATTGAAACCATGTGGACTTTACCAGATAACCATGTAGATTGATTTTGGTTTCCATTAGTAATGCGCATGGGTTGCTCATAGTTTGGGTAACTATGAAGCAACCATAGAACTAGGTTTTGGAATCAGAGAGATGTATTCGGAATGGTTAGTGCATAGTTTAGTGACCATATTGCTTGCTTGTGTGTTATTCCAATCTTATCTAGTATAGGGTGCAGAGTTAGTTCTACATATTCCAAACCATGCGGCCAAACTGTCCGCACTTCCAAGATTCATAAAAATTCTAAAATTCAAATTTTCCCCACTATTATTTTAACCATAAATTGGTATTATTTTTACTTTTTTAATGTAGGGAGACTATGGGGTCCTCCAAAATCTCCCTCCCATGATCTCCTTCCATTTTTTAAGCCCCTTGATGGTCCCTAGGTGATATTCCATTGATTTTTAGTAGATTTACCCTTACCGCTCCATTATATATCTCTCTCATGTTCTTTGTGTTTATTGAAGGTATTTACCTCATGGTCGATCTCTTGGGTTAGTGTTGGTATATTTTGGTTGATTTATTTGATTTTAGGGTGTGAAAATAATCTTTTGGGATGTTTTCATCTTCCTCCATTTTCTTTTCTACATTCAAACGTTGTTGAGGTAGGTGTCTCCATTAGTTTCCTTTCCAGAACATTCCATTTAATTCTTGAGTTTTCCTATATTCTTATAATGATATATAATCATCATTTTTATATGTTATTATAATCTAATTTTGGGGTTTTATGTTAAAAAATGGTGCTAATTCGGTTTCTAAGGGCTTTCTTAAATATGATTACGTGTTCGTGTTTGAAATGTGTTTGATAAACTATTTCTCGGTAAATTTTTATGAAATTGAGTGGTTAAGAGTATGTCTGGCCTTTCTTTCATTATGAATATTTCGTGTTATGGTGATATGAACCTTGTGCACATGATGTGGTTCTTTATAATGATTTTGTATTCCATGTTTTGATTTCGTGGTTTTTCCATTGGATGTGGGAACATACATATGTGCCTGAGGTTCATGAATGGATGTGCCAAAAAATAATAATGGCCTAATTTAACATAAATACCTCATTTTTAAAACTATCATCTTTTCACCCTCCCCTATTTCTCAATTTCCTTTAAGACTATATGTTTTCTAAATGGTTCATGGTCTCAAATTGGATTGTATATGGTTTCAAATATAATGTATGAAATTATTTCCCATTTGGTACATTGGAATGTGGTTGGTTTTCAAATGGTATGATGTACCATTTGTAACCTTTAAGAATGTTGTGTGATTTCATTATAGTTTTGAAATGGTATGGGAAATGGAATTGAAATTGAAATTTAAAATCCCTTTTGGCATTGTGCGCAAGAAAGTGGAGTTTCATATTATTTGAAAAATTATTTTTAAATGTTTTAAAAGTGTATTCTAAAGGAACATGATGTATGAACCGATTGGAATTTTATGATGTTTTGGAAATGAATGTCATTTTGGATGTACAAATTTCTAGTAGGTGTCTTATAATGTTATGAGAAATATTTTCCATGATCATGTAATGTGAAATCCCTATGTACTCTTGTGAATGACTTGTTATGTGTTGAGAACCTATATAGAGGATTTCTCGAGAGTGGGTTATCACATAGGTGGTTTCAGTGATTGTGGTGGGAAAGGGCGGTGGTGGTAGGTATGGTGAGTCATGCGTTTGAGGGCCTCTTCATTTTCCCAGGTACATTTACCATGGGTTTCCTAGGTGTCTTTCATAGGGTCGAGTGACAGTTTCTTTTCAACCATGATTAGACGGAATGGTACCCCTTGGATGTCTTTAAGGCTAGGTGGGTTGTTCCAAAAGATTTTAATTACTAATTGATAGTTGGTTATTGACTATGGAGCTGCACCATTTTCTGGTAGGTGAGTTAGACCCATGTACATCCGGGGATCTCTCATAGGATGTGGAGGAAATTCCCATTGTTACTATATGTATTTTCTTATTTATATCATGTTGAACTAGTTTACTATTTATATGGTTTGTTTATTTTTATCATAGATTTGAACCACATTTTTAGGATTTTTATTAGGTTTTGGTTTTAAAGTGGTAATAAATTTTGAAAATATTGATGTGGTGCATGTTGTTTTAAAAAAGGGAAAGTTGTTCTTGTTTATAAAATGTGAAAATATATTTTTATATATGTATTACAAACTAGTGTGCGTGGATTGTTTTGGGAATGGAAATTAATGGAGTATATGGTGGTTTCCTACTAACATATTAAGCTCAAATATTACACGTGACACTCAGTTTTGGAAGATGTGACTTGTTTTACAGGTTTAGGTTACTAGCTCAGTTTCTCTTTGAGTAGGTTGGTCTTATGGATGATGGCAACCAGGAGGTCACCTGGAGATTTGGCTACTGTATTCCAGTTTTAGTTTGGTATTCATTTGTGTTTTTTCAGAATTTATTTTCCCAAGTTATAATTGTATATTTTTTGATATTATATTATTATTGGTTATTGGTATGTGCTCATCTTGGTTTTTTAGTATTGGTTTATTTGGGCTAAAATCATTTCCATTAAGATTACTTTGATGTCCAGCACTAGTTTCCAACCCATGGGGATCTGGAATTCACTTAGGCCCATTCCTTGGGATGGGTCTAGTGTTGGGTTAGATGGCATCCCAACATGGTTTATGGTAATTGGAAAATAATTTTAATAGAAGCGCATGTAACGCACAAAAACATTTCTTAACTAGAACCATGCTGATAATGATTTTACTCTTTAGCGGTCAATATGTTCATTATAAAAGATCAATTGGTGTATAAATAGATTGTATGTTATATTACCTAACATTTAAAAATAAATTTATAAAAGATTTCATTATTTTTAATATTAATTTTTTTCAATAAACTATCTTTTATTATAAAATAACATTAATGTCAATTTTGACATTATTTACTAAATTTAAATTTAAAAATTTCATGATAAGGATGTAATTTAAATATTTTAACTTAAAAATGTATAAACTGAAATATTCATCTATAAATAATAATTAAAAACCTTAATTCGATCAGTCTAATTCATTTTCAATATTTCTATTATCATTTATTTTAGTTAATTATTAACTAAATAATTACCCAATTGACATTCCTTTAGTAGTTTAACTAACTAATTCATCACTAAAAAGTTAATAGAAATTAATTTAATTAAAATAAATCATTTACCATTATAAATAATGTGTATAACCTAAATAATTTATTTTTTTGTTCATATATCAATGGTTTATAAATGATAAAGGTAAGGAAGGTGCATTTTCAACTTTTTTTCTTTCATAACATATTTTATAGGTCAATTTAAGGGAATAGTATCCAAATAAATTAAAATATTAGGTACAATAGGTTATATGGTTAGAATATGTCCATAAAATGGGTTTTGGACAGGTTTATAGGTTATTTGGACCTTTAATATTAAAATTTAACCACTACATAATCTCATTTTTACCTTAATCCCTTTAATTAATTTTAACTACATTAACTAATTATTATTGTCAAAATTGAGTAGATATTATTAAAATATTTAAATTATACTAATTCCTAATATGAATATCCATATTTCCATATTATATACACAAAATTGGAGAAATTGAACTTAAAAATAATCTCATAGACGTGGTGAGAAAAGTAAGTTTATAAAGTAAATTTTTTCAAAAGAACCCCATGTTCTAATATCTTAATTCAAGATTAAAATAATTCCAATGATTTAAATTGGATTTATATATGTATAATTGATCTATTTTTTACTTTTAAAAAATATAAAATAAAATTTAACATTAATAAATATTTAAATGAGAAGGCGTATTTGATATAAAATACAGTATTTTTCACTATTTATCAAAAACATTATCTCCATAGAAAAATATCAAAAAATCACAGTAAGTTAATTTTGACATTTGTAATTCAATAATAATCATTATATTAGAAAATAATATTTTTAAACGGGTCAAAAATTATCTTTAAAATATGTTCACAATTGAAAGGTGGAAAAACTGCCTTTAAAAAAATAATGCTTTTTATACATGAAACAGGATTTGTTCTTATCACATGTCTACACAATCTTTAAATGAATATAAAAACATTTTATTGAATATATAATATAAAAATAAATATATAACAATGTCTTGAGATGTTATACACACTTCTAATATTGGTCTGGTGTATCTAATACACTATCGAAGGAACTCTGTATTGCTTGTAATACAAGGATACACAGTGTTACATATAAAGAAAGCTAGAAAAAAATTAATTTTATTTTAGAGAGAAAATGATTTAATATATTCTGGTGATACAACCCCCGCCATCAGATCCCACTTCTCCACCTCCACCATTAGATCCCACTTCTACTTATACTACTCATACTCCTCTTCTTGCAATCCCTATTCTACCTACTAATCCTTCTCAATCACCCCTCCATTTTAGCTACCCATTTGTTGTCATTTATATGTTGATGGTTCCCAACACCATATTGTTTCATATGGAATGATATATTATATTAAAGATACCATTCATCATCAAAATATAGAGACTGAAAATAATAGGGTCATTGAACCAGATATTATAGATAGACCAGCAAGTGTACCATTTCCAACATATAAGGTTAGTACATTTAGACAATGTATCATCCATTTTTTAGTTTTTCCATCGCAACTTGTTCTAAAAAAAATTCATAGAGGTATGTGTTTATTATATCTTTTATTTTATTTTCCTATTAAATTTTATTTAACCTTTTAATGTTTACATTTTAATCATTTTTATAGGAATACATTAAAGGTAAATAAATAATCAATATAAAAATAAAACTAGAAATTGTATTGACATGAAATAAAAATCATACTAGTCTTGATGGATTATTGAAATATTAAAATTTATTATTCTATTTTTTTGAGATTCCAATGAAATATGGACTTTATAGACATGAAATAATAGTTGGGATTTTTAAAAATCATATCATGGAACATGTAAATAGATATGTCATGACCAGTCCCTCGAGGCCTGTGTTTTGACTACCCCAAGTCCACCATCCATAGGCTAGGGGTTGGAGACTAGAACCAGAAAGGAATATCCCTATAATGGGAATAGATTGCCTTTAAACCTGTACAAACACAACATCCAATAACATATCAAGAAGAAAACCTGAAGTAAACTGCAGTAGTAAAATGTGTACGGAAAGTAAAGGGGCCGGAATACAAGCCCAACTAAAAAGAATAAGTACAATTGAAAAGAGAAAACAATTGGATCATCCACAAAGGATCCAACCTATAGGGTAGGTACATATCATCTCCACAGTACTCCATGTCAGCCTGTCTCCTCTATGTACTGCCTGGTCCTCGCACCCTGAAGTCTTAGCCCTGCTGCTTATTGTCTGTGCAAGACACAACAAGGTCTGGATGAAGCCTATGCAGGGCTAAGTATAACAATACCCAGTAGGGGACACCAAGACCCCCTAAATGTCTCTCAATGATAATCAAAGGAAAACATCACAGGATATACCTCAAAGGTAATATCACAAGCAAGATCTAAATCATGAAGCACACGAAAGAGAGAAAGCTCACACCAGGTATACAAATCAGAGATCAGAAATATAGATGATTAGTTTTTGGATATATCATCTTATTCCATTTAAAAGTTACACAACTGATCCACAAAGAAGTTGTTCAATTATTGTTGAAATCTTGGGAAAAGTCAATGTTCCATGACGGGCCACTTTAAGGTGGTCCTCATCGTGTTACAACACTACTGATCCACACAAGGTAACTAGAATGCTGATCCACATAGGGTTTCATGAATGATGATTCACACAGGGATGCTGGAATGCTGATCCACACAGGGTCATTGGAATGCTAATCCACACAATGTCGCTCGATGCTAATCCATATAGGGTCGGTAGTTGTTGATTCTCAACAGGACTCTCTAAAACTATTCCTTGTGAGGTATCTATGATGCTGATCCACATAGGGTCCCTTAGATGTTGATCCACACAGGATCGCTACTTCCAAGACAGCCGGTCACATGATCCCTGCTAATAGCACACTTGATTCTGGGAAAACCACTCCTCAATCTATCAGTCTATTTACAACCAGTACGAAGTTCCGCAAAATTCATACCCAAGGGACCTCCCCATCATAGGGGTCCCAATGTGACAGATGGAAAATCTATTCGATAATCGGTCTGTGAGATATGGGCACATTTGTAAAAAGATCCTGATTGGATTCAAGTCTGATCAAACCCATGTCTCACGTCAAACTCCATAAAAAATCACTTAGAGTATCTCTAAAGGACCGCCTAGTCAAAAGAGTCCTTATGGAATAGATGACACGTCAATCGGATGCTCGATCAGTTAGTTACATACCTCCCTGTGAAACCGAGGTGATCGCATCTTCGTCAGGACTAGCTCGGTCCGGCCAACTGGAATATGTCAAAGGGACCAAGTCCCAAAAGGGGTCCCAACGCCACTGACAGCTTTTCAAATAGACACATGGTTCGTCAGATACGAGCATTTATTTATTCGGTGGTCGATTAGGTCTGGGCCCTATCCGACTCGTTCTGACCGACTCGACACAACGGTTCCTGTGGTGCACTTGGCCCCACCCAGGTATGGCCTGTTAATGGTTGGCTAAATTCACTGGGTTTGGCCGGTTAGGGTCATCCCATTGGTTCACCGGCCCATTCCATGGTTTTCTTGACTCGCTAGGTGGGGCTTGGCCCACCCACAGTAGCCCACTGGGCTACGAGTCTGGCCCGACCTGCTGGCGGGTCCGACCTGTTAAGGGTCAGTCTAGTTCATTATGTTCAGCCCTTTGGGGTTATCCCATTCATTTGCGGGCCCAGTCCATGGTTGTCCTGGCCTGCCAGCTAGGTCTCAGCCCACCCGCACTGGCTCGCAGGTCCAGCCCAACCCTCTCAACCGGCCCGCAATCGGACCAGTTCACTAGAAGGCGGACTGCCTCCCCCACTAGCCCCATGGTTGTGGGACAATTTCTCCAAACTAGTGGGGCACTACCCCACCACATGTAACGGTTCATCATTTGGTCGACAGGCTTCCGCTAATGCAGCCAAGCATGGGGCCTCACCACACCCTCTTGCCATGGCATGCTGGCCACGACTGCTGGTTCCTCCCTTGTCCTGCGCGGCAAGCTCTGGTCAGCAGCAGCGGCGAGCAATGTCATGCTGCTTTCCACCACCCGTTGTTGGTCTCTGTGGGTCTCCTTAGGCCACCGCAGGACGAGACCAATATGGCGCCCCAACGGTTTCTTTCACTAGCCACCAGATGAACTTGAGTGGTCTGTTTATGACACCATCAACCACTCAAAGGCTCTCGGGTCATCGTCGCTACTACATGTTCTCTGGTTTCATCCTCCCACTCCATTTGGAAAACCGTTCCAAAATAATGACCCAAAAACCATAGAAGGAGAGGGTCCGAGCCTTGTTTGTTTGGCCCACACCGTCTTCATTAGGATTTCATCAAGCGGTCAGCAATTTATCTCTGGAAGATTAAGATTACAACAATCCCCCTACCAGGATTAGACAATCACTAACAACAATCGACAAAACCTCATTCATCGTTGTCACAGGTTCGTGATTCGGTGGATCTCATCACCGCTCACTGAAAACGGTCTCGTCATTCAAGTGGTTGGATTGACGGTACTTTTCTAGAGCATCGTCGATTGGTGAAGTCGTTCCAACACCCCTCCCTGAGATCCATATAAATAGGAGGGGGAGAGGTGGTTAACGTTTTGAGGAATTTATGAGGTTCATTTAATTAATGAATCTCAAAAATTCCAATGGTACAATTACAAACAAGGTAGAGTCATCCTAATTAATGGATTTATATGTCATCAGTCCTGCCATCGCCACTTATCCTATAGAAAAAAGAAATAAAATAAAATAAAACAACATGTTATTTTATTAATATTTCAAAATTCCAAAAAATTAACTTTTTCACCCAACCTACTGTAGTCGAAGTGAATCCTCCCCTCTGCGAATCCTAGCACTACGGATTCAATAGTTCCCTACGGTTTTTAATCCGAGTACCAATTCAAAAGATAGAAAACGTCGCTCGTGCATTTATTGAACATACCTTAAAAAGTATAGAAATTAATTAATGGATCACCGAGGCTTGGAATCATGTTCCAATAATTTTCACAGACTCGTGATAATTCTACATAATTTAAAAAAATTTACATGGAATATCTGGGTCTTTACATTCTCCCCTCCTTATGGATTTTCATCCCCGAAATCCACAATATAGACTATGGAAATAAATGGGGGTACTGAGCCTGAATCTGAGCCTCCTACTCCCATGTGCTCTCATGGAGGTTCCCATGTTTCTAGTGAACATGCACCAGAGGGATCGATCATCCACTAAAGACCCACTCCTGTCGATCCTCATTCTCTACTAGATCCTCTGTAAATGTCACCCCATCATCAATGTCCATCTCTCCCTAGTCAATAACATGCGATGGATCATGCATGTACTTACTCAGATACGACATGTGGAAAACATTATGCAACAGATGCATATATGGGGGAAGAGCTAGGTGATATTCCAACTCGAAAACTCTACTATGAACCTGAAAGGGTCTGATGAACCTTAGAGAGAGCTTTTTGCCTTGACCAAATCTCTGCAATCCTCATTGAGTTGTGACCTGTAAGAAAACATGGTCTCCCTCTTCAAACTCCAAAGGTCTTCATATCCTATCAACATAAGACTTTTGTGTACTCTGTCCAGTCTTCATCAGCTCCTAGATGATCTGCACCTTCTCAGGTGTAGCCCATACCAACTCTATACCCATAAGTGCAAACACCCCCGTGTCTGTCCAACATAGAGGTGATCTGTATGGTTGACCATAATAGGCCTCAAATGGTTCCATATCGAGGGTGGAGTGATATGTGTTTTTTTACATGAACTCCACCAAGGGAAAGTGATCCTCCCAACTGCAGCCAAAAACTAGGATGCAAGCATGTAGCATGTCCTCCAGTGTATATATGGTCCGCTCCGTCTGACCATACTTCCGACGATGAAAGGCGGTGTTCAAACAAATATGAGTCCCGAATTCCTCATACAATCCCTTCTACAACTGGTATGTAAAACATGTTCCATGGTCAGAGACAATCATCGATGGGAACCCATAAATCCATACAATATCTAGTATAAAGAGGAATCCAAAACCCTCTAATATTCTCTGATTTCGGATGGGTAGAAAGTTGGCCGACTAGGTGAGTCAATCAACGATCACCCAGATGAAATCATAGACCCTATACGTACTTGGTATCCCTATTACAAAATCCATGGAAATAACATCTCACTTACACTCTGGTACCTATAATGGATGCATAAATCCTTCTGGAACCTGATGTTCGGCCTTCGCTTACTGACAAGTGAGGCATCGTGAAACAAACTCTTCCAGTGCTTTGTTCGTCAATGACCACCTGTGCTGACGCTGGAGGTCTAGGTATATCTTCACCACATCGAGATGTACCGTAAGAGGGGATGTATGAAACACCCTCAACATATACTCCTATAGTTCCATTGATACCATGGTGCGTCCTTCGAAGAGGATGACATACTCCCCACCTTCAGAAAATCCATCAGGTTCCTATCATGATGATATTTAATCTTGTCAAGGCTCACAGTCAATGTCCCCAAGCTGTGCCTTCTGATATCACTGAAAAAGTGGGGGAGTGATAGTCATATACTAGAGTTAAGCTGCTTCGTCTCTATCTACAAAGGATATCTACAATGTTTCTAGCTACTCTTTCGCCTCACTCAGCAACTGTAGACCATACCTACTACTGTGTGCATCTGCTACTACATTCCCCATCCTAGGTGTGTAGACTATCTCAAAGACATAGTCCTGGAAGAACTCTATCCAACGTCACTGTCTCATGTTCAGGTCCTTCTATGAGAAGATATACCTGAGACTCTTTTTATCAGATTAAATAGTAAAATGTTAACCCATCATGTAGTGTCACCACATATTCATGGAGAAGACCACTGCTGCTAACTCCAATTCATCTATTGATTAGTTCTTCTCATTCTATCTCAACTGTCGCGAGTCGTAATCAATCACCACTTGCTCTTACTTCAGGGCACATCCCAGTCTGGTCCATGATGCATCACAGTAGACTAAATACCAAATGACCACTTATGGCAGTCTCAAGATGAAGGCACATGTTAGTCTATACCTCAGCTCCAGAAAACTTTTCCGACATCTCTCCATCCACACAAAGGGTTATCCCTTCTTTATCAATGATGAAAAGGGTGTCACAACTCTGGAAAAGCTGGTTATGACTCACCAGTAGTACCCAACCAACCCCCGAGAACTCCACAACTTAGTCACACTCCTTGGTGGATCTCAAGAAAGTACAAAATCTATCTTCACTAGATCCACTGTAACTCTATGATCTGAGATAACCAGTCACAAAAAGTAGACCTCCAGTTTCTAGAACTGGAACATTGAGAGCTTAAAATAAAGCTGGTTCTCTCGAAGTGTATCTAGAACAATCGGTAGATGATAGACATGCTTCTCATCTAATGTTGAGTATATAAATATGTCATCGAGGAATTCCACCACAAAGCGATCAAGGTATAGATGAAAGATCCCATTCATGAGTCCCACGAACACTACAGTGGAATTGGTCACCCTTAATTAAAAAACCAAGACCTCATAGAGGACATACCGACATATGTAGGCCATGTTCTGTATATCCTCATATCGTACCCTAAGCTGATGATAGCTTGATTTGAGGTATATCTTCATAAAATAATGAGATCCCTTTAACTGATTGAAGAGATCATAAATCCTCGGAATTAGATGCTTGTTCTTCACAGTCACCTTATTTAGGCGTCGATAATCGACACAGATCCTCAAACACCAGTAGTCCTTCTTGGGGAAGAAAATAAGGGCCGCCAATGTAGAAACAATGGGTCTTATGAACCCCTTCCTCTACAAGTCCTCTAGCTATACCATAACTCATGAAGCTCTGCAGAAGACATCTAAAATGCTGGTGTTGATATTGTTGTCTTCCCGGAGTACATGTCAATGTAGATGTCCACAAATCTGTGAGGAGGTTGTCCCAAAACATCATCAGAGAAGACACCGACATACTCTTCCACAACTATAGGATATATCAGACTCTCAACATCAACTACCTCAAGGGTAAGGCCATCCAAATTATGTGTGATCGGCAACACCATCTTTTGGGTAAGTCCAGCATGTCGTGCAAAGGTTCCCTTCACCTTAGTGAAGGAAAACATGGTCCCATCCTCACCGACACACTTCACATTGCAACTAATGTAGTCAATATGAGCATGGAATGTGGACAACTAGTCCTACCCAATATGCTTCCATAAGGGCACGAAGACGATACTAGAAGACCCCAATCTAATCTCTCACCTTCTAGAGTAATCTCACATAGCACGTGAAGCACAATCTACTCCTCTTTTGAACTGCTCTACCACGTGAGCACTACACCTCCGAACCTACTCCCCAGGGTCATCCACCAGAAGGTATGGTCTTCTTGGACCTATATTTTATCTACCTACTACCAACTGTAGATGACTCTGCTACGTGTTGCCTAGTGGTGGGTCTCACTGTCAGTGTCTCCATAATGAAAAAAATCTCCACGAAGAGTTCTCTCTCTAGAACTCCAGCATGCAATGGGAAGATGAGAGATACCATCAAAGCTCTTTTCTCCCTTAGGAGTCCCTGCTCGAAGGTCTGAGACCTAAAGAAAAGGTCCTGTACACTGTCAGTATGGTAGCGTGAGAGGTCGATGAATCTTACTGAGTACTCAGCCACGGTGAGGCTGCCCTGCTGTAAGTGTAGCAGCTCTTATATACACACAGAGCATAGAGTCGCTGGAACGAACTATGCCCTGAAGAGGCCCTCGAAATCTTCCCAGGTAAGGATCACCTCGACATTTATCAGGAGCGTCAAGCTCCACCATCTTCCTACTATGCCTTGGAAAAGGCTAGCATCTAGGATAACCATCTGGTCGGCTGGTGTCCCAACAAGGTGACAAACACGTGCCATAGTCTCCAGCCATTCCCCAGCCGCCTTCTGATATGTCCCGCCTCTGAATATCAGAGGCCTCTACCGCTAAAACTTGGGAAACACCATCAGTTATTGTGCACCATCTTTTGGGAGGGGGCTAGTAGAAATGGCTGCCCAACGGGTAGTGATGCTACTGGTACACCACCCGAAGGTTCTAACACCATAAGAGGGACCTCCACCAATGCCTCGTCACATGATGGACCATCATCATGTACTCTCTCTGGAATCATAGCTGGCTGTATATGTGGTGGAACCCTAAAATGAAACAGGTGCGCCAAGATCAATATGTTATACCTGGGGAGCTGACTAAAAAATATGTCAAGTAAAGACATATAAAAAACACACGCAATCAGTGTTTTCATGTACTGAGTTAGAAATCTGAATTCAGGGTCCTAGTTTATGGATACGTCTGCCGCCACACCAACACTGGACTCCCCGAACTGAAAACCACACTCAAAAAACTAAATACTATTTCTCTATTAAAAGACCATAGTCCATGTTCTTCAGTAGAACCGACTCCTCTGATACCACTTTTTCAGGACCCGTCCCCCAGGACCTGTGCCGTGACTACCCTAAGCCCACCTTCCATAGGCCATGGATTGGCGAATAGTGCCAGAAAGGAATATCTCAATAACAGAAATGAATAAATTTTAAACCTATAGAAACACACCATCCAAGACAACAACAAGAAGAATCCATGAAGTAAATTGTTGTAATAAAATGCATACTGAATGTAAAGGATCCAGATTAAAAGCCCAACAAAAAATTAGAAGTACAAGTGAAAAGAGAAAACTGCACTTGGATCGTCCACAGAGGATCTTACCTAAAGGGTAGGAACAGATTGTCTCCACATCACTCCACGTCATCCCGTCTCCTCCATGTACTGCCTGGTCCTAGATACCTCATGTATCAGCCTCATCATCTATACAAGACACAAATAGGTGCGGTCGAAGCTCATGCATGGGTGAGTATAACAATACCTAGTAGGGGACCCTAAGACCCCCTAATGGTATCTCAATGATTATCAAAAGAAAACATCACAAGATATACCTCAAATGTAATATCACAAGAATGATCTAAATCTTGATGAAAAGGAAAATGAGACACCTCAAACCAGGTATACAACTTAGAGACCCGGAATATAAGAGACTAGTCTTAGGATACATCATCTAATTCCATTTAGAAGTTCCAAAAATGATCCACAAAGAAGTATTTATATTACCAATCCAATTTTGGAAAAATGTCATTGTCCCATGATGGGCCATTGTATGGCATGTCCTCTTCAGGTTATGATACTGTTGATCCAAATAGGGTCGCTAGAATGCTAATCCCCACAGGGTCACTGGAATGCTGGTCCACACAAGGTCATTGGAATTCTGATCCAAAAAGGGTCACTAGAATGCTGATCCACACAGGGTCACTTGATGCTAATCCATACAGGGTTTCCAGTTTCTGATCCTCTATGGGCTACTCTAAAACTAGTCCTCGTCTGGTTGTTACGATGCTAATCCACACATGGTCACTATGATGCTGATCCACACATGATTGCTACTTCTAAGACAGTCGATCACATAATACCTGTTCATAGAATTCTTGATATTGGGAGAACCACTCCTCTAGCCATCATTCATATTTCAACCAATATGAAGTCAGAAAAAAATTATACCCAATGGATCGCCCCTTCATAGGGGTCCCAATGTGATAGACTGTGTGTCTATCAAAACGCCCAATCTTTGAGGTTTGGGAACTTTTGTAAAAAGGGCACGGTTGGATTCATGTTTGATCCAACACCAGTCGCATGTAAAACTCCATAAAAACTCACATATATTATCTCTAAAGGATCGCCTTGTCACAAGGGTCCTTATTCCATAGACGTCACATCGATTAAATGCCGGGTCTATTAGTTACTTCCCATTATGTGAAATGGGGGTAATCGCATATCGGTCCTACCTGGCTTAGTCTGGGCTGCTGGAATATTCCAAATGAACCGCTTTCTAAAAGGGGTCCCAACACCACTAACAGTGTGTCAAACAGACACCTGGTTCATCAGTTACGAGCGTTTATTTATTCGGGGGATGGTTGGGTTGGGATTGGTCTGACTTGGTCTCACCAGCCCGACTCAATGATTCTCAGGGTCTACCTGACCCTACCCAGGTCTGACCCGTTAAGGGTAAGCATATTTTACTGGGTCTAGCCCGTCGGGGTCGGCCCATTGGTTCACGGGCTCGAGCCGTGGTTGGTTCGGTCGGGCGGGCAGGGCATGGACAACTCGCACTGGCCCGCTGGGCTACGGTTCCGGTCCTACCCTCTAAGAGGGTCCCACCCACTGGGCCGTAGGTCCAGCTTGACCCACTGGGTGGCCTGGACCGCTCGGTCTTACCTCGTCTAGCCCAGCTCACCAGAAAGCGGACAACCTCCTCCGTTATCCCCACGGTTGTGAGATTGTTTGACCCAGCCGGTGGGGCACTGCCCCACCGCATGTAACAGTCAGCCATTTGGCGGACCAGCTTCTGCCAATGTGGAGTTAAAAGGGGTCATGATGTACCCTCATTCTGTGGCCTGCTGTCCGTGGCTACTGCCATCGACAGTGCCAACGGTAGCCTACATTTTCCCTCATGGCTGGCTTGGGTCAGCTGTTGTAGAAACCCAAAGCTTGATGTACATAGACATTACATTACTTTTGCAGAATACATAATACATAACAAGAACTAACACTCAAGGACCGTAATAGTTTAGTGTCTTTGGAATATCGGAACACAATCTTCTAATCGTGGTGAAATATCTTCAACATCTCCCACAAATATCTTCCCCTTTTTGTTTTCTTACCTAAAACCTTTCTTTAAATCCTGGGGAAAAGAAAACATATAAAAGGGTGAGCTCAAATGCTCAGTAAGGGTAAGCATGGAGAAAATAAAATAAATCAAATACATTTGAACTTAAATACAAGAACATATTATTTAAACATCAAGATCTTGAGAAATGGCATAAAACATGGTAGTGCGTAAGTAATAGATCATAAAGAAACATTAATGCTGATAAAATAGCATGAGAATAAAATATGTAATTATAGAAACCATTAAGCACATGTTATTATTTCCATAGTAGCCAAGGCATTGCTTCCAAGACCATCTTAGTGGATAAATTCCCTTTCTGAATCGATTTCACACCTCATTTCAGTCCTGTAACACTGAACCGGATTAACTTACAGTTCTATCCATGTCTATCTCATGAGATATAAATCATTACCCAATGCACTGGAGGGAGATATAGGTCCTACCCATCTCATAATTAAATCCTTCTTACTTGTGCCCCGACATAAACATAAATCATTCAACATAACCCAAAGAATAAAATGGGTTTCATAAACATCATCCCATCATAACATAACCCATATAAAACAAATAGATATCATTTCATCATAATAAAAGTGAAACCTTGTAAACCATAGAGAAATTATACTTGAAACATACACATATTAAAATAATGTTATCTTAGAAGGAAAATGGTTTTGATAAAACACTTGAAAAGAATTCTTGAGGAAAATACCCTTTCTTCTTAAAAATATTTTTCTTTTCACAAAATGCCACGCAACTTTAAAATAAATGGATTTTATTGAAAATAACCATGAGATCTTGTTGAGTAAACTTCATGAAAATAACATGTTATGAAACCATAAAAATCCATTCATGCCATATAAGTTAAAAAAAATTCTCCTCGTACGTTTGCCAGAAAAGTCAAAAAGTACCTTGTATGGAAAAAAAAGATTCCTTACATACCATGTAGTAAAAGTAAAAAATGGATAAAAAGGACTTTAAACATACCTGAAAACATTTTTATTAAACTTGGACATGGATGATAAATATAACCCCAGTAAATACTTACGTATAAGCAATCTTGGATAGAAAACAATTGAGATTGCAACATTATCCCTTACTTTAGGTCCGATATGCTTCGTACGTATCTGAACCTCTGGTATAATGATTTAAATAATGTCATTGAATTATTACAAAATCATATTCATTGTTATGATATCATATATGGTTCACTTATGTCTTTATATTACCCGTTCTTTTGTAAATCAATGTTAAAGCAGCGTTTTGCGTAAAATCATTTCATTTATCGTACGTGTTTCGACTTGTTGTTGATGATATTATTACTTATATCCTAATTTCCTTAATTTAAGAATGTAAAACCTGATTTATATATAATAAATATTCATCAAATACATATATATTGTAGATTTATGAATGGAATGAAATACACCGTTCATGGAGACGATAGGTCGTACGTAAGCCTGAACGCTGTTTTCATTTCCTTGTTGAATTGAATGGAATTAAATAGATGACATAAATATATATATAAATAAATCCAGTATCATTATTATGTCAAATATTTCATTATTATTCATTATATATACTTTATAATCATTCTTGAATGGTTAACATGAAAAATTAATCTCATCGCGTTCGTGGAGACGGTAGTCCGTACGTACGCACGAGCGATGATATCGTTTCCATGATCATGGAATTCTATTTAAGTGTATGTATACTATTTAAGAATTAATATAAATTTAAAATAATAACATATAGTTATTATTTACACCATTATACCCATCCAAGTAAGGTGGTGGTGGAAAATATATTAGACCACCGTGTGGAGACGGTATTACATACGTACGCACGCGCGGTGATTTCGTTTTCTTTAGGATGGACAGATGGTGGAATAGGGTTGTTTCATATTTATAATAACATATAAGTATATTAGGGATAATGATGTTATTACTTCATAATGAAACAACTAAAGAAAAGTATGTAGAAGAAGAAATAAATTTTAAAGAATCGGTAACGGATATTACCTCTTCTTCGACACGCCTCTTTGAAACCTCCTCTTAGGGAACTAAAATTGGTCTTTGAAGAAGACCAGGACATCTAGAATATTTATAGGGAAGTTGATAAGGGAAATGTTCAGATATTGGACGACCTTTAAGGCTCAAAGTTGTGTAAAGATGAGAGGGAGGAGGTGCCCTTTTATAAGGGAGGAGAGGGGCACCTTTGGAATCCTCAAAAATATTAGTTTAATATCAATTCAAACCCCACCTAAAAACCTCCAAAAATTATTCAATTAAAAGATTAGATGAGATACTGTTGTAATATCATCAACCAATAAAATTTAGACATGTTTTGATCTTATTTTAAACCTTATCATTTTGATTTATCCTTATTTAATCTATGTAATTTTATTTGTGCCAATAAAATTCTAAATTTTAAATGGTTATAAATAATCACTTATGTGTTTTCAATTTTCTATAAATGGATATTTTTTGACATTTTCGACTATATGAATTTCAATTTATTATTTTTAAATATTTTTGTTATTTTTAAACAATTTAATAATATGTTATTTTTATAAAATAACAATAGTATCAATTTTGACACTATTCATTTATTTGAATTTAAATAAAATCCACCCTAAGTATACATTCGAAATAAAATATTTAATAGGTTCCTAAAATGTCATATTATTCTAGATAATTATTGGATCACATTAAATAGTTCATATAATATTTATTTTACTATTTGTAAAACCATTTATTTGATACTTCTCTTAATAAAATAATTTCTAAAACATTTTAGTATAATTAATAAATATACTTATTTGTTGCATAAAAATTAAAAATAAAATACTAGGATGAAGATAAATATTTTAAATTTCATAATAGTACTTTTAGTCGGATTTATATTCTAAAACACCCAACTTCTAAAATGTTATATTTAATAAATTATGAAGCTGACAACTATGACTTCATTTAAAATAAAGTAATACAAGTGTCATAATTACTTTTATAAGACTCCAAACGGTCACATATTCGGTAATTGGATGATTATGGTGTATATATACACTAATAATAAGTTTTGGTCAGGTTTGTGAGTCTTTTAATGGTAATTATTATTTCAATAAAAACAATATTACTTATTTTTCACTAAATAAATAATTTCTGCATAATTAATGTATAATCTATTATGGTAATTAAATATCTCATAAATTTTTTAAATAAATTACCATGATAAAGAAAAACATTTTATCTTTAAAATGAGTATTTATAACCGAATTTATATTTTGTATGAACTTATATTAAAAATAATTTAATTTTTAAGGTTTAGTGAGTTATATTTCAATTCCCTTTAAATAAAATAAACTGAAGGTCTAAATCACCTCCACGTGGGTTCCAATGGATTCCATTTCAACCCAAATATTCCTTAGGCCGAAATATAATCATCCAATTATATTAAACAAATTGTTATGGTAATTTTATAATATTATATTTACCCTTAATTACCCGATTTACCTTTTACTATGGTAAATAAAATTTACCGTAGTTACTATTCATAATGCCCAAAAATAAAAAGTAGTCTATTAATATAATTTGGACCCACTGATTCCAAATATGGAATCCATTTTTACAAATTCAATACACAGAAGTTGAAGAAATTAAATTAAAATTAATCCCGTTGTCGAAAGAAAATAGGTTTTTGCTTAAAACAGTGCAAAAAATTGAATTGATTTAACCTACAAATTCAATGTAAAATCAATGCTAATGACATAAATTATATTAAATGGTAAAAATATATCATATTTATACTTTAAAACCTTTGAATATTATAATTTAACCACATAAATTATTACGATGAAAAAAGTTGTTTTTAATTAAAATATATTGTGTTTTTATTATTCATTAAAATATGAAAGTTATCAGAATAATATGAAAATTTTATCCAATGTAAGATTTTATATCCTGATTCCAAAGAATAATTTTATTTTGTAAAATTAAAATTATAAACATGACAAAATCTAGATTTAATGTGGGTGTTCCATCAAAAGGCGGCAAAACTGCATCTTTTGAAAAATACTTATTTTACCCGAAAAATTTATTTTATTCTCATACCATGTTCTAGAAAATGAGTAAGATGAATAATAATATTATAAAATTCAAAATGTAGTTAATACTATTCAAAACAGCTAGTTCGTGATAACCATATATTGTTGTTTAGTGAAACCCGATATTGCATACAACACACGCTATCGAGGAAGGTCACGATTGCGTGTAATGGAAGCCAGATCAGGGTTGCGTGTAGTGCAACCTCCCTTTGGTGTTGTGTATATCATAATTCAAAAGTTATTTCATTTATACATTAAACAAAATCTATATTTAATGTTGAGTAGAATAATTTCGACAAAACAAACTTGAAATTGTGTGTAACACGAGCCAAGAATACTATTGCCACTACTAAAAAATCAGGCATTAGAGACCGCCATTGGCGGTCCCTATAGGCCTATAGAGACCACCCATAGACCACCATTGGCGGTCGCTTCAACATCGTCGTTGTAGGCCAATAGCGACTGCCAATGGTGGTCGTTATATGTGGTCGAAATTCCGGCCTTAAGCGACCGCTTGGCGGTCGAAATTCCGACCTTAAGCAACTGCTGAAAACGACACAATCAGTCGTACCGCGCGCACCACACATCCGATGGGTGTGTCGTCTCCTCCTACACATCACAAATAATATTTCTAGTGTTTTCGTGTGGTTTCAGGTCATTCAGAGCATGTTTGCTCTAAATTCGACCGTCTCACGCCGTTTTTGGTGTTTTATGACACAAGAAACGCGTTTCCGGTCACCACGATCAAACGACACCTCCAATTGATGTGCCGTCTGCCTGACCATTTCAAAAATCACACAAAAACTGTTGTCGTATGGTTTCATGGCATTCTGAGGTCGTTCTGGTGGTTTTGACCCCCAACGCGCCATTTTAGCGCGCGCCCAGCTACTGAAAACGACACAATCGGTCGTACCGCACGCACCACACATCCGATGGGTGCACCGTCTCCTACTACATGTTGCGAATAATATTCCTAATGTTTTCGTGTGGTTTCAGGTCATTTGGAGCACGTTTTCTCTGAATTCGAACGTCTCACGCTGTTTTTGGGGTTTTGTGACACCAGAAATGCGTTTTCGGTCACCGCGGTCAAAAGACACTTCCGATTGACGTGCCGTCAGCATGAACATTTCAAAAATCACACAATGACTGTTTTCTTATGGTTTCATGGAATTCTGAGGTAGTTCGAGTGGTTTTGACCCCCCAACGGGCCATTTTAGCCCGCGTCGAGTTGCTGAAAACGACACAATCGGTCGTACCATGCGCACCGCACTTCCGATAGGTGCACAGTCTCCTTATACATGCCACAAATAATATTCCTAATGTTTTTGTGTGGTTTCAGGTCATTCGGAGCATGTTAGCTCTGAATTCGACCATCTCACGCCGTTTTTGGTGTTTTATGACACCAGAAACGCGTTTCCGGTCACCGCGGTCAAACGAAACCTCCAATTGTCGTGCCATCGGCATGAACATTTCAAAAATCACACAACGGCTGTTTTTGAAAGGATTCATTGTATTCTGAGGTCGTTCGGGTGGTTTTGACCCCCCAACGCGCCATTTTAGCGCGCGTCGAGCTGCTGAATACGACACAATCAGTCGTACCGCACGCACCGCATGTCTGATGGGTGTGCCGTCTCCTCCTACACGTCAAGAAATAATATTCCTAATGTTTTTATTGTGGTTTCAGGTTATTCAGAGCACGTTTTCTCCGAATTCGATCGTCTCACGCCGTTTTTGGTGTTTTATGACACCAGAAACAGGTTTCCGGTCACAGCAGTCAAACGACACCTCTAATTGACATGTTGTCTGCACGAACTTTTCACAAATCACACAACAGCTATTGTCGTATGGTTAATGGAATTCTGAGGCCGTTCAGGTGGTTTAGACCCCCCAACGCGTCATTTTAGCACGCGTCGAGCTGTTGAAAACAACACAATCGGCCGTACCGCACGCACTGCACATCCGATGGGCGAGCTATCTCCTCTTACATATCTCGAATAATATTCCTAATGTTTTCGTGTGGTTTCAGGTCATTTGGAGCACATTTTCTCCGAATTCGGCCGTCTCATGCAATTTTTGGTGTTTTATGACACCCGAAACGCGTTTCCGGTCACCGCGGTCAAACGACACCTCCGATTGATGTGCCTTCTGCACGACCATTTCAAAAATCACACAATGACTATTTTTGTACGGATTCATGGCATTCTGAGGTCATTCGGGTGGTTTTGACCCCCCAACGCGCCATTTTAGCGCGCGTCGAGCTGCTAAAAACGACACAATAGACCGTACCGCGTGCACCACATGTTCGATGGATGCACCATCTCCTCCTACACGTCACGAATAAAATTCCTAATGTTTTCATGTGCTTTCAGGTCATTTGGAGCATGTTTGATCCGAATTTGACCGTCTCACGCTATTTTTGGTGTTTTATGACACCAAAAACGGGTTTCCGGTCACTGCGCTCAAACAACACCTCTGATTGATGTGCTTTCTATCTGAACATTTCAAAAATCACACAACGTCTGTTTTTGCACGGTTTCATGGCATTCCGAGGTTGTTTGGGTGGTTTTTACCCCCCCCCCCCAACGCGCCATTTTAGCGCGCACCTAACTGCTGAAAACGACACAATCAGCCGTACCGCGCGCACCAATATCTGATGGGTGTTCCGTCTCCTACTGAACATCACGAATAATATTACTAATGTTTTCGTGTGGTTTAGGTTATTCGGAGCACGTTTGCCCTGAATTCAACCGTCTCATGCCGTTTTTGGTGTTTTATGACACCGGAAACACATTTCCAGTGACCGTCATCAAACGACACCTCCGATTGATGTTCCGTCTACCCAACCATTTCAAAAATCACACACCGGCTGTTTTCGTATGGTTTCATGGCATTCTGAGGGTGTTTGGGTGGTTTTGACCCCCCAACGCGCCATTTTAGCGTGCGCCGAGCTGCTAAAAACGACACAATCGACCGTACCGCGCGCACCGCATATCCAATGGGTGTTACATCTCCTCCTATACATCAAGAATAATATTCCTAATGTTTTCGTGTGGTTTCAGGTCATTCGTAGCACGTTAGCTCCGAATTCGACCGTCTCACGCCTTTTTTGGAGTTTTATGACACCATAAACACGTTTCTGGTCACCGCGGTCAAACGACACCTCCGACGATTGGAGTTCCGTCTACACGAACATTTCAAAAATCACACAAAGGCTATTGTCGTACTGTTTCATGTAATTCTGAGGTCTTTCGGGTGGTTTTGACCCTCAACACACAATTTTAGCGCGCACTGACCTGCTGAAAACGACACAATCGGCCGTACCGTGCGCACCGCCGGTACGATGGGAATGTCGTCTCCTCATACACATCATGAATAATATTCTTAATGTTTTCGTGTGGTTTCAGGTCATTCGGAACACGTTTTCTCCGAATTCTACCGTCTGACGTCGTTTTTTGGTGTTTTATGACACCAGAAACACGTTTCCGGTCACCGCGTTCAAACGAAACCTCCGATTGATATGCCGTATACTCGAACATTTCAAAAATAACACAATAGATCTTTTCTTATGGTTTCATGGCATTCTAAGGTCGTTCGGGTGGTTTTGACCCCCCAACGTGCCATTTTAGCGCGCGCCGAGCTGCTAAAAATGACACAATCGGCCGTATCACGCGCAACGCACATCCGAGGGGTGTGTTGTCTCCTCCTACACGTCACAGTTAATATTACTAATGTTTTTGTGTGGTTTTAGGTCATTCGGAGCATGTTTGCTCCGAATTGGACCATCTCATTCCGTTTTTGTTGTTTTATGACACCGGAAATGCGTTTCTGGTCACCGTGGTGAAACAACACCTCCGATTGAAGTGTCGTCTACCCGAAAATTTTAAAAATCACAAAAGGCTGTTTTCGTATGGTTTCATGGAATTCCTAGTTCGTTTGGGTGGTTTTGACAACCCAATGCGCCATTTTAGCACGCGTCGAGCTGCTAAAAACGACACAATCGGCTGTACCATGCGGACTGCACGTCCTATGGGCGTGCCGTCTCCTCCTACACGTCACGAATAATATTCCTAATGTTTTTGTGTGGTTTCAAGTCATTCGGAGTATGTTTTCTCTGAATTCGACCATCTCACGCTGTTTTTGGTGTTTTATGACACTGGAAAAGCGTTTCTGGTCACCGCTATCAAACGACACCTCTGATTGATGTGACGTCTGCCTGACCATTTCACAAATCACACAACGGCTGTTTTCATACGGTTTCATGGCATTCTGATATCTTATGGGTGGTTTTGACCCCCCAACGTGCCATTTTAGCACGCGCCAAGCTGCTAAAAATGACTTAATCGGCTGTACCGCACGCACCGCACGTCCGATGGGCGTACCGTCTCCTCCTACACGTCAAGAATAATATTACTAATGATTTCATGTGGTTTCAGGTCATTCTATGCACGTTTTCTACGAATTCGACCGTCTCACGCCATTTTTGGTGTTTTTTGACCCCGGAAATGCGTTTCTTGTCACCGCGGTCAAACGACACATTCGATTGACGTCCTGTATGCACGACAATTTCACAAATCACACAACGGCTGTTGTCGTACAGGAGGGCGGTCCGGGGTGCGGGAAGGGATATTCAGGTTGCGGGGGTGTTTTTCGGGGTGGGGGGGGGCATGTCCGGGGTGCGGTGGGGGCTGTCCGGAGTGCAGGGAGGGCTGTCCGGGGTGCAGGGGGGGCTATCCGAGGTGCAGGGAGGGGTGTCCGGAGTATGGGGAGGGCTCTCTGGGGTAGGCCGGGGACTAAAAATAGTGAACTCAGCTCATTCATCAAAAACATGTTTTATGGTTTATATTAGGAATCACATGTTTTTTTCAAAAATATTACAGAACATGCAATTCTAATCATTGAAAATTAAATGAACAGAAAATATCCAAATCAAATATTAGTTTCGTGGTTACTTCTCAATTCGTGCACACAAAAATTGCATGAGGCCAAAACACACATGATACCCCCAAATCACAAAAAAAACTCAATAGAAACCCAAAAAAAATATCAATAACAACCCCACCATTAAAAGTAGAAACACACCTCGTGAATATGATGCATCATGCGTGTTCATCACTGACCTCCATCCGGTGGTCCAGGGGCCTACAAAAAATAGACATTATGAATATTTTCATAACAAAGATAATTTAAATTAAATAAATAAATAGAGTACAAACCTGCGTCGTATGATCCCATGCACCATCACCTGGATGCAAATATTCCCGCAGTGCTCAAACCTCTGCAACCAATTGCGCATTTGCCTCCTCGGAAGCCCGCAGCAGTGCCTCGAAATCTGACAACTACTGTGTCATCTGAGCAATAACAGGACTGACAACCGCAACGCGTGACACTACTGAACGAAGAATCCCTATTCCATAGTTCAAACTATATCCATGCCCATCCCGACCAATAATGCGATGAAAGATCTCATCCCTTTGCATGGGAAGCTGTCGCTGGTCCTCGGGCAGATGTTCTAATTTAGCTTAAAATTGAGCCTGTGAAATATTTAAATATATATACATATGTTAATATACAGATTTTATGTAAGTATTGGTAATGATTACAAGCACTTACTATCAATGTTGCAGCCTCCGGATCATTGAGATCACGAGTCCTCATCCACACCGACATTTTATCAGTTGGTGTACCTTGCTCCCACAACTATATATGAATAGAATATAAACACAAAACTGTATTAATTAAAAAAATTAAAAAATTAAAAATAAATACTTCATATCGGATGTGAGACACGTGACGAGTCCTGAGCCTGTGAGGTGGTCCCTAGAACGCTCGATTCTCAGAATGGCGTGTTGACACCTCCTACATTCAATTAATTCAAATATCAATAAAATCGCACATTCCGGAAAGTATATATACCAAAATAAATATACAAACTGAAACAACCTCAATAGACCAATATGTAACTAAATCACACCACTGAGCCGGAAGGACACCTCTCGGGACTTTTTCCAGAATGTCTGGGGAACCCACATTTGGTACCCAGTGGTCCCTCTTGACATTGCCTTTATAGTCTTTCCACATCTTACAGAATTTTCTCATACACACTTGCCAAAACTCATCGGGACATACTTTCAATTTTTTCTATTAAATAAAAAAATCACATATGTTATTGTTGTCTATACATAGGGAGTAAAGTAAAACGGTCTTCCTGCCTGAACCTCCCTCCAAAGACGATCTAATGTGTCCTGGGGGATAGAATCCCAGTCATGCATGGTCAATGGAAATCGATGTTGATCACGTATGATATGACCCAGCTGACGAATAAATTCAGGGGCATTCCATCCCAAAAGATGAAATACCTCATCAAATGAATGATAAAAAGCCATGTCGGAATTCCATGATAATATGCCACGACCAGGGCCTCTCCTGTTAGAGGAAGAAGCTGTCGAGTCTGATCCTGTTGAAAACAATTTTATATACAAATTGACAGATGTTATAAATATATATATATATATATATATATATGTGTTTATTAATTACATAAAAAATAGAGACAATGAAATTCCAACATACCTTGACCCTGAGATGTAGATGCCTCTGATGGATGATGTGGAGCTTCTTCCTCTTCCCCTAACATGCTTTTGGTCATGGAAAACATTACTAAGGGGACTATCCAAAGTGTCCAAATGATAAATTGGATTGTTTTTTTAAAAAATCCAACTTGTACAGTTGTTAATCAAACAAAAAGGGATTGAATAATTAGTTGTGAATGAACTTTAAAAAATCATAAAGTTCACAAAACAGATATACAAATTATGTAGAAAACCAATCAATGCATATCCAAATTTCAAATTGAATTAATAAAAATTCAAGCAGCACATGAACCAAATGGAGAATACCTCAATGGGAAGATACACCGACAATAACATCAATATAACACGAGTTAAATCACCCAAAATATTTATAACTGAATAAACTTCCAAAAGTGAGGTTTAAAACTTACAAGTATTTATAAAATGTTTAGATAATTTATGATATCTTAGGTTGAATAGCGGGAAAAAATTATATGTTTCATTAAGCATGGAAATTGACCATTTCTCCTTTAATAGCCGCTCTGACCCAATAAATATCTTCTTCATGTTGAACTATCATATGTTGATCAAGCTGTTGGGAAACAAAAGGAATAGTCTCGGGTTAATCTTATTCAATTACAAACACTCCTCACCGAGACATTTTGACAACAACTTGCCAACTTGGATTCGAAGGCAAAGTAACGAAGAATACTTGTTCCGCTTGTGATGTCAAAATGAAAGGTTCATTATCAACTCGTTCATTTATGTATAACATATAGTTAAAATTCACCAATGAAAACTGATATTGATCGACTTTACATCCACGCACGAGATCAACCCAATTACACATTAACAATATGTACTTCAACCCATGTGTGTATACAACTTCAATGATGTCTATCAATTGACCATAGTAATAAACAGAATCGACAAATGGAAAACCGATGCCACTGTTTTGTGTTGCTCGTTTGTCGACAACATCTTTAATGAAAAATTGAAAACCATTAGCATCTACAGATTTACAACGACGAGCCGTTATAGCTAGACCCTCATCCAGTTGGATAAATTCTTCAGTTAGCGTGGGGTCCCCTAACTCCCTCAGCTTATGAACCTACATAATTCATATTATTAAATAATTATATATGAATAAAGAAATTAGTATAATACTTCACTCATAATGAAAATCAATTTATACGTACATAATCCTTGAATCAATCATGAAATAATGCATAATGAGACTGTTGAATTTGCAACTCAGTATCACGATACATCTCTTCTTTTATCTATTTAATGTGTTTTCTGCAAATGATAATGCGATGTTTAAATGAGAAACTTATGCAAAAAAAACATGTTAAAGTTAAACAATAAAAGTGATAAGATACTTACTGCATTAATGGTTCAACTGATGGAGTATTGAACAAGATATATCGATGTGCTTGTATCCACTCGATGTTGTCCATATCATATGTGGTTCCTTCTCCAACTGGACCATCCTGAATCCGAGAGGTCTTATCTAACTTTGTTTCAACATCCGTAATATATTCTGCACAAAAAGTAGTACACTCATCCATAAAATAACTATTGGCTATTGATGCCTCCGGACGAGCTCTATTGCGTACAAATCATTTCAATGTACTCAAATACCGCTCAATAGGATACATCCACATGAATTTCACTGGACCAGCAGCCATTAATTCATCAGTTAGGTGCACTATCAAGTGAACCATAAAATCGAAAAATGAGGGGGGAAATAGTTTCTCAAAGTTAAAAAGCGTAAGTAAAATTCGATCCTGTAATCTTTTTAAATCACTCATTCATTGATATATTAAACAAAGTTGTCTAAAAAAATTACTCAACTCAATCAACAGCTGAACAACATTGGGTGATAAACAATCACAAATTGTGATTGGAATCAACTGCTGAAGTAGTATGTGATTGTCATGACTTTTAAACCCTTTCAATATCTTGCTCGTCAGATTCACACACTTTGAAATATTAGAAGAGTAACCATCAAGCACCAGGAGAATCTTAAAAATGGAAATAAATGTCTCTTTCTCCTTTGTAGTCATCATATACTGTGCAGCATTCATATATGCCTTGTTTCCCTCAGCTAACTGTAATTACAACTGTTTCTTTAAATCCATTTCTTCCAAATCACGGCATGCATTGACATGGTCCTTTGATTTCCCAATGACACCTAAAATGGTCCACAATATGTTATCATAATTTTTTTTTTCAATGTGCATGACATCCAAATTATGTCTCAGCATGTTAGTTTTCCAATACGGAAGACTATAAAAAATACTTTTCTTTTTCCAATTGTGACTGTGCTGTCTACCTGCAGCTCGAATATTACATACTGGAGGAGCCAAAAAATCCGGAATTTCATATACTGTGTGGATGTTATCTTCCTCAATCTGTGATACCATTTCAAATCCTGTCAGGATCGTTGGTGCTGGGATGAACTCTCTAGAACCATCAAATGACACTCTGTCCTTTCTGAACCTGTGCTGAGGGGGGAGAAAACGTCTATGACCCATATATGCCCATTTTTTGGAATGCTTAAGCCATACAGATTTTTTACTTTTGTTGCAACAAGGGCAAGAAAATTCCCCTTCCGTACTCCAGCCTGATAAATTTGCATAAGTTGGGAAGTCATTGATTGTCCACAATAAAGCATCATGCAGTTTGAACATTCCATTCGTTTCACAGTAATAAGTCATCACACCATCGCCCCAAAATTCATTGAACTCATCAATCAATGGCTGAAGGTAAACATCAATCGTATCCCCCAGACTTTTAGGTCCATCAATAAGAGTGTAATGTTATATAAATTGTTTCTTCATAGAAAGCCATGGAGGTAGATTTTATGGAACCAACACCATGGGCCCTGTGCTATGAGTTGCACCAACCATTTTCTTGAATGGATTGAAACCATCTGCTTCCAATCCCAATCGTACATTACGAACATCTTTGGCAAAGTCGGGATGTATCTTATCAAAATCCTTCCATGCAAGAGAGTCTGCTGGGTGGGTTAACATATCACTTTCATGAACTCTTTCTGCATGCCATCTCATTAAATTAGAAACAATAGATGACATAAAAAGTATTTTCAACCTTGGTTTAAGGGGAAAGTAATGCATTTGATTTACGGCAATCGGTTTCCCCTGTATCACAATCTGACTTTGATGAGTCTGATTTCCCCTATTCTCATTCCACCTGGAAGCACCACAAACCGTACAAAATATCCAAATGGGCAATTTCCTTTCTAAACAACATACAGTTGTCTTCAAATGCATCTATGGTCTCATATGAAAAACCTATGTTCTCTGTTAGCTTATGAGCATGGTAATACGACTTGGGAATCTTAGCATCGACAGGAAGAACCTTTTTCAATAACACCAATAGCATTTCGAATAATGTGTCTAACTAATGATTCAAAGTCTTCAAATGCAACAACTCCACGATAAACGACAATTTATTGTAAGAAGTACATCCAGGATATAATTTTGTTTTTGCATCATCAATTGCTTCATGAAACATCCTCGAATCACGATCTGCACCCGAGCGAAGATTTATATCACCGGTCTCAAGATTTTGGATGTCAATGCCTTCAGGATCCAACCCACATACCATTTCAGTAAGCATTTCATTCCTTGGATCATTCATACATGCATCAACATCCATTTGAACTGCATCTGTATTTTGACAACAAACATATTCTTCTCCATGACGAGTCCAACTCTTATAATTTTTCAGAAATCCATTAAAGAATAGGTGTTCCCTCACAGTATCTCATGGGAATTGATATCTATTAGCACATTTTCTACATGGAAAACTAATATAGTCACTTTCAAATCCTCTGGAGAAGTCAATAAACTTCATAATGCCATTGAAATACTCTCTAGACGTTCGATTTGGAAGATCAATCCAACTCTTATCCATAATAAGATCCCTATAACAAACATTTACACTAGACTTATTACATTTTCATTTTTCATATAAAATATATTTAAAATAAATACTAATTAATTGTTTGTGAACCATTTATAAAATAATAATGTAAGTGAAACCTCATGTCATACCAGATTGCGCTATGAACCTGGAAGGGAGGGGAGCCGAAGGTGATGCTGTGAGGGAGAGGAGAGGCAGCAGAAGGGAGCCTGAGCTGGAGCTGGTGCGGTGAGGGAGGGGACGGGTGGCGGTGGCGACGGGGAGCCAGAGGAGAGGAGGCGCTAAGGTGGAGACGGTGCAGCGAGGGTGGGACAACGAGGGAGGGGACCAAGGACAGGGGGAGCCAGAGTGGATGGGCGGCAACGGCGAGGGGATGAGTAGCGGTCGTGCGGGGAGGGAGGGGAACATGCGGCGACGGTGTGGCAAGGGAGAGGATTGTGAAGGAGGGGACTGGTGGCAGTGGTGCGATGAGGGAGGGGATGAAGATGGAGGGGACGGGGGTTGGCGGGGTGCCGGGGGGAGGGGGGTGTTCGGGTGCTGGGGGGGAGGGATGAGGGGGCGGAGGGCCGAGGGCGGAGCTCAGAGGCCGGAGGGGATGGAGGCCAAAGGCCAGAGGGCGGCCAGATGGCTGCGTGAGGGATACTGGAGGGCTGCCAGAGGGCTGCCGGAGGCGGGTGGTGGGAGGCCCGAGGGCAGAGGGAGGCCGAAGGGCGGCCGACAGAGGGCAGAGGGCAGCCGAAGGGCAGGGCGGAGGGCGGCCGGAGGGCGGGGCGGCGGAGGGTGGCCGACGGAGGGTGGAGGGTGGCTGGAGGGCAGGGCGGAGGGTGGTCGGAGGGTGGAGGGTGGGCCGAGGGCAGCAGGCGGAGGACGGGGCAGTGGAGGGCGGCTGACGGAGGGCGGCCGGAGGGCGGTAGCGGAGGGCAGGGCGGCGGAGGGCTGCTGGCGGAGGGCGGAGGGCGGGGCGGTGGAGGGAGGCCGACGGAGTGCGGAGGGCGGCCGACGGAGGGAAGAAGGGCGGCGGGGAGGGCGCGCGGCGACGGGGAGGGTGGAAGGGTTTGGGGGGGGGCTTCACGAGAGGAGGGAGGAGATGGTTCAGGGGAGGGGGGGCACCGAAGTCGTGTTTCTGTTTAGGGAAACCTAGCGACCGCCACGGGCGGTCGCTATTGGTTACCTCTAGAGACTGCCAGTGGCGGTTGCTATAGGTAAAGGGGCTCAAAAGCCCATATTTCTAGTAGTGTGCATATACATCAAGCTAATACGGTGTCGTGTATAGCACATGCTAATTTTGGTGTAGTGTAAAACACAAGACATCAATGAAATTAAAATAATATTCTTCATAAAATCATGGGGTGTTACAATCTACCCCCCTTAAAATGAATTTCACCCTCGAAATTCGTCGGGGTTATAAATCATTTACTATTCATAGAAACCCACATCGTAAAAAGGAATACTAAAACTTAATTTTAAAAATTAATGTTTGAAACGTAACGATTACCCAAAGTAACTCATCATTGGGTTTCCATATATGAGAACATAGGTGAAAATATGGATATTTAAGAAAAATCAAACCATCACGTTCTGATGGATAGTGGTAGAGAACCTGGCTATGAAAAATTCAACAATCACAAAACCATAAATTTTTGATGTTCTAAGGTACCATCTGATTCATCAGATATGAGGGCACTAGGACAACATTTTTGGTTTTCAAGATAATTTCCCTAATGTTGAAGAATTTTTGAATAAAAAGAAATAGTTACTTGATTTTGATACAATCTCACCGTTGTTCATGACTTGAACAATTTCCACTTCATATCATAAATAAATGAAGTTGAATTTGTCATTCGTGAAGGGATAATAGATCATGTGATAGAATGATGGGTCATTCTATCTGTCTCAAAGAAAAGGTTGGCAAACATTGTCAAATATAAATAAGTTCATCTATAGTGAGATTTATCATATATGGTGCCTAAAATGGACTTATACTTCATATATGATACTGCATAATAAAATAAAACTAGTTTCTACTAACCAGGGACTTCCTGTAGGCCTGTGATAGGAGATAAAGGCGTATCACACTTTGGTTGTGGGTTCGATTCTTGTAGACTTGTCCGATGCGACTGGTTGTCTCCCATCATATAGGTTGTCCTTCTTCTAAAACTACATAATTATAACATTCCATCAATAATATCAAAAACAGTTATAGCCTTAAACAATACTAACTTATGTCCAACATAATCCATTTCAAATCTTTAGGATTATCCAAAATTCTTCTGTCCAAGATTATAGTATAATGAAAACAATTACTAGAAATGTAATCTTCCGAGCATGTGAATAACATCATTTATCCCCCATATATCATATGGTATATCTTGTTGGTCACATTCCAAACAAGTGAATACCTTAATCATGTATTATATTTAAAAATTAATACCCATTGAACCTTAGTGAAAAAATAAATACTGTAAAAAGTTAGCTCTTTCCACATAACAAAATCCAAAAATTTCCAGATACTCAAACCATGACATCACTTTTTCCTTATATCAGTCATGAGATCATCAATACTATAAAACATCTCTTTATCTCTTTGTCCCTTAATTATGCACATATCATCTACTTTCCAAAAATATATGAATTAACCTTTCATGGTTACCGGTACCATTCAACATATACATTCAAATACTTTAGGAAAAACAATAGTGTAACAATCCTTAGATGTTTCATTATTCCATAGTACCATTAAATTACCTATACGACAAAACTCTTGATAAACATACAATCATTCAACTACCTTCTTAAACCGTTGAACAAGATTGAACAATTCTTTTATATCATATATCATTTGAAGTCTCCTTATCATCATCCATAGAAATACTACCCATATGACCATGCTGATTCTCTTCAGGAGATTTTCCCTTAGGGAATTGGTTTTCATAATGCCCATACATTCCACATTTAAAAAATCTAATCATTGTTGATGTCGTAGCAATACCATTATCCTTCTCCATGGTGTTAACTGAACAATTTCCTTTTCACTAAATGGATTTGTGTCCTCCTTTTCTACACCCAAAGCATATTGCAGTTCCTTTGAAACATTCTCCTTGATGCCTCTTCCTACATGACTTACATGAGGGAAATTGAACTTTCTTTCCTCTATGATCATCATCAAACTCCATCATTCTCTTATTAGCTGAGTCATGAATCTTACCAATGTTGAGATTATTGATCATATTATGATATTAAGGGTTAGGCATAATAATGATGTTTCCCCTTCCAAATTCCATTTCATTTGGTAGCTCATGAAGAATATCACTCCATTGTCAATCATATCCTCCATTATCGTGAATCCTCCTGTTTCCCACCATTTTCTAAAATCTAAAAAGAATAGTGTGAGAGGAAAAAATCATAATCAAGGGAGAGTAACTTCAACATCTAACTTCTTAAGTTAAATTCTAATATCATTACCGTATTTCAAGGACTATAACCTAAACTTATACTTAACCTTAGGGACATCCCTAGATCTACCTTAGAAATATCTATAGGGATCTAAATATAAGTTTCGCATCCTAGTTTCCAAAGGCTAACTAATCCTTTCCACTAATACCAACTGTAGAGACCCAAATCCTGACGTACACGGACATTATATTACTTTTGTGGAATACTTAATACATAACAAGAACTAACACTCAAGGACCGTAATAGTTTAGTGTCTTTGGAAACTCAGAACACAATCTTCTAATCGTGGTGAAAGATCTTTAACATATCCCATAAAGATATTCCCCTTTTTTTCCTTACCTAAAGCCTTTCTTTAAATCCTAGGGAAAAGAAAACATATAAAAGGGTGAGCTCAAATGCTCAGTAAGGGTATGCATGGAGAAAATAAAACAAATCATATACATTTCAACATAATTACATGAACATATTATTTAAACATCAAGATCTTGCGGAATGACATAAAACATGGTAGTGCGTAAGGCATAGATCATAAAGAAACATTAATCCTAATAAAATAGCATGAGAATAAAACATGTAATTGTGGAAACCATTAAGCACATGTTATGATTTTCATAGTTTCCAAGGCATTGCTTCCAAGACCATCTTAGTGGACATAGTCCCTTTCTGAAACGAGTTCACTCCTCATTTCAGTCCTGTAACACTGGACAAGATTAACTTACCATTCCAGCCATGTCTATCTCATTAGATATAAATCTTTACACAATGCATTGGAGGGAAATATATTTCCCACCCATCTCATAAGGAAATCATTCTTACTTGTGCCACAACATAAACATAAATCATTCATCATAACCCAAAGAATAAAATTGGTTTCATAAACAACATCCCATCATAACATAATCCAATTAAATCAAATGGATATAATTTCATCATAATAAAAGCGAAACCATGTAAAACATAGAGACATTATATTTGAAATATACACATATTAAAATAATATCATCTTATATGGAAAATGGTTTTGATAAAACACTTGAAAATAATTCTTGAGGAAAATATCCTTTCTTCTTAAAAATCATTTTCTTTTCACAAAATTCCACACAATTTTAAATTTAACGGATTTTATTGAAAATAACCTTGAAATCTTGTTGAGTATTTTGCATGAAAATAAGTTGTTATGAAATCGTAAAAATCCATTCATGCCATATAAGTTAAAAAATCATTCTTCTCGTACTTTTGCCGGAAAAGTCAAAAAGTACCTCGTATGGGGAAAAAAGATTCCGTACATACCATGTAGTAAACGTCAAAAAATGGGTAAAAAGGACGTTAAACATACATGAAAACAGTTTTATAAATCTTGGATATGGATGATAAATATAACCCCAGTACATACTTATGTATAAGCAATCTCGAATAGAAAACAATTGAGATTGCAACATTATCCCTTACCTTAGGTCTGATATGCTTTGTACGTATCTGAAACTTATGTATAATGATTTAAATAATGTCATTTACTTATTACAGAATCATATTCATTGTTATGATATCATATATGTTTCACTTATGTCTTTATATTACCCGTTCTTTTGTAAATCCATGTTAAAGCAACGTTTTGGGTAAAATCCTTTCATTTATTGTACATGTTTCGACTTGTGGTTCTTGATATTATTACTTATATCCTGATTTCCTTAATTTCAGAATGTATAACATGATTTTTATATAATAAATATTCAGCATATACATATATATGATATATTGATAAATGGAATGAAATACACCGTTCATGGAGACGGTAGGCCACACGTACGCATGAACGCTGTTTTCGTTTCCTTATTGAATTAAATGGAATTAAATAGATGACATACATATATATATACACAAATCTAGTAGCATTATTATGTTAAATATTTCATTATTATTCATATATATACTTTATAACAATTCATGAATGGTTAACATGAAGAATGAACCTAATCGCATTCGTGGAGACGATAGTCCGTACGTACGCACGAGCGATGATATCGTTCCCATGATCATGGAATTGTATTGAAGTGTAGTTATACTATTTAATAATTAATATAACTTTACAATAATCACATAGAGTTATTCTTTACACCATTATACCCATCCATGTAAGGTGGTGGTGGAAAATAGATTACACCACGGCGTGGAGACCGTATTCCGTACGTACACACGCGCGTTGATTTCGTTTTCCGTAGGATGGATAGAAGGTGGAATAGGGTTTTTTCATATTTATAATAACATAAAATTATATGAGTGATACTGATGTTATTACTTCATAATGAAACAACTATAGAAGAGTAAGTATAAGAAGAAATTAATTTGAAAGATTCGGTAAGAGATATTACCTCTTCTTCGACATGCCTCTTTGAAACCTCCTCTTAGGGCACTAAAATTGGTCTTTGAAGAATAACATGACCTCTAGAATATTTCTAGAAAAGTTTAGAAGGCAAATGGGAAGGAGTTGGCTGAGATTGAAGGCTCAAAGATGTGTTAAGATGAGAGGGAGGAGGTTCCCTTTTATAAGGGAGAAGAGGGGCACCTTTGAAATCCTCAAAAATATTAGTTTAATATAAATTCAACCACAAATAAAAACCTCCAAAAATGACTCAATTCGATTAATAGATGAGAAAGGGTTGTAATATCATCAAAAAAATCAAATTTAGACATGTTTTGATCTTATTTTAAACCTTATCATTTTGATTTATCCTTATTTAACCTATTTACTTTTATTTGTGGTAATATAATTCTATATTTTAAATGGTTATAAATAATCACTTATGGGTTGTTAATTATCCATAATTGGATACTTTATGACATTTTAGATTATATAAATTTGAATTTATAATTTTTAAACAATTTAATAAAATGTTATTTTTATAAAATAACAATAGTGTCAATTTTGACACTTTTCATTTATTTGAATTTAAATAAAATCCACACATAGGATATATTCGAAGTAAAATATTTAATAGGTTCCAAACATGTCATATTCATCTAGAAAATTAGTGGATCACATAAAATAGTTCATATAATATTTATTTTACTATTTTTAAAACCATTTATTTGATACTTCTCTTAATAAAATAATTTCTACAACATTTTTTTATAATTAATAAATATACTTATTTGTTGCCTAAAAATTAAAAATAAAATACTAGGATAAATATAAATCTTTTTTATTTCATAATAATAATTTTAGTAGGATTTATATTCTAAAACACCCAACTTTTAAAATTTTATATTTATTCAATTATGACGGTGACAACTTTGACATCATTTAAAATAAAATAATATAAGTGTCATAATCACTTTTATAAGACTCCAAACGGTCATATATTCAGTCATTGGATGCTTATAGTGTATATATACACTAATAATAATTTTTGGTCAGGTTTGTGAGCCTTTTAATGGGTATTATTATTTCAATAAAAACTATATTACTTATTTATCACTAAATAAATTATTTATGAATCATTAATATATAAGCTATTAAGGTTATTAAATATCTCATAAAAAATTATAAATAAACTCCATGATAAAGAAAAACATTTTATCTTTCAAATTATTATTTATAACCGAATTTATATTCTGTATAAAATTAAATTAATAATAATTTAATTATTAAAGTTGAGTGAGACATACTTCACTTTCCTTTAAATAAAATAAACTAAAGGTCTTAATCACCTCCAAGTGGGTTCCAATGGATTCCATTTCGACCCAAAAATGCCTCCGGACGAAATATAATCATCCAATTATATCAATACAAGTGTTAGGGTAATTTTATAATATTATATTTACCCTTAATTACCTGATTTACCATTTACTATGGTAAATTAAATTTACCATAGTTACTATTCATAATTCTCAAAAATAAAAAGTAATATATTAATATAATTTGGACCCACTGATTCCAAATATGGAATACATTTTTCCAAATTAAATACACAAATTTTGTAGAAATTAAATTAAAATTAATCCCATTGTCGAAAGAAAATGAGTTTTTGTTTTAAACATTGCAAAAGATTGAATTGATTTAACCTACGAATTTAATGTAAAATCACTGCTAATGACATAGATTATATTAAATGGTAAAAATATATTCTATTTATACTTTAAAACCATTCAATATTATTATTTAACCACACAAATTATTACAATGAAAAATGTTGTTTTTAATTAAAATATAGCATGTTTTAACTATTCATTGAAATATAAAAGTTATCAGAATAATATGAAAATTTTATCCGAGGTAAAATTTTATATCCTGATTCCAAAGAATAATTTTATTTTCTAAAATTAAACTTATAAACATGTAAAAATCTATATTTAATGTTGGTTCACCATCAAAAGGCGGAAAAACTACATCTTTTGAAAAATACTTATTTTACCCGAAAAATATATTTTATTCTCATACCATTTTATAGAAAATGATTAAGACGGATAATAATGTTATAAAATTCAAAATTTAGTTAATACTATTCATAATAGCTAGTTCAAGATAACCATATATCGTTGTTTACTGAAACCCTGTATTACATACAACACACGCTATCGAGGAAGGTCGTGATTGCGTGTAATGCAAGGCAGGTCAGGGTTTCATATTGTGCAATCGTTCTTTGGTGTTTCGTATAACATAATTCAAAACTTATTTCATTTATACATTAACAAAAATATAAATTTAATGTTGCGTAGAATAATTTCTACAAAACGAACATGAAATTGTGTGTAAACGAGCCAAGAATAGTGTTCTGTATACTGCAAGCTAATACGGTGTCGCGTATAGCACAAGCTAATTTTGGTGTACCGTAAAAAACAAGACATAAACGAAATTAAAAGAATATTCTTCATAAAATCTCGAGGTGTTACAGCTATCCTTGGCCATCGCAGTGCGTGATGACGCTCCAATTTGAATGACCTATGGCCGGTCACTGCAGGTCTCCTCCAGCCACCACCATCTACCAAAGACATGGTGTGCTGGTGGTTTTTTCTACGGGCCACCAAATGCACTCCGGTGGTCCATTTTTGATTCCTTCAATGCCTCTGAGGCTCTCGGGTCACCGTCGCTGCTATGTGCTCTCTGTTTTCAATACACCGCTCTGTTTGGAATACAGTTCTAAAATAACGGGACAAAAACCAAAGAAGTGGAGGGTCCATGCCTTGTTCATTTGGAATGAACCCTCCATGTTATGGTTGCATCAAGCAATCAACAATTTGTCTCATAAAGACGAACTTTACAACAATCCCCATACTTGGATTTGATGTCCACTGATGATGATTGACGGAACCTCCTTCATCATTGTAGTGGGTCCGTGATTTGCTGGTGCTCATCACTACTCGCTGAAACTATTATTTTCCTCCAATTAGTTCCTGTCTCGGTAATTTGAAAGAGCTTCATCGCTTGGTGAAGTTGTGCCAACACCCCTCCTCGAGCTCCATATAAATAAGAGGGGAGAGAGGTGGTTAACGTTCTGAAGAATTTATGAGGTTCATTTAATTAATGTACCTCCCAATTTCCAATGGTATGGTTACAGAAAAGGCCGAGTCACGCTAATTAATGGCTTGACATGTTGTTTGTCCCGCCACCATTGATTATCCGCTGAAGAAAAAGAAAAGAAATAAAATAACATAACAAGTTACATTATTAGTGATTCAAAAATCCACAAAATTAACCTTTTCACCCTACCTACTATGGTGGATGTGAAGCCTCTCTTAAGTGAATTCCGGCAATCTAGACTTCATGGTTACCTCATATGATTTATATGAGCACTCTTTTAAATGATAGAAAACACCTCCAAGACGTTAACTAAACTTACCTTAAAAAATGTTCAGAAATTAATTTCTGGAACACCGGGCCTCAGAATCACACACCATCAATTTTTGAAGACTCATAATTATCCCATATAATAAAAAAATTACATGGAATATCCGGATCTTTACAAGAGATTGGTTGTACCTCAGCATAATTTAATATTTTAATTATAATTCAATTAATAAAAAACCGATCCATTCAGTTAATTTATTGAAAATTTGTACTGATATTTTTTTGTATTAGGTATTTTTATACAACTTTAAAGTAGTTTGAAATGATATATGTATATGTATTTATTGAGGCACAATTTATTTCACCATTAATGAAGATAATTAAAGATGTTGAAAGGATGATTTAAATTATTGAAAATTTCAACAGAACATAATTATTAAGTTCTTGATGATTCTTTATCATCAAGAGCATGTCACATAAATCTTTTAAAGTTTAATATATATATATCATAAAATTTTATCCAATCACATTAAATTTTATTATATATTAGTGGTAATTGGATGTAGGGTGTTTAATGTACAAGGGAGAAGACACTATATTAGCTATGCTCTATCCATGGTGAAGCGTGAGAAAATTTTAAAACAATATTGACCACCTATGTATTAATGTTTTAGTACATGATTATATTATAATGAAATTGAAATTTATTTTATTCATACTATTTTCAATAAGAGAATGTGATTTATTTAAAGTGGCACAAAGAAATAAGTGATCTAATATCTGATATGTAAAATCAAAGGTGATTTTTCATTTGTAATTATTAAATTTTTTGACGTAGTGGTTTAAAATGTTATATCTAAAAGAAAATTTATTTTAAAAAATGTCATAATAAAGAAGAATTCATGGATTATTATTATTATCTATTAATATTTATGTCTGAAATAATTTAAACAATTGGAGTTATGATGTTATAGATGGTTATACTTCTTTTGAAACATTTCATTAATATTTCATTCATTTTATTTAGAATACATATTAACTAATTTTATTTAATTTGTATATTTTTGGTGAAAATCAGTATTACCTTGGAAAATACCTAAGAAACATAAAATTTGAATCGGTGAATAATTTCATAGGTTTAGTTGAATTTTATTTTATTAGTTATAAACATTCTAAACATTAAAATAAAAATTATATGTCTTTTTTTTCAATTTTTTGTCACTGTTCTACTATTTTCCCTATTGTTCCTCTAATGATGGGGAGGGGATGAAATAATTGTAATTTTTTTATTTATTTTTTCTATCAAGTTGTTTATTTAATAACCATCATGAAAAATGTGTTATAAGAATTATCTATGTGAGTTTTTTGGAAAACCCAATGCGGAAATGATTTTTTACATTGGATATGTGATAAATGATATGAAAAATAAAAACAACATTCATTTTTGATGTTGGTTATCACATAATCAACTTAAGAACTCATTTTCCATGATGGTTTTTCTAGAAAAATTACATGGAAAAATTTTATAAGAATCTTCCCACATTAATTATTTAAAAAATGATGATAACATCTTACAGAAAAATCAGTTTAGAAAGTATATTTTTATTATTCGATTTTAAAAAATTATTTACAACAACACATAAAATAACATCGCGTAAAAACTGATATTAAAATAAAAAACTAATATGAAAAAGCATATTTTTCACCAGTAGTATAGCCAAAATCATAGAGAAAATATCACATTCGGACCAAAGTCTTGTCACATCCCTCCAACATGGAAATTAAAACGAGTGTGATAAATCTTGTAGATTGGAATAGTCTTTTTATATGTTGATGAAATCCTAACACATCCTTCTCTGAGGATAAAATCAAATATGCATCAAATCTAACATGTTTTAAATCATGTGTCATATCTCAAATGTCATCCATTGTCGACCAATGCATGTGGAATATCTCACTGTCTGACTAAATATCCCAAATTGGCATGCTCAACTATAGTAGACACAAATATGTCATATGTAATATATAAGGTAAATTAAGGATCAATGTCATGTCAAGTCATGTATTAAAAAAATAATCACAACCCATATGAAAGAAACACAAGAACATGTCAATAGTTACACACACACACACCATATGGGGTCAAGAATCAAACATATGTCTCATTTCTATACATTCAAGCCCAAAAATCATGCCAATAACCTATAATAAAATATGAACTGAAATCAAGTTCTTCTTAACTCACGTGTATTGAAAAATTATGGAAGGGGTGTATGTTTGAGCTAAATTGCACCATCATATCTCAGAACCCTTCCAAATTCAATGTGATTTAAAATTATCCCCAAAAGTTATATAATAAACATAAATACATAGGATTAATTAAATATATAAAAATACCTCACTTCCTTTAAAAAACTACGTTTGAATTAATGATCATCAAGACAATCCCAATGACACCAATAACACTTCAATCCATTCTATACCAGAGAAGATATTGAGGATTGAAATTTGAACATTATAATAATATAAAACAAAAAGAATAATAGAGTGAGAATGAAAGACCAAGGGAGAGTAAGTTGAATGAGGGATTTCCTATGCTCCATTCTGGGCATCCCACCATTCATTTCTACCTTTTAAAGAGTGTTTTTAAATCATCTTGTTATTCATTTAATTATTTAGACATTTATTTTTCCCTTACCATAAATTTAATTAATTTCATCCATTACCTTCCACATATTTGGGTATAATTTTTTCATTTAAACACATTAAAAGATTTACTAAAATCCATAATGATATATACATAAATTTATATATACACACTCCTATATATAAATATATACACATGTATATATATATATAGACCATATATATACCTGTTATAAATATATATTCCCATATGTGTATATATATATACACCCACACATGTATATATATACATATATATTTATCCCACATATATATACACTTCAGAATAATTAACCCAATTTAATGACGAAAATAACAATAATAGTAATATGTTAATATAATTATTAAATCACCTCTATCACTTCAATCATATATATTTCAGCATCAACCTTCATTAAAAAATGACAATAGATTAATAAATATTTATTAACAACATGACAACATATATTTAGAAAAAAATAATAATATCACCATCAATACTTTTCTCACTCAATATTTCCACCATAACACCATCCTTAATTGCATAATTATATTTCCATTTTATTCGTCAACATAGATAATAATAATAATAATAATATTAAAATTATTTATAGCTTCCCAACAAATATTCATAGACCAATTATTATTACCCATATGTGTGATGTCACCAAACACTAAACACATATTTTTTTCATACCTAAAGTGAAACCCAAATTTCAGAACTAATGGAAATATATGAATTTAAATTAGAAACAGAATTCAAGAGATATTCCATTTTTTCAAAAAAAATATCAAATTAAAATATTAAATAAATTATAATCACATTAAATTATATAAAATTAACAATGTACAAAAATTTTATGTCATTTCTATTGTATAGACATCAATATAGACATAATAGTGGTCTCATATTTTTCATAAAATACACCTTTTGAGAAAAATTTCCATTTTTTTTGAAAAAAAACACATGCATGTGAATAGAATATATTAAATATTTTTATTATATCAAATTTGAGGCTCTAAAGAGCTCAAAATCCATGATAATTGAGTGCATAACTTCAAAAATATTCCCTAGAATATTCCAAAGATTTAATCAAGGATTTTACCCTTTCATAAATCCATAATAAACACATGTATTGATAAATTATATTTTCACACAAAAAATAATTTTAATTAAAAATTGAGTTTTATTTTCATTTAAAAATTGAAGATGTTATAGTCATCCCCACCATAATTAATTTCTTCTTTGAGAAGCACTTAAAGTCATGGATCCACTACTCATCACTATAGGAGTTTCCATATTAAAATTATATCATTTTTAATTAATAAATTTTGATTACTATTTTATATATTCCACCATAGGTTTTTATAATCAATGCTTAAAAATTAAATTTTAGATCATTGAAAGGAACACACAAAATACTTTGCACAGGTTCATTTATTAATTTTATATTACAAATATCATCACATTAGTTATAAACACATATATACACTCAATCATAGATACGAAAATATCATATAATATAATTCTATAAATAATCCACAAAGGGAAATATCATAATTTCAAAAGAAATTTTATTATTTGGGATATATATATTTAATTTTTTATGTATATATGACATGTGAACCTACATGCCTAGCATGATGCTTGAATGCACGAAAAACTCCATAAACAACATTGCAACATCACGTGAATCACTAGAGGTGATTTTAATTAGTGGTGATGAAAAAATTCCAATTTTTTGGTGACATGGAGGTCCACTATATAGTTTTGATCAGAAACAACTATAGTTATCCTTTCCAAATACCAACTACAATAACTCATATCTACCCTATCCAAAATCCAAAGAAGATAATTGAAAATTAGGTAAAATCCTGGTCCATTGATACCATTTTGTAATATCGGGACCCAAAACACAATGTTCAAGATAAAATAGAACATGGCCTCAGGAATTCCTCCACACACACCGGAGGTTACCAAAAAGTAGTGAGAGTCAAAATACTTTAGTTGGGGGACTATACCCTCTATATCAAGTCACATGACCAATAAATAATAACATTATTATATAAATAAAAAACAGAGAAAAACACGTGGAAAATAATTATGGATGACCTGTCCTAAAATAAACAAAAAACTAAACAAGGATCCCTAGACATGAAAAGAGAGTAAATAAAGTTTGATACAGATGTGACACCCAAACTCTGTCCAGCAAAAACCATGACTTCCTTATCAACCTACTCAACTATCAACCATAGGTCCTTTTCCCCTCACCGAGTCTCTAGTCTTGAATTTTACAAGTGAACTGAAAGTCTTGATCAAGATGTGAGTACAAGACTCATTAGGGCACTACCATTGTCCCTCAACATTAGAACCTAAAATATATTGTTTTATTCCAGAAATAAAAATAGGGTACACATATTAAAACAATATATCACCCATGTACCAAACAAATTTTGGGTCCTTGAGGACCGACTCTACCTACATCAACACTATGTTGGGAGAAACATACAAAATTTGGCACAATTCAGGATGAAAAATAAGTAACTATCTTGACACATACCCCTTGAGTGGATATCCCCAAGAATGTGAAAAATTCATCCAGACAATATAATCGAAGTATATTTATACTACTATGATCTTATCGTATCCATATTGAGAGGATAACCAAAATCATTTGTCGAATATCACATGACTACCAAAGTCTTATCACATCCCTCCAACACAGATATCCAAAAGCAAGTTACACATATCACTAACTAGAATAGTCCCAGTACAGGTCGATGAAATCCTTGCATATCTCTCTTAAAGGATTCTCTCACACATGATTCAAATATCACATGTTCCCAATCATGTTTTATATCCCACATGTCATCCAATGATGACCAATACATGTGTCAGATCTCAAATGCCAACCAAATAGGCCAAACCTTCATGATCATCTATAGTATATATAAATAAAACACATGTGATATATAATTAAAGGGACCAATCAATATCACGTCATGTCAGTCAGTAAACATAATCATCAAAATACATATCCAAGCAACACAATAAAAGGTCAAGGGGTAAAAACTCACACCTCCTATGGAAAAGCATCAAACATAGATCCCATGGCTACTCACATAGTCTAAACAATCATTCCAATAACTCGTAATAAAATATGCACTAAAGTCATGGGCAACCTACCTAATGTGAAATAAAAAATGATGACAAGGTTTGAATTATAAGATCAATTGCACCACATAACCCTATATCCATTAAAAACATACCTTGAGTTTAAATTATATCCATCCTCAATATTTAAAATGTTATTAAAAAGTATTAAATTAAATCTGTAAAAATACCTCAATGCCTTCATAAAAAAAATTAGGTTTAAAATTATACACATCAATATAAATCGAACGACCCCAATGGGGCATCAATTTGATCAATATTAAAAAAGATATCATGGATCTATTCTTGAAGAAAATAATAAAATAGAAAAAAGAATAATGGATAGAGGATAAAAGATAGAGGGATATGGAGTGGAATGATGGTTTTCCTACACACCAATTTGAGTACCCCACCCCTCATTTCCATACTTTAAAGAGTATTTTTTAAATCATAATTTTTGAAATTTAATCCCATAAATATTTATTTTTCCCTTGCCCTTTATTTGACGCATTGAACACATTACCTTTCCCATATTTTGTCCAAATATTCCTCATTTAAACACATTAAACGATTTATTAATATCCATCATTATATATATTCACATACACTCCCGCATATACATATGTACACTTGCACATATATATATTTATATATATCCCATATATATATTTATGTAATATATATACACAACCGTATATATATACACCCACACGTGTATATATGTATATATATCCCATAATTATATATAATCTTCTAAGTTGTTTTCATAATTGAATATAAATACTAAAAAACATTATTATTATTATTATAATTGAATCACCATATTCAATTCCATCAATAATAGTTCAAAAAAACATTCATTAAAAATTTAAAATAGATTAATAAATATTTATTAATCACATAAAAAAATTTATTATAATAAATAATAATATAACCATTATTACTTTACGCCCTCATTATTTCCACTGTAACACCATAATTAATTCTAGAAGTATATTTTTATTTTTATATTTTACATAAGTAAAAATAATGATAAAATTACTATTAATTTTTTTCTTCCCAACAAAAAATTATAAACCAATTGTTATTACCCTTACATTAAATTATATGAAACGTTCAACGTGCACAAAACATATTTTTCTCATAGCATAAAACCCAAATTCTGGACCTAATGGTGGAATCCAATTTTGAATTATAAACTCCATCTTGGAGATATTTTTTTTTTTGGAACAATTTATAATAAAAATATTAAATAAATTATCCTAACATGAGATTAAACCAAATATTCAAGGCACAAAAATGTTAAGTTATTACTAGGGTAATCCCCTCCATCCAAGACATAATGGTTGTCTCATATATTTCATATGACACATTGTATTTTATATATTTAATTTTATAAAAGCATGCTTGAGTTTGAATAAAATATATTTTATATTCTTATTCTATCAACATTGAGGATCTAAAAACCTCGTAATTCTTTGAGTACTTAGTAACTAACTGTGACAATACTCAATAGAATATTATAATGTGTTAATCAAGGATATTTCCCTTTAGTAAATCCATAATAAACACTTTTATTGAAAAAATATATTTTCCCTCAAAAAATGGAAAATGAAAATTGAGTTTTATTATTATTTTAGAATTATGGATTTAACATTGGTAGCCATGGAATTTCGTTACCTGAGTATCTATACACCTTTTGTAGGCATAGGATGGGCCAAGACTCAATTTTATCAATATTATTCAGGACAACTCAGATGGTAGTTTGGAGATTAGGATGAAGTCTCACTTGATATTATAGTATAACCATTATAATTCCTTCATTTTTTATTTTTTATTCATAAGGATGGACCAGTGTGTGATCGGTCTTGGATTCCATTATGTCTATATTTTATTTATTAAATAAATATAAATATATTTATAATTTTTTCTTAAACTAACATTTATGATGTTTAATTATTCTTATTATTATTATGCAACTTGATATAGAGGGTAATTTAACCCCCTAATACTACCCTAGAACCCACTATTAGTTAGAAGCCTCTAATATTCAAGGAGGTTTTTGTGTTCTTGTGGTGGTTTAGTTCATTTACTATTTATAGTGATCCTATATGGGTATTAAAAAAACAATATTAGTGATTTTTATTTTCTATTGTGTTATTATATGAGGAAAGATATCTAGGAGATATGGGGATGCAACAATTTTTATGATGGATACTGGGCTAATGCGTCATGAATACCTATTTCGATAGGATTTCTAGGATACATGGATTTTGAATCACTATTCATGGAATGTGATGTTACATTAAATATATTTTTTATTTTGTGCGACTCACATGATGTTTAGATTTCTGTGTTTTTGGATTTTTGAATCTTGGACCCTTGTAAAAGGCCAGTTATTGGAACTCAAAACTTATATTATAGAAGAAGTAGTCTTGTAACTGAATTACTCTCAATATATAGGGTTTCACATGACATATAGTACTAATAGTTTCTGATTGATACCACTAAAAATATGTTAATCTATTTTAAAGAATGAACAATAGGCTATATGGTTGTTTTCCATATAATATCTTGGTAGCATTCTACTCAGCTAGAAAAACATGTTTTTACTATATTTAGATGGTTTGAAATGTAGATATATGACATGAATCTTGATGAAGAGGATGAAAATTAAATCAATAGTGGATAGGAGGTGCTGTGAACCTAGTATATCAATGTGGGCATTGAATGACCATATAATAAACCCTTTATGGGGTGTTTTTATTCATATTGAGTTATTTAAAGTTCCAGTAACAAAAAATATGGAATTCTTCCATATATCTTGGAAATTAACTCTACATATCTAAACCATGCGAGGTTGGTTAATAGGACACAAATAATTATAGATTTATTTTAATTTAGTGGTTATTCTTGGGCGATGTGATTGGACCCTCGAGGAGTAGTATGATTTGATGATGCTTAGAGTGGGTGGGTTCCCTAGGAGTGGATTGGTGTAAGAACCTTATTATTATGAGTATAGTTATTTAATGTTTCAGTAATATCATATAATGTGTTTTCCCTAAATGTTTTGAATAAAATTATACTTAATTGAGATAGTTACTTTGGTTTCCCTTAGTGTGAATCCTCGAGAATGCTGATGTTGGCTATGGAAGTGGTGATTAATGAGTTTTGATTCTTGATGTAGTGGTCCAACAAGTGTATTATCAGCGAAAATAAGTGCTTAATAAGATGATTTTTGGTATGTGACTCTAGTTTATATGTGACACCATAAAGTAGGTTTTTTGGGATGTAATATGCCATTGGTTTTCTAATATGGAAGCATGGATGAAATCGTGTATGGTGTGATCTTCTACAAGACCTGACTTTTGGACAAGGTGGGGGACTAAAAGACCCTTTGATTTGACTTAGACTATAGCAGTTTGGTGTTTGCTAATATTGGAGTGAAGCCTATGAAAGAGTTTTTCCAAGTCATATTAGTTCAATTGATGTGGAAATCAAGGGGATGTGCTGGTTATTGAGATTTATGCTTGATGGTGCTATTGATTTTTTAGAAAAATATATAGTTATTCATTGTGGATGTATATGACTAAGATATTTAATGAAAATTTAGGGACCCTAGTTTTAGGTAAGTTACTATTTGATAATTCCACATTTAATTTGGATTCTTTAGGTTAATGTGCTGGTGGAGTTTAGAGGGATAATGAAAACGTGAAGTTGAAATATATATATATATATATATATATATATATATATGACTAGATCACTCTATGAATATCCTTTCATAATGTTAATGGGATAATGGTTAGAATCAGTTCATGATGTTAGATCAATTCCTGATATATATGTGTCTGTAAAATTTTAATCAGAGACAATGTGAATTTTAGTGTGTGATACCTCTCCAAGAATCATGATGTGAACTCCCTTTTCACACCATGAATATGGTCAGACCCAGACTTTGTTAATATATACAATCCATATAAATACACATTTGGTTCCCATTGTCTTCCAATCGACCTCCAAGGTTGATTTAGGTTTTTCTTGGTGATCTTCATCAAATGGATTTTTATTTCAATCAATCTTTGAGTGTTAGGTCATCAAAATCAAAGGTTAGGTCCTTATTCTTCTATCTCATCTTGGATTTACTATGATTTTCTTGAATAGAACCAAACATTTGTATTGTTACACCAAAATTTATCATATATGATTATTTTTGTTACGTTTGTCTTTATAATTTAAGAAATTATTATACATCTTGAATGAGAAACTATTTTTTGGTCAACTACAATTGGGAAACCCGTTCATACGATTTATTTTATATTTTGAAAATATTTTATCTACTTTTGATATTATTCCTTCTTATTTTATACTCCAATGAGGTAACCTATTTTGGGTTTTAGTGGAATGTGAGAAATGTTTCTTAGGGATTTCATTCTAGGTATGATTACTCAACCACTGTATATCCACATCTGTTCATACACAAATGTTTTTTCAGTAATACCAGAAATGTATTGGTTTATTTCTTCACTAGTGGGGATCCTTATTATTGTTATCTATGTTATCATATGTTTATATTGTATTTTTCATTTCATGTTATGGAATCTTGACTCCTTGATATAAGGGCCTTTTACTTCAATGGAGTTTAATATTTCTATTTAACCATGTTCTACTGTTAATTTAATGATTGTATCTGTTTCATAATTTATTGTCTGACTTTTCATATTTATTATGGTTGGGTTGGTGGGTACATCATTTTTATAGATTAATTTAATTAATTTATTTATGTTTATCTTTTCATTTTCGTGTGTTTGTTCATATATAACGTAAATTAATCCCCCTTGTAACTTTTTTTAACCATTTGAATTTATTTCCATCTTTTGTTGTATAGGGAATGTCACACAATGTTTTTATGACCTCTATCACTTTCCAAGAAAATTAGTTGGGGGTAGGATGTTATTGATATTATGTTCAAATGTGAGGAACCTTGAGTGATTTGGTATAATTGTGGTATTTTGGGGAGGGAAAATTGAGTACCTTGATTAGTTCTTCATCATGAAATTTAAAAGTTTATGTTCTAGGTGGGTAAATATTTATAAATTGGGTTAATTGGAATAACTCATGCTATGGATTTTTGAGATTTTTATGTGATGTGTGGCTCATAGGAACATAGGATAGTTGATGTGATCGAGTGGGGTAGGGTCAGACACCCTTTACATTGAATGATATTGAATAAAATCACATCTTTTATGCATGGGACCTATTTAAATTGAAATAAGTAATGGTTGTGTGTGATATAAAGGCCAATGGAAATAGATAAGATACCTATGATCTAGGGGTCTTGGGGATTTAAATGATAATTCATAATCTCTCCCTACAACATCTGAGATTTTTGAAATGAATTAGGTTCTATGGAATGGTTAAGATAATGGTGGTCCTTGAAATGCATTGTGTAGGATACATGGAATCTAGGGTAGGCTGTATATAATAATTTATTGAGTGGAGAAACATGCATGTAATAATCTAACATGATGTGGTTGTGTTGTAGAGTGTATTGATGGTAGTGACCACCATTATAAATTGGAATCATGTCAATTATAGTGTACCCATTGGGAAAATACATGTGATAAATCATGTTTTAAGTGGTGTTGTAATATGAGTAGGTTTGGCCATGTCTAGACATAAGCATTGGAGATGAAAAAGGTGTCAACCATAGTGATCTAATTTTGAAACCAGTGGAGTGATGATAATGAATCTTTTTTAGTGGGGAGTATCACATCAGTCATGGGAGATGGAAACCCATATGGGATGGTTCATGACTTTATGAGATAGCTTGGTAGATGGATCTAATGGAAATTATATGAAAAAGAGTAGTCAAATTACTATATAAATTCATTTTGTAGGATGGTTGTGTTCAGAACTCTATCATTGACTTCAAGGTCTATGCTAATGTAGCATAGGCTTGAATCGAATAAGGGGTGGGTCAGTGATTTTGTGGGAACACAACCAATGCTTGGGCTAGTTGATCTTTTATAGCTTGAAATTTCATTGGATTTTATTTTTTGGATTCAGTTTGAATGTTCAATAAATAAAGATATACCTGTGGATACAAAGGTATCATGATTGGATGGTTTATAATTGTGTCATGAGATTATGCTTAGCATCTTGATGTCCATTGGCCATGGGAGTTTTGGTTGATTTTCTTGAGTGTAATTAGATCTAGTGAAATTTAAACCATTATTGACATATAATTTTTGATAGGAAAGTCTTGTTTTTGTAAATTTGGATATGGATTTTTGGGGACATATAATATATTTAGGATTGTTCAAGGATGGTGAGTGTGTGTCCATTTTATATTAGAAATTATTACTACATGATTTCTCAAATGTTGGACTAGTTTCTTCACTAATGTTATTTTTTGGGTATGAAAAACTACATTAGAGGTGCTTTTACAACATTGTTATTGGGGTTGAATAGGAAATTATTGTGACTGAGGTTATCATAGATTCAAATTATCCACTATAGAAACACCCTATGGAGGGGAGTTCCATGAGTTGGGAGAATAATTGGGTGAATTCACCTCATGTTCTTCAAGTTATATGGCTTTTATAATGAAACATCTTGATAAATTGGTGATGAAATTAATGGTTTCATGTGTTATGGTGGTTTGGAACCTTATTTTAGAGTTGTGGTTTAGATGCATGTTAAGAGTTCATTAGTGGAACTGGACCATTAATTTATGAATTGTTTACTTGGAAATGTCATTACCAATAAGGTTATGTTTGATGAGATACCATGGGGATGATAACTATTGTGGTGGATTATTTTAATTCCCCATGTTTATACAAGCATGAAAACCCACGATGGAATTTGAATTTTTGAATTTTTTTGATAGGATGGATCAGGAAAAATGATTCAAAATGGATTTATAAAGGATAAAATACCTCAAATGAATGTTTTTGGATGATTAATGGAGAACAAGAGGTGTCAAAGGGGGTCATAGGATCCTTAGTAGAGGATGCATTTTTGATGACATTAATAAATAAAGCAACCCATTGGCTAGATAGTGTTGTTAAAATGGGTAAAATTCAATTTTCCCATCAATTTTCTAGAGGCGGTAACATGATTATCCCCTCTAATTCTCTCAGATGGTTTGATGGACTCCATTCCTTCCATCCCGCTTATTCCCATTATCAAGTTGATATTTAGAACAATTTTTATAGTTATTTAAGGTATATCCATGATTTTGGAAACCTCGGTTGATCTTCTAATCATACCATTCAAAATTTTATTTTTATTTTCATTATGATTTTTATTCCAATTACAAAAATTAATAGTAAAATTATATAAATGAGATTTGGATTTTTTGGAGTAGAGTTAGAGGGTATTCAAATACTAAATTCACATGTCCCTACTCACCATTTTGGGATTTGTTCCAAAATGATGATTTGGATACATTGCTTGTTGTTGGTGAGAGTTTGGTCATAGTTCCAGTGTGATGAGGATTTCTTGGTCTCACAAGGATAGGCTATGGCTGGATGATTCTCAAAGAGGAAATGTAGGGATTCTAGATAGAGAATTTAAAAATGGAATTGTCTTCAATCTGAGGTAGGTTGTTTGCATATTTTTAGAATAAATTTTTTTATTTTTTCTGATTCATGGTGTCTGTGGTCACACCACTTTTGGTGAGGACACATTTTATTTAATTTTTCTATTATTAAAAGTTAATATACTTATTTTATGTGAGATTTCATGAGATGAATAATGATCCACAATCATTGAGGCCCTTCGGAACTGAATCTATGTCTTGTCTGCATATGGATAATTTATTTATTATAGTGTTTTCTTAAGATAACATAGATCCTTTAGGCTTTCTATGTTTTGTTGGGTGAGTGGAATAACCTTGGATGAAATTGAACTTTTATATGGTCCTAATACATATCTTTAGACAGTTTCTTATGATATTTACCCTTTGAGGCCAGAGAGGTTGTGTTTTATTTAATAGGATACCGAGGGATGTGATGTCCTTTGAGAATTGGATGATTACTTAGAACCTAGAAGGATACCACAGATCCTAAGAGGTCACCCTTGCACTAGTGATGACCTTGGGAAGCCAAATAAGGTGCATATGGATATGGGTATAGATGGTTGAGGGTGTCCCTACAGAACCCTAACAAATGGTTAATCCATACATGAATATAATGTCATATTTTTATATGGGAGCTTATTTATAACTTGTAATAGTTATTTTATTTATTTATTGACATGAAATGTTATTATAATGAATTTTGGGAAATTATTTATTTTAGTCTAGAAGTATTGTGATTTCATGAGATTCCAGGGAATCAATTATTGAGATGTATGAAAAATTAGGAGGCAAGATATGTTTGGTATTCTATCTCATTTTTTATTGGTGGTGGATTCAAAGCCTGAATAGAATCCATTATGAGTATGTTTTATGTATTAATGGATTCCTAGATGAGGTTCCTATGATATAACATCATAGAATTTGATGGCATGTGTATAGGAATTCCCAATATGTCTGATATTCCCTTGATACACTAAGGCCACTGAGAATTATCAGGATATTGAGATTCAAACAATGATCCCATTAGACCATTTAAAATTCTTGGGATCTTTGTGATTTGAATGATGGGGTCATGACCCATCACCTGGGGATGTGTTGTGACTACCCCAAGACCACCTTCTATAGACAATGGGTTGGCGACTAACACTGAAAAGGCATGTCCCTAAATATGGGAAGGAATTACCTCAAAAACTAATACACACACAGACAGGGCACACTGTGCACAAGTAAACCCAATGAAACAAGAATCGTACAACGATAAGTAAAAACCACCACTAAGTGTAAAAGTGAGTACTAAATGTAAAGGGGCCAGAATGCAATCCCAGCTAAAATGGAAGTACAACAAAAAGGAAAAAAATCACATGGTGTTTTCCACCAAGGTTCCTACAGGAAAGGTAGGTAAAACTCATCACCACACCTTTCCACGTCAACCGATCACCTCCATAATCCATCTGTTAATCACCTCTGAGCACTGTTAATCCTTGAATCCTCTAGACTCAGTCTAGATATCTATCCTCTACACAAGACAAAACAAGGTCCAGGCGAAACCCGTGCATGGGAGAGTGTAACAATACCTAGTAGGGACCCCAAGACCCCCGATGGTCTCCCATAATTACACAAAATAAAAGCCACAAACCATGATCTTCATAAAAAGGAACAAATCAAAAGATAGCTCACACAAGGTTTAAATTAAGTACAGAAGTAAAAATGTTTAGTCACAAAGCTTTATCATCTTATTATATCTTGAGGCTCTGATACTAACCCACAGAGATTCACTAGGTGCTGATCCATAGAGGATCACTCAGTGCTAATTCACACAGGATCGCTTGGTGGTAATCCACATAGGATTTCTCGATGCTGATACATACATTATCGCTTCATACTAATTCAAAAAGGATGGATTGGTGCTGATCCACACAGGATGACTATTCATTCTTCACATCTCAGCCAGCCACTAGATTCCCGCACAATGCATGCATGATTCTGGGAGGATCCGCTCCTCAAGACATCAGTCATATTTTAACTATACTGAAGTCCCTGGAAGAAGTAACCTGATGAACCACCATGTCATTAGGGTTCGAACACATTATACAATGCGTCAATCTGACACCCTATCTGTCAGTTAGAGGCATTTTAGTGCCGAGGGCATGGTTGATTTTCGGGTCGATCCAACCTGGACATTATTAAAGAATCTCCAAAACTCATGTAGAGTATCACAAATGGTCCTCCTCATCTTAAGGCTCCTGAATCCACTGATGGGACATCAAACAGACACCTGAAATTCATGATACACTCGTTTTAGTGAAATGAGGCTAGTCTGGTCTGAGTCCGGTAGAGGTCTGACACGACCAGTGGGTCCAGCCCGACCAAAAAACCCCGCCCGACTAGTGGGTTGGGCCTGTCCAGTGGATTCATCCCACTTTGAAGAACCCATCCGGCATGCAGGTCGGTTGATGGTGCACCGACTGGACGCGGAACATCCGGTATGGCCAGCTGGGGGCGCCAACAGGTGCCACCCCTCTCCTAAAATGGCAGGCTCAGCCAGCCATTTGGTAGAGTTGAGGGGCCCAAGTTGGCCAGTCGTTCCTCTCTGTGTGGCACGTCAGCGCTACGCCCTTCAACCTCCGCATCCCGGTTGGCCGCGGTGCCTATGGTAATAACACCTGTGGGCACTGCTCCTCTACGTAGCCGGCTCGGCCGGCCTGCCATCGCCCCCGCAGATTGTCGGATCTCCAGCACCAGTGGTGCCGCACCAGTGGTGCCGCACCGATGGTTTCCTCCACAGGCCACCATAGATGCTCTTGTTCCCCATTATTCTTTTTTTCAGCTCATATGGGACTCTTAGGTTGCCACCTTCTCTACAAAGCCCTGAAATACACCTTTTTTCGCATTCATTAATCTACCATTATGAACACACCAAGGACATGTTTAACAGAGGTTCCATGCCTTTTGGGTTTAGCCCGCGCCCTCCACATTAGGGTTTTAAACAATGGGAAACTATATTAAAAAAAGGACAATACCCAACTTAGGACCTCACAACAACCAACCACATGGATAGATGGGAGGTGGATAAACCTATTAGTCGGTTCTTCTGCGTTCGTCGTATTTTCCTAGAATGGAAATAGAGGGAACATAAAAGCCCGTAAACCCCATACATTGAGTTTGTTGGATGGAATTGCAGAAGATGAAGGAGTGTCCATGTACAAAGGTGTTCATCGGTGATAGCCATTGACCATCTTTTCCCCCAACAACTGTCCCTCGATCAGGTTCTTAGTCCGAGCGGGAAGTATCTGGTGCTTCATCTGAGCTTCCTCTCATAGCTCCCCCAAATACCAAGCCCGAGCTCAGATAAAATAGTGGGGAAGGGGGAGATTAATGCATCGCATAATTAATGAGGTTAATTAATGAGTTTAATTAATAAACTTCTTAACTCTCTCAACGGTGTGGTTACATAGCACAATATTTCTCCTAAAAATGTGGTTACAAATTTAAAGAGTCAATCCATTAAATGGTCTGACGTTTCACTGTGGTTCCACCACCATTTCTCAAAATGTTGAAAAAAGAAAAATAAAATAACCTTTAGTTATTTCCTTTTTTTTGTATATTCCATGAAAATATCTTTTTTGTCCGACCATTTATAGTCAATGTTAGGCTTCCCTTAATCAAATCTAGGTGCTACAGATTCAATGGTGCCCTCAGATTTTTAATATAAGCACTAGTTCAAATGATTGAAAACATTGCCCGAATGTTTACTAAACGTACCTTAAAAAAGTTCAAAAAATTATCAACTATCACCCTCATGCCACGTCCATCGAGGTTAGGCTATGTCAAATGAGAACACACCCTCATGAGATCAATGTTACTCTCTTATTACAAATCCATGTTATAGTTTAGAAGTTATAGAATTTAACAATAAAATAATTTTTACTTAATTATTTTCTTTACAGCCAAAAACTAACTTCCACTATTGGCACGCGCCAGCCTAGGTTAGAATCTTCATAAGGAAAGAATACCCTCATGGTCTTAATGGGGGTCTTGGATTTTTAATCTGAGTCACCATTCCTGAGTTAAAGAATTTGAAAAATAAAATTATTTTATTTAATAATTTTATTCACAGTTATTCCATTTTTTCATTTTATTACTGGAGGCCTATGCCGACAAGAATTAAGTCACGAATATGGTAAAACCGCTATACTAAACTCAACCCTTCCCTTATATTTTTGATCCAGGCAACTGTTTAAGAGTTATTCCACTTTTTCAGGAAAACTGCTAACACACACTATTTAAAGCTTAACATTTTTTAGACTAATCATTCCAAGTACATCAGGCCTTGGAATCGCATGCCGTTAATTTTAGAAGACTTGTAATAATTCAATATAAATAAAAAAAATTACATGGAATTTATGTGTCTTTACTTGTTGTATGAGGAATTGTGTAGAAATATATCACTGATCACAGCTGTTTGAAATCACAAGGGAGGCTACTGGATTCCCATAATCGATGCCTAGGATACCCCTCGGATTGAGAAGACCCACATGTGATGGTTCAACATAGAATTTGTTAGATTTGTATGAACGGTTGAGTGACTATAGAATCAATTATGGAAATGAATTTGATTTCAATGGCCACCCATGAATTAGCCATTCCTAGTTTTATAAGATTTCCTAGGTCCTTACCACTCCAAGAAATCATGCCTGAACTAGATAATTTTGGATTCTTTGGTACTATAATGGGGTTCACCCTAAGGGCTTGAGGATAAGATATTTATGGTAACTCCATGGAATCTTCTACTAACAATGATAGTGTTGTAAGAATGGGATCCCTAGGGCATGGGGGAATGGTTCACCTATGTTGATGATTATGATCAGATATACCCTAATATTGGCTCAATTAGGTATAGTTTTTTGGGGTCCCAATTTGTAGGATCAATGATGAATAATAGGAATATCTTGGGTTATATATATATATTCCATTATGAAGGTTTTTATACCCTATTTGGAACAATTATTGATATATTCTTAAATATATTTTGGATTTGAGATTAAGATGGTATTATTGGTAGTTTTATTTATTAATTACAATAATTTTTTTTACTTTTTGAGGTCATATCACATGAACATATCACCAAATTTCTATTTATTCAAGGGAATACATTGGTGGTTCACTACTATGTTGTTTACTAACTCTATACTTGGGTACTCATGTCACTTAGTTACCCGAAGAACTATATAATTACAGTATGAATTGGTTTGGATAATGCACAATTTGGGAATAATCAAGATGGAAATATTGGATTTGATGTTAGATATTAGGATAATGTAGGACTCTATGTTTTATTAGATCCCTTATATTTTATTTATTTTTAATTTTTTATTCACGTGATCAGCCTAGTGGGCGATCAATCTTATAAGATCAAATTTATAAATTTTATTTTTTTGGGAATTATCATTTTCGTTATTATTTCTGTATACTCCTACTAGTAGGACAATTTATTATTGTTTTATTTATTTCACACTAAAATAAATGGGGTATACTATACCATTGGTATTACCATATATCCTCATGGATGGTTAAAATCCTCTAGTTTTTGGGGAGGCACACCTAAGGAAACATGGTTTTCCATTCATATTACTATTCAAAGTGATTCCTGTGTGGGAATTACATCAACCTTGTGATTAATTGAATATTTTTTAATTTATGGTAATTGAAGGGATAATTCATTGAAATAAATTATCTAAGTGGGGAATTGATATTGATAATTCTATAATTGAGGTTATTCATAAACTGCCTCCTCTAAAAATGTGAAATGATTTGGAATATTTTTGGGGCATCCCAATTCCTACAAAAGATTTATAATTATTTTTTAAAATTCATAAAACCCTTTCATTCACTATTATCCAATGATACACTATTTTTATTAGATGATATGTCATTAGAATAATTCAATATTTTTAAAGGGAAACACACTTCATCGCCCATCATTTATATCCCCAATTATAAGTTTTCATTTAAATAATTTGTGTTATTAGTGATGAGGATTTTTGGATACTCATCAAACTGAATAAACAGATAAGATTTCATGTGGTATACTATGATATTAGGTGAACAGATTATTCCCAATAGAACCAAAAATCATTTTATAAAATGTTTCTAGATTTTGTATTTTCTCTTGAAATTTTTTGCCTGTACCTGCTTGGATCAAAAGTGATAAGTAAGATACTGAAAATGATATATCCAATCAACTTTCTATATTATCTGGTGATGAAAACATTGATCCATGAGTGATTAATTATTCCTTCCTATATGAAATCCTATTGGTTGTGGCATTTAATCATCTTTTTATGTATTATTACCAAGCTAAATTCTTATATAATGGAGTTATTCCATAGGGTCACATATAAAATGAATGAAATATATTTATCTATGAGCTGAAATATTATTTTTGATATGATCCATTATTAATTAAGGGGTGTTCTTACATTATTACGAAAAATGTGTGGTTTTTGAAAAAATTATACCAATTATTAAGAGTTTTCACTCTTACCATAGATTGGGAAAAAAGGGCGAGATAATATTTCCTAGAAAGTTATAAAATATTTTTTCTCTTATCCTAATTTATTCGACGATTCCAAGAGTCTTGTGATAGGTTTTGATAAGAATTAGGGGTAAGGTAATTTTTCTTGAAATAAATTGATACTATAAAAATGGATTTTCTGGATTGAAATTTTGATGTGTGGTTTTTAGGTTTCATGGGAAATTCTTAATATTTCACGGGAATGAGTAAATTTTAGAAAATGTGGATTTTGTTTCAAAGTGGGTTTATAATGTTCGACTCCCTAATAATAAGGCCTCTAATGTTTAACATTCAACAAGAAAATGAACTATTTTATTGTTTTATAGTTTCCAATGTTTATATTACTAATAAAGGAACCCATTTTTGATATTTTCTATATCAATTATTTATATAACAATATTGTTATTATCATAAAATATGATATTCTTACCACTAACAGTCATGTTGAAAAGTTGAGGTTAGCAATAAAGAGCTTATGTAAATTATAATGAAAACTATCTTATTCTCTATAGAATATTGGTATTTAAAGGTAGATGAGACCTTGTGGGCCTACATTTTTTTTTCTAATACTTCTATTTATATTTTACCTTATAGAATTATTTTTGGAAAAAATTTTCATTTACTTATGTAGCTTTATCATAAATCCATTTTTTGGTTAATTCATTGAGTTTGCATTTTAATACTTATAGGGAGATGAGGCAAATTTATTTAATAAAAAAGGTGATTTAAGAATGTATTTTTATAAAACATATTGAATATGATAAGAGATAATAAATATTTCCGTGATTCTATCTTTAAAAATATGATATTTAAGGCTGGAAAGAAGATGTTTATTTTAAATTCTAAGAGTTAAATATTCATTTGGGAAAAAAATCCATAGTGGTTTTGATGTTTTAATATATTAAGGTTGTTAGTTAATAGATATGCTATGTTTTTAGGTCAGCATAATAGACTATTTTTTTTGTTAATGGACAAAGTATTAGGCTTTACATTAATGGATTTCTAAAAGTCATGGATGTAGTTTTTATTCTTAATTAGTGATAAAACATTAAGTCTAACTAAAGAATATGAACTATGTTATTAATGGTAGCTAACCCTTTGTTATTTTTTTTACTTTTATTTCATATGATTTATCAATGATATGGTTCTAAAACTATTGTCACATGTCATCACATAGTCACTTGCATTCAAATGATCAGTTCAATATTTGATTTATTTTTCATGGTGTAGTTCGATATTTTCAATTACAGTTGGTCTGGTACGTGGAAAATTTTCATCTTGCTTATGATTAACCCGCCATACATCCTTCATGGTTAGTTTTCTTCACATGGTCATTTGTATTTATACAATAAACCTAGTATTTTTTTAGCATGTGGTTGTTTGGTTTTTTCAGAATTTTGTTTTGGTTAATCATATTTTTTATGCAGTAGATTTCATAATTATAGTTTATTTCAATTTCTCTTTATGGTCAATAAAATCTTATTTGAATGGTCACTGGGCATGGTCAATCATGTTTCTCAATTTTGGAAAACTTATTCTGGATATTTCTTGCATAATCATAGTATATTGACTCACCATGGGTCCCTCATAGTTGGCTGTCTGCATGGTCAGTTAGAGTCTCTCCCTGCTACCCATGAGTATAATTTCAAATGTTTTTATAGTCTATAAAGATATTTTTGCTTGATCTAAATTGAATCACTTCCCTCAAAACCTTATCTCTGCTCTAATTTTAGTAATTATATTAAATTTATGGAATATTATGTTTTAGTTATCGCAACTATTAGAGAAACATGATATATTTTTTTATAGGAATAAAGGGGTATTGTTATGTCTATATTCAAATGATTAAAGATCCATGTCTAGGGAATTTCGTGTGTTTTTTTCATTTTAAAAGTTTTTCTTTTTTGTAAAAAATATTCTCTCTTGTGAAAATTAATTATGGGGTGGGGGGGGGGGGGGGGTTCTTGGTTGAATCATATTATTTGAATGAATATGATTTTCTTTTCAAGGTACTTATATTATTTATTTAAGGGTTTAGAAAAATAAAATTAAATCAAATTGAAACCTTATTAATAACTTCAAAATGGTTTTGGATTAAAATTATTCCTTTTTCTATATATCAATGATCAATATGATACCTTTTTAGAGAATATATGAATTCTAAATGTCCATTTTCTTTGTAAAATAATTTACTTTTAAAATCAATTTTATCAACATTTTTTTAATGTTTGGGAATTGTGTTGTTGTAAAATTTATTATAAAATAATCAATTTTATTTTTCAACATTTGAATACGAAATTTTGTTAAATAAACCTATTTTAAATGTTTCTCCCACATAAGATTAAATATATGGAAAAATTATGTGTTTTACATGCGTGAGTGTGTGAAAAAGGAGGGATTTAAATGTGTTGGACTCTGAATCTATATTGAAAACATCAAAATGACTCAAAATGTTTCAAAACATATTTTCTTGAAGCATTAATTTCAATTTTAGTGAGTGAAAATGTTTATTTTGTTTGAATTCAATTTTCTTTCACTTTGATGAGTTTAATTCTCAGTTACTACATGGATTTATTAGGGAATTAATTTTTTCCCTTATTAAAAAAATATATCGATAAAATTTGGGAAGTATGACTTATAAATATGATTGATTTTGAAATTATATATTTCAATTAAACTCATGTGATATGCATCTAAATGATATTTTAATTGAAAATCCAAATTCAGATAGAACTCTTTTATAAATATTCCTTTTCTGTTGGATGTGTAATTTATTTAATTAATTATTTACTCTTGACTCTCAAATAGTGTGTCTAAATTATTATGATCTGTTAATTTATATCTATCTATTAACTTGTATTTAAATTTATCTTTATAAGATTCATTTTGTTGAAAATTAAAGTGTTTTATATTCGTTTCAAATATTATAAATTTTAATAATTTTTATAAGTCAATAATGAAAATTTTCATTAAAAACGTTTAATTTTTTAAGGGAAATTACATTTTACACTTGAGAGGATTCATGTGGAAAATATTTTTTTGAAACCAATTATTTATGGAATTTATTTTTTTCAATCATGATATTTTTTTTCTTCCACTTAACATTATAAATTGAATTCTTGAGAAAAATCAATTTTCTATGTGTGCATGAATTGTTTTGGCCTGTTTTGATGCATGTTTGTTATATCTTAACTGTGGAATTATTTTGTGATTAAAGATTAAATATCATCGATTTCAAAATATTTTTAATCTTTTTCATTTTGTGATGATTTTTATTTTCATTAAAAATATTAATGGGAATGGCTGTTTTTTGTGCTAAAACTTCTTAATTATTCTTGGGTCAATATAGAATTTATTTTGTAGAATAACACTAATATTATAATAAACTTTTTTTTGAATAAATAAGTATTTTAATACTATAAAATTTTTAAATTTATTTAAAACTATAATGTAAGTTCTTCAATAAGATTTTTTGAAATTTTCTTAATTATTTTTCCAATTCGCAAGACTTTTTCTTAGTTCTGTAATTATTATGTGCAAACATAAATTTTTTTGTCCTATAATATAATTTCAATATGAATCATTTGTATATGTATTTTTAATATCACATGTCTTTATAACATTTAAATTTAATTTTTTTTCAATAAAGGATCATAATTACATATGTGCCCTAATTTTTTAAATATATTAAAATTGAAAGGCATTGTAGGACATTAGCTGAAAAATCTACATAAATATAAGGTAAGCTTATGGACTACAATACAAGAGCTAAAACGATTGGATTAATCTGTGTGGTGGTGAACCATAACAACATGTGGGAGGAGGTCATTCAATTTTGATTTTTATTGAGTCAAATGAGAAGGGTGAAAAATAATTATAGGCGCACCATGTGGAAAAATTGTGGAAGAGATTTTTTTATATAATATAATATGGAGGATAACATTTCCATGTGAGTTATTCTGAATTATAGAGACACTATAAAGACTAGGGGGTTGAATCATTTGAATAGAACACATTAGAAAGGAGAAACATTCCAACTGGACAACAACTATAGAGACAGAGCATGAAAAGAATTATAATCAAATCGACAGAGGATATTATATTTATTCAATTGAACACATTACTATATTTTTGACCCACAATTTATAATTTTTATGTAATTAGTTCTATATTTTAAATCATTTTTTTCTAAAAATTAGGTTAGATAAACTATGAATGGTGAATTATATAGTTATGATTTTCTTAATTCTATTTGATCATGTAATTATTTCTAGTAGGTTCACTTTTCTTTTTTACTTTCTTTCTATATGTAAATTTTTTAATGATCTATAATCAATTTCATTTGATCGTGTTCACTATTTAGAAAATGTTAAGTGAATTTCTATATTAAAATATTCCGATAAGAGATTTTGAAATTAGAATAATGTAAGGACACCATGGATATGGGATGGTTTTGTGTATGTTATTTTAAACACTCATTATTATAGATATAATTGAGTTTCACAGTTTTAATGATGTAAAGATTAACATACACATATCTATTTCTTGATAGATTCAATAGTCATTATTTTTAATGGGTTATTAATTTAATACATTTTATATGTTCAGCTAAATATAGAAGTTATTATGAAATAAAAATTTCCCTTTCTATACCATTGTTCATCACAACTCAAGTTCCTGATCTAATTCCTTATTAATAGTTTCTTATAGTTTACATCATGATTCATCATTCACTTGTTTTTGGTTATATTTTGGTTCATACTAATTTTCATTCAATTTCCCTTGTTGACTGATAGTTTTCTTATTTTTGAGCCCTTTATCAATGTCATTCAAACATATTTTTAGTCCTTATCTATGAATAAACCCTTCCTAACACTATACTAGTTTTTAGCATGAGTATAAATAAAAAAATTTGTGAAACTAATAAGCTATCCTTAGAAAGATTAAATAGTGTCTTCATTCATTGACAATGTATTTTTTTACTTATTTCAATATACCTTCATCCTATTTGTTATTGTCTTGGTAGATAACTATTATATTGTCACTTTGATTTTATGTTCACAAGATTCCTTAAATATGAAATTCATAATTCCTTTTAAAAATAAAAAATAAAATATTAAAACATTAAGATTTGAAATTTCATACAATCTAATCTGATGTGATCTGATCTAATGGAAATTATTTTGATCACTATGGGATATTCCCTATATGAAGAGGGGGAGGTGGGACTAAACTAGTATAGGATAACTCATTATAAACTTAAATATTACCCCTTCTTTACCTTTTCACTTATTATTTAAATGGATCTCTCTCACTCAATCCAAACATAATATTTCCATAAAAGTAAACAAATTAATAATATAATGAGAAAAATTACACAAGGGTTTTTATTGAGGTTCTCATCCCAGATAGATGAAAAAGTTCATAATATATGGTGGTTGTTATTACAATTTTATACAAAACCTATTTTATTATCATGAAAGGAATTGATAATTGTATATCCCAGGTGACATATTTATGGAAGAAACCAGGTACAATTTAGAAACCAACTTGAAACACAATTATTAAATGTTATGTCTTGTAACTCCTTGATATAATTCAATTGGAAAGGCTCATGTCCCTTCTATATAGTTTAGACCAGATCCTCTTCATAAAACTATAGTAATCACATGGGATACCTTAAAAAATAATTATTTGGCTATCACTTGCTTGTAATAATCAAGGGATGTCTCTTTTCTTCTTTAGACAATATGATAAAGAATATTATAGTATATTTTTATATCCTCTTATTCATGAAGAATAATTAATAGGGATATGATCAGGGATTTATTTTTCTTCTTCTTAAATATAAATGGATGAAAATTATTATTAGTTTGTTAACTCATGTTTTTCCCAATGACTACATAGAAAAATCAATGTAATTGTATTATCAAGTCTGAATTATTTTTTGACAATCATGATACACAGAAAATATAAGTGATAAACCATAATTTTTTTCTTATCATTATTTTTATTATATATTAATATTATTGAATGATTATTTTCCCCAAAAATCTATGAATTTTGACTTTCTAAAAATCTTATCATTCAATTAACATTTTATGTCCCGGTAAAATATTTCCAGTTTCAATATAGAAGAATCTATGTAATTATTCATCCTATAATATTTGAGTTATCATGGTATTTTTTATCATTTAAATATCCAAAAAACCCACATATTAATGAATCCATGTGTTCATGGGATATCATAGAGAAAATTTCTTCTACTCAGGATGTGGAACTCTAGAACTCTAGCCCATTATTTTGGTTGTTCCTTAATTATTAGATTGAATAGAAAATATTTAGATTTATTGTGATTCTAGAATCATTGTAATGTAGTTCTGAAAAAAAACATTTGATTTTATTTCAATTTTAACATTTCAATCATGATAATTTTTTTGTATTTCATAAATATGAAATCATATATTATTATTTCATTCATAATATAGATAGTCATCCTAATGAATTTAGAATAATTCTTATTAGGCCATATCATAAGTATAAATGATACTTATGGTTATTAAATTTTAATATTTCATAAATATATTATTTAAAAAGGGTATATGATCCATTAGATCATATAAATGATCATTAAGAATATCCTAATCAACCTTATATTTTTTAGTTGATCATTTGTAAGCATACTATTATTGATTTGATCCAAAAAAAGATTCAAATTTTTTATTATAATCTTTATAGTGATCATTATATACTTTGAGTTATAAATTTTATGTCAACAATTGATCGTTACATATTTTAAAAACTACTGTTAAAAAATATCAATTTCTCTTAATAAGGGATTATACCTTTTAATATTATCCATTTTCATGTTCATATGAGTCATATTGAATTTAGACGATCATTACAAGAATCATTTGATTCATAAAAAATCAATTGATCCTTATAGAATCACCTGATCCTTATGAAATCATAGATCATCTTTATGGTAACCATGACCATTATCCTTTATATTTTCTTTTCTCTTTCATCATAAGGGTAAATTATTTAATAAAAAGTACTTATGTAATACTTCAACTTTAACACCAAATTTACATATTTATTGACAACTCTCTTTAACCCAATTAAATCCATCTTCAATAAATTAAAAAAAACCAAAGAATTATCATCAACATAAAATTAAAATTAAATGATATTAAATAAACATTCATTATTATTTGTGAAAATGAAAAATAAATTACAACATAATAACATTAATTATAATATTATAATGATAATACATTTTATCATTAGAAAATTAAATCTTCAATCAACAACATTGAAAATTATTTAATTCGTAACCTACTTTTTAAATGAATTACACTTTGGATAGAGCTTCCTAGATGAATTTTCTACCTCTATATATTGATATATAATTTCATAATATCAAAAATCCATGAAACATTATTTTAAAAATTAAATATATGAAATTAAAAAAAAAATTAGGTCAATAGGATTTTCTAGAAAATAATTCACTATGGAATATTATTAGTGACATAATCCATTATCATTTCCATAGGTGATTGTATAACCATTTTAAATTATAGGAAATTATTTATTGAATCTACTATAGTTAAATCTACATATAAAATCCCAGAATATTCCTAATCATTTTCTATATAAATAATGGTATTACCAAACGTCAAAGATATAAGCTGATTCGTTAATCCTTATTAAATATTTAAATCTCTATATATAATTCTTCTTTTTCTAGGGAACTATATTTTGTCTTCTTAAAAAATATTGGGAACTATAGTTTCTTCATATCAATTATTTTCTAGCTCATATTGACATCAAGAATGTGGGCCTTCTACTCACATGAAACATATTGAAAACAAATACAACATAAGAAAAAGTGGGCTCAACCCCCATCAATTTGCAATGGGTCATTCTGTACTCATTTCTAAACATGATCATTAATGTACTCTAGGATGTCCATGAATCAACTGGTATGACCCTCTTCCTCAATAAGATTGTTTAAAAACAAATAGATAATCTTATATAGTAGTAAGATTGTTGGTCTCTTCATTATAAATCATATTCTAATTTTTCTTGTTCATGTATATTGACACAAAAAATATATATCTATGTTGCAGCAGTATCATACTTTATTGACTCCCTTATTCTATTTTTCATGTTTGTATTCTATAATATTCGGATTTTATAGGGTAATTCATCCCTCATAATTATTCTTCTCTTAAACATTTTTAATATCCAACTTCAACACAGTTGGCCTCACACTCATTTTTCTCTTACTCTTATTCTTCATCAACATAAAAGATTGACACTCTCATAATAAAATAAACTCCTTATATTTTATCAATTATTTGATACTGAATTATCCATTAAATTTTTAGTATTACTCTCTTCTTACTGTTCTTCAATTTTTTTCACATACTACATTATTCTGGTTCTACTACTCTTATATTCTTAGAATGACCTTAATAATATTTAAATATTTTTAATTTTGAAATTATATGATATTAGTTACTATAATTTTCTCAATATTATCATCTAATATCTCAATCGAATCATGTAGTCCTTCTCCCCACAAGTTTGATTTTTTTTCTAACTTGTCTTATCTGGTATTCCAAGCATACCTGTATTATTATTTAAAATATTAAAATGTTTCTTCTAGTAATTTCTACAGTTGTGGTCACATTTAATAATTTTCATATATTATCAATTACAATTCAATAATAATAAAGCTGTTATCTTTTAAACTAACTAATTTTTCACCCTTGAAAACCCATGAGGAAGTTCAACATTATGTATGATGAAATAAGATCATTAAAATTTATTCAGAGAACACAATAATTTTTGATATTGAAATTAAATATATAAAAAATATAAAATTGGTAATGTTTTTTAATAATATCTAAAGAAATATATTAAATGGGTAAATAGAAAAATCATGACATAATGTTCGTCAGTTTTTTCATCCTTATTTTTCAAGATTGTCTCTATGTATGGTTGTGATCGATTAAAAAATTCACTTGAATGAGAGTCTAAAACCATAAGAATATCATGTTGTACTAAACCATCAACATCAAAATCATATAATATTATTTCTTAAAATGGAAAAATTATTAAAAAAAATAGTAAATAGAAATGATTAGTAAAATATTTTATTCCAAAATGAAAATATTTTTAGAAAAGAGTAAATTAAAAAACAATGAATGAACTTATTTACAATTTTAAAAGTAGTAAATATAGTCATTACTGAAAATAGAAAAACAACTATAACTGATAGGTGAGGATTTAAACATAGTAAATATTAAACAATTATAGGTAAAAATGGAAAGAATCATCCTAGATAATGTCGTTCATTTTTTAAATCAAATTCAAGAAAACACCAATAGTTCAGATAGAAACAAATATAAAACACCGTTGATGTTTTTTTTTCACTGTGATCAATTGTAATCCATTTTGGATTTTTTACAAAGTCCTCATAAAGAACAATTCTAATATAGAAATTAGGTTTTTAATAATATAATTAGAAATAATGAATATAGTAGATGTAATGATGTAAATTATTAAACAAATTAACAAAATATGCATAAGCTATACAAAATACATATAAGAGTTTGAAGATGAATCATTAAATGTGAATGTTTAATTAATTTAGAGGATTATTGGAACATATAATAAAAAATAGATGTATTATAAAATTAAAAATTTTGTAAACACTGTACAAGTACATTATAATATAACATAAATGAGAAAATGTTTAAATGTTCTTATTGATATAGGATATTAATATTTTATTAGTATATTGGAGCTTATAAAATTATAAAGTATTATAGGATTTTTCTAAGAATAAACATAATTAAAATATCAAAAATAAGAAATTAGAATTTTTAAATATATAAATACGGTCATATAAAATATTATAAAAGAATAAACCTTACACTCACTCGAATTCCTCCATATTTCATAGTGGAGACCTTAAAAACACTTGAATTCTTCAAGAAAAACATTAAATAAAATAAAGATAAATTATTTTTTTCAGGAAACTAAATAAAAAACAAAAAAAAACAGGATCGAGGCGTTCCAAACAGAGGTTAGTTCAAACAAATGTGTTTTGTATCAAATTTACGTAAAAATAGATTACTTGAAAATGTTATTTATCTTTATTTAGTACATATTTTTGACACTAAAATATTTAATTTGACTAATGGGGATTTGTCTATGTGGAAAGGGATGACTATTCCAAAGTATGTGGACATATTTCAAAGCTATATTTGGAGATAATCCATTTGGAATGACATCCTAAAATTATTGGAAATAGATTATCCCACCTGTAAAAGTCCAAGATGATAGTCTTTCATAAAAAAAATAAATTATGAAATCATATATGAAATAATTAAACATAATTCAATATTACAATCCTATATCACCATTAAAAACTGTTATAATGAACCCACTAGATAGTACCATTTTTTGTAAATTAGATGTCCAAATTTAGATTTAGAGAATTCTTGATAAAATATCAAATTTAGTAAACTGATCAAGTCAACCATAGAGATAAAAATCGAATAGTGGAAATAAAGCAGACAAGAATTGAAGAATAAAAAAAGGAAACGTTAGGACCAATCCAATCTATTGTTAGAAATAAACTTTAACTTGGATTAAAATGATAAACTCCACTAACCTAATGAGAATTAGTTTCACATGAAATTACATATCTAGATATGAAAACTCATTATCGAAACTCTAAACTGCTATCAATAGTGGAAAAATGGAAATAACCAATATGTATGGGATACTTGTTATGGAATAATCGAAATGTGGAGTGATTTAGAGAGACATGTTACTATATTAGAGGGTATAAGCCATATCGAGGAGGATAACTAGGGTTGAGGGGATAAAATATTCAACCAACACACCCTTCATATTTTAAAAAATTAAATTAAAAAATTCATCATATAGAAGAATGTGAAAAATGAATTAAATTTTAGAAAACATCACATAATCCAATATTCTTTATTTTGATATTATCTTTCACATTATCAAATAAAATAATGTTTTTGATTTCTACATAATGACCAATATACCACTTCTAGCTAATGTGAGTAATGTACATAATTCAATACATCAATTTTAAAATCACAATTTATAAATAAAAATAATATTTCTTATTTTATAGTGATTATGGGTGATAACCTTGTGTTGATAATTCACTTAATTAGAGGAAAGTGAAATGGATTATGTTAATTACTATTTAAATAACATAAAACATTCATAATGATCAAATATGGTCTATCTTGTGTACAAAGACATAATATGAAACAATATATTTATAACTAATATTTTAGAATTAAAATATTAACGGAAACATGAAGAACTATATTTAAAAAATTAAAATATTAATGGAATCGTAATTATTAAAATAAAATTGGAAATAAATCAAAACTAACCACCATGTGGTTTCACACATACCCAATTTCATGGAATCTAAAAAAATTATTCTTCCATTGGTGAATATGTAATCTTGGTTAATATATATCAAATAAAAAATAAAACATTAAAACAATGGAAAACATTAATAATATGTATTATTTGAGGACATTCCCTTTTTGGGAACCATGAAATCAAATTTAAGTGCTACGAAAAGTTTCAATAAATGATTGGAAACACAAACTATGTAATTCAAACAAAAATCAATATGTTTTCAATAGAACAATCTATAGTGTAATAAAATATCAAAGATGGTTTTTAAATATTAAAATGAAAATTCAGCATACAAAATCATATAACTACTGATAATTTCTTGTTTATATAGTAAACAATATTCTAAACTAGTGTATGTCTCCAAAATTAGTAAATTGGTAAAAATAACTTAAACCAATACATTAAACATCTCTATATCTTAGTCCAACTGTGAATTAAAATTAAATATAAATACTACAACGATAATTATATTCTAATTTAAATATATTTAAAAAATATATAATTTGGAAATATAGTAAAATGTTAATGAAATCCAAAAAGGAAACAAGTCAAATAATAATAATTTTTTGTTTCTATTTGATGGGAAATTACATGTACTAAAAAATTATTTAAAATATATCAAATAATTTCATTTTAAATATTTATATATTTAATAGGATACAAGTAATTTAAATTTTTAAAATGTGAATAACAAAACTAGAAGCAATAATAAATGATATCAACGTTGTGAAATATAGGCTTATGAATGTTTTTGTAAGGAGTTAATTTTAGAATAATTCTTATGAATTATTTGGTAAATTGATTTTTATAGAAAGAAGTTAATTACTATTGATAAAAATGACAAATAAATAATAAACCAATAAGTAATAAAATACAAGAATTGAATCAAATAATATTTTTTCAGTTAATATTCTGAAACTGGTAGTACAGTTCCCATGATATAGAATAAATGTGAAAATTTTCAAATAAGGAAAGAATAAACCAAATAATGGTATAGAATATTGACATTAAATAAATATATCAATGGGTAAAGGATTGAAAATAAATTAAAATATTAACTGGTTGTGATGAAATAAAATTAAGGAAAAATATCCTTTATACTTTGGAATAGACAAAACAAACCTAACAATGATTCAATAGAAATATTTTTCTACGATAAAATTGATAAGTAATTACTAAAAAAATAAGGCTTAAAATCCTTAAGGATATTGTGTAATTTTCAAGGCAATAGGAGAAGAAAAAATGAAAATTATAGTGATGTGAGGATTGATGGTATATAAATTTTATAAAAGGATTGGATAGTGGAAGTGTGATACGAAGGATGATATATGAATGATAATACCAAAACCTAACTAATAGTGGAGGAATATGTGAAGGTATAGCAGTTAGAGATGATAAATCATAGAAGAGGTTGATAAAAGTGGAGTAAACATAGAAGAGATTCACCGAGATGGAATCTGATTTTCGGTCATGAGCTACAAAATTCATGAAGGGAGATATGATATTAGGTGTTACAAATAGATGGTAGTAGATGGACAATCACATGAGGATGCCGATGCGTGATTTAGAGTACCACAATCCACTATGGGATAGGTGAAGTTGGATAGTAATGAATAGTATGGGGATAAAAAAGGAAGAATAATTTATGGAGAATGATTCAAGATGAGAGAGATGAGCAATGAGAGGAGACCAAAATCATAATAACCCTAGCATAGAATTCAAGAGATGAGGGATAAATGGTTTTTTAATTTGATTCCTAAAGAAGATTATTGATTGTAGAATTGTTTATAGGGAAAACATGGCATGAGGTGGTGAAAATTTTTAAAAGGTAAAATCTATGTTTAACATATATAATAGATTCTAATTCAATTATCATTTTGATTCAACATAAATAATGACTCAATTAGTAGTATCATAATATTGAATAGATTAATAATAAATTCTCATCATCTAATTTAATCTCTAAAACTATCACATTTTTCAAAACTAATAAACCTTATGTATGAAGTGGAACATCTTCCACTTCACTTTCACACGAAATAATATCATATACATCCCATAGAATATTTTTATTAGGGTCATGGGATCTTACATATGATAAATTAAATATTATATATTCATTTTCATATATTCCATATTAGAAAAAATATGATATTTATCATAGTAGTTTTGATATTTTTTCAGTTTTCACTATGAAATATCTTAAGTTACATATTTAAAATATTATTAAGCACATAGAGGATATTATAAATCACATACGAGTACTTTATATTCCCTATATTGTCATAAATATCATATATAAGTATTCCTTCTACTGTAATTAATAAATAACATTAATATATAACTTTTGTATATAATTGGATATATTATTCATAATTTGGAAAGCCTTATATAACATCTTAAATATATTACATATCATAATTCTCCACTAAAAAATTATGATGTATTATTAAGAATGTTTTATATATCATAGTGATCTTCAATAATTTTAAAATACTCCATTCTAATAGATATTATCTATGACTTTTAAAACTTTTCCGCTTTAACTAAGAATTTCATAACATCATCAAATCATCTCAAAACATATTCAACGTATTTCAGGGATTCTCCAATTACCCTTATTAAAATAAAAATAACTTACATGAATTTCATAATATATTAATCCTTTTGATTTTTTTTATCCCAATTCCAAAATCATCTTCAAAACAATATAAAAACCATTTGATTATTTCAATGTAACTCCAACTACCTCAATAATTATTTTCATAAAATCTTGCCTTCTCCAACCATCATCGAATAGATATTCTCAATTTGTTACAATATAATTTATGATTGATAATCAAGGTTTGAATTCTCTCAAACATCAACTTGTTTAATTATTCTCTAGAATAGAAATATCTTCAACCTCATTAAGAACCTATAATAGATAGTTCTCTCTTTATCGAAAAATTGTTTTCACTGATTCATATAATTTATTAATTCATCCTAAACATTTCATACTTAAATATTACATCTTAATATATGATTATTTCTTACATATCATTATTATCCATTCTAGGACCATAAATGTTTAATTTTTTGGGAAACATAGAAAAATAAGTAACTAGAACATAAAATATATAAATTATATCCCAATAATTTCTTCACAACTTGAACCATTCTTTAAAATTACTTTCTGGAACCATTTATTCATATCCCAAGAAAAATAAAACATAAAAAAGGGAGAGATAAGATGATCTATAAGTGTAAAATGGAGATATCATTGATTATTTATGTATAAAATGAGCATAAGAGTATGATTATATGATCGTACCATTTTAAAAGAATACAAAATCATTTATAGATCATAATTATGATTCATTTCATAAATATTCATAGTTCATAAGACACGAATCATAATGAATTTAATTAAAATGATCCATGATAACATAAAATTAGAATAAGATTATTTCAAAAAATAATGGAATAAAATTTGTAATAAGAATAATCATATAAAACCTTTTCCTAAGATACCCATAAATAAATACATAACATGTTAGGATAGGTATTACCACCCATTTACCTGATTCTGGATTGGGATAACCTCCCATGTACCCAATATTGGGCTTATGATAACCTCTCTTTTATAATTTGATCACATAAAACATTATTAGTTAACTATTTCATTGGAGGGATATAATTTACCCACCAACCATACAATCATAATAAATTTTTATGTATTTATGAAGATCAAAAAACCATTTATAATTTCATCATAGATTTACCTATCAATGATGAAAAATTGTTAATCAATATTTCATCATCCTAATTATAAATCATATAGAGAAAAAATATTGATGAAATCATAGGATGAAATCCCTAGTGACTAATAAGTAACATCAAATGATGTTATTATAGATGATAAAATCCATTAAAATATCACAAAAACATTTTCTTGAGGAAATTAAAAATTACTTTTTGAAATCACTAATTTAATCTTAAAATATATACAAAATATTATAAAAAATATTTTATTTGAAAATAAACTTAGAATATTTTAATTTAATCCACAAATCAAAGGGCATTCAAGAAGGTAATATATTTTTTGCATGATGTATATGTAAAATCACATATTTTGATCACACATTTAGTAAAAATTATATCATTTGAAAGAAGAAAAGAAGATTCCCATTAAAAAAAATTTAGAAATTAAACAATGTGTAAAAATGAAGTTAATTTTTAAATTTAGAGTAATAAAAAAACTCTTGAAAACAATTTAGGGAATATATAGACATGGGATATAATGTTTTTTCGAGTAAAGAGAGAAATAATTTTGATTTTTTTATAAAAATAATCATATGGTATCTTGAGTAAAAAAAGTTAAAACATTAAAGGAAAACTTTAATCTCCAGAAATAAATATAGGAGAAAAATATTTCTTGAATTTTTGTTACATATATCCAATTATTCAATAATTAAAAAATTAATTATAAATAACCCAAGTAAAAATGATATTGTTACATAAATCCTTTTGCACATGTTTGACTTGATTCGTAAGTGATATAACATTCTTCCTAATAAATGTAAATTTATTATAATAATATAAAAACCCATAGTAATACTTATTATACCATACATGGAATAAATATAATATATTTTCCCCTATTAATTAATAATTCTATATTAAAATCCTTATTCCAGGGGATAACTATTTATTTTTTCATGAAAGATTCATTTCATTTATTTAAGTCATTATACATTATTCATGGTAACATAATAAATAAAATTGTAATAATGATGTAAATATTATTTATATCCACTATATACATTTTTATAATCATATATAAATTGAATAGATATAAAAATTATTTATTTAATCCATGTAGATGGTAGTCCATATTCATGCATGAATGTCATTTTCATTTTATAATGAGAGTAAATAAAGAAAAAATATATTTTATCATTCAATAATAATATTTATATAATAAATATCATATATATTTATAAAAAAATTATTATATCAATCCATATGATCTACTGATGTAAAATGAAGCATATAACTGCATATACGTAGTAGTCCACATCTACGCAAGAGTGATACTTTATTTTCCAATTTAATAGGAAATAGAGGGAAATTTTTTTTTCCAATAATCATAATAAAATCTATATATATTTATGATATTTAATTAATCATTTTATGTTGGATAATTGTTTTTATAAAATATGTAAGAAGAAGTAAAATTTAAAGATCTGAGTTAAGATTTATACCACTTATTTGAGAGACCTCCTTTGGTTTACACATTAAGACATGAAATATTATTATCAAGAGAATAACATGATCTCTATGATAAAGGGATGAAATCTTTTAAGGTATTAGGTTAATTATTTTCAAGTACAGGGTTCTCAACATTCCCGATTAAGGGTGTGAAGGAAGTTCTCTTTTTTGTGCATGGGAGAGGATATATATGGAATTACTTAGAAGATTTAAAAATAAAATGTCATGTTCTTGGGAAAGTGGATTTATGTGAATCAGAAATCAAATTTTGGTTAATAGTTTTATATATACCCTCATTCAATAATTATTATACTTTTTTATTTGAAAATAATACCCCTACCTCTTAATTTAACCCCTATTAAACCCTTTTAAACAATAAATACTGTAAAAATGTTTTACTATTTTTACAATTAATTTTGAATAAAAATGAAAATTTAATGATGATTAAAAATTGAAATTATGATTCCAAATATTTAACCAATAATATTAAATTCAATATCTATAACTAGTATAAATTTTTTATAAAATTAGCATGAAAAACAGAATAAAAGCCTAATTTTTAAAAATATATTTTGAGCATGAAATTGAATTTACATTCATTGATTTTCTAGTAAAATTTATTTAATGAAACTTGAAAAATATGATTGAAGATATATTCTATTTTTAATTAAAACCATTAATAGATATATATTAAATTAATTTAGTAATATAAAAAACCCATTGTGTGCATTAAAATAGTTTTCTGAAAAGGCAATTTTAATCCCAAAAAGAAACTTATAAATAAGTCAAATATAATGATGATTAGTAAGTAATTAATTAGATAATTTATAATTAAATTAAAATATAATTAATTTAAAAACAAATTTAAAACATGATAATACTTATATGTTACTTGAATTAATTAAAATAAATGATCGTATTTCCAATATTAGAATTTTTATATAATCCCGGAAAAATAAATATTTTTTTGAAAAACACTAAAAATTCAACCTAAGAGAATATTGACATGATGATTTAAAAAATGTTATTAATTCCATAAAATAAACTTTAAAAAAAAATTAAAATAATTATAATTTTATTACACACATTTAGAGAAAAAAAATTTATAGAACACATAGATATGTAGCATAAAATGAATTTGATGAAAATTGAGTACTTAATTGTTATGAATTAATTAATAAATCCACATTATTTAAAAATTTTAGACATATTTTACATAATGGCTCAATTACTATTCATACATTCCAATTTAGCAACAGGTTATAACATTATAATACATCCGAATTCCTTTAGAACCAGGGTTTCCTATAATACAAGATAGCGAATAATTTTGGTTTATTTCAAAAAGAAATACTTATATAATATTATGGTGTTACATTCTATCCCCTTTATAATAAATTTTCACATGATATCCTATCACATCAATATAAAAAATTTAGGAAATATCTACTTAATCACATAATTCCGTTCCCTTGAAACTTGCTAAAGTTTGTGATTCCTCAAAATAACATTAACACATTGAGAAGTAATGTTTCATAATACTTTGTCACTATGATTTAAGATTTATACTAATTATTATTTTTAAGAAATATCATGCTTCAAAAATATTTTATCCTTGTTCAGTACATGTGAGATATTGTTAATGTACTTCTTCAAGAGATATATACAGAACACATCCTAAAATGGAGAGAGGATCAATGGAAGCGCCATTTGATTAAATTAAGTCCCTATGAGATTGAGAATCTCAAAGGGACCAATATACCTAGGTCTTAAATTTTCCATCTTTTATAATCTCATAATATTTTTGTCTAGTGAATTTATTATGAATAATTATCACCAAATTTGAATTCTGGATCTCATTGGTGATTGTCAGAATAATTATTCGATCAACTATGAGCTTCTTGATGTGTTACTGAATGAATCTAAAATTATCTTCCATTTATACATATATATCGGATCCCAATATCTTTCATTCTCCAAATTCATCTTAGAATGTTGAATTTTTGAACATAATTTTATTGATTTCTTCATAATATGATATCATAATTCACTAGTTAAAATCAATATTTATAAGATAATTCGACATAGGAAGGTGTTGATCCAAGAAATCATTGAAACCAATAGAACAAGATCCTTGAATATCATCCATGGTTTTAATGGTTCTCTCTAAGTTAATAACTATTTGGGGATGATAATAATCACTTAATCCAGACCATGTATCCATATATTAAAAAATAATTCTTTATAAATTAGAGGTAAACCACAGATCTCAATCAGATATAATAGAAATTTTTACTACAAGATATCATTCCACTTTCTTAATGTATATCCTAGAAATATGATCATGAGAGAAATATAATAATATTGTGAAGAAATGTGTTGATTTTATAAGGAGACTGATTATATCTAATGTTGTATTATGTCATTTAGATGTTTTAGGGAGTTATACATAAAATCCATGGCTGTATCTTCACATTTTCATTCTAATATGGGTTAAGGTTGAAACAGCTGATTAGAATTATATCACTCAACCTTAAAATACTGACATACTGTGTACCACGATATATTTTCTTCTAAATATATTTCTTGTTCTCTAACTACAAATACTCATTTAGATTTATAGACATATTCATACTTCCATAATGAATAGGGAAGGATGAGATTTGAGGTTATTCTAGAGTATCCTTTTTCTAGAATAGAATTTAAAAGGCACGTACATTGTTCTTGAACCTTTCACTCCATCATAATCAGTGTTCAAATTAGGATCATATATCACCTTCTTTTGTATGTCTACATCTTTATTTTGATCCTCTTTAATATTAACATGGATATATAGTTAATAAATAATTTGGGAAAGACAATGTTTCTCTCTTTTAATCATGATATCTAGATCAATCCTTTGAAAATATAAAAATATTTGATATTTTTTTCATCCTCACTATAGATAATCTAGCATGATCCATTCCACTTAATGCATCAGCTACCGTCTTTACCTTCGTATGGTGGTAATGTATTGGGAAATAATTATCTTTAACCAATTCCAACCATCTTATATTGTACATATTTAACTCTTTTTAGGGGAAAATATATATTAAATCATTATGATAAATATATAAGGAACACCTTTCTCTATAAATATATTTCCTCTGTATCATTAATGTAAATATTATCGCTCTTAAATCCAAATCATGATATGACTATTTATGATCAGAACCATTAATTTTCATGGGGAATAAGCTATCACCGTGAAATTTTTCAAAATAACTCATCCTATACCATTCTTCAATGATTTTCAATATCTCACAAACCCTTATCCACAGCCGGGTAGTGTGAGTACATGCGCACTGACCGACCATCTTTTTAGCTCCTTGAAATTTTATTTACATTCATCATACCAATGGAACATGAATCCCTTTCTTTTTTACATGGTGATTGGATTAGATATGTTTGATAAATTATTCATAATGCATCAATATTATCTAATAAATTGAATAAAACTATGGATCTCAGTCAAAATGGTTCATCTGGTAAAATAATTACTAACATCCAACATTGAACGATCCACCAATAAACCCACATATGAGATTATATGGCACAAAAAATGGAACTTTACTTAGTTAAAATTCTATCTTGGTAAATTTTTCATATAACATATCCTTCCTTATGAGTTTCATCATTATCCTCAAGTTATCTTCATGATCTTCATTTATCTCAATATATAACCGAGTATCATTCTTTATATTAACTACCAAAAATTGTCACGGTAATTTATAAAAACTCAATTTATTAAATTTACTGGGTTAATAGGGGAATTATTAAGACCAAATGGTTTCATTATAAATTCATAGTGTATAAAAATCATATATAAGTTTTACATTTGTATGTATTCACTTTTTACCCTTAATTGATATTATCAAAATAAAATAACAATCTTGAAAAATTATTGAGCAACTCATAATGGATCAAAAAAACATCAAAATGAGGAAATTGATAATTATTCATAATTATGGTACTGTTAGGTTTCCTATGATCAATGCAGAGTCGCAATGATCCATCATTATTTTTAACAAAAATAATATGTGTACCCCATGGTGACACACATGTCTGAATTAATCACTTATCAATATTCTCCAAGTTATTTTGTTTCACTTCCTACAACATAATCATAGTTATTTAATGTAGAGTATTTGAAATATGTGTATAACTAGGTATGATTTATATTGAAAAATCAGCTTCATGATTTGAAGGAATACTAGGAAAATATTCTATAATGACCTAAAAAAACTCTTCTACTATAGGAATATCATTAATGTAGAGTTTATCCCAAAACATCTATTATAAATATCCTCTTGTAATCATAATTAAGAATTATACAATGTATGTAATTTATAGTTTGTGTTCATATTTATCCTCACACAAATAGATGATTATGGTCTGTTTTAGAATCTAAAATGTGAATTTTACTCCTCTAAAGTCAATGTGGAATTTATATAAGGAAATCAGATCCATTTAAATATTTCATCAAATTCAACTATAGGAAGAATTTAGATATTTACATTAAGCACATTCCCACAAAATTCAATAGAAGAAAAATCATAAACATTACATTTTACCATTACACCATTTTGAGGGGTCACTAGTGATTCAACATCTAATCATTGCGGTTGTAGTGTGATACCATTGTAAAATTAACCATATATAAATAAGTGAATTGATCAAGAATAAAATTATTCATTAGTGTTCAAGAGTGGATATTATGTTTACCTTTACCAATATCATTATCATATCCCGTACTGGAAATAATTATCTTATAATATTTTCCTATTTATTTAGGTTTAAGAAGTTATTAAAATTGATCATCAACATTAAACATAAAATTTGAGAACTATTTAACATAATTTATATAGTTAATCCATTTGAAACTCTATAGTGTTAATGGTAAATTATCTGGATATTTTTATCCATCAGAATAAATAGTAAACTTATTCAAACAAAATCCACATTTGATTAACTTATAAACATAATTTATATACATAAATAATTAAGTATCCCCCCTATGAAACATATATCTATGTTTTTCACACTTCTGGAATAATGGAAAACTCACCTTCTTCCCTCCATGTTTATTATAATTTTAATTTACATTAAAATCAATGATTCTTTTCTTATGAAAACCATAAGTTTGATGAGTGGCTCCAATACCCATTTCTATCTTAAGAGAACATCAAATGATTTATTCATAGAAAATCATATCTATAATATATAGAAGCCTTTAGAGACTTGGTTTTAAGATATTTTATAATGGATCAGTATTAAATTATAGTTCAATGATAATATCATAAGTTTATATAACAATTCAAATAAAAGTTTTCCCATAGGTATTAATGGATTCAACATCTTTAAAATATATCCCATGGAATAAAATCAAAATTTTCATAAAATGTATATAATGAAATTACATATTGAAAAATATCCATCAAAACTCATCCCACACTATAGAATAGATTTCTTTTTATTTCCATTCATTCAAGGTGAGAGTCTTCCATTGATCGGCTTCACCTTATAATTGATAAACAACTAAAACAACCCTTTCATTCTCTAACCGATTGAGAAAAGAAAATATATTTTCAATGGTACTGATCAATTTTACAATAATTAGTATATCAAAATGCTAACTAAAATTAGGTGGATGTTGGCTCATGAAGGGATAAATGAAACCTTGTGACCTCCAGAACTCATTCGGAAGATCATAATTAATAATGTCTACATAATTATAAAAACACAATTTTTATTCTATATCACTTAAAATTCAGTTAATTTGTAGGGAAATAATTTCATTTTCTATCACACTAAATGTTATCATGGTTCCTTATAGTTTAAACCATTTAATATTACCCAAAAACATAATTTGAGATATAATAATCATAGTTATAAACCACATAATAATGAATTTTCATATATAGGATGTTTAAATCAAGCGACCTTCTTTTAAACCTATAACACCATATTTTTAATCAAGGCAAGCCATTATTATCATCTAATTAAATACTATATAACCTTTCATAATGACAATGTGGATTATCCCAAGAATACCCCTTAAGAGTTTCATGCTAGTCTTGTAGTCTTAGACCCACTCGTCAAAAACCTGTGAGGATCAAGATAATACAAAACCTACCCCATTCAGAGTTGTTAATCCCAAGTGAATCTACTTCAAAACAAAATATAAGATCTAGTATCTAGATAGAGATAAATTTTACAGTAAAATAACAATAATTTATTTAACAAAATATAATATATTGTCTTACACATAGGATTATCCTAACGGTTCCCACTAAATATCCCTCAAGCTAGTTTCTAAAAATAACTAAACCTTTATTTAAATCCAACTATGGAAACATAAATATTTCATTTATAAATATTTCATATTTCTAGATTAATATTATTTATACATAATTATGATTCAATATAGAACCATTAAGGTTTAGTTCCTTTGAAAACATGGATATATAAACAACTTTTATATAAAATATCTACATAATCTCCCACTAAATTCATCACAAGTTGATTTTTTCTTATAAATATCATTCCTAAAACCATTTATCATATCATGGGGAAAAGAAAACACAATAAAGGGTGAGATTATATGACTAGTATGTGTAAATAGGGGATATATGAATGATAATTTAAGAATAACAAGATAATAATGGTATAATAACCTTTGATTAAAATTTCAAAATCTTTCCCCATAATTCATTGATCATTATCACGATTCATAATCAAATAATGGGAAGTTTATTTTAAATGAATAATAAATAATTCAATGAAATTAACTATGAGACCATAACATTGGTATAATATCATTCCATAAAATAATGTCTTGATTTTTAGAATAATGATAATCATATTAAATCTTATTTCAAGTCTACCCTCCCAAATATTTATCACATGTCAGGAGTCAGTTATCTACCCCTGTACCTGCTTTGGGATTTGCAAAAAATCTCATGATCAATATTTTGGGGCTAGGATATCCTCCAATATACCATATTATCTCCAAAACATTAATCTATTCCAAATGTATTTGTGGTCTATAACATACTAAATTATATGATAATCATAATCAATTCCTATGTATTCCACATAATAATGAAAACATTTTACATTTCATAATATGATAACCAATTGAAAATGAAAATGAGTTTATTCAATATGTCATTGTCATAATAAAAAACCATCTATAAAAATAATTAAAATTGTATCATAGGATTATATTCTTATTAAAGTATAAGAATCATCAAAGGATGTTATCATAGATGAAAAATGAATTTAAAATATCACCATGATCATTCTTGAAGAAATCACCCTTTTCATTTTGAAACAACATAATTAAAATAGATTTTTAAAAAAAATAGTAAGCAAAACAATTTATTTGAAAAGTAAGATTGAAACTAATAAACTAAACCTCATATAAAAGAGGATTCATGATGATGGGGAAATTTGTTCATACAAAATATATTAAAATAATGTTTCTGTTCACACCTTCGGTAAAATGTATGTTTTTCAGAAAATAACTAGAAGATAAATTTTAAAAAAAATTATACAAATTAAATAATGGGAAAAAATAAATTTAATAAAAAATTAGATAATTATAAAATAACTCGTGAATTTTTTTAAATTAAACATGGACATGGATAAAAATATTACCATCTGAAGAGAGAAATTTTGTCTTTTATTCATCAAAATAATATTTTTTGTATCCTGAGTACTTAAAGAGCGGAAAATTGACGGAAAAATTTTAACCCCTATAAAAAATAATAGAATAATAAAATCTATGATATTTTTTAGAGATATATCATATCATTTCATCATAATTTTTTTTTATTAAACACAACCTTGGTAAAAATGAGATTGTAACATAAAACCCTTACCTCAAGACTGAATTCCTTCGTAATCAATCTGACCTATTGTATATAAAATTTATATTTATTATAATTATATTATATAACAATATTAATACTTATAGTAACATAAATATATTACTCAAAATATATCATCAACTATTCATTGACAATTATATACTAATATCACTATTCGAGGTGATAGTTGTATCATTTTTCATGAATGTTTTGGTTAGAAAATTCATGTCCTTATACATTAATCTTGGTTAAATAATATATATAATTAATAATGATATAAATATCATAAATATTCAATATATAATTAATTATAACCATATATAATTTTTATTTAATGAAACATTAATTGCCCAATTCATGGAGAATGATTGTCTATACGTACACATGAATGCTATTTTCATTTTCTAATGAATATAAATAAAGGGAAAAAATATTTTATAATTATTTAATAATAATTATATTATAAATATTATATATATTTATTAAATCAATTATTATATCCCTCAATGTGAGGTAGTGATGAAAAAAGAATTATATCGCTATGTGGAGGCAGTAGTCCACAAGTACGCATGAGTGATTCATTAATTTCATATTTTATAAAGAATATGATCAAAAATGTTGTGCCATAAAAATAATAACATATATTTATATTTATTATACTGGACTAATAATTTTATGATGTGTAAAATAAGTTTATATAAGGTTTATGAAGAAATAAAATTGAAAGAGCTTGGTTATGATTTACACCTATTCTTTGAGAGACCTCCTTTGGGGTGCATTTTAGGGCTTGATATATTAGGTTTTATAAGAATAAAAATAACTCTATGATGAAGGGAATGAATTTAGGAATATATTAAGAAATGTTTTATTTTATATAGAATCTCAAAATTCATGAATAAGGGTGGTTATTTTATTCCCTTGTATAAGTGAGGGATATGGAACAAAAGGATTCAAATAAAAGATTTAAATAATATAATGTCAATTTACTATTAGAGTTCCTTAAAATTTAAATTATTTTAATTTTAGGATACTATTGGGTTGAAATATTTTTTAACAAAAATAATTATACAATTTTATGAGTCAATATTACCCTTATCTCTTAGTTTAACCCCCCATGGTAAACCAATTTTAACCATAACTATGGTAACCAATTGAAACTATTATTAGTATTCATTACGAAAAAATTAACATGGAATAAAAAATAAGGATATTATAAATAAAAATATATTATACATTTTATAAAAATATATTTCTATCAGGGGAAGTAATTAATTTTAACATTAGTGTGAAAGTCACAACAAAACCCATATTCAGAAAAATGCATTTTTAAGCATAAACCTAAATATACATTCATTCCATACCTACATAAAAATAAGTAAATTTAAAATATTTAATTTAATATATAATCTATAAATTTAGAAAATAAATATATTATTAGACATAAATTTAATTAATTTTGACAAATACTCATTATGTGTATAAAAATGATATCTAGAAAAATGTGTTTTTATGGCAAAAAATGAACTTAAACCAAAATAAAGTATAACATTGATTTAAAAAAACATAATTATATTATTTCTGATTAAATGAAAAATATTTTAATTTAATATCAAATTAAAAACATAACAAAACTTTTATATTACTTGATTTGATGGAAACAAATGAATGTTTTACGAAAATTCTTATTTTCACTAATCACTTAAAAATAATGTTTTTTAGAATAAACCTAAAAATTCAACCAATGATAAAATGGAAATAATGATTTATTTTTTTATAAATTTTATAAAATAAAATTTTAGAAAATTGTATAAATTAATTTTAATTTCAGTGCACAAAATGCTTCAAAAACTATTTTAAATAAATATTATTTTTGAAGTATAAAATTAATTTACTGAAAAATGAGTTCTTATTTACCATTAATATATATATATATATATATATCATATAGAAATACTTTACATATTTTTAATAATATGGTTTTTACTATTCATAGCCGTTAAATTAACTACAAGGTTATAAAGATATAATATATCATGGTTTTTTTAGGCATGGAGTCATGTGTAAAGAATGCTATGGAATATTTCCTATTTATTTAAATAGAAGTAAATATAAAATAATATGGTGTTGCATTTACATCTTGGAAATCATCAAATGTGTCAAGTTGATTCCCTGAATGTGTTTTTATATGAACACCACGGAGTAGTATTCCTCTCCAATTATCAAGGTCAGTAGCCCAATATTCAATATATTAAAGCTCCACTTTACATAAAAATCATCATCAATCATGGGGTTATTAAATATCTTAATTTATTGGGATTTCATTATTAATATATTTAGAAAAAGACCCACTTGTTTGGTTTTAGTTGTATAATGAAAAAAATCAAAGGAGATTTTGACATCATTTATATAATAACTAATATCCGAAGACAATCCAAGAAGGATTTTAATGTAGGATAGAAAAAAATTTAATGTCTCTTTTTACACCAATTTTATTTTATGTGATGTTATTTAAAAATGAATAAATTATTAATGATCATTTTTTTCTCTTTATTTTTTAATGCCTAATTTTTTTAAAATGATAAGATCATTGATGTTGAAGCACCCTCACTTTTATTCGTTTAAGTGAATTCCACCACCTCATACCTCTGCCTATTACAGTATTACACCATATTTAGTCATCCATTCCACTACCATTAGTAGTTGTATACCATTCTCCTTCGGTAGCGTTACAAAACCTTTGGCTTCTTACCTATTCCTTATACCACACTAATCCTCCATTAACTATAATATACCATACATTTACTATTTTATTTCCACACATTTTCACGATCTACTAACTACATTCATATTTTTATTAGTTTTAAATTATTATTTTATTTATTTATAAGATTTATTTCTATCAATGAGAAATATAGTTTTGTTATAAGTTTTTATAAATATGAGTACATCAATACATGTTTATAAATTTATATTGTATTCATTTTTAGATATGTTGATTGAATGAATTTATTTTTGTAAATTTTATTTTAAAAATTAATTGTTAAATTTGGTTGGCTTTATATGTTTAATAGATTAATATTTTTAATGTTATATTTGGTTTTAAGTAGAATTATTTAGATTTTATGTGTAAAATATATTTATTTTATTTGTGTGTATAGGTTTATATATATTTATAGATATTACTAGATTATTAAAAAACAACAAAAAATGTTTATAAGAATATAAATATATATAAATATTTCTAAAATATTGTTTTTATATTTAAATTAGTTTACACCTGTTTAAGTGTGCATATTTATATATTTTTATTTTTATATATGTTTAAAAATTTATATGATATACACAATGTAAATCTATTTATATAAATATTTATTTATTATATATATTTTTTAATTATATATATATATATATATGAATATAAATATTTTTATGTTTTAAATTTATTTTTTCCAAATTGGTATATTTTATATATATGTATATATTTTTTAATTTTTACATGTTTTTATATTCCAAATTTAAATCATTTCAATTATTATATTTCTTTCCATTTTATGTATATATATAATTTTAATCTATTTTTCAATAATATGTATATATATATGTTTAAATTTAAATATTAAAATTAAATATTTAAATTTTTATGTTTATTTTTCTAAATTTATTATGTTTAAAACTTTATATGATTATATGATTTAATTTTGTAAGGGTATATATAAGTTTTATCTAAAATTTTAATATTTTTGTACCATTATCTAATTATATGTTAACATATTTCCCTCTTTTAAATTTATAAAATTAAAATTTATATGTTGATATGTTTTAAATTTAATTATATATATATATATGTATATGATTTTTTATTTATTTTAGGGTATTTACTATTAATATAAATGTTTATGAAATTAGAGAATTGCAATTAGAAAAATGCATGATGAACTAGTGATGAAAATGAGAAATAGGTTGATGATTTCTTGTAGTTTTCTAAAAAAATATAGAAAACCAAGATTTTTTTTATGTCCAGACATTATGTTTTCGAATACAAGAATGTTAGGTTTTAGAGAAATAAAGAATCATATGATTTTCAATTATTTTAGTCATCATTATACATAATGGATTTGACATGGAAGAATAAAAAAGTGAAGATCTAATGTTATTGAAGATATTCAGAATGAGATGATCATCTTGATGAATTAATTCATGTGGTAGTTGCTAAATCCATATTTAAAAAATTATGTTTTGATGACCGTATAGTGATACAAACAACTACTATTCCATGGTTTCACTTGATTTACAGTGTTATCAGATGTGGAAAGATTATTCAACCTTAAAATCATGAAATGGTTGGAGAAAAAAAATTCAATGAGCTTCTAAAACATTTGATAGGCTTATTTATATAATATAATGTGTTTAAAATATCCATTTATGATTTAAAATAATATATCCCAATGGACTGGGGAATTATAAAATTCATTCTTTCCCTAATGTAAGTGTACTGTTTAGGAAGGAATATACATTTTTATTAAAACTTTATTAAATGTGTTACATCATAAAATAAATTGGATGAGATATATAGCTGTGATTAACTATATATAATAAGAACCAAAACTCATACTATGGTAATCTAGTATCATCTAATAATTCCTCATTTGAAGCATTAATTTTCAAATTAAAATGGTGTAATGAGGCTGCGATGACATAAAAATGACAGAATATCCAATGAAAACATATGTCACCCAACCAAGTCACCAAAATGGAATATATTCAATATGTTGTTTCCATGATTTGGAAATGATATTAGAAATATCATAATTGGACTCTGTATATATGGAATGAATCTATATCAGAGCCTTAGTATCCAACATAGTTCATAACCTAATATGTACTGAGTTTAAGAAATGTACCCACAAATATGTATGATGAAAAAATATGTTATGACATTATTGATTATTTATGGGAAAAATAGCCTTTAAATGATATTAATGTTTATTTGTTTCCATTAAATGATGATTTTAAATTTCAATTGTTGCTTCTGTTAAACTGGTGGTTTTATATCTGAATGTTTTTTTCTTTTTGTGGTAATGTTAAATATAGAAAAAATTCAGGCATTTGAAATAATACCTAGATATAGAGTTATGGGAAATAAATGTTATCCAATTTGTAAAGATGGTACAACATATCATCTGTTATAGAATGGGAGAAAGGCAATCTACATGGGTTATCAAATAATTTTTTTGAGTAGATCAACCTTATAAAAGAAGAAAAATAAATTAAAATGTTTATTAGAGTATGATTTCCCCCCATAAACATTTTTGACAGAAAAATATTAAAATAAGGAGAAAAAAATAAATCCCATATCTGGGAATACAAAATGTTTTGGTTTTCAAAAAAATACATTGAAGAAATAATTTTTTTATTGGATCTAACTTAATTTATATTTTTAGAGATAAATAATGACATTAATGTTAGTATTTTTTAGATACACCTATGTGAAAGTTTCATTGGAAACTTACTAGTTATAAAATAAAATAAAAAAAGATTAATTTCATATAATATTGGTCATGATATATAAGATAATATGTTTAGAGTTCTATCCCAGTGTAAAAGGAAAATATAATATATTTCCCACTATCTTATCACATCATAAGAATGTTTCTAATCAATAATTTATATCAATGCATACATGGTTTTAAATTTCCTAGTTCGTATTCTATAACTTTGAAAAATTAGGTTTCATTGAATTATTTAAATCTAACAGGGATTAAAAATCATAGATTTAATTTATTGGTGTAATAAATACTAAAAACTACCCTGTATAGAATATATTCAATTCCTATCAGAATGTTTATCATAATGTCATGAAACATTTTCAATTATGTTTCTAATAAATTCTAAGATCCAAATTTATTAAATGAATTTCAGAATGAATCTATAACAATTTTTTATACTGGATATATATTTTCCACCACTATTTTTATGATATAATTTTTCATATGGATATTTATATAATGCGATATATAAGGGTATATGGGCTTTAATTCTTACACTGGAAGGATCCATTGTAAGGATATAAAAAAATTCAAAAGGTATATTCTTGAAAACATTTATACCATAATCCTACATTATTTAATGATATATATTAGAGTATGTGGTTGAGTTCTGTACTAACTACTTATATATAGTAGAGCATATAATTCTTATCATATCTATAAATTTGCAATCAATAGTGATTGAAAGGGAGCTTGTAGCTTAAAATTAATGTTTATTAATTGTGATCTATTGATACAAGTACATTTATAGAATTTTAACATTGAAGGTGATATTAAATCATATATATCATCACATATTACTGAATTGAAGGTACAAAATTTGAAATGAATTATAAATTGGTATAAACATGTTCATAAAAATATATTTGTTTTATCGTTTCTTAAGAATTTCAACACCGATTCTCCCACATTAGAACCTTTTAAATGGTTATTTAGTGGACTATGTGTTAGTCAGATCACATTTTCTATTTTTGGTATTAATAGTTACCCATTTTACAAAAACATTAATATGACATGGTTACCTTCCTAAATAGAAAAGATATAATCATCAATAAATAATTTCTCTTTGTAGGGTATTATATAAATATATAATTTTTGAATCAAAATTTTATTTCAATGTTCTTGAGGATAAATGAGAAATTTACTGTACTAAATTTTGATTAGAATTGTTTTTGTGTAAATGGGTTTATAATAACAGTGGTGTAAAACATATTAATTTTATATTTAAATATTTTATTTAAAAGGATTTAGTGGAAAATAAGAACCATTTATCATAGTGAGATATGAGATGAAGATATTTTATGTTATTGGTCCATCGAATGATCCATGTTCAATCATATTTTCAAGGGAAAATAATTTATTAAGGAGATGATGATGTTGTTGGTGTTGTAGAATTAGGTTAGATTTCTTATCCCATTACATGATAATAAGATCATACAAATGCGTGTGATTTTTATATGGTCCATGCTAATTGAGATGATCATATAGAAGGGATATGTGGAAAACCTTTTTTATTATACTAATTATTTAAGTAAATATCTTTTTTTAATTACTTTTGTGAAATCTATACATGTGAAAACACTATTTTTTAAATTGGATATTTAATTCTTTATATGTTGACCATTTATAACGTTTATTGTACTATTTTTTACGTTTATTAGTTTTAGTTACACATTTTTTGGGTTGAATAAGAATTTGATCATTATGATACTATTTTTATTCCTTATATTGATAATTTTAAGGTGTTAACCTTTCTTCATTTTTATTAGTTAATAGAATAGATATAGTTTTATTTCTATAATGAAAAATAAAAACGTACTTTTAATAATAATATAATTCAAACCACATACATGTACTGAAACCTTCATTTAAATAACATATAACTGTTTCAATGATAGACATGGTGGATGAGGAACATTTATCATGGTATGCACACTTTTCTTCATATAAATATATCATAAATTAATAAATTATTTAATGATATTAATATTTTTTTAATCAAAATTATTTGATGCACTAATATTGAGAATAATTTTGATAAATCATTATTTCTCCATAGAATAAAATACTCAATGTTAGAAAATGTGGATTACACATCTTCAAAAAATTTCACTTTCTCCTGGGAAGGATAAAATGTTTCTAATTTAATTTGAGGATAAATATAACATATTAGGACCAAATATGATGTATTTTAGGATTTTCATGGACTTATAGAGTTATGGTATGATAAAATTATTATATCATTATTGGAGGAGTATTGACAAGATGATGAATGATAAGTTATAAGGGTGTATAATGGAAAAATATTCAAAATAATATATTTAGTTTTCCAATGGATCAAAAATTATATATTTCGTATGACTAACAATTGATCTTATAAATTATAGATGATATTGGAATTTCCGAACATGAATAATGTAAAGAAGTGTTTTATGTATTTTTTTGCAATTATATGGAGGTATTTTAAATCAAAATTTACTTTGATTTTTATTTTTATGAGGAAATTTAATGAACATGCATTCCTCAATATGACTTTTCTGATGCCCAGACATGAGAGTAGTTTGTCTCCAACCAAAGTGAGGAATCCTTTCTGGAATGATAATTTTTTTGTATGAAATCCATTTATAAAATTATTTATTAATTACTTGATGAATTATTTATTTATTCTTATGAATAATACATCAAGGAGATATCACTCAGAAATCCAATCAAAGAATATAAAACCTTATACTTTGTCATGGGGAGTGTATCCTTTAACAATGGATTAAATTATTGAATCTTGTTGATAAATTATGAGCTGTATCAATTATTAGCTATAAAGAGGTTGAAATTTTTACTCCAGATACAAGTACTCACAATGAAAAATATAAATGGATGTGAATGAAAAAATTTAATATTTCTTACTAATCAATCAAATATTAAAAAATAAGATTATTAGAAACTAATGATTTTTTTTCTTGAAAATTCATATTTTTTAAATTCATCTCATGAATATATTAATAAAATAGATCATTTCAGAACTCACATTAGTATAATAATGTGTAGGTACTTTCTTGAGACAATTATAGGTAAGAAATAACATATGGGATTTATAAGAGGATATGAGGTTGGTGTCAGTATTAGAAATGTTTTTAGAAAACATAGTATGACTTCGAGGGATGGATAATGATTGGGAGTAATATATTCTAAAAGGGATGAGCATTGAGAGATGAACAATCAATAAATTTGTGTATTAAAAACTTTTTATTATCTATATTTTTTGAAAAGTAGAGAAAAATATAGATTAAATAGATTTCCTATATAGATCCTCTATCTTCTTATTCATACCTGGCTGTATACTTTGAGTTTCAATGAGAGGAAAACCATATACATATTATAGAATTGAAAATCATTCATAATTACAGGGATTATATATATCATATTACTAGTAAGTATCATCATGTAAGAGCAATTATAAATATTATCATTGGACAAACTTCTCCAATATTGTTCCCTTTTAAGGATGTTTCCAAACATGGATAGAGCGTGAGATATTTTTTACATTTTCCACCTATCCCTGTTCATCAATTTATTGATAAGGTGGGAATGGTTTTTTTAATTTGTACATTTTTTATTTAAAATTAGTTGTAATGTTTTCTCACATTTACTTTATATAGCATTATCTAAAATATAAGTAATCATTATTAATGGGAAACAATTTCTGGAAGTATAACGTTCAGACACTTCTTAGGTTTCTCAAGGTCTAACCAATTAGTACTGAATTATTTTAGGTTAATGATTTTTTATGAGTTTCTGATGAGTGATTATATATATGGGAGATAAAATACATTAAAAATAATAAAAAATAAATCTATAATGTTATTATTGGTGATAACCTCTCTAATTTTTTTTATATAGTTGTTTTCCAAGTATATAATTTTCAGTATCAATTTTCTTTTCTTTAAGTAAATATATCTTATAGTTGTGTAATTTATTACCTATCTAATTTAGTATCAAAAAAACATTTTTATAAAAAATCTGATCCCTTCCATTAATGGTTTTAAGGATCTAGAGTACATTTCAATAGATATAAAATTTGAAGAGAATCCTATGATATATATATATATATATATTATTAGTAATCATATAGATCATGTTTTTGTTTCTTACATACCTTTATAGGTAACAATAATTAGTTAATTATGAAAAAAATTCAATATACTGTCATTCATGCTAAAATTTTATATATAAGTTGATATTTTATGTTGTTCATAATACTTTTAAATGAATTCATAATATATTGGTCACGCGCTTTACTAGGTTATTTTCATGAATGTTTTTAATACTATTTTTGATTATTAATGTTTTATTATATAAAATTTGTATACTAATCATTCAATATTCATGACATATAGGTTTTTCTAAATAATATATGAAAAAAATAGGTCAGGGATGGTTCTTAGCTTGGTTCACCAATTGATAATGAAAGTAAATAAAATTAATTATATGTGAGTGTAGGTAGATATATTTTATATTTTATAATATTTTTTCTATCAAACATATATAGTATGTCTAATTTTTAAATTGATATATTTAAACCATAGTGTCTTAGTCATGGAGGATGCGTTGAATGTTTTTATAATGTTTTATGATTAATTTATGAGACTATAAAGACTATAATGATAAAAAAAATTCACAGTGTTATTTCAATCACGACTATCATGTTTTAAACCAATCTATTATACTATTAATTTTATAATATTTATTGTTTCCATAGGTTTTAATGATGTTTTATTTTATTATATAGATAAATTAAAATAAATTCACGGATTATTTTATCACAATATTATAATATATAATAATTTATATATTTATATCCAAAACATTATTATATGTGTATTATCTTCATAAATGATATTTTAGAAATGTATTTATTGATTTTATTAATACGTTCATACAATAAAATTTCTAGATTTAGGTTCTGTGGTATATTATTTTGAAAAATATATTTAAAAATTTATTTAGGTTTCATAATTTTTTAATATGAAAAATGAAATTAAGAGTCCCTAAATATCATAATATAATTAATATTTTAACATTAGTTTCATAAATATTGATGAATAAAGAATCATTAGATCTTATTTAATATAAATGATTACATTTATAGGAAAGTAAAATGTTATTTTATTATTTTGGTACTCGTGAAATCTAAAATTTAATGTTTATCTAAATCTACAAATTTTCATGATTCCAACTTCAGTTTTGATAATAAAAGATGCCAAAAGTCAATTTCAACTTCAGTCATTATAATATTTATTTGAAAGTTACTTTAGCTATTTCTTTTTTATGATAAATAATGATTAAATTCTATTTCTATTTATATTTATTCTATATTTCAATGTTGGTTTTAATAATAATATAAATTGAAAGTAGATTTTTAGAATGGTTTTTAATAACTATCATTAAAACTATACACTTTATATCATCTATATTCATGTCACTTTTTACCCAATATAAAAATATAAAGAAACAATTAATTTAATTAATTAATTTATAGTAGTGTTTTCACCTTCACAAAATGAATATTGACATCAATATTTCTTATTGAAAAAAATACAACCATCACAATCCATTGGACTCTTGAATACCACCCTTAGCATTTTTTTCAACACCACAAACAACCTTAAACAGACCACTATTAAAAAAAATTGAAGGGTCACTCCAAGATGGACTTATAAAAATACTATAAAAGTATTAAAACACTTTCCATTTTAATTACCTATATTACTCACTGCTAATTCCTTATATAAAGAAAAAATAAAAAATAAAAAATATAAGAATAAGGTGAATTATCCTTTTATCCTTAGTCAGAGAAACATGGATATGATTTTCCTCACAACCTAGAAACATATTTCAATTTATTTCCATATTAATTAGAAATCATTTTTCTTTCTCCTTTATTGATTTTATGTACTTGAATATTCTTGAGAAACTAGGTCATTATTTTACTTTCGGTTTAATTATTATATTGAAGTAGATTTTTCACATCAACAACCAAAACATATTTGTTATTTTGTACTTAATCGATCCTCTTTTACATATCAAATTTAACTAGAAATAATTTTTCATTATTTTGGATATTGTATAGTTTTTTGTATCTTCTGAATGTGTTCAAAAAAGTTTTTGAGCTACCCTTTCATAGAAACATTTTAATTCCTTCTTCTTAAATGTCTTCCTCTAAACCAAACCTTTTATTTCTCTATATATTTTATTATATATTTTAATTTAACAATATTATTATTTAAACACTAAAGATCAAGGATTTCATTTAGTGATACATGATGTGGCCTTTTCTTTCACATTAAAAGCATCTCGTTTTTGGTGTTTCATCCTTCATTACATTCATCTTTGGCATATCATGCTCCAAATTTTTATTCTATTTGTACCACATGGTAAATAAAACTTATTTTCATTGATTATTTTCCTAATTGTAAAATATTATTACTCATACAACCCATTAATCATCCTTATTATTATTATAAAACTATTCATCGTCACAATGTCCATTCTTGTTTCTTTATCCTTAAAACTCCTCAACAGATTCAAATAATTTTTTAGTGAATATAGATACCCCTTTTATTATTTCTAAATGGATAATAAAAATATATCTTAATTTATGATATTATCCCCCTTATTCAGGTCTGTATTTTTCTTTATCATATTCAAATATTATACAAAATATCAATTACCTTGTTTTTAAAAAATTTATAGAAACAATAGTGGCTAATAAAAGTTTCATCTTTCTATTAGATGTAATCTATATAGATTCATAATATTTTTATTTTTAATCTAAAAAAAATTATACCCCATTTAGGGAGATTATCTTATTTAAATTTCATATATACACCCTTGATGTAATGGATGATTTACAAGAATTGTTTCTTTCCATATTATCCTATATTTTTAGTTATAAAATGTAATTTTCATATAAAAATTGTTTGTGAAACCCAATTTTTCTAGAATAAGGAATACAACTTAATATTCAAGTAGATATATAATTAATTTTTCTCAAGCCCTTATTCCCAAATGAATGATCCTTTTTAGAGACAAGACACTTTTCGAAAACTATCATGGTAAAACATCATTTTTCAACATCATGGGAAGATTTAGAAGGAGAGATTTCTAGATATATTAAATTTACCATTGATCCAAAATATTTAATATTTTGAGTGTTGTTTTGATTCTATTGATATTTCACCCTATCTTTATATTCTTTTACGTAACCTCCCTATGATATATAGGAATCTTATTTTCTTTTTGCAAAGAATTTTCACGCTCCTTGATTCTCCTATATTTGTTCTCTAATTTAACCTCCTTAACACATGTAATAGCTTAATAAGACTATTTAAATGTATGTATATTATATTCATAAGGTTTTATTATATTATATTTCTTTTTACTGAACTTTTATACTAATTCTTCAACCATGTATAGTTTTTCTGTACCCATTAATGAGTATTTTTCTCTAGATTCAATAAATGTACTGATAGAGTTTCTCTTTTAAAACTTTTAAATTAAGGATTTTCACTATGTATTTGATTTAATATCCAACTATGTTTTCTTATACTATAGACTATTGATAAACTATATTATATATGTTATCACTTTAATAAGTAAATTTTTAAACAATCCTTTATTTCAAAGTAAAAATCAATAATTGTTTTAACAATAAAAGTACCTTTACATGGGCTAGGACTGTGAGGTTCATGAAAAAAATCCCATTATTAATAAATACTTTTGAGACTAACAATACCCAACCCATTTATTAATCATGCCTTGAAATAAGACCTTTTATTAGTCAAACCTTGAGAAAATCTGAGTATGCCTTAATATATTATTAAAATAAATAAATTTTATATATTATAATCAGTAATATATATAAATGTTAGAACAATTTATATAAAATATCAATATAATTTTTTTTGTATTAAAATTATTTATATATGATAATCATTAAAAATATAAATTATATTTTTATATAAAAAAGAAAATGCAATTATTAATATTATTTATATAAATGATTTTATTCACATTTTTTGTATTTAAAAGTCTTTAATAAATACAATAATTAATATATTTTTAAAAATAGAATATTAATATAGCTAAATAATGTTATGAATTTCACGTTTCAGGTCACTAATTAAAGCTTGATGCCAACCCTATTATTTATCATGCATTTAAATTTATCCCTCTTAAATATACTAGCATAAAAAATTAGGCTTTAATACTTCTTTTTTATCAAGAATCAATTACCAGGCCAAGAAAGTCCTATAACCCATGTACAAGTCAAATGTGTATATTATATTAAAAACCATGTATAGAATCATTAAGATGTTTATTATCAATAGATAAAATATATAAAACACCACTTTGATTACCTTCAATTTAGGGTGTTTCCTCTTCCCCATTTAAGATATTTTTTTTACTTATTAGCCACTTTATTCTATCATTTAGTTATATTTTTTCCCCAAAACCTCTATTTTAGTATTACTAGGTATGGGAACCATATTCTATATCTACAGACACTCAAAAACTTCTTCAAATATGAATTTTAGATTTATCATTGAAAATTCTAAAAAATAATATATATCCAATTAGAGGTGAAACTTTGATTATCTCAAATACCAATTATTATATGATAAAGGATCATGCTGTCACACTAATATGGAAGAGGGAGAAACTATGTGAACATGTTTTACTAAATATATTTTTCTCTTTTTAGTTACAAACATAATATTCAAACCTTAACACATGTTAGGGATAATGTATATACCTATGATTTTATAAAACACCACAAATATATGAAAAAAAATTAAATATGCAAGGACTGAAACACATAATTGTTTATATGGTTAAATATGATTTTTTATTCTAGTTATAACTGTGTCAAGGTTGAGTCTGAGACTATAACGCCCCGACCCAAGTTACCCAGAGTCAGTGCATTATTTTAAAACATTGGCATGATTATAAGGAATCAAGTCCTGAAGGACCGACCAGTTTAGCAGTCTTGGAAAATAGATTATATACATTAACTTCACATTAAAATTTGAAACATAAAACACAACATAGATAGTTCTTTGAGAATTCCATTTTTCCGTGTAGTTTAACGCTACATATCAATCATAATACACTTCTTAGAATCCTAGGAAAAAAAATAAGAAGGGGGTGAGCTCAGATGCTCAGTAAGGGTAAATAATTTAGCGGAAGATAACATAAATATTAAGCATGATGAATAATTGTAACCACATACCTTTACTAATAATAAACATGAATACTTTTATGGTAGAAATATGAGATGAGTAAAAAACGCCATAATAAAACATAATCATGGGTATTATACTAGACGAATGACCACATGAACCATCAATATTATTTTCATAATGAGGCAATGTATAATTCCAAACATTCTAAAACATTTTTTCAAGGCCTCGTCCAAGACGTCTAAAAATGATTAAGGCCTCGGCCAAAACCAGATATCAAATTGGGAAAGGGCCTCGGCCAAATCCACATCTAGTTGTCTCATGAGACCTACTGATGAATTTTTTTATAAAATACTTACTTTAAAAATTGCTCAAATATACTCTAGTGTTTTTCTGAAAACATTATGCAAGATTTTGAAAACAAAATAACTAATTATGAGACTGCTTGACTAATTACAGGCAATGACGGGTCCACACCTAATCCCTTCCTGTCTACCACACTCGAGAGTCAGGTTTTTTAAAATCAATTTTAAGCTTGCGTTAAATACGTATACATTTGCACTAGATTTTCATATATTTGAGAGAAATATCTCTCTCTTTTTTTGAAATCATTTAAAAGTCACACAATTGGAGAAATAAGTCATTTGAAGACATTTTTTAATCAAGTTGTCCCATAAAACATGGAATCTTTTTAAAGGAATTAACATTTTAAAAACATTCATGTCCATATAAATAAATCCTTAAAACCCATTTTGAAGACATGGGCATTAATGAGAAAGATTTAGAAGAATAAATATTTAAAACATTTGAAATGATGTTTTAGTAAAAAGTACCTTAAAATAATTCCTTTGAAAACTCTTTCATAATACATGGAAATGGATAATAAATATGTCCCAGTAGATACATACGTAAAAACAACCTCAGATAATAAAGAGATTGTGAAATTAACCCTTACCAATTTGGTAACATACGAAACATACACCCCATGAAAGAAGTATCATACAATGAATATGTAAATACACATATATTAATGTTTATTACACAAGGAATACAATTTTGGGCAGAACATACACCACACAAAAGGTAATAGTGTCAATATGGCATGAATCTCACGGTAATAAGGAGTGATATGAAAACCCCTCACCTTGCACTTTCTATTAGTTGAGGGTACATTTAGCATCCTGTATAAAGACTATAGTAAGTTATTTAGTTATACCAGAACCATATTAATATTTATGATATCATACATTATTACTTTATGACTTTATACAACCCATTCAAAAATAATTTTCATGTTATATAAATATTTCGTGTAATAATCACTTTCTTTATCGTATGTGTTTTAACTTGTTACTCTTGATTGTATCACTTAGATCATGATTTAAATACTTCCAAAATAGAAAAATTGATTTATTTATCATATATATTTGGAATATAAAAATTTATAATAGTCGTACATATGAAATTGAAAACACCGTTTATGGAGACAGTAGTCCGTACGTACGCATAAACGCTGTTTCCGTTTTCATATAGTATTGAACGGAAGTAACTGAATAAGATATATGTAAGTACATAAATACTTATATATATACATATATATATATCTCCAGTAGAATTATTATGTCATATATTACATACTTATTAGAAATATATATTTTTATAATCATCGATGAAGGGTGAACTAGGAAATGAATCTCGTTGCGTCATGGAGACGGTAATCCGTACATACGCACAAGCGAAAATATCATTATTTTGATAATAATATAATATATAATTGGATAGTATATAATATATACATAATCCTTATCATGTTATATATATTATGTACATCAAATACACATCATTATTATACCCTTCCAAATAATATTGTATTGAATAACAATTACACCACAATGTGGAGACAGTAAGCCGTACGTACGCACGTATGGTGACATGTCATTCCAAGGGTGGATAGAATAGTGAATTTGGTTGTACCATAATTATAATAACATCACAGAATATAGTAGATACTGGAGTTATTATTTTATAATGTAAATAATAAAGAAATAAGAAGTTGAAGAAGAAAGGAACTTGAAAGAGGGTGGTGAAAACATTACCTCTTCATCAGGTTCTTCCTTTTGATTTGATCAAAAGGGCTCCTTCGGATGGATTTCTGCTCAAAATAAGGCCTCTAGGTTGATGTGAGGGAAGTTGAGAGAGTATTTGGGTAGGTGTTTTCCGAGCCAAAAGGATTTGAAGGTGAGATTAATTTGTTAGAAGTTGGGTCCTTTTATAAGGGAGAGGAGGGGCTCTTTAAGAAATATTTAACGTATTAATTTATAATAAATTCATATTAGGTTTCTAATGGCTCCAAAGTAGATTATTCAAAGTCTAAGGTGGGGTTGGGACGAAATAATTTCAACCTGTATATTTTATACTGACTTGGATCATTATATTAACCCTATCTTTTAGTGTTAACTCTTAGTTAATTAGATTGACATTTACCATGTCACTTTGTATTTTCATATTATATAGTTAATAAACGTACTATATACATCCAAGAGACCCCCAAATGGTCTATTAATGATACACCAATAAGTATATAAGTACTTTTTATGATCCTTAGATTTTTAGGAATAGAATATAAATTAATAATATAATATTTGTTTCAAAAACTCATTTATGTCAATTTTGACACTACTCAATAATTTAATTTTTTCAAAGTAATAAAAAATTTATTAATTAAAAAAAAACTCATTTAAGAAATAATAACTTGTGATAGTAACCAATAAAATTCGTGTATGTCATCAAAACTTTCAAATTATATTTATTTTAACATTTATAATACCAATTATTTGATTTTTTCATTAATATGGAAAATACTGCATCATTATTGTGTCCTATATATTTTTACTTTTTCAATGTCTAAAAATTATAAATAAAATATAATTATGTATTAAATATTTTTAGATTTATAATGAATATTTATAATTGAAAATATAACATATATAAACCTATGTAAAATTTTTTTTCCAAAAAGATATAAGATTTTGTCATTTTTTGTATTTACTTAAACTTAATTAATAACAAGTGTCATTATCACATACAAGTGGATCCATGGGGTCCCAAAAATCGACCCAATGATTCCCATGGTCGGTAATTTATCAAATAATAAGGTTAGGACACGTTTTAGGGTAATTATTTATATTCTAATATTATTTTTTACCCTTATTTATCGGATTTACCCTTTAACCATGGTAAATAATATATTTACCGAAGTAATTATTTAAAATGTTTAAAAATAAAAGTTACCTATTTACACAATTTGGAAATCCAGTTTCCAAATATGGAATCAATTTTTCCAAATTCAAAACATAGAAGTGGTAGAAATTAATTTAAAATTAATTCTCGTTGTTAAAACAAAAAGCGCTTTTTTAAGAGTTAATAACTATCAAAAGATTGACACTTGTTTATGTCCGGTTTAAATGTGAAATTATGTAAAATGTCCAAAATTGTATTATATGGTAAAAATATATTCAAAATATACTTTAAAAACACACAAATTCACAATTAATAACTATTAATTATTTTTATTTAAAACGTTGTTTTTAATTAAAATTTAGTAATTTTCACTATTCATCAAAAAATAAAAGTTATCCAAATAGTACCAAAATTTCACCCTAGGCTAATTTTGATATTCTGAATCCAAAAATGAAGTCCGTTTTGAGAAATAAAATTTATAAAATTTCAAAAATTGGGTATTACTATTCATAACGGCTACTTTGATTGGTTGTGGTGTGTTGGAATCTCGATGTTGCGTACAACACACGCTATTGTATTATTCAAAGAGAAGCGTACCGTAGAAGCTTGGGGTGTTACATTCTACCCTCCTTCAATAAATTGTGTCCTCGTAATTTATGCTCGGTATTGGAAACTTGAGGTTGACATTTCAAAATATCTTAGTTGAAATCCCACATCGAAAAATGGATTAATGAGGTCTCAATTGAAAATAAAGTGTGGTAAGTATGAAGGTTACCGAAAATAACACATACTAGGGTTCCATGTAGTAAAATAAGGATATGGAAGAGAAATATAACCATCAATATCTGATGGAGAGTGGTAGAGAACATGGCTATAAAAAGGCCAACAATCCCAAAGCCATAAATTTGTGATGATCTATGGTACCATCTAGGACAACATTTTTGTTCTATGATCCTTTTCTTAATGTTGAGGAATTTATTTATGAAATTGGATAAGATCATAAGGAGATATACTTAATTTATAATTATAGTTTTATCCATTAATAAATTTCTACCACAAACTCATCTTCCACCACAAAACATAATACAACTCCAAAATACTCTATTTATCCTAATCGTATAGGGTTCCAAATATAATGAATTTATAATTCACATATCAGACCTTTAAAAAAAGAAACTACATTATACCATATAGGAACTTCACGTAGTCCAGTGGTAGGCGATAAATCCCAATTGCACTATGGTTGTGAGTTCGATTCCCGCAGCTTTGTTCGACGCGACATGTCATCACATGGTATGCGTGTTGTCCTTTTATAAAAATCCAAAAATAACCTTTCAAACATAATCCCTTCCAACCATTACACTTATCCAATATACTTCTGTAAACTCCCAGTCCAAAATTTATATTAAATGTAAACATAATGTAGAACCTTTTTAACCCGTAATATCATGTGAATACCTTCATCATGTATTCTTTTAAAACACTGAAACATCTTGCATTACCATAAAACCTTATTGATTACATTCATGCTCCCTTATTCTATATAGAATACTGGATATACTTCATCCATCCAAAAAGGTTTTAAACTCCAATAATGATGGAATATACAAATATTTAATCAGTTTCAAGGCAGTCAAGAATATCCAATATAATTTACCCAAATCAACCATATCTTATTCCAAAATCAGTACCTCAATATGAAGACCATATTATGGTTTATCATTCCTTCAACCATGTAATTTCCAAAAAGTTTAACTCGCTGTAGAGTCACTTTTCTTAGTACCATAAAATCTCAAATCCTTAACGAAAGAGTACTGCAGTACAATCCTTATTTATTTCCAGTACATCATTGATACAACACTTCAATGAAATAATTACAAAATAAAAATCATAATAACACTAGTCATTCCTCTTCATCTGTGGTAGTACCATAACTTGATTATTATCCAATAGCATCATTTGCAGCATAGTCTGATGACTGGGACATTGGTTCACATAGTGTCCAAACTCCATGCAGATGAAGAATTATACATTTGAAACCTTTTTCTTACCCTTACAATAACGTACTTGGTTTCCTTTTTCTCCACACTTATAACATACTCCCATTCCCTTCATGAATTTTCCAAGGTGATTCTTTCTACAGTTATCACATATGGGAAAATCCATCTTTACCTTATTCCCTTTATCTGTCCTTCTCTCTACCATCCTTTCCTTCTCTGGATTCCCTTCAAAGCCATAGGACACCATGAATTCATTACTTATCATATCAACACATGATACTATTTCTTCATATGAGGATAATACGTGGGAGACTATTTCTCTTCTAAATTCTGGCTTAAGACCATGAAAGATATGATCTTTCTTACTCTTTGGATCATGTTTATTGCTGGAGTTCTCATTCCTTCTACTGGGTTCCATTTCTAAACAATGGAATACACTAGATTAGTTTATTAATATCAATACCTAATCCCAAACTTGTAAAACACTTAACATAAATTTAAAAGTTTATGGATATAATCCATAATCAGAAAAATTTCTTATTTGAGGAAGTATATACTCAAAAACCATTCATAATGGTTTGTAAAGAAAATGATAATTGTCCTAAGAATATCCCCCGGGAGAGTCGTAACCAAGAGTGCAGCAAGGCCCGGTGTCGTGCACCAGTTCCCGTTCGATTCTAACTCAATGCGGTGTTTTCTGGTTTTACCCCTAGGGACATCTGTGCCAGAGCTGCCTCTACCTGCTCGTATCCAGACAGGGATGTATTGCTCGAAAAACTCACAAAATCTCTACAATATCAAAATTTTAAGAAGTTCTTCTATACTAATCCTCAAAGTCTATCATAGGGTAATTTTCTCTAATCAATGTTTATCTAAATATAGTTTCCAAGGTTATTTCTAAAGTTCCTATGATACCAACTATAACGCCATGACCCAAGTTACCCAGAGTCGGTACATTATTTTAATACATTGGCATGATTACAAAGAATCAAGTCCCGAAGGACCGATCAGTTTAGTAGTCTTGGAAAATAGATTACATACATTAACCGTAAAATTACAATTTGAAACATAAAACAAAACATAGATAGTTATTTGAGAATTACTTTTTTCCATACAGCTTAACCCTGCATATCAATCATAATACACTTCTTGGAATCCTGGGAAAATAAAACATAAGAAAGGGGTGAGCTCAGATGCTCAGTAAGGGTAAATAATTTAGCAGAAGATAACATAAATATTAATCATGGTGAATAATTGTAACCACATACCTTTACCAATAATAAACATTAATACATTTATGGTAGGAATATGAGATGAGTAAATAATGCCATAGTAAAACATAATCATGGGTATTCTACTAGTCGAATGACCGCATGAACCATCAATATTATTTTCCAAATGAGGGAATGTATAATGCCAGACATTCTAAAACATTTTTTCAATGCCTCGGCCAAGATGTCTAAAAATGATTAAGGCCTCGGCCAAAACCATATATCAAATTGGGAAAGGGACTCAGCCAATTCCACGTCTAGTTGTCTCATGAGACCTATCGATGCAATTTTATTTAGAAAATACTTACGTTTAAAATTGCTCAAATATACTCCAGTGTTTTTCTGAAAACATTATGAAAGCTTCTGAAAACAAAATAAATAATTCTGAGACTGCTCGACTAATTACAGGCCATGATGGGTCCACACCCAATCCCTTCCTGTCTACCACACTCGAGAGTCAGGTTTTATGAAAACATTTTTAAGCTTGCGTTAAATATGTATACATTTGCATTGGATTTTCATATATTTGAGAGAAATATCTCTCGCTTTTTTTTTGAAATCATTTAAAAGTCAAAAAATTTGAGAAAGAAGTTATTTAGAGAAATTTTTTAATTAAAGTGTCCCATACCACTTTGAAACTTTTCAAAGGAATTAACATTTTAAAAACATTCATGTCCATATAAATAAATCCTTAAAAACCATTTTGAGGACATAGACATTAATGAGAAATATTTAGAAGAATAAATATTTAAAACTTTTGAAATGATGTTTTAATAAAAAGTCCCTTAAAATAATACCTTTGAGAACTATTTCATAATACATGGACATGGATAATAAATATGTCGCAGTAGATACATACACAAAAACAACCTCGGATAATAAAGAGATTGTGAAATTAACCCTTAACAATTTGGTAACTTACGAAACATTCAGCCCATGAAATAAGCATCATACAATGAATATGTGAATACACATATATTAAAGTGTATTACATAAGGAATACAATTATGGGTAGTATATACACCACACAAAAGGTAATAGTGGCAATATAGCATGAATCTCACGGGAATAAGGAGTGAGATGAAAACCCCTTACCTTGGACTTTCCTTTAGTCGAGGGTACGTTTAGCCTCCTATATGAAGACTATAGTACGTTATTGAATTATAGCAGAACCATATTAATATTTATGATATCATACATTATTTATTTATGACTTTATACTACCTATTTAATAATAATTTCTATGTTATATTAATATTTCGGGTAATAATTACTTTCTTTATCGTACATGTTTTAACTTGTTACTCTTGATTGTATCACATACATCATGATTTAAATACTCCCAGAATATAAAACATGATTTATTTATCATATATATTTAGAATATTAATATTTCTAATATAAGTATATATGAAATGGAAAACACCTTTTATGGAGACAGTAGTCCATACGTACGCATAAATGCTATTTCCGTTTTCATATAGTATTGAACGGAAGTAAGTGAATAAGATATATGTATGTACATAAATACTTATATATATAAATATATATATCTCCAGTAGAATTATTATGTCATATATTACATACTTATTAGAAATATATATTTTTATAATCATCGATGAAGGGTGAAATTGGAAATGAATCTCATCGCGTCGTGGAGACGGTAATCCGTACGTACGCACGAGCGATAATATCATTCTTTTGATATTAATATAATATATAATTAGATAGTACATAATATATTCAGAATCCTTATCATTTTATATTTATTATTTTCATCAAATAAACATAATTATTATACCCATCCAAATAATAAGGTATTGAATAACAATTACACCACAACGTGGAGACGGTAATCCGTATGTACGCACATATGGTGACTTGTCATTCCAAGGGTGGATAGAATAGTGAATTTGGTTGTACCATTATTATAATAACATAATAGTATATAGGAGATACTGGATTTATTTTTTTATAATGGAAATAATAATGAAATAAGAAGTTGAAGAAGAAAGAACTTGGAAGAGGGTGGTGAAAACATTACCTCTTCTTTGGGTTCTTTCTTTTGATTTGATCAAAAGGGCTCCGTAGTTTGGATTTCTGATTAGACTAAGGCCTATAGGTTGAAGTGATGGAAGTTGAGAGAGTATTTGGGCAGAGTTTGGCCGATAAAAAAGGGTTTGATGGTGTGATGAATTTGTTTTATGTTGGGTCCTTTTATAAGGGGGAGGAGGGCTCTTTAGGAAATATTTAAAGTAATAATTTATAATAAATTCATATTCGGTTTCTAGTGGCTCAAAAGTAGATTATTCAAAGTATAAGGTGGGGTTGAGTAGAAATACTTTCAACCAATATATTTTAGACAGGTTTTGGTCATTATATTAACCCTATCTTTTAGTTTTAACTCTTAGTTAATTAGATTGACATTTACCATGTCACTTAGTATTTTTATATTATATAGTTAACAAAAGTACTATATACATCCAAACGACCCCCAAGTGGTCCATTAATGATAAAACACTAATTATATAAGTCCTTTGGCTGAACCTTAGATTTTTAGGAATATAATATAAATTAATAATATAATATTTGTTTTAAAAACTCATATATGTCAATTTTGACACAACTCAATAATTGATTTTTCTTAAATTATTAGCAACTTTTATTAATTCAAACAAAATTAATTTAAGAAATACTAACATGTCATATTAACCAATAAAAATCGTGTATATCATCAAAACTTTCAAATTATTTTTATTTTAACATTTATAATACCAATTATTTGATTCATTCATTATTATGGAAAATGCTGCATCATTATTGTGTCATATATATTTTTTACTTTTTCAATGTCTAAAAATTATAAATAAAATATAATTATGTAGGAAATCGTTTTATATTTCTTATGAATATTTATAATCTACAAAATATCATATATAAACCTATGTAAATTTTTTTCTAAAAGATATAAGCTTGTGTCATTTTTTGTATTTACATAAACTTAATTAATATAAAGTGTTATTATCACATAAAAGTGGATCCATGGGGTCCCAAAATCGACCCAAAGATGCCCATGGTCTGAAATTTATCAACCAATAAGGTTAGGACATGTTTGAGGATAATTTAGTTTTATTATAATATTATTTGTTACTCTTATTTACCGGATTTACCCTTTAACCATGGTAAATAATATATTTACCGAAGTAATTATTCAAAATGTCTAAAAATAAAAGTTACCTATTTACACAATTTGGAAATCTTAATTCCAAATATGCAATCATTTTTACCAAATTAAAAACACAGAATTGGTAGAAATTAATTTAAAATTAATTCCCGTTGTTAAAACAAAATGCGTGTTTTTAAGAGATAATAACTGTCCAAAGATTAACACTTGTTTATGTCCGATTTAAAAGTGAAATTATGTCCAATGAGAGAAATTTTATTATATGGTAAAAATATATTAAAAATATAATTTAAAACCCCTCAGATTCATAATTTATCACTATTAATTATTTTGATTAAAAAATTTGTTTTTTAATTAAAATTTAGTAATTTTCACTATTCGTAAAAAAATAAATGTTATCCGAAAAGTACCAAAATTTCACCCTAGGATAATTTTTATATTAAGAATACAAAAATTAAGTACATTTTGAGAGATAAAGTTTATAAAATTTTAAAAAGTGGGTATTAATATTCATAATGGCTACTCTGATTGGTCGTGGTGTGTTAGAATCTCAAAGTTACGTACAACACATGCTACTGTATTATTCAAAGAGAAGTGTACCATAGAAGCTAGGGGTGTTACAGAGACACATATTTACACTATAATATTCAGGTGAACATAGTTGCGATAAGTTATCATCCTAAAACCTAAGGTTATCCCCAAAAAACCTATATAGTCTCTTGACAATTTTAAAATCTCTAAGATGTTTTTTATAATGGATTATATAAGTTTACACTGTTTCCTTTAAAAATAATCCTAGAAAAAGTTCTTCAATATACATTAGGATATCATTATATTAACCAGTAAAATTTTCTTCCGCAATTTGACTCTTTTAAATCCAATGGATAATCTACTACAATTACATTCCCTCCAGTCTCTTCATCTCAACTCATCACCATCTTCTTATTATTAAAGTGTTTTACAAGACATAATTTATATTTTTCACTAATTTTTTAATCCTTAATCAAATAAATTATTTTCTTCTTCTTCTTTGGATGTTGTGATATATGGACATCATGGGTAGGTATCCAATCATAACCCTTCTTCTCTTTAAAACAAGTAATATTTTAATGAAATAATGTCAACCTCTCTCTTGTTCTTCTCCTATTATTATTATTATTTTTCTTTATAAATGTATATAATAAATGCTCATATAATAATTTTGGCTATATTGAACTCATAAATTAAAAATAATCAAAATTTCATGTAATTTTTCATTATCATTTTATTCTCACTTTTATTTAATATTTTTATTTACTATATTATTATTCTTATTCTATGATTATTTTATCATAGTCACATTAATATTATTTCCATATTTATAATAGTAAAATTAAATTATTATAAAATCTATTATCTTCTCAATATTATCATTTATTCTCTTAGTCTAATCATGTGGGTCCACTCCCCATTATTTTAGAATATTGTTTTGAATATAATTTTTTTCTAAATTTTCCTTCCATGATTATCTATATTATTATTTAAAACAATAAAATACTTCATTCTTTAATTAATCAATCTCCGATAACTACTAATAATTTTCAAAACTATTATTTAAAATCCAAAGTAATATAGAAATGTTCTTCTAATACAATTATGATTTAATTACAGTTTATACTCAACATGTTTTGAAAATCAATAACCAAAATCATTATAATTAATGCATGAAAAAATCAACATTATATGATTTAAATTTGTAGAATTAGCATGTTTTCCAAATTGATAAACCTTTTACAGGAAAGTGGATAATATAAATTTAACATTAGCAAGATCAAATATCATATACATCTTCAAGAATATCTTTTATATTCTCATGAAGATCTTAAATATGCCTAATATAATATTATACATGACTTAATATATATTATTCATCAAAAATGATATATTATATATCATATTAGTTTTGAAAGATTGATATTTTTACTGAATAAAATATTTAGTCTCATCTTCAGAATTTTACACATCATCTGGATGATATTACACGTCACTCAAAAATTATTTTATATGCCCCATAGTAACTTTCATATCTTATTATAGCATTACCTTTTCCACATTTTTTATGAACTTCAGCATAAATCTTATAGACACACAATGAATTTTTTTATCATTAATAAAATCACATATACCATCTAAAATATGTTACATTTCATAGTGTACCTCCCATAATATCTTACATATAATCTAGAGAGTCATATGTATCATAGAGAGCTATAATATTCTTCCAATTTTTGATTCATAGAGATATTTTTCTGTGTATTAAATATTTTTTTTGTGTCATTTCATAATTCATGAACTTCTTAAAATCATGTTATATTCTTTTTAAACATTATCAAGGAATATCAAATCACAGAATTTCTACTAAAAAAATTAAATTAATTTAGAAATTTATCAAACCATCTTATAACTCAGAATAAGAAATCATGAATCTTTATGTAGCATATATAAACATCATTTGTGTATTTATATATAGTTAAAAATTAATCAATAATTATCAACATATAACTCAATCTTATCTGGCCATCATTTTAGAGATAATAATTATTTATTAAATAAACATTCAGGAATGAGAATCAATAAACATATTTCCATAAAATTCAAAGACAAAAATTCATCTCCGACAAAGACAGATACACAGCCACATTAAAAACTTTTAATAGAAAATTACAACATCATCCAGTAGAACATGTCATTGATTCACATTAATTCCATCTAGGAAATAACCAAATTTATTATTATACACACTTAAATTTTATTATCCATAAACTAAAAGGAGTAATAATCCTTAATCATTATCAAGGGTAATATCTCAATATTCAAGATCTTTGGGCTCCCCCATTCCATGATACTCTTAATAATTCATGGGGTTCTTTAATATATTTATTTATTAGTTTATTAAACATAAAAAATATATACTGATAACAAGCATACACATTAATAAAACATTACATAATCATAGTCCATTGGAATCATCATGATAAAATTCTATAATGAGTATAATAAAATATCCATGACCTGATTCATAACCACTATGAAATTGAGTACTTATTAGTGACATAAACTAATGTGTTTCTGATCTAATGATAATACTAATGGATAGATTAATGACTATTACGACAAATTTGTAATTTTATGGTGTATTTTCCCATTAATTTTGGGATAACAATATAAATATGACATGATGAATAATAAAATTTTTATGATAATGATGATAATTAATACAATGATTATGTGATGATGAATATGATAATGAACTATTGATGAGGTTGATTGATTTATGAGGATGATGATAATTATGGAAATGATAAAGGTGGTGAAAATTAAATAAGTTATTATGATTATTTTACTTGTCTTGTGATTAATGATACATTAAACTCTCTTATACAACATGTAGTGGTCATATTTTATAATTTTTTTTCAATATACATCTAGTATCCCTTATGGTGTTTCATCGTCAGAGGTTATTATAAACACTTGGTTGTTTATATGATTTAATTTATGCGAGCATTAGAATATAAATATACTTGGGAAAAGAGGATGGGTATACATTATTTGACATGGGACTACCATACATGATGTCTATAGGAGTATCATTGATCATTCACTAATACAATGGCCATGTAATTTCATCAAGATTCCATGACATGAGATTGCCACATGTGATGCTATTGAGAGTAACATTAATTTTGGTGGGATCATAATGATGAAAAATATATAAGTGATTACTTGTTTTATTTTTAAATCCTATAATTGGAAAATCGATAAGTATAATGATACCACCAAAGAAAATATTATTTCAAGAGATAACTAACACACATTTAGTGAGTAAGCAAATGTGATAGGAACCTAGCCGACATTAAAACATTTATGCTTATTCTATGGCGTGGGAGTTTTCATATGATGCTAATTGGAGTACAACTGATGTATAATTTTGGGGTCCTTATGATGTATCAATGATGTTTTTGTAGTCCTGAGTAGGAGGTAACAAGGTTTATATACTTCATGACATGAGGGGTATGGACTGGTGAGATTGGAATGTGATGTCCCTTAATATTATTATATTAGTATATGCATGATTATTACTTATATATATATTAGTACTATATTTTTAGATATTATTATTTCTATTGATATGAAAATGTTTTTACAAATGTATTGTCTAAGTGTAATCTATATACATTCAGGATGATTTATCTAATCCTTGAGTAGGAATTTTATTTCAATGAGTCCGAAGTGAGGTCTTATAAATTCCCATTATTTTATTATTATACATGCCCAATATCACTTTCATGATTTATTCATTTTAGTGGTGAACTACTATGTATGTGGATATACTCACCACTACCATTATATACTAGGTGTATTGATTCATTGAAGTAGTTTTTGGCTAGTTTTATCTAGATGAATGAAATATATATGAAGAGTTTAGTCTTTAATGATTGTTTCAGGTACCATAAAGGTAAAAATGTTGTTGGGTTTTAGAATATTTCTAGGACATAATATTTTTTTCCATCGTTATAGATTATTTTAATTTTACTTATGATATATAGAATTCATGCATCATATATTGATATGATATTGGTTGATTTCATATACCTTATTATTTAGGGTTTTGTGGTTTTCTTTTTAGATTATAGTATTTCACGTTTTTACTTTCACTCCAGTATCATTACTTCTAATAGTGATTAATTTTTAAAAATTTATATAATTGATCAATTATCAACTAAAATACAAAGACATAGAGTAGTGTATATTTGAGATCATTCTACAAAGGATAATAAATTATGTCTAAAAAATAATTTTTGAACTTATGGTTATCCCACAATTACAATATTAAAAAGATCATAATTTTCTAAAATCTAAATATTATATTGAATGAAATTGTAAATTGAAGTGAATTAAGGAAACAATTTCAAAGAGATACATTTTATAAAAATATTCATAACATTATTTTTTAATAAATTGATTTAATAGACTGCATGGTTGATCAATGAAAATCAACTACATTATGGTAAAATATTTTAATTAATTTCAATACAATTTAAATGTTTTAATGAAATCATTAAAATAATCCTAGTGAAAAAATTTCAATCTTAGAAAGAAAACAATGATTTCAAAATACAACTCATATATTAATCCTCCCAATTATCTTATAAATTTCTCCATAATAATTACCTATATAAAATATTTATCAATAAATTAAATGGGAAATAATTATCATAAAAATTATTGAGAAAAAAATTATTCTCTAAATTAATTTAATATAAAATTATAAACTCATCAATTTAGTCATAATTCATTACACCTTAAGTGACTAACCACTTTGGATCTTAGAAATATCAACCATTAATGAATAATCCAAATTAAAAAATAATATTAATACTAAAATGAATTAACTAAAGTTGAAAATAATGGATAAAATAATGAATAACACTTAAATGAAAAAAACTAGAATAAATAAACAATTTGATAAAATAGACAGCATGGAATTAAATGGATCTTTATAAAACTCAAGAGAATCTAGATAAAAAAACATGGGATTAAATAAAACAAGTTATTTTTCTAAAAATATAAAAAAAATGTATTTATATAATAAATGTGACCATAACGTTGTTTCATATCACAATGACATAGTTTATCAAACATGATATAAAATGAAATGTTTTTCCATCATATCTCGAAATCTATGATATATTATCTTATCTTTTAGACCATTATTAAGATTCTTAAATTAGTTTTCATTAGATAATTTTTTTATTTTTATCTCATATTCAAGTAGGTGATTAAATTCATAGATAACATAGAATCTATATCTTTGTATTCAAATTAAGATCCACTATAAAGTTATTAATACATATTACCATGGCATGGGTTAAAAATAATGGTTTTTTATAGTAAGTTAGTTTAACTCTATCTGTGGTTGTGATCATTTCCCTTCAGAATACATAAAATTTAAGGCATTACCACTCACACCATATCATAATGTCCATTTTTTCAAATTAAAAATATATATATACCCTGGATAAGATTATCCACAACATGATTTCACTGTCCACATTTTTTTATTTTCTTCTAACATGACCATGGTGTATTTTACCAAGAACCGCATTATAGTTTCATCTGTATTTCTTCCATCTTTTCAAAATTTCTTCAATTAAGGTCCAATGATTTATTTATACTAATAATTTTAATAAATAAAATATTAAAGCACAAAAAAAAACAGTTTCATAAAAAAATATAATGATAAAATGGATACAAAATTGAAGTATCAAATTCCTCTAATGTTAATATTTTTTTTCTACTCATGAAGAAATATATTAAAAAATTTTCTAGCTAAAAAACCATTCAATAGGATAAATTCATATTCAATCACACCAATAAATCAATATTAGGAACGAAAACTATCAATCTCAAAAATTTCATCCCCCTTAGGTATTCAATCATTCCTCATTATTGAAGTGTATTTCTAATCCATTTTCCCTTCTATTTTTAGCATTCACGATTTCATTAAATATTCCTTCCCATTTTGTGATATACCTTATTGTAAAAAAACTCTTTTCATCCCACCTGATTTAAAAAAATATATTTATGAACAATATTTAGTGTATGCACTCTATCCCTAAACCCATAAGATATCTAAATCTCCACTATTAAAATTAATCCATGCTAATCAGGATTGATTTTTAAAAGGGTTATTCTATGATTAGAGGGTTGGTGGATAATGATTTAAATATTCAAACTAGATTATTAAAGATAAGGTTCAAATCTTAAGTATAATTAATTATATATAATTAAATTTCAGGGTTAATGTATGTCTTATATCTCATTTCATATTTAATTTACCATATAAACCCCATTTACTGTTATTTTCAAAACCATATGATCAGGAGTCTAATAATGAATCAAATAAAATAATTTCCCTATTCTCACTATATTTCCATATTCTTTTTTAAGTATATTCATGAAATAACACTATATGGTAGATTATAGGACTTTTCCCATAACCAATTATAACTCTATCACATTTTCTCATTCCAATAATATTCTATCCCTATCAATATCTTGAAATCAGCTCCCTCATACTTATTTCATTGTAGTCAAGGAAAATAGTAAGAGTAGGGTAGAAAGGAAAATTCAGTTGGTAATGTATCAAGATATTCTTAATATCTAATGGGTTTAATTAATGATCAAATGTAATGTAGGCCCAAAGGAATGCTGACACAATTAATAAATAATGGTCACACTCGTTTCATTTTAGTTCAAAATATCTATATTTCTACACAGATCTAATATAATGTTATAGTATTAAATTGAATCCTAATAATCCTTCATAAATATTGAAGTGCACTGTGTTGCATTTGTTGTCAATGAGGCATGAAGTTGTCTTGGAATGAATGGAAGTCAAGGAATGTCAAGATGTGAATGACAAAGGTTGTGATGGTGTTGGTGATGAAGAGAGAATGGCCATAGCACTAAGATGCATGTCACTTAGGAGATTCACTAAGTGACATAGGAGATGATGGTTGAAACATTCTCTAAGGAAATCAGACGATTGTTGAGCTGTTCTTAAAGTTCCAAGAACTTGTATCAACTGGATACAATGTCACAACAATGTTTGAAGACCATGCATTGTATTGACAATGCATGAGGAGTTGAATGGGATCCATCCACAACTACTAAGTGGATGATGTGCATTAATGAAGTCCATGCACTATCACTTAGTGCATGTGAACATGAAGATGATCCAACTTGACCTCTAATTGGATCATTGAAGAACATTGAAGAATTATTTTATTCAGGAGCTTCGGTTGATGGAGAACCTTCAAGAATTCACTCCTAAGTAATGAATATATGTTGAGGATATTTGAGGAATTCTAATGAAGAAGAGAAGGGAAGAAATGTAGAAGAAGGAAGTTTTAGAATTGTGGCATTTGGCATTTTACACTTAGTACTTTGTATACTTAGTGTATATTTAAGCAAAAAATTATCCACCAAGGAGGCCAGCCGAGGGATCACCCAAGGCACATATGGGCCTAAGGCGCCACGCCCATGGGGAACCCTCAAGGCCAAGGCCCTCCCTGAGGCAAGGCATGGGCCGTGTGTAAGCCCCCGAGGACACGCGGTGGTGAAACCCGTGCGCCCGAGGTGCATAGTGGGTGCTAGGAGCGCGCCCGCAGGGAGCAGAGTGGGCACAGAGCGTGCCCGCAGGGAGAACACGGTGCGGGGCGGCACCGTGGAGGGAGGAGATTCAACTGGCCGTTCATGGTAGTGCTTATTTGATAAGCCGCGAGAAAACTGGCCGCGACTTCGATGTGGGACGCGCAAAAATCACCGGGAGCGAATCCTGGCCGTCCGAGCCATCGCGCGCTTTATCCACGCCGCACGATCCATCTCCGCGGCGATGATCTGATCGTGGACGTTTAACATCGCATCCGACGGCCGAGAGCTCATCTCCTTCCTCGAGCTCAGCCGAAGGCCACCCAAAGCCACCCGCGAGCCCCGTTCGAACCAGGCGCCTCCCGACGACAGTATTCGAGATTCCGGCCACCTCCGACGAAGATGAAGACACCATTGAGCTCGTCTGGACACACTGAACATATACATGCAATAAAATATGCATGCAATCGTTGGATGGAGAATTTCGAGTATTGTCCGAGGCAAACTGAAGGTGCCGCGACCACATGGTTAATGCTTTGCATGCATGGGCCTAAACAGAGGCCATGCACACGATCTGCGACGCAGGCATGAGAGGGAGCGAAAAATATGGAAAGAACCCGCGTGAAATAAAAAGAAAAACAAGATTCACAGAATCATGAAAGACCCGAAAACTTCGGGGATTCAAAGTTTGTATCCCGCGGATGTTTTGAGGATTCCTATGCCTATAAAAGGAGAGCCCGAAGCACAGAGAGTTTTGCTGAAGTTTTCTTGAAAATCAGAAGACCCGTGAGTGCCTCTGCCTCGCGAAGTTGAAGCCCCGCGCAAAGAACTTGCGCGGCTGAAGGTTCCGGAGCCACCCGAGGCTTCGAAGGTCCCCTGCGCGCATTATTTGTGCGACAGGAAGAGCTCTCCCTGCCCGCATACTTGCGCGGCAGGAGTATCATGCGCGCCCAAGGTGTCCTCACCCTTGTGACTTGCGCGCCTCGTGGTGTTGCATCCTGCACACCCGAGTGCCTGTGCACCCCGCGGCTCAAGACACTTGTGCGGCAGTGTGTGTGTGCCAAGTGGAGAAGAAGACCCGAGGGCTTGGTACCTTGTGCAGCTGTTGGAGAACGAGTTGGTCGTGGCTCAAGCAGACCCTTGCGCGTCTCCTTTGGCATTCAGGTGGAATAGAAGAAGAAGGCTGAGCCTTGTGCTTGTGTGCAAAGTGAAGGAAGAACACCCTACGGGCAGTAGGTGTGCAAAGCAAGAAGAGTTGAGGCTTTGCCTCTTGTGTGTGCAAAGTAAAAGTTGAAGGCCGAGAGGAAGTTTGTGCAAAAGAAAAATACAAGTGGAGGCCGTAGCCCTTGTGTGTGCAAAATGGAGTACCAAGTGGGTGCATAAGAGGAGTGCACACTTTGAAGGAAATTAAAAGAACAAGGAAGTGTGTGTGCTTTGCAAGTGAAGTAGGCCAAGCTCAAGTGTTTGCCAAAGTGAAGAAGTTTTGTGTGCAATGAGATAAGGAGGCCGAACCTAGTGTGTGTGCACTAAGTGAAGTGAACACACTTAGAAGAAGGAAGAAAGAGGAGACCCTCACACTAAAGTACAACACACTTGTGAGTGTGTAAACAAAAAGAACAAAGTGTGAAGAAGGAAGAAGTGTGTGTGCTTAAAGCAATTGCACTCATTGAGTGTTTATCACACTAATAAGAAGAAGGGGAGTGCATGCATGCATGCATGCATGTGCACACGTGAACAGAGCCAAATCAGTGGTGTGCATTTGAGTTGTCCAAGACCAGGAGGTTCTTCAAGAATTGAGAAGGCCATGCTATCAGTGCATGAGGATGATGAGCTGCCATGCACTCAGTGCATGAAGTTAAATTGGTTGAGACTGGACCAGACCAAAGATAAAGATATCAGTTGTCTGAGCATTCAGTTGTTGAAGAGAGAAGCCAGGTCATCCTGAAGAAGGAGATAAAGCATGAGCTGGACGAGAAGCCCTGATCAACCACAAGTGATCAGAAGAGAAGAGCAAGGCCAACAGGCTTTATCCCAGGCTGCTGAAGTTACTTGAAGACCTTAAAGAGGAGAAGAGCTACTCGTGCGACTCGAGCAGCCAGGAGAAGACCCTGTGGGACTCAGGGAGAAGAAGTCTTCAGTGGGATTCTGGAGCAGGCCAGTGGGACTCTGATAACACTGTGTGAAGCAGTATAAAGACCCTCCTGTGGGACTCAGGAGAGATACGGTGGGAAGCTGTATAGACCATTGTAATACTAACAGATTATAATGGGAGAATCCATGCTGAGAGAGCATGGCAAGGATGTAGGCCTTTGGTGCCGAACCTTGTAAATCCTTGTGTCCTGTGCCTTTTCATTACTGCATTATCCGGGAAAGGTTGAGAGACATAAGAAGAGTGGATCGAGGCTTTAACCAGCCATAGAGGTTTAATTGATTAAGAATCAATTAGTAAAAAGTTTTAAGGGATCACTGATTCACCCCCTCCCCCTCTTAGTGATTCACACTGATCTGGGCACTTCAATTGGTATCAGAGGGAAGGTTACCTCTAAAAGATCCAAGGGAGTCTTTATGAAGTGCAGATTTGAGGAAATGAGCAACCAGCCTCAAATGGAGATATCTGCCAAGACTCAGAAAAATAGAAAGAAGAAACAGGCCAAGAAGATGAAGAAAGCATGTCCTAGCTGTAATGAAGTTGAAATAATGAATGATCTTCAGAGTGCACTCAAATATCTTCAGAAGACAGTTCCCATGGAAGTGGCAAAGTGTATAGCTACAGGCATCCATGATCTTCATGAAGAAAAATCACAGCTAGAAGAAGAAGTCAATGCTATGGAAGATCAGCTGGCTAAAAGGGTTGGCATAACCAACACTCTCAGAAAGCTGGTGAAGGCTAATGATGAAACAGTATCTCTTTGCAATGAAAGATATGAAGACACTACTGAAGAATTTCAAAGAAGCCTTTTTGAGAAAGAATTCTTTATGATATTGGTCAAAGATGTTTTCCATGCACTGGAAAAGAGGCACAAAGTGTCAATGAATGTCAGAGATGCTCAACTCGAAGAAAAAGTCAAAATGGTGAAGGAGCTTGACAATTCATTTCTAGAATTGAAGAAGGTGTATGAAGACCAGATGGAACAACTGGTGGAGAATTGGGAAGGAAAGCTAAGAACTGTTGAGGATGAGAAGAACTCCCTCAATATGAAATGCTTCGAACTAGAGGTGATATTGAAAAATCTGCAATCACCCAAAGCTGAATCCTCCTAGTCATCTAAAAGAAGAAATGTTGCCACTCAAGTGAGCATTGAGCAGGATGATTCTATGAGAAAGACATCCTCTAATGATAGTGCAACATCTTCTAAAAGGAAGGTACCATCCATCCCATCTTGTATTGATGCTTCTAATAGTGTTTCTACTAAAAGTGCAGGATGGAAGAATGAATCCAAACAAGTATGGATGAAGACATTAAAAAAGCAGAGCTCTCCTAAAGCAGCACAAAAAATCAAGAAAACTACCCAGCAATCAGAAGGACTGAAAAGGTCAAGATTTGTGGGTCAGTGTTGGTGTTGTAACAGGTATGGGCATTGTGCAAAAGATTGTATGTACAATCCTTTAAATTCAAAAGCACAAAGGAAGCCCATGCCTAGGGGGAGCAAGCCAAAAGAAAAGAAGAAGCATCCACAGGTCCAGAGACATCTGTTTACTGCAAATAGATTTGGATTACTTGACAACATCTGGGATGATTGCAAAAGTGGTCAAAAAGATACATGTCAATCTCCAACTGTATCCAGAGCTCAAAAGAAGAAAAGATCACAGAACCTGGCTCAGAAAGAATCCTTGGGAAGCAGGAAGAAAGTGGAAGATGCTCCCAAGAAGATTATGAAAAAGGAAGAGAAGACCTTGGAGTCTAAGTCCAAGAAGGGTGAGTCATTCAGTAGGACCACCAAGAAGACATGCTTCTACTGTGGAAAGAAAGGTCATACCATGGATCTTTGCAAACAAGCCATGGAAATCAATAGAAGCCAACTAAACTCAAACAGACAATCAATCCAAAAGAAGCAGAAGGGATTGATTGAAAACAAGTTGCCTAAGAGAGGTAGCTTGACAGAATCAAAGGAACCATGTGGAATATCCAGAACTGAGGCCACACTTCCAAGTGACTTACTAGTCATATGGCCAAATCAGTTGCAACTTGCCAACGATCTGCAAAGAGCTGAAGATGAAGTTCTGGCAATTGCTAAGGAAAAAGGGAAGAAGAATATTTCACATGAAGATGTATTGAGATCCACACCAGCACAAACATCATTGAAGATAAAATGTGCAAGTGTGAAGAATGGTGAAAATGGGACATCTCGGTTGAGAGAATCTTCTCAACCTTGTTGTTCACATTGATGAACCAAGGAGGTTCCATCTTATTCCCTTATACTTCTGGTATTTACATGTGCTAACATTGCAGGGAATTGAAGATGATGATCATTCTCAGCTGGAGGATGGTTTGGAAGGAATGGAGTGCACCCCTTGAGGGGGAGCCTATCTGGAGAAGATGATATTTTGGGATTTAATATCATCTTGAGAAAAGTGAAGGTATTCCAATCATACTTTCATCCCTTGTTTCTTAATTGTATTCATCATGAAAATTAAGGGGGAGTATTGATTGAAGACAAATGAATGAAAGGGGGAGCTTTATCTTTGCACTGAACTTTCTAATGAGTTTTGTGAAGTATGTGCAGGATTCAGCAATTCATTGAATATCTAAAAAAAATTCACCCACTTGAAGCATGATCTCACATGTATAGTAAATGTTGGACAGCATTGAGTACCTTGGTTACATCACTCTTGTTTTCTACACCGGGTTAGCCCAAGTAGACTTAGAGATGATTTACTAAAGGTTCTTTGCTAAAAAGAACATGTGACATCATCCCTCTCTTAGTGCTTTTCAAGAAGATTCTATTCAAAGGGAGGAAGATATTTTTGAAAGTGAACCACACCACACCTTTGCATTTGATTGCCAATAAGGGGGAGAAAATATTGGCACACATGTTGACCCATTCATATGTGCTGAAGAAGTGTATTGACAACAAATACAAAGGGGGAGATTGAAGTGCACTGTGTTGCATTTGTTTTCAATGAGGCATGAAGTTGTCTTGGAATGAATGGAAGTCAAGGAATGTCAATATGTGAATGAAAAAGGTTGTGATGGTGTTGGTGATGAAGAGAGAATGGCCATAGAACTAAGATGCATGTCACTTAGGAGATTCACTAAGTGACATAGGAGATGATGGTTGAAACATTCTCTAAGGAAATCAGACGATTGTTGAGTTGTTCTTAAAGTTCCAAGAACTTGTATCAACTGGATACAATGTCACAACAATGTTTGAAGACCATGCATTGTATTGACAATGCATGAGGACTTGAATGGGATCCATCCACAACTACTAAGTGGATGATGTGCATTAATGAAGTCCATGCACTATCACTTAGTGCATGTGAACATGAAGATGATCCAACTTGACCTCTAATTGGATCATTGAAGAACATTGAAGAATTATTTGATTCAGGAGCTTCGGTTGATGGAGAACCTTCAAGAATTCACTCCTAAGTAATGAATATATGTTGAGGAGATTTGAGGAATTCTAATGAAGAAGAGAAGGGAAGAAATGTAGAAGAATGATGTTTTAGAATTGTGGCATTTGGCATTTTACACTTAGTACTTTGTATACTTAGTGTATATTTAAGCAAAAAATTAGCCACCAAGGAGGCCAGCCGAGGGATCACCCAAGGCACATATGGGCCTAAGGTGCCACGCCCATGGGGAACCCTCAAGGCCAAGGCGCTCCCTGAGGCAAGGCAGGGGCCGTGTGTAAGCCCCCGAGGACACGCGGTGGTGAAACCCGCGCGCCCGAGGTGCATAGTGGGCGCTTGGAGCGCGCCCGCAGGGAGCAGAGTGGGCGCAGAGCGCGCCCGCAGGGAGAACACGGTGCGGGGCGGCACCGTGGAGGGAGGAGATTCAACTGGCCGTTCATGGGAGCGCTTATTTGATAAGCCGTGAGAAAACCGGCCGCGGCTTCGATGTGGGATGCGCAAAAATCACCGGGAGCGAATCCTGGCCGTCCGAGCCATCGCGCGCTTTATCCACGCTGCACGATCCATCTCCGCGGCGATGATCTGATCCTGGCCGTTTAACATCGCATCCGACGGCCGAGAGCTCATCTCCTTCCTCGAGCTCAGCCGAAGGCCACCCGAAGCCACCCGTGAGCCCCGTTCGAACCAGGCGCCTCCCGACGATGGCATTCGAGATTCCGGCCACCTCCGACGAAGATGAAGACACCATTGAGCTCGTCTGGACACACTGAACATATACATGCAATAAAATATGCATGCAATCGTTGGATGGAGAATTTCGAGTATTGGCCGAGGCAAACTGAAGGTGCCGCGGCCACATGGTTAATGCTTTGCATGCATGGGCCTAAACAGAGGCCATGCACACGATCTTCGACGCAGGCATGAGAGGGAGCGAAAAATATGGAAAGAACCCGCGTGAAATAAAAAGAAAAACAAGATTCACAGAATCTTGAAAGACCCGAAAACTTCGGGGATTCAAAGTTTGTATCCCGCGGATGTTTTGAGGATTCCTATGCCTATAAAAGGAGAGCTCGAAGCACAGAGAGTTTTGCTGAAGTTTTCTTGAAAATCAGAAGACCTGTGAGTTCCTCTGCCTCGCGAAGTTGAAGCCCCGCGCAAATAACTTGCGCGGATGAAGGTTCCGGAGCCACCCAAGGCTTCGAAGGTCCCTTGCGCGCATTATTTGTGCGACAGGAAGAGCTCTCCCTGCCCGCATACTTGCGCGGCAGGAGTAGCTTGCGCGCCCAAGGTGTCCTCACCCTTGTGGCTTGCGCGCCTCGTGGTGTTGCATCCTGCACACCCCAGTGCCTGTGCACCCCGCGGCTCAAGACACTTGCGCGGTAGTGTGTGTGTGCCAAGTGGAGAAGAAGACCCGAGGGCTTGGTACCTTGTGCAGCTGTTGGAGAAGGAGTTGGCCGCGGCTCAAGAAGACCCTTGCGCGTCTCCTTTGGCATTCAGGTGGAATAGAAGAAGAAGGCCGAGCCTTGTGCTTGTGTGCAAAGTGAAGGAAGAACACCCTACGGGCAGTAGGTGTGCAAAGCAAGAAGAGCTGAGGCTTTTCCTCTTGTGTGTGCAAAGTAAAAGTTGAAGGCCGAGAGGAAGTTTGTGCAAAAGAAAAATACAAGTGGAGGCCGTAGCCCTTGTGTGTGCAAAATGGAGTACAAAGTGGGTGCATAAGAGGAGTGCACACTTTGAAGGAAATTAAAAGAACAAGGAAGTGTGTGTGCTTTGCAAGTGAAGTAGGCCAAGCTCAAGTGTTTGCCAAAGTGAAGAAGTTTTGTGTGCAATGAGATAAGGAGGCCGAACCTAGTGTGTGTGCACTAAGTGAAGTGAACACACTTAGAAGAAGGAAGAAAGAGGAGACCCTCACACTAAAGTACAACACACTTGTGAGTGTGTAAACAAAAAGAACAAAGTGTGAAGAAGGAAGAAGTGTGTGTGCTTAAAGAAATTGCACTCATTGAGTGTTTATCACACTAAGAAGAAGAAGGGGAGTGCATGCATGCATGAATGCACGTGCACACGTGAACAGAGCCAAATCAATGGTGTGCATTTGAGTTGTCCAAGACCAGGAGGTTCTTGAAGAATTGAGAAGGCCATGCTATCAGTGCATGAGGATGAAGAGCTGCCATGCACTCAGTGCATGAAGTTAAAGTGGTTGAGACTGGACCAGACCAAAGATAAAGATATCAGTTGTCTGAGCATTCAGTAGTTGAAGAGAGAAGCCAGGTCATCCTGAAGAAGGAGATAAAGCCTGAGCTGGACGAGAAGCCCTGATCAACCACAAGTGATCAGAAGAGAAGAGCAAGGCCAACAGCCTTTATCCCAGGCTGCTGAAGTTACTTGAAGACCTTAAAGAGGAGAAGATCTACTCGTGCGACTCGAGCAGCCAGGAGAAGACCCTGTGGGACTCAGGGAGAAGAAGTCTTCAGTGGGATTCTGGAGCAGGCCAGTGGGACTCTGGTAACACTGTGTGAAGCAGTATAAAGACCCTCCTGTGGGACTCAGGAGAGATACGGTGGGAAGCTGTATCGACCATTGTAATACTAACAGATTATAATGGGAGAATCCATGCTGAGAGAGCATGGCAAGGATGTAGGCCTTTGGTGCCGAACCTTGTAAATCCTTGTGTCCTGTGCCTTTTCATTACTGTATTATCCGGGAAAGGTTGAGAGACATAAGAAGAGTGGATCGAGGCTTTAACCAGCCGTAGAGGTTTAATTGATTAAGAATCAATTAGTAAAAAGTTTTAAGGGATCACTGATTCACCCCCTCCCCCTCTCAGTGATTCACACTGATCTGTGCACTTCAAATATGTCAAATGTCATAGTTTTACTCTCATATATGTGAGTTTAAATATTAAAAGTGAACTCGTGAAATGAATATAACATAATTATCCTATTAATAATATCTACCAGAATTAAAAAAAATCATTTTGAATATGACACTATTAACAAATAATTATTTATCTTACAATAATTTAAACATATTTAAAATTACTATTATTTGAAGATATTTTTGATAAGAAAAACGACCCATCGATTAATAAATTCAAAAAATATATAATCAATCACGTCTCAAAAAAATATCCACTTACTTAAAATCAATGAGTGTCCCCATATTTTGAGTTTAAAATGAAATATTCCAAATTATATTTTAAATAAAATCATAGAAAAGGAAATATATTTCATAAAAATATTTAATTTTTTTCGATGATCCTAATAGAAATTATGGGTGTGTATATATTAAAATCAAATATTTTACTCAAAAAAATAATTATCAAGATAATAGATTTAATTTATCAAACTTATATTGATAATTTATTTAAAATTTAAAAATGTATCCCATTGAATTTATAACAAAATAATAATTTTCCCTTCTTTTGAGCATAAAATAAATGAAACAATAATATTTCTAAACATTTGGAAATACAAGGGTAAGAAAACACCAAAATAAAATGTAAACCAAACAAAAATATCAAATGTTTCCTTCGGATCACCTTAAAAATCATATCCTACCTCATAATTATCATCATGTTCCTCATATATATGTAATATAAGTACCTCACTCATCATTTTAATTTGGATCTCATAAAATTTATTCCCATTATGGATTTTAGTTGTTTTTTTCTTGTATTCAATTTTTTTAGTTCCCATTAATCCTTAAATAAAACATTGGAATCTCTATCACATTTATCATGTTGATCAATATAAACATGAGAGGACTAGATGAGAGTGGTTGTATTTACAATAAGCACCAAATATTTTTATAAATGAGAGGATACAAAAACCATGGTCATAAAAAACCCAACTGAACCATAAATCTTGGTTCTGAACTGATCCACAACAAGACTCAAAGGGTTTTATTTAACATCATAGGCTAGAGAAAAGAACATGGGTAATAAGGATAACCTAAGTAATGATTTAATCAAACCACCTAAAGCATCTAGATTGATATATATGATTATTATTAATATAAAAAATTAAAAAATAGAGTCAAGAAATGTATATGAGATTCATAACTGAAAATACATAACCAAAACCAAGTACATCATCTAAGAGTAACCAAATTATATAATATAATTACCAATGTCTCTATGTTTGATTTGGAAAATGTCCAATGAACTCACCACCCAAGTCCCAAACTATGCCAACTCAAAAAACTCTACTATACTGCAACACCTTACATTTTCTTTCAATAGAAAAAAAAGGTCTAAACACATGGAACGATGTGTTTATGGTGTGAGAAAAACATATATAGTAGGATCCCACTAAGAATTCCATATGTATAATTTTTTAAAAAATTTAAATACAATCATTTTAATTTAAAATATGGAATGATATAAAAGATTAAAAAATTAACCAAATAACATGTTAAATCACCCTTTTCAAATTATTTTTTAAAAATTCATATAAAATATTTTATAAAGAACATTAAAATTCAACTTATAATTTTCATATCATGTATCATAAAACCTCATTAAGTAATAGAACAATAAGAAGTACCGATTTAATAATATAGGTCCATGATTTCTAGCATCCATACCCCATGTAACAAATAATGACACATGTGGACCAAAAAAGTCCTCAATATAATCACTGAAGGATCATAGGAACACCCTGTTGTGTGAAACAACCAAGATGTCTTGTAAAGAAATTCTCAACACGATGCCTAAGGGATTAGAGAAAAACCTCAATGTTTAACTCTACTTATAAATTAGGGGAAAGTCCCTTATTAATGATCAATTCTATGTACCCTAGGCTCCCACATTCTAAAAATTTCAAATAATTTCCAAATGTCATATCACATTAATAAAAATGAAACTAAAAACCATTTTCACCCCAAAACTACAATTTGAAATCTAATTTTCTTGAACAAGCCAACACTTATTTTAGAAATAAACCATTATTTTTCAAATAAAAATATAAAAACCATTTTATATAAAAAACTATATATTCCTTTCAAAAAATTAGATATCATTACATTAATAGTTTTGAAATCATGTTTATAAAATAGTGATCCTACATAGCTCATATAAAAAGGCATTATATGAAACCACCGACTCAAAAACATGGTAATCCAATAATTCCATAGGATCCACTAACCAATGGAGAGGACATGTAAATTAATTAACAGAAGATCCTAAAAAACGAATCACGTAACATAAAATTCATAATCAATGATCTCAATTTCAATAAAGAAGATAGAAATACCACTTACCATGATGATATCAATGATTTTCATAATGGTCAAACCAAATCCAATGAATTCTATATATTTTAACAAGATATTTTATTGATACAACATTAGAGCATAAAAAGAACCATAGAAATACTTAATATAGACACGATCTAATATTAATTTCAATATAAATAATTGATACTAGAAAAATTTATATGAATGATAAAGAATATAGAAATACCCTTGATAATCCATATCTAGCACCTTAGGTTCCATCAAAATCGGTCTCTTAGAGGAAGAAAATATAAAAAAATCCCAAATAGGAGACTCCTAGATCACCATCCTAATCCCCTTCATGAATACTGAGGTCAAAAGAGCAGTTTCATATCATAAAAATAATTTTAAGATTAATTAATTAACATCACATAGTTTTCCAACATGGTTATGAAATCTATGCCTTATTTTCTAGTCAATTTTAGGATCCACATGATCTTTAAATGTGGTTTTATAAGTCATGGATCAACCATATAAAGAAAATCTTTCTCATGCTTAAATGTTTGAGGATAAGTCTACATAGTTTGGCCTAATCATGAACAAACCACTTACCCTTCATTGGGACTCTAAAAAAAGATATAGAGTTTCCTATGATAACCCACACTATTTTCCCTAACAACATAACAACTTTGAACACATCCAAAAAACTATTAAAAAAACATAAATTTAACTTCAAACAACCTATGTAAATCATTAATCAAGATATATTAAAAATAACTGGACAACTATATTTGAAAGTTATGTCAGTATATGATGATTTTCACCACCATATAACTTTTTACCCTTATAAAGTCTAGTCATAGATAGTTCATCCAAAAATATATGTGACCTTTTCTCCCTCATCAATGATTCTCACTCCCACCTCTTATGTGAATCCATTTTGTGCCTCGATAACACTAAAACTAATTGAAAAATCATTGAATCTAGGAATTTGTCTTCAAAAAATAATCTAGATAGGTTCCCAGACCATTTTTTTAATTCATCATTAATATACTACTAAGTTAATATATGATAATGATAATGATTTTTTTTCTTATATTGAGATATGTGGAATACATTTCAAATAACTATCAACTAAGACAATAATCCAAACTAATAGGGAACATTCCATATATTATCAACAATCTAAAATGGTCTAATATATCTTGGTGTCAACATATCATGCTTCTCTAGAATAAAATTATAGAACAAAGGCCATACTTTGAAGATAATATTGTAACTAAATTGAAATTAAAATGTAAAAAATCAACAATATGAGTTAAAATTATTTCAACTCTAGGATACAACCAATCATCAACATATAACCTAAATTTTCACTATGGTATTTGAGACAACGCTGCCCCCCTAAGAGAGTCCTCACGTATCTCCAACAATAAAAGAGGATACGTAAAAGGGTGACTATAAAGGGCATCAAAATGATAATTTATAAAAGATTACCGATAACTATATCTATAAACTAACTCAAATTTTCCAATATTATTTTCCCAATGTACTCTAAAATCTAGAATTTTATATGAAGCGTATCCTCTAGGATATGACTAATATGTTCCATATGAACATCTATTTGAGGATGGAAAGAAATAATCAATCTAACAAGAGTCTATATAACCTATTATATGCCCTTATAGAAATTAAATTCAAACATAGGATCCCTACTCGATGCAATAGCAGATGTCGCACCATGTAACCACATAATATCTAGTATATACCACTCTACCAAATCCACAATTATAGGGGCATCATCATTTTGAATGAAGTGAATGAGTTTATTCATATGTTTAATCCCCACCCAAATAAAATTGTCACCTCAGGGATTCTAGGGTAATTGGATGATGAAATCCATAGATACCTTATCCCATTCCCAAACTAGAATAGGAATTGACTGAATTAAACCATAAGGCTTTGCATTTGAAAAAATTAACATTCTAGTCGGCATAAAAATAATTAATTTTTTTCTTTGTTTCACTTTATCCCTAGCCACTAAAACTAACAATCCATGTCAAAATACGTCTTTATGTTGCTGAGGTGAATATTCCAAGAGGAAAGTGGACAATTTTGCGTCATGATTTTCTTAAAATATACTTGTAAGATGAACAAAATCATGAATAAAATATGCACTTTTGAATAGAGATATTAGAAAAAATGGTCTCGCAAACATATATGGATTCCCTTATTTCCCTAAAATCATCATATTAATGATTCTCTAAAGGAATTGACTCAATTAGAGTTAATTTCGGCTAGGATATGGCTGGAATCATAACTATATCAAATTCCCTCATCTCTATAATTATATAAGAAATGAGTACTACAAGATCCTATTCCTCCTTAGATTCTAGGACAAAATGAGATTGAAATTTACTACCAAGGGCATAAACAACAATGTTCCCCTTCCAAGGGGTTAATTTGAAGTCATATTCAAATGTTTAAATGTACTCCACCCAATTAATTTTCCTAAGGATCATATATTTCTTCAATAATATGTAACCGAGACACTTATAATCAGAATAGATAGTGAACCTTCATCCAAAATGGTACTGTCTCCAATAATAAATATAATTCATAATGATGGTGAGATAGAGATCATGAGTGATATAGTTTTTATTAATTTCACTGAAACTAACAAGATCTATATGCCACTACATGATCTTCCAACATAATAACACAACCAAGAATTGAACACAATGAATGAAACCAAACCACGTATCCCTAACCATCTTCTGGTAAAATAAATATTTGAGGTATGGTCGTACTTTATTTCAATTCATCAATGGAAGTATGATATTTTTCTTCCGATAATAATTTCACTATTTTATTAATAAGAGCTATCAATAGTGATTTATGTTTTAACAATAAATTCATGAACTATTTATAATAACTAAATAAGCCCAAGAAGATTAATATATATATATATATATGATATTACATGGATCCTTCCATGAAAATAAAAAATTTACCTTCTTAGGATCAATTGAAATGCCATGTTCTAAAACCACTTGTCCTAATAACTTCACCTCACAAATCCAGAAGTCACTTTTCAATAAATTATTACAAAGATGTTTATTAGTAAATAATCTCAAAATTAATTTTAGATGATTTTCATTCTCATCTTCATAGTCTGAATAAACTAGGTTATCATCCCCAAATACCCATAAAAAAGTGTTTAGATCGTGGTTTAATATTCTATTCATCAAATCTATAAAAACTAAAAGAGTTTTATTCATGAAAAACAACATCACAAGATATTTATAGTGGAAAAACAACTCTTGAATTAATTACTTAGGCTATTTGACTCTTTAACTCTAAGATTATGATAAAAAGGCTAGAGTTTTATCTTCAAGAACTATATTTAACAAACTAACTAGTCAAAAATCTCCTCAATAGAGGAAATGAAAATTATTCTTAATATTTATCTGATGGAGAATACCAAACTCCACACAAATTCAAAGAGTTCTATTAGTATTCTTAGTAAAAATAATTTGATATACCCAAATCCATAAAATATGATGAATAAAACCCTTCATTAAATATTCTAATTGAATATTTAACATTTTTAACTCATTTAGAGCCATATGGTAGGAATGAAATGAAATTGGCAATGTTTAAGGCACTAGATAAATATAAAAATCCACCCCTTTATTAAGAAGGATAAGGAATCCATAAAAGGAATAATTTTTTGAAATAAATAACCACTAATGGAAAATCAAAAATAGGGGATCCATTCCAAAACTCAACTAAAACAATAGATATCAATATCCCAAATTCTAGAAGAGGGGGTCCTTCATTCCTAGATCACAGACCCCATTTACCCTAAAACACTAGGGATCCTCCATCATGGGTAGTAAAGGACAATCACTATTTATATAAATCATCATCTACTCAATATAAAATAAACTAATCCATCATAATGATAATGTAAACAAGATCTTGGTTGAAAACCAGAAAATCCCAATCAATATGGAAAATATATATCCAGGAAGAACAAGAGTCCCATTTGAAACCCAATACTATTTCTTCTGAAGTGGTGTATCGAGTTCCGTAAAGGACAATGTGAGTTTTTAAATAAGTTTAGAAGTATCTACAAAATTTTTCAATATTAATTAATGAGAGAAACCTATACAAAAAATTATTTCTATTGATGATGAAATGATGATCATAACTCTCACTATCTCTAGGATTACATAAACTTCCACTGAAAACTACACTAAATAGTGAATATGATTCAATATAGAGGCCTATGGTCAGATACATTATGTAATTAGATAATATTTAGAATGAATATGTTCTATTTGGAGATGATGAATCAGATCCCTCAAAAGGTACAAAAAGAGCCTGATAGAACTAATATGGATGACCTTGACAACCACGATCACTACTTATCTTCAAAGGTTTTGGAAAATCATTATTAGTGTTTCCTACCATTCCACACTATTATAAATTAAATAGAACATTATTATATTCTATCAATGAGATTTAGAGAGCATACTACTAAGTGATACAACCACCACCACATCTATGAGTCTCTTTACATTTCTTCTTTCCATGCGAGCCGCTAAAATTTCCACTTGGGTGTCATGAACTAGCCATGATACCCCGGTATTTTGATCCTTGAGTTTTTCTTAATATAGATAAAGGGGATATCAAAACCCCCATTTTTGGCGACTGGAACCTTCCATTATATCAAGATCAATGGGAAATGATTTTTCAACAAAACAACAGAAGATATAAGATACAAGTCAGCTTGCTTAACACTCCAAAGGGACGTTCTAGAATCAAATAGGGAAAAAATAACAAATGAAAAAAATCATGAAATGATATAATATTCATCAATGAAAATATTATAAGAACCATCTAATAGGTGGATCTCATATCCATTAGTCACCTTCATCACTCCTGGTTCCTCAATTCATTTATATCCACCTCCTCCAAGTGGTTCTCTTCCTTTTCTTGGACCTAACATAAGATAAACTAATATGACCTGATGGAAAAGGTATTCTTAGATATAAAAAAACCATTAGGTTATCGCTAATAATTCTATAATCAATTCCATAATAATAAACCATAAATACATTCAATTTAAATAAAACAAGTCATGGATGACATTTACATATTCTTTGAAAAATATTATTTCAAAATAAAAATGATGGAAGATATATAAAAATAGGCTTAATTAAATAGTTTATAATATATATATATATCAACTGGAATTAATAAAATATATTTTTAGTAAATTTAATGTAATCATCAATCCCAACTTATGATACAACCATGTAATAAGCCCTGAATTGTGTTAGTTTCTAGAAATATCATCCTCACACATCACAATCAACATCAGGGATCAGGATTGGGTTTCACACTCAAATCAACACCCCATTTGGGGATCCAATTATGTGAAATTAATCCACACTCCATTAGGGGAGCACATTTTGGTCAATATGTCCAATATTTTTTAGTTTGTGTTCCCATCATCAATCCATTACTAGGGAGTCAAAGTCCCAGAAATATTTTTCATGACACCCTCTAACTACGAATGATTATACGTAATTCAATAAATAAATAAATCAATAATGAAAAAAAATCACTTCAAATAAATATTAAATATAATCACCAAAATTAATTTTTAATAATTCCTTTATCAGTTTAAAGCAAATCATTGGTTTTCATCAAATCATGGATTTTAAATATCATATTTTAATTTATTCCATTTAGATCAATTTTCAATATTAAATCATTTCATCGAAAATATTTCCAAATCAATGTATTTAATTATATCAAATCCACCCAACAATTTCAACTCCATTGAAATTGGGAGTTTTTCATATCTTCCATGCAACATTCGAAATTAAATATCACATATCTGAAATTAGATTTTTGAAATATTTTAAGAAATCATTTCATATCAATCGGTAAATTTAGGATTTCAAGAGATGAAGTAAATCATATGGAAGGACCTAAATTTAATCATGTGATCAAATTAACACAAAAATCTCATAGATGGATAGTGTAGTATATAAAAAAAACTAAAATAGATGAGTTTTAATTAAACAGAGGAGATCATACCCAATCACAATAGAATTGATCTATACATTAAAATGGGTCAGATAAGTTATGGAATCCTCTATACCACCTCCAAAATCAAGGAAAACTTATTATGATTGAATGGGGGTATTTGTAATCTTAAACAGGGTTCTAGAATTTTTTATTTATTTTTTAATGGGTTTGGAATCCTGCGCACATGGTTTTATGGATGGGAATAATGGTTATTAGTTATCAGGTTCCCCTATTATAATTATAAATGGGGTTCACTGTTTCCATAAATGGTTAAACTAACTTTGTCCAAACCTTACAACACCTACTATCCATATGGTGCATACTTTTGAGGGGTGACCAAATGGGTTGGACAAACAATATTCCACCTCCTAGTGGATTAAAAAAGCATGCATGATTTTCTAGGAAAAACCACATTTTTTTAATTAACTATGTTCCAACCAAGAATAAACCCTTATAATTATATATTTAAAAACACCAAAAATAACCAAAATGAATGAACTATAATATTATTATCAAAAAAGGGTCAAGAAATACCAAAAATACGGAAACAAGATATTATATCCTCCCCCCAAAAACAATTTCTATTACCATAAATATTATTAAAAGGATTAAATATAAAATACATGATGTTACTTGTCTATCTTTATTTATTCACACTCCCAATTCTCATTCGAATCATAACTATGCCTTCATACCACATTGACAGAAGGTATCATCTTCCAAGAATAACCTTTATTGTAGAATCAACATTCCGGAAAAGATACCTAGTCATGTTTAAATATAGTTTAACATTTACCATTTTAGGGAATGATAATGGTTATAATTATACATAAAAAGCTATGATACATGAAAAAAAATTGAATATAAAATTAAACAATGGAGTATGTTCCAAATTTAAGGCCAATTTTCCCACTCACTCAAGAATTTGAGAAGGACCCACAAACCTTATCATATACTTTCCAAATTCTCCAAGAATGCAGTGAACCAACTAGGATGAAACTCTCAAGAAGAAATGGTCACCAAATGAAAACATCAATGGTGACCAATGATGGTCATCATAGTAATTATAATGGCTTTTCACCATCACCAACATTAATACACCTACTAAATAATTTTTATCATATTTTTTACTAAACTTGGTCTAACAATGTAACTTTCAATAACATTCGATCAACAAAAAATATTCATATATGGACTTACAAACAATTCCTAAATGGGATAAAATCAAATCATTTACCAATAAATATTGTTGTATTAAAATTTAATCATACCCTAATAGATATCCCAAGATGCACCAAAGTCGAGATCATAAGACCGTATCATGTACTCAAGATTTTCTTATAAATCACTATGTTTGGACATCCATATATAGATTATATACCAGAACATAATGTACTTGAGATCCCAATGCTTCCAAGAGGCCTCTTTAAACGTGATATGTAAAATGATCATCCCTACCGGAGACAATATAAGAAAGAAATATATGAATATAGGAAATATATTTTACATAGAGATTTCCTTTTTATCAATTTTTTGTATCTATAATTAGCATAATGTGATTCAATTTATTCAGCTAATAAATCACAAACCATATTTAATTATTCCCTTGATGGTTAAATCGCATCCCAAACAAAAATTCAATAGAATTATTTTCCCACTTCATAGTCAGCACTAGAAGAATTTGAAGAAAACATGAAGGTATATGTTTCTCATCACTAACCTATTGGTAGTTATAATAATGAGTAATAAAGATATTGATGTTATATATTACACCAGGCCACCATAATCAGGACCAGATATCAAAGAACATCTTCATGGTTTTAGGGTGAACCACCCATTAGTAAATATAGAAACCCCCAATCAAAAACATTACCATATGTAGTGGAATAATTTAATAGTTCTAGAAACATATGATACCCTATGAAGAAAATTACCACTCATCCATGGTCACCCGACCATAAAAATAGTTCCTAATACTATGTAAGTAATCTTAAAGATGATAATACGGAAGAATAATGATAAAAATATAGGAGGTAAAATGAAATTTAGTTAATACAATACTGGTCACATCCCCCCAGACTCACAAATGTAAATTTACAAATAGGGTCATCAGATACCACCCTTCTGATGATTCCTTCTTGAAAAAGGTTGTATGTTTCCTACTCAAAACATCAAAAATGAAATTAACCTTACTAGGGTTTTAGGAAGGATAAGAATTTCACCCAACACGTATGTGGAGGTTTATATATTTTTGAGAGAAGATACCACTCAAGATTTTGTGGCTTGAATAAACTATAAACTTATCTCTGAAATGGTAATTAAAAAAACTTTTAAGGGAATTCATAAATTATATGTGCTCAAGATCATGGGTTGTATAATAATTTTCTGTAACCAATGATATCTAGAACCATATTTTTCCATGTGATCACATTGTGGATGAGTATATCCCAAACCCGAATGTGATGCATCAATAAAGAACACATAGCACTTATCAACCTCTAGAAGAGTCAACAATAGCATTAATGTCAAAACTAATTTCATCTTAACAAAATAACTCTAACATTTCTCATCCTAAATGAACATAATTCCTTTATAATTGAGAGATTTCATCAGATAACCTAACTTCAGGATATATTTATTGAATCTGCTATAATATCCCACCATTCCAATTAAAATTTTAATATAGAAAACACATTCCCATGTCATAACAACTTTCACCTTATCAAGATCTATTAAAATACCATGTTTTGAGACCACATGTCCCATAAAATTCCCTTTCTGAATCCTGAAATTATATTTTAAAAACAACAGTTAAAGATGATGACCAATTACGGTTTATAGAACTACTCTCATGTAATGCACATAGTCCTCCTAATTCTAAGATTAATCTAGGATGTCATCCACAAATACTATCATGAATGAGTTATGGTACACAAGGAATATCCTATTCATCAGAGTTGTAAAAAATTAGTATCATTGTTTAGAAAAAATGGAAGAACAAGATACTCATAATGTCCATAAATACTCTTAGAGGCGATCTTAGGAATGCAAGAGTCTTTTATTCATACCTAGTGATAACCAAATCAAAGATAAATATTTATCAATCAAAATATACCATTATATGGTTAAAAAAATTATTGATCAATGTTAATATATATTTCCTTGTTTCCATTACTTGATTTTTTTTCGGTAATCAACGCATGGGTGAATTGTTCTATCATATTTCTTCTCAATTAGAATAAGTTTTGCACAAGGTGACAGAATCGGAAATATGAAACCTTTATCTAGAATATAATCCAACTATTATTTCAGCTCATTAAAATACGTTGAAGCTATAAAATAGTAATATATAGACACTAGTTGAGAACAATTCAATAAAGAAAAAATAATCCACATCCCTTATTAGTGGAAATATTGTGAAATAACAAGGGAAAATGTTGGAAAATCAATTACAACTATTTGATGAAAATCACACAAAAAAATTATAACTCCAATTCAAATGAGAATATTTATACTACCCTACCCAAAATTTTTAAAAAATATAATGTATCAACTTGAAATCATGACCCATTCTTCATGAAAACTAGATCACGTCTTAATGGTCGTAGCAAAGGATAGATTAAAAAGACAAAAATAAATCTATGATTTATAAAACAATTTTTAAAAAATCAATATATCGAATAAATTCAAGATGTTTTATGTAATGAATCAAAAAAATTCCATTTAAACTAAATCCCTAATAAGTAGAAAATTCAATCAGTACACTAAAGACCTTACTCTATTAATTTCAAAGGACATATTAATCTCCACAACATAAGATAAAAAACGACAGAAAGATTTTTTAGACTCAAATTTCAAGTCAATATAAATTAATGACACATATTAGTATTAAATAAAGAAATCACTAAAGATGATGTTATACTAATGATACCTCTCAGAGTAGCTATACCAATATTGGTTACCTTAAGAGACTCATCTGCTATGTGAAGAAGCATCATTAGCGATGCCTATGGTGGTAACCCCTTAGTTATTGAAGCATTTGATTGAACCACATTAATTTTTTGGTTGTTGATGATCCCATTCCAATATGCAGAGTAGAAAAGTTATATATGATCCAATGTCGATGTCCTCAGTGACTACATGAACTACACATATTTTACACCTTATTAAGAACTTATTTCGAATGCACGACCTTTCCACCCTAAAAACAATTCAAAGGTACTTTCCTAGGAAATATAGGAGTTATATATTATTCCTACTATATCAAACCACCCTGATACTCATTGTGATTTATATTTCCCAAAAAAGAACTTATTAAACTGCCTCATGGAAAAAAATGTCATATCAACACATACATATCAACAATGGAAATCTTATCCAAAACTACTCAATCTAGAACAATAACATAAGAAGTGAAATTAATAATTATAACATAATACAATATGTAATAATGAATACCCATATAAAATATTCAAGCCTTCATTTTTCCATTTTTAATAACCTTAGGAGATAACATACCAAAATTATCCAAATTGTTATCATACTACATCACAGTCATATCACCCTAGTGGAGGTTGAAAAACACCATGGATTTTACGAAGACCGTGGAATATGGATAAAAAATATCATTGAAAGTAACTATAATATCCTTCCTCTCCAATACCACTTGTTTCTTCATTATAACCATAAAATCCCACAATATCCAACTGGGTAACTCAAGAATAAAGGTAGCACATGTCATTTTAATCAAATTAAGAATTTTTATGTATTCAAAAAGAAAATATATCTTGTCAACCATTACTATGACCATTTATGAACATTAGGGCCCTGTAATTATAGTGGTTTCCAACAAATGAACTATTGAGAATGATTTTTAGATTTATCCCTTAATGGATACATTATCAGATCCTTGGAGAGAATAAATGTAGGTAACTATCCCAAAGCCTACAAAAAATGCACCACATTCAGAATTATATTCAGCTCCATTATGGGATTTAATTAATATGGTCCACCAAAATCATCTCCAATTTCCTATTCAAACATCTTCTCAGAGTCATGATATTACACAATGTCAATTGAAAAATCTAAAACACCATCAAGGGCACACTGATCCGCAACTCAATGAGATATAAAATAATAAAATTACATAAAGTATCAATCAATATTGGTATTTTAAAGATAATCAATTCAAAAGTAGGGAAATGAGTAGAAATAGATCAAATTTGCCATTAAAGGAAATTTTCCAAAACAAACATGGTTACTTATGTCTAGTCATGAGGAGTTCTAGAGGGACACCCTCTCTTAACAACATCATAATTAACAATTATACTCCCTCTTTTCTACTCATAAAACTAAAATACATACCATATATAATGAAATACAAAAAACCTTACCATTATAAAAATTCATTATGTACCAACCCAGATAAACTGGTACACTGATAGCTGATCCAGTCCTGATATAGCTTGATAGGTGATACTGATCCATATGGGTTGATGACTAGCACCTAGCATTATATCAAGATCAAGAGGGAAATGTTTTCCAAAATAGAAGTAGATAAATGATAAAAGTCACTATGAACAACAATATATAGGGAGAAAGTACCAAAATCAAATAGGAAAAAAATACCCTAATATTAAATTATCAAATGACACAACATATGTCAAATAAAATATCATAAAACCAATGTAATTGGTGGATCACATCTCCATCGGTCACCTCCATCACACCATGTGCATCAAATAAAGTACACCCACCTCCTCTAAGAAGATTTTTTCCTTTGATTGGACATGGCATAAGATAATACACAAATTCTCGAAGGAAATTGTAGGGTCTGAGGTAAACCACCCAATATAGTCTCACCAACAATGCCATAATCAATTCCATAAAAACAATCCACAAATTATTTAAATTTTAATAAAATAAGTCATGGAATGGTATTTACATATTTTTGACAAAACATGGTTACATAATCCAAAAATAATTATTATTTATCAAAATAATCTTAATTGAACATCATATATAAAAAATTATATAAATAAATAGAAATGAAAAATCTATTCTATAAACAAAGGCTTGTAATCATAAAATCATACATATCCTAAAACCATGTAATAATACCTATGGTAAATTAGTTTTAGAAAATAATATCATCACACATCTTAATAATTCTCATGAATCATGATAGGTGTGGACACTCAAATAAAAACAACATTATGGGATCCCAATATTGGAAATGAGTCTACCCTCGTTTTGCGGATCCCAATATGGAGAATATTTTCAAAATTATTTTATTTAATGTTATCATCATCAACCCTTTGTAAGAGAATTACTGTACCAATGAGAATCTCCCTTTCACCCAAAAACTTCATAGGATTACATTCCCATTAATAAATCAACCAATCAATTATGGGAAAATAAATCACTTCAAATCCATTCAAAATAAAATATCATAATTTTACTTTTCAAAATTCCATTTTCATTTCAAAACCAAATCATAGGTTTTCATGAATTCATGCCTTTTCACATCATATTTCAATATTAAAAATTAATCTCATGGTTCTACATCAAATCATTTCATCAATTGAATTTCCAAATCAATCCACAAATTTTTCTCAAATCCAACAACAGTTTCAAATTAATTGAAATTGGGTATTTTTCAAAATGTATATCCCATTTTCAAATTCAAATATGAATCATTTGAAAATAATTTTTTAAATAATATAAAAATCATTTCAAATGAATCAATAAATTTAAATTTTCAATTTTATAAAAAAATCATATAAAACCACATAGCTCTTTAATCATGAGATGAAATTAAACAAACACCAAAAAATGGGATACAACATGGATAAATTAAAAAGTATAAGATATATAAATCAATAATAGAATCTATATTATTACTAATAAATTTTATATCCATCAATAAATATATGATATATCACTCTATAATAAGAATAAAAATAGATATTGGAAAAAAAATAAAAAGTGGAGATCCACTTACTTATGGAATATTTAATTCAATCACTTAATAATTGATCCACAAAGGAAAGGGGTTAATGGAGTCAAAAAAATTTCAAATCACTCCAAATGAAAATGAAACCAATTAGGGTCAAATAGGGGATGTTAGGGATCATAAAAATAGTTACCATGTTTTTTATTAATGTTTCTAGGTTCTGAAAACCAGCATTTATGGAATAATAGAATCCATGAATGGTTAATAGTAATTGTGCTCCCTAATAGTTCACCCCTACTAGACTTCTTTATTGGTGCATGTTTTTCAACATATTTAAACTAAAGTCAATCTAACTATGAAACACCCAATGTCTATATAGTGCACTATTTGGGGTGGTGGCCTCCTTGTTAGAAAAAATCTTTCACCCCTTCCAATGGATTAACAAAAGTAAGATGGTTTTCTAGGCCAAACCGCATGGTTTTCCCTATCTATACGCCATCTGTTCACACCACCTTATTCTTCCAAAATTTTATAATGATTCTAAAATTAACGTAAAAGAAAAACCCTATCAGATTTTGATCATAATAAGGGTCATGAAATAGTTCATAGAGGGTAACTAGATTTTATAGGGTATAGGATGATGTCCATAAAAATATATCTTTATTGGTCAATAAATTTCTACCATAAACCCTTTATCCACTACCTAGAAACATGTGAAAGGATCCTGTATGAATATTCAAAAATTAATACCAAGTCACAAACCCCATCCTAAATCTATGAGACCTCAATTTTTCACTTTTCACAATCTAAAATGAAAAAATGAATAAATTTAGTAAAATGATTTGATTATTTAGTGGCTATGTGATTTCACTAATTAGTAGAGGGAAAATATATAGACTTCATCATATTAATATATTCTAGTAAAAAACATTAATAAAATAAGATATTGTAGTTTTTTACACTCTAATCCCTCATATTTCTTTTCCCAGACAACCATATACCCCCACCTCTTACTTGGTCCCTCAATATTTTAGGTGGTACACTTCACCTTAATAGATAATAGAGTTTCAAATAGGACAATGATATGATCAATATTATCTAAACAATAAATATTTTTAAAATGGTCATTCATCCCTGGAAAATAATTATTATTTTAGTGGAGGAAATATTATGTTTGATTTTGTCTCCTTCAGCTTTTGGTTATACCTCCTTAGTTTAAGTCTGATCAAAAGGTGCAATTTTGTTTATTATGTGAAATATATGTACTGTATAATCAGTAAGGCTCTATTTAAATGTATGTTTCCTTAATGTATTGTCTTTCATACTACCCTCATAAGAAATATGAGGATGTCTAATCAGTGACACTATATCAAGGAATGAAAAATCCCATCATACAAGGATAAAACATCATTTTGAATCTAGGGAATTTTGTCAAGGACTGTATTAGACCAAAACCCCAATTATATGACACATTTTTAAACATCCCATGGAATATTATCGTTTGTCAAAATGGGAACTGACCTGTAACTCACTCATAATATGACCCTTAATTCCTGACAACCCAATATCCTACCTAATAAGCATCCCAAAACCTGAAAAATTCATCACAACTTGGGCCATAACTGCATTAAATCAAGAATAATCCTTAATTAAATTTCAATATTGTTTATGAATGATTTTATAACTATAATTTAAGGGAATTATCAATATCCTAAGGTTGGTGAATGGTACATGGGAAATAAGGATAACATAAGTAACAATTTTTCCCAACTAGAAAAATAACTAGCATGATATATATGATCTGGGTGAAGAGAAAAATACCTTAATAGAGTCAGATAGTATAGAAGAGACACATAACTAGAAAAAAATAAAAAACCCATGTACATGATCCATGAGTCTAAAAATTTTAAATATATAAAAACCACTATGTCTGAGTGCTAAGCGGAAAATATCCCACCTGCACACAACTTTTTTTCAACCCTAAGAGAATCAATCAAGGAATAGTATGTTCTCTAGTCTTGAATGAATAACCAATGTACTTGTCAGTACATAATTGTTGGGATTCCATTCAGTGGTAGTGAGGACACAATCTTTCCTTTTTTTACTTGGTGGTTATTGGATACCTCCGAAAACCCTTTTCTTATGGCACTGGCTCAAAATGTTCTGTGATTCCTTGTAGTTGTCATAATAAACCATAAGTTGAGGGTCCATAGGTGAATTTAATCCCTCTGTTGCAGTAGAAAGTTTTTCTTACAAGAAATTCCTCTCTAGGTTCCCTTCCTTCCTAAACATAACTAATTTCCACGTATACTTTATGAAATTTATATGGTGCTTCTGGAAATTTTGAGAAGCTGGTTTCTTTAAATTTTTAGCACCATTTGATTTATCCATCGAACTACCAGAATTAAAATCCACTTTCCACTTCTTATCCCCATGATACCCCTGAGATTATATGATATGAACCTCAAAGTTTAGGGAAAATCATGAAATATACTCATATCTCTCAAAGTCATGGATTGTCGGGGATTTCCATAGAGAATGTTTTAGCCTACTAAAGAAGTGGTCGACCTTGAATTCAGGGGTAATGGAAAAACCAGAGGAATAACGTGCATTTCTGGTGAAGTTTTCCCCATATTCCCCAACATATTCATTGTCATTTTTCTTGAGATAAAGGAAATATCATTCCATCATAAGAAGGAGGGTGGGGGAATTATGTATCAATTTTCATCTAGAAATACTTCAATCCCATGTCATCGATCACTTCCTGAGGATTTGTATCTATGATCAATGTACACCATTTTTTATATTTAACCTCTATATGATAATCAGCAAGAAGAACCTTCTCTGTTTTTGAACATTTATGGATGGATAATAACTTCTGAATGAAATTGATCCATTGTTCGATGATTGAGGGATCTGAAGATCTATTGAAATTAGAAGGACATTATCTCATGGAGATCTCGATTGCAAATTTTCCTTTCTGGGGGGGGGGGTTCGATGATCCTATTGATCCATGTTTCTATTCAAAAAATTATTTAATTAAGAGACCATCATAAATTTTTTTTTGTGATTCCCACTCCCATCAGATTGGACAACTCTTAGAGCAGTCATATGATTGATCTCCTCATCATTTGTTAGCCGAATTCCTCATATTACCATCCATTGTATAGAATAATAGAAAAATTAGGGGTAAAAATTTTAAACTATTAAACACATAAAGGGGGATCTAATGAAAAAAATGGACAAATTATAAATTATTTTAATATCCTTAACTTCTGAATTTCTAAGATTCAATCAATGTTATCCATGATCTATATCCTAGAATATATTTAGTATCACATTTTATTCATTCTCTTAATAATGGTTCATACAAAAAATCAGAATTTACCAAATCATCTCCCTATGATTGTTGAACCAAGAGTGCAACAATGCTCATTGTCATGAACCAATCCCAGTTCAAGTATAGCTCAATGTGGTGTTTTCAGGTTTTACCATAAATACATCTATGAAAGAGGCACCTCTAATTGTTCATATCTGTACAAGGATGTATTTTATTTGTAAAAACATACTCTATTCTCAATATAATTTATGGATTATTTTATTATACTTATTCTTATATCTATGTCTTTCGTGTGATGTTTCTATTTCTAATCCAAAAAATATCTAAACCTATACTTTGATACCAAAAATAACAACACAACGCTTCATTTCATATTAAAACATGATTTATTACATATACATGCACTTAATACAACTCTGATGATCTTGTGTTCTATTGTACATGGGGAATAGGAACATTATAGAACCACATACAACATGAAATACACATCTTTATTGAAAACATCTTCTATATGACCACTAAATTCTTTCATACATAACATTTCATGGGATAAGATGACGGAATATATAGGATATGGGTGAGATATGATACCTGTTAAGGGAGTAAAAAAGGCATAACATGATGAATTCAATACATTTTAGGCAATATTCCCATTAATGAAGCATAAGAGAAACAAGAACATATTGTCTAATATTTTATGATTGTCATAACAAGGAAATGTGGAAGCAACATAAAACATATCATCATTACCATAATAGAATAATTTAAACCCCTGTCCCAACATGGTGAAAAAGTCCAATAATGTAATCTAGTAAACCCCTATCCCAAAATGACGTATCATGATACTATACATTACCCATTGCATTGTAGCACTATTAGGGAACACCCTTAATAATCATTTAAATCTCATGCTTAAGTGTGCCACATAGATTGGATAACATGGATTCATTCAAGATATACATTTATTCCATGACAAAAGGATTGTGGAATTCATACATGTAAGTCACCATTCGATATCTATGTGTTCATAAAGGTGAAAACCCTTGATAGGGGAATGGGTATGGTATTTACTACATGATGATTTTGGCATGGAAAATCACGGTGCAATTTTGGAAGCATAACGACGTCATATAAAATTAATAAATATGGTTGATGAGATAGAAAGGGGTCCCTCATAATTTATACATGGTATGGATAGTAAGGGGACCATGGAACAAAATATCCCAACTTTTGAAATGTAATTTAGATGCATAATCTAAAATAAATGCCTGAATGGAAATGAGAAGAGTGAAATCCATTACGAAATTTCCTTTTAGTAACGAGTGGGTTTAAAGGATCATGGGGGGATTAATGGTAGTGAAATGAAGATCCCATAATTTATAAATAAAATGGAATGTAAGGAGGTTTGGAAGAACATATCGAAAATAAATATAATGGAAATTAAAAGGCAGGACATAAGAGAGGTTCTTGAAGAAAATGGAGAGAGGGAGATCCTTATAGAATTTCATCATTGTAACAAATTTTTTTAGGGTAAAAATGTGTGTGGAATAAATGATACCTCATTGAAATAACATAAATTTTATAGTATGCTAATTATTATAAATTATGATGGATATAATATATTGAAATAAAAAGAACTAATCTCAAGGAAGGCATTTGAATTCAAAGGGGAGGAGAGGAATCCCTTACATGGATGTTTGATCCCAAAGTCTTGGGGAATACTTCTTGAGAGATTGAGGAAACATTGTGCGGACTCTATGGAGTATTTGGAGGAGGGTGATAGAGATTCAAAGAGCCTTAGTGATGAAAAATTGGGTCTTGGGTGGGATTATATTGTAATGGTGGGGGAATTCATTATTATATTTGTTTTGGACAGTACACATTTAATATTTAGAACCACAATCCTTCCAATTGGTTTTTTCCCATGGTTACAAACAAATATGAGTATAATATATTATTTTACAAGTCTAAGGGACTATAATGTTAAAATATCACCCTAGCTTATATGGAGGTGATTCACACTTTGAAGGAAATGATTTTAAAATTTTAAATTATTTTATATGTCTTACAGAATTAACTAAGGGTTTATAAAATAAAAAATAATAATCCAAAAATTACTTTATTTTAATATTAAAACATATATTTGGACGATGATACCTTTTATATTATTTTATTACAATACCATTGCATCATTATGATTTCATAAAACACATTATATATTTATTCAGTATTTAAATTTTAACCGAAAATTTGACTATCTCATAAAATTATGAAAAATTCACCATTGGATAATTTCAACATATGGATTCTAAAAATAATATTCATATTATCTAAATAATTTTATAAATATTTTAATTTTCACTTTTAAAAAAAAAACCTACATTAATTGAAATTTTAGTTGGTTTGAAAAAAAAATTTACAACCATAATAAAAATTAGATTTTTCTTCATAAAACAAATTATGATCATTTATATTTAATAAAAGGAAATTAATAATAGTATTTTATAAAAATATTATTTAATTAAAAATTCCATTAATTATTCAAAATAGATTAATGAATTTAATTTAAATATTATCCAAACATAATATTTCTTCTTTAAAAATCATTTACAAGGTAACAATAACAAAATTAATGTATATTAATTATTCTATTCAAAAATAATGAATATAATAATAATTATATGGTCTTTTTTACATGTACCTTTGTTACACCATCATACACCCTAAGAGTATGGTGTGCGACGATGGGATTTCATTGTGTCGTTCGTTAAACATGGTTTGGGACATGATCTGGAGGAGCTTGAACTTCTACCATAAATGGTTTCACTCATGCAAAAGTTGTTGGATCATGGATTGGGCTTGGAATAGGGAAAAGCAAAAAAATTATAACTCCCTCGTATTCATTGATAAATGAGCTTCATAAGGTATGATTCTACTAGTTGAAGTCATCACATTCATTTTCCATGTTAAAAGGATTTTCTAAAACCCTCTATTTACACTTGTCATGTGATCAATTTTCAACAGCTATATTATCAATTGTAATGATACTTAATAGTAATTTATTTCCAATTGGTTGTTAAAAAAATGAGTTCTTGTGTTTTCTATATCAATAATAATTTTAATTAAGATAAATGGAATTTTATTCATAAATGTTCTTATTGTTACATTAATGTTTTCAAAGCTATACTCTAACTATTTCCTCATAGAACCATGTTGTTTTCTATATTCTCTTTTTCCACTTTTTTTAACTCATCATTCTCCCCCATTGTAAAAATTTGTAATTTATCCATTCTCTGTATTTCTTCAACCTACAAGAAAAACAATGCATTCTCATGGAATTTATCCATTTAATCTCTGCCATATGTAATAAACCCAAAGATCTCAAATTTGACATGTAGAACTCAAAACACATTTCCCCAAGACCATATCTCCCCCATAAACCTACATCAATTCCCAAAAGCTGATTAAAAAAGATAACAAAACTATAGAGAGGGGAACATTTTAACATCCTCATGAATTGGGGGTGTCTGAACAATGAGGTTCAACTGATGATTCTTGAACACATGTGATGGAAATGGATTGGCCAGAATGACATCCAATTGATCATTAGTTCCAAATGATACATATTAATGATTCCCTATTAATATTTTTCCTTGATAATGTAATATATGATTTCAATGTGTTTCATAAGGGAATGATGAAAGGATTATTCGTAAGATCAATTTTCACTCTTGTAATCAAAGTGAATTACTATTGGTTGTTTCACCACATAACCAATACCAATCAGCTATTTCTTTATCCTAAGTACCTATGTGCATTCCTTTGTAAAAGAGATATACTCAGACTTAGTAATACTAAGATAAGTACTTTAATAATTCTAACTCAACAATACCACACATTTCATTCCTGTAATTAATTCTCCACTACATGTGGACTTTCTTTCAGCAACATCTCAAGCCCAATCAGCATTAGAAAATGATAACTATAAACTCTCTCTTCCTGTAGTAAAATATAATCCATAATTTTGAGTACCAGGATTGTACTTCATAATTATTTTTTTATACACATACGTTCTTATTTTGGATTACTTTGAAAGAGGTCCACTAAGAGTGTTTCATAGACAATATTTTTCCATGTCAATATCATGTAAAGTAAGATTGAAATGATTCTCATGTACATAATGTGATCTACAGATGTCCCATTGTCATGATTTTTATGTTTTTTTCCCAACCATAATCAGTGTTGAAATTGGATTGGAGTCTTGCATATTGAATTTATTCCTAAATTACCATGCCTAATTTTATGAGAAATTAAATCATAGTATTTCCTCAAAATCATTTTCAACCCTAAGAAATACATGATTTCCCTAAATATAGATATTTTAAATTATGATTTCTAGTGACTAGAAAATTCATCCATTGATCTTTGTCTACTGAAACCATATAGAACATTATCTATATATAGAAGCACTACAAACTTTTCTTTATGATAAATCATTTCATTGATATTGTTATCCCACTCTACCTTTGTAAATACAAGTTTCTTTAGATAAGAATCTAGTCAAGAATACCACACTCGTGGTGCCTACATTAGGCCATAGAGAGCCTTATTTAATCATTACACCTTCATTTCATTATTAACAAGTAGAACATCCATAGGATGTTTTATGTAAAATTCTTTTTCAATCAGAACATTTATGAAATCTTTTTTTACATCCATTTTGATACACTATCTATCCTATTTGAATTTAAATGGAATAAAAAAGTTTGATTGATTCACGTCTAGAAAATTGATCAAATGCTTCTTCAAAATCAACACCTTCAATCTATAAACATAATTTATACACCAATCATGCCTTATTTTAGATGAAATTACCATTATCATCATATTTTTTCTTAAAAATAAACTTCATACCAATTACATTATGACCATAAGGTATCTTGATTAGATCCCGTGTTTTTTTTCTAGTCAAACAGGTCCAAACATTTATTCATTGATTTAACCCAGGACTCATCCTTTGAAGCTTATTCAAATGAGGATGGTTCCAAAAAAACAGAAAATAATTTTATGCATTATTCCTCATTCTATATGTATGCATGGGTGTAGTATAATAACAAATGATGTATGACTGATTAATTTCTGCTCTTCAATTTCTTCTATGAGGTTGAAAAGAATTTTCTTCATCCACAAATCCTCTTTTGATTCTTCCTTTGAATCCACAACATGATTTGACCTCTAAATGTCTTGAACTCCATCCTCTACTTCTTCTTTAAAATCTATACTATGTCCACAATACTATTCATCTTCAATCCTATCAAAAAATGATACCCTCATGGTAATTTTGGTCTTATATTGAATTATGAAAACATCACTTCGTTCCACAGTTTTTCTGAGATGCTTATTGAAACACTTGTAGGATTTCCTATTATTTTAATATATGAGGAATATTCCTTCATCTTCTTCATCACCATACATGCCCAGATTTTGTTATTTGTTTTAAATAAAGAATTTAAGTCATAAAACACACAAATACTTCCATGAGGTCTTACATCCATTCCAAAAGTCATACAGTGTCTTGGTTTAACCGATATAAATACATTTTTTATTTTGAATATACAATACATCTTGAATGGAATCTTTTATGTAATTACAAGGGATACGACTCTCATTTAGAATAGTTCTAAACATATTGTCGATGTAACACCCGGACCTCAGTTACCCAAATTCGGTTCATTATTACATTAAATAGGCATGATCACAAAAGATCAAGTCTCGAAAGACTGATTAGTTTAGTAGTATTAGTAACACTAGATATATTCATAAGTCTTACATTAAATCATAATGTAAGAAAATCAAAAACAACATATTGTCTTCGTATCCCCTCAAACTATCCATGCAGGTCATTCATAAATTAATTCATCACATACTAGAAAAAATAAAACATTGAAAGAGGTGAGCTCAGATTCTCAGTAAAGATAACAATATAGCGTCAAATTTCATAAATAAGCATAAACATTTAAGGCAATGTATATCTAAATCAAAATCCTTTTAAACCTGAACTTCAGCATAGTATGGCAAAGATAAAATGAAATAATTCAATTTACTTATTCACATGGATATTCTACAAGTCAAATAACCACGTGAAATATCAATAACCACTTTCATAATGATGGAATACATAACGCCAGACTATCATAACCACATAGTAAAGGCCTCATTCCAAGACTACAAATAAGATTTTGTCAAGGCCTTATGCCAAGACACTAGTTTTTCTTATGATACCTATCGATTTATAGAGGAGCTATAGAGGGCTCCACCCGTACCTTATTATGTCTAATGCATTCCTCATATGAAATGTTTGAAACATAACATAAACATTTGTATTAAAACTAGCATACAAAATGTGAAAACCTTATCCAAAAACCATGAATGGTATAAAAATAACACATCCACAGTCAACCATAATTCATTCTATACAATATGGAATACTATATTTTAACAGATTATCCTCAATCGAGAATAATTAAGGATATTGACATAGATGAAAATAATCATCAAAACTATTTGAGAGAAATATCCCTTTTTTCTTGGAAACATTTAAAATTCAAACTATTTTTCAAGAAGCCATTTAAAAATTGATTTTGGAATCAAATAATCCCATACCACTTTGAAACTTTTAAAAGGAGTTTTAATTTTACAACATTAATTTCCATATAAATAAATCTTTAAAACCATTTTTAAAACATGGACATTAATGAAAATGATTTGGAATAACAAATATTTAAATCATTTAAAATGATATTTTTGTTAGAGTTCCTAACCAAAAGAGAGAAATCTGAATAAATATAATTGAGGTAATCCAAACATTATAATATCATGAGAATAATGGGATTCATGATATACTATGTCAAAGTACATTATGTACACCATATAAAAATGAATTGTTGTATAACCACAAAGAAGTCTCAATGGAATGAAAATTGAGATGAATTATATTATAAAGACCGAATCCTTAGGATAAGGATAAATAAACGAAATAAGTATGTGTCAAAAATATAAATACAATAAATATTATAGGATATTAAGTGTAAATGTATTAGAGGACATTCACCCACATTCTTGTAAACACAACACCAATGAATTGGATATTTAACTCAACGATTGGAGATTGAGTTAAAATTAATCTTATCTAGTTCATATCGATGACTTGATAATTTAACAATGGAGTGATTATGTGTATCAAAATTATATCCACATAAAGGGGAGTGGAAATTAGGATATAAGAAAAGGAATAGTGATTCCACAAATAATCTTGGAGTAAAATAATCAATGAAGTATTCGTAAAGCCGAATGAGTGGAAATTGAAATTTGAAATTCCCTTATCTATTTGGTAACATATGAAACATACACCCATGAAATAAGGATCATACAATTATGATTTAAATATCCATAAATTAATATATATTAAACAATGAATACAATCATAGGCAGTACACACACCACTTGCAATAAATATTTCGCAAACAATGGAAATCTCACGGAATTAAGAGTGAGATAAGAAACCCCTTACTTTGTACTTTTTACTTGGTCGGGGGTAGGCTAGCCACCTGTATAATGGTGAAATAATTTTTATTTAATTATAAATTGATCATATACATTAATATGATATCATATATGATCTTTTAACATTTCATTGATAATAATATCTTAGTATTATCGTTGTCTCGGGTGTTAACTTACTCGTTTTCTTTTATTTGTTTTGTTACATAAGTCATGTGTGTTATGGGTATGTTGTATCTTATTCATATACAGAATGATATCAAGTACTTAAACATTATTTTTTAATCATCAAATTAGAATTATACTTGAATGGATACGATGGAAAATGAATCTCATCGCGTTCGTGGAGACGATAGTCCGTACGTACGCACGAGCGACAATATCATTATTTTAATATTAAAATAATATATAATTGGATGTTATATCATATATACAGGATCATTATCATGTTATATTTATTATTTACTTGAATTTAACATCATTATTATACCCATCCAAATAATAATGTATTGAATAACAATTACACCACAACGTGGAGACTGTTGGCCGTACGTACGCACGTATGGTGACATTTCATTCAAAGGATGGATAAAATATAGAATATGGTTGTACCATACTTATAATAACATCACATTATATAGAAGATACTGGAGATATTATTTTAGAATGGAAACAACAAAGAAATAATAAGTTGATGAAAAAAGGAACTTGAAAAAGGGCCGTGAAAACATTACCTCTTCTTCGGGTTCTTCCATTTGATTCGATCAAAAGGGATCCTTAGGATGGATTTATGACTAAAGTAAGGACTATTGGATTAAGGGATGATAGTTGAGAGTTTATTTGGGCAGATTTTGGCCAAAACAAAATGTTTTGAAGGTATGAATAATTGGTTAGAAGTTGTGTCCTTTTATAAGAGGGAGGAGGGGCTCTTTAGAAAAAACATAACGTATTAATTTATAATAAAATCATATTCGTTTTCTATTGGATAAAAAGTTGATTATTAAAATTCTAAGGTGGGTATGGGTAGAAATAATTTCATAAAGTATATTTTAGATAGGTTTGGGTAACTATATTAACCTTATCATTTATATTTAACTCTTAGTTAAATAGTTTGACATTTACCATGTCACTTTGTATTTTTATATTATATGGTTAATAAAATTACTATATACTTCCCAGAAACCCCCAAGTGATCAATTAATGATACAAATATCATTATATAAGTCCTTTTGACGAAAAATATATTTTTAGTAATAGAATATCAATTTATAATATAATATTTTTTTAAAAAACTCATTTATGTCAGTTTTTAAAATATTTAGCAATTTATTTTAGTTAAAGTCTTAACAACTTTATTAATTCGAACAAAATTCATTTAAGAAATACTAACATGTCATATTAACTAAAAAAATTCATGGATGGCATAAAATCTATCAAATTAGATTTATTTTAACATTTATAAAACTAATTATTTGATTCTTTCATTAATAAGAAAAATATTGCATCATTATTGTGTCATAAATAAATTTTACTATTAAATGTTTAAAAACTATAAATAAAATACCATTATGTAGTAAATATTTTTAGATTTCTAATTAATACTTATTTTCTAAAATATATCATATATTACCCTTTGGAAAAAATTTTTTTCTAAATGATATATGATTATGTCATTTTTGTATTTACTTTAACTTAATTAATATAAAGTGTCATTATCACTTACTAGTGGATCCATGGGGTCCCAAAATCGACCAGTAGATGCCCATGGTCAAAAATGTATCAACCAATAGGTTTAGGAGACATTTTAGGGTAATTCATTATTATTATAATTTTATTTATTACCCTTATTTAACGGATTTACCCTTTAACCATGGTAAATAAAATATTTACCGAAGTAATTATTCACAATGTCTAAAACTAAAAGTTACCCATTTACACAAATTGGACCTCCTGATTCTGAATATGTAATCAATTTTTCTAAATTCAAAACACAGATGCGGTAGAAATTAATTTAAAATTAATTCCCGCTTTCAAAACAAAAAGCTTGTTTTTAAGAAATAATAACAGTCAAAAGAATGACACTTGTTTATGTCTGGTTTAAATGTGAAATTAAATCCAATGAACAAAATTGTTTTAGATGGAAAAACTATATTCTAAATATACATTATAACCACTAAAATTCATAATTTATCACAATTAATTATTTCGATTAAAAAAGTTGTTTTTAATTAAAATTTAGTGATTTTCACAATTCATCAAAACGTGAATGTTTTCAGAAAAATATAGAAAATTCACCCTAAGATAATTTTGATATTTAGAATCCAAAAATGAAGTCTATTTTGAAAAATAAAATGTATAAAATTTCAAAATGTAGGTATTACTATTCATAACGGCTAGTTTGATTGGTTACGGTGTGTGTTAGAACTCGAAGTTGCGTACAACACATGCTACTATATTATTCAAAGAGAAGCACACCGTGGATGATCGGGGTGTTACACTCTCCCTTACTTCAAATAATTTCGTCCTCTAAATTTTTAAAATAGGTCTTGGGAATATAATGGAAAGTCCCAAATCAGAAAAAGAGTGAATAAAACTATCACCTTAAAAGAAAGAAAGAGAATTACAAAGGTCATCCAAGATAACTCATACTAGGATTCCATGTACAAAAACATGGATATGGAAGATAAAATAAGTGTCATGTTCTGATGGAGATGGATAGAAAACATGATCAGGAGAAAGTTAACAAATAGAAAGCCACAAACTTATGATTGGACAAACCGTCATTAGATTCCCTGTAGGAAAAGTATACAGACAATATTTTTTTTAAGTTACATTACATAAATATTAGGAATTAATTTATTATATTGACTAAGAAAATAAAGAGATATACGTAATTTTTAAGTAGAGTTTCATTCATTAATAAATTTCCACCACTAACTCATTGTTTTAAAACAATGAGTAATCAAAGAAGACTTGGTCACACTGGAAGATCTAGAATAAACTTCTATAGAATCACATGATCCACAAAGGATAAACTTTATATTTACCTTGTCTTTAGAGATTAATCAAAACCAAAACAGTTACTACAAGATCTGATGATCCCCCAAAATGATATTACTTTAGAGAAAGAAACACTAATCTTAATTTATAAAATTAAACCAACAATACCCCTAAGTTAAATAAATACCATTCAATAAATAATTTTTCATTAAAATCTTTCAATATAATCCAAACTAATATTGAATCCCAAAACATAGTAGAATTTGGTTATGTAGTCATCCACGTTAAATTCCATCTTCAAATGAGATCAACTAATCTAAAAGTCACAAACTTAAAAGTAATTAACCTAATCACATATTCTCTATTATAGGTTAATCATTTCCATAAATAACCCAAATCACTATAAATCCACAATAAAAACGTAGATAAAAAACCACCATTACTTCTGAAATGAAACCCCATTGTATTTTATTTTCCTTGGGCATATAGTGTTCCCAACAAAGCAAACATCTTCCCAAATAACATTTATCACTTAATCACCAAATCATTTTCCTATACTAAGGTTATTCATTTGATAAGACATAAGAACCCAAATAAACTTATTATTGATCAATATAATCATTTAACTAAAAATAATTAGTCACATTAACCAGGGACTTCATGTAGTATAGTGGTAGGTGATAAATACCAATCGCACTTTGGTTGTGGGTTTGATTCTCACAGCTTTGTCCGACGCGACGGGTTGTCACATAGTCTGTGTGTTTTCCTTATTCAAATACTATATTTCATAACATTACCAAAATGAGATAAATTCCTCAAAATAACCATAAAATAATTTTAACCATAAATGTTATCTCATACCTTACATTTTCATCAAAAAATATAATAACTTGTAATTTCCTCAAACCCAATGATAATATAAAACCCAATGGTTATTTATAACTATATCCATAAGGGAAAAGATAAGACTTCCTCAAATTTCAATCTATCATGGAAAACTACGGGGTTACAAATACAAGAAAAAATTATTCCAAAGTATTCTCTCAACAAGGAGGATTAATACTTTTAAACATTTCTCCAGCCATTTATTTCCACATAGCTTCTTCTTTGACAATGAAAATATCCTATAGAATAGGTCATTCACTCGGGTAATGTCCAGGTACCCTATATTTACAGAAAATGACTGTAAATGGATTTTTGGGACAATTTTCATTTTCTTCCATATTGCTCTTCATTTTTCCTCAGCAATGTTTCACTTTATGTCCTCCTTTCCTGCATGTAAATCATTTCTTTGTTCCTTTGAGACACTTTCCTGGGTTTCTACTTCCACATTTCCTTCATGATTGAAATTTAGGAATCTTTTCTCCATGATCTCCAGTGCTGGAGGTCTTATCATTCATCACATTTCTCTTCTTTTTTGAGTCTGGGAGTTGGGTAATATATATTTTGTTGATCATATTTTTGGAAAAATGATTTGGCATGAACACGATATCTTTTACACCTATCAACATTCCATTTTTTGCTCATTTCCACCACCATTCCCACCTTGTACATCATTCTTAATGTTACTATGACTTCATTGGACTCTAACCGTTGACTAAAACCCAAAATCATTGTGTGAGTAACAAAATTCATAAAATAATTTAGAGAATATCATGACACCATATTCTCAATTTGAAACGCCTTAGGATTACACAAGGTCAATTATTCTCATATTATATTAAAATACATCAAATTGGATTGTAAAGAAAATGTAAATTATCCTAACAATATCCCCTGGGAGTGTCATAAACAAGAGTGCAGCCAAGCCCGTTGTCGTGCACCAGTTCCTGTTCGAGTCTAGCTCAAAGCATTGTTTTTGGGTTCTACCCCTAGGTACATATGTGCCAAAGACACCTCTACCTACTCGTACCCAGACAGGGATGTATTGCTCAGAAAAGTCACAAAATCTCTACAATAGCAAAATTCTAAGAAGTTGTCCTATACTAATCCTCAAAGTCTATCTTAGGGATATGTGCTCTAATCAGAGTTTATCTAAATTTAGATTCCAAGGTTTGTACTAAACTTCCTCTGATACCAACTGTAACGCCCCGACCCCAGTTACCTAGAGTCAGTGCATTATTACATACATTGGCATGATCCCAAATGATCAAGTCTCGGAAGACCAATTAGTTTAGTAGTCTTGGAAACACTAGATATATTCATAACTCTTACATTACATCATAAAGTAAAAAAAACTACAACAAAATCTTGTCTTCATATCCCCTCAAACTATCCCTGTAGGTCATTCATAAATTACTTCTTCACATTCTGGGAAAAATAAAACATTGAAAGGGGTGAGCTCAGATGCTCATTAAAGATAACAATATAGCGGAAACTTTCATAAATAAGCATAAACATTTAAGGCAATGTATAACTAAAACAAAATCCTTTTAAACGTGAACTTCAGAATAATATGGAAATGATAAAATGAAATAATTCCATTTACTTATTCACATGGATATTCTACTAGTCGAATAACCACATCAAATATCAATAACCACTTTCATAATGATGGAATGAATAATGCCAGTCTATCATAACCACATAGTCAAGTCCTCATGCCAAGACTACAAATAAGATTTGGTCAAGGCCTTGTGCCAAGACAATAGTTTGTCTCATTAGACCTACCGATGCATCGAGGAGCTATAGACGGCTCCAACCGTCACTTACTATGTCCAATGCATTACTCATATGAAAATTTTGAAACATTACATAAACATTCATATTGATACTAGAATACGAAATGTCAATACCTTATCCACAAACCATGAATGGTATCAAAACAACACATCTAGAGTCAAACATAACTATTTCAATACAATATGGATGATTGTACTGTAACAGATTAACCTCAATCGAGAATAATGAAAGATATTGACATAGATGAAAATAATCATCAAAACTATTTGAGAGAAATAACCCCTTTTTCTTGAAATCATTTAAAAGTCACACTATTTTTCAAGAAGCCATTTAAAAATAGATTTTGGAATCAAAGAATCTCATACCACATTGAATCTTTTAAAAGGAGTTTTAATTTTAAAACTTTAGTGTCCATATAAATAAATCGTTAAAACAATTTTTAAAACATGGAAATTAATGAAAAAGATTTGGAATAATAAATCAATAAAACATTTAAAATGATATTTTAGTTAGAGTTACTAACCAAAAGAGAGATACTTGAATACAAATAATTAAATTAGTACAAACCTTTTAATATCATGAGAATAAATGGATTCATGAGATACTATTTCAAAGTACATTATGTACATCATATAAAAGTGAATTGGTGTATAACAAAAAAGAAGTCTCATTGGAATGTAAATTGAGATGAAATCTCTTATAAAGACCGTATCCTTATGTTATGGATAAATCAACGACATGAATATGTGTGAAAAATATAAATACACTCAATATTATTGGATATTCAGTGTAAATCAATCATAGGACATTTACACATATTCTTGTAAAAACAACACCAATGAATTGTATATTTAACTCAAAAAATGGAGATTGAGTTAAAATTAATCATATCAAGTTCATATCGATGAATTGATAATTTATCAATGGAGTGATTATGTGTATCAACAGTATATCCACATAAAGGGGAGTGGAAATTAGGACATAAGAAAATGAATAGTGATTCCACACATAATCTTGGAGTAAAATAATCAATGAAGTATGTGTAAAGACGAATGAGTGGAAATTGAAATTTCAAATTCCCTTATCGATTTGGTAACTTAAGAAACATAAAACCATGAATGAAGTATAATAAAATGATGATGTAAATATCCGTAATTTAAATTATATTAAAAAATGAATAAAATTATGGGCAGTACTCACACCACATGCAATAAATAAGTGGCGAACAATGGAAAACTCACGGAATTAAGAGTGAGATAAGAAACCCCTTACTTTGTACTTTTTCCTTGGTTGAGGGTAGGTTATCTACCTCTATAATGGTGAAATAATTGTTATTGAATTATACATGGATCATATACAGTAATATTATATCATATATGATCTTTTAACATTTCTTTTTTAATAATATCTTATTATTATCGTCGTTTTGGGTGTTAACTTACTCATTTTCTTTTATATGTTTTGTTACATAAGTCATGTTTGTTATGGGTAGGTTGTATCTTATTCATATACAGAATTATATCAAGTCCTTAAACATTATTTTTAATTATCAAATGTGAATTAGACTTTAATGGATATGATGGGGAATGAATCCTATCGCGTTCGTGGAGACGGTAGTGCGTCCGTACGCATGAGCGACAATATCATTCTTTTGATATTAAAATAATATATAATTGGATTTTATATCATATATACATAATAATTATCATGTTATATTTATTATTTAAATTAGTTACATATCATTATTATACCCATCCAAATAATAATGTATTGAATAACAATTACACCACGACGTGGAGACAGTTGGTCGTACGCACGCATGTATGGTGACATGTCCTTCTATGGATGGATTGAATTAAGAATATGGTTGTAACATATTTATTATAACATCCCAGTATATAGAAGATACTGGATTTAATATTTTATAGTGGAAAAAACAAATAAATAAGAAGTTGAAGAAGAAAGGAACTTGAAAATGGGCGGTAAAAACATTACCACTTCTTCGGGTTCTTCCTTTTGATTTGATCAAAAGGGATCCTTAAGTTGGATTTCTGACTAAAGTAAGGACTCTAGGATTAACGAATGATAGTTTATAGGGTATTTGGGTAGAGTTTTGCCAAACCAAAAGTCATTGAAGGTATGCGGAATTGGTTAGAAGTGGTGTCCTATTATAAGGGGGCGGAGGGGATCTTTAGGAAAACCTTGAATTATTAATTTATAATAAATTCATATTTGGTTTCTATTGCTTCCAAAGTGTATTATTCAAAGTATAAGGTGGGTATGTGTATAAATAATTTCATACAATAGATTTTAGATAAGTTTGGGTCACTATATTAACCTTATAATTTATATTTAACTCTTAGTTAAATAGTTTGGCATTTCCCATGTCACTTTGTATTTTTATATTATATGGTTAATAAACTTACTATATACATCCAAGAGACCCCCAAGTGGTCCATTAATGATAAAAATATCATTATATAAGTCCTTTTTCCGATAATTATACTTTTATGAATATAATATCAATTAATAATATAATATTTGTTTTGAAAACTCATTTATGTCAATTTTGACAATATTTAACAATTGATTTTTGTTAAAGTCTTAACAACTTTATTAATTCGAACCAAATTCATTTCAGAAATAATAAAATGTAATATTGACTAATAAAATTAGTGGATGGCATCAAAAATATCAAATTATATTTATTTTAATATTTATATTACTAATTATTTGATTATATCATTAATAAGGAAAATACCTCATCATTACTGTGTCATAAATAAACATAATTATTAAATGTCTAAAAATTATAAATAAAATAACATTATGTAGGAAATATTTTTTGCTTTCTAATTAATATTTATAGTCGAAACTATAACATATATAACCTTATGTAAAACTTGTTTTTCTAAAAGATATATGCTTATGTCATTTTTGTTATTACTTTAACTTAATTAATAAAAAGTGTCATTATGACTTATTAGTGGATCCATGGGGTCCCAAAATCGACAAAAAGATGACCATGGTAGGAAATGTGTCCAAAAATAGGGTTATGACTCTTTTTAGGGTAATTTAGTATTATTATAATATTATTTATTACCCTTATTTAACGGATTAACCCTTTAACCATGATAAATAAAATATTTACCAAAGTAATTATTCAAAATGTCTAAAAACAAAAGTTACCTATTTACACAAATTGGTCCTCATGATTCTAAATATGTAATTCATTTTTCTAAATTCAAATCAAAGAAGTGGCAGAAATTAATTTATAATTAATTCCCGCTATCAAAACAAAAAACGTGTTTTAAGAAATAATAACTATCAAAAGAATGGCACTTTCTTATGTCCGGTTTAAATGTGAAATTACATCCAATGAACAACATTGTATTAAATGGTAAAAATATATTATATATATACATTTAAACAACTAAAATTCATAATTTATCACTATTAATTATTTTGATTAAAAAAGTTTTTTTAATTAAAATTTAGTAATTTTCACAATTCATCAAAAATTGAATGTTTTCCGAAAAATACCAAAAAATCACCCTAAGTTAATTTTGATATTAAAAATCCAAAAATAAGGCCCATTTTGAATGATGAAATGTATAAAATTTCAAAAAGTAGGTATTACTATTCATAACGGCTAGTTTGATTGGTTGTGGTGTGTGTTAGAACTCGAAGTTGCGTACAATACACACTACTGTATTATTCAAAGAGAAGTGTTCCGTGGAAGCTTGGGGTGTTACAGATGACATATCTATTTATATTATCAATTAAAACATTTTTCTATGGGGTTCTCAAAGTTTCCAATTCATGTTGTATTCCAAGAATCTCTATTAAATTTTCAAACTCAATGTATGTGTATTCCCCTCAATGTTATGATCAAAGAACCTTGATTGTCCATCCAGTACCATTCTCAGTGATTCAATGATTAGTTTTCATGTAGTCAATCACTTTCTATTTCTTGGGAATGACCATCACATAATACATTATACTATAATCATCAATGAAATTTATGAAGTACATTTATCTATTCAATCCATCAAAATTTATCATACCACATACGTCTATATGGATGAGATCAAGAAGATTTGAATCCCTTTTCTATTTTGGAAGATAACGACTATAAACCAACTTCCCTCATATAGATGAATTACATGTCATTTCATGTTCATGTGTCTGATTAGGGATTTCCGTGACTATATTATTTATAAAAATCTTTTCCGCGTCTTTTTGATTGATGTGTACCAACCTTCAATTCCACAGGTTGTTTTATTTTTCAACTGTTAGATAGAAAGTGTTATCATTACTGTCGACCAGATATAAGTTTCCTTCAATTCTACAGCCTTTCATGATATAAGTCCTTGTATTTCCATTTATTGTGTATCCTATTATATTGAATATCACTATAAATCTCAATTCACATAGTTGACTCACACTAAGGAGATTGTGATGCAAACTGTCCACATAAAAAAGTTTAGTTTTCTTTATCTCATCATTGGATACTTCAATACTTCCACATAATTTGATCTTAAAAACACCATCGTTACTTATCCATACAATTACTTAAACCCTTTTCAAACATTCGTTAATAATTTAGTATTGCTAGTCATGTGGGATGAACAAACACTATCAAGGATCCAGCTACGGTCTCTCTTTGTATCCTTGAGAGATACGTCTGTAAGGTTGGACTTTTCAATTTTATTATTTTCATTCCATGAAATATTAGATTGAGTGAAGGATAAAGATAAAATTTCAGATTTCTCTTCCATGTATGTTGTTTCTTCATACTCATACTCCTCTTCAATATAATACAACCTATTTTTATGAGAAACCCCTTCTGGTTGACGAGTATTGACTTATCACCGAGTTCAATATGAATTATACAAGTATTTACTATTCTTGTAATAAATAGATTTTTTCCAAAGTTAGAACAATAAAAAAAATAACCATATAAGATATTTATTCTATAAGATGTAGGATATGAAATTATTCACCTTTGTTAACTTCGTTGATCTTCCCCATTCAAATATCTCCTTGATTTTTCGCAGTAAGACATAGTATGGCCCATATACGCACATAATTGACATTTCATAAGTGGAAATATATTCTCATTTATATTGATCCTCATATATATTTCCATAGGAAAATACTTTTCATGCCTATCATTTCTGGAAGCCTAAGGGTAGTTTTCAGTTCTCATTTATGATTTAATTTAGCATTTATTTTTTATCACTTTAGAAGACTTTTCAACATTCCCAAAATTCATATTGCCTTTATTTTGACGCATTTTATTTTCATAATTTTATGTTTCAAAATCACAACTTATTCCACTATATCCCCTGCATGCTGTTCTTTTCAGCTCCATCGGAACCATGCATAGATATCTCCAACAACTCAGTCTCTGAGAATCTTCTAAATAGTGTTTTCTTCATTACTTATTTTGAATTTGATTCACATTAGAATATACTGATAAGAGTTAAAACTTATTATTAGAGTCCCTCAGTAGTCTTGGACTTCTCCTCCAATCTTAAGGTATGGTCATTGATGACCTTTTACTTTTCCTCCATTCTAATATTTAGTTCCACTATGTATTTTTTACTTTAAAGGGATGTTGATAATACTTTCACTAATTCTTCTAGTATTTCAATTTAATCTTCCAGATGATAAAAATATTCTCATGTTTCTTCCACCACTACTATCAACTTTTTTCATATGTTCCATTGATTCTTAATCTTACGAAGAAAATCCTTAATTCGTAACATTAGATCAACATAATTACTCTACTGATGATCTCTATCTCTATATTTTTATTGTTCTGACATATCAATAATACCCATAATTGATTCTTGGTTGCCATATTAAAACTATAGGTCTTCTTTCAAATTAATTCATTCTCATCATCAAATTATTCATGTGAAAAACTATTTTTCTATTGTTTATTTCTTTATTTTATGTTTTCTTTCTAAGAAAACCATTTCCGAAGCTTCATCAAGTAAACAACTTCACCTTCTTCATCATCGAACATCCTTGAGGACTAAGAAGATATGCGAGCATCTATAACAAAAGGAAAAAATTCCACGTGTAGATTTCTAAAAAATGTCCTTTTCCCCTATTGAATGCCATGGAAAATAGAAAAAAATGGTTTCTTTCGTCATCATCTTCATTGAAAAGGTCTCCTGATATGTCGAGTTTTTTATGGATTTGAATTCTATATCCTTGCTAACATGACTTTTTGCATCCTCTGGTTTCATTATCACTTCATATGATACTATAATACTCAGTAGATCGTCCTAATATTGTTTTCAATGACCTATTTAATGAAGGGCTGACACATTTGGATTCTATAGAGGTAGTTGTCTTCTCATGATATTATTTACATTGTTAATATCATTGATTTCTAAACCAAGACCTAGAGTTTCTCTTATAGCTTTAGTAATTTTATTAATGAAGGTTTCACAATTTTCATTAGGATACATCTTAAAAAAATCGTGTCTATTTAGGAAATATTTATGTTTTTTCTCCTTCACTTTAGTGTCACCTTCATAAATATTTTCTAGTTTCTCCCACATTTACCTGGAATATTTGGATCTCGTTAAATTTCAATAGATATGGTCAGAATGAGATGTAGGGAGATCATTCTGTGACTTAGCATCCACATCAAGAATTTTCCGATCTATATCTATCAAAGAATCCCTCTAGGATTAGTGACATGTATTCCATGTGTAAAATCAAAAAGGACATATGTTCCAAGAGATCTTACGTGATATATTGTCTATTTTTTCCATAATTGAACGTCTCTTTCATTAAAGAGGGGATGTCCCCAAAAAATTACATAATTCTCCTTGAGAACAAAGGAATTATTCAACACAAGTAGTATTTACCCTCTGATACCTCATGAAGGACCCATAAACACCCTGATAGGGGAGGGTTGGATTAGAGTGTCATCATTTCTTCAAGATTAATGGATCTTATTCCAATGTTGGTAGGAACCTAGTAAACCTATTTGTCATAAAAGATAAGAAATAACAAAAATCACAGTCAAGGAGACCACACAACAATTTTACTAGGTTAACCTCTAATTCCATGACCATGTATCATAATTTGATAGTGTGTTAATCATACCTATGTCCAACAATATTCACAATATATGGAGAACAAGAATTCAGACACAATCACTTTTTTACAGGCATAATGCATATACATGTTTATAGGGATGGCTCATTGTTTCCGTCAAAACACTTCTGATGACTCCCCCTAACTCATTTCTTTAAGATAAGTCTATCCCAGTTTATAAACATGATTTTCGATTCAATGGTTTGGAATTAAAGTCATTGTCCATTTCTTAACATGAGACTCGGATTGCACCATATCCCTGAGTTGATACAGTCTGAAACCAAGGTTTAATTAAAAACAAATGATCAGAAACACCTTTTGTGAAGCTCCCTTCAAGAAGCTCCCATTCCATTATAGAATGAATTGACTTCACAAAGAACACATACATTAATGGAAATAACACCTTCTTGAAGCTCACTGAGTCAATGTGGATTACACCTTAATCATGAAGCACTCAATACATAGAAGCATTTTCATTAGTAAAAAAAAATATATACTTTTTATGATTCTCATGATCGCATTTAATGTCAGTTTCGTAGAACTTCCTTAGATTTGTGAAAATTGTGAATATTCTAGATTTTCCATCGAAAAATTCTTCAATAGTGTAGGTGGGTGTCCTCTTCTTTATAGGATCATACATTCATGATTCTCCAAAACATTCAATGCATTTTTTGGATCTGTCAAAAAATCATCATGGTGAACCTCCTCTCATAAACCACCATTTGGATTTGATACTACCTTGATTCTCTCCATCAAACCCTTCACACTACCACAGTTCCAAAATTCTCATAATTTCAGAGATCACCATCACCGATCACAATTCTCTAATTATCAATCATTTTTTATGCTCATTATAATCATAGAGGACACCATAATAATTCATTAATCCTTTGAAAAACACAAATCACGTAACCGATCTTCACAAAACTCATTCCATTTCTATATTATCATAAGGACCTAAAAACAACTTTTTACTATGCTTTCAATTTGTTAGAACCTAGATCTTTTTTAGGTATTTTACATGATTACAGGAGTTTTGAGGAAAAATTGGAGAATATGGTGATTTTATAAGTGCACACCATGTACGTAGGAGTACATGTTGTGTACTATATTGTCATGGGAAGCTGTATACTGGTTGTGTAATGGCCAAGACATGGATGTGTGGGGTGATGTGGTACACAACTAATATCAGGGTCTGGTTGAAGAAAATACAAGACATGTTCATTTATAGTACATGCCATGTACTTTTTATTTTATTTGGTTAATCAAACCGGGGATGCATCTAATCCCCAAATTCATATTTTCGGGCCTTATTTCATCCAGGAGGGATTGAGAGTGACGAATCTTCTCTGAGCCACCGTTTTTCCATCCAGTATCTGATTCAATGTATGATAGGTGCATTGGAATCACCTCAGTGAGTTATTGTTTCTTCTATATCCTCTTCTCCAGATTCCTCTACTTTATTGAGTTATTCAATGATGAATGTTTGTTCCTTTTTGAAGATCTATGATGTTATAGGATGATTCGAGGGCTGAAATTCGAGAGTTTTATTTTTACAACGTCAAGGTAGGTGGTTCCTGGCCTTTCATTGTTTGAATTTGAGTTTTATAGGGCAATGTGCCAATTACCCTTGTTTCGGGTATTTAGGGTTACAGAAATTGAACCCTTTTTTAACTAAAATAGATTTATTTTCGGATTAAGTGTGTTTGATGTGATATTATGTGTAAATTCAGGTCTAAGGAACTCCCCATGGGTGATTTTACTTTTTTGAATGATTGAGGTCATTTGGTCTAGGTTGCCTATGAAGAAATCCTTATTTCCTTGCCTTTCCTGATAAGATGGAAATGATTTCCTTTTTCTGATTGTTAAATTCATGTGATATGCATTGGTATTGGTTAGAACGTAGTATTAGTGATTACTTTGGGCTACTTGATATTGTTTATACATTATTGAATAACAAAGGGCTATGGGAATCTGGTGTAGTTAGACCAGAGGAGGAATTGATGTTGAGTTATTTCGTAGAGTGTCTGTTATATTTTACACTAAGAGACCACATGGGGGAATGATGGTGAGTTCTCCCTCATAGTGTCTATAGTTTATATTATGTGACCAGAAGGGGGGATTGACATCGAGTGCTTCCCCTGAGAGTCTATAGTCATTCATGAAAAATTTTAGTTGGAATTGAGTGTGAGTGCTTCCTTAGAGTGTCTTTGCCTTTTTATTGGACTAATTGGCCAGAGGGGTCAGACCATGTGAGCTACCTAGGGGGTTAACATAAATATTGAATGTTTATGATGCAGCTTCCAAGGAAAAGCATATGATTTTATTCAGTCCTATTAGGTAGTCATATGATATTCCTGTTTTGAAACATGATTTAATAATGAAAATTAAATGCAAATGAATGTAAATGGAAACTGTTGGATTTGGTTACTTTTCTATACTCTTAGTTTCCTTTATGCATTTCCATTATTACTTACTATATATACTCACTGACAGAAAGGCACAGATCTTGTAGTGGTTTACCAACAGATCTTGAGAGCCAACCTAGCCTTAGAGTTCATGAGTTTGGATGATGGTACTCTCTCAATCATGGAGTTTTTTTCTATATTCACAGAGTTTTAGTGCTTCACACCCATTCTAGGGGAGGGGTTGATGAGTTATTTCTAGAAATGATGTTTGAGGATGGTCTCAAGAAAGAAATATGATCTCAGTTGAACATCTTTAGGTTGAATTCTATATCTTAAATAGTAAACCAAGAACTGATCACTGAATGAAAACCGAGGGGTTTGGGAGCTGTGGGCTAGGGCAGTTCAACATCTAGATTTGGCACCCTTCATACTGATAACAGGAAGCACTATAGGGATTCCACACATTGTGATCTGAGTATGTTGGATTATTCTACAGGTATCCAGGTGGTGTGATACCAATGCAGGAAGGGAGGATATAAGAAACCTTAGTGCCCGAGGGACCCATTTGAGTGCCAATATTATGGTAATTAGGTACATCTTCAGTGTTTCTACCCTGACCACCTTGAAACTTCTAGTGACATAGGATTTGTTTTGACTCCTCATACCAGAGAAGGTCCACTAGTTCGACATCAAATTGGGGGCTAGAGTAATTGAGTCTGTTCTGGCTGAGTTGCTGGTTGTGGCTATAGTGGTCAGACACAGGGTTTTGGATAGCTGCCAGGTGGATCAGATCAAGGTTCTCAAATAGCTTCATAGGGACACGACCTGGGTTAGGATTTTGTGCTAGCGATGATCCAGTTAGAGCAGGATCCTAGACCATCTATGGTTAGAGATACAATTTTGGATTCCTCGGTTTTAGCTTCCTCCCTTTTCGATATAGGGGACTCCCATAGCTTTATATTATTGTATGTTCTGGAGAGACTTGGGCTCTGTATCGTTACATATGATTATATCATGATGCTGGACACTCCTTTGGGGACTAGACTAGAGAGTGTACGTTAGTGAATGGAGTTCCATCTTGAGTGTGGTCGGTTCCCCTTCTTATGGGACATTTATGTCTTAGAGACGATAGGCTATGACGTCATTCTCGGAATGGAATGGATAGTTCCCTTCAACTCTATTATCAATTTCAATAGATGAAGGGTGAGTTTCACGACCCCAGAGGGAGGATTGTTTCTATATAAGGGAAAATGGGATGTCCAAGAGAGCAAATTTGGACCCAAGCATCATGGGTTGAGAGGTCTTACAGCCTAGATTTCTACTCGATATCTTGATGATGATGGGACTTCACAAATGGACATTCCTCTAGCGGTCAATCATTTTAGGGATGTCTTTCTAGAAAACTTTTCTAGTTTTCCTTTGGAGAGAGAGGTAGAATTTTCTATTGAACATGTGGTAGGGGAAGCACCAATGTCTATTAATGCTTATAGGATGAATACACCAGAGTTTTAAGAGCTCATGAAGTAGTTGGAGTATTTAATGGAAATGGTTTTCATCTAAACTAGTACTCCTTATGGGGGTTCGCCTATATAATTTTAAAAGAATGAAGATGGTACCCTTCGACTTTTCTTGGATTATCAAAAGCTAAACCAGTTGACTATTTAGAACCGATATCCCTTAACAAATATTGATGAACTCTTTGATCAGATTCGTGGAGACTAAGTGTTCATGAAGATTTACATGAGATCTAGTTATCATCAGCTGTGCATTAGAGCATCATATATACCTCTTACATTGTTTCAGAGTAGTTATGATCTATATGAGTATGTGGATATGTCATTCGATATCACAAATAAGCCTGCAGTTTTTAAGGAACTGATGAACCGAGTGCTCCATCCTTACCTGGACTCCTTCATGGTGGTTTTTAGGGATGATATCTTGGTGTACTCTCATAATAGACATGAACATGCCATCAATCTAGATATTGTTTTGATTACACTGATAGAACATCAATTATATGATAATCTATCAAAATTCCGCATTTGGATGGACAAGATTCATTTTTAGGGTCATGTTATCTCACAAACAGGAGTATCAGTAGACCCAGAGAATGTGAGAGCAGTAGTTTCATAGGAGCTACCGAAGAAATTCATTTAGTTATATAGTTTTCAGGTGCTATCTGGTTACTACATACATTTTATCCAAGAATTTTCATGGTTTTTAGCACCACTAGCGATCCTAAATAAGAAGGGTGCAAAGTACTAATGGCCATATTCATGTGAGTCAGCCATCTAGGAGTTGGAGGGAAGGTGGAATTCAGCACCGATATTGATTTTTCTAGAAATAGATAAGAGTTACACCATTTAATGTGATGCATCATGTATCTAGCTAGGAGGAGTTCTTATGTATGTGGAAGGATTTGTTGCATATTGGTCTTGACAGTTGAGCCCACCTGAGAGAAATTACTCGATGCACAATTATTTTTTAGCTGTAGTTGATCATGCTTTGTTCAATTGGAGACATTATCTTCTGGGAGATCATTTTTATTTTTAAATGACTATAAAATTCTAAAGTCCATATTTACTCAGCGTGACCTGAATTTGAGACAGTGAAGGTGGGTTGAGTACCTTCATTCCTTCAACATAGTTCTTTCCCACAAACCTGGGAAAGGCAACACAGTGGCTGATGAATTGTGTAGGAGGATTCAAATATAAGAAATTCAGGAAGGGAATAATGATGGGAAACTCATGGATCAGTTTTATAAGATGCATTTGGTGAAGTCAGAGCATCATCAAATAGTAGGGCTTTTATAGTAGTTACTCATCCAGAGGAGAAGTGGAATGATGTGAAGATGGATTTTGTGATAGGGTTACCGAGATCTCATCAAGGGAATTATGTGGTTTGGGTTGTTATCGATAGGATCACGTTGGTTTCTCACATATTATCTATACAGATGAAATTCAGTGTTGATGATATTGGATTAATTTACATTCATTAGATTGTACGGTTGCATGGGGTTCTACACACCCTCATTTCAGAAATAGACACCCGGTTTACTTCTTGTGTCTTGAAGGGACTGCACAGTGCTCTGGGTACAAAAGTAATTCTGAGTACATCTTACAATATCTAGACAAATGGCTAGTTAGATCACACAATTCAGGTGTTGGAGGACATGCTTCAATAATGGGTCACGGATTTTGGAGGTTCTTTGTAGAAGAACATACCTCTCCATTAGTTTTTCAATAATAATAGTTTTCAGGAAACAATCCAGATGGAACCTTATAATGATTTGTATAGTAGGCCATGTTGATCACCCCTATGTTGGTTTGAGGTAAGAGAGGATGCAATTAAGGGACCTCATCTTGTCCAATAGAACACTGAGCTGGTGTAGTGGATTTAGAAGAGGATGTATATTGCACAGTCTCGACAGATGTCTTATGCTGATCAACGGAGACGAACTCTGGAGTTTGAGGTTAGAGAGCTGGGTTTCTTATGTGTCACACAATGGTTGGGAAAAATGAGGGTAATGAGATAGGTAAATATTTCACTGAGATACATCGGTCAGTTTGAGGTTTTGGAGAGAGTCAAGGAATTTTCCTATCTGTTGCGGTTACCTCAGAGGTATTGGGTTATGCATGACATTTTCAATGTTTCTTAGTTAGGGCGTTACTTATCAGACCTGTCTAATTTTTTTCATCCTGAGGAGTTTGAGTTTGAGGTGGATTAATAATTCTAGGAGAATTCTATTTGTATTACTGATCAAATCATGACAGGTCTCTGTGGCTGGTTTAATCCTCTAGTACGGGTGCAATGGAAACACAAGTGACTACAGGACGAGACATTAGAGAGGGAGGTCGATGTGAGATCATAGTGGCCAAAGCTATTTGAGGATTCCTCTTCATCAACTTGTTAGGGAAATTTGAGGAAAAATTTAATTAAGGGAGGATGTTTGTAAGAACCTAAATCTTTTTTTTGTTTGGATCTTGATTTCTGGTGTTTTGAAAAAAGGGGGAGAATTTGGAAGTTTTATAAGTACACAATGTGTTCCTATGAGTACATGTTGTGTATCAGGTTGCTGCGGGAAGCTGTGTACTAGATGTGTAATATATGAGACATGGACATGGGAGGTTACCTAATATACCACTAATATCGGGGGGCCGATTGAGGAAAATAAATGGAATGTTCATTAATGGTACACACATTGTCCTTTTTTTATTTGTTTAATGGGACTGGGGTCACCTCTAGTCTGTAGATTCATCTTCTTCTGGCCTTGTTTCATCTAAGAGCGACCAAGGGAGAAAAATATTCTCTGAGCCACCTTTTCTCTATCCAAGGTTTGATTTGAACTCTGGTGGGTGAATTGGAATCGACTCAGTGAGTTTATCCTTATACTGGAGACCATCATCCTTATTCTGCTTCTTTCTTGATTTATTCAAGGATATACATTTGGACCTTTTTGTAGATCTATGTTGTTCTAGGCCAATTTAAGGGAGAAAGTTCGAGATTGTTCTTCTTAAAATGTCATGGTAGGTGGTTTGTTGCCTTTTGTTGTTTTTATTTGTGTTTTATTTGCCAAAGTTCCAATTACCCATGTTTCAGGTGTTTTTGCTAATGGAAATTGAACCCTGTTTTATCTTCCTTATATTTATTGTTGGATTAAGGGATGGTTGATGTGATATTATATGTAATTTTATGTTAAAAGAACAACCCATGGGTGATTTTACTTTTCTGAATGATTGGGGTCATTTTCTCTAGGTTGCCTATGAGGCAAACCTTGTTTCCTTGCCTAGCTTGATAGGATAGAATTGATTGCCTTTTTATTCTTGTTAAATAATTGTTATATAGAATGGTATTGTTTATCCATGTAGTAGTTGAAACTTGTTTGGATGCTTGATATAATTTATGCACAATTTAATTTCACATAGTTTTGAGAACCTACAGTAGTTATACCACAAGGGGGAATTGACGTTGAGTGCTTCCTCAAAGTTTCTGTTATATTTCATTCTATTAGACCAAAAGGGGTATTGAAGATGATTTCTCCATCATAGTGACTTTAGTTTATGTTATGAGACCACAGGGGGAATTGACATTGAGTGCTTCACCAGAGAGTCTATACTTATTTTGGAATGATCATTGGGGGAATTGATAGTGTGTGTTTCCTCAAAGTATCTTTTCCTTTTTATTTCATTACTTTTCCAAAGGGGTTAGACTGCGTGAGCTACCCTGAGGGTTAAGTTAAATATTGAATGTTTATAACACATCGTCCAAGACAAAGAACAATCTTGGATTGAGTCCTATTAGGTAATCTTATGAGATACCTATTGTGATTCATGATTAAATGATGAAAATTAAATGCTAATGAATGTTAATGGATACTGTAAGATTTTGTTACTTTTGTGTACTCCTAGTTTCTTTACTACATTTCCATTATTACCTGCTATATATACTCACTGACAGTTAGGGATATTTTTTTGTGCTTACCTACTAGGATTAATCTCACACCCTGTTTGGGTAATGTTTTCGGACTAAAACATATTATTGGGATGTTGGTGTAGATAAGGGAAAGTTCCCTTCTTCTTAAGTAGTTTATTATTGTGGATCTAGAGAGAATGGGAGCAAGCTGAGGCATGTGATTCTTCTGGAATTTATTTGATTATTTTATAGTTTGGATGAGTTCTATATTTCCATAATTGTGACTAGTTTGGATATTTTTTGGACATATGCGACATGCATCATTTATATATGTGATCTAGTTTTGTATTTACTTTCATCCTTCTTCTATTTACTTGTTGTATGGTATTATTGTTTCTCCTACTATTTATTATTTTTTATTTGACTGTGTATACTCTACCATTGAAGGAAAAGTTTCCCCACTAATACATCCATGTTCCTTGTCTCTAGTCGGTAGCCTCTGGAGTTCGGGGAAAAGCGCTTGAGTCCATCTAATCAACCTAGTATGGGGAACCTTTGGGTGGTAACCAGAACCAGGACGTTACACCATTCTCCATTTTTTGGACCCCAAAAATTTTTCATATTGGGAAATGAATCCACCTTAAAAACTATTGACAACTTATACTATTAGACCCATTTCATTGAAAGATCCCTGATCATCCATGTGAGGATTGACAAAAAATAAAAAACAATAATCCATTTCTAGTAAAAAATACCCTTTGTTACAATAAAAAGTAGTTATATAATTCTAACTAAATGAAAATTTTAAACTATATTCATTTCATCCCTTTTATGTCATATATTTAGAATGAAAGACTCATTATTTTATATGTTTTTAGGTTTTATTATATAAAATTAAATCTAATTTTATATGCATATGATGTATATATATTAAGGATACATTTATTCTATTGTATCCTTAAACATAAGCCCAAGGTTACATTAATTCCAATATTACCTTGTTTCATGAAATATAATACAAAATTACATTACAACCAACATAATTTTGATTGAGTTCATACACTTCCCCTAATCCTCCTCCAATGTTAACATATATTAATTATACATTTTGAAAGGATAAACATATTTGACTATGATCGTTGAAGAATCTCAATGATTTCCTAAACATTAAGTAATTCCCTTGATAAATTTGATTATACCTGATATGGAATAATTAAATTAAAATTTATTCGAACACATCAACGATTGATATATATAAGGGATTGAGTTACCACTCCAAATTGTGTCAATATTCATGAGAATTTGTAATTGGGATCATCGGTTTCATGAAAGGTATTCAATTAATCCCTATGGTATCATGGCACTTTTAATCATTTCCCATCAAAGGAACTACTACTCATTATGTGTTTTGTAATCCTATTAATATGATTGAGGATTGATTAGTTGGGATAATAGCTCAGAAATAGATGGATTTCATCTTCTAATTAATGAATTTTTTCAATAAAATCTTCTATATATAGAGAGGATAATACCTCAAGTATATACGTACACATATGGTTATTTTCATTGTATATATATATATTCCATATTAATTATATACAGGATTGACCATGTATAAAATGGGGGTTTTTCTACTTAAATGTTCAAATGATAATCCAGAAAAACCAATTAGTGGTTCTAGATCCTCTGTATTTTTTAAATTAACCAATTTCCTTCTCTTTTTAAATGAAAAATATTCTTATGAAATGAAATTAGAGAACACCCAATTGAGTATACATTGTGTGAAAATATATCATGAGGAAATATTTTTAATATTATATTAAATATTAAAATATATTTCACTATCCCATTTATATTTCATTGTTATGAAAACATATATTGTGTTGGAGTTAAATGGTACATAAAATTGTTAAATTAATGTTTAAGTTGGGCCCATAATATTTTAGGCCTTAATGTATCATTTTTTTGCACAATATAAAATATATAAATTCTGTTAGCATATTTAAATATATGTTGAGTGTAAAATTATTGTGAAAAACAATATTCAAATTTCATTAACTGTCAATTTATTATGAGGAGCAATACTTTAACACCTTTTTTGCGAGATAATGTAATGTTGTGTATGACATGTCACAATGATACTATGTGTAATGACCAAAAAATTTGTTAATGAAAATTTATATTGATCTTATTGAATTTATTATTATGTAAAATTGATTAATAAAACTTGAAATTACTCGGTTTTATGTTTTTTTATTTTAAAATAATGTTACGATTTGTGACTGTTGGTAATACTGACCTAGAACAGTGATCACATGATTAGTTTAAATATAATTCTTTAACAAATAAAATTTACTCTGATAAAGGATGCGATAATATAATACAGTAGAATTTCTCCATAATTTGACTGTTTTTAGAGGTTGGAGAGGAGGTGGAGTCACTGGGATTTTCTCTTGACCAAGCCTAAGCTGAGATAAAACACGTTAAGCTCGAACAAAACTGCATATAGGAGAAGAGGATGTTGATAGAGATTACCACTCAAGAAATGTTATCTAATCCTCCCCAAGAGTCAGTCACCATAGAAAACCTTATCCTTTGGTCGTATGTGGGTGTTATAAGAGGTTATGTAACAAGAACCTATTAATAGGATTATTTTCATTATTTTTTTATAAAATGAAGAATATACATTCTTTTTGTTATTGTTAGTTTTTAAACATTTCAACAGCACAAATAGTATATTAAGTAAATATTAAATTAAGAAATATATTTTGATGTATCAATGGTTTTTTGAATTAAATAATATATTAATAAAATATTATTACTAAATTACTTTTTATAAAAGATTGTATAATATTTATGAATACAATTGTATTTTTTATTAAGGTTTGAAAGTTATTTTTGTCAAAACCCATGAATTTTCTATAAATGTCAGTTTTTATTTTAAAAGAAAAAAGTCACACATTTAAAAAATTATTTAGTTAAAATGAATATTATTTTTTTAATCAGGACAATCAAATTTTCCAATATTGAATTTTTCATAATTTTACGAGACAATCAATTGTTGGTGTATAATTTAAATACCGTTTAAATATATAATGTGTTTTATGAAATTATAATGACCCAATAGTGATGTAATAAAATAATATAAATAGAATTTTCGGCCAATATATTTTTTTCCTTTAAAATAATGTGATTTTAGATTTGTTTGATTAATTTTATGGTGACATATTGGACCCTCCAAGACTTATAAAACATTTTAACTTTTAAAATGATTTTCTTGAGAGTGAGACTCACCTTCACATTAGAAAGTCTAGTATTTTAAGAATTTAGGCCATTTGAAATAAAAAATAATTTTTACAACTCTCCTTTAGAAAAAACTCTGGGTTGGCTTGTGGTTTTAATTATTTTAATGTGTGGTGTCCAAAATCTAAATAATAATGTGTTCCCTCTCCTTTCCTATATAATCCCACCCATGCTCCCACTTATCTTCACTCAAACCATTTGGAGATCAACCAAACAATTCCATCCACTTTCTATAATCCTACCATGGTGCCCCAAGCTCCCAATAATCCACACTCAATCCTTTCCCAATCATTTGGTATTACACTTCCAAGTATTAGATTTCTTCCTTTCTCATTTTGTTTAAATTTATTTATGTTTTTATGCCTTTTTATTTTCAATTAAAAATGTTTGGGTTTGATTTATAACCTCCCCCATACATATCTACTTATGTTTAAATGATTGAATACCCCATTGAATATCCTTAATTCCTCTCATGTACATCCATTTCCATACTGAAATTCTTCAAGGGATTTCTCACTCCTTATTTAAATTCAAGAAATTCACTTATATTATGAATCTAAATTCCATTACATATGTTGGGACATGTATCTATTTGATCCCCTTAATGTCAATTTCATGTAAATATGACGAGATACCCCTTTCACTCTCATCAACCGTTTTTACAAATTCTTATGTCACACCATTATGTTGTCAAAATTACATCGTGATTTTCCAAGCCGAAGTCATTATGTAGTGAATACCATTCCCATTTATCTATCAAGGGTATACACCATTATGATCATTTACATATTTATTATATAGTCTCATGTATTAATTCCACATTCCTTAATCATGGAATAAATTATGATGTTTAATGATTCCATGTTATATGATTCATGTGGCACACTTATGCATGAAATGAAATGATTAAGAAGGGTGCGCCTTGATAGCACTCCAATGCATTGGGTAAACATTAGAATCATTATACATTAAGTAAAATGATGGTTTTATCATTATATTTATATTGATATTAGGTTTTACTCATTCTATGTGTCCAATGATCCTTGGCTATTGATAACATGTTAAATGTTGCTACCACATTTCCATGTTATGTTAATCATGCTATATCATGAATTTATGTTCATGTTTCTCTTACACTCAATTGATATTAATATTTCAGAAAATGTAATATATTATTCATTCTATTCTTTTCTTACTCACTTACGGGGTGTTATAGCTCACCCTTTTCTAATGCATGTCCACATGTTATCCCATGCAATGCTAGGTACGATGGAATTTGTGTGGTCATGTAAAAGATGTTTTCAATAAATATGTGTATTTCATGTTTTATGTTTTCATGAAATTTTTCTAAGCCCCAAAGAATATTAACATAATGATATTCATTGATTTATCAAGTGAATATTTAATGTGATAAATTATTTTTCAGTGTGAAATAAAAAGGAGGGTTGGTATAGTTGGTTTCAGAGGATATGTTTAGTAATTTTTTTGATTAGGATTAGAAAACCCTAGTAAAATTCATACGGATAAGACAAAGTATAATAAAAATAACCTAAATCTTTCTGATTAATGAGTATGTTGTTTATCAATAAAATAATCCTTTTTCCAAATGTGATCAGGTAGAGGTGGATCTAGCACATATCTATCTAGGGGTGAAACCTGAAAACACCACTTTGAGCTAGACTCAAACGGGAACTGGTGCCCAACTACGGGCCTTCTTACACTCTTGGATATGAAATTCCTGGGGGATTTGCTTTGGTAGATTAAAAAAACATAGTATTGAACATTTTCTAGGGAAAACAATGCCCATAAGAATATTTTTTGGGAAGCAGATCATGTATATCATAGATTAAAGCCTATAAATTACTAAGTAAAGAAAATAATAGAAATTAAAAAGTTATCCATTTTTGTGTTTCGATTACCATTTATTTATTACCCATAAATTTTATTTTATTATAGCCAATGGATGATAATAGGAGGACTCAGGCTAATAACTGATTTGAAAATCAATGTGATGATAGTTCTAATGAGATTCCCAATCCGATGGGACAAGGAATCATGAACTTTATCATGGTATTGTCTCAGTTGACACATGTTTTGAATATAAACATGGGTCAAGAGGAATGTTCAACTGCTCATAAGAAATAAAAAGTCTCAATCAAGAGATTCAAGAGGAAAATGCCTCCAACATTTAATTGATCATCAGATCCATCAATTGTCGAACAATGGATCAACTGCATTGAAAAAATATTATCTATAATTAAATGTTCCAAAAAAGAGAAGGTTATTCTATCTACTTACTGTATGGAAGGTGATACTCATCAAATGGTGTACATTGAAAAAAAAATATGAGGCCTGAGGAGGAGATTATGGTGTTGGAATGGAAGGATTTTTTGTAAATGTTTTTCGATAAATATTTTACTCGTACCCTCCGACATAAGATGGAAAGGGACTTCCTGGACCTCAAGAAAAAATAAGATGAATCCATCAGTGCGTATGAGGGAAACATCACAAGGCTTGCACGATATTCCTATGGCTTTGTCATTACCCCCGAATGAATGGTTATCCACTTCTTTTGTGGGATAAAACCTATCCTACAAAAGGCCCTAGCGATCCTTTACTTGAAGAGCTATGTGTAAACTTTCAGATGTTCCCTCAAAGTCGAAATGGAGATCGGTGAATCTCAATGATATCATTAGGATAATAAGCATAATGTGGACTCTAATTCTAGAGGTCTGTTCTATAAAACCAATTGTGCTAAGAAAATCTATAACCCAACTTGTCAATGGTGCAGAAGGAAGCACCATATAAATTTCATAAAGGGGGCGAGAAAATGCTTTAGTTGTGGAAGAGAAGGGAAACTAACCATTATATACCAAAATGAAAAACTCATGACTAAAACAGAGGAATGTAACTCTCTACTCGAGCATCAATGCATTTTTCATTACTTCAACTACAATGAACTAGGGCACAATGCCAACCAGTTCCCTAAGACAAGAGTTTTTGGTGGAAACCCACCACCTCCAAGGCAGCAAGCGAGAGCTTTTTCCATCACTACAGCCAAAGTGAACCCCGAAAATGAAGTCGTGACATATATACTAGTTATTCATTCAAGAACAACAAACATACTTTTTGATTCTAGTGCTACACATTCTTTTATACCATGAATGTTTAGTACAACAGTCCCAACACCACCACAATCATGGAAGTAAAGATGTCAGTCAGAACAAAAAATGGGGAAACCACTGTATCTCGTGAATATAACACCTCCCCTATCCTAATTCTAGGATTAAACTTCTCAGTGAACCTCTTAATACTCCATCTAGTGGAATTTGATTCAATTCATGGCATGGATTGGTTTTCCTTATATAAAGCCAACAAAAATTTCCATGATAGGGAAATCACTCTCTATATGGAGAATCGACCCTCAATTCTGTACAAGTGCAAGGACAAGGATGAATATTATTTAGAACCATCATCTCAAGCATGGATATTACTTCCCTATGGGTATGTGTATCTTGATCAGATGATTGTGTCTATGGTAGAAAGTAACATTTATGACATTTTTGTTGTGAGAAAATTCACTAAATTGTTTCCCAAGGAATTGTCTGGTCATCCTTCTTGAAGAGATGATTAATTATCAATTGCTCTTATACCTGGGGAATTTCCAATATCAAATACTCCAAAATCATGATAAAGAACATGTATCCTTTACCAAGAATTGATGAATTTTTCCATCAGATTGATGGATAAGAATACTTCTCCAATGTGGATATGGGGTTGGGATATTATCATGTAAGGGTGAAGAAGGTGGTTATCCCCAAGACTGCTTTTCGTATAAGATATGGGAATTATGAATTCATAGTAATTCCTTTCAGAGTCAATAATGCTTTAGAAATCATCATGGAAACAATTAATAGAATCTTCAGAGATTACCTCGAAAATTTTGTGGTAGTCTTCATAGACTATATTCTAATAACCTCCAAAACCAAGGAGGAAAATGAGGGTAATCTAAGCACTATACTAGAGACTTTGAGAAAGGAGAATCTCTTTGTAATGTACGTAAAGTGTGATTTCTAGTTGAAGGATGTCTCACTCATTGGTCATATCATTACATGAAATGGGATATCTGTGGATCCCTCCATGATGACTATAACTAAGGAATGGCCGATGCCAACATCAGTAATGAATATCCATATGATCTTGGGGTTAACTGGGTATTAATGATTATTTGTGAGAAATTTCTCCTGATTTTCAAACCCTCATACCAAGATAACTCAGGAGGGAGTAAAGCTTTCTTGGAGTGATGTTTGGGAAGAGAGCATCAAGGAGTTGAAAAGGAGGCTTATCACTATGCATGTTCTCACAATACCCACATGTGGAGGACTTTTTTGTGGTATGTAGTTATGCTTAGAAGAAGGGACTAGGATGTGTGTTGATGAAAAATGAAAATGTCATTGCCTACGATTCAAGGAAATTAATGTTAATGAAAAAAATATCCAAAACATGATATGGAGTTGGATACAATAATTTTTTCATTGAACTTTTTTCGAAATTACCTATTTTGGGAGAAGTGTGAAATATACACGGTTCAAAAAATCCTTAAGTATATATTCACATTGAAACAGTTGAACATGCGCCATCAAAAGTGGTTAGAGCTAATCAAAGACTTTGACTACTCATACCATTACCACCCTTGGAGAGGGAACTAAGTAGAGGATTGTTTAAGTAGAAAGGACCCAACGATATTATCATTGATGCAAATTGAAAAGGATCCAATATTCTTAGATTCGAGGAAGATGGACATGGGAATCACAAAGAAGGTAAAATCATAAATCCTTTCACAAATGATTGCTCAACCATCTCTTATGTAATGTTAATGGATGCTAATAATTATGATGTGGGAATTCATAATAATGTTGAAAATATTAGAAAAGGTAAATCCTCTGGATCCAATGTTAATGAAGAAGGAATTGTGAGATTTCAGAAAAGACTTTGTGTTCCATCAAATTTGGAGTTTAATATTGATCGTTTGGATGTTGAAAATAGTTCAAATTTCTACATTCACTGAGGAAACACAAGGATGTATTGAGATATTGGAGACCATTATTGGTGGGATAAAATGTAGAATGAGATCACTGAGTATATGTCTATGTTCATGGTGTGTCATCAAGTGAAGGTAGAGAGGTAGAAGTCCAATGGGATGATGAATCCATTACCCATACCAACATGGAAATGCGAGAAAATCACTATGGACTTTGTCACTGGACTTCTAAAGACATCCAAAGGAAACAATGCTGTCTGGGTTATTGTGAATCATCTTATAAATACGGAACACTTCACTGAAATATGAGAGGATTTATCATTGTATCAACCAGAACAAATGTATTTTGGAGAAGTGGTATGGATGTAAGGAGTATCACTATCTGTTGTATCTGATCGAGATCAAAGATTCTCCTCTATGTTATGGAAGTGTCTTCAACATGCTCTGAATACTGAGCTAAACTTTAGTTTGGATTGTCATCCTTAAACCTAAGGAAAATATGAGTGGACTATAAATACACATTAGGACATGTCGAGGGTATTCTAAATGGACTTCAAAGGATGATGGGATCAACATATTCATCTGATTGAGTTCTCCTACAATAACAGTTTCCACTGTAGCACCCAAATGGATCCTTATGAAGCCCTATATGGGAAGAGGTGAGAACATTGAAATGCTTGGAAGATGTTGGGGAGAGAAAACTCCTAGGTCATGAAATGATCAAAGAAATAGAGGAGATGGTTATCACTATATAGAATCACATTAAATAAGCTTAGAGTCGACAAAATATATATGATTTTAATTGTCAACGAGACCTAAATTTTGATGTCAGAGACATGGTATTCCTCTGCATATCACATTGGAAGATGGTTATGAGATTTTGGAAGAAGGGAAACCACAGTCTAAGATACATCAGACATTTTAAGATCTTTGATCACATTCGAATAGTGGCTTATTGACTAACACTACCACCAAAACTATATCAAGTACATGATGTATTCCATGTATCATGCTTGAGGAAGTTCATACCTGACCCATAACATGTACTCAATCCAGAGGGGGTACCAATGGATAATGACATCTTCTATGAAGAGATGCTGATGATGATCTTAGATCATAGGAAAAAAGTTCTACGAAATAACGCAATGCCCCTCTTCAAGGTGTTGAGGGGAAACCAAAAGTATGAAAAAAATGTGGGAATATGAGGATGTGATGAAGAAAAGTTAGTCTCATCTATTTTAGTGTGGGAAAAAATATCGATGATGAAATTTCTTAGGGGGGAATATTGTAACGACCCAAATATTCATTAATAAAAATTATCTTGATCTAATTAAATGTCTTATTACGTAAAATAATTATATAACACATGCACTTCCTTGGTTTTATGTTTTTGGATTTTAAAATAAAGTTAATAATGGTGACTGTTGATAATATTGTCGTTGAATAGTGATCACATGATTAGTATAAATATAATGTTTCAAAAAATCTAATTTACTTAGAAAAATGAATTGGTGGCCTCAACAAACAGAATTTCTCCATACGAAGCCCATTTTTTAGAGCTCATAAAGGAGGTGTCGACATTGGGCATCACTCTTGACCAATCCCAATCCGAGATTCAACACGTTAAGCTTGAACAGAAACACCTACAGGAGAAGTGGAATTTGATAGGGATTAGCACTAGAGAGATGTAATCTAGGCCTCCCCAAGAGTCTGTCATCATCACACACCTTACCCTTCTATCTTATGCGGGTGTCATAAGGGGTTATGTAATAATACACTATAACTATGATTATGTTCATAATTTGTTTTATAGAATTAAGAATACACATTCATTTTTTTATTGTTATATTGTAAATAGTTTTTAAATCAAAAATAATATTTTTAGATAATATTAAATTAAAAAATATATTTCGATGAATTAATGGATTTTTAAATGAAATACTATTTAATAAAATAATATTTGTACATTACATTTTATAAATTATCTTGTAATTTTTCTGAATACAATTTTACTTTATATTATGGTTTGAAAGCTGTTTTTGACAAAACCGGTGAATTTTCAATAAATATAGGTTTTTATATTAAAATTAAAAATTCACATATTTGGAAAATTATTTAGATAAAATGAATATTATTTTTGGAATCAGGACGTCGAAATTATCCTAGGGTGAATTATTCATAATTTTCCCAGACAATGGATTTTTTGGGTAAAAATTAAATACCATTTAATTATATAATGCAATTAATGACATCATAATGACCCAATTGGGAGGTAATAAAATACTATAAATGTGGTTTTAAGACAATATATTTTTAAAATTTAATATATTGAGATATTTGAATTTTTTAATAATTTTATGGTCCCTTAGTGGACTAACCAAGACTTATAAAACATTTTAACTTCTAAAAAGATTTCCTTGAGAGTGTGACTCACCTCCACATAAGCAAGGGTAATATTTTTAGATATTCAGAAATATTCATTATAAAATAATGTTTTCAACTCCCCATTTTCCAAAATAACATGGGAAAAAATCATGGGTTGGATTGTGGTTTTTATTTGTTTAATATGTTGTGTCCAAAACCAAAATAATAAATAATTCCCTCTCCTTTGTTATATAAACATAGAAAAGCTCACAATTCTCTTCACTAAAACCATTTTCATATTGAAAAAACCCTGACCTCCTCACTATATAATCCTAAAAATGTTCTACATGCTCCAAATAATCCGCTCTCAAGCATTTCCCAAGCCTTTGGGATCACGCTTCAAAGTAAGGGATTTCTTCCTTTCTCATTTTTGTCCAAATTTCCTTATGTTGTTATGCCCTTTTATTTTAAATTAAAAATTTTGTGGTATGATTTACCACATCCCACATAGATCCCTCCTTATGTTTTAATGATGGGATATCCTTTACTCTCTGAATAATTCCCCCATGTACACCTGTTACCATGCCAAAATTCCATAAGGGATTTCTCTCTCCTTTTTAACATTCAAGCAATTCATTTATATTAATAATCTAAATTTCGTTACATATGTTGGAACATGTATCTATATGAACCCATTACTATAAATTTTATGTTCATATGATGATAATCCCATTTCTCTCTCATCAACTATTTTTATGAATTATTATGTCAGACGTTATGCTGCCGAAATCGCATCACACTTTTCTAAGAGAAAGTCATTGTGTAGTGAATACCATACCTATTTAACTATATATGGTATTCACCTTTATGAAAATTTACATGATTATTTTGTAGTTTCTTGTATTAATTCCACATTACTCAATCATGGTATACCTTGTTATGTTGAATGATTCCATGTTATATGATTCATGTGGAACACTTATGCATGAATTGAAATGATTAAGAATGGTTCACCCTAATAGCGCTCCAATGCATTGGGTAATTTTTTTTTATCATGATACATAAAGTGAAATTAGGGTTTAATCATGATAATTCTTGTTCAATAAGTGTTTACTCACTCTCCAGGTGCAATGATCCTTGGATCATCTTAATATAATGTTAAATGTTGCTGTCATATTTCCAAGTTATGTTAATCATTATATATCATGCATTTATGTTTTTGATTCTATTGTGATCCATTGATATTACTGTTTCCTAACATGTAAAATATTATTCATTATATGCCTTTATTACTCCCTTACTGTGCTTTATAGCTCAACCTTTTCTTATGCATGTCATCAGGTTAACCCATGCAATGGTAAGTAGGAAGGAATGTGCATGGTAATGTAAAATAAGTTTTCAATAAAGATTTATATTTCTTGTTTTAATTTTACATGTAATTTTCCAAGGCCCCAAATACACTATATGTATTAATCAAATATTTTGTATCAACTGAAGATTTTATATATTAAATTACATTTAATTGTGAAATAACGAGCGGGGATGTTATACTATGTTGTGAGACAATGTATTATAGAGTGATAACATGAAGATATGTTGGAACCAATATATTTTCAAGTGGAAGATCAAAATAAAAATGATTAAAATATTATATTTAGTTAATATTTATTATATTTTATGATTTTTATAAAAATTATAAGTTTTAGGCTATATAAAATGGAAATTTTTATATCCAAAATTAAAATTAAAATTTCATTTTATTTACACTTGTTTTGGGAAAAAATAAAATCTATATTTACTTATGAAATTCCTTTTTTCTTGTTTATTAAATTTATTAAGGAGTACAAATTTTTTTTATGTAAAATTTCTGTGATAAATTTATTCTAGGTTATAGAAACTTATATTTCATGCTATTTATGACGTCAAAAAAATTATATTTTCATTTTCGTTGAAATTGTCCAAATTTCATGGTTATGATATTGAGAATATTTGTTTTATATATTATTGGTATATAAGGTTTTAAAGATATAATGAATTGAATTATCTCTTGAGAAAATTCTCCATAGATTGAGGGATTTGTGGTCTGACTACCAACTAGCCTAGAGACTAATGACTTGTCCGAAAGCTAAGGGGTTTACTATCTATTTCTGCTGGCTTAACCATGTAGATATATTCAATATCATAAACCTCTATTTCATTAAATGAAAATGATTATGTAACATATGGATGATAATAATTTATACATTTTTTAATATAATAGGCCATTAGGATTGGGTGAATGAGACAAACATGGGGGTTTTGTATGAGTTTACCCATTAATGGGGTACAAACACATTAATTTAGAGGAAGGAATATGGATTAAAAAATAAAATAATTGGAAGAAATAATATATAATGGAATGAAACATGAAGAGATAAAAATTTTATTTGACGTAATAATTAATAAATTAATATGTATATGATTTTTATTATGTTGAAAAGACTTCCCATTAAACACTAGGTGTGTGATTCCTTCCGAATTGATAGTAGCCAAGACCTTTATCATCCAACTAGTTAGATAACACTAAATTTGGGTAAAATAGATTATATTTTATAAGGAAAGAATGTAATAAAGTTTACATAATGGTTTTGTGCCTTATTTTTATAATTTTCCTTACCTTACACTTATAGAGAAACCCAAACTATTTGGTTACCAGAGGAATGGTGTTGAGTTATATAAATAATTTTTTCCTTTAATATATCCCAAAATCACATGTGGCATGGTTGGGAAGTTTTTGAATACTAGACATATCAATGAAATATGTATTTTATAAACCCAAAATAAGTCATGATAACATATGGACCTTCACTCACTAAATAACAATGACATTTGGGGTCATGTTTTTAGTGGGAGTACTTTTAGTACAATTACATAATGAAAATATTATATATGAAACCCACACATATATATTTCTTTGATCTATGTTATGGATTAGTACATAATAATCCTAGTGAGACCCCTAATAAGTATAACATGAAAAACCATAAAACATTGGAATCTATGGTTTTGAACTATTATTAAAGAGAAGTATTTTTAGAATATAAGTTTGAATATTATATATATAAATATCACCAAAATTTACTCATGTATATTAGATACATTGTTTTCATCAAAAATTTATGCTGACAAACAAAAACCCATAGATATAATGGAATTGATGAAGGGTGAAATAGATCTTTATATCATTAATGGAGAAATAGTTATGATATTACTGGTTAGAACTTTTTATTTGACATTAAAAAATAATTAATCCAAGAATTTGAAAATTGTTATTATGTTCACAACATAATCAAGAATTTTATTTCTATATCATGATTGGAGAAGATTGGGTTTTCAATCGTTATTTAAAAAAATAAATATTCTATATATAAAAATAAGATGTTTTATGAAATTTAGAACATAAAAAATAGTTTAAACACTTTAAATATTGATAATTAGTTTTATAATATCAAGAATAAGATGGTTTGGGTTAATTCTAATCCCACATACCTTTTTAATTATCACCATGGACATATAAATGGGAACAAAACTAGAGACTCTATAAAGATGTATAACTGGAATAATTATATTATGAATCATCTAATAATTAGAAATCATAATTATTTGGAAAGATGACATATACAGGCCCACAATTTTCATATATGTATTATACACATTATTTGATAAAAATTCATTACGTAACCTAACTATGGAGACCCACAATTTCAACATATAGTGAATTCCTATTAGTAGAATAATAGCCATTAAATAACGTAACAATATATGTCGTAATTGTACATGAATAGTGCCTTTTTAAATTTGTATATAAAGAAAAATGGTTCATACACGAACAACATCATCTTATACTATGTTATTTATAGCTAGAACCCCTCATAGGCATATCATTCATAATACCTTTTTTATAACTTGAGGAAGTAAAAAATAAGAATGGCTGTGATTATGCTTAGTAAGGGAAAATAAGATATATTTCAACATAATATATGAATAAGTGCATGAGAATATGAGAATAATATTTTAAAAACCCTAACCTGCATATCATTAATCATAAACACGAGTTATATCATAAATATTTTTTGTCCATAATACTTCAATCGTAATGTAATAAGAGAACAAGAAGCATGAGAACATAACATTTGGATAAGTCATAAATTTGTGGCATATATATAATCATTTAGATTCATTTTATTTGTAGTCAAGGCATACAACCAATTCCATCACAGTGGAATGGGTTCAAACCCCAAACACTCATAGTGATCAATGTCCACTCCCAAAAAATCATTTTGGTAGGGTCTCATAGAGAAATGGGTTTACCCCCAGTTATAGTCCCATTTATCTCACCATATATAAATATTTACCCAATACATTGGAGGGAGATATAGGTCCCATCCATCACATAATGAAAATCCTAAAAATGAGTACCACAAGGCCATAAAATATTCATTATACCATAACCCAATAAAATTAAATGTGTTTCATAAAATATTAATCATACTATAAACTATGGAAAAGAAATGGGTTTCATAAACATTTTATCATTTCATTATAGCATAATCCATGGAAGAGAAACATGTTTTGTAAACACAACCCATAGATAATAAATAAGTTTTATAAAAATATTTTAATCATAATCATAAAAATATAATGAAATAATAAATTTTTGTCATTGGATAATATCCAAAAAAATCATAAGTTAATCAAATGAGGTCATCATAGATGGAAAATGATTCTAAAAGATCACTTAGAACATTTTTTTGAGAAAAAATCCAATTTCACTTTGAAAACACTTATTTAAAATATACTATTTTTTATCATCTAGGAAAACTTGTAATTAAATTATACATGAAAAAAATAATCGTAATATTTTAATAATTGAGTTTACATGGTAATAGATAATAATGTTCCTATCGTGTACATTTAAACATTGATTATGTTCACATTTTTGGTAAAAAGTAAAAAGAAACTCATTTGGAATATGAATATAAGTTTAATTATAATTTTTATTTAAATTAAAACATGGGTAAAAATTGATTTAAAAAATAATTTTATCATAGTAAAAACATTTTGGAAATTTTTTAGAAAAATATTTATATGGAAGATACATTATTTTTGAATGAATAGAGATATTAAGGCGGTTTTATGAAATTTCATTATGTTGATATTTTGAATACATAATGAGAAGAAAATAAAATTAAAAAATAGGAAATTTAATTATATAACTATAATAGAAGAAAACATCATGAATTTATTGAGATATGGATCATAAATTTTCATCATCAGAATCGTAAACATAAACAATCCAAAAAAAATAACAAAGATTGTATCATAAAAACCTCACCTGTAGAAACCTGATTAATGCCCTATAATACTTTTGAATATTTCTACACATATTTCGAGAGCTATTTGTTGAGACATCATGTGATTATAAGGCCCGGTGTGCCCAAAATAAATTTAATAAATATATTATGTATAATTTATATTATGCCCATGGAGGAAATATTATAACTCTCAAATTATAGATCTGAATAAAAATTTTAGTGCACGGTTGAATCCTAAGCGTGGCATTTACCCCATGTCTGATATTACTTTTTTCATTGAAAACCTTCTATATATTACATCACATAGAAAATAAAAAAATAAAATAATTAAATAAAATTATTTTATATCAAATGTTAATTAAAATATCTTCTTAATGGATACTCAGATTGGAAATCCAAAACCACCATTGGGTTCATAGTATGGTGTTTACCATAGGGGAGACATCGAGTTAGAGGCTGTGGGTTGATCATATTTCACAGAATCTAGTGGTTTCAAATAAAAAAGAATTTATGGAAATGAGAAAGGGTTTGAATAATTTCCTCCCATTATTGTCAAATCACCATAATCTCTTTCTGATGGCGATTCGACATCAAATTCTTGATGGATCACGATGAAACATCAGATCCGATCATATTAATGATTTGAAAATTAAACGATAGATCCAAATTTGTGGTAGGATTATCCTTTCATATTCTACATTTCTGAATTGATGTTGTGGTTGTAAAAATTGAGTTATGGTGATTTTTTCTGCATTGAAAACCATTGATGATGGCCCTACTAACATGACTGTCGACTGTTTCAAATCTGGATCACTTTTTCATAATGTTCTTCATCTTCTCTTCACATTATTCAGAGATAAAAACTTCTCCACACTAAAACCACTTTTTATCTTTGAGCGATGAATGGTTTTATGAAGGTCGTGATCTATGGATTCCAGATCGATGGCAATTTTGAGTTTTGGGTGCTAGAGGAGACACGATAGTGAGCTGAAGTGGTGGATGAATTTCATCATATCGAAACATCATTGAAAAAACAAGTAGATATTGTTTCAATGAGGAATTAATCCCAAGGATTAACAATCTATGTTTGTATGCATTTTTCGAGTTTGGGAGTGGTCCTGGTTGTCCACAAAAGGGACCACCGTTGCATGATGGTCCATAGCGGATGTAGGCAGAGGATTGGTGTAGGAAGTGGCATGCGCAGTGTAGCATTATGGAACATGGACATGTGAGATAGTGATACAATGTCCCCGATATGGTCGGGCCATAGTGGATCCAACTGGGTCGCAGTGGTTGTGGCCACCTGATGCGGTTGGGTCGAGCTGGAACGAGCTACAATAGGTCGGGTCTTCAGGTTGCTGATTCAAACTGTTATATCCCATAATTAGAGATTATGGTTTTTATGATGTTTATGGAAACACATTATTATCATTACAATGTTAATTTTTAGGTTTTTTTGAGAAATTAATATTTTTGACTTGTTACTTGGGCCCCAGAAATGCTCAAATAAAAATTATATATTATTATAATTACAACCTGAACATGCCATAACTTTATTATATGACGTCTGATCGTTGCACCATCAGTAAAATTATGTACTTGAAATTGATGGTGATGTTTTATGACTAATTTTGGGTGCTAAAGCTGAAATTCTGGTGTGGGCCCCTTGAGGCCCATTTTGGGCATCTGTGGTGAAATTTGACTTATTGTTAGGTGTCCGTTTTGGGCGAATGAGTAGTCGATCCCGTGTATTTTTCAGGAGGATCAAAATGGATCATTCCATATAATGTGTTCCAAGATTAAGATGTGGGACCCATGAAGCACTGTTCGTGGGAAATACTACAAAATTCCGTTTCTTAACTGGGTGGTCGATTCAGGTGAATTGATAGTAAATCTAATTTTCTTTTCCATAAGGATCATAATAGTGTGATCCATTTTGTTATGCAGGGTTGTATGAAGAGGCATATCATAAAAAACTATATTCTTTTTCCATACGGACCAATGATAAGAATCATGTGCTCATCATCCTTTTGTCCAGATGTTCCATATACATTTGGGGTACAACGGAACACCTAGGGGTACTGGTTCACAGATTGATACATGTGTATGGATAGGTACAAAACCAGGCGATGAGGTGGGGTAACAAATTATGTGGTCCCCACAGATTCCGTGTACCACATTATGAAGCTTCTACCCCTTTTTTATCCTTTGGGACTCAGATTTTGTCTTGTGAGTATCATATCCTACGTTTTTCCATGTATAATGTGATGTTACCCTCCATAGTGTATTTAAAGATACGATGTGAGAATTTTTAGGATTGATTCTTATACAGGCGATGCTTGACAAAAAAAGTTATCATATAATAACTAGAGCTGTTTCGGTATTGCCCTATATCTAGGATATGATGTGGTGTTCCCTATTGATATTTTGAGAGGTACCATCGAGAAGGTATGTCCAGTGTAATTCCTTGATTCTTTCCAAGTGGAACCCTCCAACTGGGATGGGAATGGATCCTCATCCAATTCTAAGTGGAAATCTCTAGTTGGGGTGGGAATGGTTCCTCGATATCATTATAGTGGCACCCTCCATCAAGGCTGTGAGGGGTCCTCATTCTATTTAGAGTGGAACCCTCCAACTTGGATTGGCATGGGTTCTCAGTATCACTAGAGTGGAACCCTCCAGCTATGCTGGGGATGGGTCATCATCCGATTTTGAGTGTAACCCTTGGCCTAGGGTGGGAATTGGTCCTCCATGACACTAGAGTGGCACCGTTTTACCGGGATGTGCTTGGGTCTTCACCATTGATGCATGGCCTCTTGAATATGAAGATAAATTATGAGACATGTTTTGACTTAACATTGGACTCAAGGGTGAGATGGACGCTTTCACCACCAAGATCCAACCATGTGATGCGACCTTAAACTGTGAGGGTGAGACATTTTTGCGCAAAGTACATAGTATCAAGGTGTAATGATTGACTTTATTGACATGCATGTTCATGGATGACATGTGGGATAACGGGAATCATTGGTGGTTACTCATTGAATAGTTGGATACACTTTACATGTCCTGTGCTGTGAGATGGAAAACAACTTACTCTCCCCTTTGCGATTCGTGGCCTTGGATTATTTAAATATATTATTTTTCATACCCACTCTTTGGGTTTTTGTTACTCTCTTTCCAATGGAGGTGAAAACACAAGGGTTATTCCATGTACATTCCAGGTCTAGCTTCTCTTGGTTGGATGAGTCTCCTCTATTTCTATAGGGAGAAAATACTCGAGGATAATTTCATCTTCTCATCGTTTCTAGCTCATTATGTTTTGGATGTGTTTACATTACTCTCTTTTTGGGTTGAGTTGCACTCTTTACTATTCCTTGTTCTATCAACTACTTTCCTCTTCAGTTTTATCACTTATTTCTCCCCATTTATCTTTTTTGGGGATTCCTACTAATTTTTCTTATACTCACCCATGTATGGGGCTTTTCCAACATGTATCGTTCCTTATGAAAATGACTAACAGTTTGCTCCTGACTTCTATGGAGCTTAGTGATATGGGGCGCTTGGACTGCATATGATGGTCTTATCATGGGATATAGGATCATGTCTTTCTCAACTATTTTTGTTTTTAGTTATTGTCTGTTTGGGACTCTTTTCTAGTTGGGGGTGTATTTTTCATATTTTACCTTTTAGTTTACGTCTATGTATTTGTACATATTAGAGGTTGATGCATAATTGTTTTCCATTTAATGTAGTGTAGTATATTTTTTTTCCTTTTTCCTCCACACTTTCTCATTGACTTTACTGTTTGTGTGTGTGTGTGTGTTTATAGGTTCTTAGAAAAAGGCTTCCCTGAGTTTGTTATTCCTTCAATGCTTGTCGAATCCCCTTTCCTAAGGAGGTGGGATTGGGGTTGTTTCGTATTGATCCTCGACATGGGCTGGATCATGAAAAAGTGGTATCAAAGGTGGTTCGACCCTTGGGATATTTTATGACATTTCCATAAAAAGGAATTGGATTAGTTTAGGGTAACAATGTCAATATGTATCGAGAGAGGATCTCTAGCTAGGGAGTCCTGTTATGGTGCTGCGACTGACATAGTCATTCCCAAGGACAATGATTACCCACATATCAACTCGGAAAGCTGAGGCGTTTGTTACATAGAAATTTGGCACATGAATCATATAGTATTAATTCCTTGAATTTACTTCTTCATTCAGATCATCATTTTGGATGATATATTTATATATTCTCATTGGATTATCGTACATCTCGATATGTTGTAATATGTTTCTGTGATGATAGCCAGCTAGGATACAAGCTCATGTTCATGATGATGACCCTATGAGTAGTGAGGCATCAATTAATTGTCCATAATGTGATCCAATACCTCTAGGTGGGTAGGTAGGAAAACTTCCACCTATTGACCAACAATTAGTCCCTGTAGAGTATGTTGAAGACATTTTACATGCTGATTGTACTCTAAGAGTTTGAGTGTTAAGGGAAAATGAGGTATCACAATGAGATAAATCCTTAGGAAGTAGAGTTTTGGATAGAGTTCATGGTCTGAATCTTCATTATTTTTTAGAAACTGATGGATCCAATGGTGGATTTGGTGTCTAGTCAAATCCCTAGAGCAGCTGGGAGTTGGTTGAGTTTGGTTACTCAGATGTACGATGAGTCCGTACTCTTGTGGGATGACTTCCAGTAGCTATTCCATGAGAATTACTCCCCCTATTACCTATAATATGTCAATATTAAGGGACCTTATAGAGCTTCAATAGGTTGTTATTATGATGCCTAGGTATATGACTGTGTTTATATTCCTTACACACTACTCTTTGGACATGATCCAAGATGGTTACTTCCAGGCATGGAAGTTTGAGGAGGGACTGTATAATGAGATCTATGCTATCTCATCACCCTTGTGCATCCCCAAATATTCCATGTTGATAAGGTGGGAAATGGTGATAGAGATATTTCTATCATAGAAGAAACAATTATCTAGTTTTTGTAGAGACCACGATAGAGATGAGATGTCTGGGATTGCTAGAAGACGTCAGTTAGAGGGTCCCTGATGTTGGAGGCCTCCCCATGATTTGGATCGGGAACATGGTTTAGGGAATTGTAGAGCATCAGGGAAGACCATGAAGTGTTGTAGTTATTCTTGTGATGGGGAAAGTCACATGGCATGACACTGCCCCAACATATGTGCTGAGCTTCCAAGAAAGATAGTAAAATTACTGCTACGGTAGAGACAGTTCCATGATCAGGGATCTCCCATGCGAGGATAGGGTAATCCCCAGGGAGGTGGTGGTGTAATAAGAGTAGGTTAACCTTTGGTTGGTGGATAACACTATAATATCCTTTCGGTAAAACCCGGTGGCCCACGTCTAGCTTAGGGAGCAGGCGACTGGGGCAGCGGGTAGTTGCGTGTTATGGATGTCTATGATCTTGTATCACGCAAGATGATAATAGGTGGGGTATTTTTTATAAATTTTGTAGTAGAACTTGTTTTAAACTATGTAATTTAATATTTTCACCCGGATTTATTCTTTATGTTTTACCAGGGTGGTGTAGGGCATTTTTGTAACACTGTGTTAGTGTTGTTCGATGTTGCATTTAATGCATGAGGTACAGGGGTCCATCCCCCACCAACATGGATTCTTGTGAAGACAGAAAAAACCTAAGGGATAATTAGTGGTTCTATAATTGGATATTGTTGAGGTGTTATGGATGAGTCCCACTGAATTATGTGTTAATGACAGGGTTGTGTAGTGGAATGTTAGAGCAGGTCCTGGCATTTCATGTGTAGTTTTTCTACTTGACCTCCTTTCTCTTGGGATTCCACTTGTGTGTGTGGGAGAGAGTCCGGTTTTAGGTTAATATTATCCCTAATGAAGAAAATACACATAGGGTATTCCACATACATTCTATGTTTATATTCTTATGATTGGATGAGTTCTCCCACCTGCCCTATTCATTGGTAGCTTTGCTTGCTCAATTTCATCCTTGATACAATAATTATTTTTTTCATATCATGATGATTGAGACCTCAGGAAAATAATTACGCAAGTCACTACATGGTGTTGACTGTTATATTCTTCACCCTATGAATATGGAGACACTAAATTATAGAAGAGTGCCTTTTGGATTGTTTAGACAAATGGAGGCTGAGGTACGTATCCACCCAGGGTTACATGAACAAGAATCAATGGTGGCAGTTGAAATTTCTATTGGAATATGACATAGAGATAATTTTTCTCTGAGAAAAGGAAATTTTTTAGTAGATTCTCTTAGTAGGATGTCATAGGCTCTCCTTGTGTGGGTTATTTCAGTGTAGTTTTTTTCCATAGACTGACCTATGTGGAGCAGGTGCGTACATTTTTTATTTAGTCAATGGTGTCGACTGCTCTTCTCAAGCGTGTGAGAGAGTCCCAATTGTGAGACACCATCAGTGAGACCTTACACAATTCATATATCCACATGTGACACAATATATGGATATTATGAAGATGAGAATAATAATATCATTTTCTAGGGGTAAGAAGTGGTTCTTGTTGCGATGTGGGCGGAGATTAAGTGAGAGTTTCACACTTCTCCCTTAGATGTTCAAACCAGCGTGGGAAAGATGTAAAAGGATCTTAGGTTGATGTATCTATGGTCTGCAATGAGATGAATCAGATCTATGTTCGTCTCAAGATGCCTCATTTCATAGTAAGTGAAGGATGAGTACCAGTTTATGGTAAATTCTTACATCTTCTTGAGATTCCTAAATGGAAATGGGAAGGAATATTTATGTACTTCGTTATAGGGATTTCATGAATAGTAAAGGGCCATGACACCATCAGGTAAATAGTCTACCAAATCATGATGTAAGTGAACTTCCATGAAATTAGGGAGAAAACTATAGTGATGTGTATGGGGTAGTTTTATGCATGTGAGATCATCTTCCTTCATGGTGTAACCTCGACATTTGTCTCTGATCATGATGTGTGGTTGATGTCATGATTGTGGGGAGGCATATAAGAGGTGTTTGGGATCTATCTATGGATGATAAATTCATTTCACCCATTGATTTATCATCATACTGAGCACACAGTATATGCATCAAAGGATAAGTTGATGGCTTGCATGTTGGTTTTTGTTTGGGAAGGAAATCTATCCTCTAAGTTCATCGAGCTATTCAAGATAATTTAGAGGGTGGGTGAGGTTTTTAACCACCTTGCCCTATCCCCATACCAAGAGATGGTGCATGGTGTTTTCCCTGTGTCACAGCTAAGGAAAACCACCATGGATCCTATTCATGTCATTGAAAGGAGTGGACCTCATAGGTAGATACCATCCCCTTGATTTGCATACTATGGTGGCATAGAAACTTGCATGAGTGTTCTTAAGAGTGGGATAGCCATGATTGAGCTCAGTAAACCAAATTGTTTTCCATGTTTTCTATTTGGGGAGGAAATGATTGAAGGATGGATGATGTAGAGACTTGGTTTTTTCAATGTAAGATTTTTAATATTTCTACATATATTTCCATAGGTCGGTGTTGAGACAGCTTGAGATTCTAAGCCCTAGTGGGCCCAAAATAATTTTAATAAAAATATAAAATATATTTTATACTATTTGTAATGCCCGGTTCCAGAAGTCACCCAGAGGTGCCCCGTACCAGGTTGGTCACATGGCCTTAAGTGCATTTCAGCGAATGCCAGAGGCTGCCGACTAGCAGTGAGGGCCTAGGGTGTGATAGTGGGGAAACAATGCCCTCATTGGTAGTGTACACAGTGGAAGTAAACAAATATATACAAGAGTGGAGGCTGTAATAATGACATACATCAGTAACATCAAAATACTAAAAGTATAAACTGGATAACATATATAAAATTATGCATGATACATATGCCTAGGAAAACAACCAAACAATTCCCAATGCTGGAATACAACAGTTCTAAACCAAAGTGCAAATGAAACAAGATAACTCCTCATCATCACAGGCCATAGCTTGGTCCCATGCTCTCTAGCTTCACAACAAATCATGTACCTAATGTAGAAGGTCACTTTCCCTTATCTATACATGCAAGAATATAATCTGTTTGGGCCCAAAAGAATGACCCAAACTGGGTGTGTGACTAAATCCATGTAGGCAACCACCTGAAGATCTATGCCTAATAGTCAGTGAATATATGGAATGTAAAAGTATAGAAAACAAAAAAAAATAGGAAAGTTATCATCAAAAAACAATCCATAGTTCAATATCAAGATGCAATGAACAAACAACTAAATCTCAAATGGGTAACCCTCTGGGAAGTACTCACAACCATCCCCTTTGGTCCTACCTATCAAGTACAAGAAACCCTCTAGGTAGTTCTCTCAGCCCAACCACTCTAGGTCAGTATATAAAGACTCTTTGAGGAAGCACTCGATGTCAATTCCCCTTATAGTCTTGGGTAGTCAGGAACTCTCTAAGGAAGCTCATGCGGTCAATTACCCGTATAGTCCCAAGGTCAAGGAATCTCTGAGGAAGCTCACACGGTCAATTCCCCTTATAGACCAGGTCATTCATAGACTCCCTGAGGAAGCACTCATGATCAATTCCCTTTATAGTCTACGTAATCAAGGTAATTCAAAGTGAAACAAAGACTCTTTGAGGAAGCTCACTTGGTCAATCCCCTCATAGTCTAAATCAATAAAGGACTCTATGAGAAAGATCACTCAGTCAATTACCCTTATATCCACTTGTCGTTCTAGGCTCTCTGAGGATGCTCACTCGATCAATCCCCCTTATAGCCAAAAGTTCTCAAAGACTCTCTGATAAAGCATACCCAATCGATTCCCCTTATAGTCTACTACACTGGGTTATAATGGCCCGGTGTTTGTCAATGAGCATAGCAGTGTAATATGGACAATGTACAACTATATAATTACTTTTCTAAACAGTCTACATCACATCAAGAATGTCAGAATACAAACATTCCATCCTACAACAACAGACATGGAAAAAAGGCATGGCAGCCAAACTGGCTAAACAGGACCAAATGGTCATAAACAAAACATGGAAGGGAAATACATAAAAAGAATAGAAATCGCCCCAATTCATATCCAAATTACCTCTACACAAGAATAAATTCATGGTAGGAAAACAATAGGGGTAAAATGGCACACACGCAATACCATGTTCAATGGTATGGGTGGAATTTACACATAATACTCAAAGACTTCGGACGGAAAGGAACAAACCACCAACCTCGAGGTTGGAAGAATGATATACGTTAACCATGAGGCTTGAATCTCCCTAGAAAGATGTGGATCTAGGAAAAACATATAAAATGTTCAATGAAGGATAACTTGAGAAAGAAGAGGAATTGGAAAACAAGGCTCAATGAGAAGAGAGAGCTTACCGAGGTGATCGAAAAGCAATCGAAGATAGTCGAATCAGTGATCAAATGGAGGATCAGGGTCTTGGAGAAAAGTCACGGCTGTATGGGTTCTCTCAGATGAATAAGACCTATAAGTATTCGATTCTGGTGATTTGATGTGACCCCAATGTGTTTATTGAAAAAAAGAAAATACACTGCATGTCCTTTTGATGTACACAACGTGTACTCACCTTTTTCATACTCCACTTTGATAAGCCTCCAAGTCACTCCAACACAGCCGTGTGTGTGGCTACTACACAGCATGCACATGGACAGCTGCGACAAGGAAGTACATGGCGTGTACTTATAAAGTACATGGAATGTACATAGAAAATTTCTAGAATTTCATCTTTTCTCCAAAAATGACTAGAAAAGGAAAAAATGACTGAAAAGAACGTCCTGGTTCTTACAGACATCCTCCCTTAAAGAAATTTTTCCCTGAATTTTTCTAGCGTGAAGTAGAAGAAGAAACCCCAAACAGTTCCGACCACCATGCTCATACATCAAACTCCTTCTCCAAAGTCTCATCATGTACTCACCCGTGCTGCCATAACACTTCTACCAGAGGAACAACCTGTCCACAGAGAACCATTGTAGTATAATCCACAATCCAGATAGGATTCACTTCAAACGATGCATCCTCTATGAGCTCAACCATCTCAGGTTGAAAAACATGAGATGGGTATGAAAAGTAATGTCAAAGCTGAGAAACATGGAAGTTGTCTTGCATAGCTCGGTACCTTTGAGGTAAATGCAACCAATAGGCAACTATCCAAACTCTCTCCAACACATCAAATGGCCTGACATACCTCGGTGAAAGCGTACCCAGTCTTCTAACCCTCTTGTGTCCCATCCTCGGGGTGACATGCAAGAAAATGTGATCTCAGACCTCGAAATCTAGAGGTTGTCTCCAATGATCAGCATAAGACTTATATTGGGACTGTGTTGTATCCATCATCTTTAGAATCAACTATATCTCCTCTCTAGTCTCCTGAACAAGACAAGGTCCCAGAAAAGATGCCAATCATGCCTCCAAGAAACATAAAGGTGATCGGCATAGCCTACCATACAAATCCACATAAGTTGCCATCTGAATAGTTGCTTAAAAACGATTTTTGTTGAAAAACTACACAATATGTATATGCTTCTCCCAGGAACCTCCAAAATCATGAATTCATGCTCGGAGCATGTCCACAAGCACCTAAATCGTACTCTTGGACTGGCCATCTGTCTGGGGGTGGTAAGCTGTACTCAAAAGTACCTATGTACCGAAAGCCTTCTGAAGCCCCTACCATACCTGATATGTAGAAACTACATCCCTGTTTGAAACAATGGAGTGTGGAACTCCATGTAGACGTCTAATCTCTTGGCTATACAATTGTCCCAGATTATCGACAGTAAAGGTCTCCTTGATCAGAAAGAAGTGAGAAACCTTCGTGAGTCTGTCAATGGAAACCCAAACAGCATCATTCCCTCGAGGTGACCATGTCAAACCAATCACAAAGTCCATCACGACTTCATTCCACTACCACTCGGAAATGGGTAAATGAAGTAAAAGCCCCACTGGTCACTAATGCTCTACCTTCACTTCCTGACAAGTGGACCACCTCATGAAGACACCAGAAACATCCCTCTTCATACATGGACACCAATACTGATAGTGTAGATCATGATACATCTTAGGGACTCCACGATGAACTACACAAAATAAGGAATGGAAATCTTGTATCAGCTCCTTGCGTATATCTACAGTCCCTCATACGCATCCTTGGAAACGCAAGATCACATAGTCACCAATGGTCCATCTAGGAATAGGGTCCCTTCCTGACACACTCTCCCTTAGAACCAGGCCTTCAAAATATGATAGTTGCCTCATTAGATCTAGATAAATAAGAGTAGAGGTAACCTCTATAGAAGATAGGAAATTCTACCCCTGTCTGTCGTGCAACTCCAAATGCATCTCAGAGAATAGAGCCATAAACTGGAACTCACTGCTGGACTCCTTAACTGTCTATATCTTAGTCCTCCTGCTCAACGCATCAGCCACTACATTGCATTTCCCATGTGTATAGGCATGCTCAATGTCAAAGGATTGTAGGTACTCCACCCACCTAGGCTGTCTCAAATTTAGATCACAATGAGTGAATATGTACTTGAGAATCTTGTGGTCAGTGAAAACCACAATGTTATCTCCCAGAATATAGTGTAAGGCATGAACGACATCTTCCAACATTAAATTGTGTGTCAGGTAATTCATCTCATGTGGCCTCAACTGCCGAGAACCGTACGCAACGACTCCATCCCCCTACATAAGCATAGCTCCCATCCCGATACCTGATGAATCATAGTAAACCATATAGATCTTTCTTGGATCTGGAAAGACTAGTATCGGTGATGAAGTCAACATCCCTTTGAGCTCCAGAATGAATGACTCACATGAATCTGACTATAAGAACTTCACACCCTTCTCAGTCAGACCTATCAGGGGTGCTTCAAAGCATGAAATGTCCTTTATGAAATGTCTACTGTATCCAGCCAGCCCTAGAAAACATATCACCTCAATGATTTAATTTTTCTTCTCCAAGGAAACTAAAACTCTCACTTTCAATGGGTCTACTGACACTCCTACCTCTGAGATAACATGACCTAGGAAGTGAATCTGATCCATCCAAAAGTGGCACTTTGAGTGATTATCATATAACTGATGATCCCTCAGTGTACTCAGAATGATCTCAAGATGGGTAGCATGGAGGTGTTGAGTGTGAGAGTACACCAAGATATCATCCAGGAAAACCACCATGATGGAATCCAAGAAGGATTGAGCACTAGGATCATCAGTGCAATGAAAACTGTAGGTGCGTTCGTGAGACCGAACCACATATCCAAGAACTCGTATAGACTATACCTACTTCAGAAGGCTGCAAGAGGTATATCAGATGGTCTAACACGCAACTGATGATAACCAGTCCTCAAGTCAATCTTCGAGAACACCCGGGCTCCTCGAAGTTGATCAAAGAGACCATCAATTCTAGGCAAGGGATATCGGTTCTTGACCGTCAACTGGTTCAACATCTGATAGTCCACACAAATCCTGAGGGTACCATCTACCTTCTTCGCAAACAGGACTAGCAAACCCCTAAGAGAGGTATTGGGTCAAATGAAACCCTTTTACTACAATTCCTCTAACTGTTTCTTGAGCTCCTACAAATTAGTTGTATCCATACAATAAGGATGAATGGACACTGGTTCCACTCCTGGAAGAATCCCAATAGAAAATTCTACAACACGCACTGGAGGAAAACCTGAAAGGTCCTCTATAATGTCATCTCTAAAACAATCCACCACTGGAGGAATGTCTAATTGTGAATTCCCCTGGTTATCTAGATAATGACTAGCAATCATGGCTGTAACTCCTCCTAACCCATGGTGCTCTGGACCCGCTCAGCTCACCTAGACATCCCATTCACCCCCAATGAAGAAAGGACCCACCTTCTGGTGATGTGAAACTCACCCTGTGGCGATAACTTTTGATGACTTCATGGAAGGGAACTAGCCAGTCCATTCAAAGAAGGACATCATAGCCTGTCATCTCTAGGACATAAAGGTTCCATAAGAAGTGACATCCACCAACCTCTATGGGGAACTCCCTGCACTAACATACACTAGCCGTTCTATTCCCCAACGGGTTTTCTAATGTCTAGATATTACTAGATGAAAAGTTGTAGAGCCCAAGTCTCTCCATTGAAACAAAAGAGTTAAAGACATGGGGAGCCACACTATAAAAAAGTGCAGAAGTTAAAACATTGGTAACAAAGATCGTTCCTTGAATGGTAGATGGTCCCGAATCCAGATCCTACTAGGTTTGCTTCACATTAAATTTTTGGCCCGTACCACGACCCTGTGACCCTACCTGACCACTCTGAGCTGATCCACCCTGATGTCACTGAAAACCGGGCGACTGGCTACCACGACCACAAACTCTACCTCAGCCTGAATGGCTGGAAGAACTCCAGTTCCCAGACTGGTGAGAAACTGGTGGTGCTACTCCTGAACGAGGAGTCATAGAATAATCCCTGTCATCGACTGCTGGTAAGAAGATATGACAAAAGTGCTGAAGGTGAACCATCTTGCCACAAGATCGGCACTCCACTTGGTCACTTAGGAAACGTGTCCTCATATGCCCGCTTCTACTAAACTAGTATCACACCACCTGGAAACAAGATGATGCATCCCACCTACACTGATCTCCTCGTCCAACCTCCCTACAACACTTTCTACTATCAGCAGGTAGAGCACTATCTCTTGATGCCGAACCGCCCTAGATCACAGCTCTACAATCCCTCAGATTGCACACTGTGATCACCACCTGGTTGATGATGGATGATATCAAAGTCAACCTGAATATGTTCACCTGAGATAGGATGTCATGCCTCAGACCATCCAAAAACTTCAATTCAAGGAACAACTCATCACCTCCTAGAATAGGCATGAAATGCAGCAGCTCTGTGAAGTGAGAGGAATACTCCATAACAGAAAGAGTACCCTACTCCAGATTCAGGAACTCTCAGGCTCGATCAGCCCTCAAGGTCTCTAGATAGAAGTAATCGTAGAAGATGCATTTAAACTCATCCAAAGTCATATTCTGCTGGTGTCCCGCATGTGAGACTATATCCCACCACCTCTTGGAAGAGTCTCAAATAGTTTAGGTAGCGAGCTTCACCCTCTTCTCTCGAGGTATCTCTAGATTCTTGAAAATCGTCAGTGTGGCTTCTATCCATGACTCTTCAGCATGGGGTCCTCCATCCCCTGATAATGTGGGGGGATGCTACTGTTGGAAAACCTGCGTCAAATAAACCATCAACGGGGCAGGAGTTGGCGCTCCTTGAATGTTCTGCATCATCCTCAGGAAGCCATCCCTGAAATGTGCATAATCACCTATATGAGGTACAACGACTGGTACCAATGATGGCATGACTGGAGGATCTGTAGGTGGCCCCTGATCGGCCATGTTCGGTGTCTGATCACCATCTAGCAACTGGTGCACAACCAGAGGACGTCTCAGTGGCATGACTCTTCAAGGTCTAGCACACACCTTACATCAATATTTTCAGGTATTGAAAGCAAGGAGTGTAAGATGGGAACACGAGAAAGAAGGCACTATATTTTTATAAAACATGATTACACGGCGTGTACATTTCCAACATAGTGTGTTCCATGAAGTAATTTACATGGGCATGTACTCCTTCCTAAATAGGTCATGTAACACACCAAACACATGGTGTGTTGTCCTCACACACGACGTGTACTAGAATCCTCTTCCCCTGCCCGATTCCTCTTACATGGTTAAGCCACATGGCTCTCATAAGGCAAGACTACATGGAATGTAAAATTCCTATAGGTCATGTACTAGAAAAGCTTCACCTGGCCCGTGCTTTTAGTGACATGACCTGACAAACGACTCACACTACACGACATGTTCCAGACGAACATTGCGTGTACGATAAGGGATAACATGAACCCATGTTGTTCGCGACACGTCTGGGTACCGGGGTTAGACTACATGGCATGTTTAGACAGTACACAGTGTGTATTAGACAAGGCTCGACCAACCTAGATTGTTAGTGACACAAGTGGGCACATGGTCAACACTACACGACGTGTTCAGCTAGTACACGGATTATTCCCAACAGATTTTCCCCATCCCGTGTCTCTGCCCACACGACCTATGACACGATTTAGAGACTACATGGCATGTACATAAATTACATGGTGTGTACTTAAGAAAAATAGGTTCTTCCTGAATAGAAGAACACAAGGAATGTACATAACATTACACGGCGTGTATTCTGGGTTTTTCCAGACAGTAACCCTTAGAAACTACTCCAGAACCTAGAAAACCCTGAAACAAGAAATGAATGTTCCAAATTCCGATCCATGAGGGCCCATACTCCCCACAAATAAATTTTTGGAATCTTTTACACATTATATCATGCAAAACAGAACAATGAACCACCAAATTCCGGTCCACGAGGGCCCATAACACCCCAAGAACCAAAGTATGGTGTTTATTCAATCACATATCTACACAAACAATACCCTATCAATCAAAAAGTATTTCTATCAAGGCAATTATCCCAACAACATTCATATTTTACACATCATCTATCATAAAAACATGAAATCACTACTAAACCCTAAATGGAATGGAAATAATGCCTGATATGTGATTTCTAGCGAGTGCCTATATGATGCATGAGATGTCATACCCTCATCTCATCGAGTTGCAATAGAAATAGAACCTCAATAACATCATCAATAACAAAACAAATAATGTGAATCAATCAATGGGAAATAAAATCAACTATAATAATTGCAAAACCAGAAAAATTGAAATTAAACAAGGTAGATTGGTTTTTCCCTGTACACGGGTTAGCTACTCCTGAGAAAAGCTTAATTCCAAGTACCTATTTCATCCTCTCCAAGATAAAGGATACAAATTTTAAGTCAAGTGAAAAGAAATCCTTTGATACCAATTTGTAACATCCCAGTTCTGGAAGCCACCCAGAAGTGCCCCGTACCAGGTCGGTCACATGGCCTTAAGCCCATTTCCCTGAATTCCATAGGTTTTCAACTAGTAGCGAGGGCCTTGGGTGTGATAGTGGGGAAACTATGCCCTCATTGGTAGAGTATACAATGTAAGTAAACAAATATATACAAGATCTGAAGCAGTAATAATGACATACAACAGTAACATCAGAAGACTGAAAGTATAAATTGGAGAACATATATAAAATGATACATGATACATATGTCTAGGAAAATAGCCAAACAAGTCGCAATGCTTGAATACAACATTTCTAAACCAAATTTCAAATGAATTCAGATAACTCCTCAACATTGGAAGCCATCGCTTGGTCCCATGCTCTCAAGCTCCATAGAATATCAAGTACCAAATGTAGAATGTCGCTTTACCTTATCTATACCTGCAACAGTATAATATTCTTTGGCCCAAAATCATGACCCAAATAGGGTGTGAGACTAAATCATAGTAGGAAACCACCCGAAGATCTGCGCCTAATAATCAGTGAATATATGGCAGATAAAAGCACATAAAACAGTAAATAGGAAAGTGCTCAGTAGTAAAAAATCCACAGTTCAATATCAAGCAGTAGTGAACAAATAGCTAAATCTCCGATGGGTAACCCATTAAGAAGTACTCACAATAATCCCTTCTTGTCCTACATATCATGTACAAGCGACCCTCTGGGTAGCAGTCTCGGCCTAACCCCTCTAGTTCAGTATATAAAGACTCTCTGAGGAATCCCTCACAGTCAATTCCCATTATAGTATAGGGTAGTCAGGAACATTCTGAGGAAGCTCATGTGGTCAATTCCCCTTATAGCCCCATGTTTAAGGACTATCTATGGATGCTCACTCGGTAAATTCCCTTTATAGCCCAGGTCATTCATAGAATCTCTGAGGAATAACTCACCATCAATTCCCCTTATAGTCTAAGTAATCAAGGTAATTCAAAGTTAAACAAACACTCTCTGAGGAAGCTGACAAGGTCAATCCACTAATAGTCTGAAGAAATCAAGGACTCTCTAAGGAATCTCACTCGGTAAATTCCCCTTATATACCCAAGTGGTTATAGGCTCTCTGAGGATTCTCACTCTATCAATCCCCCTTATAGACAAAATTGCTCAAAGACTCTCTGAGGAACCTCACCTCGTAAATTCCCCTTATAGTCTACTACGCAAGGTTCTCACGGCACTGTGTAGGTGAATGAGCATAGCAGTGTAATATGGAAAAAGTATAGAATTACTTAGATAAGAAGTATACAACATATCAAGCATGTCAGAATACAAACATTCCATCCTACAACAATAGGCATGGAAAACAGGAAAGGCGTCCAAACATGCTAAACATGACCAAACAGCCGTAAACAGAACATGTAAGGGCAAGACATCCAAAGCCTTGAAATGACCAAAATTCATATCCAAATTAGCTCTACACATGCATAAAAACAAGTTAGGAAAACAATAGTGGTAAAACTATACACACACAATATCTTGTTCAAGGGTATTGGTTGAATTTTAACATAATTCTCAAAGACATCAAATGGAAAGCCACAAACCACCTACCTCGGGGGTGGAAGAATGATATACCGGAACCTCATGGCTTGAATCTTCTTATAATTATGTGGATCTAAGAAAACGTATAAAAATTTCAGTGAAGGATAACATGAGAAAAAAGAGGAATTGGAAAACAAGGCTCAAGAAAAAGAGAGAGCTTACCGAGGTGATCCCTACGCAATCGACTTCAGTCAAATCAATGATCAGATGGATTCTCAGGGGCTTGGAGAAAATTAATGGATGTACTGGTTCTCTCAGATGAAGATGACCTAGAAGAAGTCGATTCTGGCGATTTGACGCAACCTCAGGGCGTTAAATGAAAAAAAGAAAGTACACGGAGTATACTTTTGAAGTACACGGTGTGTACTTACATTTTCAATACTCCACATTAAGCAGCCTCCAATTCACTCCCACATGGCCGTGTGTGTGGATACTACATGGACCATACATGGCCTACTGCAACAATAATGTACACAGCCTATACTAATAATGTACATGGCATGTACTTAGAAAATTTCTAGAATTTCCCCTTTTCTCCAAAAACTACCAGAGAAGGAAAAACATAACTAAAAGGAAGGTCTGGGTTCTTAGACTATTTAGTTGGATGAAATAGGGTAACTCTCAAATGATATATCATATTAGAAATCAAATGAATTGGTTTAGTCCAAAGCATGGCATTTTCCTTAATTGGGATATAAATTTTGTTTGTGTGGTCCTTCTACAGAAACTGCCATGGATTACATAGTTGTAAATAAAATAATTTTATACCATAAATTAATTGAAATATCTTCTGAATGGAGAATCAGATTAAAAACTCAATATCACCATTTGGTTTGTAGCGTGGTATTTACCCTAGGGCTGACCAAAGGTGAGAGGGCCAGGGGGTTCAAATTCAGCGACCGTAGGTAGTTTTCTATAAATTTGAGTTAAAGGAAATGATCAATGGTTTTTCTCATTTCCTACAATGTATGGAAGAGATCCATCATCTCCTTCAAGTGGTGTCTCAACATTGAATTCATGGTGGATCATGATTAATCATCAGATACAATAAGATCAGAGTGTCGTGAATGCAATGACAGATCCATAATCCAGGTAGGATTCTTTTTTTAGATTCTTCATTCCCTGATTGATGTTTTGGTTTAAAAATATATTTATGTTCATTTTCAGTGAATTGAAAACTTTTTCGTTTGAAATACTAAAACAACCATCGACCGTTTCAATTTTGGTTCAATATTTCTTTTTTTTCTTCAACAATTCATCTCATTCTTCATAGGTAAACATTTTTCCATGGTGAAACAAAATTCGATCTTTGGGAGAAGCAGGGTTATTTGAAGATTATGATAAAGGGATTTCATGCCTATGATGGTTTTATGTTTTTGGCAATGAAGGAGATGCGACAGAGAGCGGATGAGGATGCTACTTTTTTCATGCCAAAACAATGACGAATCATCGAGTAGAGTACTCGTCTGTGAAGATATCAACCTTGGGATTCTATATCTATGTTTGTTATCATATTTAGAGCACCATAGTGGTGTAAGTGGTTTTTGGAAGGGAACACCAGCATGCAGTGGTCCGTGGAGGCTGGTAGCTATAGATGGCGGCGACACACGTGGGGTGGTGCGGGGGTGCATATGATAGTATTGCGGTAGTTGGGGGCTATCAGGGCCACAACAGAGCGGGTCAGGCTGAGCCAGTGGGCTCGAGCTGGAGTGGGCAGTAGTGGGCCAGAGCGGAAGGGTCTTCGGGTTGTAGATTAAAACTAATATATCTCTTAAATATTGTTTCCATTTTATGATCCATTTATGACCATGCATTCCTATCATTGAGATAGAAAATTTTAGGGTGATTTTTGAATTTTATATTTCGTACTCGTGGCTCGGTCCCCTAAAACAGTCAAATAATAATAATAACCTATTATTATTATTTCTACATTTACCATCCATAAATTTTACATATGAAGTTCAATCGATGTGTAGTCAGCATCATGGTTACCCTAAAATTCAGGCGGATGGTTCAAGATTGATTTCGAGCAGTTATGCTAAAATCGAGGTGCAGGCCTCATGAGCCCCAGTTTGGGCATTTTTGGTGAAATTTTACATATCCATCGGGTTTATTTTGAAAAAATTAGTAGCTGATTCCGTGTATTTTTACATGAGGATCAAAATGGTGCAATCATTTTAATGTGTTCCGAGATTGAGGCGTAAGACCCAAGAAACAATATTCATGTGCAATTCTATGAAATGTTATTTCTTCACTGGGTGTCCAATTAGGGTGAATGAATAGTCGATCCTGTGCAATTTTCTACAATGATCACAATTTTGTGATCTGTTTAGTTATCTAGGGTCATCCAGGGTGATCTATCTGTAAAATTACATTTTTCTCGTCAGAACAATGACGAGAATTGTGTGATCTCCAACATTTTCCAAAGATGTGCCATGTACTCTAGGGGTTCAATGGAATGCATTGGGGTACTGGTTCATAGTTTGGTACCTGATTATGGCTAGGTACACATCCATGCGATGAGGCAGGGTCACACATCATCTAGGCCTTACATGAACCGTGTACCACATTGTGAATCTTCTACCTCACATATCTCCATATTTTGGAATAGGATTTTGGAATGCGAGTAGCCTATCCTATGTGTTTATTCATATAGAATGTGGCAGTGACCTCTGTAGGATATTTCAATATATTATGAATGATGTTCCAAACATTAATCCTATTTAGGAGATTCTCCATGATATTAGAGATCATAAAATCACCAGATATGTTTTGGCCATAATTTATAGCTAGGGTAGGTATTGGTATTACCAGATGATATTTTTGAGAGGTACCATCTAGAATGTATGGAAAATTTAGTTCCTCAATGATTTCTGAGTGTCACCCTCCAACCAATATTTTAAGGTGTCTTTAATGACAGAAGTGTGGAACCCTCCAGCTAGGCTAGGCAGGGTTCCTCATCCTATTCTGAGTGACACCCTCCAGACGTGCTGGGAATGAGTCCTTAATATCACTAGAGTGGAACCCATAACAAGGCTTGGCATGGGTCCTCCATGTCACCAAAGTTGAACCCTCTAGTCGATCTGGTCGTGGGTCCTTATCAAATTTTGAGTGTCACCCTCCATCCGGCTTGGTTAAGTGTCCATGATGATACTAGAGTGGCAACCTCTATTAGGGCTGGGCATGGGTAGTTAACCTTTAGGATAAAATTATTGGCTAGAAAGATTAGTGATGAGACATGTTTTGATGTTCCTTTAGAATCATTAGTAAGAGGGATTCTTTCACCACTTAGATGCATCCATTTGATGTAACCTAAAACCATGAGGGCGATATAGTTCCTCCCAAAGTGGATAGTTTCATGGGTGGTGATTGAGTCCCTATGACTTGAGGGTTCAAGGAAGAAGTTTGGGATGCTAGGATTTGTTGGTGGTAATGACTAGAACAGTTGTATATTCTTTTCCTTAATTGATCTGTGATATAGAGATACCCTTACTCTCTCATTTGGGTTTCTTTTACTAGGAATATTTATATATATTATTTTCAGTACCCACTCCTTGGGTATTGGTTACTCTAATTCTAGGATAGGTGGAGAAACAATGGATATAACACTTTCTTTCCATGTAATGATTATCATGGATGGATGAGTCTAATCTCCTACTATAGATAGCGAAGATTCAACGACGTGTTAATCTTCTAACCATTTCAAGCTCAATGTGTTTTGGACGAGTTTAATTCACACACATGTTAGGTTGAGATGTAATCTTTACTATACATTGTTTTATCTACTACATTCCTCTCATGTTGTATCTATTACTGCTCTCCAGTCACCTTTCTGAGGTGTCTTACTTTGTATTTTTATACTCACCCCAATATGGGATTTGCCTGCACGTATCGTTCCATATTCAGACGACATACATGTTGATCATGACTTCAGAAGAGTTTTCAGAGACCAGGCGCTTGGACCATTTATGGCGGTCACAACTTGGACCATGTATGGTGGTCATATCTTGGGCATTCGTACACTTTGGTCAACGTGTAGCATGATATAGAATATTTATTGCTGGTTGTTGTTTGTACCTAGTTTGGGATATGTTTGATTATATTTGATCTCTTGTTGGGACAAATTATTTCCACTTCTTATATTTTTATGCCATGTCTTTATTTGGTAAAGAGGGTATATTATCCTCCTGTGTCTTATTTAGACCCACAATACTATTCAAAAAACTTTTTCGTATGAGTAAATGCACTTGAGATCATATGAGAACCTAGATTATTGCACTGTTTAGTGGCTCCTAGGATGTGGATATTACAAATCTTGTAACATTTTAAAATTTTTCTGTTTTTTAAAAAATGGATACTGATATGAAGTGTCCACTTTGTAGAATATTTGTTTTTTGATGTATGAGTTGTGAACTAATTATTTGGAACTATAGTACTAAAAATATCAATAGTAATACAATAAATTGAATTTTTATTTACATTTTTTTCATTATGATACATTTATGTCCCAATCGATATTGTAACAATAACGTCACTCCAATAAAACCCTATGATCTTTCAATGCCTTACTCAGTTATTAATGAATTTATATGGAAGGATAATCATGATTTATGATGTAAAATCATTTATGTTTACATTCTCTATATGTTTAGACCTCATGGTCTTTAGTATTATGCACTAAACATTGTGGATTACCTTACCCAACAAACAAATAATGAATATTTCAACAGCATAGTTCCTTGCACCATGAACCGAACCATAAAAAATCCATTTCCACATTAATACAATATGTAAAATTGGTATCATGGATTGATGAACTATAAACCTAATATAGATCATTTTTAGGTATCCAAAAAATTAAAAAACAATTGTTAAAAATCTACTGAAACACAATGGGAACATATATACAGGGTTTATGGTTTCACACATAAAATGAAATGATGTGGTAAAACAACCAATGAAGGGGTAATCAGAAGTAAATCATGAAGAGTAAAATAAACAACATATATTGAGTGACTAATGAGTATGACATGATATTATCCAATAAAAAAATTAAGGTATAAAATATGAACATAACATAATGATGTGGAGATAATAAGAATATGTAATAAATATAAATTTTTTTATTATACTAATAACACATTTTTTTTCAAATTGTCATAACATTTTGTTTTATGCTCCTGTTACATACAACAAACAAATAACATCATGAGATATATATTACCTAATTATTTATGGGGATACATAGTTATGGGCCTATATATTACTAGATAACGTGAATATACACATGTGTGAAACATTAAGGAAAATGAAATTTAATAGATCATAATCAAACATGATGGAATACAATGATTACGAAGGAAAAATATGGTTTACATAATGCCATCATATAACATAGTAGAATCACAGGAAGACAAATAAATATAAATATATACCTTAAATAATATGGTAATGATTAATAATATATATTAATGCTATTTTTGAAAAAAATAATATATATTAGAAATATATTTCAATGTGGAATAAAAAAGTAAAGAATCTAAAAAACCCTATAGATGAAAGGATCATATAAAATTATAAGGAATAATATAATCAATGAACTATTTGAGGAAGAAAAATATACTAATAAATCTCCCAAAATAATAGGAGAATAATTAAATTAATTTTTAAATAAGGATACATCATAATAGTATAATGATATAGATTATAGATGGATATTTTATGAAAAAAAGGAAAATTGAAATGAGTTATATATAGCTCAAGTCCAAAATAACCATTCATGTTCTAGTGGTATGATAAAAATTGATACAGTTTCTATTATAATTTTTAATGTCACAAAATGTTATTGGAGTTGACACATCACTAAGATTAATAAAGAAGGTAATATGAAGAAAATTTAGGCCTCATGGAGAATATTCAATCTATCTCAATTACTCTATGTAGATGGTATCATTGTATTAAATAATGAATATAAGCAGACATGAATATTTTTTCAATAATAACTTATATGAAACATGTTAATTTATAAACTGGGATACATATAATATTTTTTTGAAATTGTTTTTCTCTTGAACGAAAAATTTTCATTTTGAGCAATGTTGGAATCTAAGAGGGAACATTTCCATTAATGTACATGGGGGTACCAATATTATTTTGGATATTGTAGGTTCAACAATTTAGTGAACCATATTTAAACATTAAATAATATCTTAATCGTAATAAAGGTTAATATATCCATTTGGTTAGAAGAATTTTCTTAATTAATGATACTATTATGTCTATTTTTCACACATTTATGAATTATAAATGGACTTATGAGCTAATCAATAGGATAAATAGTTATTAAAAAAATTGTTTTTTGACTATTAATGTTTATGAGAATAATCATGTAACTCTACCATTGAAGGAATGATTCAATCCTATTCATTCTGGTAGTGTAAAGATTAATAATTCAACAGGGTTTAAGGATGCCCTTAATGACTTTTCCAAGTTGAAACTTCCAAATGATAATTATAGATGCCTATTTTTTCATCATATTATGATTATTAAATTTATAATGCATGGAAACAAATATTTTATTGTTTTTTAAATATAGACCATACTTTTAGAATCTTAATCAAAAATTATGGTCAACATAAGAGGACATGTTATAATATATTTCTCTCTTATTGTTTGAATAAATATTGGATTGTATTTCCTATAATTGTGTTCATTTAGAACATTGTATCTAACAAACATTTACCAATAGAAAATTATTTTCAAAATCAATGTGTTAGAATAAATTGTTTTATGAAACATGAAAAAGTAGAATATAAATTCCTTCCATTAGAAGGAAGGATGATTTAGAAACCAAATAGAAGAAAATTCCCTATCTATTAAAAGAGTTAAACTTTCATACAATCGAAAACTGAGTCTAGTATATAAAAAGTTATGTAATTAACAAAATTCTTGGATAATATATTTAAGACTATTGAATCTTTAGGTATTCATTAAAGGAAACATTCCAACAAAGGAAAGTTAGAATAACTATGTATTTTATGGGTGTTTTGTCTTTTTCCCCTATATCTATAATATATAAGATAGTAAATATATATGAATTCATTTCAAAATTTTGAATGATATTTGGCAGATTACTGATAACATCTACGAAATATTACAATTTAAGTTATAATCTAGGGATTAAATGTTGTAAGTGGCTATGAACTTGAACCTCTATTTGTAGCTCGAAATCATTATTCATGTATTGGTGGCTGATGTCTACTCGCAAGTATGGATGGGAATAAAAAATGTCATTCATGATGGATTTTTCAAATCGGTGACATAGATGATTGAAAATGTAGTTAACGATATTTGGTCAGCTATACTACTATACACAAGGAAAGAAAAAAATTAACTCCTATATGTCATGGTCTTTTGGATATTAAGACTTAACAAAAATTAAAATCATCTGGAGAAAAAAATATCATGCTATGAATAAATCCAATTAGATGTTGGATAAAAGTGAATACTAAAAGTTCTCCAATTGGGAACCCTGAAAATGTATCAGGTAGAGTATTCTTCATGGATAATAATGGTATCATTATTGGATTATTCAATGAATCTTTTGGATTCACATATTACGTAGTAGTTGAAATGAATGTGGTGATCAAAGATGTGAATATAGTGATCAAAAAAGGATAGAGGCACCTATTGATTGAATGTGACTCTTAAAATATTGTTCCTGAAATTAAAGAGGGAATCTCTCTTATGTTGGAAATTACTTCTATAATTACCAACAATCCCTTAGTTCGTATTTTTAGTAACATTTTAATTTCCCACACCTTCATGGAATTTAATGCATTAGCTGATCACATTTCTAATAAAGTAGTGTATGTTTAAAAGACAACAGTAATTATAAAATTAATTAAATTTCCTACCTTATCAGTATTCATTAATTATATTTTATAATGTGATATTCTGTATAATAATATAATGTATTTTTCTATTAAAAAAGGACATAATTTTGTTCATACTAAATTCATTTATATGTATTATGATTTTTTATATAATATTTTTATATAAAAATTATATAATTTTATTTATTAAAATTAACTTCATTTTCTAATTCAACATGTCAAAATAATTTAAGATTTTTTTATAGTTTTCTAAATTTTTTTATTTTTTATAGAATAGTGAAAAATATTGATTTTTATTGAAAACTAACTTTTACTAAAAAAGATCGATAAATTAATATACTATATTAGATAAGCCTTAAATTTTTTGTAGTCCCATTTTATTAGTCATAATAAAAAAACTATTATTTTAATAAATATTATACATGAATTTTGTATAAAAATAGTTTGTTACATTGAACTGAATATTTATGAAAAACTGTATTTCTTCATGTTTGGTGGGATTAATTTTAAACAAAAAATCAACCTATTATGGAATTTGAATTTTATAAGTATTATTAAATATTTTTAATATATATAATTAATATTATTTAATATATTCGACTTAATTATTTATCATAATTAATATTAAAAATATATAAAAAATATTATCACTGTTACGGTTAAAACATATTTACTGGGGGATAAAATAAAGATAAGGATTAAAATGATATAAAATTTATATAAATCATGTTTTATGGAATTATTTGGATCATACCTCTTATTATATTATTAAATGGTAAATTTATGATTAATGTTTCTTGAGTAAGATATTAATATATTATAATAATCTTAAAATTTTCAATTTTGACCTCCCCTACTTTGAAAAGAACACAACCTATCCACTCTTATCCACACATAATGAGGCTTTCAAAAAATCCTATGTTACTTCCAAAAATACCTCCCCACTACCTAGGGTACAAAGTTTGATAGGAATATAATTCTAGAAAGGCTTTATTTATAATCCTAACGAGGTTTTTCTAAGAATTAGTATAGTTCATAACTTAGTGTTATCATTTTGATTATCTTTATACGTCATTAAATTTTTATTCAAAAATGAAGAAATAAATACACAGGTATCTTCCATATAGTTATATGTTATTATTTTAATGTAATAAAATATTTTTTATCCTCTTTAATGAAATGAGAAATGAATTCATCATTTGAATGTAAATCAAACTATCGTCTCACGAACTAGTGATTTTCCTTTTCCATAACATCCCCTCTTGACTCAATATAATGTTGAATTTAACATATAAATATGATATTCATGAAAATATTATAATTATTGAAATATAATATATAATTTATCATCATAACATTCCTTCCATTGAAAAATTATTACATCGTTATTACGTACGTGTGGATTACAACCTCCAGGAAGTGGAGATATTATTTTCTCATCACTACATTACATGAATGGTATGTCTTATTGTTTTTTGATATAATATGATATTTAATATATAATTAACATTATTATATGTAAAATATAATTTCTATATTTCCATCATGATTTTTGAAAAATGAAAACATTACACATGTATTATTATGACCTACCATCAACATGATTGCAACGTAATAAATTTCTCATAAACATATTTCATTGATGGTTTTAATGAAAAATTATTATTATAAATAATAATTATTTTAGATTTATTATTTCAATAATATTTTAATAATGAATTATTAGACCATAGTCAACCTACCAAAGTCATTTTTAACTTATTAATTTAATTTCATCAAATGACCTGACTTGAATTTTGGAATAATTGATTGAATATAACACTAAAAAACACAAATAAATGGAATTAGAAACATAAAATGGTTATTGATATATTAAATAATTAACATAATTTTATTATTTTTTATGATTAAGAATATATGTGATGATTTGGACTCGAAAGATGAGATATATCACATTAAAAATATTATTTTATTCCTTTTAAGGATTTATTTAATAAATCATTTTCATCCATGTCTATATTTTTCAAATTATATTATGGATTTATTTATATATTCATATATGAATAATAATTTACATTTTAAGTCATGTTTTACTTTCTTTCAATGGTTTTCATGAAAAATATTTTTACATTTTTATAGGGAACATTTTGATAAAAAAGAAAAATGAATGTTCTATTATAATGTATACGGCTTAATAAAAATTTATGACACCACAATAATTATTTGATGTTGTTATTATATTATAATTTTTCATGTATCCCAAATTTTAAAATAATCCTTATCATTTTTAGTGTTTTTTTGAAAAATTATTTAAATGGAATAGATCCTATGATGACCAGAAATATTTTCCTCATGGGTGCAAGGAATATTTTTATTTTTTTGATGATTTAAATGAAATGATTCATGAGTTATAATTATGTTATGGTTCTTGGAGATTTTTATGATAATTGGTTATCCTAATATATCAAATTATGATAGAATATTCCAATATTTATCCTCACGAAAAGTGTAGTCGATATTTCTATATAATACATTGTCTTTATGGAAGGTTTTAAACATTTAGGTTTATCCTAATATATTATTTGAATTTGTTAGTTAAGATATACCATTTTTAGGATTGATTTTATGAATTATATGAAAATGTTTCACTATGATAACTATATGATTTATCTATTCTTTTTATATTGTTTTTTATGAAATAAATTGATTTCTCATGGTAGGATAATGATATTAGGATTAAAGGGATGTATATGATACTTCTTATGGATTATATATATAAATCTATGGAAATATTTTAATGATATTTTCATGATTATGAATAAAAATTAATTAATACTATTTTTCTATTTATATTTTTTATATTGTGATTATAAAAATATTTTGGCAGAGTTATTTATTTCATGGGTGGGAAAATTATATTTTTTGAAATTTTTTTTGAAAGAGATAATTTTTTATGAGTCTTCACAGACGAACAAATTTCATTCATTATTTTTATATTTCCCATTACTATTACTATTTTCTCATCCTATATTTTTTAATGATTTTATAGTGTTTTGTGAAAGTATAGGGACAATGATGTGTTCCTGATGATAATTCTGAATATTTCTCATAAAAAGGAAACATGTTATCTCATAAAGGTTTTTAATTTTTGAAAACATTGATTCTGAGGAGAATTGTCCAATTTATTGTGTAAGAATTATTTATGTTAGGGTGATGGAATAATTCCATTAAACTAAAAACCTGAAATATCATTGAGAATTTTATAAAAGGAAATCTCATTTAAAGGATAAATTTTACGGATTATAGAAGGATATGTATTTATACTTAGACTCTTAGTAGGGGTTTAGAAAACTGTATAGGTATGAATGTTATATGAATATAAGTTAAAATTCTTATGTAACCCAATTTTTTGAATCGTATATATAAATATAGTTATTATTTTAAGGATTATTATGGTAAATGAAGGGATCAGATAAAAAGATAAATCAAATGATATATAGGGTACTAGAGGGATTAATGTATTAACCAATTTCTATGGAATTGCATCTACCCTTATGTATAATTTTACAATTTAAATTTAATAATTCATCTGATATTTAAAATATTTTATTTTATATAGATTAATGATGTTTTATCCAGATATAAGGAAATTGATGTGTTAGAACCATCATATACCTCCTTGTAGATTTGAAAATCATTATAATTGAAAATTATTATAGAAATGATTTTAATAGCTTCTGGAGTATTTAAATCACCTATAAGAAACTATTTAGATTATCAGACACCCTTTATTTTCCATAAAATATTATGGTCTGTGGTATATTTTTCATTTTATTTCATGATCTGAACTCTTACATCTCTCTATAAATGTGAAATTCTATATATTACAAGAAATTATATTTTCTAAAAGTTTATATTCATGTTGAAACATAAAGGAAATGTCAATAAAATCCGAATATCTAGATTTAAGGTTTGAATTATTTTATTTTGTTAAATGTAATTGACATTATTAGGATTATATGGAGACATAAATCATATATCAGATTTATAGAAATAAATTATTAAACGAAATTATGAAAAATAATTGTCAATATTTTATGATGGATATTGAATAATTCATGAGTTTATGTATCAAGTTTTTTTAATTATGATACAGTGGTACATTATCAAGGATATTGTGATATATTATTGATGTTATAAGAATTATAATATCAATAAGGATTACTCTATAAATTATTTTGTTTTCAAAATTTATAAACAAATGTTACATGGAATCGGTACATTGGAAATATGGTGTAGTGAAAATGTAATAGTATTTAGATAACTTCATTTAAGGATATATGAATTATCAATAAATTTTATTGGCTTAATATGGTAATGACGTTAGGATGAAATAAAAAGGTAAGATTATTTGATTATTCATAAAAATAAGCTTTATAGAAAAAAAATATATGTTAAAAAGCGATTTGATGAATAATTATGTTTTTTAGGATGTTCATAATATTTTTTTGGACTGACATTGGCTCAATGTGAATTATGTATCTAATTACTCTATAAGATAATATTTTTATATGGTAATTACTTTTACATAGTATTAATAAACAAACAACCTATATTTTGCATGATAACATATTGCATGTGGAAAATGCCACCAAGCTTGAACCCATGACTAAAGAGATAAAAGGGTGAAATACCTTCCACTTGCTTACATGGTGTACATGTTAGTATGAAATTAGTTTTTAAATGATTTGATAGATAAAGATTTATTTGACATTGGGAAGAATATAAAATTATTGGGTAGTTATGTTATTTTAGAGAAAATATTTTCCTAATTTTAGAGAATATTTGAATAAGGTATTTTATTTTATCATATGTGAGGCATATTATATGATATAATCTTTTTGATTTTTTTACCTTTCGAATATGATTAATCATGTGATGTGTATTTTGGGAGTTCATTTCTTATTTAATTAACTAAGTTGTTATTTGGATATTAATATCCATGAGATTAATCATTCATATGAATGTTTATTCATTTATTGTATAAGGATTTATGAGTGATTGTTATTATTTAGAGATAAATTATATGATAATAAAGGAATAATATGAGGTCAAATAATTCATATATTTGGGTTTCAATACTACATGATAATAGTTTTATTATTATCAATTATAATTATCTTTGAAATATTTTTTTTTAACATTAGGTGTTATTATTGATATTTTAAAGATTAATATACAATTGATTATTCATATTTAATATTATCTTATATTTTTATAACCATTTTTCTTTTGATTAAAATCTAAATATAGATGAAATAAATTTTTATTTTTTATGTGTATAATGATTGGTTAAAAGATTAATTCAGAACATTAAAATAAAAATTAATCTTAAATATTCTTTTTTTGGAATAAGAGATAGAATAGAAGTAGAAATTGATTGAGTTTAGAACAAAAGACGTAATTATGCTTATGAATTGGAAATAAATCGAGTATGTATAATTTCTTGTGTTCTCAAATCTGATGGTAAAATATCATCTCAAATCTAGAAAAAGGATCTTGAAGTAATTGTTTTATCCTTTTATGAACATTAATGATGAATTGATCGTCTATCTTAATCTTTATATATATATATATATTCATATATATAACATCATATTATAAAGGGGACTTCATTTAAAGTCCATATTTTCATTTTCAACCACTGTTCTCTTTGTGTGGAAATGTATTTATGTATTATTCATATTGACCATTATATTTCTCATTACCTATTTTGAAAGGTATGTTTTATAAAAACCTTTTTATGAAATGGGTTTTTAACAAAGTTATTCTCAAATATAAACCCCTGGTTACAAATATCAATATAAAATCATGAGAAAATAACTTCCAAAAGTGTGGTATAATATAAAAATATATGTAATGTTAATAGTAAATAAATTTCATGTATTTTGAAAATAACAGAATAATATTTTATTTAATTATATTTAGAATCTTATTAATAGGTAAATTTTTAATAAAAATGGAAATAATTTTCTTCATAATAAATTCATATTTTTATAAAAGGTTTTATTAAAAAGCCTGATTTCAAAATTAGATAATTTTATTTAATAAATTTACTTTTTTAAAATTAATCTTAAAAAAATTAGATATGGATGAATATTTTATAATTTTATGAAAATATTTATTGTTCAATTAATCGTTAAATATTTTGATATTTTGAAAACTGTATTTTTTTCATGTATTTAAAAAGTAACACTATTTTTTCAAAAATATTTATATTTCATTTTGATTAAAAGTAATCCAATAAATTTTACTCGAATCAATATTATAATTTAATTTGGTATAAAACCATTTATATATAAATGAATTTTTTTTTAAAAATAATTTTCAATGCGTTTTTTGAGTTTAATATTAAATTTAATTTCAACATTTCTATAAATTGATGAAATAAAATGCATTCAATACTTTTAATCAGAAAACAATATATTAGGTAAAATTAATTTTTGAATATAAATAATAATAAAAATAATAAAACTCAATCACCATGGTTAAGGATAAAATAGGGTTATTGAAGGGTTAAAATAAAAATTGAAAGGTTTAATATTACCCAAAACGTGTATAAATAAGATTTTATAGCCATATTTTGACTCTATATCATCTCATATTCATAAATTATTTATAAATGATCTTTTTTTTAATAAATACATTATTATATTTTTATTTTTTAAAAAATTCAATGTGTGTCCTCTCCCAAACATTAAAATAGACACCACTTTCCTCAAATAGACATGATTCAAGAGACTTCTGGTTTTTAAAATACCTAACTAATTGAATTAATAATATACATACCCTTGTCCAGGTTTCATAAAAAATCCAGCTTAAGATGCCGTTAGATTCAAATTAAAATATGTTGTTTGACGAAAAGGTAAAGTTCTTAACCAGTCATTTTTTATTTTCGTTCTTCTTATGCATCTATAAATATCATTCAATGATTATAAAATAATAAATCTAATATATTAAATATATTGTTTTTTCATTATGTAAATGGATTAACCTATATTTGTATCCCATTCTATGGAATGGTAAATAAACCATCATTCATGTCTATGGAGTAATACAACCTCATGAACTAATATAATTCATTTTCCATAATATCCTCTCATAAGTAGATAAAATGAAGGATTTAATTTGTAAATATGATATTATTGAAATATATAGAGTTATATAGAGATAATATATAAGCTCTTTTGGACCATTTCATTCATTAAACAATTATATTTTCATTCGTGTGTTTGTGTGGATTACCACCTCCACGAAGTGATGTGATTAGTCTATCATCAGTGTATCACATGGATTGTACATAAAAGTTTATTTAATGATATGATATTATGATTATGATTTAAAAACAATTCTATAAAGCTAAAAAGATACTTTCCTTTTCTACCCTCATGCTCTTTGAAAAATGAAAACGTTACTCATGTGTACATATAACATATCTTTTTGAAGACTATAACACAATTTTTGTCATAAAAATTAATTATTGTTATTTTTAATGCAATATTAAATTATTAAAATGAAAATAATTTCATTATTATTATTCCGGTGATGTGGGAATAATGACCACTTTGTCCATTTTGAATATACTGAAGTCATTGCTGACATATGAGATGGATATCATGAAAATGTCTGATGTGAATTAAATTGATTATTTAATTGAACATGAAATGGAAAGAAATTAAATGAATATAAAAATTTAATGACCCAAAATTTTAAAAATGGAATTATCCTTCTCAATATAAAATTGTTTCTTATTATGTAATATAATATTAGATAAGTACACACACCACAAGATAAAACCAAATATAGTACAATATTAATTTAAAATTTAAATATATATTGTAAATATAGCCATAAGAATTGAAATTATTAAAATGGGAAAAATAGAAAATAATAGGAGAATTGAAATATGCTAAATCTTTAAAATAATTACACCCACACACTACACTGTAGAAAATAATCAAAACATCATTATTATATTATGGATTTTGAAAATGAAAAAATATATAAAAAATTTCGATAAAATGAATTTGAATTAATAATTAATTAAATATTATGAATTTATATAAATATGGGAACCACTGAGATAGTTACAAACCTTACAATTTGAATAGTAGTCTAACAATTGAAATGGTAATATGACAATTTAGAATATTAACATAACCATTATAATTGTATCCTCTCTTATAAAGATATAAAAATATTTAGGTATCCAATAAAATTTCAATAAGATATATTTATATAGTTATTTAGGTAAATAGTTTTTTATACGATAAGAAAAGTTTTTATTTATATTAAATGTATTTTATATTCATTTTTATAAAAAAAATATACGGAATTAAAATAATTTTTATTTACATTAAATGGGTTTATTAATTATTATTTTGTTTTACTTTAATTATTGTATAATTTTATGAGACAATATTTAATTTTCAGACGTTTCAAAAATAGATCATAATATTAAAATTTTTATTTTTCAAATAAATAGAAATGTTGTTAAATAAAATTAATTTCTCAAAATAGGAAAAAAAATTCATTAAATCTATTTAATTATTTGAATGAACATATTAAAAAATGATTTGGAAGAATTTTTATATATTTCTAGATTAATTATATATTACTAGTGAACAGTTAAATACAAAAAAAATATAAAATTTTACATTATAAGAAAAATCCATTAATCTTTGAGTCATGGGTGATGTAATAACCCATTAGTTCGAACTCAAATGGTGGTGGTGGTGGACTTATCTTGATGTAATTTGAGAGTTTTATTTATTTTGGATAATCACCTTTTAAACTTGGTTAAAAGGAAACCCTTACATAACCCATAGGCTGAGTTGAAAAGGTCAATTAATCACTACTGGTATTCTTTAGAAATAATATTAAGAAAATGATAACAATATGTCAAAAAACACATCTCCTCCCCTTAAAAATATAACCCATCAATACCCATTCTCCCCATATATTCAAAGCCTTATAGATTTACAAATTTCTTCACAAGTCATTTCCAATTCCTCTCCTATAAATTATAGTGCTACTGGACTACCTAGATACCATTTTTGGGAGCCCTAAGGGGTAATACATGAAGAGATAACCAAATGAAGTTGTAAAAATATTTTGTATCCTTGTTTAATTTTATTATTCTTCTACCAACCACTTATGTTTTTGATCCACATAGACATAATATAAATAGTATATTAAATATACATATATGATAATAATATGGTAGATTATATATCTTTTACCCTCCGTTATTTGTATTCTTAAATAAAAATATTATTTACAAAATGGTTGGTTCACCACCACCATGAACAATATACTTCATTTTTCTCCATATCCTTTATGACTGGCCATAAAAATATTATTATATTAAAATAATACTATATGAGTAATATAATAAATTATTTACTATTTTTTAATGAATATTTAGAGATAATATTAAATAAAACAAAAAAAAATCTCATGTGGGTTAGTAAAACTATCTAAATGAACTAATCATATAACACTAATGTTTTTACTATGTGAATCAACCCTAGGTCAGTAATAATATATTTCGGATCATATCGACATTCAAATATACATGAATAAAATTTCATTTCAATTCTATAGTTTTAGTTTTATTTTGAAACAACATTATGAATTATCCACAAGTGATCACACCATGGAACCATGAAACAAACACCAATTGAAAAACAAAATTTATCAATATATCTCATTCGTGTGGTTATAAATTAGAAAAATAAAACTATAATAAATCCAATATAGAGGAACATAATTCTTAAATAAGAAAATAATTAATATTATTTTATTATCAATGTCGTTAAGGGAATGTGCAGAAGGATTCTGGAACCTAAGGTCAAAGATCTCTGAAAACCACCATTTTTTTGTAGTCCATAAACATTCGCTCCCTAAAAACATTATTTCTCTATTTTATGTTATGAAATTATTATAAACTATTTATATTTTTTCATACATATATACCTAAATTATTCACCCTTTTTTTATGGGGTAATGCATGCTTGATGTTCATTTCTGATATGAATTTTCATAAAATCAAAACATGATCCAGTTAATCTTTTCTATCCCTTAACGTTTTTATGTAAAATAATTTCAATTTATTTATTCACATTAATATATTCAATAATTAAATAAAAATTTATATATAAAATTTTTGTTTTAATTATGATTTTCAATGAAAATAACTCCTTTATTCATTCTATAAAGTATTTAACTATCTACCTAAACAACTATTCTGAATGTTAAATTCTATAACAAATTTTGTACCCTTTATCACATTGTTTTATTATATGAACACCATATATTTAGACTTGTTATTTTGAATTAATATATAAAAATATAAAATATATAACACCATATCATGTTGGTAATATTTAAGAAATATTCTTTGTTTATTATATGAGATAAGACTATGAGACCCATTTAGTTCATGGGTAATTATTATGTCTATGTGTTATGTTTGATTACAATTTATGAAACAAAAAGCATGTACATGTTATTATGAGTAATATTAATTTTCACAAAATTGCATTGGGGAATATGTATTTATCATGATACAATATGTATGGGATTATTGTGTACACCTAATCTATGGATGGACTCTATCCACCATATGATGTTGTCGTGATAGTTAGCCTTGAATTATTAGTTTTTCATGTTATATATTGATTCTGACTTCAAATGTTTTCATTATCTTTTTATTCCATGTTATTTATATTATTATTTTATATGATTATTTATGATCCATGTATTTTGATAAATCTTTTCATGCCTTCTGAATCGTATGCAATGTTTCATTATTATGTTTGTTCCCTTACACAGCCTTTTAAGTCACCCATTTTGTTTTTGAATAACATGGATATCCAATGGAGATTTATAATCTTCATGGTTTTTTATAGATCATTAGGGAAATTAAAATAATTTATTTTAGTTTTTGTTTCATGTTGTTGTTTTATGTACCATGTCTTCCAAATATGATAGGCCTATCAATCTTTGGTTTGTATTTATTTGATATTTATGTTAAAAAATCATATCAAAATATATGTAAAAGGATTGGGAAACTATAATTGGAATAAGTGTATTCTATAATTATTTTTGGGTAATATGAATAAAATAATTTATTGAAAATAATTGGGATCAGTCTATGTTTAGTATAATAACCAAAGATCATTGTGGAGTATTGAGCGAGTGGTTTCCAAGAAATTACATCTCCTTATATATAATTAAATTATACGTAGATCGTACAATGTGGTAAGTTATGGTAATAACCAAAAAAATAATGGATTGGGTATGAAGTCAATCATCACCTGGTGTACAATGAAGATGCCTTATTTCATAAGAATATTGAAAATTTGGAGGGATATGCTTTTGAAATTTTAGAAAATATTTTCGAACCAATATGAAGGAATTTAAATGATTTTGGGCCAAAAATATAATCAGAAAATTACTATGAATAAATTATATTGACACCCAGATACTCATAAGGTAGGATATAAATTTCATTTATTTGTTCTTACTTATAGTTTTTAGGTTTCCCATATTATATAATTTTTCATTTGAGTATTTTCATCCATTATTTTTTATTTCTATTATTTTGGTTAATGATGATAAATAAGAGGCATCATTTCAAAAACCAACATTATATAAAATTTGATTATTATCATAATGATAATCCTGAACTTTTAGAGATGGATTTGATAACTTCATGTAAATCCTGGTTTAGTTAACTCATGTTATGAATAATAAATTGAATCATTGTGTAGCACCCTCCTTATTATAAGAAAGATCATGTTGCAGTAGAGCCCTTTATTTTAAAAGGCTTTATAAATTAAATGGATATTATGATACCATCATTGTAGAACCACAAATTAAATCCATATAAATGAAATTATATTTCCTATATCTCATCGAATATGTTAACGTTGTGTTTTTCATTTATCTCATGTTGAGTGGAGTGGATCAATTGTGGTCACCGATCATGAACATGATGGACAAATATTAAGTTGATTCCATGGAATGGGAATGAGCCATGATTTTTTTAAAAGTAGTGTCCAAAAAATGATTGACTTAAAATTTATAGGGAGTTCCTTTTATTGAAGAAAAAAGAATATTATTCTATCAGGGGATATTATGAAAACATCACAAGGCATTGATTATATGCCTCTATCATTGTTATCAAATATAACACCTCAAGCTTCCACGGTACGTTTCCCTTCGAATAATGCAATGGCGTGCATTGTACCTAACTTCGAGATTCTAACACACCACAACCAATCAAACTAGCCGTTATGAATAGTAATACCTACTTTTTGAAAATTTATAAATTATATCTCTCAAAATGGACTTCATTTTTGGATTCGGAATATCTAATTTATCCTAGGGTAAATTTTTGGAACTTTTCGGATAACACTTATATTTTGATGAATAGTGAGAATTAGTAAATTTTAATTAAAAAAAATTTTTAAATAAAAACAATTGATAGTGATAAATTATATTATTGAGTGGTTTTAAAGTATAATTAGAATATATTTTTACCATTTTATCCAATGGTGTTCATTAGAATTAATTTCACTTTGAAATTGGACCTAAACAATTGTCAATCTTTTGATATATGTTATTTCTTAAAAACACGCTATTTTTTGTGACAGCGGAAATTAATTATAAAATTAATTAATTCAACATATGTGTTTAGAATTTTGTAAAATAGACATAATTTTTGAATTTGTAATATCAACTATAGCTTAGGGTGAATGTCTGGAATTATTCTGAAAAACTTCAATTTTTGATGAATAGTGAAACTACTAAGTGGTAGTTACAAAAAACTGAATTTTTCATAAAACTTAATTTTACCGCTTCTGTGAATGGAATATCAAAAATCCGAGAGACACGGTTAATATCAAGAAGTAAAATGTGGTTCAATGAGATGAATTTTTTTTTGTGAACAGTAACTTTTTACTTTTATTTACCACGGTTAAAAGTAAAGAGGGTAATTAAGGGTAAAAATGATATTAATATTACCCTAACACATGTCCTAGTTCTATTGGACAAGTTTATCTCGACCAAAAACAACCTTAGAAATAATATATTATCATTTAGGTCCACTTGGATTAGATTAGGACATTTATTATTATTTAATTCAATGAAGAGTTAAAAGAGTTAAAATCAAAGTTTATTTACAAAAACATTTTTAATATAGGGTTATACATAAGATAAATTCGATTGTAAATATTCATCAGAAAGCTAATAAGTTTTCATACATAATGATATTTTATTTATAATTTTTAAACATTAAATAATGTAATATATTTATGACACAATGATGATGCAGTAATTACCATAATAGTGAAAAATTAAAATAATTGATATTATAAATACCCAAATAAATATAATTTAAGACTTTTAATGAATTAAGATAATTTTATAGGATAATATGACATATTAGGATTGCTTTAATTAACGTTTTTTGAAGTAATCGTTCTGTTATTAGTTTCACAAAAATCAACTATTGAATAGTGTCAAAATTGACATAAAGTGTTTTTTAAAACAATATTATATTATTAATTTTTATTAAATTCTTAAAAATATAAGGTTCAGACAAGAGACTTATATCATGATAGGTATATCATTAATGGACCACTTGGGGGTCTCTTGGATTTATAGAGTATGTTTATTAACTATATAATATAAAAATACAAAGTGACATGGTAAATGTCAAACTAATTAACTAAGAGTTAAAACTAAAAGATAAAGTTAATATAGTAACCCAAACCTGTCTAAATTCTATTGGTTGAATTTTTTTTCGACCTATCCTAACCATAACATTTGAATAATAAACTTTGGAGCCATTAGAAACCAAATATGAATTTATTATAAATTAATATCTCTAGCTTTTCCAAAGGTTCCCCTCACCCCTCTTATAAAAGGGCACTCTTCCTTCTCATTTATTCACACCTTTAAATCCTTTTGGTTCGGCCAAACCATACCCAAATACTCTCTCAACTTCCCTAACTTCAACCTAGAGGCCTTAGTTTGATCATAAAGCCAACCTAAGGAGCCCTTTTGATCAAATCAAAAGGAAGAACCCGAAGAAGAGGTAATGTTTTCACCACCCCTTTTCAAGTTCCTTTCTTCTTCCACTTCTTCTTTCTTTGTTATTACCATTATAAAATAATAAATCCATTATCTTATATATACTGTGATGTTATTATAAATATGGTACAACTATATTCAGTATTCTATCCACCCTTTGAATAACATGTCACCATACGTGCGTACGTACGACTTACCGTCTCCACGTCGTGGTGTGATTGTTATTCAATATATTATTATTTGGCTGGGTATAATAATGATATTTAACTTATTTAAATAATAAATATAACATGATAATGATTCTTTATATATGATATACCATCCAATTATATATTATTTTAATATCAAAAGAATGATATTGTCGCTCGTGCGTACGTATGGACTACCGTCTCCACGAACGCGATGAGATTCATTCTCCATCATATTCATTCAAGTATAATAATAATTTTATGATTTAAAAATAATTTTAGGAATTTATATCATTCTGGATATGAATAAGATACAACCTATTCATGAAAAACATTGCTTATGTAACAAAACATATAAAAGAAAACGAGTAAGTTAACACCCAAAACGATGATAATTCTAAGATATTATTAACAAAGAAATGTTAAAAGATCATATATGATATCATATTAATGTATTTGATTCATGAATAATTTAATAAAAATTATTTCAACATTATACAGGAGGTTAACCTACCCCCAACCAAGGAAAAGTACAAGGTAAAGCGTTTCTTATCTCACTTTTAATTCCGTGAGAATTCTATTGTTCACAACTTATTTATTACATGTGGTGTGTGTACTGCCCATGTTTGTATTCATTGTGTAGTATACTTTAATTCATGTATATTTACATCATCATTGTATGATCCTTCTTTCATGGGTGTATGTTTTGTATGTTGCCAAATCAATAAGGGAATTTAAAATTTCAATTTCCATTTATTCGGCTTTACGCAAACTTCATTGATTATTTTACTCCGAGATTATGTGTGGAATAACTATTCATTTACTTATGTAATAATTTCCACTCCCCTTTTCTGTGGATATACTTTTGATACACATAATCACTCAATTGATAATTTCTCAAGTCATCGATATGAATTTGATAAGAGTAATTTTAACTCAATCTCCATTTATTGAGTTAAACATCCAATTCATTAGTGTTGTTTTTATAAGATTATGTGTGAATATCCTTTGATTGATTTACACTGAATATCCAATCATATTTAGTGTATTTATATTTTTTACACATAACTATGTCATTGATTTATCCTTAACCTAAGGATACGGCCTTTATGAGATATTTCATCTCAATTTACATTCTATTGAGACTTCATTGTTGATATACACCAAATCACTTTTATGTGGTGTATATAATGTACTTTTACATAGTATATCATGAATCCCTTTATTCTCATTATATTCCATTGTTTTTATAACCTTAATTATTTTTATTCAAGTGTCTCTCTTTTGGTTAGATACTCTAACTAAAATACCATTTTTGAATGTTTTAATGACATATTCATCTAAATCTTGCTCATTAATGTCCATGTTTTAAAAATGGTTTTAAGGATTTATTTATATGCACATTAAAGTTTTAAAATTAAAACTCATTTTAAAAAGTTTCAAAGTGGTATGGGACACTTTGATTCAAAAATCTATTTTTAAATGGCTTCTTGACAAATAGTGTGACTTTTAAATGATTTCAAGAAAAAGGGGGATATTTCTCTCAAATAGTGTTGATGATTATTTTCATCTATGTCAACATCCTTCATTATTCTTGATTGAGGTTCATGTGATACTATACAATCTCCCATATTGTATCAAATGAGTTATGTTTGACTGTGGATGTGCTATTTTTATACTATCCATGGGTTGTAGTTAAAGTATTGACATTTCGTATGCTAGTATTAATACGAATATTTATGTTATGTTTAAACCTATTCATATGAGGAATGCATTGGACTTAATAAGAGACGGGTGGAGCCCGCTATAGCTCCTCGATGCATCGGTAGGTCTCATGAGACAATCTAGTGTCTTGTCACAAGGCCTAGGAAAAATCTTATTTGTAGTCTTGGTACGAGGCCTCGGCTATGTGGTTATGATAGTCTGGCATTATGCATTCCATCATTATGAACGTGGTTATTGATATTGCATGTGATCATTCGACTAGTAGAATATCCATGTGAGTAAGTAAATGGAATTATTTTATTTTATCTTTGCCATTTTATGCTGAAGTTCTAGTTTAACAGGCTTTCGTTTTAGTTATAAACTGCCTTAAGTGTTTATGCTTATCAATGAAAGCTTCTGCTATAATGTTATCCTTACTGAGCGTCTGAGCTCACCCCTTTCAAAGTTTTATTTTTCCCAGGATTATGAAGAAGTAATTTATGAATGACCTGTAGGGATAATATGAGGGGATATGAAGATAAGATTTTTTTGTAGTTTTTTTTACCTTATGATGTAATATAATAAATATGAATATATCTAGTGTTTCCAAGACTACTAAACTAACCGGTCTTTCAAGACATGATCTTTTGTGATCATGCCAATGTTATGTAATAATGCACCGACTCTGGGTATCTAGGGTCGGGGCGTTATAGTTGGTATCAGAGGAAGTTTAGTACAAACCTTGGAACCTAGATTTAGATAAACTCTGATTAGAGCACGTAGACCTAAGATGAACTTTGATGATTAGTATAGAAGAACTTCCTAGAATGTTGGTATTGTAGAGATTTTGTGAGTTTTCCGAGCAATACATCCCTGTCTGGATACGAGCAGGTAGAGGCGGCTCTGGCACAGATGTACCTAGGGGTAAAACCCGAAAACACCGCTTTGAGCTAGACTCGAACGGGAACTAGTGCATTACAACGGGCCTTGCTGCACTCTTGGTTACGACACTCCCGGGGGATATGCTTAGGATAATTTACATTTCCTTTACAAACTGATTTAAAGTATTATATATATAAGATGAGAGTAAATGACCTTGGTTAATCCTAATGTGTTTCAAATTGAGAATATGGTGACATGTTAATCTCTAAATGATTGTATGGCTACTACTACTCAAACAATGCTTTCTGGTTTTAGTCAATGGCTGGATTCCAAGGAAGTCATAGTGACTTTGAGAATGATGTACAAGGTTGGAATGGTGGTGTCAATGAGCAAAAAAATGGAATTTTGATAGGCATAAAAGATATATTCTTTATGCCAAATATATTTTCCAAAAATATGATCAACAATATATATATTAACCAATTATTGGACTCAACAAATAAGAGAAAGGTGATGAATGATAAGAGCTCCAGTAGTGGAGACCATGGAGAAAGAAATCCTCAATTTCCATCATGCAGGAAATGTGGAAGGAGACACCCAGGAAAGTGTCTCAATGGGACAAATAAATTCTTTACGTGCGGGAAGGAAGGACATAAAGTGATGAATTTCCGAAGAAAAATGAAGAGTACTATGGAAGAAGATAAAAATGGTCCCAAGAATACATTTACAGTCATTTTCCATAAATGTAGGGGACCTGGACATTACCCGAGTGAATGTCCTATTCTATAGGATATTTTCATGGTCAGAGAAGAAGCTATGTGGAAATAAATGGTTGGATAAATGTTTAAAAATTATTAGTGATCCGTGTTGAAGGGTTTAATTTGAAATAATTTTCTCTTGTATATGTAACTCTAACATTTTCCATGTGAGAATTATATTTATGGAAGAATTATGTTTTCTCTTGTGGATATAGTTATAAATAACCATTTGGTTTTATATGATCATTGGGTTTGAGGAAATTACAAATTATTATAATTTGGGATGAAAATGCAAGGTATGAGATAACATTTTTGGTTAAATTATGTTATGGTTATTTTGAGGAATTTATCTCATTTTGGTAATTTTATAAAATATTGTTTTTGAAAAAGGACAACACGTAGACCGTGTGACAACCCGTCGCGTCGGACAAATCACTACTAGAAAAACAGGTATTTGCGACGGGCCATTTGCGACGGGATCCCATCGCAAATGCCCCGTTGCTGAAAACGGCGTCGCAACAACACTTATTTGCGACGGGCCCGTCGCTAAAGCCTTTTTTTGCGACGGTTATTTTTCCTGTCGCAAATAGTAGTCCATATATTTGTAAAAAACTTTTAAAATAGTATTTGCGACGGGACCCGTCGCAAAAACTTTTTTTTTTAAAAAAAAAAACTATTAATAAATTATTTTAATGCATATAATAATACTAGTATTTGCGACGGGCATAGTATCCCATCGCAAATACTATCAAAAAAATAAAAAAAATAAATTATTAATAAATTATTTTAATTAATATAATAATAGAATTATAATTCACAAATAAAAATAATAAATTATTTTAATTAATATAATAATAATAGAATTATAATTCAAAAATAAAAAAAATAGAATATTAATAAATGATTTAATTAATATAATAATATTAGAATTATAATTCATAAATAAAAAAAATATTAATAAGTTATTTTAATTAATATAAAAATAATAGAATTATTTTACATTCAAATATTAAAATAATTCAAGTATTACAAAAAATATAATTAAATTATAATATTATAAAATTTTAATATATATATATATATATATTAATATTATAAAATATAAATAATATTATTATTCATATTAATACTGTTATTTAAAAATATAATATTATTAATATTTTATAATGAGATAAAAACTAAGAATAGAAAAAAAAATATTTTGATTTCCCAAATTTTATAATATAAATACAAACTCTAATCTGAAGGAGGGGGGGAGGTGGGGGATCTGCAGATGGTGGTAGAGGAAACTCCGTCCCTAAAGCATGAGTGAGTCGGCGCATGTACTCCATCTGCTCCTGATGCTGCTGCTGCCACCGACTCGTCTGCTCCTCGTACAACTGTTGCTGGCGTCGACGCCCCTCCTCAAGCTGCTGACACATCTGCTCCTGCTCCTGTCGGAGACTCTCTATCTGTGCAGTCTGAGATCGCAACTGATCCTCATACTGTGTAGTAGAAGAAGATGCATGATCTCCTCTCGAGCTGGACGCCGACATCGCAGCACTGCCATAATAATCTCCGGGAGTCAGTCGAGAGCCGATACCAACTACCCGGCCCTTCTCGAAGGCATACTGGGTGGCCTGCATCCATGCCGCCTCATCAAACTGACGGGCAGTGGTCTGATCTGATGACTCGGCCTGACTCTCAGGCCGGGCCTGTGATGCTGCGGCCTCATATGACTCCTATAGTTGCAATTTAAAATTAAAATTGTGAATATATTAGATGCAGTTAATTTTTAAACTTGAAAACAAACAATACTGACCATGATGTGATGCTGACGATCAGCTCTGAGCTCTCCAGTAGCAGGATCACTATACATCCTCTGATATACGTCGTACTCAGTAATATCAGGGTGCTCGACAGCCTATAAGAATAAAAAATAAACTGTTAATATTTATAGTTATATAAAATATTTATAAATAATGTACGTACCAGATGCTGTCTATGAGTACTGAAAGAACGACTCCCAGCTCGATGAGTCACCTCCTGTCTCCCCCGATTCTGCCTCCCCACCGATGATCTCCTCTGAAAGGCTCCACTCAACCAATGCGCACATAATCCATCCCATACATGGGATGAAATATACTCTGGTCGGTGTGCTCTACATGACTCCTCAAAATCTGACACTCCTGCTTTCTTCATCGCAGCTTTTCTTAAATTGTGAAAAAACTGACGAAGGCGATCACGCATGGCCACCTCTCATGCCTCGTGGATGGCGTCACGCATGGTATCCTTGATCGGATACCATAAACCCTACAAATAAATAAAAATATCAAGTTAGAAATGAAATAATTTTCAAAATAAAAATTATTTATTTACATACGTACCAACCAATGGCCGAACATGGCCTACTGCACATCAATGGGAATCTGCTCCCATGTGGTCCACGGTTGAGAGAAATAGTTGCGCAAAATAGCGTTGCCCTGTCCGACTGCTATATGCAAAAAACTGAAAAAATAATAAACATTTATTATGTGAATAGATTAATGAAATATTAGTCAAATCCACAGGTTATCACACATGTTATCAGACCTCCGTGTGCGTGGATCAAACCCAAGACGTGGACGTCGCTCGAGGACGGGGTCAGGAATCATCAATCGTGCAAGACCGCGCCCCCTCCGCGTACTCCCTGGAGCGCCTGCAGGCTGAGGGTCATCTGTCAGCAACGCATCCGCATCGAAAGTTAGGTCAGCATCCTCCAACTCACGAAATGTGGCGTCGTCCATCTGAAACAGAAAATGTTAATGTTAGCAAATAATTGATAATTACTATTATATATACATATATACATATTATGATTGTATATAAATACCATGGAATGGTATCAGTGTTCATCTTCATCATCATCTTCATATATGTCAATGTCATCTTCATATTCCTCCTCAACATCATCGATATCCATTCGAGTTACAGTTGCTTCATCTCTTACCATTTCAAATTTATATGTGACATCATTAACATCATCGTCATAACCGACTCTTAAATGTGGTGTGTCATCATCGATACTCATGTCTCTTTCTAAAAAAGATTGATTTTGAGTACCCTCTTGAAAAACTTCAATTCTTTGCACATCAGTGAAAGCACATTCACTTTGACTAAACTGATTGTCTCGAATTTTGATTTTTATTATACTCCTCCAATCAGTCAAGTCTCTTGATGTTGCACAGTACTTTGCATAATAAACTTGATATGCCTGTTGAGCCAATAAGAATGGTTCATTTACTGCGAGAACACTTTTACATTTAATATCGATGATTCCATGAGTCGGATGAACACGCACGCCTCTCTCTGTATCCAACCACCGACATTTGAACATGGTTATGTAATTTTTTCCAAGATAACAGAGTTCAATGATTTCATCAAGTATGCCATAAAAGTCAACTTCATTTTCTCGATGATGAGATCCTCTCAAGCTAACTCCACTGTTCATTGTTTTTTTCGATTCCCCATATGCATGTGAGTGGAATCGAAATCCATTCACCACATATGCATTATAAGTTTTAACATGTTTGGAAGGTGGGTTACTCAATACACACAGTCGTTTGTCAATTTTATCAGCATGTTGAGACACCTGAAAATTTGTGAAATAATTATCAATATAGTAAACTATACATTGAATGAGTTTCTAAAAGATAAAGAATTTATGTTACCAGTTTTTGAAACCACTGAGAGAAATTTTTCAGTCGACGTTCTTCGAGAGCAGCTGCTGTAATTTGTGGAATTTGTTTCTTGATATGATTATCATACAACCTATAAAAACCAAAGTTATTTACTGTAACGTAAATGATAGAATAAGTGATATAAACACTTACAGTACAACTGATTTCATCTCTTCCCAGTTGAGCAGAACATACGTATGAGCTCTCTGATGTTCATCATCTGAAAGCTAGCGTTCATAAACTCCACCAAAACCAAGCTCTGACTGGTTGAAAATAGATAATTGATTGTCGATTTCATCAATATTCCTGTCGTTCCATCCCATTCGGTTGTGTTTTGAAGGATACTCAGATTCAAAATAATGGGAGCAGAAAAAAGATATTTCCTCTTGCAAATAAGCTTCTGCAATAGATCCTTCAACAGATGCTTTGTTACGTACTTTTCTTTTAAAATTTTGCATGCATCTTTCAAATGGGTACATCAATCGAAACTGTACCGGACCTCCACATTTGGCTTCATATGGAAAATGCAACATCAATTGTTCCATTGAGTCGAAGAAAGACGGCGAAAATATTTTTTCCAGTTTACATATAACTACAACATCTTTTTCAAGTTTTCCTAGAGCATCATAATCTTCCGTAGCCGCACAAATTTCCCGAAAAAAATGAGACATGTCTGTTATGGAATCCCAAATCACAGAATTCAACAGACCTCTTAATCCAATGGGTAGAAGTCTCTCCATTATAACATGACAATCATGACTTTTTAATCCAGTAATATGACCATTCTTTACACATCTACCCAAATTAGAAGCACAACCATCTGGAAGTCTCAAATCTGCAATCCACTTACAAAATAATAAATGGTTTTCTTTAGATAGTGTATAAGATGCTTTTGGTTTCAGTAACCTTTCTGTTCTGACATTCTCAAATAGTTCCAATTCTGGACGCCTGCAAATTTGGGCAAGATCTAAATGTGCATTTAAATTATCTTTTCTCTTTCCTGGCGTATCCAAAACTGTATGAAACAAATTATCAAAATAGTTCTTCTCAATATGCATGACATCTAACATGTGTCGGACCAACAGATCAGACCAATATGGCAAATCCCAAAATATGCTACGTTTAATCCAATTGTGTTCTTTCCCAAAACCAGAAATTTTCTGTTGGCTTATTGTGGGACAAAAATTGATGGGGGGTAATGAAAATACAACTGACTTTAACTCTGAACCTGATAGAATTTTTAGAGGTCCATCACTTTCACCTGTTCCTTTTCTGAAATGAGATCTGTTTCTGCGAAAAGGATGATCAGCTGGAAGAAATCTGCGATGACAGTCAAAATAACAAGGTTTCTTTCCATGAATGAGCATAAATGTTTTGTTCTCTCCCATCCAGTAAGGACATGATTTCTGACCATGTGTACTCCAGCCAGATAACATCCCATGAGTCGGGAAGTCACTTATTGTCCACATCAATGATGCTCTCAGTATGAAATTCTGTTTCGTTGCAACATCATATGTACTGACACCAGTACTCCACAATAAATTTAATTCATCAATAAATGGCTTCAAATAAACATCAATATTTTTCTTCGGATGTCCTGGAATTAGTAAAGTCAAAAAGATATATGGATCCTTCATCAACATCCATGGAGGTAAATTGTACGGAGTTAAAAAAAAGGCCAACGTGAATATTGACTACCATAAGATCCAAACGGACAGAAACCATCAGTGGAAAGGCCCAGTCGAACATTTCTATCTTCTAAAGCAAAGGATGGATGCACCCTATCAAAATGTTTCCATGAATCACCATCGGTTGGATGATTCAATCTTTTATCGGTTGAAATATTCTCTTTATACCATGACATCATTGTCGATGTATTCTTAGAAATGAATAAACGCTGAAGTCTGGATGTAAGCGGAAAATATCTCAACTGTTTTACAGGAATCAAACCAGACTTCTCGTGTTGTCTTTCTTTATATCTCAGTTGCCCACATGTAGGACAACTATCCAACGACTCATTTTCCCCAGAATATAAAATGCAGTCATTTGAACATGCATGAATCTTCTGACAAGTAAGTCCCAAATTTCGAACCAGCCTCTTACTCTCATAGTAATTTGCAGCTAAAACATTTCCTTCGGGTAACAGTGTTTTCCGCAAAGAAAATATGTGGTCAAAACAGGTGTTTGACATTCCGTTATCTGATTTGATAGCCATAAATTTTGCAACTGCTTCTAATTTTCTCATCTTGCAGCTAGGATATAATGCATCCTCAGCAGATTTCAACAACTCATAAAATTCAAACGGTGCCAACTCAGGATTTGAAGCTATATCAGCCGGAGTTTCTATATGTTGAACAGATGAACCTGCAACATCATGTACTAAATCTTGAAACCGGGATGGATCCGGAATCAAGTTGGTATCACCTTCTCTAGAACTGTGTTCACCGTGTTGATACCATAAAACATAATCTGGTTGAAAACCAAAACGCAAGAGATGTTCTCCCACTTTGTCAAACATGTCAAACTTTCTCAATGCACATTTTCTGCAAGGGCATTTTATTTTGTCTTCTGAAACAAATTCGGAATTTGATGCCACAAATGATAAAAAAGTCTCCACACCCTCAACATATACTGGATTTAAACCAGAACCGTTTGGATTTCTACGTTGATTTATCCATATGCGGTCACCTAATAATGATTGTTGATGACCTCGTTGTTCTATATTTCTCTATAAAATATAAAAGCATTACTGGTTTTGAATAATTTGTTAGAAAAAACACTCAAGTAAAGATTGAATATATTGAGAATAAAGCAAAACTTGTTGCAAATATTGATAATTTTAATATTATATTGATTTTTTATTATTTTAATAATACTAATATAATTTTTTCATAAACATTAATTATATAATAATAACATTATTACATTATTAGTATATTTTATTATTAATATTAAAATAACATAATTTTTTATATTATATACAATTCTCCTTTCATCTGTGTGTTTAACATTCTGTCTCCACATGTAATATTTGCATTCACTTTCACCTCTCCATTGGCGAGTAGGTTGATAATTTTGAAAAAGAATGCGAATATTACATGTGGAGACAGAAAACACACAGATGAAAAGAGAATAGTATATAATATAGAAAATTATATTATTTTAATATTAATAATAAAATATACAAATAATGTACTAATGTTATTATTCGTAAATATTGGTAATTATTCCAAATTATTGGTAATTATTTCTAATTATTGGTAATTATTTCTAATTATTGGTAATTATTTCTAATTATTGGTAATTATTTCTAATTATTGGTAAATATTGGTAAATATTGGTAAATATTGGTAAATATTGGTAAATATTGGTAACTATTGGTAATTATTGGTAACTATTGGTAATTATTGGTAATTATTACTAATTATTGCTAATTATTACTAATTATTGGTAATTATTACTAATTATTGGTAATTATTACTAATTATTGGTAATTATTACTAATTATTGGTAATTATTACTAATTATTGGTAATTATTGGTAATTATTGGTAAGTATTGTTAATTATTACTAATTATTGGTAATTATTACTAATTATTACTAATTATTGGTAATTATTACTAATTATTACTAATTATTGGTAATTATTACTAATTATTACTAATTATTGGTAATTATTACTAATTATTGGTAATTATTACTAATTATTGGTAACTAATACTAATTATTGGTAATTAATACTAATTATTGGTAATTATTACTAATTATTGTTAATTATTACTAATTATTGGTAATTATTACTAATTATTGGTAATTATTACTAATTATTGGTAATTATTACTAATTATTGGTAATTATTACAAATTATTGGTAATTATTACTAATTATTGGTAATTATTACTAATTATTGGTAATTAATACTAATTATTGGTAATAAATACTAATTATTGGTAATAAATACTAATTATTTGTAATTAATACTAATTATTGGTAATTATTGGTAATTATTGTTAATTATTGGTAATTATTACTAATTATTGTTAATTATTGCTAATTATTACTGATTATTACTAATTATTGGTAATTATTACTAATTATTGGTAATTATTACTAATTATTGGTAATTAATACTAATTATTGGTAATTAATACTAATTATTACTAATTAATATTAATTATTACTAATTATTACTAATTATTGGTAATTATTGTTAATTATTACTAATTATTGGTAATTATTACTAATTATTGGTAATTATTACTAATTATTGGTAATTATTATTAATTATTACTAATTATTAATAATTATTACTAATTATTGGTAATTATTATTATTTATTACCAATTATTACTAATTATTGGTAATTATTATTAATTATTACCAATTATTGGTAATTATTGATAATTATTACTAATCATTGGTAATTATTGGTAATTATTGGTAATTATTGGTAAATATTGGTAAATATTGGTAATTATTGGCAAATATTGGTAATTATTGGTAATTATTGGTAATTATTACTAATTATTGGTAATTATTACTAATTATTGGTATTTAATACTAATTATTACTAATTATTACTAATTATTGGTAATTATTCCTAATTTTTACTAATTATTACTAATTATTACTAATTATTACTAATTACTGGTAATTATTACTAATTATTACTAATTATTACTAATTATTACTAATTATTACTAATTATTACTAATTTTTGGTAATTATTGGTAATTATTGGTAAATATTGGTAAATATTGGTAATTATTGGTTAATATTGGTAATTATTGGTAATTATTGGTAATTATTACTAATTATTGGTAATTATTACTAATTATTACTAATTATTACTAATTATTGGTAATTATTACTAATTATTGGTAATTATTACTAATTATTGGTAATTATTACTAATTATTGGTAATTATTACTAATTATTGGTAATTATTACTAATTAATGGTAATTATTACTAATTATTGGTAATTAATACTAATTATTGGTAATTAATACTAATTATTGGTAATTAATACTAATTATTGGTAATTAATACTAATTATTACTAATTATTGGTAATTATTGATAATTATTACTACTTATTGGTAATTATTACTAATTATTGATAATTATTACTAATTATTGGTAATTATTACTAATTATTGGTAATTATTACTAATTATTGGTAATTATTACTAATTATTGGTAATTATTACTAATTAATGGTAATTATTACTAATTATTCCTAATTATTGATAATTATTGGTAATTGTTCCTAATTATTAGTAATTAAATGAATAATTACTAATAATTAGGAATAATTACCAATAATTATAAATAATAACATTATTAGTATATTTTATTATTAATATTAAAATAATATAATTTTCTAATTTATATACAATTCTCCTTTCATCTGTGCGTTTTCTATCTCCACATACAAATAATACATGTGAAGACAGCAAACACACAGATGAAAAGAGAATTGTATATATATAAAAAATTATATTATTTTAATATTAATAATAAAATATACTAATAATGTAATAATGTTATTATACCTAATTATTGGTATTTATTATTAATTATTAATATTTATTCTTAATTATTAAAAATTATTACTAATTATTCCTAATTACCATTAACTATGAACAATACTAATAATTTAAATTTATTAAGTAACAAAACATTGTACACATAATTAAATTAGAACTAATTAAGAATAATTGAAACTAATAAAAAATTAAAAATAAATATTAAATTAAAATAAACATAAATACCTTGAAAATTGATCTGCTCTGATCGTTCTTCAAATCTTTAATATCAACTCCGGAGAAAAAAATTAAACTGGAGAAAAAATGAACTTTAGAAATACAACTTTGAGAGAAGAAGAAGATGGAGTTTGATAATGATTTGAAAAAAACGGATGGGGGTATTTATAGGTTAGCTTATTTGCGACGGGTCCATTTGCGACGGGAATCCCGTCGCAAATACCTTAGCCAACATTTATTACGGTCAACGGTTAAATAGTTATTTGCGACGGGACCCGTCGCAAATAACCACCTGCCGACATACTATTTGCGACGGGGGAATATTCCCGTCGCAAATACCTTTTACCGCCGCCGGTTATTTGTGACGGGAATATTCCCCCGTCGCAAATAGTTTTCCCGCGCTTTGGCGCGCAACACGCGCCAGTTCTTTTGCGACGGGGAAAGCAATCCCGTCGCAAAAGCCTACTTATTTGCGACGGGTAAATACCCCCGTCGCAAATAAGTTTTTCACGGGGCTATTTGCGACGGGATTTATTCCCGTCGCAAATAACCCGTCGCAAATACCCATTTTTTCCGTAGTGAATCTGTGGGAATCGAACCCACAACCAAAGTGCGATTGGGATTTATCGCCTACCGCTGGACTACGTAAAGCCCTTGGTTAGTGTGACTATTATTTTTAGATTAATGATTTTATTGATCAATAATAATTTGATTTGGGATCTTATGTCTTATCAAATGAATACCCTTAGTATAGGAAAAAGATTTGGTGATTAAGTGATAAATGTTATTTTGGATGTTTTTCGCTTTGTTGAGAAAACTATATGCCAAAGGAAAATAGAGTAGTATGTGATTTCATTTGAGGAGTAATAGTGGATTTTTATCTATGTTTTTATTGTGTATTTATAATGATTTGGGTAATTTATGGAAATGATTAGGTTAATTACTTTTATGTATGTGACTTTAAGAGTAATTAATGTCATTTGGAGATACAATTTAACGTGGAAGACTACATTCTTAATAAGTTTTGGTTTTCAATATTAGTTTTTATTATATTAAAGGATTCTAAGGACAATTGATTATTGAATGGTATTTATTTAACTTTGGGGTATTGTTGGTTTAATTTTGGAAATTAAGATTAGTGTTTATTTCTCTCAAGGAATATCCTTTTAGGGGATCATTAGATCTTGTACTAACCATTTTGGTTTTGATTAATCTCTAAATACAATGTAAATATATAGTTCATCCTGCATGGATCATGTGATTCTATAGAAGTTTATTCTAGCTCTTCCAGTGTGACCAAGTGTTCTTGAATATTCATCGTTTAATAAAAATGAGTTAGTGGTGGAAATTTATTAATGAATGAAACTATACTTAAAATGTAAGTATATATCTTTGTATTCTTAGTCAATATCATAAATAAATTCCTCATCCTTATGTAATGTAACTTAAAACAAAATAAATGTTGACCGTTTACTTTCCTACTAGGAGACTAATGGTCGTTTTTTCCAACACAAGTTTGTGGTTTTCTTATTGTTCACTTTCTCCTGATCATGATTTCTATCCCTCTCCATCAGATCTTGACACATAGTTTATAATCCATATCCATGTTTTCCTACATTGAATCCTTGTATGGGTTATCTTGGTTGACCTTTATACCTCTCTTTCTTTCTTTTAAAGTGATAGTTTTATTGACTATTTTTCTGATGTGGGACTTTCCATTATATTCCCAAGCACAATTTTAAAAATTGCGAGGACGCAATTTATTGAAGGAGGAGAGAATGTAACACCCCAAGCTTCCATGGTACGTTTCCCTTCGAATAATGCAATGGCGTGCATTATACGCAAATTCGAGATTCTAACACACTACAACCAATCAAACTAGCCATTATGAATAGTAATACCTACTTTTTGAAATTTTATAAATTCTACCTCTCAAAATGGACTTCATTTTTGGATTCGGAATATCTAATTTGTCCTAGGGTGAAATTTTGGAACTTTTCGGATAACACTTATATTTTGATGAATAGTGAAAATTACTAAATTTTAATTAAAAACCACTTTATAAATCAAAATAATTTATAGTGATAAATTATATTATTGAGTGGTTTTAAAGTATAATTAGAATATATTTTTACCATTTTATTCAATGGTGTTCATCAGAATAAATTTCACTTTGAAATTGGACCTAAACAATTGTCAATCTTTTGATATATATTATTTCTTAAAAACACGCTATTCGATGTGACAACGGGAATTAATTATAAAATTAATTAATGAAAAATATATGTTTAGAATTTTTTAAAATATACATCATTTTTGAATTTGGAATATCAACTATAGCTTAGGGTGAAAGTTTGGCATTGTTCTGAAAAACTTCAATTTTTGATGAATAGTGAAACTACTAAGTGGTAGTTAAAAAAACTGAATTTTTCATAAAACTTAATTTTACCACTTCTGTGAATGGAATTTCGAAAATCCGATAGACACGTTTAATATCAAGAAGTAAAATGTGGTTCAATGAGATGAAAATAATTTTTAGTGAATAGTAACTTTTTACTTTTATTTACCACGGTTAAAAGTAAATAGGGTAATTAAGGGTAAAAATGATATTAATATTACCCTAACACAAGTAATAATTCTACTGGACAACTTTATCTCAACCAAAAACAACCTTAGGAATAAAATTTTATCATTTAGGTCCACTTGGATTAGATTAGGACATTTATTATTATTCAATTCAAAGAAGAGTTAAAAGAGTTAAAATCAAAGATTATTTAATAAAACATTTTTAATATAGGGTTATACAAAAGATAAATACAATTGTAAATATTCATTAGAAAGATAATAAGTTTTCCAAAATAATGATATTTTATTTGTAATTTTTAAACATTAAATAAGTTAATATATTCATGAGACAATGATAATGCAGTAATTACCATAATAGTGAAATATTAAAATAATTGATATTATAAATACCCAAATAAATATAATTTAATAATTTTAATGAATTAAACTAATTTTATAGGATAATATGACATATTAGGATTGCTTTAATTAACGTTTTTTGAAGTAATCGTTCTGTTATGAGTTTTACAAAAATCAACTATTGAATAGTGTCAAAATTGACATAAAGAGTTCCTAAAAACATATTATAATATTAATTGATATTAAATTCCTAAAAATCTAAGGTACGGACAAGAGACTTATATAATGATAGGTATAGCATTAATGGACCACTTGGGGGTCTCTTGGATGTATATAGTATGTTTATTAACTATATAATATAAAAATACAAAGTGGCATGGTAAATGTCAAACTAATTAACTAAGAGTTAAAACTAAAAGATAAGGTTAATATAGTAACCCAAACATGTCTAAATTCTATTGGTTGAATGTTTTTAGACCTATCCCCACCTTAACCTTTGAATAATCAACATTGGAGACATTAGAAACCGAGTATGAATTTATTATAAATTAATATTTCTAGCTTTTCCAAAGGTGCCCCTCACCCCTCTTATAAAAGGGCACTCTTCCTTCTCATTTCTTCACACCATTAAAGCCTTTTGGTTCAGCCAAACCCTGACCAAATACTCTCTCAACTTCCCTCACTACAACCTAGAGGCCTTAGTTGGATCGGAAAGCCAACCTAAGGAGCCCTTTTGATCAAATCAAAAGGAAGAACCCGAAGAAGAGGTATTGTCTTCACCACCACTTTTCAAGTTCCTTTCTTTTTCCACTTCTTCTTTCTTTGTTATTACCATTCTAAAATAATAACTCCAGTATCTTATATATACTGTGATGTTATTATAAATATGTTACAACTATATACAGTATTCTATCCACCCTTTGAATAACATGTCACCATACATGCGTACGTATGGCTTACCGTCTCCATGTCGTGGTGTAATTGTTATTCAATATATTATTATTTGGGTGGGTATAATAATTATGTTTAACTCATTTAAATAATAAAAATAACATGATAATGATTCTGTATATATTATATACCAGCCAATTATATATTATTTTAATATCAAAAGAATGATATTGTCGCTCGTGCGTACGTACGGACTATCGTCTCCACGAACGCGATGAGATTCATTCTCCATCATATTCATTCAAGTATAATTATCATTTGATGATTTAAAAATAATTTTTATGAACTTTATATCATTCTGGATATGAATAAGATACAACCTATCCATGACAAACATGGCTTATGTAACAAAACATATAAAAGAAAACGAGTAAGTTAACACTCAAAACGACGATAATTCTTAGATATTATTAATAAAGCAATGTTAAAAGATCATATATGATATCATATTAACTTATATTATTCATGAATAATTTAATAACAATTATTTCAACATTATACAGGAGGTTCACCTACCCCCAACCAAGGAAAATTACAAGGTAAGGGGTTTCTTATCTCACTTTTAATTCCGTGAGAATTCTATTGTTCACCACTTGTTTATTACATGTGGTGTGTGTACTGCCCATGTTTGTATTAATTGTGTAGTATACTTTAATTCATGTATATTTACATAATTATTGTATTATCCTTCTTTCATGGGTGTATGTTTTTTATGTTACCAAATCAATAAGGGAATTTGAAATTTCAATTTCCATTTATTCGGCTTTACGCAAACTTCATTGATTATTTTACTCCGAGATTATGTGTGGAATAACTATTCATTTGCTTATGTCATAATTTCCTCTCCCCTTTTCTGTGGATATACTTTTGATACACATAATCACTCAATTGATAATTTCTCAAGTCATCGATATGAATTTGATAAGAGTAATTTTAACTCAATCACCATTTGTTGAGTTAAACATCCAATTCATTGGTGTTGTTTTTATAAGATTATGTGTGAATATCTTTTGATGATTTACACTGAATATCCAATCATATTTAGTGTATTTATATTTGTCACACATAACTATGTCATTGATTTATCCTTAACCTAAGGATACAGCCTTTATGAGAGATTTCATCTCAATTTACATTCCATTGAGACTTCTTTGTTGATATACACAAAATCACTTTTATGTGGTGTATATAATGTACTTTGACATAGTATATCATGAATCCCTTTATTCTCATGATATTACAATGTTTTGATTACCTCAATTATTTTTATTCAAGTGTCTCTCTTTTGGTTAGATACTCTAACTAAAATACCATTTTTAAATGTTTTAAAGACTTATTCATCTAAATCTTGCTCATTAATGTCCATGTTTTAAAAATGGATTTAAGGATTTATTTATATGGAAATTAATGATTTTAAATTAAAACTCCTTTTAAAAAGTTTCAAAGTGGTATGGGACACTTTGATTCCAAAATCTATTTTTAAATGGCTTCTTGACAAATAGTGTGACTTTTAATTGATTTCAAGAAGAAGGGGGATATTTCTCTCAAATAGTTTTGATGATTATTTTCATCTATGTCAACATACTTCATTATTCTTGATTGAGGTTAATGCGATACAATACAATCTTCCATATTGTATCAAATGAGTTATGTTTGACTATGGATGTGTTATTTTTATACCATTCATGGTTTGTAGTTAAAGTATTGACATTTCGAATGCTAGTTTTAATACGAATGTTTATGTTATGTTTAAACCTGTTCATATGAGGAATGCATTGGACTTAATAAGTGACGGGTGGAGCCCGCTATAGCTCCTCGATGCATCGGTAGGTCTCATGAGACAATCTAGTGTCTTGGCACAAGGGCTTGGCAAAATCTTATTTGTAGTCTTGGCACGAGGCCTTGGCTATGTGGTTATGATAGTCTGGCATTATGCATTCCATCATTATGAATGTGGTTATTGATATTGCATGTGATCATTCTACTAGTAGAATATCCATGTGAGTAAGTAAATGGCATTATTTTATTTTATCTTTGCCATTTTATGCTGAAGTTCAAGTTTAAATGGCTTTAATTTTAGTTGTAAACTGCCTTAAGTGATTATTCTTATCTATAAAAGCTTCTTCTATAATGTTATCCTTACTGAGCATCTGAGCTCACCCCTTTCAAAGGTTTATTTTTCCCAGGATTATGAAGAAGTAATTTATGAATGACCAGTAGGGATTATATGAGGGGATATGAAGACAAGATGTTGTTGTAGTTTTTTTACCCTATGATGTAATATAAGACTTATGAATATATCTAGTGTTTCCAAGACTATTAAACTAATCGGTCTTTCGAGACATGATCCTTTGTGATCATGCCAAGGTTATGTAATAATGCACTGACTCTGGGTATCTAGGGTCGGGGCATTATATCAAAACTGAAAGAAAGGTGTACCAATTTTTTAAAGGGTCAAATAGTTTCTAGGAACTTATTTAGTGATTCAAGATAATGAAACCTATATTTATATATTATTTGTTGTTCCTTTAAGGTTGTGTTTGATTTTGTTCAATCGTGGTGGTCTCATGGGGCGGGTGATAAAAAATATAAAACAAAGTTTAGTTCAAGATATTTAATTTAAAAATTTTATAGACTAATGAAAAATTAACATACCCAATGTCAAAAGTGTGTAAAACTAATCATATGAATTATCTTTAGGGAACCAGAAAATGATTAAATTATGTAAAAGTGGGGAATTAGGCTAATAAATTCTTAAGAAAGCTAAAAAACTCACTAATGGGATGGTTGAGAATAATGTTCAAACCAAAGGAGAGCATGTTTTAATGTGTTTCAAATGTAAGGATCGCATACATTATTCTTTCAAATGTACTATGATAATGGTTGTTAGAGATAATCAATAAAAACAACCTACAATTCCTAGAGAGTAAGGATGGTAATATGCTACGACTGGGACAAAGGTGGATCCTAAAAATTATATTATAAAAGTTATGATACTTATTCATTCTAGAATTGTGAATGTAATTTTTTATTCATGGTCAATATATTTCATATCGTGAATGTTTTATACAATTATACAAACACCACCACAAATGGGGGTTGATATATCTTTTAGAATTGTAAGTGGAATAATTTTTCTATCCACAACATATAAATACCCTCCATTCATTTTTTGTGGGATATAAATCCCAACAAATGGTTTCATTTTTCCATTAGTTGAATTTTAGTGTATATTAGGCACTGAATTGATGTCCTTATATAAATACAACTTCAACTATTAGGATAGGGAGATCCCACTTCATATTATGAGTAATCCTATTATTCTATACAAGTGTATTGTGGAGGACAAATGTTCTTCAGAATAATCTAGTCACCATTTGAGTGTACATCTTGAAAAGAAATAATATCATACTGAAATTGTGGTGTCCTAGTAGAGAATCGAGCTTGAATACATGCTCATTGGGAGAGATTAAACTGATATATTTTTAGAAGAGTATCATATACTTCCTCTTGAATGATATTTTGAGTTCTCAATCTATCTCTTACAAGGATCTCTAACCATATACATGAAAAAAAAATATTGGACAACATTAATCTGGAATAAGTGGAGAATAAATTATGAGAGAATATTGAAAATTGTTTTTATGCCAGAGTGCTTCACCATGGGGTACATAGGTCCTGTTCATCATGAAGAAGGATGTTTCAACATGTATCTTCATTTATTATCCTAAACTCAATAAAATAATGATATAAATCATGTTTCCCCTTCCAAAAATACTTGTCTTGTATGATAAATGATTCTGGTCCCAATATTTCTATAAGGTTTACCTTTGGTTATGATATTACCAATTAAATGTTGAATGATGGATGTATTCTGAAAACTGACTTTTAAGTAGGGTATAGAAACTATGAGTTTAGTGTTTTTATCTATCAACTCAAAAATTCTCCATAAATATGTATGCACTTAATTAATATAATATTTTTATATTTAATTGAATAATTTGTTATCATATTTTTAGATGTTATTCTGATATACTAATAATTAAGGGAGGATCAGGGGAGAATTTGAATATTGTGCTAATGAATTTTTAAGAGGATAAGTTATATGAAAAGTCTAGTAAATTTGATTTCTTGATGGAGGACGTATCATTCATGGGGAATGTAATCACATATAATGGGATATCTATGTACACTACTAAGAAAGAGGAAAATTTGGATTTTCCAAAAACAATGTATATTAAATATATCTATAATTCTCATGGACTTTTTGGGTATTTATGATGATATGTGAAAAACATTTTATGATTTTTAAACTATATAACCACGCTTCCCAAGAAACGAGTAACGCATTTCTAGATTGATGAATGTGATGCGGGCATTGAGAATTTGAAAATGATACTTTCAATGCACCATTCAGCATGCTTCCCCCAAGTGGGAATATTATTGTGGTATACGAAGATGCTTCTATAAAGGGCTTATGATGTGGTTTAATGAAGAATGATAAATTAAAAGGGTATTTATCAAGGTAGTTGAATACTTATGAGATGAACTACCCATTACATAATGTGATAGTCCATGTCTTTTAATTCTCAATCTAGTATCATTCTGGGATATCAAATAAATTTGTTGATGATCTCAGTAGAAAGTATTTTTAATACTTATCAATGATTATAATTGATTAGATTCCCATATTTTTAGACATTAAAATATATAAACTGGGATCATAACTCAAGGAACAACATCATTAATTTCTAAAATCACTGCTCAACCATCCATTCATGAGAAGAAAATGGATTCTTAATGAGATGCTTTTGGAATTTAGTAGAAGGTTAAAGCTATAAGAAAAGTGAAATACATAGAGTTTAAAATTGATGAAGAAGGATTTGTATGATTTGGGTCACAAATTTGGATACCATAAATTCATACACAATTGAATTATATATTGAATGATGCACATAAGTCAACATTTTCCATCCATAGAGGGAGTATAGTGATGTATTTACATCACTGAGAGAACTATTGATGGAAACATATGATGAAAGAGATCATAGAAAATATATAAAAATTCATAGAATGTCAATTGGTTATTTTTAAAATGGAAAAGTCTAAGGTGATGATTTACCCAGTACCCATACATATATGAAACATGAAAACATCAGCATGGAATTCATCATTGGTCTTATGAATACAACAACATGAAATAGTGAAATATGGGTTGTTGTTGATCTTCATACAAATACCGATGATGTCATTTCAATTCATGTCAAATCATAACTTAGTTAACTTTCAAAGAGATATATTAGAGAAGTGATGAGGATTTTTTGAACACCATAATCAATTTTATATAAATATGATCTATAATTTACATCTATGCTTGGAAAAAGAATTCAGTAAGTTGAAAAAATTAAATTGAACTAGTGTATGACTTATCACCCTAAAAAGGATAACCAATATATGTGGACTATAATGAAACTAGATCCCACTCAATGTAATAAAAAGGAGGATGGGATCAACATATTCCTCAAGTTGAATTAGTATAAAATAATTGTTTTCACTCAATAATCCATATGTATCCTTATGAATCCCTTTATAGGAAGATATATAGAACACATTTTTGATTAGATGATGTATGTGAACAAAAACTTTTTGGTGATGAAATGATTGATGAATTTAAAAAAATGTTAACAACAATTAGTAATAAATCATGTTTTTTCACACTCCATATATGTGTTGTTGCACAATTCATCGATGAGATTTGATGTTTGAGTTTGGTGATAAATTATTCCTCAAAAAAATTTCATGGAATAGAGTCATGTGATGTTAGGTCCACTAGGCTGGATACCCTGAGAGGGGGGGTGAATCAGGGTATGGCTAATTGAAAATTAATGCCCGTTCTGATCTTGTTTCGCTGTTAAGCAAAACACTCTTCTCTCTTTTTCCTGCTACATGATATAAACAGAAAGTAAAGCAAGCACAGGACACAGCAATTTTACTTGGTTCACCGTTAAGGGATACGTCCAAGGAGAATACGCCGACAGGTTGCCGGTCGTACAAAATTCAACTAATCTTCACTAGCTGTGGATTACAAGGTTCGGGCTAGATCACTTCTATGCCTAGGATCACTGCCTTTACAATGTTTAGGGTCAGCTCACTGCTTTCCCATGGGTCACTCCCTGTCTCTCTCTCTCTGGCTCACTGCCGGTGGAGAGGATCACCTTCTTCCTCTTCCTAAGCTCACTGCTCTTGGAAGAAATCCACTCATAGTTTATAGACCTGTAGGTCTCTTCATTTTCATAAAGGAATGCATCTTCCTCTGTATGTAGATGCTCTGTTGAAGTCCAACTTTCACCCGCAGATGAATCTCACTTTGCACCGGATGTACCGGGCAACCTCAATTTTTACGCGCAACCCTTACGGTGTGTTGCGCGCAATTTCTATGATTTGCGCGAAATTCCTTTTTCGCGCAACCTCCAAATATTACGCGCAGCCTAGAAACTGCCTTGCGCGTAATTCACTGCTTTTGCATGATATCCACTTTTCACGCAACCTTCCTTTTACGCGCCAACACCAACTTTCTTCACAGCCTTTGATTTTCGCGCAACAGCTAACTTTACGCGCAAACTTGAAGTTTACGCGCAAAACCCTTTCTAACTTCAATATCGCGCACCAGAGATCGTGTATTTTCTATGTCTTGAACTCTTCTGAATGGAGGAGGGTCACTTCATATTTATAGGCAAAATCGACCCTGCGCGAAAAACCCTCCTTGAGCGCGTAATCCGCTTTGATCGCGAAATACAAATCTTCCGCGCACAACCATTTTCCGCGCACTGCTCCATAATTTCGCGCACCTCATGCCTTTGCCATTTTCCAAGCTTCAGACCTCAAAACACATCTTGCGCGAAAAACTTCATCCCTTTATTTCGCGCAATCCGCACGAATTTCGCACACCGCGTAATTATTTCACGTAGGTTTCCAAAATTGCGCGCGCCTAATGCCTTTGCCGATTTTCAAGCTTCCGGCCTTGAAACATCTTTTGCGCAAAATACAATTTCGCGCAACCCGCTGTTTTGCGCGCCACACTTCAAGATTTCGCGCAACCCGCTAATTTTGCGCGCCACACTTAATTTTTCCGCGCACCTCTTTCCTTTCTCTCTCCTAAACCTTTGACAAAAACATATCACTCCATTTTCCATTGGTGATTTTCAGGCCCATAAATTTGGCAAACACTGGAAAACGGCACCACCTTGTATCTGCTCTTTTTGTACCGCCTCCAGATCATCCATTCCTTTGTCAAGGTTCTTCAGTCAATCATGGATTGTTGAAAGCATCCCTTGAACCCGACAAATCACCATTTAAACCCCCTTTGTCAACACATTCATTCACCATGGTTTTCATTGTCAACAAACACAACATAGATGTCTGCTTTGTCAACAAACACAATCACCTCAAAAATGCTTCAATGATACCTTGAGGGATTTTTTCCCAAAAATCTCCCCCTTTGGGTTTGTTGACAACTCTTCTATGGAAAGATACATCATTAATTATTCATCCACCATTCACCTCATTGCGATTCTGATAGCGATCAAGGATTTACTCAACACATAATCTAAGCACACATGAGCAATGCTCTTCGTGAGAAAAAGAGTAAATGAGAAGTTCATCAATGAATCACTTCATCTCTGACATCCGCTGTTGACACCACACTGATACCAATTTGTACTAAACTGATACCAATTGTCGATGGACTTGTTGGAAGACCAATGTTTGGTTTTGAAGTATTCTTACCACTTTCCAACACCTCTCTTCTGCTTTTATCACGATACTCAGCTATCGTGATATCTATTCTTTGATCGATCACTTCTAGCATCGTCAGATTTAATACACTCCCCCTTTCAGGCTACTCCACCTGTCAGTTTCTCCCCGTATCAATTAGGATATATCAAATCTCCACACTGTCTCCCCCTTGAACAATCACTATTGTATTCTCCTTTAACAAATTAACAAACACATTTCTCCCCCTTTGTCAATGAACCCAAAGGACACTCCTTTGTAGTCTGTAACATAGTAGAGAACACATATTAGCATATTAGGGAAAAACACATCATACCTCGGGGAGGGGGGGGGGATTCCACATCCACACTATTTCAAGTGCGGGGAATCGACTGAACTCCCAGAGCCAGTCGATGCCTCTCAAAATCTTCCTTGGGTAAGGCCTTTGTCAGAATGGCTGCAACCTGTAGCTCTGTAGGCACATACTCCAACTTCACGATTCCCTGCTCAACCTTCTCCTTGATGAAATGATACTTGATCTCAATGTGATTTGTCCTTGAGTGATAGATGGGATTTTTGCTGAGATTTATAGCACTTGAGTTATGACACTGGATTCCGATCAGAGACTTCACTTCAACTCCCATATCTTCAAGCTGCCGCTTCATCCACAATAACTGTATGCATGCTTGAGTGGCCGCAATATATCCGCTTCTGCGGTGCTCAATGAAATGCAATCTTGTTTCTTGCTGAGCTAAGAAATACACAATCCACCAAGATAGAATGCACCACCTGACGTTGATTTTCTATCATCTGCTGAACCAGCCCAGTCTGCATCAGTATATCCCAATAACTCTGTCTGAGATTTGTCGTTGTATGTCAAGCCGAAGTCCACCGTTCCCTTGATATGCCGAAGTATTCTTTTCACTGTAAGCATGTGACTTTCCTTGGGATTACTTTGATATCTCGCTGCTTGGCATGTGGCGAAAACAATATCAGGCCTTGTCGCAGTCAAGTACAACAGACTTCCGATAATTTGCCTATATTCTGTGATATTAACTGCCTTGCCATCCTCATCTTTTGATAATCTCATCTGGGTAGCAACCAGAGTCTTCATCTCCGTGGAATTATCCATTACAAACCTTCTTAGAACCTCCTTGTAATATTTGTATTGGGAAATAAAAGTGTCATTACTTCCTTGTGTCACCTGTAGACCAAGGAAAAATGTTAGCTCTCCAATCATTGACATTTCAAACTCATTTTTCATGAATTCGGAAAACTGTCTGCACTGAGCTTCATCTGATCCGTCAAAAATTATGTCATCAACATACACTAGCACCATCATCCTTTGATTACTGTCATTGTTGAAATAGAGGTTGTAGTCAACTCCTCCACGCTGGAAACCAAGCTTCTCCAAGTACTGATCAAGCCTTGAGTACCATGCCCTTGGTGCTTGTTTCAGCCCATACAACGCCTTCTTCAGCCTGCCAACTTTGTTCTCATCCTCATGAATGAGAAAACCATCTTATTGCTCAATATACACCTCTTCTTCCAGAACCCCATTCAAGAATGCGGATTTGACATCCATCTGGAACACTTTGAACTTTATTTGCACTGCTATGGCCAAAAATAATCTGATTGTCTCCAGTCGTGCAACCGGTGCAAATGTCTCATTAACATCTATTCCCTCTATCTGGGAGTATCCCTTGCACACTAGTGGTGCTTTGTTCCGAATCACTTTGCCATCTTCATTCATCTTGTTGCGATAGAACCATTTAGTCCCGATGGCATTCTTATCTCATGGCCTCGAAACAATCTCCCATGTCTGGTTCTTCTCAATCTGATCAAGCTCTTCGTTCCTGGCCTGAACCCAGTTTTCATCTTCAGCTGCATCAGAAAAACATTTCGGCTCCACTTGAGACAAAAATGATGCTTGCTGTGATGATTTCATTCTTCGAGTCTGAACTGGAGCTGTTTGATCACCAATGATATTCTGCCAATCAATTTCAGCTCGACTCTTTGGCTTTCTCGCAGACATTGACTTGACACTTTCTACTTCATCATCAGTATCTTCTTCTGAGTCAGCTTCTGCCACTTCTGCTCCCCCTGGGTTGCTTACCTCATCATCACTTTCATCCAGGAACTGTTCACTAGATTTTTGAGTATTCTGCTCATTTTCAACTATAGTGACATCATTGCTTTCAATGATTTTTCCCAGCCTTTTGTTGAAACATTTATACGCTTTGCTTTTCCCAGAATAGCCAAGGAATATCCCTTCATCTCCCCATGCCTCAAACTTCCTATGATGTTCTTTGTTAAGAATGAAACACTTACTTCCAAAGATTCTAAAGTACTTCAACGTTGGCTTATTTCCGTACCACAGTTCATATGGAGTCTTCCCTTGCTTCGGACATAACGGGGACCTGTTTGAAACATATACCGATGTCAAAACTGCTTCCTTCCAAAATTTCTCTGGAAGGTCCTTATGAATAAGCATTGTTCTGGCCATGTTGTTGATGATCCGATTTCTCCTTTCAACTACTCCATTCTGTTGGGGAGTTCTTACTGATGAAACTTGATGCCTTATCCCATGTTTCTCGAGATAGTTTTGAACCTGAGTGTTTGTAAATTCCGTACCGTTATCAGTACGAAACTTCAGAATTTTCTGCCCAAGCATCTTTTCTGATTCCCTCCTGTACTGCTTTATGAAACTGAACACCTCTATCTTATGGGTTATGATGAATACCCACGCCATTCTACTATAGTCATCAATGAAAAGAACATAGTACCTTTTCCCATTTATAGCTCGTGGTGAGATAGGTCCACATATATCAGCATGCACCAATTCAAGTACTCTAGTTGATTTCTGTTCCTTTGGAATGTATGTCTTTCTGATGATTTTCTCTTGTTGACAAGCATCACACGTATGAGTGCGATCACGTGATAGTTTGGGAAAGTCTCTAGCAGCATCACATTTAACGAGATCCTCCATAGATGGTTGGCATAGATGACCAAGTCGCTTATGCCACATCTGGTTTTCTTCCTCTCTGGATAAAAGACAAGTATCTTCATTCCCACCTACAAGATAGAGATTTCCCTTTGACCTTTTTCCCTGCAGAATAGTTGCTCCATCTTTTCCTTTCACAACACACATCTTCTTAGTAAATTGGATAGAGTTCCCAGAGTCACATAGTTGACTGACACTGAGTAGGTTATGACTGAGACCCTCTACTACCAAGACATCAGCACGTCTCATCTCTTTTCCCCCAAACTTGGCTTTCCGTGAGCCAACAATCTTCAGGCCTTCATCATTTAAAAATTTGACAACTCCTTCTTTGTCATATTTGATGCCTGTAACAAGATCCTTATTACCCGTCATGTGGGATGTGCAACCACTATCAAGGATCCAAACACCAGATCGATCTGATTCTTTAAGGGAAATATCCGCCACCACAGCCTTTTCATTTTTCCTCTTCTTGGTCCATACTTTTTCATTCACACTCGGCATGGATTGAGGCTTCTGTTCTTTCTCAGAGTATGATGGACCACCCTCATCTTACAGAGCTGCAAATCTGTTCTGAACTTTTAACTCACTTGTTGGTTTATTGATCTGCTGCTTGCGAACATTTTGATTATGCTTTGACACATTTCTCTGAATGGTTGAAGTGAAATACCTAGCCATGTGTCCAAATCCTCCGCACCAAAAACAGTGTCCTTCAAAATGTGTTCTGGAAAACCGTTCTCTGTTTGGCTGCCATCTCTGTTCATGTTCCCTTCTGTATCTCTTATCTATGGAACACACATACTATGAATGTCCCATTTTCCCACAGCAATAACACCTGATATAGGATGCATTCCCTCGTGATATTTCAGCACTATGATTTCCCCTTTGGGATCTCTGAATATTCTGATTCTGTTTTGTGCCCAAATCAACCTTCACTTTCGGAATGAGTGCTTGCGGTCTGACTGCAATTGTCGCAAATTTTTGTTCTTGACTAAGCCCAGAAACAACCTTAACATCTGAGCTCAATTGCTGCTTATTCCCTACTGAACTGCTAGGCTCCGCTTTCATCTTCTCTATCTTCTGAATGGCCTGCTTTTCGGATATCACATTAGGGGTCAAGTGTTTATCTTGATCCTTAAGTTTTTATCGCAGACTGACCACTTCTTCTTCAAGCTCTTTGATACATCTAACCTGCTCCTTTCCTGTGTTAGTCAAACAATCAATTTCCTTCTTTTGTTCCTCAATTTTAAGCTTATACTCAACAATATTTTCTGAGCTCTCTGGTGTTGAGGATTTTAGTCTTTCAATTTCTTCTAACAGCTCAGACTTTTCTTCATCCTATTGTTGCATATAGAGTTTGGCATCACGAACCACTTTATTGGATTTCTTCGTTTTGGCTCTCCAAACATCTATCTCCTCAAGAGCTGCTTCCAATTCGGCTTCCATATCAATTCTCCCTTCAATTTCTTCTTCTTCTTTAGCATAAGATTCTTCTACCTTTTGAGAACTACCAACAATTGCCACCAAGGCATTTACCCCACGATCTCTGCAATTTTCTATTTCCTAAACTTTTTCATCCTCAGAATCATCTGAACTTTCAAATTCTTGTGAAAGAAGATTCTTTTTCTTGAAGAAATTTCACTTGAATTGTTTCTTCCCTTTTACAAAAGCTGAATTATTCTTTTTGGGAATTTCAACGTCATCATCATCATAATCTTCTTGAAACTTCTTGGGTCATCTTGCCGCAAGATGACCAACCTTTCCACATCTAAAGCATGCTAGTGGAAGTTTACCTTTAAACTTTCCTCTTCCTCTTTGTAGATTTGAAAAAGGAATGACATCACCTCATCTGTCTCTTCTTTTTCATTAGAATCTTCAATGGTGAGCTTCTTCATGGCCTTAAATGCCACCTATTTAGACTTCCACTTTTCCACAGCCTCATTATCATCGTTCCTCATTTCATATGCAACCAAGGTACTGTGCAAATTGTCCAATGTCAGCTCTTTTGGATCTTTATCTTCTAGTACTGAAACTTTCAGATTGAACCGAGGTGGAAGTTTCCTCAAGATGCGCTTTACAATCTTTATGTCTTCAATGACTTCTCCAAGACCTCGCATATCTTCCACAACAATGTTTACCCTGTCAAAGAATGCGTCAACAGACTCATTCGGGTTCATTTTCAGATCTTCATATTTGTTCCACAACACCTGCAGCTTTGCCTCTCTAACTTTTGTGTCCCCTTCATATATATTCAAAAGCTTTTCCCACATGGAATGTGACGTTTTGCATGACATCACCTTTGTGTAGATAGGATTGTAAAGGGCTCCCCCTAAGGCATTGATTACTTTGGAATCAGCATCCAACTCTCTATGCTCAGCTTCTGATAAAGCACCACTATTAATATCAGCTGTGATACCATGTATAGCTACTGAAAACACATCCATTCCCAATGATTGGAAATAGTGTTGCATCTGATTCTTCCATATCTGAAAATTATATCCGTCGAAGATCGGAATCCCTTTATGATTGGTTACCTCCATTGAGAGAAGAACAACTTTCAACCTGGCTCTGATACCACTTGTTAGGTCCACTAGGCTGGATACCCTGAGAGGGGGGGTGAATCAGGGTATGGATAATTGAAAATTAATGCCCGTTCTGATCTTGTTTCGCTGTTAAGCGAAACACTCTTCTCTCTTTTTCCTACTGCACGATATAAACAGAAAGTAAAGCAAGCACAGGACACAGCAATTTTACTTGGTTCACTGCTAAGGGCTACGTCCAAGGAGCATACGCCGACAGGTTTCCGGTCGTACCAAATTCCACTAATCTTTACTAGCTGTGGATTACAAGGTTCGGGCTAGATCACTTCTATGCCCAGGCTCACTACCTTTACAATGTTTAGGGTCAGCTCACTGCTTTCCCAAGGGTCACTCCCTGTCTCTCTCTCTCTGGCTCACTGCCGGTGGAGAGGATCACCTACTTCCTCTTCCTAAGCTCACTGCTCTTGGAAGGAATCCACTCACAGTTTATAGACCTGTAGGTCTCTTCATTATCATGAAGGAATGCATCTTCCTCTGTATGTAGATGCTCGGTTGAAGTCCAACTTTCACCCGCAGATGAATCTCACTTTGCACCGGATGTACCGGGCAACCTCAATTTTTACGCGCAACCCTTACGGTGTGTTGCGCGCAATTTCTATGATTTGTGCGAAATTCCTTTTTCGCGCAACCTCCAAATATTACGCGCAGCCTGAAAACTGCCTTGCGCGCAATTCACTGCTTTTGCACGATATCCACTTTTCGCGCAACCTTCCTTTTACGCGCCAACACCAACTTTCTGCGCAGCCTTAGCTTTTCACGCAACAGCTGACTTTACGCACAAACTTTAAGTTTACGCGCAACACCCTTTCTAACTTCAATTTCGCGCACCAGAGCTCAGGTATTTTCTATTTCATGAACTCTTCTGAATTGAGGAGGGTCACTTCATATTTATAGGCAAAATCGACCCCGCTCGAAAAACCCTCCTTGAGCGCGTAATCCGCTTTGATCGCGAAATACAAATCTTCTGCGCACAACCATTTTCCGCGCACTGCTCCATAGTTTCGCGCACCTCATGCCTTTGCCATTTTCCGAGCATCAGACCTCGTAACACCTCTTGCGCGAAAAACTTCATCCCTTTATTTCGCGCAATCCGCACGAATTTCACGCACTGCGTAATTATTTCGCGCAGGTTTCCAAAATTGTGCGCGCCTAATGCCTTTACTGATTTTCAAGCTTCCGGCCTTGAAACATCTTTTGCGCGAAATACAATTTCGCGTAATCCGCTGTTTTGCGCGCCACACTTCAAGATTTCGTGCATCCCGCTAATTTTGCATGCCACGCTTAATTTTTCCGCGCACCTCTTTCCTTTCTCTCTCCTCAACCTTTGCGAAAAACATATCACTCCATTTTCCATTGGCGATTTTCAGGCCCATAAATTTGGCAAACACTGGAAAACGGTGCCACCTTGTATCTGCTCTTTTTGTACTGCCTCCAGATCATCCATTCCTTTGTCAAGGTTCTTCAATCAATCATGGATTGTTGAAAGCATCCCTTGAACCCGACAAATCACCATTTAAACCCCCTTTGTCAACACACTCATTCACTATGGTTTGCTTTGTCAACAAACACAACATAGATGTCTTCTTTGTCAACAAACACAATCACCTCAAAAATGCTTCAATGATACCTTGAGGGATTTTTTCCCAACATGTGATTTGGGAATAAAGGAATTCTTTTTCCAAGGTACATCAATACTTTTGAAATTCAAGATCTCAGTAGAGCTGCATCCAAATGATTAAAAATCCCACAAACCCTTTGTCATGAATATTTGGTATTCTAAGTATCCCTATTGGATAAGTACATACTAGAACGCTCAATATTATTGAACTCATTGGTGTTAAAAATAGAAGATGATATCGCTTTTGAGAATTAGATAGTAATGTTATTAGAGAAATGTTATAATATACTTTGAAGGATGGAAACTCACATTTTCAATGTAATTTAGAGAAACCATATGTATGAGGATGTGACATGGGAACTAGAGGAAGCCATGAGGAAGAAGTATCACCACTTATTTTAACCTATGTGGGTAAATTGACATTTCATAGGTGAAATTTCTTGGGAGGGGGTGAATTTATTGCCCCATAATTTTATTAATATAATCTACCTTCTGAATATATAATTTTTTCATACTCAATAATATAATAATATATAATGAACAAGAAACATAGGATAAATACATCTATATTTTGAAATATTAATTTAAAAATTATATTTAGTAAATATATTTTACAATAATAACATAAAGTATTACAATGGTGAAAAATAGAAAATGAGATAATAATAATAATAAATTTTTGATATACTCGATCCCTAAGAATAATAACACTCATGAACAACACTGTTTAAATAAAACAAAGTATCTTCCATTCAATATTAATTTTGAGAATGAATAAATATATCAAAAATATATTTATGTTTATAATATTGATAGAAAATACAAGTGAATGGAGAATAATTAAAATATAATGTACGTAAAGGAACAAGGGAACCCATATGAATGCTATAAAATATATCAATTAGAATTTTAATATGACTATTTGAATAGAAATCTAAGAGATAAGAATAATATCCTAGTGGATGTAATTTTCTAATCACCTTAAAAATGTAAATTAATAATTTCGAATCGTAAAAAAATGAAAATATGACATATATATATATATCATGATTAAAGGTAATAAATATTTTATTTGATAAAACAAGTGTTTATATTTTTGTTGAACATAAATATTTTATTTTCAATTAATTAAAATATAATGATTAAAAAAAGATTGTGTTTTTGAAATAGGTTTATAAATTAATAATAAGTTGTACTATAATGTTAATAAATTGTTTAGATAATAATTATTTTTTTAAAGGGTCTGAAAATTTATCATTATATTAAAACTAGTATTTATCCAAGAAATAAGGATTTTATTTTAATACTTCATTTATCATAGTTTGGTTTTTAAAAAAAAATTATTTTTCATTTTTTCAATCTATAAATCATAATAGTTGAATTATGATTTCTTTAATTTATCTAAAATTGTAAAATTTTTAGAGAATAGTGATATACAACAAAATATTATATTTAATACTGTATGATAAATTAAATATTTTTTTACACAATCATAATGTATGTGACTATTAGTTAGAAGTCAAATACACTATTTACTACATTTGGTCAATAGATTTATCACTCATGGTAGTCTTTAACCAAAACGATAAACTAATCATTAATAAATTCAAAAATACCTCTCTCATCATCATATAAATACTACCCTCACTACCACTTTCCCTCACATATTTTAATCCTTGGAGCCTCAAAAGGTTTACCCAATTTCATTAGAATAATATCAACCATGTACTAGAGCTTCTGGTCTCACCAAAGACCAATTTGATGAGCCTTAAGTGGTAACCAATGAATAGAATACCAACAATAGATGTGGAATTCGTAACTAACATCTTTCAAATTGATTCTTCTTATATGAACAAATTATGGGATCCATGAACATATATATTGATAAATAATTATTATAAATATAATTATAATTTATTTTTATGTGGGATTATAATTCTTAAACCATCCACTCATTAGATTGTAAAACGACAACATTTTTTACATTATGGTTGGTTCACTACCTCTATGAATAACATACATTTTTCACTACCTCGGTGAAGGGTATTTATAAAAATATTAAAATGGTTAAATAAGATCATAATAACTATATTATAACATATTTAATGTTATTGAATGAATATATTGACATAATATTAAATAAAACAAAACCGTTTTGTGATTATTGGTAAAACTAGTCCAGAGCCCTATGAGCAATCAACGGATGCGGCCTTTTTCTTCTCTGCTGGTCTTTTGAATTAAACATGAATTGTTATCAGCCTTCATCCATGGTTTGGGTACGCTTTCTAGACCTCCGTCTCCCATTCTAGAACCCTTAAATTATCCAAATGTTTAGCAATATGGTTGGTAGATACCTGTGTTCTGATAGGCAGACATCTGCGGTCTATCACATAATCCCCCCCACATCTGAGTCAAGGCGGTTGTTTCAATGTCTCCCTTGGAATGGCTATGGATTTCGGTCGGAGAAGTGTTTCATTAGAGATAATGGGTTTTCATTGAAACATGGACAATGTTCTACCTGGTGTGTAAAATATTTGGACATGTGGTCTCAATATTTCACCGTGGACACATGGTGTTTCTTGATGATATCAGTTTACAAAGAGGACTACATTAGATCTTCTTTACAGAAGCTCAAGAACAAAATTATGGATTCAGACGGCTTCATTATGGACAATTGGAGGGCAAAATGTAGGAATTATTAATCCATTCTTCCAAGTGGTCCAGTTACTATATCCGCATACATAGGTAAGTTTCCACCAAAGGCTCCTACTGTTGGAAACTACACCCCCCTTAACAATCACAAAGGTTCTGACCAGCATGATGTGGCCGACATCTCCAAGGACCTGGTGGATACCTGACATAAGGATGTAGCTCTTGTCAATCCCTTGGGTGATAAGGGGCTTTTTGATCATTGGTTGCAGCATGATGCTTTCTTCAATGATGTCCCTCAGCGACTAAAGTCTTTGGTGCTGGAACACGTGGACCTTATAATGCATTCAGATGGAATGGTTGAGGAAGATCCGGATATTATGGTGTCAAAGGAGATGAGACCACTTCAGGTTACCACTACTAAAGAGCATAACAGGTGGATAGATAACAGGTATTTATTTTTCCTATTGGGCTCGACATGGGGAAGATCAACAAGATAGATTACATATATTCTTGTTACAACATGGATCATATATATGAAGGCACCTTAAAGGACTATCTTGACTTCCAAGTTCATTTTATCCCCTAGATATTGTTTAGGAAGATTAGTTCCAACCAACTTTCATAATTTTTCTTCAAATCTAGCATGTCATTTGGTGCTGAAACTGGAAAGATGTAATGGTTTTCACTTATCCCGTAATAGTGTTTGAATAATAAAAATTGAATGTTGGAAAGATAGAAATTATTTTATTTTTAATTTTATTTATACTTGGATTTTGTATAAAAAATGATCATACTAAAAAAATTCATTTTTCAGAAATATAATTTTCATAACAATTTATGGGTTTGAATTTAAAATAAATTATACCACTTATAGAAATTTAATCCTGAAAATTGGATTTTTTATTTGAAAACATGAGGTCATAATTTAAATATGTCCATTTTATTTTCTTTAATTATAAATAATAATCACATTATATTTTTGTTTCCAAGTTAAATGTATAATGGGATAACGATGTTTAAAACTAATTTGATAATGCCTCATATTCATTAAAAGAAATAATATATTTACGTTGATGAGTATAATCTATCCATAATAATAAAAAGTCTTAAATAAAACATTTTTTTTCATTTGACTTTTATTTTGAACTTTATAATATTTACGTAAATGATAACGTAAAAAATGTCACTTTCATTAATTTTAATATTTATAATTCTTTTTGAAATGGATAAAACCAAATTTTTATAGTTATAATTTTTTGTTGAAATTTCAATTATTTTTTATCATTGTAATTTTTTTTATTGATGAAATAATTACACTTATTTCTTACACAACACTGACACGATACTTGTGCAAGCCGTAGAAAAATCCCGTAAATTATTTTAAGATATTCAAAATTAATATTCTTTTGGATGAATTATAGTTTTATATGTATTTAATATATATATATGTGTGTGTTTAAAGGATTATATTCTAATTACATTTTTTTTATGTTTTTATCAAATATCAAAGGATGTGAATAGTGTTAGAAATGAAATTATTGATATTTTTCAATAATTAACATTTCATTAAATTTTTTAGATATAATAAACACAATAAAAGAAGAAAATTAGGTTAGTAAATGGTATATTATTTTATTAATTTTACATTTACGAGCCAATTTTCACATTATTCCTAAAATTTTAACCATTTAATATTGAAAAAATCATTAAGATGTGTCAAGCTAGAAAAATTATTAATAATGGGCTAAACCAAAATATAACATGGAATAAAAATAACTAAAAGAACTTAAATTTAATTTTATAGTTAAAATATTAACATATAATCATATTATTCTAATTCATATTGTTTTGGAACCATTTTAAATGATTTATACATATATTAAACTATAATATCCCATGTATTTACTAAAATGATATTTATGATATTTTATAATAAACAATATTTTATCAAACAATTTTAAATTTATAAAAATGATATATTCGACCCTGTGAAATGGAAATGGTTGAAAATACCATCCATGGTCAATTTATTGGTTACATTATCTTTTACAAAAACTTTCATGACCCCTTAATAGTAAAAAATTGTGATAACATAGTAAATTTCAAAAGGATAATGAGGATAAAACAAATAGAAAAGGGTAAAAAAATCACTTAATCACGATGAAAGTTAACTACACTAGATTATTTATACACATAATTATACTATATTAAAATTATATAATTTTGTTTCTTTTTTCAAAGAAAATAATTAATATTAATTGAATACTTTAAGAAATAACAAGAATTCCCTGCCTATAATTATAAATGGAATCCCTATCATATCATCTCCACATTGAATGATCCATCAGGTTCAGAAATACCCTTAACAAATCCCTAACTACCACCAATAATGAAATTTTATATAAATTATATTTGGAATAATACTAACCTATAATGGTTTAAGGTGTCGATAAAATTTATTTTTTCAAATAAGAGTTGTCGAATGAAACTGAATGTATTAGTTTTATTTATTCTTATACCTACTGAAACTATTTTTCAACCATGAATAAATAATATAATTATTATATTCCATATATTTATATGTTATTATGTTTATTTTATAACCTATACACATCTCCTCTTAAATCAAATTGGAATTGAAACTATCATTCATCTGCATGGTGGACTCCCACCTCATGCACCAAGGTAATTCGTTTTCCACCATCACTAATCACAGATGGCTATAAAAGTGAATATAACACACACTCAAAAACATATACATACATACATACATACATACATACATACATACATACATACATACATACATACATACATATATACATACATACATACATACATACATACATACATACATACATACATACATATATATATATATTTAAATATATTATACCTGATATACATATTTCTATTTAATGATAACATATCATCTATATTATTAACATTCCATTAATTTAAAAAATTATAACATCATTTTTGCATGTGTGTGGATCACCACCTCCTCTAATCGATGTGATCAATCATTTATCACAAAATCATATATATGGTATATATAATTGTAATTAATGACCTAATATAATATTTAATATATTTAATTACAATATAATTATTATTTCATAGATATCATACATGGTTGGTTTTAAAAAATAATTATTTTATAAAAATTAAAAATATTTTATTATAATTATTCTTTATATTATGGAATAATCACCTCTTTTACAATGTTCATACTATATTTTTTTGATTATGGACCGAATTTCCTGAAAACACCCAATGAGGACATAATCAATTATGTAATTAAATATTTTATTAAAATAAAATAAATACATTATATAGGGTAAAAATATTAATCCTTAAAATGGATACCAAGAAATAAAATAACGAATATATGTTAAATATAAATTTTTTAATGGATATACAGAACATGTTTGGACTGGAGATACGGGATTTTATCTCAATTAACCCTCATTGAGGCATATTTTAATGTTATGATCCTAATTTATTCTCTAATGTGTATATGTTTCCCCTTTTACATATATTGTCATGTATCCTTAAAAATTCTAGGTAATTTATGATACACCAACCAAGATGTATTGTAACAACCCGAGATTTTCTGAGAATTATTCTTTTTAATGTATTTTTTTTGTATGTTACACCAAGATTATCTTGCGCTATATGAAACACCGTATTAGCTTGCAGTATACACAACACTATTCTTGGCTCATGTTACACACAATTTCAAGTTCATTTTGTGGAAATTATACTACGCAACATTAAGTATAGATTTTGTTTAATGTATAAATGAAATAAGTTTTGATTTTGTTATACACAATACCAAACAGAGCTTTCACTACACGCAGCCCTGACTTGCCTTGCATTACACGCAATCAAGACCTTGCTCGATAGCATGTGTAGTACGCAATAACAAGTTTCACTAAACGAGATATTATTATAATATTATTATGAACTAGCTGTTATGAATATTAATACCAACTTTTTGAAATTTTAGTTTTCAAAATGAACTTCATTTTTGGATTCTGAATATCAAAATTAGCGTAGTGTGAATTTTGGGTATTTTTCTGAAAACTTTCAATTTTTGATGAATAGTGAAAACACTAGGTTACTATTTAAAAACCGACATTTATATAAATATTTATTTATTTTATTTAAATTTATATTAGGTCAAAATTGATACATAATACCTATATATGTTCAATTTAATTCATTAGAGTCATTTTATAATAATTTTAGACATATAAAAATTTTATTGAACTTTAAGCCGTCTTTTACCCACCTCCTAAGAGAATTTGAAAATTCACATAAAACTTAATTTTACGACTTTTGTGAGTGGAATTTTGAAAATCCTAGAATCATGGTTAATCTCAAGGACTAAAATGTGGTTCAATGAGATGAAAATAATTTTTGGTGAATAGTAACTTTTTACTTTTATTTACCACAGTTATAAGTAAATAGGGTAATTAAGGGTAAAAATGGTATTATAATTACCCTAACACATGTCCTAATTCTATTTGATAAGTTTAATTCGACCAAAAACAACCTTAGGAATAAAATATGACCATTTAGGTCCACTTGGAATAGATTAGGACATTTAATATTAATTTATTTAAAGAAGGGTTAAAATATTTAAAATCAATGTTTAATAACTAAATCATTTTTAATATAGGGTTATTCATAAGATAAATTCTACTATAAAAACTAATTATAAAGATAAAATTATTTCCTACCTAATGGTAATTTATTTATAATTTTTAGACATTAAATAATATATGTTATTTATGACACATTTGTGATGCAGTAATAACCTATATAATGAAATATTAAAATAATTGATGTTATTAATACCCAAATAAATCTAATTTTAGACTTTTTATGAATTAAACTAATTTTATAGGTTAATATGACATGTTAGTATTGAATTAATTAACTTTTGTAGAACTAATCATGCTGTTATGATTTTAACAAAAATCAATTACCAAATTGTGTCAAAATTGACATAAAATAGGTTTGAAAACAAATATTATATTATTAATTGTTATTTTATTCCTAAAAATATAAGGTTCGGCCAAATGACTTAGATAATGTTATATATATTAATAATAAACAACTTGGGGTTCTTTTGGATTGTTATAGTAATTTTATTAGCCATATTGTGTAAGAAAACAAGAAGACATGGTAAAAGTTAAATTATTTATCTTAGAGTTAAATCTAAATGATAAGGTTAAAATAGTAACCTACACTTTTCTAAAATATATTGTATGAGAGGATTACGACCCATCCCCACCTTATTTTAGAAATAAATCAATTTGGAGCTATTAAAAACCGAATATGACTTTATAATAAAATAATATTTTTCATTTTTCCAAAGGTGCCCCTCGACTCCCTTATAAAAGGGCACCTTATCCATCTCCTCCTCACACCACTTTGAGCCTTCATGCTCGGCCAACCCCTGAAAAATTCTCTTCTCCACTTCACTATAATAATCCTAATGGTCCTGGTCTTCTTCAAATACCATCTCTTGTACCCTAAGAGAAAGTTAAGAAGAGGGTCTTCAAAGAAGAGGTAATATCCATTACCAATTCTTTCAACATTATTTCTTCTTTTACTTATTCTTATTTAGTTGTTTCATTATGAAGTAATAACATCATTATCACTCATATACAGATATTTTATTATAAATATGAATCAACCCTATTTCACCTTCTATCCATCCTATGGAAAATGAAATCACTGCGCGTGCGTATGTACGGAATACTGTCTCCACACCGTGGTGTGATCTGTTTTCAACCACCACTTTACTTGGATTGGTATAATGGTGTAAATAAATAACTATATATGATTATTGTAAAGTGATATTGATTCTGAAATGTTATACATATGCTTCAAAACAATTCCATGATCATGGGAATGATATCATCGCTCGTGCGTACGTACGGACTACCGTCTCCACGATGCGATGAGATTCATTCTCAATGTTAACCATTCATGAATGATTAAAAGTATATATAATAAGTAATCATGAAATATATTAAATAATAATGATAGATGATTTATGAATATATATATGTATTCATCTACTTAATTCCATTCAATTCAATAAGGAAACGAAAACATCGTTCATGCAAACGTATGGCCTACTGTCTCCATGAACGGTGTATTTCTTACAATTTATCGATCTATCATATATATATGTATATGAAGAATATATATTATATATAAATCATGCTTTAAATTCTTGTAATTAATTAAATTAGGATATAAGTAATAATATCAAGAACAACAAGTCCAAATAGGTACGATAAATGAAACGATTTTACCCAAAACGCTGCTTTAACATGGAATTTACAAAAGAACGAGTAATATAAAGTCCTAAGTGAACCATATATGATATCATAACAATGAAAATGATTCTTTAATTAGTCAATATCCTTATTTAAATCATTATAATGGAGGTTCGGATACATATGATGGATATCAGACCTAAGGTAATGGATAATTTTGCAAATCTCATTTTATCTAAGATTGCTTATATGTAAGTATTTACTAGGGTTATGTTTATCATCCATGTCCATGTTTTCTAGAAATATTTTCATAAAATTTTTAGTATTCTTCCATGTATGTTTAAAGTCATTTTTACCCTTTTATGACTTTTACCACAAGCTTTGGAAGGAATCTTTCTTTTTTTACCATATGAGTTACTTTTTGAATTTTCTGACAAAAGCACGAGGAGAATGTTATTTTTAACTTATACAACTTGAACAGATTTTTATGGTTTCATAAAACCTCATTTTAATTAATCTTACTATACAAGATTGCATGATTATTTTCAAAAAAACCCTTTTCTTTTTAAATTGCATGGCATTTTTTGAAATGAAAATGATTTTGAAGAAGAAAGGATATTTTCCTCAAGATTTCATTTCAAGTGTTTTATCAAAAATATTTTTCATCTAAAATGACATTATTTAATATGTTTATGTTTCAAGTATAATGTCTCCATTATTTACATGGTTTGATTCTTCTTATGAGGAAATGATATCCATTTTTTTATATGGATTATGTTATGATGGCATGATGTTTAAGAATACCATTCTATTACATGGGTTATGCTATGATGTATGATTTATGATTTTGTGGAACAAAAAAGAATGATTTCATTATGAGATGGTTGGGACCTATATCTCCCTCCAATTCATTGGGTAAAGAGTTATATCTCATGAGATAGACATTGCTGGAATAGTAAGTTAATCCGGTTCAGTAATACAGGACATGAATGGGGAGTGGACTCGATTCAGAAAGGGACTTTGTCCGCTAAGATGGTCTTGGCAGCAATGCCTTGGTTACTATGGAAATCATATCATGTGCTTAATGGTTTCCACAGTCACATATTTTATTCCCATGCTATATTATCATGATTAATGTTTTTTATGATCTATTCCTTATGTACTTCCATGTTTTATGTCATTACCGAAGATTTTGATGTTTAAACATTATGTTCATGTTTTTAAGTTCAAATGTTTATGATTTGTTTTATTTTATCCATTATTAACCTTACTGAGCATTTGAGCTCACACTTTATATGTTTTCTTTTCCCTAGGATTTAAAGAAATGTTTTAGGTAGGAAAACAAAAAGGGGAAGATCTTTATGGGAGATGTTGAAGATCTTTCACCAAGATTAGAATATTACGTTTCGAGTTTCCAAAGACACTAATCTATTACCGTCCTTGTGGGTCTGTTTTTTTTTATGTATTAAGTATTTCGAAAAAGTAATGTAATGTCCCTGTACCACAAGATTCAGGTCTTTACAGTTGGTATCAGAGGAAAGGTTTAGTTAACCTTTGGAAACTAGGATACAAAAAATTTAGTGAGATCCCTAGAGATATTTCTAAGGTATGTCTAGGGATGTCCCTAAGGTTAAGTATTTGTATAGGTTATAGTCCTATAATTCCACTAACGATCTTAGAATTAAATCTAAGATGTTAGATATTGAAGCTACTCCCCCTTTATTATGTTGTTTTCCCTAGCATGATTTTTTCCTCTCACACTATTTTTTGGGGTTTTAGAAGATGGCTAAAACCCGAAGCAACCATGTTGATCAATGTAATGGACAATGCAATGATTGTCCTCCTGAAAAAACCATTATCATGGGAGATGGAGTGAAAAATCTTATTGTTATACTTACACAATATATGAATCATTCTGGACATCCAAATGAGCAGAAAAGGGAAAAATATTCTATTGAGTCCTTCGTGAGGAAACGCCCACCTTCTTTCAGTGGGTCTTCTAATCCACTTGTTGCTGAACAATGGATCAGTACCATTGAAAAGATATTTTCCATACTTCTCTATTCGGAAAATGATAATGTTATTCTAGCTGTTTACTATTTAGAAGGTGAAGTAGACCGGTGGTGGACTCTAATTAAAAATACAAGTCCCCATGATGAAATTGAATCCATGGAATGGGACGAGTTCAAGAACATGTTTTTCAGTATGTACTTCCCTCGTATTCTTTGAACAAAGATGGAAATGAGTTCCTTGAGCTTAAGAAAAAGTATGATGAATCAATTGGTATATATGATGCAATTTTTACTAGGCTTGCAAGGTATACATCTGGCATTATCATCCAAATTTAAAGTAAAGTTGATCGATTTTTCAGTTTCTTAAAACCTAGTCTTCGAAGGGTATTAGCTATAAGAGTCTTTAATAGCTATGAAGAAATTGTGTGTTGTTCTATCAAGGTCGAAATGGAATTTGGCGTTACATATCTATGTCATGGTTTGACAAGAAACGAAAGATGGAGTTCAAGGAGAAATCTCAGAACAGTGGTGAAAAGAAGATGAATGTTTCTTTATGCTCAAATTGTGGAAAGAAGCATGGTAGAGATTGTCTTAAAGGGACTATAAAATGTTTTATGTGTGGAAATGAAGGTCATCGAGCAGCTGAGTGTCGATGAAATGAAAAAATGGTTGCTTTTGTTAATAAATAAAATATTGTAGAGAACGCACCACCAACACTTCAATGCTTCAAGTGCAATGAAATGGGGAATTATGCTAATCAATGACCTAATCCAAGGGTTAATGATGATCGAGATGAGAAACCACTTATTGCAAAGGACAAAGGGAAGTCACATGCGATCACTATTGGCGATGTTGAATATGAAAACGATGTGGTGGAATGATTAAGTGTTTATGTAATGAGATTCCAAAATAATGTTGTATATAGTATAGTGGAATATTGGAATATTTATATATTGGTCTACTGCGGTTTTCAATAATTTTATGGAATCGGTAACCATGGAAAGTGATTGAGATATTTTTGTAAAGAAGATGATATGTGCATAATGAAGGGATAAGGAAAAAATGGAATGTTTGACAGTATTAATGAGCTCATGACTGATATAAGGAAAAAGTTATATCATGGGTTGAATATATAGAATTTTGGTATTTTGGTATATCGAAAGAGTTAACTTTTGACAGCATTCATGTTTTCACTAAGATTCAATGGGTATTCATTTTTCAAGATAATACCTGATTAAGGAATTCACATATTTGGAATTTGACCAACAAGATATATATATCTTATGATATACAGGCGATAAATGATTGTATTAAATGCTTGGTAGATGACCTTTCTAGTAATCATTTTCTTTATACTTTGAGATTGGACAAAATTATTTTGGATAAACCTAAAGACTGGAATTGATTAATTTAGACATCAGATAGTATTGTTTAAGGTAAGAAAATTATATTTTTTTTTAGAAAAAAGACAACCCATAGTACTGGAGACAACCCATCACGTCAGACAAGGTTGTGGGAATCGAACCCACAACTGAAGTAAGACAGGCCTTCATCGCCTACCACAGTCCTACCGGAAGTCCCTGGTTAGTAGAAACTATTTTTATTTTATTAATAGTTGTTATAGATGATGTATAAGTCCATTTTAGCAACCATTAATCTCAGCATAGATGGACTTCTGTATATTTAATAAATTGTGCTAAAATTTATGCGATAGAAATAGATGGGATGACCTATCATTCTATCGCATAATACTCTAACACTTCACAGAAGACAAATTCAACTTCATTTCTTTATGAGATGAAGTGGAAATTGTTCGAGGCGCGTGAAACGGTGAGATGATACCAATTTAAAGAAAGTATTTCTTCTAATTAAAATTCTTCACCTTTAGGAAAATGTTCTTGAGAACCAAAAATGTTGTCCTAGTGCCCTTATATCTGATGATTTAGATGGTACCTTAGATCATCACAAATTTATGGCTTTGTGATTATTGGATTTTTCATAACCATGTTCTCTACCACACTCGATCAGAACTTGATTGTTAGTTTTCTATTCCATATCCATATTTTCACCTATGTTCTCCTATGTGTAAACCTAGTGATTAGTTAATTTGGGTAACCATTACGTTTCATACTTTAGTTTTTACAGTTATGTTTTGGTATTCCATTTTACGATGTGGGATTCAATTAAAGAAACTTTCAAATAGAAAACCATTTATAACACTTACTAATTTCGAGGGCGAACTTCATTTTAAGGGGGTAGAATGTAACAAACTATGATTTTATGAGAATTATTCTTTTTAATGTTTTTTTTGAACTCTACACCAAGATTATCTTGCGCTATATTCAACACCATATTATCTTGTAGTATACACAACACTATTCTTGGCTCGGGTTATACACAATTTCAAGTTCATTTTGTGGAAATTATTCTATGCAACATTAAGTATAGATTTTGTTTAATGTATAAATGAAATAAGTTTTTATTATGTTATACCCAGCACCAAACAAAGATTTCACAACACGTAGTCCTGTCTTTCCTTGCATTACACGCAATCAAGACCTTCCTCGATAGCGTGTGTAGTACGCAATACCGAGATTCACTAAACGAGATATTATTATAATATTATTATGAACTAGCCATTATGAATAGTAATACCCACTTTTTGAAATTTTATTTTTCAAAATGGACTTCATTTTTGGATTCAGAATATCGAAATTAGACTAGGATGGTTTTTTGGTATTTTTCTGAAAACATTCAATTTTTTATGAATAGTGAAAACACTGGGTTACTCTTTAAAAACCGACTTTTTATATAAATAATTATTTATTTTATTTAAATTTATTTTAGGTCAAAATTGATACATGATACCTATATAAGTTCAATGTAATTCATTGGAGTCATTTTATAATAATTTTAGACAAATAAAAATTTTATTGAACTTTTCACCGTCTTTTACCCACCTCCTTGGAAAATTTGTAAATTCACATAAAACATAATTTTAACGCTTATGTGAGTGGAATTTTGAAAATCCGAGAGACACAGTTAATCTCAAGTACTAAAAAGTGGTTCAATGAGTTGAAAATAATTTTTGGTGAATAGTAACTTTTTACTTTTATTTACCACAGTTAAAAGTAAATAAGGTGATTAAGGGTAAAATGGTATTATTATTGCCATAACACATGTCATAATTATATTTTATAAGTGTAATTCGACCAAAAACAACCTTAGGAATAAAATATGACCATTTAGGTCCACTTGGATTAGATTACGACATTTATTATTAATTTATTTAAAGAAGGGTTAAAATAGTAAAAATCAAAGTTTAATAACTAAATCATTTTTAATATTGGGTTATTCATACGATAAATTCGACTATAAATATTCATTAGAAAGATAAAAAGATTTATTACCTAATGGTATTTTATTTATAATTTTTAGACAATAAATAATTTATGTTATTTATGACAAATGGTGATGCTGTAATAACCTAAATAATGAAATATTAAAATAATTGATGTTATAAATACCCAAATAAATGTAATTTCAGACTTTTTATGAATTAAACTAATTTTCTAGGTTACTATGACATGTTAGTATTGAATTAAATAACTTTTTTATAACTAATAATGCTGTTATTAGTTTCACAAAAATCAATTACCAAATAGTGTCAAAATTGACATAAAATGGTATTTAAAACAAATATTATATTATTAATTGTTATATTATTCCTAAAAATCTAAGGATTCAACAAATTACATTGATAAGGTTATATATATTAATAATAAACAACTTGGGATTCTTTTGGATCGTTATAGTAATTTTATTAACCATATTGTGTAAGAAAACAAGAAGACACGGTAAAAGTTAAATTATTTATCTAAGAGTTAAATCTAAATGATAAGGTTAAAATAGTGACCTACACTTGTATAAAATCCATTGGATGAGAGTATGTTGACCCATAACTACCTTAGCTTCGAAATAAATCAATTTGGAGCTATTAAAAACCGAATATGACTTTATAATAAAATAATATTTTTAATTTTTCAAACGGTGCCCCTCTCCTCCCTTATAAAAGGGCACCTCATCCCTCTCATCCCCACACCACATTGAGACTTCAACCTCGGCCAAACCCTGTAAAATTCTAATCTCCACTTCCCTAGAATAATCCTAAATGTCTTGGTCTTCTTCAAATACCAACTCTAGTACCCTAAGAGGAGGTTAAGAAGAGGCGCTTCAAAGAAGAGGTAATATCCATTACTGATTCTTTCAACATTAGTTCTTCTTCTACTTCTTCTTCATTAGTTATTTCAATATGAAGTAATAACATCAGTATCACTCATACAATGATATGTTATTATAAATATGAAACAAACTTATTTCACCTTCTATCCATCCTACAGAAAATGAAATCACAGCGCGTGCGTACGTACGGAATACCGTCTCCATGCCGTGGTGTAATCTGTTTTTGACCACCACCTTACTTGGATGGGTATAATGGTTTAAATAAAAAACTATATATGATTATTGTAAAGTGATATTGATTCTGAAATATTATACATACGCTTAAATAAAATTCCATGATCATGGGAATGATATCATCGCATGTGCGTACGTATGGACTACCGTCTCCACGATGCGATGAGATTCATTTTCCGTGTTAACCATTCATGAATGATTATAAAATATATATAATATGTAATCATGAAATATATGACATAATAATGATACTGGATTTATGTATATATATGTATTTCATATACTTAATTCCATTCAAATAAATAAGGGAACAAAAACAGCGTTCATGTGTACGTACGACCTACCATCTCCATGAACGGTGTATTTCATTCCATTTATCGATCTATCATATATATATGTATATCCTGAATATATATTATATATAAATAATTTTTTACATTCTCGAATTAAGTAAATCAGGATATAAGTAATAATATCAAGAAGAACAAGTCCAAACACGTACGACAAATGAAACGATTTTACCCAAACCGCTGCTTTAACATGGAATTTTCAAAAGAACGGGTAATAAAAAGTCATAAGTGAACCATATATGATATAAAAACAATGAAAATGATTCTTTAATAAGTCAATGAATTTATTTAAATCATTATACATGAGGTTCAGATACGTACAAATGATATCATACCTAAGGTAAGGGATAATTTTCCAAATCTCATTTTATCTGAGATTGCTTATATATAAGTATTTATTGGGGTTATGTTTATCATCTATGTCCATGTCTTCTAAAAATGTTTTCATAAAATGTTTAGTATTATTCCATGTATGTTTAAAGTAATTTTTACCCTATTATGACTTTTACCACAAGGTTTGGAAGGAATCTTTCTTTTTTTACCATACGAGGTACTTTTGACTTTTCTGACAAAAGCACGAGTAGAATGTTATTTTTAACTTATACGGCGTGAACAGATTTTTACGGTTTCATAAAGACTCATTTACATGAAGCTTCCTTTAAAATATTGCATGATTATTTTCAAAAAAACCCTTTTCTTTTGAAATTTCATGGCATTTTGTGAAAAGAAAATGATTTTGAAGAAGAAATGATATTTTCTTCAAGATTTCATTTCAAGTGTTTTATCAAAAATATTTTTCATCTAAAATGTAATTATTTAATATGTTCATGTTTAAAGTATAATGTCTCCATTATTTACATGGTTTGATTCTTCTTATGAGGAAATGATATCCATTTTTTATATAGATTATGTTATGATGGAATGATGTTTTAGAATCCCATTCTATTACATGGGTTATGATATGATGTATGATTTATGATTTTGTGGTACACGAAAGAATGATTTCATTATGAAATGGGAGGGACCTATATCTCCCTCCAATGCATTGGGTAAAGATTTATATCTCAAGAGATAGACATGGCTGGAACGGTAAGTTAATCCAGTTCAGTAATACTGGACTGGAACGGGGAGTAAACTCGATTCAGAAAGGGACTTTTTCCACTAAGATAGTCTTGGAAGAAATGCCTTGGCTACTAGGTAAAGCATATCATGTGAATAATGGTTTCCATAATCACATGTTTTATTACCATGCTATTTTATCATGATTAATGTTTCTTTATAATCTATGCATTATGTACTGCCATCTTTTATATCATTGCCCAATATTTTCATGTTTAAACATTATGTTCATGTTTTTAAGTTCGAATGTATATGATTTGTTTTATTTTATCCATGATTACCCTTACTGAGAATTTAAGCTCACCCATTATATGTTTTCTTTTCCCCAGGATTTAAAGAAAGGTTTTAGGTATGAAAACAAAAAGGGGAAGATCTTTGTGGGAGATGTTGATAATCTTTCACCACGATTAGAAGATTAAGTTCTAAGTTTCCAAAGAAACTAAACTATTACGGTCCTTGTGTGTCTGTTTTTGTTATGTTTTAAGTATTCCACAAAAGTAATGTAATGTCTATGTACATCAAGATTCAGGTCTCTACATGTATTTATTTGGATGTTAGCCAAGTTATAATATGTTTAATAAGAAAATTCTATTCAAAAGGTTATATTTCACAATCATTATCTTTATAATTTCCATGATTATATGTGATTTGATCACTAAGTTTTTTAATTCTACATTTACACTATTTTTATTTATATTTTTTATACATAATCTCATTATTAAGTAATTCTAAATTCAATGATATGATCTTTATAATGTTTATTTATCTCAAATTATATTTCTTTTGAACATAGATTTATGCGAAGAATATATATTATTAAATGAGGTGTATATAAGACCCATTGGAAATATTATATAATGAAAATCACTTTGTTAATGATATTTAATGTTTCAATTGATGTCATTCCTTAATGGAGTTTGCGATTCCAAAGTTACCAAATCTGTAGGGGATTTTTGTTTCAATTCCATTTTATTGGGGATTGATTATGAATGAATTTAAATTGAGAAATTATAGGACACTTAATTTATAATCACATTTCATTTTTCTTCTCCTATGGTTATATATATAATTTTAATGCTTTTGTTAACATTCATCACTTTATTGCTTAAAATTGTTCAATTTTATATTAGAGAACTGTATATTATTGAGCATCCTTTCGTGAGGAAAAATTTTTCTTCCATATTTGTGATTTATAAAATGTTATATATTTATTTTTGGATATTATAAAATGATTTAATAAATTAATGTTACCAATGTTTTATTTTTCATAAAATGGTTTAAAAAACTTTTTTTGATTTTCTGAACATGTTATATTTTTCCACAGGCAGGAACATAATAATTTTTTTAATAATTACTACATGAACATAATTTAATTCCAATATGAACACTAAAATCATTGAATCATACATTAAAATATTCCATGTTTCTTTTCAATGAAATTTTTGTTACTAATATTACGTAATATTTCAGTTTTTTAAAGGTTGTCTTAAAAGTGGAAATAGTATTTCTACAAAAAATAATAGAAATTATTTAAATTTTATTTAAAATTATTTTCATCTATTTTAATATAATTTAATATTTATTCTTCTTCACTATGATCATAATATTATGGGACAATTCATCTTCTTTCTCTGGATGGAATGTGTTGATTTTTATGAAACTAGTTTCTTTTCCAAAGGTAAATCATGTTTTAATGTAATGAAAGGTATTATTAAATTATTGATGATAAAAACGCAAGGCTCCTTGTGTTATATTAATGTAGGGTACATGGAAATTATTTATGATTATAAGTGATCCCGATATAGCTTTTATGATGGATGATCATGATATATCTTAAAAAATAGGTTATCCCAATGCATATAATACAACGGAGGAGCCTGATATATCACTCCAATGGATTGGGTAATATATATTGTATTTATCAGAAAGGAGGGAGTTATCCATGGATGTTTCTCTGAGGGATTTTACAGGACATTAGTTATTTCTCACATGGGTGATTAAGATAATTCCCATTTATTCCTATAAAATTTTAATTATTATTTTTATGAGTTTTTCATGTGTCTTTTGACCAAGATTAATATCACATGGCCCATTATTATTAATTATCATATATCATTAATTTTATAAATAAATATGCCTTTTCACATGTTTTATAATCTATGTTTATGGGGTATTAACTCTTTTATATTATGGTTATTATATTTAAATATGTTATCAATCCCTTATGTACATCTTATACATAATCATGACATTCAATTTTTAATTTTTGGTTTAATCTTTTCAGAATCTCAGCTCACCTTTCTTATGATTGTTTTTCCTTGGTTTTAAAGAGTGTTTTTAAGTATGTTACACCTCATATTGTTACTAGATGTGATTAAATCCATGTGGGATGAAAGATATTTTTAGGATACACTTGTCTATGTTCACATGTTTTCATGTAGGATATTTTCATATTTCCCTAAAAATCTATTACTAAAAGGTCCTTGGGTTTGTAAGTGTCCCAATTGTAACAACCCGAGATTTTATGAGAATTATTCTTTATAATTTCATTGATTTCATGTGTTGTACGCGACACCAAAATTACCTTGTTCTATACACAACACCGTATACGCAACACTATTATTGGCTCATGTTACAGAAAATTTCAAGTTCATTTGATAGAAGTTATTCTACGCAACATTGAGTGTGTGTATATACATATATATATATTCAATGTATAAATGAAATACAGTTGGATTATATTAAACACAACAACAAAGGAATATTTCACTACACACAACCCTGACTCGGCTTTCTTTACACGTAATCACGACCTTCCACGATAGCGTGTGTTGTACGCAATACCGAGATTCATTAAACAACGACATGTTATTAAAATATTATATAAACTAGCTGTTATGAATAGTAATACCTACTTTTTGAAATTTTATTTTTTAAAATGGACTTCATTTTGTGATTTGGAATATCGAAATTAGCCTAGGGAGAATTTTTGTTATTTTTCTGAAAACTTTCAATTTTTGATGAATAGTGAAAACACTGGGTTACTATTTAAAAAAGGACATTTATTTAAATAATTAATTATTTTATTTATTTTAGATAAAAATTGATACATGATACATGTATAAGTTCAAGGTAATTCAATAGAGTCATTTTATAATAACTTTAGATATATAAAAATTTTATTTATCTTTTCACCGTATTTTACCTACCTCCTAGGAGCTTTTTGAAAACATACATAAAACATAATTTAACCACTTCTGTTAGTGGAATTTAAAAAATTCAACAGAAACAGTTAATATCAAACAATAAAATGTGGTTCAGTAAGATAAAAATAATTTTTGGTAAATAGTAACTTTTCAATTTTATTTACCACTGTTAAAAGTAAATAGGGTAATTAAGGGTAAAAATGATATTATTATTACCTTAACACATGTCCTAATTCTATTGGATAAGTGTAATTCGACCAAAAACAACCTTAGGAATAAAATATCTCCCTTTAGGTCCACTTGGATTAGATTAGGACATTTATTATTATTTTATTTAAGGATGAGTTAAAATAGTTAAAATCAATGTTTAAACACAAAAAAAAATTAGTATAGGGTTATACAAAAGATAAATTATACTATAAATATTCATTATAAATCTATAAAGATTTCATACATAATGGTATTTTATTTATAATTTTTAGACTTTAAATATTTTAATTTAGTTATGACACAATGATGATGCATTAATTACCTTTTTCATGAAATATTAACATAATTGATGTTATAAATACCCAAATAAGTGTAATTTGAGACTTTTTATAAATTACAGTAATTTTTTAGGTTAATATGACATGTTAGTATTGATTCAATTAACATTTTTCTAACTAATCATGATGTTATTATTTTTTACAAAAATCAATTACCAAATAGAGTCAAAGTTGACAAAAAATAGTTTTTCAAACAAATATTCTATTATTAATTGTTATTTTATTCCAAAAAACTAATGTTCATCCAAATGAATTAGATAAGGATATATATATTAATAATGAACTACTTGAGGTTAGGTTTTCTTGGTATAGTATGTTTATGAACCATAAAGTGTAAGAAAACAAGAAGGCACGGTAACAGTTAAGTTATTTAACTTAGAGTTAAATCTAAATGATAAGGTTAAAATAGTAACCTAAAATTGTCTAAAACCTATAGGTTGAGAGGATTTCGACCCTTACACACCTTATCTTCGGAATAAATCATTTTGGAGCTATTAAAAACCGAATATGACAATATTATAAAATAATATTTTATTTTTTTTCTAAGGTTCCCGTCTCCTCCCTTATAAAAGGGAACCCCTTCCCTCTTCTCTTCACACCCTTTTGAGCCTTGAATCTCGGCCAAAACATGAAAATTACTCTTCTCAACCTATCTAGTTACATCATAGAGGTTCGGGAATTCTCAAATGACCAACTCTAGTTCCCTAAGAAGAAGTTTAAAGAAGGTTCGTTGAGGAAGATGTAATCTCTTCTACCGAGTCTTTCGAGTTTCTTTCTTCTTCTACTTCCTATTCTTTAGTTGTTTCATTATAAAGTTATAAAATAAGTATTTATTATATACTGATATGTTATTATAAATATTAAACAACCCTACTTCACCTTCTATCAATCCTATGTAGAACGAAATCACCGCGCGTGTGTACGTACTGAATATTGTCTCCACGTCGTGGTGTAATCAGTTTTTCCACCACAACCTTAGTATGATGGGTATAATGGTGTAAAGAATAACTATATATAATTATTATAACATAATACTTATTCTATGATATTATATCATCCACTATAATTCCATTCAATAAAAATTGGAACGATATCATCGCTCGTGCGTATGTACGGATTACCGTATCCACGACGCGATGAGATTCATTTTCCATGTTAACTATTAAAGAATTATTATAAAGTATATATAATAAGTAATAATGAAATATATGACATAATAATTCTACTGGATTTATGTATATATATATGTATTTCATCTACTTAATTACATTCTATTCAATAAGGAAACTAAAAATAGTGTTCATGCGTACGTATGGCCTACCGTCTGCAAGAACGGTGTATTTCATTTCATTCATCTATCTATTATATATATACTGAATATATATGATATATAAATAATTATTTACATTCTGGAAGTAATTAAATCATAATATAAGTAATAATAGTATCATTAACAACAATTCCAAACACGTAGGACAAATGAAAAGAATATTACCCCAAACGTTACTTTAACATGGAATTAACAAATGAACGGGTAATATAAATACATAAGTGAACCATATATGATATCATAAATATTATTATGGTTCTATTACAAGTTAATAATATTTTTAAACCCACTATACAGGAGTCTCAGACACATATGGAAGAAATTGGACATAAGGTAAGGGGAAACTTTTCCAATATCGTTTTTATCCGAGATTGTTTATTCGTAATTATTTATTCGGGTTATGTTTATTATCCATGTCCATATGTTCTCAAAATGTTTTCATAAAATTCTTACTTTATTTCCATGTATGTTTAATGTCATTTTTACCCTTTTTTACTTTTACCACATTGTATGGAAGGAATATTTCTTTTGTTTACCATACAAGGTACTTTTTGACTTTTCCGACAAAATTACGAGGAGAATGTTTTTTTAACTTTTATGGAATGAGCGGATTTTTATGGTTTTACAACACCTTATTTTCATGAATCCTACTCTAAATTATTTCATGAATATTTTCAACAAAATCCTTTTCTTTTAAAATTTCTGGGAATTTTGTGAAAAGAAAATGTTTTTGAAGAAGAAAGGATATTTTCCTCAAGAATTCATTTCAAGTGTTTTATCAAATCCAATTTTCATCTAAGATGAAATTATTTTCATATGTGTATATTTTAAGTAAAATGTCTCTATAATTTAAATGTTTTTACATCTCTTATGATGAAATTATATCCATTTTTTTATATGGATTTCATTATGATGGGATGATGTTTATGAAACCCATTTTATTCTTTGGGTTATGATGAATGATTTTTATTTATTTTGTGGAACATGTAAGAATGATTTCATTATGATATGGGTGAGAGCAATATCTCCCTCCAATGCATTGGGTAAAGATTTATATCTCATGACATAGACATGGATGAAATGGTAAGTAAATCCGGTTCAGTGATACATGACTGAAACAAGGAGTGAACTCGATTCCGAAAGGGACTTTGTCCACTAAGATTGTCTTGGCAGCAATGCCTTGGCTACTATGGAAATCATATCATGTGGTTAATGGTTTTCCACAATTACTTGTATTATTACCATGCCATTTTCTCATGAATGATGTTACTTTATGATATATTCCTTATATACTTCCAAGATTTATGTCTTTGCTCAAGATTTTGATGTTTAGATTTTATGTTCAAATTTTTTCATTCAAATGTTTGTGGATTGTTTTATGTTCTTTATGTTTACCCTTACTGAGCATTTGAGCTCATCCTTTTTATGTTTTCTTTTTCCTAGGATATGAAGAAATGTTTTAGGTAGGGAAACCAAAGGGGGAAGATCTTTATGGGAGATGTAGAAGATCATTAACAATGATTAGAAGATTACGTTCCGAGTTTCCAAAGACACTAAACTAATATGGTCATTGTGCGTCGGTTTTTGTCATGTATTAAGTATTCCACAAAAGTAATGTAACTTCCATGTATGTCAAGCTTTGGGTCTCTATAGTTGGTATCAGAGTGAAGTTTTAGTTAACCTTTGGAAACTAGGATGCGAAAACTTTAGTGAAATCCCTAGAGATATTTCAAAGGTATATCTGGGGATGTCCCTAAGGATAAGTATACGTTTAGGTTATATTCCTTGAATTTCGGTAACAATATTATAATTTAACCTAAGATGTTAGATATTGATGATACTCCCCTTTTATTATGTTTTTTCCCTAGCGTGATTTTTTCTTCTCACACTAATCTTTTTTCATTTTATAAAATGGTTGGAAACAGGATGATTCACGATAATGGAGGATATGATGGACAATGGAATGATAATATTAATGAGAAACCAAATGAAATGAGATTTAGAAGTCTAAACATTGTTATTATGCCTATTCAGAAATCTCATAATATGATCAATAATCTCAACATTGGTATGTTTCCCGACTCATCTAATAAGAGAAAGATGGAGTTTCATGATGATCAAAGGGGAAATAAAGTTCAATTTCTCTCATGTAAATAATGTTGGAAAAGGCATCAAGGAGAATGTTTCAAAGGAACAGGAAGATGATTTGGGTGTGGAAAAGAAGGACACAAATCCAGTAAGTGCAAAGGAAAATGTTCAGTTAACACCATGGAGAAGGATAATGGTATTGCTACGAAATCAACAATGATTAGATGTTTTAAATGTGGAATGTATGGTAATTATGCAAACCAATTCCCTAAGGGAAAATCTCATGAAGAGAATCAACATGGTAATATGGGTAGTATATATGTGGATGCTGATGAGGAGACTAAAAATGATATATGAGATGGAAGAAGTGTTGATGCTTGGTCAATGGTTTATGAAGGTAGTGGAAGGATTGTATGTTTATGAAGAGTTATGTTGTATAGTTAATTTAATGGTACTATGGAATAAAGAAACCTCTACGGATTGTTATACTATTGTTTTTCCTAAAGTATTTGAAAGTATATGTTGAATGGTACTGGTAACATTGAAAGTTTATTCAGATATTTTTATAAAGAAGATGATATGCGCACAATGAAGGGATAAAGAGAAAATAAAATTTTGATAGTATTAATGTGCTAATGACTAATATAAGGATAAAGTGATATCCTAGTTTGATTATATAGAAACTTTGGTATTTTGGTATGTGGAATGAGTTAACTTTTGAGAGAATTCATGTTTTTTCTAAGGTGATATGGGAATTCATGTTTCAAAAGAATACATGATTAAGGTATTGACATGTTTATAATATGACCATCAAGATATATATTATTATATATGGGAGATAAGTGATGGTATTCACATGATTGGTATATGACCTCTCTAGTAATAATTTTCTTTATATTATGAGATTAGATAGATGTATTTTGGATGATCCTAATGATTGGAATGGATTATGTTGGACATAAGATAATATTATTTAATGATAGAACTTGTTATTCGATATTATTTCATGAATATTATAATATTATAGTTTTAGAAAAAGGATAACCCATAGGACCAGCGAAAACCCATAGCGTCAGACAAGGCTGTGGGAATCGAACCCACAACTGAAGTACGACATGCCTTTATCACATACCACTGTCCTACAGGATGTCCATGGTAATTAGAAACTAGTTTCATTTTATTAAGCGCTATGATAGATGAAGTATAAGTCTATTTTAGCAACCATATATGATTAATCTCATGATAGGTGTACTTATGTATATTTAATAAATTGTTCTAATCTTTTTGTGATAGAAACAAATGGAATGACCTGTCATTCTATTGCATGATCTGTTTACACTTCACGAATTACAAATTCAACTTCATTTCATTAAGAGATGAAGTGGAAATTGTTCAGGTCACGAAAAACGGTGAGATTTTACCAAAATCAAGTAAGTATTTCTTTTAATTCAACAATTCTTCAGCATTAGGGAAATTATCATGGAAAAAAACGTTGTCCTAGTACACTAATACCTGATAAATCAGATGGCACGTTAGATCATCACAAATTTATGGCTTTGTGATTGATGGATTTTTCATTGCCTTGTTCTCTAAAACTCTCCATCAGAACTAGATGGTTAAATTTCTTTTTCATATCCATATTTTGACATATGTTCTCCTATGTGGAAACCCAGTGATGAGTTAATTTGGGTAACTGTTACATTTCATACTTTAGTTTTTAATGTTATATTTTGGTCTTCCTTTTTACGATGTGGGTTTCTATGAAAGAAACTTTCAAGTAGTAAAGCATTTATAACCCCAACGAATTTCAAGGGGGAAATTCATTTTAAGGGGGTAGAATGTAACAACCTGAGATTTATGAGAATTATTATTTTTAATTTCATTGATATCTGGTGTTGTACGCGACACCAAAATTAGATTGTTCTATATGCAACACCGTATACACAACACTATTCTTGGCTCATGTTACACAAAATTTCAGGTTCGTTTGATAGAAGTTATTCTAAGCATCATTGATTATATATATATATATATTTTCAATGTATAAATGACATACGGTTGGATTAGATTATACACAACAACAAACGAATATTTTTCTAAATGCAACCCTGACTTGGCTTGCTTTACACGCAATCACGACCTTCCACGATAGCGTGTGTTGTACGCAATACCGAGTTTCAGTAAACAACGATATGTTATTAAAATATTATATGAACTAGCCGTTATGAATAGTAATACCCACTTTATGATATTTTATTTTTCAAAATGGACTTCATTTTCGGATATGGAATATCAAAATTAGCCTAGGGTGAATTTTTGGTATTTTCCTGAAAACGTTTAATTATTGATGAATAGTGAAAACAATGGGTTACTATTTAAAAACCTACTTTTTATTTAAATAATAATTTATTTTATTTATTTTAGGTAAAAATTGATACATAATACCTATATAAGTTCAATTTAATTCATTGGAGTCATTTTATAATAATTTTAGATATATAAAAATTTTATTGAACTTTTCATTGTCTTTTACATTCCTCTTAGGAGCTTTTTGAAAACTTACATAAAATGTAATTTTACCGCTTCTGTGAGAGGAATTTCTAAAATACGAGAGAAATGTTTAATATCAAGGAGTAAAATGTTGTTCAATAAGATAAAAATATTTTTTTGGTAAATAGTGACTTTTTACTTTTATTTACCACGGTTAAAATTAAATAGGGTTATTAAGGGTAAAAATGATATTATTATTACACTAAGACATGTCTTAATTCTATTGGATAAGTGTAATTCAACCAAAAACAACCTTAGGAATAAAATATTTCCCTTTAGGTCCACATGGATTAGATTAGGATATTTATTATTATTTTTTAAAGAAGAGTTAAAATAGTTAAAATCAAAGATTAATAACAAAAAAAATTTAATATAGGGTTATTCATAAGATAAATTCTATAATAAGTATTATTTTTAAAGCTAAAAAGATTTCCTACATAATAGTATTTTATTTATAATTTTTAGAATTTAAATAATTTAATTTATTTATGACACAACGATTATGCAGTAATTACCTTATTAATGAAATATTAATATAATTGATGTTATAAATACCCAAATAAATGTAATTTGAGACTTTTTATAAATTTTTAGGTTAATATGACATGTTAGTATTGATTAAATTAACTTCTATTGAACTAATCATGATGTTATGATTTTCACAAAAATCAATTACCAAATAGTGTCAAAATTGACATAAAATTGTTTTTCAAACAAGTATTATATTATTAATGGTTATTTTATTCCTAAAAATCTATGGATTGGAAAAATGACTTAGATAAGGTTATATATATTAATAATTAACCACTTGGGGTTCGTTTGGATTGTTATAGTATGCTTATTAAACATATTGTGAAAGAATACAAGAAGACACAGTAAATATTAAATTATTTAACATAGAGTTAAATCTAAATGATAAGGTTAAAATAGTAACATAAACATGTCTAAAACCTATTGGTTGATATAATTTCAACTCATACCCACCATATCTTCGAAATAAATTAATTTTGAGTTATTAAAATCCGAATATGACTTTATTATAAAATAATATTTTATGTTTTTTCTAAGGTGCCCCTCTCCTCCCTTATAAAAGGGAACCACTTCCCTCTTCTCTTCACACCCTTTTGAGCCTTAAAGATTGGCCAAACCCTGAAAATTCCTCTTCTCAACCTCTCTAGTTACATCATAGAGGTTCTGGTATTCTCAAAAGACCAACACTAGTTCCCTAAGAAAAATTTTAAAGGAGGTGCGTCGAGGAAGATGTAATCTCTTCTACTGACTCTTTCAAGTTTCTTTCTTCTTCTACTTCCTCTTATTTAGTTGTTTCATTATAAACAAATAAAATCAGTATTTATTATATATTGATATGTTATTATAAATATTAAACAAACTTATTTCACCATCTATCAATCTTACAGAAAATGAAATCACAGGGCGTGCGTACGTACGGAATACTGTCTCCACGCCGTGGTGTAATCAGTTTTTCCACCACCACCTTACTTGGATGGGTATAATGGTGTAAAGAATAACTATATATAATTATTATAACGTAATACTGATTCTATGATATTATATCATCCAATAAAATACCATTCAATAAATATGGAAATGATATCATCGCTCGTGCGTACGTACAGATTACCGTCTCCACGACGCGATGAGATTCATTTTCCAAGTTAACAATTCAAGAATTATTATAAAGTATATATAATAAGTAATCCTGAAATATATGACATAATAATGCTATTTTATTTATGTATATATATATTTATGTCATCTACTTAATTACATTCAATTCAATAAGGAAATGAAAAACAACGTGCATGCGTACGTATAGCCTACCGTCTCTATAAACGGTGCATTTAATTTCATTCATCTATCTATTATATATATATATATACTGAATATATATGATATATAAGTCATTATTTACATTCTGGAAGTAATTATATCATGATATAAGTAACAATAGTATCATCAACAAGAAGTCCAAACACGTATGACAAATGAAAAGAATATTACACCAAACGTTTCTTAAACATGGAATTAACAAATTAACGGGTAATATAAATATATAAGTGAACAATATATGATATCATAATTGTTATTATGCTCATTTTACAAGTTAATAATATGTTTAAACCCACTATACAGGAGTCTCAGACACATATGGAAGAAATTGGACATAAGGTAAGGGATAACTTTTCCAATCTCATTTTTATCCAATATTTTTATTCGTAAGTATTTACTGGGGTTATGTTTATTATCCATGTCCATATGTTCTCAAAATGTTTTCATAAAATGTTCACATTTCTTCCATGTATTTTTAAAGTCATTTTTTAACTTTTTTACTTTTACCACCTCATATGGAAGGAATATTTCTTTTGATTACCATACGAGGTACTTGTTGACTTTTCCGACAAAAGTACGAGGAGAATGTATTTTTAACTTATACGGCATGGGAGGATTTTTACGGTTTTATAATGCCTTATTTTAATGATGATTAATTTAAAATATTTCATGAATATTTTCAACAAAATAATTTTCTTTTAAAATTTCATGGAAGTTTGTGAGAAGAAATTGATTTTGAAGAATAAAGAATATTTTCCCCAAGAATTAATTTCAAGTGTTTTATCAAAACCATTTTTTATCTAGGATGACATTATTTTCATATGTGTCTATTTCAAGTATAGTGTCTCTATTATTTACATGTTTTCACTTCTATTATGAAGAAATAATATCCATTTATTTTATATGGATTTCGTTATGATTTGATGATGTTTATGAAACCAATTTTATTCTTTGGGTTATGACGAATGATTTATGTTTATTTTGTGGCACAAGTAAAAATGATTTCATTATGAGATGGGTGGGACATATATCTCTATCTAATGCATTGGGTAAATATTTATATATCAAGAGATACACATGTCTGTAATGGTAAGTTAATCCATTTCAGTGATACAGGACTGAAACGAGGAGTGAACTCGATTCAGAAAGGGACTTTTTCCACTAAGATGGTCTTGGCAGCAATGCCTTGGCTACTATAGAAATCATATCATGTGCTTAATGGTTTTCCACAATTAATTGTTTTATTCCAATTCCATTTTATCATGAATGATGTTACTTAATGATATATGCCTTACATATATCCATTATTAATGTCTTTTCTCAATATTTTGATGTTTAGATTTTATGTTCAAGTTTTTTCATTCAAATGTTTATGGATTATTTTATGTTCTCTATGTTTACCCTTAATGAGCATTTGAGCTCAACCTTTTTATGTTTTCGTTTCCCCAAGATATATAGAAAGGTTTTAGGTAAGTAAACCAATGGGGGAAGATCATTATGGGAGATGTTTAAGATCTTTAACCATGATTAGATTATTACATTCCATGTTTTCAAAGACACTAAACTAATATGGTCTTTGGGCATCTCTTTTTTTCATGTATTAAGTTTTCTGCAAAAGTAAAGTAATGTACATGTACATCAAGATTCTTATCTCTACACCAATACTCCCTTATGATGTTGAATATTTTTATGTTTAAAATTGTGTCAAATTTATCATTCAAAAGATTTAAATATATGGATAATGTTTTTTGAACCATATCTGGAAGTGCGAGATTAGGGTTATTATAGTTGGTATCTGAGAAGGGTTTAGAAAACATTGATATTATGATATTTTCATAGAAATATTCTTAATTTTTATTGATTCCATCAGTGGTTCTTGATTTTAATTTTTTTAAAAAATTTCATTGTAAAATAAACCATTTTGAGATTTTAAGTGATAATATTTAAAAGAGATTAATGATATTTTGGGGAGAAATTTTATTGTGTTATGTTAAAAGTAAAACCTAGGTGTGTCGTGTGGTTTAAAGTGGTGTGTCATTTTAAGGGAATGTTGTTATATTTTTGGAGTTGTATGGTAAAGGGTTTGATATAACAATTTAGGTTAAAACATTCTTTAATAATGTGGTTATAGAGGATGTGTGGGATATATGATTATTTCTTTATGAAAAATTCTAAATTTTAAATTTTGTGTTAATTTTTAATGTTTGAGATTAATATATTGTATCCTCATATTAAAATTTTAAATTATGGATATTAACCTTCCTTGGGCTAACCATTTTAGTTTTTTATTATATTTAATGATAGGAGGAAAATCTTGTTATCCTTTTTTGAATTATATAACTCACTAAAAGTATAATTTTGTTCTTGAGGAATGAAAAATTCATATTTAATAAACTTCATTGGAATAAACAAAATTTATTGGTGTGTACATTGATTAACATATGAAATTATACTTATCAAATATATTTCCTTATTTTTTGTTTAGATTTTAATGGAAATATAAAACTCTCGAAAAAATACATGAATTGTTTTTTCCTATTTCAAATGAATTAACAACCTATTTCATAAAATATTAGTTTATGGTGTTTTGGTGAAATAATTTTTCATGAACATTCACTTTATTACGATAAATGATCTCTATTACTCTCTATCATTTTTTAGAAGAAATGTTTTTCTTCTGTGGCATAATTTTCATTTCCCACTAATTTTCTCCAATTTCATATCCAAATTATTTGTTATTTTAGATGAACATCATATTTCACTTTCCTTATTTTTAAGAAGAATTATATTTTACACTTTTGACGAAATGGTTTACAAAAGAAGTGTTTTATTATGTTAAACAATTGATTGAAGATTTAATATTAAAATGGCATTGAGTCAATTTAATAAAATGGGGGGATTTTATTATACCAATATTATAAAAGAATGAAAATGTTCAATATCTTACTAGATAAGAAATACATTTCCTAAATGAATTTATAAATATAATTGTTTAAATAAGATAGTAATAACATGGTTTTTGATTTAGTGGTTATGAATTGGAATAACTGAATCAATATATATAAATATATATATTTAACTTAACTACTTAAAAAAATAATTTATTGATATGTTCTTATAAAATAAGTACTTAATGTTTAGTAATGTCATTTTATTCGTAAAGAATATATTTTATTGAAAAATAGATTTTGTTATTTTTTTGAGTTAATATAATAATTAATTTTTGGATCATAGATATATTTTATTTAATAAAATTCATATAATTTTTTTATTCATCAGGTTAAAATTATCCAAATGTTAATTTTTGGTAATTATATGATTGGTTTTGATTTCTCAATGAATAGTAAAAAATATTTATTTTTATATGAAGAAGTATTTTATTTTCAATCATTAACAAAGTGACTATATATTGTGGATTAGTTTTAAATTCTAATATGATAATTATTATTAAAAATAATTATATTATGTATTTTGGATTGAATTTCTGACATTAATTTTTTATAAAAACTTTTTTTTGATAAAAAAGTACTTATTTGGAAAATAATTTCATCACATTTTATGAGATTAATTTTAAATAAAATTATTTGACTTCTTGAAATTGATTCTTTAAATTTGATTCACTATTTAGAATAAGAAGGTCAACATCTTTTAAATAGGTCCCTCTTATTTTTGGGTATAATGAATATTAACCATTGTAAAATTTTACTACCATGAAAATTGAAAAATGAGTAAATAAATTTTAAAAATATTTCGATAAGGCTTTAAATTAATTGAAAACTTTTAAATAAATTATTTTTAATGTAATATTTTATCCCTAATCTTATAATATTAGTAAACATGTCATTTTTATTCCATTTTACTTTGATTTTTAAATTTATAATATTTATGCCTAAGATAATGTCAAAAAATGTAACTTCTCACTTTTTCTATTTATAATACTGTTGAAGTTGTTAATTCCTTTCTCTAAATGGTTATTGTAAGGATATATTTTGATGATGCTAATTTATTTAGAATTTTTTTGATTAAATAATTTACTTAAATTATTACACAATGCTGACACAATTCTTGTGGTAAATGTAGAAAAATATAGTAAATGATTTTAAAAACTCTAAAAGTAAGATGTACGGCCTATGTTATAGTTTAAAATGAAATTTTTGAATAAATATAATATATTAGATATTTTTTAATAGTTCATATTTTAATTCATTTTCTATCATTTTGTTTTCAAAGACGAATTATTTTAATACTGTCAAAACTGACTTTAATGATATTTTATGTTAAATAATATTGAATTAAATTATTTAAAATTAATAAAAATATTAAAATAAGAAAAAATATAGTATAAATTAATTAAAATTTAATTCCTAAGTATTTATGATACAATTTCACCAAGTATTTAAAATTGCAACCCTTTAATATTGGAAGAAACCATACCATTGATAAGGATCAAAATTCATTAACTAAGGGGTTAATGAAAAAAATAATGTTTAGAAAAATATAAAAAATATCTAAATTTTATTTGATGGTTTTATTAACACCATATCATCATTATCATTGATTTCATGTTATTTTAATACCATTTTTCATGAGCTAGAAACATAATATTTTAATATTTCATGTATTTCCAAAAATGAAATTTATCATATTTTAAAATCAATTTTTTATTAAATTAATATTAATTATTAAAAAACCAAAAATCAGTGTAGTTAATGGTATTTGGTTCCAAATATTAACAACTGATTATTTATTATCTAGTTTTTTCATTTAATTCACGGTTCATTATGCGAAAAAACAGTAATATCATTATAATTTTTAAAAAGGTTATCAAGATGTTAAAATAAAGAGAAAAGGCTAAAATGATAACCTAAACATTTCCTGATTTAATTTTATGAAATTATTTAGACATATAATCATCATACGGTTATGTTATATCAATTTGGGGCCATATTTCTTAAAAATTAAATATTTATTAATTTAATACTTCAAGAAATTCTAAGAATTCCCTCCCCCTATTTATAGAAAGGACCCACACTCCTATCATATTCAAACATTGAGAGAAACTTGGTTAATAAAATTCCTACCAAAATCCCTTATTTATACCCCCTTTATTGAGATATTATTTTGGGAATAATACCAACCTTTTAAGGATCATGGTGTAATGAGAACGAGGTTGTATGAAGAGGAGATATAGATTTTTAATAAATGTTTTAGTTTTATTACATCTTATAACTCAATCAAATATTACTAAAGATTTATGATATGATATCATAGTTATATTAAAAATACTTAGAATTCATTATATTTTTGGAATATACTATATCCTTCTCCAATTCCACCAAATGAGAAATGGGACCATCGTTTGTATGTATGGTGGACAACTACATCACGAATCGATGTAATTCCATTTCTATCACCTCATAACATTGATGGTAATAATTAGGTATTTAATTTATATAAATGATATTGGTGATATATTTAAAATTATTTAAGGATAATACATTATCAATATTTTTACTATTCCAATCATTGAAAATATATAACATCGTTCATGTCTACAAAGTGATTATCACCAGCACAAATCCATGTGATCCATTTTTCATGACAACATCGCATGGATTCTATATATATGTTTATTTAAAAATATATTATAATATTTATCATATAATCATATTTTTTTAAGGATGAAAAAATAATAAACATTTTAAATCATGTCCATTGATAAATGGAAATTTTTCTCGTGAGTACGTAAAACACATCATCTCCATTATTATATCATGACTAATTTTTTTGCAGAAAAAATTAATGGTTGTATTTAAAATAATAATTAATGAATGAAAATAAAAAATATTTCATTATTATTATTTTTATTATGGATATGATGGAATGTTTACCACTTTGATCAAATTAATTAGATTAAATTTCATTTTTGGGATTATAAACCAAATATCCTCAAAACACATGTTTTGGACATAATAGATTAAGTAAAAAAATATTTCACTAATACAAAAAAAGATTGGGATACAGGATTTTTATTGGAAAAGGTTATTATGAAATTGAATGATTGATATAATATTATTATTATAATGTACCTGAACCGATTATCCTAGAGTCCGTAGTTAGTTTTCTAAATTCTAACTAGATACAAGCTATCACATACCAAAAGAGAGAATAATTAACAAGTCTTACTAAATTTGATTCTTACATAATTCACATATTAAATTTTAAATATAAAAAAATGTCATTAAAAACATCATTGTATATATGTTATCATATATAAAATCCTTATTCATATACCATGTAATGGAAAATAAATAATGAGTGAGACAAATCATCAGTAAGGGTTACGTTCAATGGATGTTAAGTAATTAATAAACAATTATCATTATTGAGTGGAAAATAAAAAAAATATTCTAAAAAATAGATAACATGTGATCAATTAGAATTTAGGAATTATATCACCAAGGAAAAATTGTTGAAAATGAAAAGTGAATTATTAATAAAGAAATGCATAATTTCTGACATTATTGATCAGGTCCTATAATTTAATAAATCATGAATCATACCATCAAGGCCCCTAAGAACAAACTTTATCCTTCTATCAAGGTCTCTCAACTAATACATTATCACTGTAAGGTCTGGTATAGCGAAAATAACCCACTCTTAGGACATGATCTTATAGATTTGGAGTATATATTATCCCAAAATGTTTTATCTAGTATATACCAATCAATTAGATGTGTTTCTATCTATAATAGTTCCCCACACATAAATTTTACATCATATGAATTCAATATATTTATAATGATCAAATAAATTCATTCCAAAAATGATTTATAAGTGAAAAATTATAGAAATTAAATCAGTAATATTGAATATCAATACCTCATCTGTATAAATAATCCATAGATACAATAAAGTCTATATAACATGATCACATCTATAGTAACATCAATAGGTTTTTTCATATTTCAAAATAATGTTAAAGGATCACTAGAACATTTGTTGATGAAAACATGACACTATTCACATTGAAATATTTTCTTAAAATAAATATATTACCCAAATATTAGAGATAATATTTTATTTGAAAATAAATTTAGAGACATATAAAAGAATATTTAGGGTTTTTAGAAGTCAAAAAGATCATAAACTCCATTTTAGAAGTGAATATTATAATTGAGATTCCTTTTATATTTTTTAAATGAAAAAGAACATCATTTTGAAAATGACACAAAAATAACAAGAAATATTTTTTGTAAATTTTTAAAAAAATATTATTTGGATAATAAACGGTGAATATTAAAAATATTCTTGGTTTTTTTATAACATATATGTAGAAAAAAGTGATTCCTAAAAAAGATAAAATAATGTCTTTTAATTAAAAATATTTACAATAAATTTTTAAGCACCCAAGAAAGGAAATTGGTTTTGTTACACGAAAATATCATGCATGACTTTAAGATAAGAAAAAGAAATGGTTTTATCAGATAAGTATAATATAATTTCCCTCATTGGAAATTTAAACACAAATAACCCTGATGTAAAAGAAATCTATTTTCTCATTTTCGATTAGTATTTTATGTCCATTTATCCTCCGATATAATAAATTTATATTTTTTATAAATCTATACTAGATTATATTAAATTTTTATAATATCATATTTGTGTATTTAAATTTCTTTTTAATGTCCATTTATTAATAAATTCTTATTAAAATCATCATTTTGGGTATCAACTGTTTAATTTTTAATGTGAACTTTAGTTCAATTGTTACTATACATTTACAATGATCATGGATATGTAATCTCTTGAATTTTAATCTGGATAAAATATCATATATATTCATTATATGTATATATATAGGGCCATCCAGGTATGGTATTGAAAGAAAAATGAATTACGCTATCCGGAAGATGATATGCTATACGTATGCATGCATGCTATTTTCACTTTTGATGGTTGGAAAAAAGAATATTAAAAAATGATTTAACATTAAATAATATATATTATATTATTTATCTTATATAAATTAATTTAATATATCCTTATTACCATCCATATAATGGAAACATTAAAAATAGGTCAGATCACTTCATGGAGGTTCTAGTCCACACATACATATGAAGGACATTATCATTTTCCAATGAATAAGAATTTAAGAATGTACATGTGAAATTTTCTTTATATAATAATAATTATTTAATAAATATTATATATATATATATATATATTCATTTTTACATAATTATTACCATTCAATTAAAGTGTTGATAAGAAATGAATTACCCAACAACGTGGAGATGATAAATGTACATATGCACGAGCAATATTTTATTTTATTTTTATAGGATGTAAATAATTGAAAATTAGTTTTTATAAATTATTAATAACTTCTAGGTCTATTTATGATAATTTAATTATTATTTTAGTATGGTTACAATATATTTATAAGACGTATAAGAAAATATAAATTTGAAAGGGTCGATAATTATGATTACCACTTATTCGGTGGAAATATTTTAAAAACATTCTTAAGGACCCATGGAATGATATTTTAACAATACCCCCACCTTTAATTCATGGATATCGGTGTGTAGAAGAGAAATGATGTGGGATTGGTTGGGATTGATGATTTAAGGAGGTGTTATTAAAAAAAATATGATATTTCATTCGATAAGTGAGGGGAGGGGAACTCTTAAAACCACATAAGGTATTAAATTAATATAAATTTGAATTCATTTGAAAATTGTTTTAAATTTAAATAAATTGAAGATAATTTAAGGATGATTCGGAATCATCTCATTAAATGAAATATTTAGAATATCTGGATGTGTTTGTATATTTATCCCATATTTTTACCCTCTATGAAACTTTCTATCAATTACTGTGATATAAATGAAATTTAAGTTTTAGGGTTCATTTAATTATTATAAAAAGAATTGTGACACAATAACTGAACATGGTTGCAACATTAAACATCAGAAAATTTACTATGACATAAATTGATTTTTATGAATATTAATTCATTTAATAGAATAATATTTTTAATTAAATATAAAAAATGTAATTTTTATAAATACAAGAAATATTATAAGATAATTTGTTTCAAACTCATGTAAAATGGTTCCAAATGATATATATATAATTATATGGAAAATATGATCTTATTATTATCAACACAAATGTTTTGAAATGACTAGAAATAATTTTAAAATTTATAATTTGGTTTAACCCCTTGGTTTTCTAATTTTAAATATAACCATGATATTAATTTTTTAAAATTAATGTGTTATAATTTTTTATATATTCCAATAATTGTCTCATTAATGGAAAATAAATATATTTTAGATCATTTCTCATTGTACTTGTCCTTTATCAGAATATTCTAATTTTTAAATAATCTAATAAAATAGAATTAATATATAATAATAAAAATGTCAATTTATTAAATATGAAAATTATTTTACATTGAAAAACACAATAGAAATAGAATTATATTTCAATACTTTCACACATATCCAATGTGTTATATTAATATAATTTTTTTAACTGAAATAAATTACCAAAAATGTATTCTATTTAATACTTTTTAAAAAAATTATATAATTTTTAATTATTTAAAAAAATATATTCTTAGGGTTTCATAAGAATTAGTTTTAATTTTTCAATCAGTAAAAATTTGAAATAAATTAATATGATCAAAAAAATTAATTCACATTTAAAAAAAATTATAACCAAAGATATCCTCTCCTTATATTTATTTAGAAATTTTTGAGATATCAAATTCAACAGATTGATATTTTTTATTTATTATTTTTACTAAATAATTTTAACATTAGAATCAAAGACAAATGGAACCAAGATGAAATTCATTCAATAACTGGATTGAAATTAACAATTTCCAACCATAAAATATTTTAAATGAATGTGTTTGAGAAATGTAAATGGCTCAAACCCATTTTTATCCATATTTAACTCATTATACCATTATCGATGTAACATCCATACCTGAGAGCCAAAAAAACTGTGCACCAATCAAGTTTTGTACGAGGCCTCAAGTGCACCTCCTTATACAAATGACATTTCTGACTAGTATTGAAGGTCTAATGATTGGATTGGGGGAGACTATTCCATTAGGATCGGCATAACACATCAGTATATCCTTAACAAATATAATTACATACAATGGTGAAATTAGTAGAAATTACATGGAAATGAAAGATAGTAATAATACTAAAGGGATATCCAACCAAAATTATACTACTTGAAATCCATGTCCAGATGAGACTACAAAATATAAAGTTGTTAACACATAGTTAGTGAAACTATACACTACGTGAATGCTAAAAGAATAAAATTCCTAAGGTTCTCTCAATGAGAATCCAGTTCTCCCACCCAGTCATGTGATCATATCTCCCATGTACAAATTAAATGTACATGGATAATGAATAAACATGAATCTGAATACATAAGGTCTGTTTGGGTACCCTAGTGAAATCGTTTCTTGAATGGTGTGTGATATATACTCAGTAGGGACACACCAATGGTGTGTAATGAATAATCCAGTCTGTAAATATGATGTGTAGCTGTGTAAATGATTAATGTTATAATAACATGTATATATATAAAAGTAAACAAGTATTTGGGGAATGGTTTAGTGGTAATAACCTCATAATCCTACATGAAAAAAGATGGTTCAAAACCCATTTGGTGTAGCGTACTATAACAATACTGCGGTAGTAGAGGCACTATAGAAACATCGACACTATAACATTGTAATACACTACATCTGTTGTAGAGTAAAGAATTGTATTGAGTACTATAGTGGGTACTATAGCAGACAGGATAATATAGTAGTTCGATTCACTAAATAGTCCTTGAGCCAAAATTCCAGGCCTATGGGCCATGTAATGGGATAAAATGCCACTGGGACTTTGATCCAAATATATATAATGTAATAAATTTGGTGGGTGGGTGAGTTATTTCATAGGGGGTCTATAACCTAGATTTCAGTCCCACTTGAGTGTGGTGTGTGTGTGTTTGAGGATATTTCACCCCCAAATCCTAATATATAAAAGTAAACAAGTCATCTTTTGTTCCCCAAGGAAACATAGCCAACCGTACCAACTACAGACTGAGAAAAAATATCTCGAACCATGGTCAACCTGTACCAATATATTGTATGTGAATAGACACACACACACACACACACACAATTTTCATTGAGTATGGAAATAGGGACCTTTCTGGGCCATAATAAAGTAAAAATACCAACATGGTTTAAACACAATCATGTTATTTATATTTGAAGGTGTAATATTAAAATAGATCAACTATAATTCCATATATTTTTAAACAAGAGGGTTTATGTTTCATAATAAAAAGCTACCCTAGGCCTATCCAAGGTGATCCTTAATGTGGATTGTCATCTATCATAGAAGAAGCACTATAATAATACATAACTGCAATAGTACATCCGTGGAATTCCATAATTAATAATCTCAATAATCACTCTCATTATGGTATAAAAGAATAAGAAGCTTAGTCCATCACAGATAAACCACTAGGGGATCAAAGATAACCCATGGATATAGTAATGTCAATCACCCTATGAGCCCTTCCAATGAATTTCCTCATGTGAATCCTAGAATCACTGAAGCAGCATAAGTTATATCCCACTGAGTTACTCCCTCATAAACCACATAAGAGACCAAGTATCATAGATACATATTTATATCAACATTACCCTCCAAGATATCTATAGAAAAATACTCGAGAACTATGTTTCAATCATAGGTAAGACAAGAAATATACCTGGTTAGCCCATCCAAGGTATTATATAAATGAAACAAAGTATTAAACCATATGTAAAATAAATCAAGTAACAAAAGAGCATAGACTTGTAATTATGTATTGGGTAACCTAAGTATTGTTCAAGGAATAATCAATTCATTTAATAATTTAAATTCGATAAAATAGTGGGCATATTAATAAACATTCCATCTCAACTATAAAAAAGTGTTCCACGCCCATTCCAAATTTTATAAGGGAAATATAGTTAATTATTCCATTCACCATCTTTTTCAACTCATATTTTCCCCATTTTTGATTAGGGAAAAAAATCAACCACAAATGTGGTTTTATTATAAAAATGGGAAAGTAAAACAATCCAAATAATTTGAATAATCATATATAAACCTTTAATAAGAGTTAGTTTAACACACCCTTGCATGATTAAAAACAAGGAAATGAATTATATTTATACTTATTTAAAAAAAAATTGAGAACGATGAATACATTAACCATATGAAGAGTATTTCATGAAATAAAAAGTGAAAAATATCAAGTTGATGATTCGAGACAAGTTGAATGAACTCCAATGGTTAAATTTTAATGAACAAAGTGAAATAAATTTTGGAATTATGTTCTACGTAAATAATAACATATTTAAGAGTGATCACAAAAAAATACCACAGTTCAACATAATTTAATAAATTATAAATCAAATACACTTTAGTGGAAAATCTATAGACCTCCTACTTCATGATTAGGATTCCCCACTCTTATAATGTATTTTTATCATCTAAAATAATTTAGGGAAAATGAAGATATCATCAACCACCTGGAGAATAGGGTAAATTATATCCCATGATGATGGAATTTGGGATGTGAAGATAGATTATCAAATGAGGAATGAGGTGTTATAGACTCACTTATATGATTCCAACATGATGAAAAACACTCAAAATAGAGGTAGAATGATGAATAACATTCCATATAAAGATGATAGGAGGAGGGGCCTCATGGTGGGGTTACTATGTGGGGAATGGGAAAGAATGTAAGGGTAGAGGATTTACAGGAGGAAGAGAAAATCCTAATTTTGACCAATTTTAATTGCCTTATTATTTGGGTTCATGATTATTCTATGAATGCACCAGTAGTATTGGCTTTATGGAAATCCATAACCATTATAAAAGGCATCTATTGTTTAGTTTCATTGTATAAAAATCCATGTACCTATCCATGCATATATACTAGTTATATGACACTAAGTGTGTGGTCTAGGCACATGGTATTGGAAAACCATGGGTAGCCCCTATGGGTCACCCCTCTAAACATGATCTATGTCTCCAAACACTATATAAGGGTTTCATGGTTTAAAAAAAAATTTCTAGTCAAAAAAATGGGTGACACATTTGAGTTTCATGGTTAAAATAAAAGATCTACTCATTCTGTTTTTGAAATGATTGGTTCTCTCAAATCCAAATACATTTATAACTCAAAAAAACTCTTAGGAAACCACTCAATGTTGTATAAAATAACTAGAAACGTCACCATTTTGTGTTCCAACACTCGGATTTTCTTTCCTAATATTAGTTTAGGTAAAATCAAATCTATGAAATGTTAAATTATAAAATTCCATTGGAAATTTCACCCATTACAAAACATGGAATGTTACAACCTCCCAAACATATATCTTATCATCACCAATAATCCTTGGTAAAATAATTAAAACAACTCATGACCTACTTGGGTTGTGAAGATTCATCCAAACAGTCATGTTGCATTTCCAAATGCCTAATGCACTTCCAAATAGCACATTAAACATATGAAAAATTAGCCATTAATATTCAATCCAACACTAATTTTATAAACCAAAATGTTGAGGTTATTTATAGATGATCCCATAGTTCTTGAGACACTATCACATTTATTTCCCTTTAGTAATATATCCTACAATGCACCCCACCCAATGTTCTATCATTTACCATCCTATTATGAGACAGAATATCTCCACCATCAGAATTGTATATTTAATAATTCATGTATATTTATTATTATTCTACTGGAATGATCCATATCATTATAAAATGGTTGAGATATATTTTTATTAAAATCCCAGAATGAATTACACTTCACTCACCTCGTCTGGATGAAATTCTAGAAGATAAACAACAACTGCATTTAATGAAACTTGGGGAAATAAATTCATTCCACACCAAACTAACTATTCTAAAAACACATGGTGTAGTATTTAGGTTCATTACAACCCAAAACACGATTCCTTATAATAATGAACCTCATGTTTTCTTTGATTATGTCCACTGAAGACTATTCCAAACATCCAGTGACATCTTTTGTCATAAAAATCATTTAATTCATCATGACTCAACATGATCCTAGGTTTATAACAGATCCAGCACATATGTATTTTCAACGATATGCATACAGTTTTAATACAACTGAAGTCTAGGTAATCCAAAAAATTAGAAACCAAAGTATACAGATCTCATACAAGGTATTTCATACTACTACCATTACAAGTGAAACATCAGTAAAAATCCCACATTTCCTCGAATCAGAACACTGACTATACCCAATAGTATTAAATTAAAAGAACATGAATGTTTTCATGTATCCTTCCAATGAATTTCCACTTGGGAACCTACACATCACTTTGTAATAATTATAAATTTATAAACTACAATGATTCTCGAGCCGAACTCCGACTAAGTCTATTTAACAAAAAAAATTATTTTTAATTTTGCTTGATGTATAAGTGATGCTCCCTCTTTGTATGCCATACGATATAAATATAGGGTAAATGATCATCACTAAGATAATAGTACACCATCAGGATATCACATATATTAAAAAATACAAGAGACACATCCCTTAAAGAAGTGCTCAGTATGGTTCCCAAACAATCATATCCACACACCTTAAGGAATCGATTGAACCACCACTTTTCAAAATCCTCTAAAATAGTTCGGATGTTCATTTCGATGGTTTTTCATCTAACTGAAAAATATTCCATTACAACATGAGTAGTTCTATGATATGTCAAGCATAACCACCAAATTCCTCCCATGAAATAAAATAACCATTTCACTGTCATGTTGTCTTCCATGAAGCAACAGATTTTCAAAATTACCATCCTCATAGTTATTCAAAGAGTTGTACCTTCAATTCTCAAATGGACATACTAGGGAGTAGATGTTCTATGTGTAAGGGCATACCTGGGCACAATAAACGTGATATTCACCATCTTTAGAGTGTCTTAGTCATTGGATTTCATAAAATTTGAACTCATCTGATTGCACTCACTCCCTAGACCACTGAATGGGGACCCGGGACACGAACAACATGCTTTTACCAACCTCCAATTCATATAGTGAATGAAAATAGGTTATGCATAATAATTCTTGATTAGATTTACTCTAAAAATTTTCAGGATTCCCCTTCGATCCAAATTCACCCACATCATTACTATTAAAAATATTATTGAAAACTAAATTGATCGGTAGTGTTACAAGACCCAATTATTTTACAACATTATCCACCATCACAATGAAAACTCAAAAACTCAAATTCCTATGTCACTCTACTCTGGAGATAACCCTTAGAAATAAAATAATTTCATATGGATTTAATGAACTCCACCAAACTCATAAGTTTCTATATATAATTCAATCAACATGAATGTAACATGTGTATCAATGAATGGTACACCATGGTTTATTTCCTCAAGAAAAAATTACATGATACTATTCATGGACTTATTTGTCTAGTTTATTCAATATCTAATATCCCACACAACGGATTTATATCCACAGTCTCATTAACCCACATGATTTTTCACCTCCCTGATGACATACTATGTCGTCTATCATTGAAGAGAAATATGTATCACATTCCCTAGTAATTACCCAACAATTCCATAGAAATTTATAAACTACTAAAAACAAAAAATTAATTGATCATCACACCCATAATAATGGTCAAATTATCACATTAACAACTATCTATACATGGTGTCGTATTAGAAACTATGATCCCTACTTAGGAAAACCATATCCTGAATGATACGCCACATATGAAACTCATTAAAGTAATTATATCAAGTATCAAATGGTTTACATGGGTCTACATACATCAATAATACCCTTTATGAAACACAATGACTCAGGATTACAATGATATTTTGCCTAAAAATATGGCATGGATATACCATCTATAATCTAGGTTCTAGATATTATAAAAGAGTCATACAAACAATTTTCATGTTCCAATTATGCGGTATAACTCGGGGAACGATTTAAAAAACTATTAATCGAGGTTCAAAACTAATAATATCACATTAAGGTTTTATTTTACCCTAACAACTTATTTACATTTAACCATTAATCCTTTTAAAGGATAAATTTAAAAACTCTAATTACCAGTTATAAGGAAAAATGTACATAGAAAATTTATTAAGCTGACACCTCAAGGAACACAAGAAATTTTTATCAAACATCCTTTCAAGAGTTATTTATTTAACTGATATCCAATAATAAAAATGGATTTTATAAAAAAAACTCCATTTTAAACATTATTATTTTAATCATAAATTTTCACAATTGTCGGAGAAAGGTAAAATTTCAATTTCAATATTTATGGTGAATACCCAATTATGTTTTAGTTGTAATTTTAATCAGTTGATGCCTAATAAATAGTGACTATATAAAGAGGATAATTAGTATATTATTAACTAAATAGGGGGATGATCATTTAATATTCCATAAAAAAATTATATCTAACTCTTTATAAGAGGTAAAGACACTTTAAAGGACCATCCCTAAATAACATAATCATTCAGCAATGGGGTTATGTACCATGGAATAACAAAATAAAGGTGACAAATAAGGGACTCGCTAATTCATTTTGTGTTCATATAAAAAAGTAGAAATATTTTAAATCATTTAAAATTCCATAACATTGTTAGTGCTTTAATTTGATAATAATTGGGTACCATGACCAACCTAATTGGGTTGAGAAATGTTTATCTTATAACTATAACAAGTCAGGACTGACCTACTTAGGCCAAACCATATAAATGGACTATAAGGAAAAAATTAATTTATAGTAAAATTTTAATAGACTTCATTTTTATAAACTTATATCCTGTTATATGAAGCTCATATATGATCGTTCGATTATATGGGTTACCATTTACCATCATATAAAGTGCCCATACACTATATATATCACCAATTGACATCTGTTTAATAAGAAAGTGAATGTTTCATTGCATGAAACCAAATTTTCATGGCCCAAAAATGTCATGATTGGTTAGTTATGTTGCCAACATCAAAGATATATGGGAAAATACCATTTTGGTTTATGATGAAAATTTATTTACCAATTTTATATCAATTTTATAACTAGGCATGTTATCACAAGCCGTAATATATAGGTAAACATGAAAACATAACACTATAATCACAAAAAATGTTTTATAAGAAAAAGTGTTAATAATCTACACATAATTTTATTAAAACAATATTTCTTAATAATTAACACAAGGAACATAAATCAATTCCAATTCATGACATGGAATATGTAAGGCATGCGAATATATATGTGCCTATAATGATACATGTAATGATAATACCTTATCATATCAGTCCATGGGTAAACTATTTTAATTCTTATTAATTATTAATAGTGAAGGGTGGAAAAAATATCTAATCTATAATAATGATAACAGTGAAAAACAATCCCATCGCTCACCACTTGGTCTTTACCCCATGCATGGGTTTATCACTCCCAAACATGGCTATTTACCATGCATTGAAATGTTCCTAGTATCTTTTATACTAGCTAATAACATTAAGAAAAAGCGGAATATTAACCCCTCTAATACCATGTGTAGCATCAAAGCCTATGAGCTAGTTAAAATAATGTGCTATGTTGGTTTTCCACTGGGCCTCAAATGCAAATCCCTATACGCTAGAGGCTACAAACAAGAACGATGGGTATAATAATGGTATAGCAGAAAGACTATACACTCATGATAATAGTATCATAGTGGTGTATGAGATATATATTAAATAACATACAACATTGGTTGTTTTATAATTAGAATTGGCCCTTTATTTTTTATTATTACCATCTTTTGCTTATTTTTCATTTATACTTCTTAAAATATTGTCTGTTATTGTATCTTTATTATAAACAACACTAATTTACTATGATTATGAGGGTATATTATACCCACCATTCCGTTGTTAGACCCTCACATCTAATCAGTATCCTCTAGTGTATGTGGATGCATAATTGAGGTCTAGTGGAAAATAGTCTCGGTCTACCAGTTTATGTGGATCCTGGATGAGGAGACAACAAAAGAGGCAAAAAATATTTTCCGTGATTAATATTAATAATGAAAAAAATTAAAATGAAAATATTAATAAAATTTTAATCTATATATTTCAAGTATATAATACATTTTTCAATATTCAGTTCACATAAGTGGTTGAATTTAATTTAATATTGAACAATTAAAATTGGGTGAAAAGTAGTTTTTCTAACGTAATGTTCTCTAAAGTATAAAAAGATTTTATACAAAACAAAAATTTTAAAAATAATTCCAATTTTCCTTATTTTATTAGTAATGGAATATTCTTAATTTTTTAACAATTGTAAATGAAAATGTATATTTTTAAATTCATAAAACCAAAAGGTAGTTTTTAGTAAAAATCAGTATTGTTATTTATTATCAAAAAATAATTCTTTTTTGAAAATTAAAAACAAGATACTCAAAGATAATTTTGAAATTATGATTTGAAACATTATTTAAATTTTTTAAAAAATATTTCTAAAGAACGTATAAATTAATTAAAATTCCAATGAGTAAAATGACATTAATGAATTTTTGGAAAAAATAACTATTTTTGAAGTATAAAATTAATTCACTAAAAACTAAATGATTATTTAGTATTAATTAATTAATTCATTTTTATTGATTATAAACATTGTATATATATTTTATAATATGGTTACTTAAATTTATACTAGTTAATTCCAAATCTAGGAGATCTCATTAAATTTTTTTTTTCAAATTTTTCAATTCTTTTAATGCTCAGTTTTTCACGTGAAGAAAAATATTGAAAACATAAAATAATTTAAGGTGAAATTAAACATTGAATATCATGTTTTTACATTCCAGACCCTTAATGAAATTGCGCCCTTGAAATTTTATCTTGGACATCAATAGTACAACCATTGTTGAAAATAAACTTCATATAGAGGGGTAGTGATGATTATTTTTAATGGGAATGTGGGAAACATAATGTTTACTTGATGAATCCCATAATTGGGTTCCTAGATAATTAGAATTTATGTTTGATGCTAGAATATTTAAATTTAAGAGAATAATAACATCAAATCACTAATAGAGAGTGATAAAGTGGATTTTTATGAGAAATTCATTAATAAAAAAACATAAATTACTTGGGATTTAAAAGAACATAAATTATTTAGAAATTAATGGAAGGGGATAACAAATTTTACTAAGAATCCATTTCCACTATTATTTTATGAATCTTGTTATAATTCCTAAACTATCAAAAATCAAAAACTAAGGATAATTTAAAATCCAAAACAAACTATTACAACCATGTTCAAAACCAAGGAATTCATGTTCATCTTAACTAAAACAACTCGATAACCAAATTACTACTCATTGTCCAGATTGATAATTATTTCCTCAGGGTGTCAAAGGATGATTCAATATCAATGAAATTATTGCATAGATCAGGAATAAAATTAAGTATGAATGTATTATACCTATTATTATAACATAATGTATTTCATATTTATGTTTAATGATTTTATATGCTTGGAATTATTCCTCAGATTCATTTTCATTATGTTCCATTGATTCTAGGGACACTTGTTTGAGTAATTCCTTATTTTTGTATATATGAATCATTATATAATAATTGTTTCTATATTTTCCTATATTTCATGTTCCTTATGGTATTTTACTCTAAACTTGAATACTCTTCATCCCTTTAAGAATGAAACATTGTGCTTATTTCTACAATAGTCACATGAAAGATCTTAAATACCACCCTTATTTTCTTTAACATCATTATTTTTTTCATAGATCTCAATCATCTTGTTTATCTATTGATTTAATTTTAAAATATATGACTTATATTATTTTTATTTTTTTCTAATGGAAGTTCATACTATATCATCATATGATGATTTTTGACAAACTAGTTCCGTTCAAATATTTTCTTTATTCCTATCAAAGAATGAATCAATCATACTTTATAGATGACATATTTAGTCCACAATATTCCTATTAATATTGTAATGATTTAATCATACTCATCAACACATCGCTTACTTTTATCCTATATTAAGGAATTTCCTTTCTATACCAGCCCATTGGTCATGAAGAATGTATTTCTCAAAGAATACAACATTAAATGTTGCAAATTATATAAATTCTATTTCATCTATCTATTTAGTATTCGGGATCAATGAGCACCATTAATCCTCGTATCCTTTCAAATAATAAATTACTATAATAAAATTCTCATATTGATTACGAAATAAATCTAGGATATTGTTTTGAGGGGCTGAATCTATAGTTCAGAAAATAATAAATTAGTATTTGCATTAAATGATTAAGGATTGTATCATATGATGTGATCTTACATAAGTTAATCATTACATGGATCAAAAATTTATTCTATAAGAGCAATTTTATTCATCATATCAAAAAAAACTTACAAAATATTGAAATTATCCATAATGTTCCAACACATGTTGAATTAGCTTACATTGCCTAGTAATCCCTACATTTATTATGAGTTTTGATTCCAATTCTCATGTTAGGAACCCTTCACTAAAAAATGGCACATAGTAAGTTATCTAATAATCATTATCAATATTAATCAATAAATTTAAAAAATATATATAGTTAATCTTATCAATTATTATAATGGACCTTACTAATTATCATCATAATTATGTTAATTGAGGACCTAGTTCCAAATTATTAAATAAAATTTAGTATGATACCTACTATAAGGACCCAAAAGCTAGTAGCCCAAATTCTATGGAACATTATTACATTACCAAGAGATACCAGTGATAACAAACTAAAATAAAACATAGTTTATTATATCTTAATCAACTTCATACCTAGATGATTCCCATATTACATTTGAAATATAAAAAAGAATTCCTATGAAAAATTCATACATCCTTGATATCATTTAAAATATCTTTCTTTATATCTAAAGAAAAAATAAAAAATAAACATTGATCCTAGATACATAGTAGAGTGGATAATCACAACACATTCCATTTAGTCGATAAATTAATTTCATTGAAAATCCATTGATAATATCAACATTGTAAACAAATTTACAACAAATAAAATTCTTACTAATGGTAATTAATAATTATAGACAATCATTACCCTAACCTCTAATCAAAGAACACCATAACCTTAAAATCAAGGACTCTCAAACAAGTTATTATCATTAAACTAAGGCCTGTCAACTAAGAAATTATCCTTTTATCAAGGCCTCTCCACTTGGAAATTATCATTGTATGGTAAGGAATACTCCAAATAACTATTTAATATTGAATAATCTTATAAAATTAGACTATAAATCATTCCCAAATATTTGTTTCCTGAAACTGATCAATGATTGAAGGGGCTATCTATAACTGGGCCTGATCATCACATACACGTCTTATACATTCTTTATATTTTGAATGATCAATACATTTCTTTATGAAAATACATTATAAGTAAAATATTATTAGTATTTAATAAAAAATATTGAACACCAGAAATACATCAACATAAAAAATCCAAAAAAATCATATCATTAGATCACATAACAAGTAACATCAACTTGTATTTTCATAGTTTATAATATATTTAAAAGGGAATTAGAAACATTCTTGTGGAAAAAAATTCCAATTTCATTTTGAAATAAAATTTTAAAATAAATTATTTCCACTTAATAATGTAAAAATTTTATTTGAATGTAACATTAGTACATGGTAAATGAATCTTTTATGTATCTAGAATTTATGATTATTAGAAAATCCACTATTGTCATATTTATTAAAATAAATAATAAAAGTACATTTTTAAAAAAGATAGGAGCCACATTAAGAAATTGAAAAGAAGAATATTTTAAAACAATTTATAAAGTGTAATAAAAATGATAGTAAATAATCATATGAAAATATTATAAAATTCATGAAAATATTTTTAGAAAAAACAGATATTGTAGAAAAATAATTTTGACTAAAAAGGAAATAATTATCATTTTTTAAAATTCATTTTCTCAATTTTTTATATCCCCAGTAGAGGGAAATTGAACTATTACTTGATGATTCCATGAATAAATATAGTAAAATAAAATGAAGGGATTTTATCATATATTTGTCATATAATTTCTCTCAAATGAAATTATTAAATGACAAATCTGAAAATTAAATGAAACCATAAAAGAAATACAATTTCTCAAGTTCAAAATGCATTGTAAGATATTTTATCCTCCTATATAATAAATTTATATTTATTATAGTCATATAGTAATTATTTTAAATAGTTATAATATCATATCTAATCATCTTATAACTTTTTACAACCCATTTATTATTAATATATTACTAAAATATTCATTTCTATGTATTAACCATTTTATTTGTCAAAATAACTTTAGTCTAGTAGATCCAATCCTTGTATAATGATCATGGTTCTATATTCTCTATAATTTTTGTCATTATATAAATAATATATATATATATATATATATATTATTGAGGCATCTATTGAAGGTAGAGAAATGAAAGTTAATTACGTTGTTCATGGAGACGGTAGGTCGTACACCTGCATGATCACTGTTTTAACATTTTGGCAGATGGAACAAAAAAGGTAAATAATAAATAACAAGTATAAAATTATTATTATGTCATATATAACATATATAATAATTTATTCTTTCATTATTTTCGTCCATTTAAATAAAACATTTAAAAAATGGATCTGATCACATCATGGAGGTGGTAGACCACACGTACAAAAGAGTGACATTATCTTTTTCCAAAAAATTATAGTTAAGAAGGAAGAAAAAATATCTTAATGAATGAAGAATAATTATATTTTAAATATAATATATATTCATAAGTACAATACTAATAACCTTCCATGTAACTTCGTGTCGAAAAATGAATTAAACTGTTATGTGGAGATAATAATTCATACATACACAAAAGTATTATTTTCGATTTCCAATGGATGAAAAGGAGATGGAAAATGGTTTTCCCAAAATAATATCAACATATAATTATGTTAATAATAAATTATTTATTCTTTTATAATGGTTATGAAAGATTTATATGTAGTATAATTAGAAATTAACAAAAAAGTGTCTGTAATAAATATCACATCCACATTGATATGCTTCCTTTTGATCCCATTCATAGGACCATTAAAAGAGTATTTTAAGAATTTTGGAGCAACTAACTCAGGTATAGGGAAGATTATAAGAGAATTATATAGTGTTTGCTCAATCTGGATGGCTCAAGGAGGAGTAAAGAGAAATGGGGGTTCCATTTATACGTGAGGTGAGTGGTACTCCTATATTTAAATAAATTGTTAAATTAATATAAAATATAATCCTTGTAAACATAGCTCCAAATTGATATAATTTGAATTCAAAATTATAATGAGTAAAAATACAACCATAAAGTAAAATTTGGAGGTTTTTTGTTTTTTATTCACTAATATATCATATTTTAACCCTGTGTTAGTCTTTTTGAAAATTACAATAATGCAAATGCATTTTACTCTTTAGTGTTAATAAAATGTACCTTAAAAAATTAAAATTGAACCTTAAATGGGAAATATTTTATATTATAATCCATTTAAAATTCAATTGGATTAATATAGTATTTTTACATATTTTAAAGTATTTTATAAAATATTATTTATCATAAAATACCATAAATGTAATTTCATAAAATAATTGATATATTAAAGTGTAATATGTGTCTAAATATTTTAAAATGGGTTAAAAAGGATATGAATTTGAAAATAAGATATGGTATTATTATAATAACCAAATAAAATTTAGATGGGTATATAAATTATTTTAAACCTTATTATTTGGTATAATCCCTAGTTTAACCATTTTTGATATTTATTGTGACAATGTATTTATTAATTTTAAAGGGTTATAATTATAGATACATGTAAATATTTGGATCATAAATAGAAAAGTGATAATATTATAAAACATTGATAATCATAGTTTTTTTTATGAAATTTAAAAATTTAATAATATATATTTAATGTAAAGTACTATTGAAGTCATTTTTAGAGATATTCATATAATTTCACATTAAAAACAAACTGTAATCAATGAATTTCAAATATAAACAATTCAAACATATATATTCTCCTATAATTTTATATAAAATTCATGAAACATTATAATTCACCAATATTTTTATTTCTAATATTTTTATAACAAGTTATTTTTATTTCCTATTAATTGAATAAAAAACGGATCAACATTGCCTAATAATTTATAATAATTATTCATTCACTAAAGAATTACAAGAAATAAAAATAAAAATTAATTAATTTTACAAATAATCATTTATGGCAAAAATTACCTACTTTCGATCCATGTTTAAGTATTTTATAGATACTAATTTCATAAGAGTGGTATTTAGTAATAATTAATTTTCATGAAATAATATAAAGGCCATAATCAAAGATAAATGTATCTTAGTGGCCATATATTAAATACATGGATAGAAATTGATTAAATAAAACCATATAACTAGATAATGGAAAGTATTGGAGAAAACCTAAGGCCTTACTCCAATGTTTAATCTATATTTAACCGATTTTACCCTTATCAATGTTACAAATACTAATGAATGTAAGTATTCATTTTTACCAAACAAGATGATAAATATTTACCTAATTTAATCCTTATGATGAAAAATGTTGAATTCATTATTCATTATTCAATTTAATGAAGTGGAAGAGTTTCATTTAAAATTAATCATTCAAAACACGATGAAAAGTGGTTTTCTCAAAAAAATTATTCTGAAGTATAAAATGATTTTTATAAAAAAATATAATATAAAGATAATTCCAATATATTTAATTGTATTATTAATTAATCGTTTTTTTACTTTTAAAAACATTTTAAAACAAAATGGAACTTTATAAAAGCATTAAAATAAAATAAATTTTATTGTAATTTTTTTTCGTTATTCATAAAAAATTAAATATTTCCTATAAATGATAAAAAGATAACTCTAAGATAAATTTGAAATATTAATTCTAAAAACAAATGATATTATTTTTTAAATAAAGTTTCTATTATTTTTATAAGTTTTATAAAATTTCCTCAAAAAAAATTCTATAAAATAAATTTTTGACAGATACATTTTGAGGTTAAAAATAAATTCCCTAAAAATTTAGAGTGATTTTTATTATAATTAATTAATTTGTTTGAATTTATTAGGAAAATTTTAAATATTATTGAAAAAATGGTTTCTCCAATTTATTCACTCCAATTCAGTGTCTAAGTTATCACATTTAATTGCTAATATATTTATAATATAACTCAATTCGCATATAGCTCGGTGTTTTATATTAAACAATATATTGAACACATCAAATTATTTCAATAGTAATATATCATAAAATCATTGAATGATACAAGTATATAGGTTTTTAAGGACATGCGTTGCATGTTTGCACATAAGGCAAGGTATTTCATCTCAATTTCACTTTATTTAGACATATTTTAATGTTATTCACCTAATTTATTTTATTTGGTGGACATGTATTCATTTTACATGTTATATCTTAAATGATATATAATTCATGATGTAATGGCTCGGGTTCTTGGAGGTCCATTACTTGGTGGAAATCTGATGTTGGGTGTTCTGGGTAGTCTGGGAAAGTTATCGGTGCTTCTTGGTGAAGCTTGACCCCTAACAATAGGCCTACCGGTAGCTCGGTCTACAGGTAGCCGCAGCCTACCGGTAGCTAGGCCTACCGGTAGCTCGGTCTACCTGTAGCTCGACCTAACGGTAGCTCGGTCTACTGGTAGCCACAACCTACCGGTAGTTCTGCCTACTGGTAGCTCAGTCTACCGATAGCCACAACCTACAGGTTGCTCGGCTTACCAGTAGCTCGGTCTACCGGTAGCTCGACCTACTGATAGCTCGGTCTACCTGTAGCCGCAGCCTACCGGAATCTTGGCCTATCGGTAGCTCGGTCTATCGGTAGCTCACCCTACAGGTAGTTTGGTCTACCGGTAGACACAGCATACCGGTAGCTCGGCCTACCAGTAGCTCGGCTAACCGGTGGACCTAGCCTAACCCCCACGAGTTTTCCAATAGTGCCTCCTTTGGCACAAATTGGGTTTTAAACCCTGTTTTTACCCCCATTAAGAAGCTCATTAACGCCCATTAATGCCGTTTAATTAAGCGTTTGATGAGGTACCCTGGTGTACGTAGGTTTAAACCACCCCTAAAGGTGGGGACCCTTTAATGACGTGTCGGGCCGTGTGGTCAACCCACGACCCCGCTCCTTACGCGGTTTAGCATTCTTATCTCAGTATCTCAACCGTCCCCGGGCCTTATAAAATAAAGTTTTCTCCCTGGGTTCCTTTTTCTAGATCACCTTGCGATCGATTCGTCTGCTTGTCCTTTCCGGAGGTCACACCTGTGCAATTTGTGCATCTGTTGTTCCTCGCGTGTGAAGAGAAGCTTCGATCATCGATCAATCAGGTAGGGTTTTCACCTTCTTCTCTCCTTTCTGTGTATCTTGCGGGGTGGGTACGCTACTGGTTCTATATAATTGGATGAACCAAACTTTAATGAAGATAAAAAACAGATTCTAAAGAATGAATGGGAGGGGTGTGATCGATGTTGCTGCTCTGTTTTTATCCGCTTTCATGATTAATGATTTCTGAATTTGGCGGGCTTACGACTACTGAAAATCATGGCTGTTGGTGGTCATTCTCTGTGCGCTAATAAACCCTTACCCCTTGTGATGTTTAAATGGATTATATTTTGGTTGTGAAACTTTTTCTGTGTAAAGGAAATTGGTTAATTACGTATATTTGGCTAAATAAACTGGAAGCACCAAGATCAACTCCTTTTCTATGGTAACTCTTGTTTTAGCTCAGTGGAATTGAAATCGTGGAGTTTCTTAGATTTTTTAAATTAGAAAATACTGACATGGGCCTTCTTTGTGTTGTTGGTAGTGGTTTGGTTGTTTTCTTTCACAAGCCGATTGCTGGGTGATGTGGGTGGGGATGGGATCCCCTATTGCTATGGTTTTTCTTGTTGTGAATTTTGAGGTCATGTGGTTACTCTGCTTATATCAAGAATTGGGGTGGACTCTTCTATTGTTGAGAAACTGTTGGCTCATGGGTTTTGGGAACATGGAGTAGTATCTTGGGGTTTTCCTTGGTTCGAGTACTTGGAGGGATATCACTTATCCCTTTTTGTGGTTGTGACTTATCAAGAGAATCGAGTGTGAACGTTTTAGTTGATGTTTGACTGTACTCATTCCTTGGCTTTTTCTTATGTTTTCTAGTTGCCCATGTAGGTGCAGAATCATATTTAAGCATTATTACTGAACATGAAAACCAGGATGAGACAATGGGTTTTGGTTTGGTATGAGTAGTGACTTGAACATGGGTGCTGATATTGTTCTTTAGCTTGGATGAAGAAAAACATAGATTGGGTGAGTACTTGTTACCTATACATATACTTGAAGTTTTTTTTTCTTATTCATCTGCCACCCAAGTTGAGAACTTAGTGCCAAACACCCCCATTTCATGGTGGAGGGTGTTTTTCCCAACACTTCTATTATTGGATGGTTATTATCTCCTTTCTGCTCCCTTTCTCGGATTTCCCATGTACCTTAGGGCAGGCTGTGATGGCCTAAAGTCCATTATTGGCCCAAGAATCATCAGGTAGGGTAGTGTGGTGGTTGGCCAAGGTGTGTGCTGGCAGGTTATTTCCCAATTGTCTTCGGGATGAGGCCCAGGTGTCTTCAAGCGTGGCAGTGGTTGGTTTGACCCATGTGTTTGCGAGTATGGTTACATGTGGTGGTTGTGGCACATGTGTCTGTTGGTGGGATGTGTGGTTGTGGCCCAGGTGTGTGCGGGCGAGGTTTGGTAGTGGGACTACGTGAGGATATAGCCCAGGTGTGTGCGGGCAGGGTGTGGCAGTGGGCCTGTGGTGAGACTGGCGGGATTGGTTCAATGCGTAGGATGTCTTCAATAACCAGTGGGAAAGTAGAGCAGGGTACCCAAACATCAATGTGATTTTATTATACATTACTTGACTTGCGTTATTTGGGGAGTGTGCGTTGGTGAGGCTTGGGTGGTTAGTTTCCTTGTTGGGTGTTTGGTAATATCTTTTCTAACGGGGCATTAGTATGCCTCCCCACTTGTGCATGAGAGTTTTAGGATTTTTTTCCTACTAAGTATACTTGTATGCTCACCCTGCATATTTAAAACTGCTTTCAGGTTTCCAGGAGGACATCAGGGATCGCGCGAGACCATACTAGCTTGGACCTTTGGGGCAGTTTCTACCATTTTTTCCCTTTTTACTTGGTATATTTCTACCTCTACAGTTTTTTGACTTGTATCTTTACCTTTGAACATGCATATGGGAATGGTTTATTTTTTAGCCATACTAGCACTTTTAGTTTTGGTGTTGTGGGATTTTCTATCTTATCTCCTGACCCTATTTAAAAGAAAAAGGGTAATGCCTTTCATTTAGTGTGTGATTATACACCCTTGGCATTGGTCGCCACTCCGGGACCTATTGAAGGAGGGTTTATGGGGTCATTATCTCTCCTTAAACATAAAGATGGAAGGGCCTGGCAATCTGCTAACCCTTCCCTACTTTTGGTGAAGGCGGGTTGTGATAAAATGGTATCAGAGGTAGAGTTTTGAGCGATATGATGGAGTCTGGAGTTAGACATAGTAAGGATTGCATGGGATGGCATGTCAACAGTGTTGGGTGACCTTGGTGCGTGAATTAGGCCAGGGAAGACTGGCTAGGACACGGGATTATAGGGCCCCCTGTGATCTGATGCAAGGACTCTGGACCTACCGAACGACCAAGTGATGCCACGCTGATTGTATGGTAGAGACCCTAGGAAAGTTACATGAATCATAATTACTTGTGTTCTCATGTTTCTTGGGTGTTTTGTGAATTTGAAATAAATAAGATGTTTAAGATGTTTTAAGAACAAATATTTTTCACTACTTGGGTTAGACATTCCTTGTTTACCTTGCAGCTATGGAACCCGGGAGACGACCAAGAGTTGTATGGGCGATCGAGGCCCTGGATGTTGACTGGGCCGATTGGTAGAGGGTTGATCGAGGGGAGGAGGACGACCAGTGGTAGAAGACGATTCGAGCCTTCCAGTGACAGATCCTCGAGAAGTATGAGGGAAGCACCTCTGACATGAAGACGGAAAGCTGGCTAGAAGAGCTGTTGATAGCTTTCGGCCTGATTCGGGCTTCGACCAAGTACTGGGTTCCTCTGGCCATCATCCATATCTAGGGAGCAGCGCGTCAGCGGTGGACACTCTACCTGGGGGGGAGGAGAGTGGCTGTGGTGGCATGGGCTGATTTTGAGAAGGAGTTCCGGGCGGAATTCCTCTCTTCTACGATGAAGGCATAGAAGTGGCAAGAGCTACTCTCACTACTGCATGGAAGTATGTCGGTAAGGGAGCTGGGGATCATGTTCAAGGACCTCCTCCACTTTTCCCCAGTCCTCTTTTCTGATGATGAGTCTCAGGCGAGACGTTTAGATGAGGCGCTCCGACCCTCACTCCAGTACGCCGTTACCCCCTTCACCTTGCCATCATACATGGAAGTCTAGAAGAAGGCCAAAGTGGTGGAGAGGACGCATTCTCTAGGAGGGGTGTCACGAGATGGGATCCATCTAGGATCATCGAAGTGGAAGGCTGTCAGCACCAGACCACCAGTATCAGGACCCCCTCGGTTCCGACTAGCAGGGAGCAGGCCACAGCAGTTCCAGTTCCGGTACCCCGGTCCTCACCCTTTTCATTATGGTGCGAGACAGAGGTGCTTCATCTGTGGGAGCCATGGACATCATTGGAATCAGTTCCCGGTCCATGTACTGTATAACGGTTGTGGATAGGCCCAACACCTTCCCTAGCAGTAGCTTCCAGCTAGGCTCTTCCAGTAGTAGTAGGAGGGGAAGCGAGCACCCACTCCTCTAAGGGAAGACGTTGCAGGAGGAGGCCGACCTCATGGAGCTCCTCAGGGACCTCGACCAGGTCATGGTCGGGGAGGTGGCCGACAACCGAGAGGCAGAGGAGCTAGCCGTGGGCAGTTGCACGCCATAGAGGCAGTAGTCCTAGCGGGACCGGAGGTCGTTCGAGGTATGATTAGTTTGTTTAGTACCCTTTCTTACACCTTATTCGATATCGGGGCTTCTCACTCCATCGTTGCACCCAGTATAGCCCATACTCTAGGACTAGACGTCGAGAGACTCCCTGTGCCCCTAGTGCTGAGCACACCAGTCGGTGGTTAGACCGGCTTGTTATATGTTTGTCGAGGATGCAGACTGATGATAGGGCCACATCAGTCGATCGGGGATCTACTAATGCTACAGATACAACCATACTATTTCATACTAGGAATAAAATATCTTTTCTATGGGTGTGTCTTCATCGACTACTTATGAGGAAGGGTTGTGTTCCAAGACTTGGGCGGCCGGCATGTTACTTTCACCGGCAAGCAGAGTAGTCATAAGGGCAGTAGGCAAGAGGAGACCCTCCTCTTCTTTTTAGCTGAGCTGTCAGTGGAGTCAGTAGATGCGGAGTTGGTGGAGGGGTCATGGATCGTCATTGAGTTTATGGAGGTCTATCCTGTGGAAGTAACAACTCTACCCTTTTGACGTGATATCGAGTTTGGGATAGATTTGCAACCTGGTGCTCGTTAGACTTTAATGGCTCCTTACTGGATGGCACCATCAGAGCTACGGAAGTTGCGGATTCAGATTGATGATCCCATTAAGAGGGGTTAGGTTCGACCAAGTGCGTCATCGTGGGATGCTCTAGTCTTGTTCGCAAAGAAGGAAGATGGTGGTCTCAGGTGGTGCATAGACTATAGAAGGCTGAATCAGGCGACGATCAAGAATCGCTACCCTCTTCTGTGGATAGACAATATTTTCTACCAGTTAAAAGGGGAAGGATGGTTCTCAAAGATCTACCTATGGTCTGGGTATCACCAGATGAGGGTGATAGAGGTAAAAATATCAAAGACGGCCTTCAGGTGTAGATATGGACACTTCGAGTTTGTAGTCATTCCTTTCGGTGTTACGAATGCCCCGGCTGTGTTCATGGGGCTTATGAACTCCGTCTTCCGGGAGTACCTGGATCAGTTCGTATTTGTGTTCATCAATGACATCCTGATCTATTCATGATCAGAGGACGACCATGCGGAGCAGCTGAGGATGGTTTTGGAGGTCCTCCGACAGCACCAGCTCTATGGGAAGTTGTTGAAATGAATGTTCTGGACGCGAGAAGTGCACATCCTTGGGAACGTAGTGTCCGAGTTGGGGGTAGCGATGGACCCATCAAAGGTTGAGGTAGTTGTTTCTTGGACAGCACCCAAGAATGTGGTAGAGGTTTGTAGTTTCCTCGAGATGGCGGGTTACTATCGGAGGTTCGTACCCAACATCTCCCGAGTTGCAGCCCCTCTGACATCCATGACAAAGAAAGACTAGGTTTTCTTGTGTAGCGAGCAGTAAGAGACAGCCTTCAGCTATTTGAAGGAAAATTTTGTTAGTTCCCCAGTGATGAGACTACCAGAAGAAGGTGTGGCATATGAGGTGTTCTGTGATGCTTCAGGGTAGGGTCACAGATGTGTTTTGATGCAGCGAAAAGGGGTGATATCTTATGGGTATAGGTAGCTATGCCCTCATGAGCGTAATTATGCCACCCATGGCCTGGAGCTTGTAGTGGTCATTTTTGTGCTAAAGGTATGGAGGCACTACCTCATCAAAGAACAATTTCTGGTCTCCACAGATCACAAAATATTGAGGTATGTCTTCTCCCAGGGGGACCAAAACATACGGTAGAGAAGGTGGATGGAGTTCCTCCAGGATTACATCTTCGAGATTTCCTACACTTCAGGAAAAGAGAATGTAGTGGCTGATGCTTTGAGCAGGAGGTCGTAGAAGGATGTGGTCCGAGAGTCGGTAGACGCTTGGAAGGCGACAGAGGAGTTTGCTGCCTTGCACCTAGATGCGAGGATGGATAGCGGTGGAAGTTTCATGTATTAGATGACAGTGCGGTCTTCTCTTTATCGGCAAGTGGAGGAGTCTCAGTGGGGAGACCCAGAGTGAGAAGTGATTCCTGACCGAGTTGACCAGGTAAATGCTCCAGAAGGGTGGATAGAGGATGGTCAGAACCAGATTATTTTCCAAGGAAATTTGTTTGTTCCGAGGAGAAGCGTGTCCATGCTCATAGTGAGTTCCACAACTCACCCCTATAGGTACACCGAATAGTTTCCAAGATGTACTAGGGTCTGAGGAGACAGTTTTGGTGGCCCGGGGTAAAGCAGGCGGTGGCAGCGTTTGTGGGGAATTGCCTAGTGTGTCAGTAGGTAAAGGTTGAACACCGTGTTCCAGGTGGTTTGTTGCAACTCTTAGATGTCCCCGAGTGGATGTGGGATGACATCTTGATGGATTTCTTCATGGGACTACCCAAGGATCAAGGAGAATAAATGCCATATGGGTAGTAGTAGACCGGTTGACGAAATCGAATCACTTTTTGGCGATTAATGAGTCGAGTGTAGTAGATGCTTTGGCACGAAGGTACGTGGATGAGGTGGTGCGGTTTCATGGAGTTCTTAGGTCCATAGTCTCAGATAGGGATGCACGATTTACCTCATGAGTCTGGAGAGGATTGCAGCATGCTTTTGGCACCAAGATACGTCTTATCACTGCTTTCAATCCCCAGATAGATGGACAGATAGAGCGTACCATCCATACATTGGAGGATATGCTGCGGGCATGTGTTCTGGACTCAGGAGGATCATGGGTGCGACACTTAAATTTGATAGAGTTCGCTTACAATAATAGCTATAACTCTACCATTGGTATGGCCCTATTTGAAGCCTTGTAAGGGAGGCCATGTCGCTCACCTGTGTGTTGGACCGAAGTCAGAGAGGCAGGCATCCTTGGCCCGAAGGTGGTGTAGAGCACGACAGAGAAGGTTCAGCTTATACGGGAAAGGATGAAGGCGGCCCAAGACTGACAGAAGTCGTATGCTAATACCTGAAGAAGGCCCTTGGAGTTTGTTGTTGGAGACCACGTGTTCTTGAAGGTCTCCCCTCGGCGTGGACAACGAAGGTTTGACAAGGGGAGTATGCTTTCCCCAGGTTCATTGGACCCTTAGAAGTGTTGCAGCAGGTCGGTGAAGTGGCTTATCAGCTAGCATTACCATCGCCACTACTGAGGATACATGACGTCTTCCATGTGTCCCAGATCCATCGATATCTGCACGATGATTCACACGTCCTCGACTGGGGAGAGCTAGACATCGATGACGACGTGACCTTTGTGGAAAGACCAGTGATGATCGAAAATCATGAGGAGAAGTTTCTTCCTGGGTGAACCTTTCCCTTGGTCCGTGTGTAATGGAGACATGGTGGGATTGAGTAGAGTACGTGGGAGAGGGAAGCACAGATGCGTTCCCAGTACCAAGAGTTGTTTTGCGTTTTGTACTGTTCTAATCATACATGTTGTGGTGGTGCGTTTTACCTTGTTGGCTATGAAATATGTGGTTTTCCTTTCATATGAATGTGTGTGAAAAGTCATGGATATGGGGAGGGGAGGACGCAACCCCTAAATCAAGACGAATTAAGGTGGATGCGATTAAACCTGTGTGGGCGAGTCTGTGCTGCCTAAAGTGGATAATATCTTGACATGGTGGAAGAGACTCCCCAAACCACATGACTGGGTAGTTTGACATGGTATGTGGCTTGGTTCTTGAGAGATAGGTGTTTTTAGTTAACAATGAGGTTCACTCCTGAGAGGTATCTTTTGAGGTTGTTGTTCGAACCCTCTCTTGTTGGGTTGTTTTGATTCTCGAGGGTGAGAATAGGTTGAGAGGTATCCGATGTAATGGCCCTAGTTCTTGGAGGTCCATTACTTGGTTGAAATCTGATGTTGGGTGTTCCGGGTAGTTTGAGAAAGTTGTTGAGGCTTATCGGTGAAGCTTGACCCCTAACAGTAGGCCTACCAATAGCCTTATCCAACCGGTAGCAGGCCTACCGGTAGCAGGCCTACTGGTAGCACAGTCTACCAATAGCCGTAGCCTACCGGTTGCTCGGTTTACCCGTAGCCACATCCTACCAGTAGCTTCGCCTACCAATATCTTGGTCTACTAGTAGCTTGACCTAACTGTAGCTCGGTCTACTGGTAGCCATAGCCTACCGGTAGCTTGGCCTACCGATAGCTCTGTCTACTGGTATCCACAGCCTACTCATAGCTCGACCTACCGGTAGCTTGTTCTACCGTTAGCTCGACCTACCTGTTGCTCGATCTACCGGTATCTGCATCCTATCAGTAGATCAGCCTACCGGTATCTCGGCCTACAGGTAGCTCGACCTACCGGTAGCTCGGTCTACCAGTAGCCGCATCCTACCGGTAGCTCGGCCTACCGATAGCTCGGCTAACCAGTGGACCTAGACTAACCCCACATGTTTTCCATTAGCACCTCCTTTGGCGCAAATTGTGTTTTATTCCCTATTTTTACCCCCTTTAAGAATCCCATTAATGCCAATTAATTGTGTTTAATTAAGCGTTTGATGAACTACCCTGGTGTGCGTTGGTTTAATCCACCCCTAAAGGCGGGGACCCTTTAATGACGTGTGGGGCCGCATGGTCTACCCACGACCCCGCTCCTTATGCAGTTTAGAGTTCTTATCTCAGTATCTCAATCGTCCTTGGCCCTTATAAACTAAAGGATTCTCCCTGGGTTCTTTTTTCTCGATCACCTTGCGATCGATTCGTCTGCTCGTCATTTCTGGAGGTCACACCCATGCAATTTGTGCATCAGCTGTTCCTCGCGCGTGAAGAGAAGCTTCGATCGTTGATCAATCAGGTGGGATTTTCAGCTTTGTCTCTCCTTTCTGTGTATCTTGCGGGGTGGGTAAGCTACTGATTCTATAGAATTGGATGAACCAAACTTTAATGAAGATAATAAATGGATTCTAATGAATGAAGGGTAGGGGTGTGATCGAAGATGCTGCTATGTTTTTATCCTCTTTCACGATTAAGGATTTCTGAATTGTGCGGGCTTACGACTACTAAAAATCATGGCCGTTGGTGGTCTTTCTCTATGCACTAATAAACCCTTACCCATTGTGATGTTTAAATGGATTGTATTTTGGTTGTGAAACTGCTGCTATGTAAAGGAAATTGGTTAATTATGTATATTCAGATAAATAAAGTGGAAACACTAGGATCAACTCCTTTTCTATGATAAATCTGGTTTAAGCCCAGTGGAATTGAAATCATGGAGTGTGTTAAATCTTTTAAATATGAAAATACTAGCAAGGGGATGCTTTGTGTTGGTGGTAGTGGTTTGGTTGTTTTCTTTCAGGGGCCGATTGCTGGGTGATGTGGGTGGGGATAGGATCCCCTGTTGCTATGGTTTCGCTCGTTGTGAATATTGAGTTTGTGTGGTTACATTGCTTATATCACGAATTGGGGTGGAATCCAATGTTTTTGAGAAACCGTTGGCTCATTGGTTTTGTGAACATTGAGTAATATCTTGGGGTTTTCCTTGGTTCGAGTACTTTGAGGGATCTAACTTATCCCTTTTTGTGGTTGTGAATTTACAAGAGAACTGGGTGTGAACTTTTAAGTTGATGTTTGACTGCAGTCATTCCTTGGCTTGTGCTTATGCTTGATAGTTTCCCAAGTACGTGTAGAAACTTATTTATACATTATTAATGAACATGAAAAAAAGGATGGGACAATGGGTTTTGGTTTGGTATGAGTTGTGACTTGGAAAAGGGTGCTGATTGTGTTCTTTAGGCTGGATGAAGAAAAACCTTGATTGGGTGAGTGCTTGTTACCTATACATATACTTGTAGTTTTTGTGTTTATTATTCGTTCCCCACCCAAGTTGAGCTCTTAGTGCCGAACACCCCAATTTCATGGGGAAGGGTGTTTTTCCCAACACATCTATTAGTCGATGGTTATTTGCTCCGTTTTGCTCCCTTTCCCGGATATCCCAAGTACCTTCAGGCAGGTGGTGATGGCCTGAAGTCCATTATTGGCCCGAGAATCTTCAGGCAGGGTAGTGTGGTGGTTGGCCTTGTTGTGTGCGGGCAGGTTGTTTCCCAAGTGTCTTCGGAATGAGGCCCAGGTGTCTTCAGGCATGGCAGTGGTTGGTTTGGCCCAGGTGTTTGCGGGTATGGTTACATGTGGTGGTTGTGTCCCAGGTGTCTATGGGCGGGATGTGTTGTTGTGGCCCAGGTGTGTGCGGGTGACGTTTGGCAGTGGGACAACATGAGGATATGGCCCCGGTGTGTGCGGGCGGGGTGTGGAAGTGGGACTGCGATGGGAATGGCAGGACTGGTTCGATTCATAAGATGTCTTCAATAACCAGTGGGAAAGTGGAGCGAGGTACCCAAACATCCATGTGCTTTTATTATGAATTACTTGACTTGCGTTATTTGGGGAGTGTTCAATGGTGATGCTTGTGTGGTTAGTTTCCTTGTTGGGTGTTTGGTTATCTCTTTTCTCCCAGGGCATTAGTATGCCTCCCCACATGTGTACGATAGCTTAAGGTTTTTTCCTACTGAGTATAGTTGTATGCTCACCCTATATATATAAAACTGTTTTAAGGTTTCAAGGAGTACTTCAGGGATCACACGGGACCATACTAGCTTGGACCTTTGGGGCAGTTGTTGTTGTTGTTTCCCTTTTTTACTTGGTATCTTTCTACCTCTGGAGTTTTGTGACTTGTATCATTACCTTTGAACATGCATATGGGAATGGTTTATTTTTCAGCCGTACTTGCACTTTTAGTTTTGGGGTTGTGGGATTTTCTATCTTATCTCTTGATCCTATTTAAAAGAAAAAGGGCAATTTCTTCCATTTAGTGTGTGATTCTAAACCCTTGGTGCTGGTCGCCACTCTGGGACCTATTGAAGGCGGGTTTCAGGGGTCATTATCACTCCTTCAACTTAAAGAAGGAAGGGCCTAGAAATCTGTTGACCCTTCCCTCCTTTTGGTGAAGGTGGGTTGTGACACATGATATTTTTTGTTATAATTCATTTTACATCATCCAAGGTGTTTCAATTGAGAATTTTTCCAAGAGAAATATGTTTCTTAACTCAATTTCATATCATTTGGATATTCTTCTACATCATTGACTTTTTGTAAAAGAATATGTGTGAATTGATTTTTAAAATATTTTATTAACTATTTCCTCATGTGTTGTGTGTATATAAATTTTTTACACATAATTGTTCCATCGATTAATTATAAAATACATGAAATTATATTTATAAGGATTATTAGACCTAAATTACCATTATTTGGGATAAGAATTTATGTTAAGCACATAACTTATTTTATGAGGGTTATATAAATCCCCATTTTAATGTTTTATCATAAATTAACTTATTTTAATGATATTTATACGTTCATTTGTTGATATTCCTTCATGGGACATATGATTCCAAATTTATAAAAGCACTACGGGGTATAGGTTTCAAACTCATTTTAAATAGGATTTTTTCTGTTTTAAGTTCCATTTCAAAATTATATTATCCTCATTGATAAAAATTTTAGTTTTATTTTAATATAAAAATTTCTATATTTTTTAAATATTATTTCCAATTAAGCTCATTGGTACCAAGAATTATTATTAAAATGTTTTTATTAAAAGACCATCTTATTTCTCATGTTTTGGTTTGAAAATATTTTTCTTATATATACATGATTTAAAAAAGTTCTAACAAATATTTTTTACTATTAATCACGTATTTTTTTAATTTTTTTATAAATTGTTTTAATTTATAGAAAAATAGTTAAAAATAATATTGTTTTTATTTTAGGAACATGGTACTTTTTACTAAAGGGGGGAAAATAATATTTGTTTTAACAGTTATCGAATGAAACAAAATTTTCAATCATCTTGGATAATAAATTAGTTTATGATTAATTTAAATGTCTCCATGGTTAGAATCAAAGAATATATTATTACAAATATTCAATAAATTTTTAGTTCTATAAAAGTTATTTCAATGATTAACTGTGGATTCTGTATATTTTCAATGAAATGTAATAAATGATATTTTAAAATTATTTTCATAATTTTTAGTATATTTTAATGTGTATCCTACACAATTGGGATTATGATATTATAATTCCATCTATATTATTGATCGGGACGAATTATATTGTCTTTCAAGAAACTTGTTTCTTTTTTTTCTAGTAAATAAATCAATAATTGGATGAAAAATATTATTAAATGAATGATGGTAATAATATAATAATCTTGGTTTAAAATTCATATATATTAGCTAGAAATTATTGGTGATGAAGGGTGATCCTGATACATCTTATATAGTTGGTGAGCCTTACACAATTTATATGATTGGTGAGCCTAATACAACTTATATAACGGCTGATCGTAATTTAGCTCCCCAATGCACTAGGAGTTGTTCTTTGTATTTAAATGTAAGAAGGCTGGATTTAAATGGGTTGGTTTCTCCAAATGATATAACTGGGATCTAGATGTTTCTATCATGGTATATGATGATAATTTTCCTAGATACCAACTCATTTTCATTATGATTTCAATGATTTTAATGGTTCTTTTGATCAATATTGATATCACAGGGCACCTGATTATAGATTCTCATGGATCATTCCATTGATTATGCTTTATAAAATTTCACATGTTCTGTGATATATGTTCTTATGGGTATGAATCAAATTATATTTCACACATTAACGTTGATTATTTCATCATAGTCTTATTCTCATCCTATGATCTATGGTGAAATTCATTTTTTGAAAGCTTATTTTTAACCATACAGTGCATTTTATATCACCAATATTATTTATCTATTTCCTCAGAATATGAAGAATTATTTTTTGTATTTTCTTCATTATATGGTTACTATATGGGAATACCATGTTTGGAGGTGGGATATATTTTTATAATCCATTTTTATGAGTCCAAGTTCTCATGTAAGAGTTTGTGCTAATTTATAAAACAATTAACCAAAAAGGGTCATGGGTATGTAAGTGATCCATTACATTCTTTTTTATGTTTTATGTTTTGGAGGGTGGAAACTGGATCACATTTAACAGAATAAATAAGGAAATATAAATATTATGTTTTTTGAAATAGATTATGGATTGTATGTTGGGGGTGTTATATAGAGTAAATAAAATATAGATAGAGAAGGTTATAATAAAATAATTAATGAATATAATTTAATTATCCAGGATGTTATGTGTTAGTGCAGAAGGATTATAGATACTATGGTAAGGTATCTCTTCAAACAACCCTATTTTCATTGGGTTTTGAACATTCTCTCTCACACAAACATTAACACTTTATTTTATGTGATGGAATTCACCCTAAATCTGTAAATATTTCTATTTAATATATACCTAGGTTATTATAATTTAATTTTATTTTGAATTAAATGATTTATATTAAATTCTCAAATGAGTTCATTAAAATCAATTCTAAATAAAGAGAATATTTTCTACCACTGAACTGAATTATGTAACACTCATTAAAAGTATATATTTCCATTCATAATTTTAATAATTTATTAAAAAATTTATGTATATCCATTTTGGATTACATATGGTTATCTATAAAAATTATTTATTTACTTTTAACGTAATTTTTAAAGGAAATTAATTAGTCCACTATTTTTAATGTTTATTTCTATAAAAAATTATATACCATTTTTGTTGGAATGTTTTTAAAAGAACATCATATTTTGACATCCATTATTATGAATTTAGATATAGATAACCGAAATGTTGATTTCTATTATCTATTAGGGGTATGTTTTAAATTTCATATGATTGTGATATGGTATGAGAATATAAATCCCAATTATTTCCATGGGTAATTCTTATGTTTACAACTTATATTTTATTTCCAATTTTCGCACAGAAAAGAATATTTATGTTATGATGGGTTTGAATATATAGTCCTCTGATGCATTGTGAAATGCTTATGTATTAGTATATGATATGTATGTGATTAGAATGAAAACCAATTCCATGATTGGAATTTGTTCACCATGTGATGTTGTCTTGGTAGTTATCCATGACTTATGTTTATGCCATGTCATTTTTTGTCACCAAATTCCACTATTTCTATAATATTATGATTCCATGATCATTATGTTACTCTCCCATATGATTATTTCATAGCCTTTTATTTTGTGATATCATGTTATTCCTTCTGAATCATATTCAAAGCATTGTTATCATGTTTGTTTCTTTACAAGGGTTTTCAGATCACTTATTTTTTCTATGTACTTACCTAGTTTTCCTAAGGAATTTTAGATGCTCAAATGGATTTAAGATCTCATTATGGCGATTAAAGTAAATTTTTGTGTTTGATGTTCATTCTTTATATACACAGTCTTCCAAATCTACAAGGCCTTTTATTTCTTATTTTTTATTTACTAGATATTTCCATTAAAAAAAATCTAATAATATTTGTTAAAGGATTGGGCCACATTAAATCGTAAAAATGGAAATAGAGATTAATTTTTTAAATAGTTTACATATGTTTTTTTATTCAAAACGATAAATAATATTTATATTTTTTCAGACTCTTGTGAAGGGAAACATTACCTTATAATCACTATTTTTAATATTTAAGTAATTATTTTATAAGTTCGTTTCCTCTATGTCCATATTACAAAAATTTGTTTACATATAATTTTATATAGATATAAATTAATTTAAATCGATATTTAAAGTCACTTTGGATTTTTTTCAATGGTTTTCAAAAAGATACATTTTTACATATTTTATAAGAACCATTTTAGCAAAAAGGAAAAAAAATATTATCTTTTAATTTAAAAACAATCAATGGATTTTCCACTCCCTTATAATTAATTTTATGTTTGAATTAATGTACAATATTTTAATTTTTACTTAAATAAAAAAACTCCCTCCCCATATTATATATATTTTAAAAAATGATTGAAAATGGAATGGAGATATTGACATGTAGAAATTTTTTTCTTATAAGTGAAAAGAATATTTTTTGGGTTTGATGATATAAATGAAACATTTCTTGAATTATGATTATGTAATGACTATTTAGAATTAATTGTGATGATTGGTGGGCCCAAAATAGCTCATTTTGATAAGTGATCTTGACATATTTCATGATGATGAGTGATCTTGATATTTTTATCCTATGTATTATGTAATCGGATGATTCTATATGGATTGGTTTCTCCTAATATATTATTGGAATTTACTGGGAAAATAATTCTATAAAAACGTTTTATTGTAAGAGTGATATAAATATTTTATCCAAATCTTCCTCCATGATTTTTCTATTATATCATTGTGTTTTGATAGAAATATTTTCATTTCTCATTGTAATAAAATTAGATTATATTTTATTGGAAGGTAATGATATTTTTGAAGGGAGGAATGAACTGCTATTTGAGAAATTTTTCAGGAGTTTTTTATGATTACAAAAAAAAATTATTTGTTTTTTTTCATTTTTAATTTCTTATGACATGTTTAAAGAAATTATTTTGGATTGAGAAGTTTATTTCATTGGAATTAAAATATGTATTTTTAGGACATGGTATATTTTAAAGAAGAAAAATTTTCATGTGTATTCATTAGATAATAAGTTAATTTATTCCTTTTTATATGTAATCTTACTAGGTTTTTTTGTTGTTGTACCTTGTTTTAAAAAGTTTTTTATAGGATTTTGTAGATTATTTTGAATAAGGATGAAGTTAATATTAATGTTGTGAAGATATATCACAAAAATAAAACAATTTATATAAAAAATGTTTGGTATTGGGGATAAAGTGGTTACTAAGCCGAAGTGTCCACTTTGTAATGTAATTTTTATTTGGGTAAATGTTGTAACCTAATTATCTAATTTTATATAAATAAAAAATCTATGAGAATTAAATAAATAAAATTATAATATAAATAATTAATTATATAGATTATTAATTTACGAGTCCTTATATTTGTGACCTCATTGTTTGGATAGAACGAATCCCATAGAACATGAGTAAACTAGTGGAATGAGATATTTTTATAAAACCCAATTTCTAACTCATGTAACTGTTACTTATTTATTATACATGGATAGGGAAATTTCAAATTTGAATAACCTCTGTGATTATTATTACACTTAATAATTTTAACACCCCCTTGTTTCCGACATGTAACTATTTTATTATCCTTTTTAAGTATATAATATATAGGAGTGAAGTGTGGGCGTGGTTAGAGAACATTTGAAATTATTTTTGGGATTTTCTATAGGTGAACATGTGGAACACGGTTTGGATAAAATAAGAAACACTTATAGGTAACCATGCACAATGAGACATGAGAAAAAGAGAAGGTAAATCAGTTACACACAGTTTTTCTAAACTGTACAACTTCCTAGTATAATCCTGAAACTTTAGAGGGGGGATTTGATATTTTTGAGGTAGTGGGTTTGAAAATGTTTCCCATGGTTAGTACATAGTCTGAGACGGCCATCTAAGGACTCCCTTTTGGCAGAATCAAAATCACATTTAGTACACAGTTTTTTCAACTGTGTGATGAAACCATTTACATGGTTAATGTTGGATACCTAAAAAGTGTATGTTAATCATTTTACTCATTAACCCTTTAATTTTCCCCAAAATGGACTCAACTCTAAATTGTAGTCTCTCAAAGGATGTAGAACCTCTCCCATGTGAGATGGAATCAATCCGGAGCGATTCCTTAGTTTGTTGAAGCACGATTTTTCTAGTAACTCATCGTTCTTCACCATTAATGATGCATTTTTTAACACTAAATCACCCTCCCTCCCATTTTCATTGATCTATACTTATTGTGGGTAGATTTAATATTGTGGATTTTAAATAAATTCATATTTTGTTTTTTATGATATGGTAAGAGATCTAATGTGGGTTTATGGATATTCAACCAATTTTTGTGACATTTTCATATTTTTTTTATCATTTTCACAAAAACAATGGAGGTACGTTGATTCAATCTCGACTAATATTTCTAGAATTGAATGGATTAGTATAAAATTGATTTAATTTATTGATTTCAATTGTGATATTGTGGTGAAAAATATTTTATATGATCCCATTAGTGATTTTTAATGTTTTACTGTGAAATGGGAATATTTTGGATATTGATTGTTCAAAATGCATTGGTTTCTTGATTGTTATTTGAAAATACATCCATGATTTATTTTTAAAATAGATTGTTGGAAAAAAAATAAATAAATATGATATTTTTTATTGAAATGGTTTAATGGAAAAAATATTTTAAATAAAATGGGTTGTTTTATAGAACTTTTTTTGGCAGGGTATTTTGGGAATACTTGGTGTGTGTGTTCATATTGCATTTATGAGGATTGGTTAAAATATGATATTTTTCTTATTAATAAATATGTAATGGACTATGGAATATAAATATCTTCTGGTGACTTGGTATATTGATGAGAGACCACTCATGAGTAAGGAACTGTTACAACGAATCATGCATAATTGGTATTGTGGTTATGTAGAATAATATAGTTATGCCAAATGGATATTGTGAAATGGGTTTAATGTATGATTTTATTGTATTATTAAAAAATTGTTTTTTTCTAGTAAATTTGGTGACATGGAACTAGTTTATAATTGGTTATAAACTATTTTAAAACTTCTTTATTTATAGTTATAAACTGTTTTGGAAATTATTTGACATAAATTGTTTTATATAAATGATGATAACTCATTTATACTAGTGGCATGATTAGGAAAGACATTGGGAAAAAACTACTTTGTTTTATTACTCACCCCTTATTTGGAACATTGATTCTTTTTCAGATTTTATCTATCAGGACATGGGAAAAGGTAATGTTACACATGCATTTAGAACTACCTTGTGATATGTGTGTTGTTTGGTGATATTGGAGCATAGATCCTTGTGGTTTTCCTATTGCATTTTTTATTTTATTTTTTTGTTTAATTTTATATTGTAGTATTCGACTATGGAACTTTTATTTAGTTTGATTTGGTTAATGAAATTATGAGTTGTCTTTCATTCGTATCATCCATTATATAGTGGGTGGTTTGGTTATGGAATGTTTGGTTAGTTTTTTTTATCATTTACTGGAAAATCATCCCCCACATGTATTGAATCCCAAAATAAATTATTTATAGCATTTAGATTCATGGGGATGTCCCTTATGGACCGACATAATCCCTCCTCCTTTTCAATCCAATGAGAATAATGGGGATGTTACAAATGTTATCTGTTTTGTTTGTTTCAATGTATGTTTGAGAAAAAATGGCTATGTTAGTCTTGTAGTTGAATTAAATCTTTCCTATTCCTTGGGTTATCATCTTGTAATGGATTTGGATTTTTTTTGATTGAATTGTAGACTATAAAAATATATGTGTAAATATTTTTATTCTGAACTTCATGATACTAGTGAGTGGGGAACATAAGTGTTTTGGATAAACTTATAGGATTTTTCAATCTCATTGTCAAGGGTTTTGCCAATGAGATGACATGACATGAATTAGTGGAATTACTTCCCACTAGCATTGCGTATTTCATTTTGAATAGTGATATATTATTTGGCACAATGTGTTACTTTTCTAATATTATTGAAATTATTTTCAAATGTAGGATTTTGAAAAAAACACATGATTGTGGAATTTTGAAAAATGGTTTTTTTCAAAAGAAAGAATAATTTTTTTTCAAAAATGGATGAACATGGAAAAGGTTTATTAATGATAGAAATGTTTTGATAGTTAATGTGGAATAAATTGTAATGATAACCCATCAGCTTCTAGAGTGTGAGACTTATGGTGTTTGTGGTTTGATTAGAAAATGGCACCCAGTAGGAGTCGTAGAATCCAACCGAATGGAGAAGAATAAAATGTGGTGGCATAATAAACACAAGTTAACCAATAACTAATTTAGAGTATAGTTCATGTTTTTTATACTCAAAACATGGGGAGATGAATTTATGAGACAAGACAAGTGGATCATTCTATCCAGTTCCAAAATAAAAATCTTCCCTTCTTCTGGGGTGATTCTTAACCACAACAAGCATTGGAATTCCTTAAAAGGATAAATCATATATTCAATTTAATTAGTCCACTAGTAGAGATAAAATTACATATAAGGACATATTTTCTTGAGGAACATGCACTCAAGTGGTCAGAACTAGTGGTGAAGGCTAAACTGGATCATGGCCATGGTTGGGATGATTTTGTGGAATTGTCCACCAAAGTATTCTGTCACCACACATTTAAGACCCTATGAATGAAATAATTCTCATGAATGAGAAAAGAAAATATCTCTATCATAGAGTATGAGGTTAAATGCATGAATTTTTCACCCTTTTCACATTATATTGAGGCTAGTGCATCCTTGAAGGCACACACCTTTTAATCCGGGCTAAGGAAAGAGATTCACTCAAAGAAAGCTCTCCTCTATATTACTTACTATACATATACAATCAATAGTGATATTTTTATTGAAAGGTACATATTATGAGATATAGTTGGAGAAAGTATGTTCATACCCATAGGAACTAGTGGTAACTCAAATGATGTGGGAATGTAGATGAGAAACACCGATTTTAAAGGTGGGAGTGTGAAACAGAACCGAATAGATGGATCAGTAATCCTTAGTCCACATCCAATTATCCAAGCAATATTTTTCCAATGGGGTTCCTTCAACCTCATGAATCGAGAGTATGAAACACCACAAATATGATTCTATAGTATCAACAAAACGGGGGAACCTTTAGTGCAATTATCACAGTGCTCTATGGTCAGGTGCTTGAGACACTTCTTAGGTATCACATTCCCCATATTCATAAATTAGGTAAGGATAGTAGAATCAATATCATCCTTAGAATGGAGCTAGGCATGGTGTTTCTAGGAATACCAATAATACTCATCTAGGGCACTCTATGCATGGAAAGAAGGAGAAGAGTGCCACAACCAATCAATTATATAGATCTGAGTAGGTGGTTGTGGATAATTAGGATGCACCATCTACAATGAGTTGTACCATTATATTGATTTATACCATTATGGAAGAGTTTTTTCAATAATGTTTCATCTCATTCCTTCATTTCATATCATGATATTGATTTGATAATTATAAAACATGATATGAATCCTTCTGTGATAAAATATCAATCTCCTTTCGGTCAAAGAAAATGTTATGCCTTTATGTGTAGAGAATGTTCAATAACTTTTTATGTGGATGAGATGATATGGAATTTCTCAATGATGAAGTTAGATGATTAGGATATAATCGTGGATACGTATTGGTTGAAAACATTCAAGAATCGCCTTGACTTTTATAGTAGAACAATTAGATTCACGGCGGTGGATGTCACAGAGAATATCTTTAGATGAGAAAGAATTTCAAATATTGATTTAATTGGATTTTTGGAACTAGTAGTGGGAATGATATACTACATTTTGGCGGTGTTGAATTTTCTATCAATGGAAGAGATCAAGGATAATAGTCTTCCAGTAGTCTTGGATCAATTTCTAAATGTTTTTCCAGTGAAATTATATTGGTTCCCACCTATAAGGGTAGTGTAGTTTACTATTGTCCTCATTTTCAGGAATAGTCATATTTTCCTTTAATCATATTGGACGGAACCAATCGAATTACGGGAGATGAAAGAGATGTTCCTAGAGATGGAAAGAAAGGGTTTCATTCATTCAATCACATCTCTGTGGGCAGCACCAATCTTGTTTATAAAGAATAACGATGTAAATATTCATATTTGAGTCGATTATCATTATATTATTAATGGTAAGATATTGAATAGATATCCACTTCCACGAATTAATGATCTTTTTGATCAATTATGTAAATCATAGTGGTTATATAAAATTGTGTTGCAATCCAGATATCAAAAAGTGTGAGTTCAAAAGGAGGACAATCCAAAAAAATCATTCAAAAAGATATATTACTATTATTAATTTTTGGTAATTCCTTTTGGTCATATGAATGCGCCAATAGTATTTATGTAATGGATGAATAATATATTTTAGAGATATCTCGATTATTTTATTGCAATGTTTCAGATGATATATTAGTGTATTCTAAGACATGGGATATGCAAGACAAACAATTTGTGATATTGTGGGATACCTTGATAGACCATCATTTTTATGAGAAATTATTGAAGTGTTTTTTAGATACATTAGTTACACATTACTGTCTATGTAATTTTTTTAAAAATTGTTTCTATTGATATAGAAATGATAGATACTATTATATCTTAATAACCACCAAAGACAATGTTTGAGATACAGATAATTCATGGCCCAGATGGTTATTACAGATGATTTTCCATGAATTTTCATTTCTATACTCACCAATTACAAATTTGAAAAAGAATAATGTTTTATTCCAACGGACTGGTTATTTCTGTAAATAATTTAAATAGGTAAAAGTTCACCATTGATCTACAGTTATATTGATACTACCAAAATGAAGTCAAATGTATGTTGTGTACTATGATGCTTTATGATCAAGACTGTTTTTTACTCTAATTCATGTGGATGTTGTTTTGGATTATGGATCAAGGAAGATGAGGGTTCAAGAGAAGAATTACCCAACACAGAATTTTTAGTTACCTATAGTAGTCAATGATTTGATGACTTGGTGCCATTTTCTCTTTGGTGAGAAATTTAATGTGTCCACAGATCATTAGAGATTGAATGATATTTTATCACAATTTGATCTTAATCTATGTAAAAGAATATGGATGGAGTATCTCCATATTTTCATCTTTTAATTAATGTACGCACTAAGTAATGGAAATCTAGTGACTGATGGATTTAGTATAAATTCAAATTCACAATTGGGAATGGATGCATTATTTGAGTGGTATATTATGTTTTTTCCTAACTGTTATGCATGATGAATGTAAAGACCGAGGTGATTTTGTTGTTCTCTTTTCTGTTTACATAGTTATTTATTTGGAAAAGATAGTTAAGGAAGCAAAAATATTGGTTTCAAAATGTGTGGCTATGATTTCAAAACATAATGGTGGTGTGACTATTGAGGTCATGAAATTGGATGAGATTTCCGTATAGTGGATGATAAGTAAGATGTTTGTGCCTATAGAATGTTTGAAAAATCTTCTTTGTACATTACACCATTTTGGAATGCGGTTTTTCATTTAGGAATATGAAATATGTTTAAGTTGTTAAAAGCAATTTTTGGTGGATTGAAATGAGACGAAAGGTGGAAATGTTTGTTTCAAAGTGTTTATATTAATAGCATGTTATGTCAAAGCATCAATGACCATCATTTATATTGAAATCCTTACATATTCCAATATGGAAATAGGAGTAGATAGCCATGGATTTTGTAAAAGGTATCCCAAAAATTGTTCAGAATCATGATGCCATATGGGTTATTGTGGATCAGAATAAAAAGTCAGTTCATTTCATCCCTATTCATTAAATTAATATGGTGGATTATCTATCCAAGATATATATCCAAGAGGGGGAAAATATACATTGCATAATAGTTCTGATTATATTATATAGGGATTTAAGGTTCATACCTCATTTCTGAACTTCAATATAGAAATCCTTTGGGACTCTATTTACTATGACCATGATGTATTATACTCACATGAATTGATAATCCAAATGGATAATTCAAACATTGGAATATATGCCACGAGATTGTGTAATGGATTTTGTTGGCTAATAAGAATATCACATGTCATTAGTGGAATAATCGTATAACTATAACTATCAAGAATCGATACATATGGATCATTTTGAAGAATTTTATGGTGTTCCTTATTGTTCTCCACTTTATTGGGAGAAAATATGTGGGAGTTCACTAGTAGGGACAAGAATTTTCCAAGAAACAATGGTGAAGATTTAGTTAATGAGAAACTAGATGGAGATATATCAAAGTTGTATGAAATCATATGTGGATCATTATTGATGGTCCTTTTAATTTTAAGTGTGTGATCATGTGATCTTTAGGATTTCTCATAGGCTTTGAAATTGGAATTTTTGGATGTAGGACAAGTTACCTCACAGGAAAATAGGCCCTTTTGAGGTACTGGAATAGGTTGGAGAGGTGGTATATTGGTTGAAATTGCCACCATGGTTCAGTGTGGTGTCGATTGTGATCCATGTATCTGAGTTGAAGATGTATCAGACTGATCCTGGAAATTTGATTATATGGGATAACTTTTTCCTAGAAACCATGGGTTCATTTTTATATATTATACTGTGGATTGTGGATGGATAAGTGAAATTCTTACATGGAAAATGCATCGGTCTAGTATCAGAGTTATGGAAACGTAGTCATGTTGAAGAAGAGACTTGGGAAGGATAAAATTAATTAAAAGTTTAATAATTAGAACTCTTTCTAGGCAAGGGTGGGTGACTAATTTATGGGGATTGAATGTCCAATGGTATTGTGAATGTAGAACCCCCAGTTTTCATTATGTATCCCTTTATTTATTAATTTTATGTATATAATGTATATGGGTCACATTTAAGAGAGATTGGGGAACTTTTAAAATGATTTTGGGGATTTATTATATGTTTAATGGTGGATCCTGATTTTTATAAACTATGAAACATGTATTGGTAATCATTCATTGTGATACATGATCAATAGAGAAGGAAAACATGTTACTCACTATTTTTCTTAACCTTGCGGGTGCCTAATAGAAACTATTCACTTTGGTGGCAGGATTTTGAATTTTTAGGCAGTATACATGGCATGGATATCACATTTATTATATACCGTATAATTTTACTATGTGAGGAGTCCCTCAAGTCATATGCAGGAGCACAATTAGCGAATGTTTTTCTAAACTGTTTGAATAAACTATGCACATGGTCAAAGAAAGATCCTTAAAAAGTGGATATCAGTCATTTCACACATTTACCCTCTCATTATCCCACAAAATGGCCATAAAATGAAATTTTGGTCTTTAAATGGTTTTATATCCCATCCCTTGTGAATTGGAATCTATCTGCAGCCTTTATATGGTGCGTCGAAGCTCGGTTTTTGCGGCAATTCATCATTATTCAACATTCATAATGAATTTTCCTAGATTTACTTCACCCTTCCCCTATTTTTATTAGATCTACAACTGCTATAGGTAAATCTATGGTTTTGGATGCCATATAAGTTAATATTTTGGTTTTTATGATTGGTTAAGAGATATAAGGTAGGTTTATGGTGATTCGAGCAGTTTTTTTGATGTTATTCATGAAGTTTATCATTTTTTCCAAAACAAACAAGGTAAGTGGATTCACTGTAGAGACCAAATTATAGAATTGATTGTATTAGGTTTAAATTAACTTAATTTATTTATTTTGGTTCAGAAATTATGCTGAAAATGTGGTATAAATCCACTTTAGTAATGATTTATGGTTTTTGGTGAAATGATGGTATTTTAGTGAGCGGTTGTAAATTGATCTTTGGTTTCTTGATGATTATTTGAAAATATATTGTTGATGGGTTTTTGAAATATGTTTTTGGAAAAAAAAATTCAATAAATAAATTATTTTATTTTAGTGTTTTAATGGTAAAAAAATTCAATAAAAAGGGTAGTTTTATTGAATTTTTATTGGAATGGTTTTTTGTGCATGCTTTGTGTGTGTGATCATATTTCATTAATGAGGCTTTATTAAAATATGAACTTGTTCTTGGTGCCAAAGGTGTAATGGAAAATGGGATATAATTACCTAGGGATGACCTGGAATAGCTATGAGAGACCACTCATGAGTATGAAATTATCATAATGAAACATGCATAGTTGGTATTGTGGGTATGTGGGACAAAATGGTTATGCGAAATATAAAACGTGACACGGGTTTAAAGAATGATTTTGTTGATCTATTGAAAAAAGAAGGTTTTGATGGAAAATTGGGTTTCAAGGAACTAGATTATATTTTGTTATACACTATTTTATAACATTTTCATAGTGAATTATTAACTATTTTCAAATTTTTTTATATAAATTGTTTTATATAAATGTTTCTAACTCTTCTAATCAAGTGGCGTGATTAGGGATGTCATCGTGGGAAACCTACTGAGTTTTATAACTCATCCTTACATTACGTCTTCAGTGATTTTATAGATTTATTCCACCAAGAGATGGGGAAATGTAATGTATCACATGTATTTAGCACTACCTCGTGATACATGGGCTGTTTGGTGAAGTTGGAACATAGAGATTTTGGAGAATGGATTGTTGTGGTTGTCTTGAGTTTTTTAATGTTTTTATTCCTCTATTTACATTCATATTTTAGTATTCTAATAGGGTACTTTGATTTTTTTTATTTAATTAATGAAATGTTGAGTTATATTTCATTGTTATCAAGAATCATATAGTAGTGGTTTGGATATAGATTGTTTGGTTAATTGTTTTATTCTTTAAGGTAAAATTTTCCACACATGTATTAAAACCCTTAGACATTTATTTCTAGCCTGTGGCATCTTAGGGATGTCACTTAAGGCCTAGTAGAATTCCTCTACCTTATCAAGCCAGTGAGAAGTAGGGGGATGATACATTAACTTTTATTGATTAATTAAAACCAGTAAATTAATATATATCATATATATATGGTTATTCAATGAATTGGAAGTTGCATCAGTTAGGAATTATTTACTATGGTTCATTTTAGAAGAGTATAAAAAGTAAAAAAATTATGTTATTATATATAGTGGTTTTATATATTCTATAATGTCATATGTGTTATATAATATATTAAAATCATTTTTCATAAATGAGAATTTTTCTTTAAATATTCATTTAAACAGTAAAATTAATAATTAAAAATTATTTAATATTAATGAATAAATAAATTAATTATTGGACTCATACAAAAACATAAAGTAATTATTAGAAACTACCATGGGGGTGATGATATAAATAATACAACATTTCCCATGTAAGTGGTATATTTTTATCATAGTATATATTCTCTTTTAAAAGAATTATGATTTCTAGAGGGATCTATTTTTAATATTTTTATAATTGAATTCTATAATAAAAATAAAACTTGTTTAATTTTACTATACTTACCAATAAAATTAAGAATAGTATTTGAAATAATGAATATAATATAACTACCATAAAAATATGTCATATATTTTTTTGACACCACTTCCTTACTAGGTAACTATTCCTTCAGAGGTTAGTATTATGGGGAAACTCAAATATCCCAAATAAATCAAATGGTCCTATTTATCATATTTTTATATATTTTAGAAAAATAATTATGATTTTAATTAATGATAAATTAGTGATGAAGGTCAAAAAATAAAGTGGAAGGAGAATTGTTTTTTTAATAAAAATAGAATGAAAAATTATTTTTTCAGAAGACTAAGAATTGTCATGATAATTGTGACCAATAATGATATTTTATTAAAAAAAATTATGCTTTATTACAAATCAAAACCTTAAAATACAAAGGACATCATATAATTATTGTATTATAAATAAAGCTTCCAAATTATTTTTTACTTGAATAATATATGATTTAGGTTTTTGAAATCAACTAATAGGTTTATATATTTAATTAGTTTATTTAAAAAAAATTATTTAGCTAATTCAAACAATTTTTTATCATTAAAACCAATTTATAAATTTTAATTAATTCTTACTTTAATATGAAGTCATTAAACATACCGTAAAAACCAAATATATTAATTTTCACCCCTGTATTTACCTTTCTAGAAAGATTTAAAAAAATCATTTGATTAATTTCTATATATTTATTCATTTATTTTATTCCATTTTATAAATTTTAAAATTTGTAAAATTAAACAATTAAATGAAATATAAAATTACAATGGATTTATAAATAATGGTAAATTACAGTTCCATAAATATTTATAACATTATACTTGATTTTAATTACACATATTAATAAACTATATCAATTATTCCCAATGACCATTAATTCTATTTTTTATTCTATTAAATTAATGAAATTTCTTTAAAAATTAAAATTTTCTAAATTTACCCATAATGGTCACTCTACTATTCCCCTGATCAAATTAATATTATAATAATAAAATTTCAAATAGCTGCCATACCCATTACCATACTTATATGACATTTTACTATAATATATATGCACCTTAACTCCCAATCATTTCATAAGATCATTTGTCTATTAAGGATCTCTATATTTATTTTGCAAAAATATTAATATATTTATCATAATTTATATTCTTATTATAATGTTTCAAATACAAAATATATTTATGGGTGACAAAATGACATCAGATTTCTATCTTCAGGTCATTATATTTATATTTTCTTATTTTCTTATTTAATTTATACTAATCATATGGAATATATTTTTTACATGGTTTTTAATATTATACTCTAAATTTAAGAAATGTTTTATTTTATTATATGACACATACAATTGGTTTATAGTATATACATATAATATATATTCCTTAGAAATAAATTAATTTGATATTTACACATATATGTTTAAGAAATATATTTTCATATTTAAAAAATGGGGTTTTACATTATTCCTTGATTTAAAAATTTTATCTTAAAATTTAAATTCAATCACTTTTAAGAGATCAATTGAGTTTCCTTTTGGTTCATTCCATCATCACATTAACATTTATCCTCTTCATGGTTTTCATTTTTCCACAATACTTCAACAAAATTAGTTTCCCTATCTTTAAAATTTTATTTCTATAATATATGATATTTATCAGTTATTAATCATACGAGAGATCATAAAATATTTTTACAACTTTGAAATTTAGTACATTCGAGAGTTATAGTGTATACATCCTCAGGAGAGATAAGTGGAACCCATTATGTAATTGTCCTATTTTTAGTCACATTTATAATTGATAAGAGACAACATATGTATTGTCACAAATCATGAAGGGGTGATTTATAAAATTATTAACCTACTTATTTTCCCATACTTTATAAACTGCTTGAATAAGGATATTAAAAGCATTATAGTATAAAAAATATTAATCACTATGTCTCATTGATGAATTTTAGTAATACTAACCAATGTACAATAAGATGATAAAATATATAGTTGATTGGATTATAAATTATCTATCATTTATTTTGAATGGTGTGGTCTCAATAGGTTCATATCTCAATATTTATCCCAATGTCAATGTGTTATGAATTTATTATTATATAGAGATTTTTATCGTTAATATAATACATTTCAATAAAAGGTATATTTATATGTCAATTTGACCACTTTAAGATATTGATCCTAAATTTCTTTGAAGTCCCTCGAGTAATCTCTATTAATATATCATATAGTATAATTGAAACATTATAACAAAACATATATCTGATGATGAAATTTCATATTAATTATCATATTTCTATTCAATTCATATATAATTTTTAAAAACAGTTAGGGAATCCAAATATATTTGAAAAATATATTAAAAAAAATATACTCCATACAACCTTTCCAATTATACCAATATATCCTGAAATAATTAGTGATTGAAAAATAATCTCAAAAAATATTGATATCAAATGAATTTGATTTTTATCTACCAAAACCAATATGAAATAAATTCATGTAGGGGTCTTTGAAAGGAACAAGAAAAAATATATCATAATGTTTTCCCATTTCCTTGTTGGAATGGGTTACACATGTATAATCCCCTTGTACTTTTATCTTTCTACCTTGACATGTTGGATTACCAAAAACCTGGATATACATTCTACAACCTTTTTCTAAATATAAATTCACTAAATGTTATTACAGACTTATTGGTACATAATTTTTCTTCATAGATGAATATTAAAAATAAGTATTATATGAATCCTATAATAAATAATTCTATATCTAGGAAAATATTGGCACACAGAATCATGCCCCAATTATTCTAAATCACACTCTATTAATGATTAATTATATAATTTTACCTTTCACTATTTTCCCACAATATTTTATAGATATTTTAAATATTTTTTATAAATAATTAATTATTAAAATTATATTGGAAAATTATTATTTCCTCATAATATTAATGGTTTTTGTAAATTTAATTTTTATAGCCACTCATTATTAATGGTGGATTTTTTGAACATTTTTACCACAAGACTACAGATTACAAGATATCTCATGTTTACCACATTCATGTAATCCATAATATTTAAAATTTATATATTTTTTAGGCAATATTGATGGAAGTTGTCTTACAATAATTTGGATTGTATAATTGTTTTTACACAAGACAATGTTCATAATGAAATATTATTAAAATAAGTTTAACATAACCTATCTAATTTCTTAAACGAGTTTAATGAGTTTAAGAACCATAACTATGGTATTTTTTATATAAATATTCAACTAGATTCTCAGATCTACTTTTCTATATGTAATTGAAAATTTTATTTATTATATGGATTCCAATTATTTAAGAAAATATTATAGTGTTAATTAAAGCATTAAATTAATTACTTAAATAATTTTTTTTCATTTATTTATTTTCTGTTGAATGTGTTTATATTTTATGTTATATTATTAGAATAATAATTTTTTTGTATAACATAAATTATATTAATTTGTAAAAAACATGAAATCATAGTATATATTAAACATGTAATTATGTATACCTTTATATATTACAATCGAGAAGTAATTTAGAAAGATTACAGTGATAATTCTAAACTATAAATAGATAGAGTTGTCCAAATTCAATATTATGTAAAAGATAAAAATGAAAAGATTCAGAAATTATTAAACCTAAGACATTATAATATAATAATATTAATCAATTATAGTTATATTCAATTTATATAGTAATTTTGATACCTAGTGTATTTTTTATCGATAATGGGGATGGGTTCAAAACATAACTATAATGTATGAAATGGTATAAAAATTGCGTAGTGGAATTTTATTTGAAAATATCTAATATTTTGGGATACCCAAAAACATTTATAGGACACTGTTATGGGATTTAATTTTTAGCCCATCCATTAAAAAAAATATTATACAATATGTCATCATTTGACTATAAAATTTAATTATAGGGGATACATCCATTCTCTTATATTATGTTTATCTATTAGGGGTATATGTGTTATTACCCTTAAAACACAAACATCAATGATGATTATCCACCTTATTCGTCTCCTCATTTCCTCCTCTTTATTCTCGTCTCCTTTTATCATCAAATCAGTGTATTCCTTCTTTTCATTATTTCTTCAACATCATTGTTCCAGAAAATTATCTATTGTTTTTTCATTTTTATCCAAATATGTTTCTTTAGTTGATATATTATTTTGTCATATATAACCTCTATTGTTAGTACATATTATTAGATTATAATTATATTTCCTTATTTTTACCCTCTAATTCATCCATTCATTTCTCAAAATTTGGTTTTCATAAACCTACTATGACTTATTACTGGTTGATAGATTATTTTCCTTGAGGAATAGGTTTTGTGATGATGGTAGATGAAGTGTCAATATTGATGAGGTAGGTGGTGGAATTTTATGAATCTCGTAGATAGTTGTGGTTTGGTAAAAACATTCATGAATGGTTATATTGGGATATTTTTTTATGCTCTGTAGTTTTTTCATTTTGTTCCCCATATATTTATATTTATGTATTTCATTAAAGAAATTATATATTTAGTGGGGGAGTCTCATCATTTTTTTCTCACTATTTTATCTAATAACTTGGTTATGATGTTCTACTTCTACTAGTAATTTCCCAAAATGGATTTCTATCTTACCAAGTCATTAACTGATTGCATTCTACACTATTATGGAATGGTTTTTTTATAATAATTCATCATTTTTGTCTTCCATTTAAATGGATTCTTGTGGTGGTGAATATTATTCCAACAAAGATTGGTTTATGTCAAAACTATATTTTAGGTTATTTTGGAATTTTATTAATCCATAAGGATTTCTATAATGGAGGTGATTATATTGTGTTTTTTCTTTGGAAAGAGGTATAAATAGTATAAAATATATTTAGTGGAATTGTGGAAGTACTCTATAATTGATGAAGGTGATTGTGGATTAAATTTATAAGAATATTATTTATTATGTGGATATAGTTTCTTCTACGATATCATTATTTTATTCAGAGGTTCCTTCTGTTGGTAATGGATTTGTATGATTTTGAATTGAGTTGTATCTTTATCGATGGAGGGGTTTATGGTACATTTCATTTCAATTGTTTTTAATTTGATGAATTTTAAGGTGATCAGTGAAAATTAATGGTTGGTTGGTTCTTGTGGCTATGTAATTTTTTTAGCGGGAAGTGGTCCTCACTAGTAAAACATCTCAACAAGAGATGTATCAAAAAGACTTGAGGAGGTAATTAATCAAATATTTTCATGGTCCCAATAAATATAAAACTCTATGTGGGGAAACATTCTAACCAAAAATCTTTGAATGATTATTAAGTTTTCTATTTTTGGATTGGGATAGATTTGGGGATGATTCAATTTTGATTGAATTTTCTTTCTTGATCTTCAACCATGGATTTTTAGATTACCACTCAACCATCAAAATTTATTTCTATGAAATAAAAATGTAATTATAGTGGAACAATAATTACAAAACTAAGGATTTAGATGCATCTACTATTAATTAAATAAAAATAAATGGGGGGGGGGTGCATTGAGACTATTGATCCAAGGTCAAATTTTTGTTTCCATTTTTTTCAATGAGTCAATATTGTTAGCTTATGAAGTGGGGATTCTTGTAGAATTGTTATGGACTCACTTCAAGGAAATGGATGATCTAATTGGGTAGTTATCAATGATATAATTGTGTTGTTTTTTGGACTCATGTTAATGTCAAATACATGTCTGAAGATGAATTTTTTTTAAATTGTTGAAGGAGATTAATAATTTGAAGAAGTCTATATAAAAATTTATTTTCATGAGGTAATAAATATATTCCATACAAACAATAAATAATCCTTTATACTTTCATGGTGATATAATTTTTTATTTGTTTTAATTTTATATAATAATTATAATTTATAACTAATATTTCAGTGGTCTATATATAATAAATAGGAATAACCATAGAATCTCCCAAGGGCTAGCCCCCAACCACAATTGAGGGACCTGAGGGTCATCCTCCTGGGAGAGGCTACCCCAGGAGGCTTCATGGTGGCATGAAGAAGCGGGAATATGTATAATCCCCATAGGAGAACATGTTTGGAGTTTAATATTTTCTAGAGAGACCCCCACAGCTGGGGACCTTGTAGGTGTGTTTTGATCCCCCATATCCATGTAAAACTATGATATAAAAAGGATATCATTAATAATGCGTATCCCAGAGAAACCAATTTCTTAATGTTGGATAATAGATTATCTGTTCAATTCATTGGCCCTTTAATGATATATAAATAAGTTGTATAACATGATCTGAGAAATATTTAACCTTTATTATATCCCACACAGTGTGTTTCCAAATAATATTTTCATCTTTAATCTCTAATTCACCTTCATCCTTTCAAAACCCACTTATTAAATTGGTCTATATTTAGACAACAAGATATCTATTGTGTTTACCTCATTAGAATGATAACCCTCAACCAAAAAAAATCCTTGCATGAAATCAATGTCTTACATGATTATGATGACCCAATGAACTTGATTCAAATAATGGTAAATCTATTTTATAGGAATCCTTCTCAAGAACTAGTAACATCACATGATTCTATCATAATATTTTTTGGATCACGTAATGGTTGAGTGAAAACCATGAATCCATAAAATTAAGAAGAATTTATATTTTATCACATGAACAGTAATCATTTTACTGATATTATCAAATGAAGTATTTAAGAGGATTTCCACCAATCTATAAAGAAGTATCACATGTAATCATGTCGACACTCACCGTGAAATCACAAGATGTCCACTAAGGTATCACATGTTTAGTTATGTGATCATGTAAGTGGTCATTTGATAATGTGGTCCTTCCCAAAATTCCTGGATAATTCAAAATATTTAGTGTTCATGAGATCCTAATATCCATGATGTTTTAAATATGTCTTCAGAATGAATTTAATTTAATTGGATTAGTGGTAATGATCTGCCTATATTAACATTGTCTTAGTCAAGAGATAGAGATGATTCCAATGAGAATACTAAGAGAGATCTAAAAATAGACTGATCCTCACAATCCATTCATGAGTAGGAAGATACAATCACTTTATTCTATCATAATAAGGAGTTTCTTTTGAACCACCCTTGATATATGAAGTACATACATAACGATTACTCAAATCTCAATAAGGAAACTACAGTTTGTCATTTGGTCACCAAAATCTCATATGTGAACTCTACAAGGAATCACATGAACACGTCATTCAAAGGGTTAAGGAGATATTCAATTCATTACTTATATTACATGAAGTAGTTTTAATAGGTTTCATTCACCATTAAACAAAAACAGGAGTGAACCTTTCATCTATGCTTGATCCAATATAAAAGAGTACAGTCATTGACCATTGAGGAAGAGACCAACAATCATTATAATAAAATAAAATATTTCAAGTAGTTGACATATTATGTAATTAATATTGTTATATTTTTTCAAAAATACATGAATATCATCTATATCATAATGATAAAGGAGGATATTAAAGAACTGAGATCATTAGTATAAACAACCTCATTTTTCCTTTATAGGCTGTGGATTTTACCTATCTAAATATATATAGAAATGGTTCAACACATGTAATACCTAAATATCAATAGTTATAAGAGAATTTGTGAAAAAACCATAGGCTGACAGTGATAAATAGTAGGATTATGATGAACATTGTAATAAAATTAATTTTTTCACTCCATTTCATTCATTTTTTTTCAAACAAGAGAAGTGGGGATTCATTTATTTAAATATAAATAAATTAATTATTAAAAATATATATAATTAAATAGGGGGAATAAAAAAATGATACCACTAATTAAAACACCTCTTAGTGGATCCAACATGGGGGTCAAAAAGTGTTATAAGAGAAAAATAGTTTCCCAAGCATTTCAACTCTTTTAAGGATAACTATAGAAATTATGAAATCATGTTAAGAGAAAAAAAGTTACATACATCTATGAAAAATATTTTTACTGGAGAAATAATTTAATTCTTCTATATATTCTATCACAAGGGATTGAAGTAAGTGATGCAGTGAATGTAAGTTTTCCCCCAATTTTAAAAGATAATGCCTTGACTTTTGAAGAAAAGAGAAATAATGATGATGAATTGAATCTAAAAAAATTATATAAAAACAAAAATATCAAAAAAAATATTAAACCTAGTTGATGGTATTGTATATAGTAATGAATATGTGGAAGAAATAGATAATATATAGGAAGAAAACATCAAAATCAAAGAGGAAAAATCACAAATCAATACTGGAAGATTTCAAGATGTATGGATGGATGAAGTTGGAAATTTTGAACACTATTTCATAAGAAGAAATTATATAGTTATCTATATCATAGGATATGTTGACAAACTAGATCATTCCATTGAGGTAAAAAATAATGAGAAACATTCTCAATATATGTGACCAAATGATTTAATTGTTGGAAAAATTCAAGACATATCACAAGATCACTTTCACATTACTATCTTGAATTATGAGTGTAGAAAATATATAATTTGGATGATAACTGAAAAATATGAAGTGTATTTCAATTAGATGAAAATTATTAAGGTGAAAATGAGGAAATGATTAAATAGATATGTTATTTAGATGAATATTATGTCAGTAATGACAATCACTAGGATATGTTAGCTATCATTTAGAAAAATTGTTATAGTGGGGAAGGGAATTACAATGGAAAGATACAAATTAATTTTTTTTGTTGAAGTTATTTTGGAAATTTTGATCCATATTTTATAACGAATAAGAAGGATATGGAATCATATGAGGAATAACAAAATTCTTAATGGAAGGGGAAAATGGAGGTATGGTAAAACCAATAGAAAAATTAATGGTGGAAAATAAGAATTCTTTTAGAATGAAAAAGATAATCATAAAGAGGAAATATGATGAGGATAATTCTTCCACAATTTATGTTATATAGGATGAATAATCAAGAAATTACAATTTATTTATGGAACAAAATGAAAGAAAATATGAAGGTTAAAATTGTGAATAACAAGATGGTAATGGAGTTTATATGATTCCCATGATAAAAACCGAAATTTAAGATTGTATGAAATGATACAATAGCCTCATGAAATAATATAAATCATATAATAAGTATGTTCATTGATAGAATATGGTCAAAGAAGATTTTCAATAAAATGAATATGAATAAATTGAAGAGATTAATCTTCTAAAGTTAAAATAGGATTAATGGGATAAAATTATAATATAATTAAAGAAGAATATGGATAAAAAGGTTGAAGATCATAGGAATTCTCAGTTATGATTCCACAAGGCAAAAAAGATTCAATTGAATATGATGATTCATTATTTCTAAGATATTGAATAAAAAGTTAAATAATATCATTACTAGGAAAAAAGATTTATTAATTATCAAGAAAGCACTAGTCTAGTTAATTTTAAAAATATTAAATGTTTATAGCCTTACTTTGATTGTTTCAGGACAATTTCTACAAAAACACGCATTTGAAAAAATTCTCAATCGATGTTTTTCTTAGTTGGGGTTGTAGAGATTGACCAAATGAAACAATTTTCATTAATAATCATTAAAAATAAGTAAGTTAAAATTTTGAAATAGCCAGATGAATATCGATTAAAATATGTTTTATTTTTGATGATCTAAATTTTTGGGCTATTACTAGTGGATTGGAATATATGGGAATAGATAACTATTATGATATTAAGAAATTTCTCTCCCCATGAATCAATGAAGGAACAAGATTGGGAGGTGTAACACCCCAAGATTTCATAGTGTGTTATTTCTTCAAAATAATTCAATAACTTTCACTACACGCAACACCGAGTTCAATCTCACCATGACTTACCAAAACAAAATCCATTCAAAAGAGGTTATGAATAGTATTAACTAAATTTTAAACTTTATATAATCCTTATAATTTTAGAATCCATATTATGAGTTTCTTAGATATAATGCAAGAACAAATTCATTTTTAGTATTGCACTTCTATCAACTTTTAATAGTGAACACTTTCTAAATAAAATATTTTAGAGTTTTTGACTAAATGGGGACATAAAAAATTTAAAATTAAACATCCCAAGCTTCCACGGTACGCTTTCCTTTGAATAATACAGTAGCGTGTGTTGTACGCAACTTCGAGTTTTAACACACACCACAACCGATCAAACTAGCCGTTATGAACAGTAATACCTACTTTTTGAAATTATATATATATTATATTTCAAAATGGACTTCATTTTTGGATTCTGAGTGTTGAATTTACCCTAAGGTGAAATTTTGGTACTTTTTGGATAACTTTAATATTTTGATGAATAGTGAAAATTACTAAATTTTGATTAAAAACAACTTTTTTTAATCAGAATAATTAATAGTGATAAATTATGAATTTGATTGGTTTTAAAGTATATTTAGAATATATTTTTACCATTTTATACAATGTTGTTCATTGGACATAATTTCACAATTAAACCAAACATAAACAAGTATCAATCTTTTGATAGTTATTATATCTTAAAAACACGCTTTTTGTTTTAACAAAAGGAATTATTTTTAAATTAATTTCTGTAACTTCTGTGTTTTGAATTTGGAAAAATGGATTCCATATTTGGAATCAGGATGTTCATATTTTGTGAATATATAACTTTTATTTTTAGACATTTTGAATAATTACTGCGGTAAATATTATATTTACCATTGTCAAGGGTAAATCTGATAAATAAGGGTTAAAACAAATAATATTATAATAATAATAAATTACCCTAAAACGTGTCCTAACCTTATTGGTTGATACATGTTCGACCATAGGCATATTTGGGTCGATTTTGGGACCCCATGGAGCCACTTGTAGGTGATAGGGACACTTTATTTTAATTAAGTTAAAATGAATATAAAAATGACACAAGCATATGTCTTTTAGAAAAACAATTGTTATATAGGGTTATATATGTTGGATATTCGACTATAAATATTCATTAGAAATATAAAAAGATTTCCAACATTATGATATTTTATTTATAATTTTTAGACATTAAATAATTTAATTTATTTAAGACACAATGATGATGTATTAATTACCAAAATAGTGAAAAATTAAAATAATTGATATTATAAATACACAAATAAATATAATTTGAGACTTTTAATGAATTAAAATAATTTTCTCGGATAATATGACATATTATGGTTGATTTAATTAACTTTTTTCGAAGTAATCATTCTTTTACGAGTTTCACAAAAATAAACTATTCAATAGTGTCAAAATTGACATAAAAGAGTTTTTAAAACAAATATTATATTATTAATTGATATTAAATTCCTAAAAATCTAAGGTTCTGCCAAGAGAGTTATATCATGATAGGTGTATCATTAATGGACCACTTGGGGGTCTCTTGGATGTATATAGTAAGTTTATTAACCATATTATATAAAAATACAAAGAGACATTGTAAAAGTGAAACTAATTAACTAAGAGTTAATACTTAAAGATAAGGTTAATATAATGACTCGAACCTGTCTAAATTCTATTGGTTTAGTTGTTTCCAACCCATACCCACCTTAAAATTTAAATAATCAACTTTTTAGAAATTAGAAACCGAATATGAATTTATTATAAATTAATATTTCTGGCTTTTCCAAAGGTTCCCCTCACCCCTCTTATAAAAGGGCACTCCTCCTTCTCATTTCTTCACAGCTTCAATGCCTTTGGGTTCAGCCAAAATCTGCCCATATACTCTCACAACTTCCCTCACTACAACCTAGAGTCCTTAGTTTGATCATAAATCCAACCTAGGGAGCCCTTTTGATCAAATCAAAAGGAAGAAACCGAAGAAGAGGTAATGATTTCACCACCCTTTTTCATGTTCCTTTCTTCTTCCAATTCTTCTTCCTTTGTTGTTACCATTCTAAAATAATAACTACAGTATCATATATATACTGTGATTTTATTATGAATATGGTATAACCATATTTACTATTCTATCCATCCTTTGAATAACATGTCACCATACGTGCGTACGTACGGCTTACCGTCTCTACATCGTGGTGTAATTGTTATTCAATATATTATTATTTGTATGGGTTTAATAATGATATGTAAATCATGTAAATAATAAATATAACATGTTAATGATTCTGTATATATGATATTCCATCCATTTATATATTATTTTAATATCAAAATAATGATATTGTCGCTCGTGCGTACGTACGGACTACTGTCTCCACGAACGCGGTGAGATTCATTCTCCATCGTATCCATTCAAGTATAATTATCATTTGATGATTTAAAAATGATGTTTAAGGACTTGATATCATTATGGATATGAATAATATACAACCTATCCATAACAAACATGACTTACATAACAAAACATATAAAAGAAAATGAGTAAGTTAACACCCGAAACAACGATAATACTAAGATATTATTAACAAAGCAATGTTAAAAGATCATATATGATATCATATTAATATATATGATTCTTGTATAATTTAATAACAATTATTTTACCATTATACATGAGGTTAACTTACCCTCAACCAAGGAAAAGTACAAGGTAAGGGTTTATTTCACAATATCTTCATTATCCAAGCTTGTTTATACGTAATTATCTACTGGGATCTCTTTATCATTGACATCCATGATCCTTAAAAATGTATTTAATTTTTTTTACTATTTACTAGAAAATGTGTTAATGTAATTTATACCATTTTGTGTTTTGAAAGGAATCTTTCCGTCGTTTTCCAAACAAGGAACTTTTAACCTTTTTGACAAATTTAAGGTAAGAATGTTTTTTTAACTTATACGGCGGGTGCGGCTATTTACCACCGTTATAAAATCGTCAAAGCTTCTATTACAAGCTTATAAGGATATTTTCAAAGTAAATGTTTTATTTTATAATTATGTGACTCTTAAATGATTTCAAAATGAATATTTTAAGAATTTATGAAAGGTACTCTATCAAAATCAGAATTTTAAATGTTTTAAAGATTTATCTTTCTAAATCATTTTAATTAATGTCCATGTTTTCAAAATGATTTTAAGGATTCTATTATATGCACATGAAGTCTTTGAAATTATATTTCTTTTCAAAAGTTTCAAAGTGGTATGGGACACTTTGATTCAAAAATATCTTTTAAATTCCTTCCTTTATAAATGTGTGACCTTTCAATGATTTCGAGAAAAGAGATATTTCTCTCAAATAGTTTTGATTTCATCTATGTCAACATCCTTTGATGGGTTTTAAGCTTATTTGAAGTTGAATTATTATGATACAAAACTTTTGTATTGTATTGAAGGTTTTGTGATATGTTTTACTGTGGATGTTTTATTTTTATACCATTCATGGTTTATGGAGAAAGTGTTGACATTTTTTATTCTAGTTTTAATATGAATGTTTATGTTATGTTTAAACATTTTCATATGGGAATGCATTGGACTTAGTAAGTGACGGGTGGAGCCCGCTATAGCACCTCGATGCATCAGTAGGTCTCATGAGAGAAACTAGTTTCTTGGCACAAGGCCTTGGAAAAATCTTATTTGTAGTCTTGGAATGAGGCCTTGGCTATGTGGTTATGATAGTCTGGCATTATGCATTACATCATTATGAAAGTGGTTATTGATATTGCATGTGATTATTCGATTAGTATAATATCCATGTGAATAAGTAAATGGCATTATTTCATTTTATTTTTGCCATACTATGTTTAAGTTCAAGTTTAAAAGGCTTTTTTTAGTCATACACTGCCTTAAATGTTTATTCTTATTTATGAAATTTTTCGTTATATTGTTATCCTTACTGGGCATTTGATCTCACACCTTTTCTATGTTTTATTTTTTCCCAGGATGTGAAAAAGTAAGTTATGAATGACCTGTAGGGATATTATGAGAGGATAATAGTGTGGACTATGGAGACATTATGTTGTTTTAGTAGTTTTTCACTTTGTGATGTAATGTATAACTTTATGAATACATCTAGTGTTTCCAAGGCTACTAAACTAATCGGCCTTTCGAGATTTGATCTTCTTGTGACCATGCCAATGTTATGTAATAATGCACTGACTCTGGGTAACTGGGGTCAGGGAGTTACAGTTGGTATCAAAGGAAGTTTAGTACAAACCTCGGAAGCTAGATTTAGATAAACTCTGATTAGAGCACGTAGACCTATGATGAACATTGAGGATTAGTATAGAAGAACTTCCTATAATTTTGGTATTGTAGAGATTTTGTGAGTTTTCCGAGTAATACATCCATGTCTGGATACGAGCAGGTAGAGGCGGCTCTGGCACAGATGTACCTAGGGGTAAAACCCGAAAACACCGCTTTGAGCTATACTCGAACGGGAACTGGTGCACGAAAACGGGCCTTGCTGCACTCTTGGTTACGACACTCCCGGGGGATATGCTTAGGATAATTCTCATTTTCATTACACACCATTATGAAGGGCTCATGAGTATATACTTACTCAAAGAAAACATTTTCATGATTATGGATCATATCCATAAACTGTTCAATTTGCGTTAGGTATTTTACAAGTTTGGAATTATTCATTATAATTCATAAACTGACCTAGTTTATGCTATTGTTTGGAAATGGCGCCCAGTAGAAGGAATGAGAACTCCAGCAATGCACATGATCCAAAGAGAAATAAGGATCATATCTTTCATGGTCTTAAGCTAGAATTTAAATGATAAATAGTCTCCCATGTATTATCATCTTATGAAAAAATAATATCATGTGTTGATAAGAAAAGTAAAGAGTTTACTGAGTCCTATGGCTTTGAAGGGAAGCAAGAGAAGAAAAGGAGGGAAGCGACAAATTTGGATAAAGGGAAGAGGGAAAAGAAGAATTTTCCCATATGTGATAACTGTGGGAAGAAAAACCCTGGAACATTCCTGAAAGGAATGGGATTTTTTTATAAGTGTGGAGGAAAAGGGCACAAAGTACATGACTGCAAGGGTAAGAAAATGGTTTCAAATGTACAATGCTTCATTTGCAAGGAGTTTGGACACTACACGAACCTATGTCCCAGTCATCAGACTATGCCGAAAATGATGCTATTGGATAATAATCAAGTTATGATACTACCACAGATGAAGATGAATGATTACAGTTATTATGTTGATTATGTCATTTGAGTGTTGTATCAACAATGTACTTGTTATAATAATTATGGAGTATATAAGGATTTTACTACAGTACTATTTCATTAAGGACTTGAGATTGTCTGGAACAATGAAAAGTGACTCAATAGAAGGTTAAATTTTTGGAAAATATATGGTTGAGAGAAAGATAAACCATAATATGGTTCTGATACCAAGGTAGTGATTTTAGAATAATACATGATTGATTTGGATAAATTATATTGGATATTCTTGACTACTTTGAAGCTGATTAATTATTTGTATATTCCATCATTGTTGGGGTTTAAAACATTTTTGGGTTGATGAGGTATATCCAGCATTCTATATGGAATAAGGGAGCATGAATGTAATCAATAAGGATTATGGTAATTCAGGATGTTTCAGTGTTTTAAAAGAATACATGATGAAGGTATTAATATGCTATTACGGGGTAAAAAGGATCTACATTATGTTTACCTTCCTTATAAATGTTGGACTGTGATTTTGGACAGAAGTATTTTGGATAAATTCTAGTTTGAGATTAATTTTGGATTGCCATAAAAGGACAACCCGGAGGTCGGGCGGCAACCCGTCGCGACCGGCAAGGCCGCGAGACTTAAACCCGAAACCGAAGGGCGACAAGGGTGTATCACCTACCACTGGCCCACGAGATGTCCTGGATTAAATAATGTAGTTTTTATTAAAAGATTTTGTAGATGAATTATAAATTTGTTTATTTTGGAACCCTGTACGAATAATATAAATAGGATATTTTTTACATTCTATTATCTTTTAGAGTGAAAGATGAGTTTGTGGTAAAAATTTATTAATGGATAAAACTCTAATTATAAAGTAAGTATATCTCCTTATGATCTTAGCCAATCTCATAAATAAATTCCTCAACATTAAGAAAAGGAACTTAGAACAAAAATGTTGTCCTAGATGGTACCTTAAATCGTCACTAATTTATGGCTTTGGGATTGTTGGCCTTTTCATAGCCATGTTCTCTACCACTATCCATCAGATAATTTATGGTTAGATTTCTCTTCCATATCCATATTTTCCTACATGGAACCCTAGTATGTGTTATTTTTGGTAATCTTCATACATTCCACTCTTTATTTTAAATAGAGGCCTCATTAATTCATTTTTCGATGTGGGATTTCAACTAAGATATTTTGAAACGTCAAAAATGTGTTATCCCAATACCCTATGTTTTGTTGAACCGAGGGTATTTCAAATCATCATAGATTGATGAATTTAAGGACCTCAATTTTATACTTTTTTTGATTGATGACCTCAATAACTACCTATAAATATTTACGTTTTCTCTCCAATTATATGTCTCCAATTGCCACCAATGTTCTCCTAATCGAGATCATAATTTGGTGGGGACCCTTTCATTTATATTTTCCTCATCTTAAGACTAAATTTTAGTAACCCAATTTTCGATGTGGGTTTTCCCACAAATATATTTTCTATTTCCAACCTTTTATTTTTGAAGAACAATTTCAAATTGCGAGGACGCAATTTATTGAAGGAGGGGTGAATGTAACACCCCAAGATTTCATAGTGTGTTTTATATTCAAAATAATTCAATAACTTGCACTACACGCAACAACGAGTTCAATCGCACCATGACATACCAAAAAAACCATTCAAAAGAGGTTATGAATAGTATTAACTAAATTTTAAACTTTATATAATCCTTATAATTTTAGAATTCATATTATGAGTTTCTTAGATATAATGCAAGAACAAATTCATTTTTAGTATTGCACTTTTATCAACTTTTAATAGTGAACCCTTTTTAAATACAATATTTTAAACTTTTTTACTAAATGGGGAAATAAAAAATTTAAAATGAAACATCCCAATCATCCACGGTACGCTTTCCTTTGAATAATACAGTAGCGTGTGTTGTATGCAACTTCGAGTTTTAACACACACCACAACCGATCAAACTAGCCGTTATGAATAATAATACCTACTTTTTGAAATTATATATATTTTGTATTTCAAAATGGACTTCATTTATGGATTTTGAGTGTCTAATTTACCCTAAGTTGAAATTTTGGAACTTTTTGGATAACTTTAATATTTTGATGAATAGTGAAAATTACTAAATTTTGATCCAAAACAACTTTTTTTAATCAAAATAATTAATAGTGATAAATTATGAATTTGCGAAGTTTTAAAGAATATTTAGAATATATTTTTACCATTTAATGCAATTTTGGTCATTGGACATAATTTCACAATTAAACCAAATATAAACAAGTATCAATCTTTTGATAGTTATTATATCTTAAAAACACGCTTTTTGTTTTAACAGTGGGAATTATTTTTAAATTAATTTCTGCCACTTATGTGTTTTGAATTTGGAAAAATGGATTCCATATTTTAAATAAGGATGTTCATATTGTGTGAATAGATAACCTTTATTTTTAGACATTTTGAATAATTACTGCGGTAAATATTTTATTTACCATGGTTAAGGGTAAATCCGGTAAATAAGGGTTAAAAGAATAAAATTATAATAATACTAAATTACCCTAAAACGTGTCCTAACCTTATTGGTTGATACATGTTCGACCATAGTCATCTTTGGGTCTATTTTGGGACCCCATGGAGCCACTTTTAGGTGATAGGGACACTTTATTTTAATTAAGTTAAAATGAATACAAAAATGACACAAGCATATATCTTTTAGAAAAACAATTTTTACATAGGGTAATATATGTTGGATTTTCGACTATAAATATTCATTAGAAAGATAAAACGATTTCCTATATTATGATATTTTATTTATAATTTTTATACATTAAATAATATAATTTATTTAAGACAAAATCATGATGTAGTAATTACCATAATAGTGAAAAATTAAAATAATTGATATTATAAATACACAAATAAATATAATTTGAGACTTTTAATGAATTACAATAATTTTCTAGGATAATATGAAATATTAGGATTGATGTAATTAACTTTTTTCGAAGTAATCATTCTGTTATGAGTTTCACAAAAATCAACTATTGAATAGTGTCAAAATTGACATAAAAGAGTTTTTAAAACAAATATTATATTATTAATTGATATTAAATTCCTAAAAATATAGGGTTCGAACAAGAGACTAATATCATGACAGTTGTTTCATTAGTTTACCACTTGGGGGGTCTGTTGGATGTATATAGTATGTTTATTAACCATATTATATAAAAATACAAAGAGACATTGTAAAAGTGAAACTAATTAACTAAGAGTTAATACTTAAAGATAAGATCAATATAATGACCCAAACCTGTCTAAATTCTATTTGTTGAGTTATTTTCGACCCATCCCCACCTTAACAGTTAAATAATCAACTTCGGAGCTATTATAAACAGAATATAAATTTATTATAAATTAATATTTCTAGCATTTCCAAAGGTGCCCCTCACCCATCTTATAAAAGGGCACTCTTCCTTCTCATTTCTTCACACATTCAAAGCCTTTGGGTTCGTCCAAACTCTGACCATATACTCTCACAACTTCCCTAACTACATCATAGAGGCCTTAGTTTGATCAGAAATCCAACCTAAGGGGCCCTTTTGATCAAATCAAAAGGAAGAACCCGAAGAAGAGGTAATGATTTCACGACCCATTTTCAAGTTCCTTTCTTCTTCCACTTCTTCTTCCTTTGTTGTTACCATTATAAAATAATAAATACAGTATAATATATATATTGTGATGTTATTATAAATATGGTACAACCATATTCACTATTCTATCCATCCTTTGAATAACATGTCACCATACGTGCGTACGTACGGCTTACCGTCTCCACGTCGTGGTGTAACTGTTATTCAATATATTATTATTTGGATGGGTATAATAATGATGTGTAACTCATGTAAATAATAAATATAACATGTTAATTATTCTTTATATATGATATTCCATCCATTTATATATTATTATAATTTCAAAAGAATGATAGTGTCGCTTGTGCGTACGTACGGACTACCGTCTCCACGAACGCGATGAGATTCATTCTCCATCGTATCCATTCGAGTATAATTATCATTTGATGATTAAAAATGATGTTTAAGGACTTGATATCATTCTGTATATGAATTATATACAGCCTATTCATAACAAACATTCCTTACGTAACAAAACATATAAAAGAAAACGAGTAAGTTAACACCAGAAACGACGATAATACTAAGATATTATTAACAAAGCAATGTTAAAAGATCATATGTGATATTATATTAATATATATGATTATTTTATAATTTAATAACAATTATTTTACCATTATACAAGAGGTTAACTTACCCTCAACCAAAGAAAAGTACAAGGTAAGGGTTTATTTCACAATCTCTTCATTATCCGAGGTTGTTTATACGTAATTTTCTACTAGGATCTCTTTATCATCGAAATCCATGTTCCTTAAAAATGTATTTAAAAACATTTTTACCATTTACTAGAAAATGGTTTAATTTCATTTATACCATTATGTGTTTTGAAAGTAATCTTTCCGTCGTTTTCCAAACAAGGCACTTTTATCCTTTTCAACAAATTTAAGGTAAGAATGTTTTTTTAACTTATACGGCGGGTGTGGATATTTACTGCCGTTATAAAATCGTCAAAGCTTCCATTACAAGATTATAAGGATATTTTCAAAGTAAATGTTTTATTTTATAATTATTTTACTCTTAAATGATTTCAATATGAATATTTTAAGAATTTATGAAAGGTACTCTATCAAAATCAGAATTTTAAATGTTTTAAAGATTTATCTTTCTAAATCTTTATAATTAATGTCCATGTTTTCAAAATGATTTTAAGGATTTATTTATATGGACATGAAGTCTTTGAAATTATATTTCTTTTAAAAAGTTTCAAAGTGGTATGGGACACTTTGATTCAAAAATCTCTTTTAAATTACTTCCTTTATAAATGTGTGACCTTTCAATGATTTCGAGAAAAGAGATATTTCTCTCAAATAGTTTTGATTTCATCTATGTTAACATCCTCTGATGGGTTGTAAGATTATTTGAAGTTGATTTATTTTGATACAAAACTTTTGTATTGTATTGAAGGTTTTGTGATATGTTTTAATGTGGATATGTTATTTTTATACCATTCATGGTTTATGGAGAAAGTGTTGACATTTCGTATGATAGTTTTAATATGAATGTTTATGTTATGTTTAAACCTTTTCATATGGGAATGCATTGGACTTAGTAAGTAACGGGTGGAGCCCGATATAGCTCCTCGATGCATCGGTAGGTCTCATGAGACAAACTAGGGTCTTGGCACAAGGCCTTGGAAAAATCTTATTTGTAATCTTGGCACGAGGCCTTGGCTATGTGGTTATGATAGTCTGGCATTATGCATTCCATCATTATGAAAGTGGTTATTGATATTGCATGTGATTATTCGATTAGTAGAATATCCATGTGAATAAGTAAATGGCATTATTTCATTTTATTTTTTCCATACTATGTTTAAGTTAAGGATTAAAAGGCTTTTGTTTTAGTTACACACTGCCTTAAATGTTTATTCTTATTTATGAAATTTTCCGCTATATTGTTATCCTTACTGTGAATTTGAGCTCACCCCTTTTCTATGTTTTATTTTTTCCCAGGATGTGAAGAAGTAAGTTATGAATGACCTGTAGGGATATTATGAGGGGATAATAGTGTGGACTATGGAGACATTATGTTGTTGTAGTAGTTTTTCACTTTATGATGTAATGTAAAACTTTATGAATATATCTAGTGTTTCCAAGGCTAATAAACTAATCGGTCTTTCGAGATTTTATCATCTTGTGATCATGCCAATGTTATGTAATAATGCACCGACTCTGGGTAATTGGGGTCGGGGCGTTACAGGAGGAGTCTCTGAGATATCTGGAGAAAAATAATATGAGTGTAAAAAATAATGAATGGAAACTCATTGGTCATGTATGTTAAATTTTTTTGAGGAAATTAATAAAATATATAGAAGATATGACCCACAAAGACACTATGATATAGAGTGTCTGGATATTTTTCCTGATCAACTACATCATATTCGAGAATTTGGGAGGATTGAAAATAAAACAAGGACTAAAAAATCAATTATTGAGGATGTTGAGTTGTAGGATTGGAAAAGGGTAGACCTAGTAATTTTAATAGTGTATGTTCATAACATATGAGAAGGGATACCGAGATTAAAAAAAATATATGGAATTTATGGAGGATTTTTGACCTTTGGAATTCATATATCCTTAAAAATCAAGGGAATTGGTTCATCAATAAAAGGAAAAATAACTACCTAATTACGAATATGTTTTATTTGTTAATGGGATAAAAATTATCATATTGAGTGATAATAAATTATGGGATGAATTAAATGAGGTAATATTAAATAATAATATTTGTCTAATCAAGATAATTTTTGATGAAAAAATTATTATAATATGAGAACTAAAATGTAGAAATTTATTTCTTATTAGTGACCTAAGTAATTCTTATTATCAGTGTGGAAAAAATAGAAAACAATATGTGACACAAAATAAATTGATGTATATGAATAAAAAATTCTGTAAGATCTATATTAAAATTTTGGTTATGGGTTTTTCCTAGTAAATCTGGGATAATGATAAGTTATGAAAAACATTATAGAAATGGAAAATGGTTCAAGGTAATAAAATGAGATTGGAGTCCCAATCAATAAAAAATGTATAATTAATTAACTAATATTTTTCTGGACCTATATGACATGAATATAAATATTCTGACATGTATTTTATCTCTTTCATTGAGGATTTTATAATAGTTTAAAGGGTGTTATTTCTAAATAACATGTCACTAGTAGTTGATATGTTGTAGATGTATATGATAGATGTTGAAGGGGAGATTGGTATTCACATCAAGAAATTGATATATGAAACTAAGAAAAAATACATAATAATTTATTTTTAATCATATCCCTAAAATATATATGAAACCCTAAATTTATAATCCTCTACATACCAAAAAATAATGTAGTTACATAATGAATGAATCAATGTACTACAAACATGGGAAGAACTATGCCTGTAGAGTTTAGTATATCAAAATTCTTTTGGTGGGAAGAAGTGTGTACTAATAATCATATTAAAAAACAATTTTCACATAGTATAAATTATAGTAAAATTGTATATTAAATTTATTATTAAAAAAATATAGATTGGTACTTTTTAGTTTTTTTGAGTTCTTGTGTCATCAAAATCAACGATATAAATTTGGAAAAATATGATGATAAAAATTTAGAAGGTGTCTTTCATGTGTATTAATCTAATGATAATGTATATGGATGATGAAAAAAGAGTACCATGTGATAACATTCATCTCTTAGAAGTTTTATATAAATTATCACGAAAGGGGGGAGAACATGTTTTGGGAAGATATATGAGATTATAAGACCCCAATTATACTTTTTATTTAATTATCATTATGGGAGACCAAATGTTCACCACATATTGACTTCTAATATGTGTTTATATGTAATAAAAATACAGAGGGTGTGATTTCTGACAACCAAGTTCATTTTTTTGAATTTTTTATAATTGATTAAATTTTTGTGTGATGATGAAGTAGTGATTATGAGAGAAATGTTATGGACTCAATTGGTGTCCTTAGATGTTCCACTTAAAAAATTCTTCACGTTATAATGTTAGTGATTGTGGGGCTGATCATAATGTCAATGAGATTTTTCAAGAAGGACACAATTTTTTTATTAAAATTTCTGAGAAGATTAAAGATTTTAATAAGTCCATGAAAACTATTCTCTTCATAGAAGAATTAATGTAGTCCATGAAAAAAATACAACTTTATACTTATTTGATAGAGGAATTTGATAGTGTTTGGAATTATATTTAATTAGAAATATTATACTAGGAAGTATATTAAAAATATGGTAAACTACAGAATCCCACAAGGGCTATCCCTCAACCACAATTCATGTAATTTATGGTTAACTTCATAATAGATAATTCCCATGGAGGATTCATTGCTGTGTGGAGGAGGCTTTTGTATAAGGCCCGTAAGACTATGAAATTGAAGGTGAAGATGGGACATAGAGGCCCTCTATGGAAAGGAACATGTGTGGGAGTTTTGTTTTTGGTGAAGATCTGCCACAGACTTGGATCGATATGGTAGCGGAAGGCCCATACTAATAAAGCGTATCCTAGAGCAACCAATTTTTCGATGTGGGATGTTGTGTACTTTTCATGTTCCCTTTAATGATACATTAACAACATGTTATAAATTATCTAAGTGATCCCCTCCATATTTTTGTATTCCCCATAACGTGTATTTAAATAATACACTTGTCTTCAATATCAAATCCCCATTCAGCCTACCTAACATCACTATTTTGATAGTACTATCTTGAGACAAATATCCATATCCTGTGTTAACCTCATGAGTATGAGACTACACAACCAAACCAAATCCATGAATAAATCAATTTAATTCAAGAAATATATGAGTCTAAAAACCAGATTTAGTTATAGAAAATCTAGTTGTGCGTGAATCCATCACAATAACTATATACATAACTTGATTTTATTGTGGGATGTTATGTAGATCACGCGAATGTTGGGAGATAACTATGAATCCCTCACTTGAATAATAATGTTTGTTTTATCATGACTTCCTTTCAAATTTAAAAGATATTATCTAATAAATTTTTTAGGGGTATGTTCACCAATATATTATGAGGTGCACATAAAGGCACGTCGAACCTCATTATGACATCCAAAACTATACCAAGGAATCCCAAGATTGATGATGTGATCAGAAAAAGTGATCAAATGATCACACGACCATTCCAACGATGCATGGAAAACATGAATACTTTGAAATTCATGAGATCGTGTGATATTAGGTTTTTTTAATAAGTATTCATCATATCTTTAAAATTGTAGGCGTAGCAGTTGGGATTTTTCAATATAAATCAAGGATTGGTTAATATTTATAGCTCCTATTATTTAGGAAAATAATAAATGTATCAAAATAGAATCTTCCATATTATCCCTTCATGAAAAGTAATATACAATGTGATATTTATAACCTGAGAAATTGTATCTCATTGAAAACTCCAGTACTACAAAATGCATGCCTAGTGTGTCGTATGATCTCACAATGGAACCCAGAGTGAAAACTATTGTCACTTTAAGGAACCAAAAATTGTGATTTTTTAATGGGAAGAACAAATTATATGGCTTTGAGGAATCACAAAATCTCTTCATCTGAAAGGAGGAGGAGATCTTTAAGGCCTTAGATACCTTACACAAAGCTGTTAGAGTAGGTTTCATACTCCATTATGCAAATAAATAAGTGAACATATCATGAATGTTTTCTCTCATGCATATGAGTGAAATCTAGAATCTTAGAGTAAGGGGTAATAAATCATTATATTGATCAAATATATTTTAATAAAATGAGATATTATTTGAATAAGATCAGTCTATTTGTTTTCAAAGCAAAGAAACTCTTCTTCCACATCCATAGAAAAGATTCTATTGATGATGTAATTACTTAAGTATTAAAAACTAATTATATACTTTATTGGGTGTGGATATTACCTACAAATATTTAAGTGAAAAAATTTTGGCACATGCAATAACTTTTAATTAATAGGGATAATAGAATAAATTAAACAACCATAGGTTGTTCATAGAGAGGAGCTGTCTATTTTTTAGATTTTATAAAATCCTATTTATGATTTAATTAGTTTCACTTAATTATATAGTGGATAACTAATACATCATAAAATTAGAGATAATGACTTTTTCAAGCCCAGTAGGTGGACTTGAATAGGATAATTTTTAAAATATTATCACAGATTCACCACCTCTTTGTAGATACTGCATGAAGAACTATAAAGTATATATAGTAGAATGTGTGGAGAAATAAATGAGATATACCAGGTACTCTAATGATAAAAAAAATATTATTTTGATTGTACAGAGGTATTGTATAATGGGATGAGAGATAAATAAATTGATGGAGACGTAAAAATGATTAATCTACCTAAATTGGGTAATTAACTTTATTATAAATAAAGTTATCCTATATTACTGACATTAATTGTGGAAGGATTATTGAGAGTGATAAATTTTTACCAGGATATCAGTACACCATAAATATAATTTTTAGGAATACTAGGTAGTATATTTTTATCAATTGAAAAAAATTACAAATTAAAAAATAGTTTCGAAGAAAACATTTAATGAAAATAGTAATAAAATAATATAACATCAAATGAAATTTTACCTACACTATTAAGGAATCAAAATGTGAATTATATGTTATAATTTCTGATATGTATTATTTTGAATATAATATATACATGTGAGAAATAATTAATAAATATCATTAATATTGGAAGATATCATTTTATGAGTCTCCTAACACATGTATACACCAAATATGTAGAAAACATTGTATTATATAAGATATATAATTTAAATACAATATTATTACTGAGAAGATTAATATAATTCATTGTGTCCATATATAAATCATTAAAGAGGTAATAAACAAATTGTTCTTATAAAATATTTTTAACCTAAAAGAGTGGACGATGAGATGTCATTGAATTGTAATAATATATAGTGAATGAAATTAAATATATAAGGTTTTTTCATAACGGATATTTATATCTTTTAAAAATGATGTGTGTGTACAATCTAAATATTATTATAGGTCTCCAAAATAAACTAAATTTATTGATTGATGCTATTTTTTCAAATGATGGTCTCAGTATTTATATAATACATTCATGCATTTATAATTTATAATTAGGTCATTCATGAGAAAGAATCCTTTCAATAAAAAATTATTTCAGCTACCCTTATCATTTTCACTACATAAGATATGAGTTATACTCCTATACTTATAGTCTTCATCAATGACAATAAATATAATTTTTATTCTAGGATTTGGATTAGAAAATATATATATGGACATGTTATGAAAAAACTAAGAGTGTAATTCCCCTACACAAGAATCTACGAGCTGGTGCATTATTACATTACAATGGAATTATTACAAGGAAACAAATCTCGACGAACCGTTGAGTTTTGATGTCTTGGAAATCTAGATTACATAAATCATACACATAATGAATAGTGAAGATATAAAATACTAACATGATACGTAGAAAGAAAAAAACTACATTGTTGAATGAATATTCAAATATTTCGTCTTCATAACCTGGGGAAAGAAACAAGATAATTGTGATCTCAAATGCATTGTAAGGGTAAGTAATCTGAAAGTAATAATGAATGGATGGAACTAAAATAACATAGAAATGTAAATAATAGATAACAAATTCAATTTAATAACTAGATAAGGCAATATTAACATAAAAGGTTAATAAATTGGAAACAGATGACATTAAACTAGTGATCTTAAAATGAAACTCATTCATAGAAATGTCGATGAAAAATCTCATGGAAAATTAATTATTGAATTCTAAATAAATATAATGCTTATTCATTGGACTACATGTTTCCTACAAATGTGATACAGTTACCTTGAAAAGATAGTTAAAACTGTTTAGGTTAATAATTTTCTACAAGAGTCTATTTATTCATCGATGGGCTTTTCTTGATCGGTCCCCGAACTATTTTCAACATTAAAACATTCTTCAGGAAAATTAACTTTTTAAACATTATAATGTGATCCATACCACATTAAACATTAGAATAATATTTCCCCTTGAATTAAATTAAACATATAATATCATGAGTATAATTGGTATCATGATATATCATGTAAATGGTTATTATATACACCAAATACAAGTAAATTGTTTCGAAAAAAAGTTTGTTTCAAAGGAACGTAAATTGAGGTGAAATCCCATACCATATCCATCATTTTTGTGCGTGGAATTTAGCATCAGGTTTAGTTGTTTAAAATATGTAACTAACTAATACCAGAACCATAATCATTATTATATTATAATATATTATTTTATTTCAATTTTTATTACCCGTATGTTTACACTCTTTCTTTATTTTAACTGTTTTGTGTGTTAATTTCCCAGTATTCTAAAGTCTATTTTGACTTTTCATTTGTTGTTATTATTAAATATATACCTAGTTCATAATATAATGATTTTAAAATAGGAAAAAATTATCATATAATTCATAACAAATTTATTTATTGTTTCCCACGTCATTTGGACATTAGAAGTTAAGTACACCGTTCACGGAGACAGTATGTCGTACTTACACACGAATTGTACTTTCATTTATTAATTGAATTAAAAAAATTAAAACTAAATGATACATTTATATATTATATTTTAATAATCATATGTATGTTTTATATGTTTTATATGTTTATTAAAACCACCCTTTACATGTTCCATGTCTTGAATGAACATACCCTATCGCTTTGAGTGGGCAGTAGTCCCCACTTCCTCAAACAAAATTATCATATTTAGACAGCATGAAAATCATAAAGGTTTGGAATAAAAAAAATTATAGAAGAATAAAGACAATATATATGAAATATATATTATATAAAAATATATATTCCATCATAATGTACACAATGATAAGTTGTAAGGAAAAATTGAATAATCATTATTTTGTGAGGCAGTAGTTCACCATACACAGAAATATTATGTTCGTTACCCATTAGATGGTGGTGTGTGTATGTGTAGGTAAAAATATTAAAATAAAAATATCTAATTATATTGAAGATATGGTTGTTTTAATACATGAATATAATAATGAAATTTTTGGGGTTGGTGAATGGAATTGAAACTTAGAGAGATTGGGAGACGGTGTTACCACTTAATCAGGTAACTACTATGAGTGTATACCAAAAGCTTCCTTGAGATTTCTTTATGTCCAAAATAAGGATTTTATGTCATGAGTATGGTTTTTGGGATATAATTTGGGCATGTATTGGCAGAATATAATTGTTTTTATAGGTGTGAGTAATGGTTAGAAGTGGTGGAATTTTATAGGGAAGGAAAATGATTCACATTTTATTCTCGAAAAGAAGTTCGGTGTAAAAATGTGCTTACCAAAACAAAGTCATACCAAACCACCAAAAAGTAATAACGTAAAGTTCATGTTTGTTATATTGGATGAAAATGTCTGTTGGGAATGTTTCTAGGTTATTTGGGCCTTTAAATTTAGGTGTTTTTTCCATTATAATTATAATTACACCTTAATCACTTCAATTAAATTTAATCATTTCACTAATGATTTTTGTCAAAAAATTAAGTTGATTTTATTAGACCATATATATTATATTTATTAAAATGGATTTTATTATAATTTAAAAATTCATGTCATTAGAGTGGGAAAATTATGATTAATGCAAATTCACAAATAGATAGACTAACTCGTTTTAATAGAGAAATTTTCAAAAGATCCTCATGTTATTTTATTTAATTTGAAATTTAAATTGATTATAATGAACTAAATTGAATTAATATATTTATAATTGTTCCATATTGACTTTAAAAAAATTTATTATATAATATAATGTTAATAATTATTTAAATGAAAATGCATATTTTTTCTAAAACATAATATTTTTCCATATTCACTAAAAATGATGTTTCTCAGAAAAATAAAAAAAATTGAAGCTCATATAATTTTTACATTAATAATTAAAAATTGATGTTTATTTTATCCAATTATATTCATATATGTGTCAGTATTAAGATTTAAAATATGTTCACCATTAAAATGTTGTAAAATTGCATTAAAATAATGTAATTTATAGGGAATATTCGGTTTGTTCTTATCCCAAGCCTACTAGATGCGTGTAAAATTATTTATTTTGATATTAATAAATAAAATATTTTAAATTGTCTTCATTTAATTGAAAATTTAAAATGTGACTAAATAAAATTTTCTTTAAATCAGGCGTTGTGTGTATTTTAATGATATATAAAGATAAATATGGTAATGTCCTTGGGTTCTAAATACTTCCCTCCTACAAAGAATTCCCCCTCAGAATATTGGTGTTATTACATTTAACAATATGTGGGTAGATTACCTTCATATAATACTTTGGTTCCCAAGTTTATTGTTCCAATTTGTGATTTCTCCAAAGAACATTTTCTAGACGAGTCATATGATTCCTTAATACATGAGCAAAGGTGTTAAAAATCTGGATAGCTTCCTCACAACAGAAATGATCAGGATCTAACTCTATTTAATCATATGTGAGAACGTGTGTTGGATCATGATGGTACTTTCTAATTATTTATATATGGAACACATCTTTATCCTTTGAGATATTTGGTGGCAAAACTAATCGATAAGAAAAAACTCTAACTTCCTCAGGAATCGCGAATGGTCCGATGTATATGGGACTTAGTTTCCCTTTTTTACGAAACTTGATAACATGCTTCCATGGAGAGAAAATAAGGAAAACATAATCTATAATTTGTAATTCCAATTCATTTCTCCAATTATCGGCAATACTATTTTTCCTACTTTGATTTGTTTTTTAATATTCGCTTGAAGAGCCATCACCTTTGTCATCATCTCTTCATAAATTTCTAGGCCAATGATTTTCTATTCTCAAACATTGTCCCAACAAGTTGGAGTAAAACACCATTTTCCATATAATAATACATAATTTTCTCTTTTAATAATTGAATGGAAACTATTTTTAACAGCTGACGATTTCATAGTAAGCTATTTTCTTTAAAGTAATTAAATCGATTGCGCTACACGCAACATCGAGTTTGATCACACAACGACTTACCAAACTATCCATTAAAAAAATGTTTATGAATATTAATAACATCATTTTTAATTTTATATACTACATATAATTTTAAAATCCATATTATGTATTTCTTAGACATAATATAAGAACAAATTAAATTTTTCAGAAAAAAGAAGTATTTTTCAAAAAATAAAAGTTTACTGCCTTTTAATAGTGAACCATTATTAAATCCAATATAATAATATTTTATATATTAAATATGAAAAAATAAACTTCTTCATTAGAATAGGGACACACAAATTTAGTTTGGATACATTTTTGGGGCTTTTCAGATAACTTTCATATTTTGATGAATAGTAAAAAAATACTAAATTTTAATTAAAAACAATTATTTTAATCAAAACAATTTATGGTGTTAAATCATAAATTTGAATGGGTTTAAAGAAAAATTAAATTATATTTTCATCATTTAATCCAATTTTGTTTAATATAATTAATTTTTCATTTAACATTAACATACACACAAATCAATCTTTTAATAGTTTTTACGTCACAAAACCCACATTCTAGTTTTGACAATGGGAATGCTTATTTAAATTAATTAATACAAATTAAATGATTTTAATTTGTTAAAATAGACTTCATTTTTGAATTTTTAATATCAAAATTATCTTTGGGTAAATTTTTGGTATTTTTCTAAAAACATTCAATTTTTGATGAATAGTGAAAAACATTGTGTTATTATTTAAAGCCAACATTTTTATTGAAATAATATATTTAAATTTAAATTTATTTAATGTAAACATAAATACATAATAATTATATTAGTCCAATTTAATTCATTGAATTTATTTTATAGAAATATTAGATTTATAAAATATTATTGAACATTTTACCATCTTTTACTCACCTTCTAGGCACATTTGTAAATTTGCATAAAATATAATTTTACAACTAGTGTGAAAATAATTTCAAAAATACAAGAGGTATGGTTTACATCAGTAAGTAAAATTTGGTTTAATAGGATGAAAATAATTTATGGTGAATTGTAACTTTTGAATTTTATTTACCAGAGTAAAAATGAAATAGGGTAATTAAAGGTAAAAATGATATTATAATTATCCTAACACATCTCCTAATTCAATTTCATAAGTTTATTTTGACAAAAATAAACCATAAGAATAAAATATGATCCTTTTGGTCCATTGGGATTATATTAGGACATTTATTAATATTTTATTTAAAGAAGAGTTAAAAATGATAAAATTGATGTTAATAACCAAAAATTTTAATATAGGTATATACAAAAGGTAAATTAGAATATAATTATTCATTATAAATATAAATATATTTTCTAAATAATTGTATTCTATTTAAATATTTTAGAGATTAAATAATTAAATTTATTTATGACACAATGATGATGCAACAATTTCCTTATTATTGAATGATTAAAATAATTGATATTACAAATATAAATATATTTTTCAATTGAAACTTTTTATGTATTACAAAAAATTTCGAGGTTAATATGACATTATAGGGTTTATTAAATAATTTTTTTCCAAGTGATAATTTTTTTCTGACTTTCACAAAAACAAAACAAAAAATAGTGTAAAAATTGGATTTAATGAGTTCTGAAACCAAATACTATATTATTAATTGATATACCATTTCTAAATATATAAGTATTTTCAAAAGGACTTAGATAAATATCGATATAATAATAATGATCTATTTGGGGTTCTCTTTCCTTTTAGTGTAAGTTTATTGTCCTTTTATTATAATAATAAAAGAATATATGGTAAATGTTAAAATATTTAACTAAGAGTTAAATCTAAAAGATATGATTAATATAATGACCTAATAAATCTAAAACATATTGGTTGAGATTTTTTCGTCCCAGCCCCACCATATCCTCAAAATAAATACGTTTTTTCTATTATAAATCAAATATTATTGTATAATAAAAAACATTTCTTGCTTTTCCTATAGTGACACTCACCTCTCTTATAAAAGGGTACTCCCCTTCTCTTAATTTCATACCTTCGAAGCCAATTATCTCAGAAAACCACCAATGAAATATCCTCCCAACCACCCTCACTTCTACATATAGGCCTTACATTTATTATAATCCAACCTATGGATCCCTTTTGATCAAATCAAAAGGATGAACATAAAGAATAGGTAATAACTTCTTCACCTCTTTCAAAGTTCATTTCTTCTTCCACTTTCTATTTATTTTTTGTTTCAATATTAAAATAATAACACTATTACCTTATACATATTGATATGTCATTATAAATATGGTACAACTATATTAATTATTCATTCCATCCAATGAATGACAATGTCACCATACGTGCGTAAGTACGGCTTACCATCTCCCGGTCTTGGTGTAGTTTGTCATTCAAAACATCATTATTTCGATGGTTATAATAATGAGTATAAATGATTTAAATAATAAATATAACATGTTAATTAGTATTTATTTATAATATACCATCCATTTACATATGATTTAACCACTAATAGAATGATATTAATGCTCGTGCGTACGTACGACTTACTGTCTCCATAACCAAATGAGATTTCATTCCCCATCGTAACCATTCAAGAATAATTTTCATTTTGTGATTAAAAATAATGTTTTAGAACTTAATATCATTCTAGATATGAATCCAATATATCCAATCCAATACAAACATGACTTATGTTACAAAACATATAATGGAAAACAAATTAGTTAAAATCCAAAACTATGATACAACCGAAATATCATTAAAAAACAATATTAGAACATCATATATAATATTAGATTTATTTATGCGGTTATTAAATATTTTAATAACATTTATTTCACCATTATATAGTAGGTTAACCTACCCTCTACTATAGAAAAGTATAGGGTAAAGGGTTTTCATCTCACATTTTATTCTCACGAGATTCATGCTATATTTATCACTATTTCCTTTTGTGTAGTGTATTCACGTCCCATGATTGTATTCTTTGTGTAATATAATTTAATTTATGGGTATTTACATATTATTTTTTTTATCCTTCTTTCATGAGGATTATGTTTTAGAAGATACCAAATCGGTGAGGGAATTTCTAATTTCAATTTTCACTCATTGGGTTTTACAAAAACATCATTGATTATTTTAATCTAAGATTATGTGAGAAATAACTATTTATTTATTCATTAATTAATTTCCACTCCCATTTGTGTGGATATAAATTTGATACACATAATTACTCCATTGATAAATTCTCAAGTCATTGATATGAACTTGATAAGAGTAATCTTAACTCAATTTCCATTGATGGAGTTAAACATCCAAACCATTGGTGTTGTTTTAACATGAATATGTGTGAATTCACTATGATTCATTTACACTGAATATATAATCATATTGAGTGTATTTAAATTATTACCACATAATTATATCATTGATTTTTCAGTAATCTATGGATACAGTCTTTATAAGGGATTTCATCTCAATTTACATTTCATTTAGACTTCTTGGTTGTTATGGGCCAATTCACTTTCATATGGTATATATATACCATCCTTTGACATGGAAGATAATTAATACCTTTATTATAATTATATTATAATGTTTTCTATACATCAATTATTTTTATTCAAGTATCTCTCCTTTGGTACAGAACACTATCAAAAATATCCTTTTAAATGTTTTAATGATTTCTTCTTCTACATCTTTCTCATTAATGTTCATTTTGTAAAAATTGTTTTATGGTTTTATTTATATGAACATGAATTTTTGAAATTAAAATTCATTTACAATGATTCAAAGTGGTATGGGAAGCTTTGATTCTAAAATCTCTTTTAAATGACTTCTTGATAAATTGTGTGACTTTTTATTGATTTCACAAAAGACGGTATATTTCTCTCAAATATTTTTACTGATTATTTTTATCTACTTAAATATCATCGATTATTCTTGATGGATATTGATTTATTATAATAAAATATTCCATATTGTATTGAATGAATTATTTTTGACTGTGGATGTTCTATTTTTTTACCATTCATGGTTTGTGGTCAAAATATAGACATTTTGTATGCTAGTTATAATAAGAATGTTTATATTGTGTTTCAAAATTTCATATGAGGACACAATTGGACTTAGTAAATGATGATTGGATCCCTCTAGGGCTTCTCGATGCATTGGTAGGTCTCATGAGACAAACTTGTTTCTTGGCATAAGGCCTTGAGAAAATCGTTTCTATAGTCTTATCATGAGGACTTGAATATGTGGTTAAGATGTCAAACATTATGAAATTCTTAATTATGAAATTGGATATTGATATTACATGTGATTATTTGACTACTAGAATATCCATGTGAATATGTAAATGGAATTATTTCATTTATCATTTCCATATTATGCTAAAGATTGTGTTTTAAAGGCTTGTGTTTTAGTCTTATATATTACCTTAAATGTTTATACTTATTTATGATAGTATCTACTATATTGTTATCCCTACGGAACATATGATCGCACCCCTTTCTTTTGTATTTTTTCCCAAGATGTGAAGAAGTATATTATAAATAACTTGTAGGGATTGGCCAAAGGATATGATTGTGTTCAAAGGGGAAAAAGTTGTTTTTATTCTTTCATGATGTAATGTAAAACTTATGTTTGTATCTAGTTGTTCCAAAGCTACTAAACTAATCCATCTCTTGAGACATGATCTCTAATGATCATGCCAATGTTTTGTAATAATGTACCAACTATGGATAACTAGGGTTGGGGAATTACACTATTATTATTTTAAAACTCCAACATATGTATGTATTAATCCCACATACCATGAAAATCAAGTGAAAATGACATCAACATGTTTTCTATTGTTTAAATTATTCTATTAGAATTTCCATCAGCTTGTGTATAGTAGGAAATGCTCAATTGAAGTTGGGTATCAATGGCCTTATGAATACTCATGTTGTATATTGATCTAAATTGAGAGTCTTGATGGTAGACAATTAATAGAGATACCCCCTGAAGTCTTACAACTTCATTAATATAGTGTTGTTTTAGGAGATGAAGAGATAGGTCTTCTCTTATGGCATGGAAATCTGTAGATTTGGTTAGGAGATAAACAATAACCCATATTGCATCATTTTTTGGAGTAGTCCTTGGGATTCCTATGACATAGTACATGGAAATTTAATCACATTTTCTCATAGGGAAAGGAATAGGTTGAAAACCCCCTTTAAGATGTTATCTTATAGCTTTAACATTTTGGAAAAACAGACATTGGGACACATAATACACAATTTCCCACTTCATGTTATCCCACCAAAAGAGTTCCATCAAATCCATATACATATTTGTGCTACCAAGGTGTATAACGATATTTTAGATATGATAATCATACAACAATTATTTTGTTAGATTATGCATATATAGAACACCACGTCTTTTTCCAGATTTTAAAACAAAATCTTCACAAATAATGATTTCTAATTTTCCATCGTAGTGGAAGATAATTTTCATATGAAATTCCTCATCATCAATTTTAGAATTATGTATCCTCTCTATTGAAAATGTTTTTAAATAATTGGATAAATTATTGATGTCTCCCCTTTCTTATGAATTACTATATACATCTTCACAAGATCTATGAATATAAGAACTTTTTCAATCCTTATTTGGGGTAGAACTACATGATATTTCCTACTCAAAGCATCTACGACCTTATTCACTTTCCAAGGGTGGAAGTTTATAGAGAAATCACATTCATTCAATAGTTCAAGCCATATTCATTATCTCATGTTGAGATATTTTTAATATTAGATGTATTTCATGATCTTATGATCTGTGTATTTCTCAAATCTTTCTCAATATAGATAAAATCTCCATATTTTCAATGTGACTATTAAATCTGCTAACTCCAGATCATGGGTGGGGTAGTTTTGTTCAAGATTCTTCAATTCCCTTGATGAATATGCAATAAATATTTCATTTTTCATTATGACGCACCCAAGTCCCTTCTTAGACGTATCACTATATTGCCAAACCCATTACTACTAGATGGTTGAGTCAAGATTGGAGAAGTAAATTGTAACGACACAAACATTGGTTAATGGAAATCCCTCTTAATCTAATTAAATGTCTCTTTATGTAAAATGGTTATATAAATTGCCAAATTCACTGGCTTTATGTTTTTGGATTTCAATATACCATTATGAATTATATCCATTGCAATTGCATCCATTGAATAATGTTCATCTGAATATCATAAATATGGGATTTAACAAATCCAACTTACTCAGACAAAGAATGTGATGGCCTCATCCAGTAGACTAGCCCCGTATGAAGCCCATTTGTCGGAGCTTGGAAAAGAGGTGGTGTCATTGGGATTTAATCTTAACCAAGCTCAATCCGAGCTAGAACATGTTATATTTGGGCGGAACCGCCTATGGGGAAGTGGATGTTGATAGAGATTACTACCTGAGAGATGTTATCCTAGCCACCCCAAGAGTCTGTCACCAATGCACACCTCACTCTTCAGTCTTATGCGGGAGTTTTAAGGGGTTATTTAAAAAGACCCTAGTACTATGGTTATTTACATTATTTTCATATATAATAATGAATATATTATTGTTACCTTGTAAATAGTTTTTAAAGCACAACTAGTATTTTTATTTAAAGCTCAACTAAGAAATAAATTTTGATGAATTTATGGATTTATGAATTAAATAATATTTTAATAAAATATTTTAATTATTATTTAATTAATTTTTACTAATAAAAATGATCGTATAATATTGTGAATGCAATTATAATTTTTATTAAGTTTTGAAATCCATTTTCATCAAAACCCATGAATTTTCCATAAATGTCAGTTTTTATTTTAATTGTAAAAATAAACATATTTATAATACTATTTAGATAAAATTAATATTATTTATTGAATTATGATGTTGAAATTATCCAACGGTTAATTTTTCACAATTTTCTGAGATAGAGAAATTTTTGGGTAAAAATTAAATACCGTTTAAATATATAATGTCTTTTATGACATCATAATGACAAAATAGTGAGGTAATAAAATACTATAAATGTTATGATAGGCCAATATATGTTTTAACATAAAACAAATGTGATTTTGGGTTTGTTTGATTTATTTTACAAAGCTTTTGTGGAAACTTCAAGACTTATTACACATATTTTCTTTTAAAAAAATTTTCCTTGAGAGTGTGACTCACCTCCACATAAGCAACCCCATTATTTTAAATTTTTTTGACTTTGGCCATATAAAATATTTCTTTCCAATTACCTTTTCCAAAAACCATAGACAAGAACCATGGGATGGTCTGTGGTTTGGAATAGTTTAATGTGAGGTGTCCCAAATCAAAATAATTAAAAATTCCCTCACCTTTCCAATATAAACACACAAAATCTCCCACTTCCTCCTCACTCAAAGCCTTGGGAGTTTTCCCAAACTCTGCCCTCCTCTCTCTAGATTCCTCCCAAGGTGCCCCAAACTCCCAAGAAGTCTCTCTAAAGCCTCTCTCATGCCTTTGGATGCACACTTCCAAGTAAGGGGTTTTCTTCCATTATTATTTTTGACCAATATTCCTTAAATAGTTATTCCCTTTTAATTTCAATTATAAATGTCATGACCTGTCCTCGAGTCCCGTTTCGTGACTACCCCAATCCCGCCTTTCAAAGGCCAGGGGCTGTCGACTAGCACCAATTGAGTAATCCCGATAAAAGGGAAGGCATTTCCTTTTTGACCTGTAACACATACACAGACTGAACAAAATCAGTAGAGGAAACAGGTACTAAAAATAGAAAAGTAATATGTACTGAATGTAAATGGGCCAGTATACAAACCCAACTTAAAAACATGTACAAGTTCAAGGAAAAGGGAAAACAACTCTTGGAACGTCTGCCCGAAATCCTACCTGAAGGGTAGGTACAGAACTCGAACAACTTGTCCCTGTGTTACGTCCCATCTAGTCCATCACCGAGTAGTCTCCCATCCATCACCCTTAGCCTCGATCACTTCCGTTCGTCTTCTGCACAGAACACAACAACGTGCGGGCAAATCTGGTGTTGAGGTGAGTATAACAATTCCTAGTAGGGGACCCCGAGACCCCCGATGGTCTCCAAGAATCCACAAAGGATAAACCACAGTAGAAAGATACAATAATGAAGTATCAACCAACCCCACATAGGTATATGCCCGTACATATACCTAAGTTACCAGTCACAGTCCCGACTCCAACTCTCGAGCCCAAAAATAACCTAGTCCACAAGGAAGTAAAGTCAATCACCACAATGATAATGGTTGAAATACATGACTCAGCTCACCAAGGTGTACATCTTTTTTAGAGCGATAGAGATGATCAGATGTAGTCACTGATTCATCTAGCTGTTGAACCCACACAGGATACAGGACCAACTAAGTTGTCAGACCCACACAGAATATAGGACAAACTATTCTGTCTGACCCACAGAGGATACAGGAATAGAAGTTAGAACTGTCAGAACCACAGAGGATCCTCGTATAGTTGTCATTTCTGTCTAACCCATGGAGGATTCTGGTACAATAGTCATCACTGTCGAACCCACGTAGGAATCCAGTAGAATAGTCGTCGCAGCCAGCTCTAGGGTTCCCGCACACAGGACGCTCGATTCTGAGAGGGTCCTCTCCTCGATTCATGTGTCAGTACATCAACTATCACTAAGTCCTGAGTGGATTTTCTCATAGTTATGTCTCATCATAAAGAAACCAACACGACAGACGGTGCATCAATCAGACGCCCGGTCTGAGAGTTATTGGCATTTTTGTTCTAGGGGCCCGGTTGGATTTACGCTCATTCCAGACTCGGCTTTTTTCCAATGATGTCAAAAACTCACTTAACGTATCGTAAAAGGACATCCTCATCAGGAGGGTCCCAGTGCTGCAGACGGCACGTCGATCAGATGCGCGGTATAGGAGATATTTGTATTTAAGTGAAGTTGGGCCCGGCCCGTCAAACCCAATGGGCTGGCGGGTCGGCTCGAACTAGCTGGGGGGTTGGCCCGGCCTGTTTTAGCAGGTCTGACCCAGCTGGGGGGTTGGCTCGACCTTATGCGGTCCGGCCAACCTGTGAACCCGACCCATGTTGCGGGTCGGTCCGGTTCACCTGGTGGCGCCAAGCTGCGCCGCCTCTCCCCTGCATGGCCGGCCGTAGTTTGCCGGTTCTACCCAGTGCATGTGGCCCGCACAGCGGCCCACAGTCCTTCCCATGCAGTACCTGTGGGTGTCGTTGTTTTCCATCATGGCCGGTTTGCCCAGTAGAGAGGCCCGTGTAAGCGGGCCGCTGTCTTCTCCACATGGCGCCGCGGTCCTTTTGCCCGGTCGGCCGTAGCTGGCCGGTTCTTCTCTGGTCGAGTGGCCCGTGGATGTGGGATGTAGTATGCCTCTATGTGGCACCTTTGTTTTCCGCAACTCCTTCTCGCGGACCGGCCGATCGGCCGGCCGGTTTTCCCGTGGTCCGGGCGGCACGAGCGGCCGCTGATCTCCCTCCATACGGCCGGCGCGCGGCCGCCACCGCCACCGCTGCCTTCGGTCGCCGATGCCGCCACCTCCTCAGTCATGTGGTTCTTCTCCAGTGTGTTGTGATGACACCGTTCCCTTTCGACTTTGCCTATGATGTCAATCAACAATAACCAACAGAGGGACGTTGGGCCATGTTGGTTCGGCCCATGCTCTCCGTATTAGATGATATCATTTGGCCAACGATGAACCAAGGCATTCATTGAAGAACGTAGGTTTAATTTTAATCATTTAAAATTAATCAAACCCCTCTACCTCGATTCATAGTACGTTGTTTAAGGAACAGAAAAAAGAATTCAAAGACGTCGTCGAATGTTGCTCCCATCACACACTGATGATTCCGGGCACACGCGCCGTCCTCGTTCTTCAAATGTGACGGTGCATTCTTCGTTGGATAGAATGGGCATTCTTCATGTTCTTCATGTTCCTCATTGGAAAAGGGTCATCCTTCCAAGAGTTCTCCCATGCTCCAAAATAATAATCACCAAGCCAAAGTACAACAACAGGCTCCCTATTATTTTAATGTTGCCATACATTTCAAATGAATTCAAACACTCAAAATAATTAATGAGGGAATTAATTAATTGTGCTAGCACAATTAAGGGGGAGGGAGGTGGAGAGTTCACCCAAATTAAATGAATAGTGGTGGCTTTAATAAATTCAAGGGGCGCTAAAGAGTTAAAGTGGGGTTTCAAGGGGAGTTGAGGGGTTTGAACTCGTGTGGGCCCCACTACATAATATCCTCCCATGGGAGGTTTTGTGGGGGTGCCCCACCTCCAACATCCCTTTGGAGAAAATAACCACCACCCAAATAATTTAACCATATAAATAAAACTATGCCATCACTTATTTTTATTTTACTTTTTTTAAAGAAACCTAGAAAACTAACTTCCAAACATTCTAAAACGCAACTGCAGAAAAGTTCCCATTAAACGAATATCGGTGCTGCGAGTTCAACCGTGCTCTCGGATTTCAATTTCGAGCACCGTTTCAATAGATACAAAATCATTCATGTACATTTACTGAACGTACCAGAAAAAAACTTCTGAAATTGATTCTGGGCCCACCGGGCCTCGGAATTAGGTGTCATTAGAAACTGTGAACTCATAAAATTTCCATGTATTTAAGAAAAAAATTTCCACTTGATTTATAGGTATTTACATTCTCCCCACATCAGGTCTTTATTTCCCCGTAAGATACAACACATACTAAGGGAACAAATGGGGGTACTGAGCAAGAATCTGAGCCTCCCACTCCCATGTGATCACCTGGAGGTTCCCGTGCTACTAGCGAATGCACACTAGAGTAATCGAATGTCCTCACAGGACCCTCTCCTATAAATCCTCAATCTCCATCGGAACCACCATGAATGTTTCCCCGTCACCTATTTCCAGCTCCCTGTGGTCGATGATGTGGGATGGGTCATGCACGTATCTCCTCAGCTGAGATATGTGGATGACGTCATGCACTCGGTGCAACCAAGGTGGAAGATTCAGGCGGTAAGCCACCTCGCCTACCCTACTGAGGACCTGAAAAGTTCTAATGAATCATGGAGAAAACATTCCACCTTGTCCAAATCTCCATAGAACTCATCGAGGTTAGACTCGTAAAAAGACGTGGTCGGCATCCTCAAAATCCAGTGGTCTCCGTCTCCAATCAGCACAAGACTTCTGCATGATCTGTGCAGTCTTCATCCGCTCCCAGATGATCTACACCTTCTCCGTTGTATACAACACCATCCTTGTTCCTACAAGTGATGACTCCCCTGGATCAGTCCTGTACAAAGGCGATCTACAAGGTCATCCATACAATGCCTCGTAAGGTTCCATCCCGATGTTAGAGTGGTATATCTTGTTATACTCAAACTCTACCAAGGGAAAGTAATCCTCCCAGCTGCGACCAAAGTCAAGAACGCATGCACATAGCATGTCCTCAAGAGTCTGAATGGTCCTCTCAGTCTGGCCATCCATCTATGGGTGGAAGGCAGTGCACTTGTGATGCTGTATCCCAAAAGCCTCCTTCAACCCCTTCTATAGCCAGGATGTGAAACAGGCATCCAGATCATAGATGATTGTTTATGGAACACCATGAAGCCATATGATCTCCTGTATTTAGAGGCATCTGAAGCTCTCTACTGAGCCCTGCTCTCTGATCGGTAGGAAGTGGGCCGACAAGGTGAGTCGGTTGACAATCACCCAGATAGAGTCGTGTCCTCTGGATGTACGTGGAATTACCATCACAAAATCCAGGTATATCCCATACCACATCCACTATGGGACCTCTAAGTGCTGAACCAAGCCTGCTGGAACCTGGTGCTCCTCCTTTACTTGCTGACCAGTGAGGCATCATGAGACAAACTCTACTATCGCCTTCTTTATACCCGACCACCAGTGCTGTCGTCTGAGATCCTGATACATCTTCACCACTCTTGGATGTACCGGTATAGGGGAAGTTTGAAACTCTCTCAACAGCTCCTCTTTTAGTGAAACTAGTACCATGGTATGTCCTATGAAGAGGATGACATGCTCCCTACCTTCAGAAAACCCATCAGGTGCCTTCCCTGAAGATATATAAGCACATCGTGTCTCATAATCAATGTCCCCATGCTGTGCCTCTATGACTCACTGAAGAAGTGGAGGAGTGACTGTGAGAGACTGCTGAAAGGCTGCTCCATCTCTATTCACAAAGGATATATGCAATGCGGCCAGATACTCTGTCACCACTCCTACCAGCTGAATTCATGTTCTCCTGCTGAGAGAATCTACTACAGTGTTCCACTTCCCAGGAGTATAGACTATCTTGAAGTTATGGTCATGGAGGAACGCAATCCATCGTCATTTTCTCAAGTTCATGTCCTTCTGTGAGAAGATATACCTTATACTCTTGTGGTTAGAGTAGAATGTAAAATTCTCACCCGTCAGATAGTGTCACCACATCTTCAAGGAAAAGACCACTACTGCTAACTCTAGGTCATGGGTAGCATAGTTCTTCTTGTGTTGTATCAACTGCCGTGAAACATACGCGATCACTACTCGCTCCTACATCAAGAAACACCAGTTTCTAGCCCCTGATGCATCGTAGTAAACTATGTACCCTACGCCCTCCTCCAGTAGCCTCAAGATGGGCGCACTGGTCAATATATTCCACATCTCCTGAAATCTCTACTGGAATCTATCTGACCACATGAAGGGTTGCCACTTCTTCATCAATGATGAAAGTGGTGCTGCAACTCTGGAGAATTCTGGCACAAATCTTCGATAGTACCCAGCCAATCCCAGGAAACTCCGCACCTCTGTCACACTCCTGGGTGGCTCCCAAGCAAGTAATTCCTCAATCATCGCTAAATCCACTGCAACTACATACTCTGAGATGACGTGTCCCAATAAATGAACTTCTCAAATCTAGAATTGGCACTTCAAGAGATTACCATGAAGCTGGTGCTCTCTGAGTGTGTCCAGTACTACCCAAAAATTGTAGGTGTGCTCCTCCACATTTGTCGAGTAAATTAGTATGACGTCGGTGATGACTACGACAAAATGATCAAGGTATGGATGGAAGATCTCGTTCATGAGACTCATGAATACTGATGGAGTGTTGGTTACGCCGAAGGGAATAACCAAGTACTAGTAGTGGCCATACCGATACATGAAGCCCGTCTTCTGCGCATCGTCGTCCCGAACTCTGTGCCGGTGATATCCTTACCTGAGGTCTATCTTCGAGAACCATCGTGCTCCCTTGAGCTGATCAAATAGGTCTTCAATCCTCGGGAGTGGGTACTTGTTCTTCAAGGTAACCTGATTTAGGCGACAGTATTCAACACACTATCGCAAGCTCCCATCCACCTTCTTGGTGAACAAAATCGAAGATGCCTAGGGTGAAACACAGGGTCGAATAACTCCCTTCCCCTGCAAGTCCTCCATCTGTACCCACAGCTCACGATGTTCGACGGGAGCCATCCGATATGCTGGAGTATATATCATTGATGTCCTTAGGTATAGGTCAATGTTTAAGTATACCCTTCTAGGAGGAGGTAGTCCTGGAAGGTCATCTGGGAAAACATATGCGTACTGATCCACCACAACATGATAACATAGACTCCGCAAATCAAACATTCTAAGGATGAGACTAGCCAACTGATGTGTGATTAGCTGCCCCCTTATATTTGTAAGTCCATCCTGCACATCATAGGCTACCTTCTAAATGTTGAAGGTGATCCTAGTCCCATCTGTGCGGATACACCGCACTTTGCGCCTAATTCAATCAATCTGAGCATGAACTGTGGATAACCAGTCCATACCCAAAATGATGTCGTAAGGCCTCGATGCCGCTACAAGAAGATCCCAGCCGAAGATCTCGCCTCCTAGAGTAAGCTCACTCTACCAGAACCCGCTCGTAATCGTCGAGTCTACTCCTGTAGGAGTCTCTAGCCGTAAGGATCGATCCAATGACTCTGTCAGAATCTCCGAGCTCTGAATGACGGAAGTGGAAATAAATGAATGACTCGCACCTGAGTCTATAAGTACTGCATTAATGGTGGAATAGACCCATATAGTTCCTTGAATCATCTCTGGTGAGTCATGGTCACAGGCCTCGACTTCCTGGAGCTGAGACAACCTCTGTCCTCTTACTCCTTGTGGTCAGGGTGGAACTCCTAGTGGTGGTGGTGGTAGAGCCTCAAAACATCATCCACCACCAGCTGCTCGGACAGCTCCTCTGCCACTTCCTCCTGCTCTTGGAGGACCACCATGGTCGAACCTCTACCTCTTCCTGAGAGGTCCCTATACTATCTTCTTCTCATCTACATAGAAATTCAGGAAGTCACGAGCCATATGGCCATGCCTGCCGCATGAATAGCAGTGTCTTCTCCTCTAATAGATGGATCTATCTCGAGTGCCCCGCACAACGGAAGCTGTATCCTGGGGTCTCCCACCTGATGGCCTGGTCCGCTTGGACCTCTCCATCATCTGTTTACTGCCGACTGTAGAAGACTCCACTATGTGTTGCCTTGTGGAGGGTCTCACAATTGGTGACTGCTCAACGAGAAAACTCTCCACTTGAAGGGATCGCTCCAGCACCCCCACTTATGTCGGAATGCTGAGGGGAGTCATCGAAGCCCTGATCACATGCCTGAGTCCCTGCTCGAAGGTCCAGGTCCTGAAGAATGGGTCTTGTACCATATCCATGGAGTAGAGTGAGAGGTCAGTAATCCTCATTGAGTACTGAGCTACTGTCATGATGCCCTGCTGCAGATGAAGTAACTCCTGAATCTGCACCGCATGACGGGTGGCTAGAACAAACTCTGAGCGAAAGAGACTCTTGAAGTCTATCCAGAGTAATGATTCCTCTTCATTCACTTAGAGAATCAGGCTCCGTAATGTTCCTACTGCTGTATGCTAGTGACTCACGGCAAGGATCACCAAGAGGTTGGCTGGTGTCCCTACCAATCTGAAAACTCTCATGACCGCCTCCAACCAATCCTCAACTGCCTGTGGGTCGGTCTCTCCCCGGAACCTGGGCGGCCTCTGGCGCTGGAACTCATGCAATGCACTCAGGCAGCATGCACTCTATTCTACTGGATCTGGTGGTATCAGTGGCCCAGTGGGTAGTGGAACTACCAGTACCTCCACTGTGATGGGGCCCTGCACCGAGGCCTCATCGCTCGGGGGGCTACCATCTCATATGAAACTCGGAACCCTAGCTGGCTGCCTTCATGGGGCCATCCTAAAAATAAATTGGTGTTCCACGGTTAAAACAGTATACCTGGTGAGCTAACACAATGTAATCAAGAAGAAAACTTTTTCAAAGGAAACACACACGCAATCAGTGTTTTCGTACACTGAGTCGGAAATCAGAAGTCAGAGTCCTAGTGTATGGACACATCGGCTGCCGCACCAACACCAGTTTCCCTAATCTGATAACCACACCCAAAACACTTAACACTATTTCCATTAAAAGAATCAGAGTATATGTTCTGTGGTAGAACCGACTCCCCTGATACTAATTTGTCACGACCCGTCCTTAGGGCCTGTGCCGTGACTACCCCAAGCCTTCCTTCCATAGGTTAGGGGCTGGCCACTAGCACCAAAGGCATAATCCTAATTAAAGGAAATGCATTTCATTTTTATCCTGTAACACACACACAGACTGAAAACAAGAAAAAGAGGCATCAAGTACTGAAAATAGAAAAGTAAGATGTGCTGAAAGTAAATAGGCCAGTACACAAACCCAACTGAACAACAAGTACAAGTACAAGGAAAATGGAAAACATCTCCTGGATCGTCCGCCTGGAAATCCTACCTAAAGGGTAGGTACAGAACTCGAACAACACATCCCTATGGTACATCCCGTCTAGTTCAACTATGAGTAGTCTCCCGTCCGTCACCCTCAACCTCGATCAGTGAAATCAATCATCTGCACAAAACACAACAAGGTGTGGGCAAAGCCTGTACATGGGTGAGTATAATAATACTCAGTAGGGGACCCTGAGAACCCCGAAGGACTCCCATAATCCAGAACGGATAAACCACTATAGAAATATATAATCACAAAGTATCAACCTACCCCACTTAGGTATATGCCCAAACATATACCTAAGTTACCATTCACAGTCCCAGCTCCAACTCTCGAGCCCAAACACAACCTAGTCCACAAAGGAAGTAAAGTCATTCAGCACGATGATAATGGTAGAAAGACATGACTTAGCTCAAACATGTATACATCTTTCGTAGAGCGATAGAGATTATCAGATGTATTCAAAGATTCATCTAGTTGTTGGACCCACATAGGATACAGGACCAGCTAAGCTGTCGGACCCACACAGGATACAGGACCAGCTATTCTGTCGGACCCACACAGGATACAGGAATAGAAGTCGGAACTGTCAGACCCACGAAGGATCCTGGTACAGTTGTCATCATTGTCGAACCCGTGAAGGTTTATGGTACAGTAGTCATCACTATCGAACCCACATAGGATTCCGATACAGTAGTTATCGCAGCCTACTTTAGGGTTCCCGCACATAGCACGCTCGATTCCAGGAGGGTCCGCTCCATGAGTCAAGTGTTGATACATCAAATATGAGAAAGTACTGAGTTGATGTATACCATAGTTTTTTCCCATCATAAGGAACCCGACGCGATAGACGGTGCGTCAATCGGACGCCCACTCTGAGAGTTATTGGCATTTCCATTCTAGTGGCTCGGTTGGATTTACGCTCGTTCCAAACCCGAACATTTTACAATGTTGACCAAAAATAACTTAGAGTATCGTAAAAGGACCACCTCGTTGCGAGGGTCCCAATTTCGCAGATGGAATATCGATCAGATGCACGGTCTAGGAGATATTTGTATTTAAGTGAAGTCGGGCCCAACCCATTAAACCAAGTGGGATGGCGGGTCAGCCTAACCCAGCTCGGCATGTCCGACCCGACCGGGGGGTTGGTCAGGCCTAGTTTGGCTGGTCTGACCCTTCTGGGGGGTTGGCCCGGCCCGGTTCACCCAGAACATGTGTCCCTCATACCGGGATGCAATCCTTCCCATGCTGCGCTCGCAGGCACCATAATTTTCCATCCCTACTGGCAGGCGGCCGGCCGGTTCTCCCAACAGAGTGGGTCGTGGAAGCGGGCCGCGGTCTTCTCCGCATAGTGCCTGCGGGTGACATGGTCCTCTGGCCCAACCGGTCATAGCCGACCCATTTTTCCATCCTGGCCGGCATGAGGCCGACCAGTTCTTCTATAGGTGAGCGGCCTGTGGATGCTGGTTGTGGTACCCCTCCACGCGGTGCCATCGTGCTCAGTGGCTCATGCTCATGGGCCGACCAGATTGGATGGTCGGTTGTCCCACAATCCAGGCAGCCCGAGCGGCCGCCGGTCTACCACAATCAGGCCAGAACGTGGCCTCTGCTGTCGTCGCCGCCTCCGGTCACCGACACCACCACCTCCTCCGTCCTGTGGATCTTCACCGGCACGGTGCACTGGCACAACACCATTTTGACTTATCCTACAATGTTAATTGACAATAACCAACGGAGGGATGTCGGGCCATGTTGGTTCGGCCCACGCCCTCCGTATTAGATGATATCATTTGGCCAACGACGAACCACGGAATTCATTGAAGAATGAGTGTATAATTTTATTCATTTAAAATTAATTAAATCCCCCTACCTCGATTCGTATTATGTTGTCGAAGGAGCGGAAAAAAGAATTCGAAGACGTTGTAAAATGTTTCACCCATCACACATCACTGATTCTGGGCTCAAGCGTCGTCCTCGTTCTTCATCAGGGATGGTGAATTCTTCGTTGTAGAGAATGGGTGTTCTTCATGTTCTCCACGTTCCTCTTTATTAAAGGGTCTTACTTCCAAGAGTTATCCCAATCTCCCAAAGAATAATCGCCAATCCATTGTAAAACAATAGGCTCCCTCTTATTTTAATGTTTCCATACATTTCAAATGAATTCAAACACTGAAATTAATTAATGAAGTCATTAATTAATTGTGTTGGCACAATTAAGGGGGAGGGAGGTGGAGAGTTCATCCAAATTAAATGGAGAGTGGTGGTTTTAATAAATTAAAGGGGAGTTAAATAGTTAAAGGGGTGTTTCAAGGGGAGTAGTGGGGTTTGAACTCGTGTGGGCCCCACCACAATATATCCTCCTCTAGGAGGTTATTTGGGGGTGGCCCCACCTCAAACTTCCCTTCTGAGAAAATAACCACCACTCATAGACATTAACCATCTAAATAAAAATAATCCATCACTTATTTTTATTTTACTTCCTTTCAAAGAAACCTAGAAAACTAACTTCCAAACACGCTAAAACACAACTACGGTAAAGGTCCCTTTGTGCGAATACAGGCACTGCGAGTTCAACAGTTTTATCGGATTTCAATTCTGAGCACCGGTTCAAAAGATACAAAATCCCACACTTATGTTTAGAGAACGTACCCGAAAAAACTTCAGAAATTGATTCCAGGAACACCAGGCCTCAAAATTAGGTGCCATCTGAAACTGCAGACTCTTAAAATTTCCATGTATTTATGAAAAGAATTTCAACAGGATTTACAGGTCATTACAATAAATGTTGGGGTATGGTTTCTCACCTCCCACATACATCTATCTTTTTGTTTGAATGATGGGAGACCCCTTTCTCTCTCATAAAATGCTTCCTATGTACACCTGTTACTATGCCGAAATTCCGAAATGAATTTATCTCTCCTAATTTACATTCATGAAATTCTTTTGTATAATTAATCTAAATTCCATTACATATGTTGTCACATGTATCTATATGACCCCCTACTTTCCATGTCTTGTAAATATGATGGGGCACCCCTTTCTCTCTCATTATAACGACCCATACTTTACATAAATTGTTATTACTTTAGAATTAAAGCATACTTATTACAACATATAACAAAACCATGAAAGGACCATATAGGTATAGTGTATTTTGAAAATGGGAAACATAAACAACTGGTTCATAAATCATCTACATTTTCTCCCATTTATTTCATCATATCTAGAGTCCCTTTTGTCATATCCTACTTAATACCCTTCTTCCTGGCCTGGGAAAAAGAAAACATACAAATGGGTGAGCTCAATTGCTCAGTAAGGGTAAACAAAAGAAATATCAATCACATCATATTCACAAGAACATAAAATTTTGATAATCTTATCCTGCAAAAGATATCATAATTTAATAACATGGGATAAATCATATAAGTAAAATGTAATCCCAATAATCATAGCGTAAAACATGAATCGTTGTGGTATACACACATAATTATAGAGAATCATTTCTTAGTAGTCAAGACTCATTGGAAAGACTATCCTAGCGGACAAATTCCATTTCTGAACAGAGTTCACACCTCGTTTCAGTCCTCTATCACTGAACCGGATTAACCAGTCGTTCCAGCCATGTCTATCTCATGAGATATAAATCATTACCCAATGTATTTGAGGGATAGATAGGTCTCACCCATCTCATAATTATACCATTATTATGTGTTCCATAAGATCATAAATCATACATCATAGCATAACCCATGTAATAAAAAGGGATTCTTAAACATCATGCCATCATAACATAATCCATATAAGATAAAAGGACATCATAAAAATAATTCCATCATAACATAATCAAATAAATTTAAAAATAGGGATAGAAACAGAACCCTATATTATCTTAGATGGAAAATAATTATGATAAAACACTTGAACTTCATTCTTGAGGAAAATATCCTTTCTACTTAAAAAAATTTCCTTTCTTAACATGTCATAAAATTTCAAACTAGAAGAAGATGATTAAAAATAAACTTGAAAACTTGTAAAGTAATATTCTTGGAAATAATGTTCTAAATATCCATTCATGTCGTATAAGTTACTGAAAAACATTCTTCTCGTAATTTGGCCGGAAAATTCAAAAAGGTACCTCGTACTAAAAACGAAAAAAGATTCCTTTCATATCTTTTACTAAAAACTCACCGAAGGGTAAAATTGGATTTAAAAAATTATTGGAGGATAGAAATAATATTACATATTGTGGAAACAAGGATGTGGATGATAAATATTCCCCAGTAAATTCTGAAGTATAAACAATCTCGAATAAAAATGAGATTTATAGATTTTCTCTTACATTAGGTCTGATTTGCTTCGTATGTGTCCAAACCTCATGTATAATGATTTAAATAATGTTATTGACTTATTACAGAATCTTACTCATTGTTCTGATATCATATATGGTTATATTCTTAGCTTCTTATTAGTAATATTTCATTGCTACTTTTTATTCGGGTGTTTATTTCTTTTTGTTCTTATGCGTGTTTTTTCGAATAAATTCTTATTTTCCTTTTTAGGTTATAGATACCTCATTTATAGAATGGTATTAGTGTAATATATATCATATTTATTCATTAAATTCATTTATATAATAATTATGCAATGAAGATCATGTAGAACGAGTCGCATCACATTGTGGAGACGGTAGGCCGTAAGTATGCACGAGCGATGATATCATTCCCATGATCATTAAATTGTATTGAAGTGTATTTATACTATTTCAGAATCAATAACAAATTAAAATAATCATATATAGTTATTATTTACAGAATTATACCCATCCAAGTAAGGTGGTGGAGGAAAACAGATTACACCACGGCGTGGAGATGATATTCCGTACTTACACACACGCGGTGATTTCGTTTTCCATAGGATAGATTGAAGGTTAAATAGGGTTGTTTCATATTTATAATAACATATCATTATATGAGTGATACCGATGTTATTAATTCATAATGAAACAACTAAATAAGAAGAAGTAGAAGAAGAAATAAAGTTGAAAGAATCGGTAACAGACATTACCTCTTCTTTAAAGCGCCTCTTTTTAACCTCCTATTAGTGCACTAAATATGTTCTTTGAATAAGACCAGGTCCTCTAAGATGTTTATAGGGAAGTGGATAAGAGAAATGGGTAGGGGTAGGCCGAGCATGAAGGCTCAAAGTGGTGTGAGGAAGAGAGGGAGGAGGTGCCCTTTTATAAGGGAGGAGAGGGTAACCATAGAAAAAACGTAAAATTTTATTTTATAAAAAAGTAATTTTCGGTTTTTAATAGATAAAAATTAATTTATTTAGAAGCTAATGTGGGTATGGGTCTAAATCCTCTCAACCAATAGGTTTTAGACAATTTTAGGTTACTATTTTAACCTTATAATTTAGATTTAACTCTATGTTAAATAATTTAACTTTTACTGTGGCTTCTTGTTTTCTTACACTATATGCTTAATAAACATACTATAACAAGAAAAAAGTTCCAAAGTGGTTCATTATTAATATATATAACCTTATCTATGTCATTTGGACAATCCTTATATTTTTAGTATTATAATTACAATTAATAATATAATATTTATTTTCAAAACTATTTTATGTCAATTTTGACACTATTTGGTAATTGATTTTTTTGAAAATCATAACAGCATGATTAGTTCGAATAATGTTAATTAAATAAATAATAATCTGTCATATTATCCTATAAAATTAGTTTAGTTCATAAAAAGTCTAAAATTATATTTATTTGGGTATTTATAATATCAATTATATTTATATTTCATTAATAAGGTAATTACTGAATAATCATTGTGTCATAAATAAATTAAATTATTTAAAGTCTAAAAAATATAAATAAAATAAAATTATTTAGGAAATAGTTTTATCTTTATAATGAATACTTATAGTCAAATTTATCTTAATTCTCACCATATAATAAAAATGTTTTAGTTATTAATCTTTGGTTTTAACTCTTTTAACTCTTCTTTAAATAAAATAATAATAAATGTCCTAATCTAATCAGAGTGGACCTAAAGGGTAATATTTTATCCCTAAGGTTATTTTTGGTCGAATTAAACTTATCCAATAGAATTAGGACATGTGTTAGGGTAATAATAATACAATTTTTACCCTTAATTACCCTATTTACTTTTAACCGTGGTAAATAAAAGTAAAAAGTTACTATTCTTCAAAAATTATTTTTATCTTATTGAACAAAATTTTATTCCTTGATATTAACCGTGTCTCTCGGATTTTCGAAATTCCACTCAGAGAAGTGGTAAAATTATATATTATGTAAATTTTCAAACTATCCTAGGAGGTGGGTAAAAGACGGTGAAAAGTCCAATAAAAATTTTACATTTCTAAAATTATTATAAAATGACTCCAATGAATTAATTTGAACTAATATAGGTATTATGTATAAATTTTGACCTAAAAAAATTAAATAAAACCTATAATTATTTAAATAAAGAGTCGTGTATTAAATAGTATCCCAGTGTCTTCACTATTCATCAAAAGATGAATGTTTTTAGAAAAATAACAAAAATTCACCCTAGGCTAATTTCGACATTCTGAATCCAAAAATGACGTCCATTTGGAAAGATAAAAATTATAAAATTTCAAAAAGTGGGAATTACTATTCATAACGGCTAGTTTTAATAATATTTTAATAACATATCATTGTTTAGTGAAACTCAGAGGTTCGTACAATGCAAACTATCGAGGAAGGATGATCTTGTGTACAATGTAAGCGAAGATAGTGTTGTGTGCAATGTAATATTCCTTTGGTGTTGTATATAACATTATAAATAAAAACAAAATATTTCTCATAAAATATCACGGTGTTACATTCTACCCCCCTTAAAATGAATTTCACCCTCAAAATTCGTCACCTTGAAACAAACAGGTGAGGATACATCTCCCTCATCAAATCCTCCAGTTCCCTTGTATCTTCGACTAATTGGTGGTTCCTCCATAAAAAATTCACCAAGAAAGTGGCCATGTTCTGTAGGAATTTTTCGCTATGATCTTGAATCTCTATCAGCTTTTCTTCATAAGAAAGATCTTGCTCCAGCGGTACAACTTCTGAGCTGATTACATGTGAAGTATCGGGTATATAATTTCTCAAGAGGGATACATGGAACACATCATGAACTTGAGAGAGATTCGGTGGAAGCGCCAAATGGTAAGCTTCCTTCCCAACACGATCCAGTATTTCGAAAGGACCGATATACCTGTGGCTCAGCTTTCCTTTCTTTCCAAATATCATTACTCTCTTCCAAGGAGATATTTGTAAGAACACATTATCACCCACTTCAAACTCTAGGTTTTTTCTTCGGTTATCAGCATAACTTTTTTGTCAACTGTATGTTTCTCTTATTTGTTGTTGAATAGATCGGACCTTTTTTACCATCTCATCAACAAGATCAGGTCCAAATAGCTTTCCTTCCCCAACTTCATCCCAGCTAGTTGGAGTTCGGAATTTCTTTCCATAGAGAGATTCCTATGGAGCCATCTGAATACTGGAGTGAAAGAAATTATTATAAGAAAATTCCACCAAATTTAGGTGTTGATCCCAACCATCATTGAAATCCATAGAGAAAGCTCTTAACATATCTTCTAGAGTTTGAATTGTTCTCTTAGAATGACCGTCTATCTGAGGATGATAAGCAGTGCTGAAACTCAACTCTGTATCTAGAGTATGCTGAAGACTTCGCCAAAACTTTGATGTAATCCTCAGATCCCAATCAGATATAATGGAATGTGGTACTCCATGAAATCTTACCACTTCTTTTACATATATCCTGGCAAGCTGATCCAGAGAGAAATCTTCTCTAATAGCAATGAAGTGTGCCAACTTCTTAAGACGATCAACTATAACCCAGTTTGCATTATTGCATTTGGATGTTTTAGGAAGTCCAGTGAAAAAGTCCATAATGATGTTTTCCCATTTACATTCTGGTATGGGTAATGGTTGTGACATCCCCTTAGACTTCTGTCTCTCAACTTTAACTTTCTGACAATCCTAGCATCGAGAGACATATTCAGAAACATCTCTTTCCATGCCATCCCACTAGAAGTACTCTTTTAGGTCCCTATACATCTTTGTTCTTCTAGGAAGAATAGAGAATGAAGAACTATGAGCCTCATCCCATAGATCCTTATTTAATTATGGGATAGGAGGAACACAAACCTGATTCTCGAACCTTATTATTTCATCACAATTAATGTGAAATATAACAACATTTCTCACCTTCTTTTGTAAATCTACATCTTCTTTCTATGCCTCTTTAATCTTAACATTTATAGATGGTTGAACATTAATTTGATAAAGATAAGATTTTTCCCCTTCCATTATAATTCCACGATCCATCATTTGTAAATCCATAAATATTGGATCTTTTGTGATCCTCCCCATGGATAAGCTAGCATGGTCTTGTTGACTCAATGAATCTGCCACCTAGTTTTCTTTCCTAGGGTGGTAATGAATTGAGCAGTCATAGTCCTTAATCAACTCAAACCATATTCTTTGGCGCATATTCATCTCCTTTTGTGTGAAAATATACTTTAAACTTTTATGATCAGTATAAATATCACACCTTTAACCATAAAGATAATGCCTCCAAATCATTAATGGAAAGATTACCGCAGCTAACTCCAAATCATGAGTTGGGTAATTTTGCTCATGGATTTTCAACTGTGATGAGGAATAATCTATCACCATATCATTTTTCATGAGAACACACCACAATACCTTCTTGGATGCATCACTATAGATCACAAACCTTTCTCCACTACAAGGGAGTGTGAGCACAGGTGCACTGGATAACCTTCTTTTTAACTACATGAAATTATCTTCACACTCCTCTGTCCAAATGAAATTAAATCCATTTTGAGTCAAACTTGTGAGTAAATTAGATAATAGTCAAAAATATTTCACAAAACGTCGGTAATATCCAGCCAAAACAAGAAAACTTCAGTTTGAAGTTACTGTGGTTGGTCTCGACCATCTTTCTATAACCTTTTTTTTCTGAATCCATAGATATACCCTCTTTTGAGATTACATGACCCAAAAATGAAACTTTTTCAATCCAAAATTCACACTTGGAAAATTTGTCATAAATCTTATCCTTTCTCAGGGTCTTTAATACAATTCTCAGGTGATCTTCATGTTTTTCCCTGCTCTTTCATTATACAAGAATATCGTCTATAAATACTACCACAAACTGATCAATATAGTCTCTAAAGACTCTATTCATTAGATCCATGAAGATAGCAGGGGAATATGTAAGACCAAATGGCATCACTATAAATTCATAGTGTCCATACCTTGTACGGAAATCCGTTTTTGGTATATCCTTCCTTTCGACCCTTAATTGATGATACCCGGAATGAAGATCAATCTTGGAAATATATTGAGCTCCACGTAGTTGGTAAAATAAGTCATCAATTCGTGGGAGATGATATTTGTTCTTGATAGTGATCTTGTTAAGTTCTCAATAATCAATGTACAGTATCATTGATCCATCTTTTTTCTTAAAAAACAGAATAAGTGCTCCCCAAGGTGATGCACTAGGGCGTATGAATCCCTAATGAAGATTCTCTTGGAGTTGCTTCTTAAATTCCTGCAACTCAATTGGGGCCATTCTATAATGTGTCTTCAAAATGGGAATATCACCTGGTAAGAGTTCTATTGAAAACTCAACTTCACGATTTGGTGGAATACCTGACAATTCCTCCACAAAAACATCATAAAACTCATGTACAATGGGAATATTTTTAATCATGAGTTTCTCACCAACCATTTGAGATAAATAACCTTTATTTAGTGGAATCAAGATCCATAAGATGGAATAAATTTCCACTAGAAGGTTATGTTCATCCTTGCATCGATAGACGATCACAGATTGATCTGGAATATGAAATGCGACTTTGCTTCTTGGGAAATTGATATGAGACCCATATAAAGAAAGACAATTCATGCCAAGAATCACATCAAATTCCACTATAGGAAGGATCACATGATTTGCAGGAATCACTTTCCCACAAACTTCAATCAGAGAAGAATTTTAAACTTTTGATGCGACAGTTGTGGCATTAGGGGCTGTCACAGCTAACTCAACATATAATTATTGAGGTAATACGGCGATAACCATAGAGAATTATTCAGAAATAAAAGAGTGGGAGGATCCAGAATCAAATAAAACATGTGATACTTTAGAGTGGATGGTAAGCGTACCTTTCACCACTTCGTTATCATACTCCACAATTCTAATAGAAATTGCATGTGACTTTCCTTTGTCTTTAGCCTTATGTGTTTTTTGATGTCGATCATCATCATCAACACTTGGAGTAGGGCATTGATTGGCATAATTCCCCATTTCCTTGCACTTATAACATTGAAGTGTAGGAGATGCACTCTATGTATCCTTTACTTTGTTTGCATCACTTGACATCTTCTTCCCGTCATTGCGGCATTCAAATGCCCGATGACCTTCCTTTCCACATTTGAATCATTTACTTGTCCCTTTAAGACAACTCCCTCCATGTTTCTTTCCACACATTGAGCATAAGGGAAAACTCATCTTCTTTTTAGTGTGGTCTTTAGATATCCCTTTGAATTCCATTTTCCTTTTCTTATCAAACACATATGACTGATGGGTTACTCTAATCTTCATCTCATCCTTGAGGGCACATCAAATGATTTCCTCGTAGCTATTTAATTCTCTTATGGCTAATGACCTTAGATGACTTGGTTTTAAGACACTAAAGAATCGATCAATATTACTCGCAGTTTGGATAATAATCCCAAAAGCGTACCATGCATTTCTTGTAAAATTGCCTTCGTAGGTACCAATAGATTCATCATCCTTTTGCTTCAGTTTAGGAAACTCCTTCTCCCTCTTTGTTCAAAAAATACGAGGGAATTACCTATTGAAAAATAAGTTCTTCAAATCATCCCATTCTGTGGACTCAATTTCATTTCTGGGACTCGTATTCTTGATAAGATTCCACCATTGATCAGATTCACCTTCCAAAAGATATACTGCTAAGATGACATTATCATGTTCAGAAGATGGAAGAACTGAAAATATAATTTCAGGGGTACTGATCCATTGTTAATCCACTAATGGATCAGTAGACCCACTGAATGAAGGTGGACACTGCCTCATGAAGGATTCAACAGAATGTTGCTCCTTCCTTTGCTCGTTTGGAAGTCCTACATGATTCATATCTTGAGAACGTTGTGTGATCATGGCTACAAGATTATGCATTCAAGCTCCCATAACGTTTGGTTGCTCAGGGGGGACAATCATTTCATTGCCCGTCGCACTCAGCATTAACACAGTTCTTTCGGGTTCCAGCCATTGACTAAAACCAATATGCATAGTGTGAGAAACACTAATCATAATCGGAAAACCACATAATCAAGTATAAAATTTCACACTTAAGGTATTATCATAGGTTATTCATGGCCATTTCTAAAACACTTAGATTTTGTCTTATGCTTAGACATATCCTTAGGGTTCTAACTAAGGCTTTCACATCCTAGTTGCCAAATATTGACTATACCCTTCCGCTGATACCAACAATAACGACCCATACTTTACATACATTGTTATTAATTCATAATTGAAGCATAATTATTACAACATATAACAAAACCATGAAAGGACCATATAGGTATAGTGTCTTTAGAAATTGGGAAACATAAACAACTGGTTCATAAATCATCTACATTGTCTCCCATTTATTTCATCATATCTTGAGTCCCTCTTGGAATATCTTACTTAATACCCTTCTTCCTAGCCTGGGGAAAAGAAAACATACAAAAGGGTGATCTCAATTTCTCAATAAAGGTAAAAAAAAGAAATTTCAATCACATCATATTCACAAGAACATTACATTTTGGAAATCTTAACCTGCAAAAGAGATCATAATTTCATAACATGGGTAAATAATAGTAGTGAAATGTAATCCCAATAATCATAACTTAAAACATGAATCTTTGTGGAATACACACATAATCATAGAGAATCATTACTTAGTAGTCAATACACTTTGTAAAGACTATCCTAGAGGACAAATTCCATTTCTGAACCGATTTTACTCCTCATTTCAGTCATGTATTACTGAACCGTTTTAACCTGTCGTTTCAGTCATGTCTATCTCATGAGATATAAATCATCACCCAATTCATTGGAGAGAGATATAGGTCCCACCCATCTCATAATGATACCATTCTTATGTGTGCCACAAGATCATACATCATACATCATAGCATAACCCATGTAAAAAAATGGGATTCTTAAACATCATGTCATCATGACCTAATCCATATAAGATAAAAGGACAAAATAAAAATAATTCCATCATAACATAATCAAATTAATGTAAAAATAGGGATAGAAACAAAACCCAATATTATCTTTGATGGAAAATTATTTTGATAAAACACTTGAACTTCAATCTTGAGGAAAATATCCTTTCTACTTCAAAAACATTTCTCCTTTCATAACATGTCATACAATTTTAAACTAAAAGAAGTTGATTAAAAATATAATTGAAAACTTGTAAAGGAATATTCATGGAAATAATGTTTTAAAAATTCATTCATGTCATATATGTTAAAGAAAAACATTCTTCTCATACTTCGGCCAAAAAAGTCAAAAAAGTACCTCATACTAAAAACGAAAAAAGATTCATTTCATATCATTAACAAAAAAATCAGCGAAGGGTAAAATTGGATTTAAACAATTGTAGGAGGATAGAAATAAAATTACATATTGAGGAAACATGGATGTGGATGATAAATATTCCCCTGTAAATTCTGAAGTATAAACAATCTCGGATAAAAATGAGATTGCGAGATTTTCCCTTACCATAGGTCCGATTTTCTTCGTACGTGTCTAAACCTCCTGTATAATGATTTAAATAATGTTATTGACTTATTCCATAATCTTACTCATTGTTATGATATCATATATGGTCATATTGTTAGCTTCTAATTAGTAATATTTCATTGCTACTTGTTATTTGATTGTTTATTGCTTTTTGTTCTTATGTGTGTTTTGTCGAATACATTCTTATTATTCTTTTTAGGTTATAGATAACTAATTCCCAGAATTTTATTAGTGTATTATATATCATATTTATTCATTAAATTCATTTAAATAATCATTATACAATGAAGATCATGTAGAACGAGTCACATCACATTGTGGAGATGGTAGGCCGTACGTACGCACGAGCAATGATATCGTTCCCATGATCGTGAAATTGTATTGAAGTGTATGTATAATATTTCAGAATCAATATCACTTTAAAATAATCATATATAGTTATTCTTTACACCAGTATACCCATCCAATTAAGGTGGTGGTGGAAAACAGATTACACGACGGTGTGGAGACGGTATTCCGTACGTACGCACGTGCGGTGATTTCGATTTCCGTAGGATGGATAGAAGGTGAAATAGGGTTGTTTTATATTTATAATAAATATAAGTATTTTAGTGATACTTATGTTATTACTTCATAATGAAACAACTAAAGAAGAATAATTAGAAGAAGAAATAATGTTGAAATAATCAGTAACAGACATTACCTCTTCTTTGAAGCGCCTCTTCTTAACCTCCTCTTAGGGAACTAAAGATGGTCTTTGAAGAATACCAGGACCTCTAGGATGTTTCTAGGGAAGTGGAGAAGTGAAATTGGTAGGGGTTGTCCGAGCTTGAAGGCTCAAAGTGGTGTGAGGAGGAGAGGGAGGAGGTGCCCTTTTATAAGGGAAGAGAGGGGCATATTAGGAAAAAATTAAAATATTATTTTATAATAAAGTTATATTTCATTTTTTTTAATAGCTCCACACTGATTTATTTCGAATATAAGGTGGTTATGGGTCTTAATACTCTAATAAAATAGGTTTTAGACAATTTTAGGTTACTATTTGAACCTTATCATTTAGATTTAAGTCTAAGATAAATAATTTAACTTTTACTGTGTTTTCTTGTTTTCATACACTATATGGTTAATTAACTTACTATAACAAGCCAAAAGAACCCCAAGTGGTTAATTATTAATATATATAACATTATCTAAGTCATTTGGTCGAATCTTTGGTTTTTAAAAATAGAATAACAATTAATAATATAATATTTATTTTAAAAACTATTTTATGTCAAATTTGACACTATTTGGTAATTGATTTTTGTGAAAATCATAACAGCATGATTAGTTCTACAAAGGTTAATTAAATCAATAATAATATTTCATGTTAACCTATAAAATTATTTTAATTCATAAAAAGTCTCAAATTACTTTTATTTGGGTATTTATAATATCAATTATGTTAATATTTCATTAATAAGGTAATTACTACATCACCATTGTGTCATAAATAAATTAAATTATATAAAGTCTAAAAATTATAAATAAAATACCATTATGTAGGAAATTTTTTATCTTTCTAATGAATATTTATAGTCGAATTTATCTAATTTATAACCCTATATTAAAAATGTTTTAGTTATTAAACATTGATTTTAACTCTTTTAACTCTTCTTTAAATAAAATAATAATAAATGTACAAATCTAATCAAAATGGACCTCAAGTGTAATATTTTCTCCCTAAGGTTGTTTTCGGTCAAATTAAACTTATCCAATAGAATTTGGACAAGTGTTAGGGTAATAATAATACAATTTTTACCCTTAATTACACTATTTACTTTTAACCGCGGTAAATAAAAGTAAAAAATTACTATTCACCAAAAATTATTTTTATCTTATTGCACCACATTTTACTCCTTGATATTAACTGTGTCTCTCAAATTTTCAAAATTCCACTCACAGAAGTGGTAAAATTATGTTTTATGTAAATTTTCAAACTCTCTTAGGAGGTGGGTAAAAGACGGTGAAAAGTTCAATAAAATTTTTACATATCTAAAATTATTATAAAATGAATCCAATGAATTACTTTGAACTTATATAGGTATTATGTATCAATTTTTACCTAAAATAAATTGAAATAAAATAAATAATTATTTAAATAAAAAGTCGGGTTTTAAATAGTAACCCAGTGTTTTCACTATTCATCAAAAATTGAATGTTTTCAGAAAAATACCAAAAATTCACCCTAGGCTAATTTTGATATTCCAAATCAAAAAATGAAGCCCATTTTGAAAGATAAAATTTATAAAGCTTCAAAAAGTGGGTACTAATATTCATAACGGCTAGTTTTAATAATATTTTAATAACATATCATTGTTTAGTGAAACTCAGTATTGCGTACAACGCAAGCTATCGAGGAAGGTTGATCTTGCGTGCAAATCAAGCCAAGATAGTGTTGTGTGCGGTGGAAGATTTCATTGGTGTTGCGTATAACATAATACATAAAAACAAAATATTTCTCATAAAATATCAGGGTGTTACACTCATCAACCATTTTTATTAGATCTTATGTCATGCCGTCATGCTGCTGAAATTGCTCCTCATTTTTCCAAGCCAAAGTCATTGTGCAGTAAATACCATGCCCAATTCTCTATCAAGGGTATTCACCTTTATGTATGTTTAATTATAGTTTAAAGAGTTTCATGTATTTATTCCACAATCGTTTATCATGGAATAAAATATTATGTTGAATGATTCAAGGTTTTATGATCCATGTGGCACACTTATGCATGAAACGAAATGTTTATTAAGGGCACGCCCTTATTGCACTCCAATGCATTGGTTAATGTACAGTATCATGATACGTCATGTGCAATGGTTCTTTTCTCATGCTAATTCTATTTATACGTGGTTTTACTCATGCTTCTTGTATAGTGAGGGTTTACTCATTCTCTCTGTGCAATGAGCCTTTGCTCATGCTAATTCCATGTTAAATGTTGTTGTTACATTTCCATGTTATGATTATCATGATTTATCATGCCTTTATGTTTATGCAACTATTTTTCTATATGGATATTCCTATTTTCTAATATGTATTGTATTCCTCATGTTATTCCATGATTATTCCCTTACTGGACCTTATAGCTTACCCTTTTCTAATGCATGTCCTCAGGTTATCCCATGCAATGATAAGTACGAGGGAATGTTGTAGTCATGTAAATGATGTTTTCAATAAAGATGTTGTTTTTCATGTTTTAAGTTGTTATGTAATTATCGTAATCCCCAAATACACTAGACCTATAGATCTTCTATGTTGTATCAAATGAATATTATGTAATAAATTATGTTTAATTGTGTAATAAAAAGCTGGGTTGTCATAGTTGGTATCAGATGATTGGTTTAGTTATTTTTGGGATTAGGATTAGAAAACCCTAGTAAATCCTTAGAGAGAAGAATATGTAAAAAAATCCCTAAGTTTATGTTGGTATTGAGTAAGTCGTTTATTAAGAAAATGCACCCCTGTCTGGATACGGGTAGGAAGAGGTGGCTCTAACACAGATGTATCCTTGGGGTAAAACACAAAAACACCGCTTTGAGCTAGACTCGAAAAGGAACTACTGCACAACAACAGGCCTTTATGCACTCCTGGTTACGACACTCCCAAGGGATATGATTTGGTATATTCACAAGATTAGTATGAACCACTATCAAGGGACAAAAAAATTCCCTAAGAATATATTTTAGAAAGTTGATCAGGGATAACATAGACTAAAGCAAATAGATACATATGTTAAGGAAATAAATGTTATTTATAAGTCATTAGTTTTGTCCTTGGATTTCCCTTTATGAGTTACCACTAACAATCCTTTTATTCCAGCCAATGGCTAGTTATAGGAGGACTCATGCTAACAACTGATTTGAAGATCAATGTGATCATTGTACGAATGAGATGCCCAATCCAATGAGAGCGAGAATCACAAACTTTTTCATGAATATCTCTTGGATAACTCAATATTTGAATAGAAACATTGGTCATGATAAATTTTCAACACTCCCACCCCCTTAAGAATGAACAAGTCGCTATCGAGGGATCCATGATACAAAGGCCTCCTACCAGTAATGGATCATCTGATCCCTCAATCACTAAAAAATTGATCAAATCCACTGAAAAGATCTTCACCATCCTTCAATGTTCTGAACAAGAGAAGGTTCTACTGGATGCTTATCATATGGAGGGTGAATCTCATAAAAGGTGGACGTTGATCAAATAATATGAAGCCTGAGGAGGAGATCAAGGCGTTTGAATGGAAGGATTACCAAAATATGTTTTTCGATAAATATTTTCCGCGCACCCTCTGTCTTCAGATGGAAAGGTATGTCCTTGACCTCAAGAAAAAAGATGACAAATCATTTGGAGCATATAAGGGATATTTAACAAGGTTTACACAATATGATTCTGGCTTTGTCGTTTCCCCTGAATGCAAGGTTGACTGCTTCTTTGGTGGGCTGAAACCTAGCCTACGGAAAGTACTGGAGATCCATGACTTCAACAGCTATGAGAAAATTGTCTGATGTTCACTCAAGGTTGAAATATAGATTGAAGACTCTTAGTGGTATCATGGGGATATGAAGTGTAAGGTGGAATTCAATGCTGGTGGTCCAATGGATAAATTCAATGGTACTATGAAGATCCAGAACCCCCTTCCCGAAGGTGTGGAAAGAAGCACCCTTGAAATTTCCATAAGGGGATGAGGAAATGCTTTAAGTATGGAAGGGAAAGGTACCTGGCTATTAACTGTCATAAATAAAGACCTACAGTTGTGATAGAGCAGATGAACACTCCGTTTGGACCTCAATGCATTGTTTATTGTTAAAAATTCAAAAAACCATGGCATCTTGAAAATTTGTTCAACATGACAAGGGTTTTCGGAGGCAACCAACAACCTCCAAGGTAGCAAGGGAGAGCTTTTTCCATCACTACTACCAAAGTGATCCCCGACAATGAAGTGGTGACAGGAACAATAGTTATTCATTCAAGAATAGCAAACACACTTCTTAATTTAGGTTCTATGAATTCATTTATATCTTGAATGTTTAGTAGAACAATCCCAACACTACCACAAATCTTGGAAGTGAAGATGTCGGTGAGTACAAAAAATGGGGCCATCATTTCATCCCATGAATATAACTCCTCTCCTCTCATAATATTTGGATTGAAAATCCCAATGAACCTCATCATACTCCCTTTGGTGGAATTTTATGCAATTCTGGCCATAGATTGGATTTCCTTATATAGAGCCAACATAAATTTCCATGAGAGGGAAATCACTCTCCAATTGAATAATAGACTCTCGATTCTATACAAGTGCAAGGATGAAGATGAATCTTCTTTATCTCAATAATCTCAAATATGGATATTGATACCCTATGAGCATGAGTATCTATCACATATGATTGAGTGCATGGAATCAACTATCCTTGAAGACATGCCTATTGTGAGGGAATTCACAAAAGTGTTTCCTGAGGAATTTCTTAGTCATCCTCAAAGAAGAGATGTTTAATTCTCAATTGATCTTATACCTGGGGTGTTTCAAATATCCAAGAATCTATATAGAATGGTTTTTATGGAGCTTGAGGAGATAAATAAACAACTACAGGAGAATCTGGATAAAGGGTTTATAAGCCAAAGTGCTTCACCATGTAGTGCACCAGTCCTCTTCGTCAAGAAGAAGGATGGGTCAATGTGCCTTTGCATCTATTATTGTGAGATCAACAAAAAAAATAAAGAAAAAATATCTTGTCCCACGAATTGATGACCTGTTCGACCATTTTCATGGTGCACAATACTTATGCAAGGTGGATTTTCGGTCAGTATATTATCATGTAAGGGTGAAGAAGGTAGATATCCCCAAGACTTCTTTTTGTACATGATTTAGGAATTATGAATTCACAATAATTCCTTTTGTAATCACTAATGATCCATAAATCTTCATAGACATGATGAATAGAGTCTTTAGATATTATCTCGACATATTTTTGGTAGTCTCTATAGATGATATTCTGATATACTCCAAAACCAAGGTGGATCATGATGATCATCTAAGAACTGTACTAGAGATCATGTGGAAGGAGAAGGTCTATGAATGGTACAGAAAGTGTGATTTTTGGTTGAAGGAGGTCTCATTATTGAGCCATACCATCACAAGAAATGGAATATCTGTGGATAATTCCAAAATAGATGCAATTTTGGGATGGCCTAGGCTGACATCTGTAATGGATATCCGTAGCTTTAGGGCATTAGCAGGATTTTATGAACGGTTTGTGCGAAATTTATCCTAATTGACCAACCCTATTACTAAGCTAACTCTGAAGGGTGTAAATTATTCATGGAGTGATGAATGTGAAGAATGTTTCAATGAGTTGAAAAGGAGGCTTATCTCTGCTCCTGTTCTCACTTTACCCACATGAGGAGAAATTTTTGTGGTATTCAGTGTTGCTTCGAAGAAGGTCCTGAGATGTGTGTTGATGAAAAATTATGAAGTCAATGCAAATGATTCAAGTAAATTTTAAGTTCATGAATAGAACTATCCAACACATGACCTCGAGTTGGCTGCAGTGATCTTAACTTTGAAAATTTAGCGGCCTTATCTCTTTGTGGAGAAGTATGAAATATATACGAACCACAAAATCCTCAAGTATATATTCAAACAGAAAGAATTGAACATGCACCATAGAAGATGGTTAGAGATGATCAAAGACTACGACTGCCCAATCCATTACCACCCTGGGAAAGCAAACAAGGTGGTGGATTCCCTAATTAGAAAGGACCCAGTGATTCTATCGCTGGTTAGAATTGAAAAGGACCCTATCTTCTTAAATTTGATGAATATGGAAATGTGAATCATAAATAAAGGAACATCATCAATCCATTCACAACGGATTTCCCAACCGTTACTTATGGAAAGGTTAAATGATGCTCAAAAGGATGATGTGGGAATTCTAGAAAAAGTTGAAGCTATCAGGAAAATGAAATCCTCGGAGTTTAATTTTAACGTATAAGTAATTGTGAGATTTGGGAAATAACGATGTGTTCCATCAATTTTGGGGATGAAGAAGGAACTTTTGGATGATTCACATAGTTCAAATTTCTCTATTAACCCAGGAAACACAATGATATATCGAGATCTCCCAGAGCGTTACTGATGGGAAAATATGATGAAGGAGATCACTGAATATACATCAAAGTGTCTGGTGTGTTAGCCAGTGAAGGTAGAGAGGAAAAATTCTAAGTGGATGATTCATCCATTTCCCATACTATAATGAAAATGGGAGAACATCACCATTTACTTTTTCACCGAACATCTGAAAAAATCCAAAGGCAATAATGGAATCCGAGTTGTTGTGGATCTTCTTACAAAGGTTGCACACTTCATTTCTATTTGGGAGGATTTCTCATTGGATCAACTGGCACAAATATATATCAGAGAAGTGGTAAGGATACCTGGATTAACACTATCTATTGTGTTCGATCGTGATCCAAGAATCACCTCTATGTTTTGGAAGAGTCTTCAACATGATCTGAATACAGAACTAAACATCAGCATGGCCTATCATCCTCAAACTGAGGGACAATACAAGCAGAGTATCTAAACACTTTAGGACATGTTGAGAGAAATATCAATGGGATTTTAAGGAGGACGAGATCAACATATATCTCTGGTTGGGTTCTCTTATAAAAACAGTTTCCACTCGAGCATCCAAATGGAACCATATAATGTCCTTTATGGGAAAAGGTGCAGAATACTGATATGTTGGGATGAGGACAGTGAGCGTAAGATTCATGGAATATAAATTGTTAAAGAAATTGTTGAGAAGGTGAAAACCATTTGGCAGCATATCAAGGCATCCCCGAGTCAACAGAAGAGTTATGCAGATAACCATCGATGAGACCAGGAGTTTAAATTTGGAGACATGGTATTTCTATGCATATCTCTGGGGAAGAAGGACATGATTTTTGGAAAGAAAGGGAAGTTAATTCAAGGTAAATCAACCCCTTCAAGAAACATGATCATGTTAGGGTTGTGGCTAATCGACAAGAACTTCCACCTACCATGGCCAAAATACATGATGTCTTTCATGTATCCCTCTTAAGGAAGTACAAACTAGACCCTTCACATGTACTCTCTTCAGTGGTGGTACAAATAGGGGATGATCTTTCTTATGAGGAGAAACCACGGAAGATCTATGATCATAGTGAAAAAGATAAACAATATAAGACAATGCCCCTAGAAAACATGTTGTGGAAAAACCAAAAGTTTGAAGAAGCGATGTGGGAATTAGAGGAAATGATGAAGCAGAGTTACCCTCATCTGTTTTAGTGTGGGAAAAAGAATATTTTGAGAGCTAAATTTCTTAAGGGGGGAAGATTGTAATGACCCAAACTTTTGTTAAAGGAAATACCTTTTGATCTAATTCAATGTCAAATTATGTAAAATGTTTATATAAAATGTAAACATCTTTGGTTTTATGTTTTTGGATTTTAATATACCATTAATAATTGTGATTCTTTCTATTGTAGCCATTGAATAGTGATCACATGATTAGTATAAATATGAAATTTAACAAATACAATTTACTCAGACAAAGGAAGAGATGGCCTCATCCTGTAGACTTGCCCCATATGATGCCCATCTGTCGGAGCTCAGAATGTTTGTGGGGTCATTGGGATTCAATCTTGACCAAGCTCAAGCCGAGCTTGAACATGTTAAGATTTATCCAAACCAACAACAGGAAAAACAGAAGTCGATAGAGATTACCACCCGAGCGATGTTATCCGAGCCACCCCATCTGTCTGTTACCATTACACACCTCACCCTTCGGTCTTATGCAGGTGTTTTAAGGAGTTATTTTACAAGACCTTAGTACTATGTTAATGTACATTATTTTTCTATATAATAATGAATATAATATTGTAACCTTGTAAATAGTTTTTAAATCCCAAATAGTATCTTTAGTTAATGTTCTACTAAGAAATCTATTTTGATGAATTATTGGATTTTTCAATTAAATAATATTTTAATAAAAATTTATTATTATTATTAAATTAATTGTTATTAAATATAAAGGATTCAGTAATTTTATGAAGGCAATAATAATTTTAATTACGGTTTGAAAGCCATTTTCGTCAAAACCCACGAATTTTCGATAAATGTTAGTTTTTATTTTAAATGTGAAAATTAACATATTTATAAAATTATTTAGATAAAATGAATATTATTTCGGGAATCAGGACATCAAAACAATCCAATGGAAAATGTTTCATAATATTCTGAGACAATCAAATTTTGGGGTAAAAATTAAATACTGTTTAAATATATAATGTGTTTTATGACATCATAATGACTAAATAATGATGTAATACAAGACAATAAACTTTATTTTTGGAGAATATTTGTTTTTCCGTTAAAATAATTTGATTCTTGGATTGTTGGATTTATTTTAGAAAGCATTATTGGACACTTCAAGACTTATTAAACATATTGTCTTTTAAAATTATTTTCCTCGGGAGTGTGACTCGCCTCCACAAAAGCAAACCCATTATTTTAAGAAGTTAAGACTTTGGCATTACAAAATATTTTTCCCACATCCCTTTTCCAAAAAACATGGGCAAAAACATGGGCTATATTGTGGTTTGGATTAGTATAATGTGAGGTGTCCCAAACATAAATAATAAAAAATTCCCTCACCTTTCCATTATAAACCCTCACAAGCTCCCACTTCCTTATCACACAAAGCCTTCAGAGTTCATCAAAACACTTCCCTCCTCTCTCTAGAATCCTCCCAAGGTTCCCCAAGCTCCCAAGAATCCTCTCTCAAGCCTCTCTCAATCCATTGGATGCCCACTTCCAAGAAAGGGTTTTTCTTCCTTTCTTATTTTTGACTAATATTTATTAAATTGTTATTCCCATTTAATATCAATTATAAATGTTGGGGTATGGTTTCAAACTTCCATCATACATTCCTCTTTATTTTTGAAGGATGGGAGACCCCTTTGTCTCTGATTAAATTCCTCCCATGTACACCTGTTACTATGCCGAAATTCCGAAAGGAATTTCTCTCTCCTCATTTAAATTCAAGAAATTCTTTTGTATCATGAATATAAATTCCATTAAATTTGTTGGGACATGTTTCTATTTGACACTAGTACTATCCATGTCTTGTAAATATGACGTGACACCCCTTTCTATCTCATCAAATTTTTTATGAGTTCTCATGTCATGTCGTTATGCTGCCGAAATTTCACCGCGTTTTTCCAAGCCGAAGTCATTGTGTAGTGAATACCTAGCCCAATTATCAATCAAGATTATTCACCTTTATACACATTTACTTATTATTTAAAAAGTTTCATGTATGTATTACAGATTCATTTATCATGGAATAAAATATAATTTTGAATAATTCAATGTTTTATGATCCATGTGGCACACTTATGCATGAAATGAAATATTTAAGAACGTTTCACCCTTATAGTGCTCCAATGCATTTTGTAAAGTATAGTATCATGATACATCATGTGAAATGGGTGCTGAATCATTATAATTCAAGTGCAATGAGGTTTTACTCAGGATTCATGTGCACTGAGAGTTTACTCATGCTCCATGTGCAATGAGCCTTGGCTCATGCTAATTCCATGGTAAGTGTTGTTTCCACATTTCCATGTTATGATTATCATTCTTTATCATTCCTTTATGTTTATACTTCTATTTTGATATATTGATATTCTTATTGTCTAACATGTAGTGTATTCCTCATTTTTTTCAATGATTATTCCCATACTAGGCTTTATAGATCACAATTTTCTTATACATGTCCTCAGATTATCCCATTCAATGCTATGTACGAGGGAAGGTAGAGGTCATGTAAAGGAATTCTTGAATAAATATGTTGTTTTTCTTTTTTGAAGTTGATATGTAATGACCATAAGCCCCAAATATACTATACCTCTTGATGCTCTATGTTGTATCAAAAGAATTTTATGTAATAAATTATGTTTAATTGTGTAATAAAAAGTAGGGTTGTCATATAATCAATCTTTTCTTTAGATCATCAAAGTATTTTGAACATTCCTTTTTCCAAGCAAATGTAAAACCCTTACATGTATGCTTTTTTAATTTTTTAGATAAAATATAAGGATTTTGAACAAATAACTGATAATAATATTCTAAACCAATAAATCTATGCACTCCAGTTATATTTTTTTGGCATATGCCATTCTTCGACTACCTTTGTCTTTGCAGTTTCAATTGATATTCCATATTTGGAGATAATATGACCAATAAATGTGGCATCTTGAAGCCAAAAATATAATTTACTGAATCTCCTATATAACTCTTCCCCTATAAGGGTCTTTATGTATAGCAACCATATCCTTTTAAACATAACATTTCATGATTTTAAACATAATTCATCATCAGAGTACAATCCAAGGATCGTTAAGTCTAGTGTCTTGGAAGACTAGGTACATAAAACATAAAACATAGGGATAAAACTTCTTTATTTTATCTCCATAAAGAGCTCCTAACTTCCTTTTAGATCTTACATCTGCACACGGTACCCTGGGAAACACATGAACAAAGGGATGAGCTAAAAATCCCAGTATGGGAAAGAACATAAGAATAAACTTTAAGCACATGAGTTAGGAGGCTTGACATAATGATATTGGAAGCATGGAACATATGGAATCATAACATATAAACATGCGATCATAAAAACATCGGATAAAATAATAATGGGATCATATAAGCATGATATTATATAATCATAGTTTCATATAGAGGTGGCAGCAACTTTAATCTAGACTTTAGTACGAGTCAAGGCTAACCGCCAATCTCGTTTCCCATAGTAGCACAAGCCAAGGAAAACCACCCAGAATATTTTCCCATAATAATCTCATGAGACATTAACTTTACCCAATGCATTAGATCACTTTCTGGGCGCATCCATCTAATCTTATTCATGTATATTCTTTCCACATAAATAACCCCAATCATACATAAACATAAGAGTACCCAAGGAAAGAAATGGGCACATAATCACATCATGAAGAATAATAAAAATTGGCGTAACATAAAAGCATCCATGAAATAAAGGAATTAAATCATAAATATACATTAATAACATATAAAGGAAAAAATGATGACAAGAGATAACAAAATGAAGTGATAACATGTAAAAATAATTTTTAGGACTCTTTGAGTCAAAACATTTTAGTGCGGTTTAAGAAAACATCGAATATCTCTTAAAAAGAAATGCGGAATAATATTTTTTATAAAACCAGAAGTAAACCAGGTGGGTTTTAATAATAAAAAGACTGATTTTATAAGGACAAAGGCGACTTAAAATAGAGGATAGATTACACATGATAATAGGAATGAATTCAGGAAGTTCCCATAAAACGGGTTTACTTATATGGAAGTAATGAGGAGAGAATCACATAAAATCATGCATATCCCAGAAATAAAGTGATTAAAGAGTCTTGATAAATATACTTGGAACATTTACACAACATTTAATGTATTCCCACGAAAAGCTAAGCTAACATCATTTTGGTAGAAAGGTAGATAAGACAACCCGAAGGAATAAAAGAGGTTCGGGTAGAATTCTTTACAGATTATCGACACGGTATCGGGAGTACTTGAGGGGGATTTGTGAGAGAGGAAAGGGAATTCTCATAAATTATACATAAAAAGGTCAGTATGGGGGAGGTTTTAAATCATACCCCATAATTAATAATTACACACAACAAGTCTTAACATAGTGAACAATCTTGAATAAGTGTGAAATTGAGAGGATCCCTTACTTTAGGCCCGTTGGTGTTCTCCACTTGATATTAATGACCTGAATAGTAAAATTATGATGACTAATCCATAGTTCCAGAACCATATCTAAAAGTAAAAGATTCAGTATAACCTTTTAATGTTCATTTATACCCATCGTGGTTGAGTACGAGGTTCAATTTAATTGTTTATGTCCATTTGTTTCATTTGTTTTAATGATCGGTTCAATTGTATTTAGGTTCAAATAAATTGTAAGATGAAAGTGGTTGACCAGAATAGAAGTTATAGAATTATTGTAAATCCAGTAGGTTACATGGTTACAAAAATTCATTTGGATAATTATAGCTAAAGAGAACTTTTATGATAAATACTTGAATTAATTTTAACGATTTTTCTCATAATTGAGTTGTTTTGTATTATTGTTTTATATCATGAGTGTATGAGGAATACAGAACCTTAAATAAAAAATATAAAAAATATAATAATCAGGTTCTACCATAACATAAATGGTTTCATGACCAGAATCAAAATGATAAGAGAATTTGAAAACACATTATCCATGATGTCGGTAATTTGACCCATCACGGACGATGTTTAATTCTAGAACGTGAGGGAGAGGAGGAGAAGTATGATGCTTGAAATTTTCCATAATCATGATTAGCATCCATAATATATGTGATTCTGGAACTTTCATTCCTTTTGGATAAGGGAAGGGGAAGAGGGTATAAGGAAAGAAAAAAAATGAAAACAAAACACTTGAAAACAAAAGAGAGTTTGTACCCATTGATCTCCTCTCTTTGAGACTCCTCTTAGGGGCTTTGGTTTTGGTATTTTGGAAAGACCAGTAAGGCATGGACGTGGGGAAGGATCATGGGAGGGTATTTGGGCAGAAATTTGGCTAGGCACAAGTCTTGAAAGAAGTGGAGAGAAAGGGGAGTGAAGGAGGGTTTTTATAGTGGAGGAGAGAGGGGTTTCCTTAATATAAAATTCATTAGTTTATTATATCTACACAAGACAAGGAATAGTGAGTCTTGTATGACCAATTATATTAATTTTATAATGTAATCCCGAACCAAGTGGGATTACATCATCAGAACATCACCCATGAATCTATAATTAGCTTATTTAGCTAATTTTTTTAAATTACGGTATTTAACTATTCATAAAAAAATCAAGTATTTCAGAAAAATCCCAAAAAATTTCCCCAACCATTTTTCGATGTTTAGAATCCAAAAATGAAGTACATTTTTCAAAAATAATTTTCTAAATATGAATATTTTAATATTGAAATAAAATAATAATTTATTATCAAAACCAGCTTTAAAGTATTCATTAACTCATTCTAAACTATAGGTATATCGAACTTCCAACATGAATATTATTTTTATACCACCATAGGTAAGGTAACTATTCATTAAGGTATTTAACTATTAATAAGGGTATGTTACGATTCATTAGGGTAGGTTACTATTCACTAAAAATTATTTTTTCTTTATTAGACTCCAAAAAACATCTTGAACACAACCGTGTATGCCAGATTTTCGAAATTCCAAACAAAAAGGTGAAAAACTTATGTTTAAAGGTCACTTATCACTTAGTAGTTCATTATTATGTGATTTTGTGGAATATTTATAAGAAGGAAATTTCCATTAAAACATTGCGTTGTTACATTCTTCCCCCCTTAAGAAATTTCTTCTTCAAAATTTCATTTTACGTTCTAGGCCAAAAACAGATGTGGGTACTTTTCCTTCATTGATTCCCCCAGCTCCCATTTTGCTTCCTCAAACTTATGATTCCTCCACAACACTTTAAAAAGATGGGTTCTCTGGTTGTGTAGAACCTTATCTCTCTGATCCAGAATCTTTACTGGCTACTCCTCATAGGAGAGATCATCTTCCAACTACACCACCTCTGAGTTTAGTACATATGAGGGATCAGGTATGTACTTCCTCAAGAGTGATACATGAAAACCATCATGAAATCGAGCCATATTCGGTGGAAGTGCATGCTGATTGGCCAGGGCTCCTATGCGGTCAAGGATCTCAAAGGGGCCAATATACCTTGTGCTTAGCTTCCCTTTCTTCCCGAATCACAAGACTCTCTTCCATGGAGATATTCGAAGGAAGACTTTATCTATATCATCGAACTTCAAATCCCTTCGATAGTTGTCAGCATAGTTCTTTTGCCGACTTTGAGCAGCTTTGATGTGTTTCTGGACGACTTGAACCTTCTATGTCATCTCTTGAACAAGATCGGGTCCAAGTGGCTTTCTTTCTCCAACTTCATCCCAACAGGTTGGAGTTCTACATCGCTTTCCATAGAGAGCTTCATATGGAGCCATTTGAATACTCGAGTGGCAGCTATTGTTGTATGAGAAATCAACCAATGAGATATGCTGATGCCATCCACCTTTGAATTCTAAAGAGAAGGCTCTCATCATATCTTGAAGCATCTGAATAGTTCATTCAGGCTGGCCATCAGCTTGGGGGTGATAGGTCGTGCTGAAATTTAATTTAGTACCAAATGCATATTGAAGACTCTTCCAGAATTTAGATGTGAACCTTGGATCGCGGTCAGAGACAATTGAGTGTGGAACACCGTGCAGTCTCACCACATCCTTCACAAAAATCTTTGAATGTTTTTCAAGAAAGAGATCTTCCCGAATATTTAAGAAATGGGATTTCTTGGTGAGTCGGTAAACCACAACCGATATCACATTATTTCCCATTGACACCTTTGGGAGACCCATGACAAAGTCCATAGTAACATTTTCCCATATCCACATGGGTATAGGTAATGGATGCATCATACGATTGGAATTTTGTTGCTTAGCTTTAACTTGCTAACATACCAAGCACCATAATATATATTCCGCAATCTCCTTCTTCATGTTATCCCACCAGAAGTGTTCTCGGAGATCATGGTACATTTTGGTACTCCCAGGATGGATATAGAAGGTCGAGCTATGTGAATCATTCAATAGCTCCTTCTTTATCTCGGGATCATATGGTACACATAATCGTGTCCCAAATCTTACAACTCCTTATTCATCATTTTTGAAATCGGAGGATTTCCCATTTTTAACAGCTTCCACCCTTTTTTGAACTTCCACATCCTTTCTTTGCGAAACCTTTATTTTCCCTATGAGGGATGGTTGAGAAATCATTTGGGAAAGGATTGATGATGTTCATCCTTTAATGATTCCCATGTCCATCCTTTAAAAATCTATGAAGATCGGATCCTTTTCAATTATCATCATTGATAAAGATACATGATCATTTCTACTTAGAGCATCTGCCACCTGGTTTGCCTTTCTAGGATGGTAGTGGATTGAGCTGTCATAATCCTTGATGAGCTCTATCTATCTTCGTTGGCACAAATTAAGCTCTTTCTGTGTGAATATATACTTGAGACTCTTGTGATCAGTAAATATCTCACATTTCTCCCCATAGAGATAATGCCGCCAGATATTCAAGGCAAAGATCATAGTTTCCAACTCCAGATCATGAGTTGGAGAGTTTTGCTCATGGATTTTCAGCTGCCTTGAGGCATAGGATATCACTTTTTCATTTTGCATCAGCACATAGCCTAAAAACTTCTTAGAAGCATCACTATACACCACAACGAGTTCCCCACTTGAAGGGAGTGTGAGTACTGGCGCAGTGATAAGCCACTTTTTCAACTCATTGAAACAGTCTTCACACTCATGTGTCCTGAAAAACATTACTCCCTTCCGTGTCAGCATGGTCATTGGGTTTGACAATCATGAAACGTTCTTCACGAATCGCCTATATTACCCAACTAGACCCAAAAAGATGCGGATCTTCGTTACAGTAGTTGGTCTTGGCCACTCTTCAATTGCCTTCATCTTGGAAGGGCCCACAGATATCCCTTTTCTGGTGATAACATGCCCCAAGAATGATACTTCCTCCATCCAGAACTCACATTTAATATAATTTGCATACAAATTCTCCCTTCGCAATCTCTTTATCACAGTTTCCAAATGCTCCTCATGTTCCTCCTTGCTCTTCGAGTATATCAGAATACCATCAATAAAGACTACCTCAAATTTGTCAAGGTAATCTCTAAAGACTATATTCACTAAATCCATGAAAATTGGTGGAGCATTAGTGAGTCTGAAGGGCATCACTAAGAACTCCTAGTGTCCATACATCGTTCGAAAGTCAGTCTTGGGAATATCTTCTTTCCTCACCTTTAGTTGGTGATACCCCAACCGTAGGTCCACCTTAGAGAAATAACTGTCCCCACGTAGCTGATCGAACAATTCATCTATCCGTGGAAGGGGATACTTGATTTTTATTGTGATTTGATTGAGCTCACGATAATCAATGCAGAGACACATTGATCGATCCTTCTTCTTGACGAAGAGGACTGGAGCACCCCATAGTGAAGCACTCGGGTGTACAAAAACCTTCTCCATATTCTCCTGTAACTACTTCTTCAACTCTTATAGCTCTATGGTGGCCATTCTATAAGGATCCTTTGAGATTGGCAGCGATCCAGGGATATGTTCAATTGAGAACTCAACCTCTCGGTCTAGAGGAAGAGCAGACAGCTCCTCAAGGAATACATATGTGTAATCCCTCACAATGGGCATGTCATCAAGAATGATTCTCTCCTTTTCTCAATCATTTGACCTAGATATTCTTGTTCACAAGGAATAAATATCCAAACTTGAGATGAAGAATTGAAAGGAGATTCATCTTCCTCCATACAGTTGTAAAGAATCAGAGGTTGCTTCGGGTTGTGAAAAGTGATCTCCCTTTCACCACATTTGATGTTGGCCTTATACAAAGATAGCCAATCCATGCCCATGATAGCATCAAATTCCACTAAAGGAGGTATGACAAGATTTAATAGGAGGTTTAGTCCACAAATGCTAATTAGGGAGGAGTTATAATCCATTGATGTAATAATTTCCCCATTCGCTATTCTCATATATAAATTTTCCTCTAAATTTTGAGGTGGTGTTTGAATAGTTCTACTAAACTTGAAAGATATGATAGAATGCGAAGAACCAGAATCAAATAGTACGTTCGATATTCTTGAATGAATAACAAGAGTACCTGTCACCACATCATTTTCCGGCTCCACCTCAGCAGTAGTGATAGCATAAGACCTTCCTTGTTGCCTTGGAGGTTGTTGTTGATTGCCTCTGAAAAACCTTGGATTAGGGAAATTGTTTTCATAATTCCCAAGCTCCCTACAGTTATAACACTACACTACAGGCTGTGTGTTGATATGAACCTTCCTTTCTTCTTAAACATTAGTAGGATTTTTCATACCCCTTCAGCAGTTCTTGGCCAGATGACCAAACTTCCCGCATTTGAAGCAATTATTGGTTCCCTTCAAAATGTTACTAGGATACTTCTTACCAAAAATTTTTCAAATGGGAATGTTGTGACTCTATCCATCATGGGATTTGTTTGATGGACCACCCATGTTGTTTTACATCATCCGATTCTTTTCACTGGGCCCATGAGACCACTGAGAGTCTACAATCTTCATTTCAACCTTGAGGGAACAACGAACAATCTCCTCATAGCTGTCGATGTCTCTAATCACCAATACTTTTTGTAGACTCGTCATTAGTCTTCTAATGAAGTGATCCACCTTTCATTCAGTGTTCATGAAAAAAGCCCATTGCGTACCTTGCAAGCCTGGTAATGTTTTCTTCATACGCCCCAATGGACTCATCTTCCTTCTCCTTGAGTCCGAGGAATTCTCTTCCCATCTTGAGATGGAGGGTTCAAGGAAAATATATGTTCAAAAACATCCTCTTCAATTCCTCCCAATATATGGAATCAATTTCCTCTTAGGAATTTGTATTCTTGATCAGTGTCCACCACTGCTCAGCTTCCCCATCAAAACGATAGACTGCCAGTACAACTTTCTCTTCTTCATAGCACTGGAGGATGGTGAATATCTTTTCAATGGAGTTAATCCATTATTCCATGAGGAGGGGATCAGAAGCTCCACTTAACATGGGAGGCCTTTTCCTCATGAAGGATTACACGAAAACTTGCTCTTTCCTTGGAGGAGGAGGATGTTCCACCTGAATCAAGTTATTTTTCATAACTTGAGCCAGCTGAGAAAGTACTCCCATGATGTTTTGAGTACCCGATTCCATCACCTCAGGAAAATCATTAGGGAAATCATCACATTGCCTATCATATTGGATGTTGTTATGTGTTCTTCTATTTCCTGCCATTAACTAAGAGAAATAACATTTAATTAGAGGTCTTGAATACTTATCTTTTGAGTATAGAAAGGAAAATTTGGTCATTAAATGATAAAATTATAAAGAAGAAGTAAATACTAACTTGTGATTACTTAGGTTTACATCTAGGTTATCTTCAATCTATTTCTTAAATTATATTCTTATGGTCCTTTCCACTTAATAATGGTTTGTACTAGGCTCATGAATCTACCAAAGCATATCCCCTCGGGAGTGTCGTAACCAAGAGTGCAGTAAGTCCCATTGTCGTTCACCAGTTCTTGATCGAGTCTAGCTCAACGCTGTGTTTTCGGGTTTTACCCCTAGGATTCATATGTGCCGAATCAACCCCTACTATCTCGTATCTAGACAAGGATATATTTTCTTGATAAACCACTTACTCAATACTCACCAGAATTTATGAAATGATTTCTAATACTTAGTCTCATCCTTAAGGTTCTCACTAAGGTGCTCTATTCCTAATCTCTAATAATAACTAGACCATCCTATGATACCAACTATAGAGACCCTAGAATTATACACATAACATATCATGATTTTAAACACAATTAATCATCAGAGTACAAGCCAAGGATCGTTAAGTCTAGTGTCTTAGAAGACTAGGTACAGAAAACATAAAACATGGGGATAAAAATTCTTTATTTAATCTCCATAAAGAGCTCCTAACTTCCTTTGAGCTCTAACATCAGCACAGGGTACCCTGGAGAACACATGACCCAAGGGATGAGCTAAAAAGCCCAGTAAGGTAAAGAACATAAGAATAAACTTTAATCACATGAGTTAGGAGGCTTGAAATAATGATATTGGAAGCATGGAACATATGGAATCATAACATATAAACATGGGATCATAAAAAAATGGGATAAAATAATCATGGGATCATATAAGCATGAGATTATATAAGCATAATTTCATATAGTGGTGGCAGAAACTTTAAACAAGACTTTAGTAAGAGTCAAGGCTAACCGCCAATATCGTTTCCCATAGTAGCACAAGCCAAGGCTAACCACCCAGACCGTTTTCCCATAATCATCTCATGAGACATTAAATTTACCCAATGCATTGGAGCACTATCTGGGTGGACCCATCTATTCTTATTAATGTATATCCTTTCCATATAAATAACCTCAATCATACATAAACATAAGAGTACCCAATGAAAGAAATGGGCACACAATCACGTCATGAAGAAACATAAAAAGGGGCATAACATACAAGCATCTATGAAAGAAAGAAATTATATCATAAATAGACATTAATAATGTATAAAGGAATAAATCATGACAAGAGATAAAAAACTGAAGTGATAACATGTAAAAATAGTTTCTAGGAATCTTTGAGTCAAAACATTTTAGTGCGGTTTAAGAAAACATCGAATATATCTTAAAACGAAAAGCGGCATAATATTTTTTATAAAACCAGAAGTAAACCAGGAGGGTTTTCATAATAAAAATACTGATTTTATAAGGACAAAGGTGACTTAAAATATAGGATATAGTACACTTCATAATAGAATTGAATTCAGGAAGTTCCCTTAAAACGGGTTCACTTATCGAGAAGTAATGAGGAGAGAATCACATAAAATCATGCATATCTCTGAATGAAAGTGATGAAAGAGTCTTGATAAATAGACTTGGAACATGTACATAACATTTAATGTATGCAAAAGAAAAGATAAGCTAACATCATTTTCGTAGAAAGGTAGATAAGACAACCTGTAGGAATAAAAGATGTTCGTGTAGAATTCTTTACGGATTATCGACATGGTATCGGGAGTACATGAGGTTGGTCTATTGAGAGAGGAAAGGGAATTATCATCACTTATACATAAATAGGGAAGTACGAGGTAGGTGCTAAATCATACCCCATAATTAATAATTTCACACAACAAGTTTTAACATAGTGAACAATCTTGAATAAGAGTGAAATTGAGAGGATCTCATACCTTAGGACCGTTGGTGTTCCCCACTTGATATTAATGACCTGAATAGTAAAATTAAGTTTATTAATCCATATTTACAGAACCATATATAAATGTAAAATATTCAGTATAACCTTTTTATGTTTATTTATACCCATCTTGGTTGATTACATGGCTCAATTTCTTTGCTCGGGTCCGTTTGTTTCATTTGTTTTAATGATCTATTCAATTGTATTTAGGATCAAATAAACTGTAAGATGAAAGTGGTTGTCCAGAATTGACATTATAACATTATTGGACATCCATTAGGTTACATGGTTACAAAAATTCATTTTGTTAATTATAGTGAAAGATAACTTTAATGATAAACACTTGAATTAATTTTAACGGTTTTTCTCATAATTGAATTGTTTTGTATTATTGTTTTATATCATGAGTGTGTGAGGATTACAGAACCATAAATAGGAAATATAACATATATAATAATCTGGTTCAACCATAACTTAAATCGTTTCATGAACAGAATCAAAATGATAAGAGAATTTGAAAACACATTATCCATGATGTCGGTAATTTGACCCATCACGGACGATGTTTAATTGTAGAATGTGAGGGAGAGGAGGAGAAGTATGATGCTTGAAATATTCCATAATCATGACTAGAATCCAGAATATATGAGATTCTGGAACTTTCATGCCATTTGGATAAGGGATGGGGAAGAGGGTATAAGGAATGGAAGAAAATGAAAACAAAACACTTGAAAACAAAAGAGAGTTCTTACCCGTTGATATCCTCTCTTTCGGACTCCTCTTAGGGGCTTTGGTTTTGGAATTTTGGAAAGGCCAGAAAGACTTGGACGTGGGGAATGATCTTGGGAGGGTATTTGGGTAGAAATTTGGCTAGGCAGAAGGCTTGATAGGAGTGGAGAGAAAGGGGAGTGAAGGAGGGTTTTTATAGTGGAGGAGAGAGGGGTTTCCTTAATATAAAATTCATTAGTTTATTATTTCACCACAAGACAAAGAATAGTGAGTCTTGCATGACCAATTATATTAATTGTATACTATAATAACGAACCATGTGGGCTTAAATCTGCAGAGAATCACCCATTACTCTATAATTAGTTATTTAGCTTATTTTTGTAAATTACAGTATTTCACTATTCATAAAAAATTCAAGTATTTCAGAAAAATCCCAAAAATTTACCCCAACCATTTTTCGACATGTAAAATCAAAAAATGAAGTCCATTTTTCAAAAATAATTTTCTAAATATGATTATTTTAATATTTAATTAAAATAATAATTTGTTATCAAAACCAGCTTTAAAGCATTCATTAACTCATTCTAAACTGTAGGTATATCGAACTTCCAACATGAATATTATTTTTATACCACAATATGTAAGGTCACAATTCATTAGGGTGTTTAAGTATTCAAAATGGTATGTTACTATTCATTAGGGTAGGTTACTATTCACCAAAAATTATTTTTGCTTTATTAGACTCCAAAAAACATCTTTAACACAACCGTGTATGTCAGATTTTCATAATTCCAAACACAGAAGTGACAAAATTATGTTTAATGGTCACTTATCACATAGTAGTTTATTATTATGTGATTTTATGGAATATTTATAAGAAGTGAATTTCCATTGAAACATTGGGTCGTTACATTAAGAATATCCAAAAGTGACCCTCATGATCCTCATAGGTTTTAGAATACACTAGAATATTGTCAATGAATACTATTACAAAATATCCAAGATATTCCCTGAAAACTCTATTCATTATGTCCATAAAAAATAGATGGTTCATTTTTTCAACCCAAATGGAATTACTATAAACTCATAATTTCCATAAAATGCCAGAAAAATGACATTAGAATGTGTTCCTTAATCACTCACAATTTGTGACATTCAGAATAAAGATCAATAGTTGAAAAATATTGGGATCTGTGATGTTGATCAAACAAGTCATCAATTAGAGGGTGAAAATACGTGTTCTTTATTATAATGGATTCAATTTCATTATAATCAATGCACTACCTCATGTATCCATTTTTTCTTTTGAACAAAAGGAATGAGGCTCTAGAATGTGAAACCATAAGGTGAATAAAAAAATTATTATTCAAATCCTCTAGTTGTTTCTTCAACTCAGCTAATTCAACTATGGCTATTCTATAGGGGGGTTTTGATATTGGACTTGAATCAATTACTAAAGCAAGGGATAATTCAACCTATCATTCTTGGGGATGTTCTAGTAAATCCATCATAAATACATCAATTTATTCCTACAAAATAAGTACCTATTCAATATGTTGATTTCCTCTTTCATCCCTACACATGATTTTATATTTTTCTCCTAGAATTTCCTTTAGAAGAGCTACTGAGGGTAGACCTAAATAAGAATCAGGCGGCAAAGCTTCTACTCTAAAGATGAGGGACTCAAAATTTTCATCACAAATAGTAAATTAATTTCTCTTACCATAAATATTTGTATCATATAATATGATTCATTCCATACTGAGAATAATGTAGAAGTCAACCATAGGGATGATTGTATGGTCGACACATAAGGTACGTTTATGTGTTACAATTAACGCTGACCAACACAATATTTTTTGAAATGATACCCCCTTATGAGTTTTTACCTACAAATCTATTATCAAATCAAAAGGGAAATGTATACTTTTATTAGAAAACTATGTTGATATAAAATATTGTGATGATCTAGAATCAAAAAATTAATTGAAAAAACTTGAAGATAGAATTAATTTACCTGGAACCACATCATTTGGAACTTCAACCTCTTTCGTAGTGATGAAATATGATTTTCTATCTCCCCTTGTCCACTTCAGTGTTAAATTCCCTTGATTATTATGGCATTCTGTTGATAGTGCCCCATACTCCAATAGGTGAAACACTGAATTTTAGAAATTTTCTTTTTCCCATTGTTGTCTTTAATATTATTACCATTTTAACAACACTTAAAAAAGACTCCCATTCGCTTCAATTATTTCCAATTGTAATTTTCAAACTGTTCTCACAAGCTGGGTTTTTCCTTATTCCATAAATCCTAATTAGCTCCTTCCCTTTCTTATGATTCTTAGATGTCCAATTCCTTTCTTGGTTTCTTAAAATTCATAGGATCCTGATAATTCCTTCTCTATTTTGATTTCATAAAAAACTATTTCATCATATGTTGAGAATGTATGATAAACCATCACACTTTAGAGACTTTTCATAAGAGCTTCAATTAAGTGGTCAATCATGCACTTAGTGTTGTATATATAATCATTATCATACATGGATAACATTATAATGATAGATACATAGTTCACAAGACTTTATTCTTCCATCTAATTTAAGCTAAATAACTTTCTATTCATCTCAATTTATTGATCCTGATGAAAGTATTTAATAAATATTGTATCCATAAATGCTCTTCCTTCTATGAACTAAATTTATTATTCCCCATGTATTTTGGATCAGAGACAATAATAGATCAAAGTTACCTTAGAGAAAATAGATTTATCCTATAACATTTTACTTTTGACTACATTATATGGCTGTAAATATCTTCTTGAGGGAATTAGTCTTGTTCTCACTTACAATTGGATTAGTAGTACCACTAAAAGATGGGGGATTATGCATCATAAAGAGGTCCATAATATGATTTGTTTCACCATGGAATAGGTTTCTTCATTCTATAATGTTCCATTTTCAAAACTTGATCATGTTTCCCTAGTATCTTTATGATGATATCTTTTCTAATACTAGCTATATTGATTTCCTCAAGAGGGATATCTCCACATTTTCCATGTTTATTGGCATTTTTTGTCCTTCTAAGTGTCATTTCAAAAAAGTGGAATGAAATGGATATGATCATAATATATAATTGCAAATATGGTATAGGACAAAATATAAATTTATTAATCATTAATCCTAGAATCATAAACATTGGATTATTTGGGGAAATTTTGACACCAAATAAATCATTATGGTATGTAATAAAAGTGTGAATTATCCTAATCATGTCACCAAGGAGTGTCAAACCAGGTGCGTATTAAGGCCCTTTGTCATGTACCAGGTTTCCCTAAGTAAAGCCTGAAACAACTTCTTCGTGTTGTTACTCATAGGTATATCTATTCTATAACCATGTCCACCTGTAGTATCTAGACATGTATGTATGTCAAGAAACTCCCACATAATCTATACTTTACCAAAACTCTAGTATGTTCTTATAATATTATCCTAAATTTCTATCGTAGGGTTATGCTCCAAAATCATGGTTCTCTAAATCTTGTTTCCGTAGTTGTTGCTAAACTTTCTCCAATACCAACTGTAATGTCTCGACCTCACTGTGCTAGAGCTGGTGCATTATTACATTACAGTGGCATTATTACAAAGATGAAATCCCTGAAGGAAAAATAAATTTAGTAGTCTTGGAAATAAGTATCAATTAAACCATACACATAATACATTGGGAGAATAGAAAATAAAAACATGATTCAAAGATTTAAAATAAACCATTTTACTGAATTCTTTCTCAATGATTTCTTCTTCATAACCTGGGTGAAGAAACCTGACAATGACGACATAAATTCTTAGTAAGGGTAAGTAAGAATGAAGCCATAATTAATCAATGGAATTAAGGTAACATTTAAAGGAATAAAATGAATACAAAAGATATTTTATTCCATATTAGGTGATTTCAATATGTAATAATAAGAAATTGGAAACACATTACATTAAATCATTGTACTGAAAATGAAACTCATCAATTGATATGTAGATGAAAATTATCATGGATAATTAATAGGTGAATTATAAATAAAGGGAATTATTATTTTTAAAACATCATGTTTCCCAATAACATGATACCATTACCCTAAAAATATAGTTTTAACTATGAATCCATATAATTCTCCCCAAGAGATTACAAATGCATCATGGGGATTTCATTCATCGGTCCCCAACCCGTAGGGAATTCATTAAATGTTCCCCAACCCAAGTATTGAATGTCCAAATAATTCATTGTATAAAAAAATATTTTTCATTATATAATATTTATATTGAATAAATAATCTGTATTTGTCAATAATATCTCTGAGGAGGTTATGTACAACAATGGATGTTGACATTAAAACATTCTTGAAAAAAAATAATATTTAAACATTTCGATGTCTCCCATTACCCATTAAATAATTTAAATAATAATTAATATTTATTTAATTGAAACACATAATATCACGAGAGGAAGTGGATTCATGATATTATATTTCAATGGGAAGTATATACACCCAACAATGGTGAATTGCTGCCTAAGTAAAGTAAGTCTCAATGGAACGTAAATTTTGAAGATATCCCTTATATTATCATTCCTTTTTGGCATGTGGACTTTATTATTCTATATAGTGGTTAAAAATATGTTACTAACTAATAAAATAACAATATTCATGTTTATAATATCATATATTATCTTATTACAACATTTTATAACCCTTTTGTTAACACTCATTCAAACTTTTAACTATTTTTCGTATTAATTGCCTAGTTCTCTCAAGTATGTTTTCACTTGTTATTTGTTCTTCCTATTTAATATATAATTGTTAAATAATATATATAATTTAAACCATGAATAAATTATCAAATATACTCATTTAATTTGTTTTTGGAATATTCCATAGCATTTGGAGATTAGAAATAATTTGAACCGTTCATGGAGACGGTAATCCGTACATCCACATGAATGCTAATTTCATATATTTATTGAAATGAAAGAAATAAAAATAAATTTTACACATGTATATTATTATTTTAAGTATCATATTTATGTTATATATGTTTCAATGGTTTATTATAACCAACCTTCATACATTCCACATATTGTTTCAATGAGTCATATCGCTTTGTGGGGGCGGTAGACCACATTTCCTCAAACGAAATTATCGTATTTACACAACTTAGAAAACATAAAGATATGATATAAATTAAAATTACATAAGTGAAAATACATTATAAATTACATACATATCAAATATAATTATATATTCCATCATAATTTCCACCATGAGCGGCTGTAGGGAAAAATTGAACAATCCGTGTTTCATGAGGTAGTATTTTTCCATACATAGAAACATTATGTTATTTACCATTAGATGGTGGTGTGTTTAATTGTAGGTATAATTCTCAGAATAAAGAAATATTATTATATTTTGGATACAGGTTTTTTATACAATAATATAATATGTATATATTAGGTGTTGCATAGTGGAAATGAAACTTAGACATCTTGAGAGAGGGCATTACCCTTTAATTGGGTAACTTCTTTTGGTTTATACCAAATGATTTGTAGGGTTTTATTTATAAAAAATGTGTGGCATCTTGGTCATGGGGAGGGAATTTGGGGGAAAATTTAGGTAGGTATTTTCCAAACATATGTGCCTTGAGAGGATTTAGGAATGGGTTGAAGTGGTGGACTTTTATTAGGAAGGAAAAGGACTCACTTGGACTTCTGAAAAAAAAAGTTAGGTGTACCGATGTTATTAAATAATAAAAGTCATAAAGTCCTGAAAAAGTCAACAATTGAATGTTAATGGAAGGGATGTGGCCATCCAAGGTGTTTTGGGAATGTTTTTAGGTTATTTTGGCCCCTAAACAATGAGGTTTCTTCTATTTTATTCTTAATTACACCTTAATCATTCTAATTAATTTTTATCATTTTCACTCATACTAACTTTTTCACAAAAAAAAGTTGATATTATTAGGAAAAATTTATCTTCATTAAAATGGTTTATGTCATAATTTAAAATGACAAATTATAGGAGCAAGAAAATTATAATTAATGTGAATCTTGTCGATGAACCGGTTAATTGATTTTAGTGGAAAAATGTTAAAAGATCATTATTTTCATGATCAATATATAAGTTAAATTTATTATAATGAAATAAATTTTATTAATAGATTTATAATTGACCAAATTTTACTTTAAAACAAATTAAGGATATAATTTATCGTTAATAAATTTTTAAATAAAAAATATGTTTTTTTACTAAAGCACAATATTTTTCACTATTAACTAAAAAATGATGCTTCTGAGAATAATGCAATAATTTCCCACTAAGATATTTCGGCCTTATGAATTCAAAAATTATTTTAATTTTATGTAATTAATTACATATGTGTTTCAAAATTAATATTGAAAATAGTTTCAGCATTAAAGGGCAGTAAAATTGCCTTAAAAATATACTATTTTATGTGTAATATTGGTTTTGTTCTTATCCTATCCCTATTAGACGAGTGTAAAATAATTTTTTTGGGTATATATAAATTAAATCTCTAAATGGGATATAATTTAATATACTATTAAAAATTTGACTAAATAATGTTTCGTTTAAATTCGGTGTTTGGTGTAATATAAAGAAATCTAAAGGTAAATTTGGTAAAGTCTTGGGGTAATACAAAGAGCCATTATTGATATAAAATCATCAAACAATAAGAAATAAGGTTTTTAGGTATGAGGGATACATATAGATGTCAACTAAGTCTTATATTTAATATTTTATTTGGAAAATTTATATTTATGTATATAATATATTTGATGATGCATCAATAAAGATGGAAAATTTTAAATTATTTAAGTAAAATTAAATATATAGTTTTATATATTTAAGGAAATAAAATTTTTATTTTAAATATTAGTTAATAAATTTTTTAATATAAATAACCCAATGGGGAAATATTTTGAGAACCATGAATGAATTCAAAATATAAAATAATCATTTTCTGGACTATATGCTTCACATTTTGAATGAGGAGTGGTCTAGGGAAATAATGAGTTGAAGTGATATGAATAAATGGAAAAATAATAAAGTGAAACATTATAGTAAATAATGGTGTTTATAATATTCTTTTAATTTAAATTTTGTATGAAACAATCTAATGATTTGTGAAACATGTTTTTAAATGATGGAAAAATCACATGAGGGAATATAAAAAGTTTTACTACCCAACCCCACTAAAACCCATAATAAGATGAAAACATGGTTAATAATAACCACAAAATCAAAAAAAATTAAATTCCATAGGGTGGTGAATTACATGATGATTATAAATCATTAAAATTGGATGCATTACTATTATTTTATGAAAATAATCCCCTTATCCTCCACAGACTGAAAAACCAAACACAATAGTTCTATTGAATAAATTCATGTGTAATTTCAATCCATATATCACAAAAATAACAATATCCATATAATTTAAACCCTCCCATATTAATTATACAAATATTTCTATATTACCTTATTCCCAAACTATGATCATCATTCACCACCATTAATCAAAACCTATAAGTCTAAAAATATTTGAAAATAATGGGTAAGTATAACTTGTTTCCCCTCTAACGCCTATTATTAAAATTTATAAAGGATTATATACACTTAAAAAATTAAAAATATAATTTTTAATCATTTATACACAAAAAATGAAATTATTACAGTGTTTTTAACCATGTCATGATTTATTTCGTAGTAAACAAGATCATGGTGATGGGTACCACATCATTATTTTTTTCTTGGATATACAAGAAATATAAGATAACATATGATTCAACATATACCCTCTATGTTATCTATTATATATATGATAAAGAATTATATTATGATGTTTGAGGATTTTCACCTCTTTATATTGATTCTTTGAAATTTTAAAAATCAATGAGAGGCGGAATCAAAAGTCAATTTTTTTGAAGGGTTTTAATTTTTTTTGAAACATATAAATTGTATATGAACATTTGTTAAACATATGATTGTATGAAGATCATACATATATTTTATATAATGTCATTAATCATTATCTATCGTTATAAATGATATATGTGAAATATTATCCCTTAATCTAACTTAACTAAGGCTCTTATTATATAATTATTTTCACTAATGGTTTTAGAATATCATGAGGAAGAGGAGATCCTTCCCCAGAGTTTTTAGAATTATAAAAACCATGAATTAACTAATAATATGAGATATATTTCATCAGAAGGATTTCCATTAAGATTATATATTTAATTATAGACAGATTAGATTCAATTGGGAAAGTGATATATCCATATTTTATGTTTTTTGAATTTAAAATGAATTATTGGTTCTATTGTGAATGGTTTTGGTGGCTTGTTTCTAGTGAGTATAGAAATGGGTTATCCCAATCAACGAAAAAATAGTGGTATTATAGTGAATTATTATAAATTTATAATGATTATTAAAAATAGTATTAATCATGATTTCTTTTTACAAAACCCTAAAATATTTTATTAAAATGGTGATGGTTAAAGATAATTTTCCTAAATATGGTCTCGGTTTATGAAAAATCGGAATTGTGTATTGAAATATTAAAATGATGTATTTTTTTAGGAAATATGAGTATGGAATGTATCCTAGATAATATTTTATCAAAACATTTTAATTTTTTTACAATGTGGTTCTAGTTAAAAAATCCAGTGTTTCTATATGAGAATAATATTTCCCTAAGAAAACCAAGAAATTATAAATTAGGCTAATTTTATGACATCAAAACAAGGATTTTTAATGCTCATCTAGAAATGTAATTTCTTCTAAAACAACACCATGGTAAGTTTAGAAATTTTTTCATGTGGGAATAACTCTAACATTGTTTGAAGTAAACATGTACATTATTTTATGTTTCATAAATAATGATTTCCTTAAAATTATAAACAACGTCGTTGAAGTGTGACATAATGCCCCTCACTAAATACAATGGGGAGAGGGGGTGAAAACATTCTGAAAATGATTCAGTATATGAAATTTGATTAAAAATCATTCATTTTAAATGTTGGATTAAATTATAATGTGTTTATAAATTTTAAAATAAGGAAAATATAGAAGATTTTATTTAAAATTATAAAATATTTATAAATAATTATATGAAATTTTTATATTCATGGTCTTACAAGGAAATTTATTTTATCTTTTTTGAAATATTTTTTGTGAATTTAATCAATGTTTTAATAATAATAAAATGTGATATTTGAATGATGAAAATTATTTACATAATATATTAATGAGTGTTATGGAATAATAAATATGTGTCATTTCATAAATATTTTATATTTTAAATATGAAGGTGTTCATATTTAATTCCATGTAAAATAATATTATAAAATATTTCATATTGAAATAAATGTTACATGTTCGTGTTAATTTATTTACAGATTTCCAATAACATCTTTTAAAATTATTATGTGTTTATAATAGATAGATTAAAGAGTGAATATAAATGTTTATCTAATGTCTAAATTTATAAAATCGTCGTTTATTTGGTTATTCCCTAACTGATTTATTTTCATGAAAATAATGTGCTTATATTATGATTGGATATATCTATTAGTTTAAATTGTTAATGTTATCCTATTAAATTTCATACCATTTATAAAAGGATTTAATTGCAAAAAAACCCCTAATATTTAGATACATTCATCCATGAATAAGTTTTTCGTATATTATATAAAATTTATATTAACTAATGATTATGATTTATAAATATTTTATATTACAATTGTAATATAATTATTGTCTCTCTTGAGTTTTGATATAATGATAGTTCTACATTATATATAAATACTCATTATATTAGAGGATTGGGATTTGTCTACAAAATTAGGGGATGAATAAAAATCAGACAATAATTATTATTATTAGAAATTATGAATTCTTACAATTCTTTGAGATTTCAATAAAGGGTTTTATGTACCTTATTAATCACATGTATTCAGATATGTGTGAATATAATTAGATATTTTTTTTGATAAGTAAACTATATCATTAATTATATAATGTTTCATAAAAGAATAAATTTTGAACATATGCATTTGGATGAAGGAATATTCTATACAATTAATTATTTATAATCTTGAATGCATAAAGATAAAATAAGAGATAAGATGGTGACATTTCACATTACCCATAAAATAATATGTGTTATATTTCGTCTAAATAAATCACATGTCCAGAAATTGATAATACTAATGGTTATGTTGATGCTATATATGGGTACCCATTGATTATCTTTTGTAATGCAATGTGGATGTTTCTAACCCTAACAGATAGGTAAGAATTTCCTATAGTGAGCTTTACGTAAGATATATCTTAGTGTCCTAGATGATCATGAAAAAGAGTAATAGAGTTCATAAATTACATATAATTCATTTTAGGAAGTATTCATCTACTTAACAATATAATATAATAGTGAAATATCCCAAGTTTCACTGTAGTTAGGCTTTCTCACATGAGAGGATTTCATAATTAGTTGGTTAGTGGTAGTTTCTTGACCCTATCCTTCTGCCACTAAGTTCCACTGCAACTATCACCATAATATATCTTTATTTATCATCTGATTGGGGTATTTAACTTTCTATAATTAGGTCTTGTACATTATTAACATTATCTAGTATGTCCATAACACTAACTCAATAACCATAACACTATTAATATTCATTTTTCTCACATTATATTATAATGTTATGATCTCTATAGAGATTGATAAATGCTCCACCTCCTCATATATATTCTAAATAAAAATCTTCTAACTACTACTGGGGATAAAAGTTGGTATCCAAAAATCAATTCTAAAAATAATATGCATCCAATGGAAGATTATAACAATTTTTTTGAATCTATTTTTTTGTATGAAAAAGTTTCTTCTTCCTAGGTGGTATACTATTGGGACTCTGATGCTCATTGAAGAGTAGTATCTAGAGGAAAATAAATGATTCAGCTACACATTAAATTCTATTCAAACCTTATTTCCACCATGTTAATAGTTTTATGAATTAGAATAGAGATAAGTTTGTTACTTTTTTCCCTTGGGGAGGTGGAAAGCATAAGGGAGTATTTTGTTGTACTAAATCGATGTTACAAATCCTTCTCCCTCTGCTCTAGTGTAATATTGTTGGGAATATTAGCATCATCGGTACATAATATGGGCTACAATATTAGTTTCAACCATATTATATTCTTCCCTTTTGATACCATTATTCTCATAAGAAAAAGTATCTATTTTTATTGAAGCATGTTCATAGATTCTATATCACATATCTCTACAGGGTTTGGATTTTTTTGTGCAACGATATTCACATTATTTTTTTCCTAAAATTAGCCTAACATTTATGTTATTAGGAAATATATATTTTTGTATAGTGTTATATAATTTTTTTTCTACACCATTTTAATTTTCGATTAGAAATCCCTTACTAGAGATGTTTCAGGTTTATAGAGCCTTCCATGGTTTTCAGGAATAATCATGGGACGAAGAATCATGGATGGGATCTATGATAATATCACTTTGTAATGTTTTGTTTTCACCTAACCAATGAGCAGGTTCATAGAAGTAGATTAATTATTTGACCTATTTTCAATAACATAATTTATTTATATTGAATTTCCTATATCACTAAATATGTATATTTATAAAATAATTTTAGAGGTAAAATGATCAAAGTGTAATATATGATATAATTTTTTTCTTGTTATCATTATGTAGAAAAGAAATTATATGACTATGAATGAGTAACCAAATTATAGTGAAATACATTTCTTAAAATAAAAATGGATATGTTGTAATTTTAAAAATGGAAACATCATTATAGTATGATGAAATTTGATATATTTACTTATTAAATTATTATTAAACATGATACTTATTTAATAATTTTTTTATCCTCGATAACAATAACATTATCCTAAACATTGACATTGATATAAATTCTTGAAAAGCAAATATTTAATGGATTCTAACTTTAACATTCATCCCATTATCATTATAATAATGATTTTGAAAATATATACTAAACTACAATATGCATGATTTTTGTAAAATAGTATTTAATCTCTAAAAGGAGTTGAGGACATTGTTGGAGGGAATTTGTGTTTACGATCTAGTTTCAAAAGATAATACCTAAGGGTAAATATTTAATCCACAAAAAGAATATTATAGGGTTCAAAAGTCATCCATGACATCAAAATCCCAAGGGATGTGTCTGTAAATAGGGGGAATGTTTCATTTATAACAAGCCTAAATAAAGGAGTTATAAATTTTGGGAATACCTGATGGGGTGTGGGAGACATTGTATAGTTTCAATGTCAGATATTAATATTATAGAAATCAATTATTCTACATTAAGATGTATCTGATACACATAATACATTAAAAAATTACCCAAAATATATAGAGTTGTGAAAAATTAAAGACAAATTGATGGATTATTCTTGAAGTTTGTATTCATGTAATAAATAATAAGGCTGATACATAAAGGAATCATAGGTCATGAATTACTTTAAATCATAAATTAAATTAAGTAAATGATTTGAAATTTAATAATTTTCTATATTATGTGATAAGTTATGTTATTTGAAAACAATTGTTATTATGAATAATAAGAAATAATGTTTTTGATACACATTAGAAGTTCCCTTAGAATTATAGTTATATATAGTGTTAATGAAAAATATTAAAGGAAAATAAATGTGTGTTTATCATAGTTGATGAATTTAGTATCGACCCAAAGGAAGTGTGGATGCTACCATAATAAATAGAATATAAGGTGTGAATGTTGATTTATTATAAGAGAATATTGAATTGGCAATCCATTACCCCAAATAATTAGAGTGCAAATATTAATTTCATAATAAATTGCTAGATTATAATGTTCTTTCTACAACATTAAATGGATGTTGTAGAGTACGATGTGAAACTGTTATAGGATTTATTGTCTTGATTTATATATATATATATATATATAAGGAAATATCCTTTCATTGTACAGTCTAGTGTCTTTAGACTAGATTTCATTTTCATTAATTCGAACAATCATTATGGTTTATTGTATTTGAGAAATGTTTTCATAAAAGATACATAAAAATAACGTATATTACAAGGTGGAAAATTATACTTAATATCTATTTTCCATCAATATAAAACAATTGATGAAAAATATAACTTATTATCATGAAAAATCATCATGACATTCAACTTGATTTATTATTTTCCCATACCAATCCTTAAGGCTAATGAAAAATATATTAAAACAATTAGAAGAAAATAGAAATCATAGTAAGGGACGTAAAAATAAAATAAAAAATTATTATGGTGGAAAAAAGAAATCTCATGATATATTTTTAATTATATTAAAGTTATTTGAGAGAATGAATTCTATTTTTTTCAAATAAAAAACAAACAGAGTTTTTGTTAAGAACCCCTAAAATCTAATATTATGAAAATAAATACAATTTTTAAGAAATAGAGATCATTATATTCAAAAACCATGAAATAAATAAATATATCTGGGTTAAATAAATTTCAGAAATCATATTTCAACTCCCTCCATTATTACAATTAAGACACAGAACATTACACATTGAATTTGAGAGTAATAAATGGGATCACCTATTGTATAATATTTTTTAAGCTCACCAATTATCCATGAGTGATAAATCGGTTCGAATCGTCATATAAGTTGTATTAGGATAACCCAATTCTCATATATATTTATAATGTACAAATTCATGATTTTTTTTTATTTTTTCATTATTTTTCATAAAACCTTCGAAAAACTCATTTAAAACCTTATTAAAAACACTTTTGAATATTCAAATAAAATTTATTTTTAAAACAATATTTTTTAAAAATTAAATACTCATATGTTAATAAAGTGTGGTTTTAATTGATTACATCATGAAATATTATGAGGTAATTAAATAAATAAAAAAACATTTACAATGGTGTAATACCCCGACCCCAGTTACCCAGAGTCAGTGCATTATTACATAACATTGGCATGATCACAAAGGATCAGGTCTCGAAAGACCGATTAGTTTAGTAGCCTTGGAATAACTAGATACATTCATAAGTCTTACATTACATCATAAGGTAAAAAAAACTATGACAACATCTGGTCTTAATATCCCCTCACACTTTCCCTGCAGGTCATTCATAAATTACTTCTTCACATCCTGGGATAAATAAAACATTGAAAGGGGTGAGCTCAGATGCTCAGTAAGGATAAAAATATAGCAGAAGCTTTCATAGATAAGCATAAATACTTAGGGAAATGTATAACTAAAACAAAATCCTTTTAAACATGAACTTCAACATAATGGAAAAGATAAAATGAAATAATTCCATTTACTTATTCACATGGATATCCTACTAGTCAAATAATCACATGCAATATCAATAACCACTTTCATAATGATGGAATGCATAATTCCTAACTATCATAACCACGTAGCCAAGGCCTCCTTCCAAGACTACAAATAAGATTTTGTCAAGGCCTCGTGCCAAGACAGTAGTTTGTCTCATGAGACCTACCGATGCATCAAGGAGCTATAGCGGGCTCCACCTGTCACTTACTAAGTCCAATGCATTTCTCCAATGAAAAGATTGAAACATAACATAAACATTCATATTAAAACTAGCATACGAAATGTCAATACTTTAACCACAAACCATGAATGGTATAAAAATTGCACAACCACAGTCAAACATAACTCATTCGATAAAATATGGAAGATTGTATTGTAACAGATTAACCTAAATCGGAAATAATGAAGTATATTGACATAGATAAAAATATTCATCAAACTGTTGAGAGAAATATCCCCCTTTTCTTGAAAACATTTATAAGTCACACTATTTGTCAAGAAGCCATTTAAAATAGATTTTTGAATTAAAGTGTCCAATAACACTTTAAACTTTTAAAAGGTATTTTGATTTGAAAATATTAATTTCCGAATAAATAATTCCTTGAAACCATTTTTAAAACATGGACATTAATGAGAAAGATTTAGAATAATAAATCATTAAAAAATTTAAAATGATATTTTAGTTGGAGTTCCTAACCAAAAGAGAGACACTTGAATACAAATAATTAAGGTAATCAAAACATTGTAATATCATGAGAATAAAGGGATTCATGATATACTATACCAAAGTGTATTATATACACCATGTAAAAGTGATTTGGTGTATAAAAACAAAACATTCTCAATGGAATGTAATTTGAGATGAAACTTATTATAAAGACCATATTCTTAAGTTAAGGTTAAATCAATGGTATTATTATGTGTGAAAAATATAAATACACTCAATATGATTGGATATTCAGTGTAAATCAATCAGAGGACATTCACACATATTCTTGTAAAGACAACACCAATGAATTGGATATTTAACACAACAAATGGGGATTGAGATAAAATTACTCTTATCAAGTTCAAATAGATGACTTGAGAAATTATAAATGGAGTGATTATTTGTATCAAAAGAATATCCACATATAGGGGAGTGGAAATTATGACATAAGCAATTTAATAGTTATTCCACACATAATCTTGGTGTAAATTAATCAATGAGGTATGCGTAAAGCCGAATGAATGGAAATTGAAAGATCAAATTCCCTTATAGATTTTGTAACATATGAAACATACACCCATTAATGAAGGATCATACAAGGATGATGTAGATATCCAAAAATTAAACTATATTACACAATGAATACAATCATGGGTAGTACACACACCACATGCAATAAATAAGTGTTGAACAATGGAAATCTCACAGAATTAAAAGTGAGATTTAAACCCCCTTACTTGTACTTTTTACTTGGTAGAGGGTAGGCTAAACTCCTGTATAATGGTGAAATAATTGTCATTTAATTATACAAGAAACATATACATTAATATTATATCATATATGATCTTTTAACATTGATTTTTTAAAAATATTTTAGTATTATCATCGTTTCGGGTGTTAATGGATTCATTTTCCATTATATTCTTTGTTATGTGATCCATATTTGTTATGGATGGGGTGTATATTATTAATATACAGAATTATATCATGTCTCTAAACATTAATTTTAATCATAAAATTAAATTTAGTCTTTAATGGATGCGATGGGGAATGATTCTCAACGCGTTCGTGGAGACGGTAATCCGTACGTACACACGAGCGACAATATCAATCTTTTGATATTAAAATAATATATAATTGGATGGTATATCATATATAAATAATCATTATCATGTTATATTTATTATTTTCATGAATTTCACATCATTATTATACCGATCCAAATAATAAGTTATTGAATAACAATTACACCACGACGTGGAGACGGTAAGCCGTATGTACGCACATATAGTGAAATGTCAATCAAAGGATGGATTGAATACTAAATAAGGTTGTAATATATTTATAATAACATCACAGTAAATAGAATATACTATACCTATTATTTTATAATGTAAAATAACAATGAAAGAAGAAGTGTATGAATAATGGAACTTGAAAGAGGGTGGTGAAAACATTACCTCTTCTTCGGGTTATTCCTTTTGATTTGATCAAAAGGGCTCCTTAAGATGTATTTATGACTAAAGGAATGACTCTAGGATGAAGGGAGGACTGTTATGAGGGTATTTGGGAAGAAGTTGGCCGATCCAAAAGGCTTTGAATGTATGAATTTGAGAAAGGGGGAGTGCCCTTTTATAAGAGGGGTGAGGGGCACCTTTGGAAAAGCTAGAAATTGTATTTTATAATAAATTCATTTTTGGTTTCTAATGGCTCCAAAGTGGATTATTTAAAGGTTAAGGTGGGGATATGTCGAAAACAACTAAACCAATAGGTGTTAGACTGGTTTGGGTCACTATATTAACCTTTCTTTTAGTTTTAACTCTTTGTTAATTAGTTTAACATTTACCATGTCACTTTGTTTTTTTATATTATATAGTTAATAAACATACTATATACATCCAAGAGACCCCCAAGCGGTCCATTAATGATACAACTATCATGATATAAGTCTCTTATCTAAACAATAGATTTTAAGAATTTAATATCAATTACAAATATAATATTTGTTTTAAAAACGTTTTTATGTCAATTTTGACAGTATTCAATAATTGATTTTTTTAAAGTCTTAAAAACATTATTAACTCTAAAAAAATCATTTAAGCAATAATATAATGTCATATTAAGAAATAAAATTCAGGGATGTCATCAAAACCTTCAAATTATATTAATTTTAAAATTTATAATACCAATTATTTGATCCATTCATTAATAAGGAAAATACTTCATCAATATTGTGTCATAAATAATATTAATTATTAAATGTATAAAAATTATAAATAAAATACCATTATTTATGAAATATTTTTAGCTTTCTAATGAATATATATAGTCGTGAATCCAACATACATTACCCTAAGTAAAAATTGTTTTTCTTAATGATATATGGTTATGTCATTTTTGTATTTATTTTAACTTAATTAATATAAAGTGTCATTGTCACGTACAAGTGGATCCATGGGGTCCCAAAATCGACTCAAATATGCCCATGGTTGGAAATGTGTCATCCAATAGGGCTAGGACACATTTTAGGGTAATTTAATATTATTATAATATTATTTTGTTACCCTTATTTACCGGATTTACCCTTTAACCTCTGTAAATAAAATATTTACCGAAGTAATTATTCAAAATGTCTCAAAATAAAAGTTACCTATTTAAAAAATTTGAACAAATTGATTCTGAATATGGAATACATTTTTCCATATTCAAAACACAGAAGTGGCAGAAATTAATTTAAAATTAATTCCCGTTGTTAAAACAAAAAGCGTGTTTTTAAGAGATAATAACTATCAAAAGATTGACACTTGTTCATGTCCAATTTAATTGTGAAATTATGTCCAACGACCAAAATTGTATTAAATGGTAAAAATATACTCTAAATCTACTTTAAAAGCACTCAAATTCATAATTTATCACTATTAATTATTTCTATTAAAAAAATTGTTTTTAATTAAAATTTAGTAATTTTCACTATTCATCATAATATAAAAGTTACCCGAAAATCCCCAAAATTTTACCCTAGGATAATTTTGATATTATAAATCCAAAAATGAAGTCCATTTTTAGAGTTAAAATTTATAATATTTCAAAAAGTGGGTATTACTATTCATAACGGCTACTTTGATTGGTCGTGGTGTTTAAGAATCTCGAAGTTGGGTACAATGCAAGCTATTGCATTATTCAAAGGGAAACGTACCATGGAAGATTAGGGTGTTACATTCTCCCTTACATCAACAAATTGTGTCCTCAAAATTTTTAAAATTAGGCTTTGGAATATAATGGAAAGTCCCACATCGGAAAAAGAGTCAATAAAACTATCACTTTAAAAGAAAGAAAGAGAAGTAAAAATGTCATCCGAGATAACCTATACTAGGATTACATGTAGAAAAACATGGATATGGATGATAAAAAAGTGTAAAGTTATGATGGAGAGGGATAGAAAACATGATCAAGAGAATGTTAACAACAAGAAAACCACATACTTGTGATGGGACAAATAGTCAATAGTTTACCAGAAGGAAAAGTAAACAGACAACATTTTTTTTACTTTTAAGTCGAATTTCATAAAGATGAGGAATTCATTTCTGAGATTGACTAAAAACATAAAGAGATATACATAATTTTTAAGTAAAGTTTCATTCTTTAATAAATTTATACTACTAAGTCATTTTTAAATGATTTGTATTCGAGAAGACTTGGTCAAACTAGAAGATCTACAATAAACTTCTTATAGAATCACATGATCCACGAAGAATAAACTATATATTTACCTTGTCTTTAGAGATTAATCAAAACCAAAACAGTTAGTATAAGATCTGATGATCCCCTAAATCGATATTCCATTAGAAAAAAAATAATCTTAATTTCTGAAATTAAACCAACAATACCCCAAAGTTAAATAAATACCATTTAATAATCAATTTTCCTTAAAATACTTCAATATAATCAAAACTAATATTGAAACCCAAAACATATAAGAATTTGGTTATGTAGTCTTCCACGTTAAATTGTATCTCTAAATGACATCAATTACTCTTAAAGTCATATACTTAAAAGTAATTTACCTAACCACATATTCTCTATTATAGGTTAATTATTTACATAAATAACCCACATCACTATAAATCCACAATAAAAACATAGATAAAAATCCACCCTTACTCCTCAAATGAAATCCCATAGTATTCTATTTTCCTTGGGTATATAGTGTTCCCAACAAAGAAACCCTCTTCCAAAATAAAATTTATCACTTAATCACCAAATCATTTTCCTATAATAAGGGTATTCATTTGATAAGACATAAGATCTCAAATAAACTTATTATTGATCAATAAAATCATTAAACTAAAAATAATTAGTCACACTAACTAGGGACTTCACATAGTCTCATGGTAGGTGATAAATCCAAACTGCACTTTGGTTGTGGGTTCGATTCCCACATCTTTGTCCGACACGATGCGTTGTCATACGGTCTACGTGTTGTCCATTTTTCAAAAAATATATTTTATAATATTACCAAAATGAGATAAATTCCTCAAAATAACCATAACATAATTTAACCCCAAATGTTATCTCATACCTTGCATTTTCATCCCATAATATAATAACATGTAATTAACTCAAACCCAATGATCATATAAGATCAAATGGTTATTTATAACTATATCCGCAAGAGAAAAGATAATTCTTCCTCAAATATCATTTTGACATGATAAATTGCAGGTTTACACATACAAGAGAAAATTCTTCCAAAGTAATCCCATCAATAAAGAGCACGAACACTTTAGAACATTTTTTCTTCCATTTATTTCCACAAAGGTTCTTCAACATATGTTCCTCGGGTTCCCACACTACCTCTTCTATCTTATGATTTCTCCATAGAAATTTTACCAGATGAGTCATCTGGTTTCCCAACACTTGATCTTTGGTATGAATAATTCTGATAGGCTCTTCATGATAAGATAGATCGGGTTCCAGTTCTAATTCTTCATAGTTGAGTACATGCGTTGGGTCAGGCATGTTTTTTGTCACTAGTGATATGTGGAACACATCATGAACTCTAGAGAGACTAGGCGGAATTACCTTTTAGTAGAATGTGTTCATGTATCACAATGGTACCTCAAGAATTTTTCAAAACCATCTACATCCTTCACCCAAAAACTCCTCATCCATCTTGGATTATCCCTAAGGAAGCATCGATGCATCATAAAAAATAGGTATTTCATATATTTAATTTTGAGACATCATCTTTAACATATTTATTTTGTAAAATTCTCACTGATTAATCTTCAAATATTTCAAAATAAGCCTTTGGTAAACCAGTTTCCGTATGTCCCAAAAGACATAAATATATAATTTGCTACATATAGGCTACTCGAAGGTCTCCCTCTTCTGCAGCATCTAGAAAATCATTTAGTGCATCGTAATTTTGAGATAAAGTGATGATTTTAAAAATACCCTGATGGTACTTCCCATTCTTAGCGTGGTAAGAGAGTTGAGTGCGTAATATTATCCCATAGTTGGTACTTGATCCTTGAAAGAATCATGCAATTATAGAGGTATTGGATGTCTCATAAAGTTGTTTTCATGTAACTTGGAAATTTGAAAAACTTTCAACATCATATGTGCATGACTTCTGGATAATAATTGTAAGTAGTTCTTCATGAAGAGAGAGAAGAGTTGTTTGTGATCTTGCTCCCTCCATGTTTTAACTATCAAAAAGAAAATACAATTAGGGTTTTTGAATACTTATATAATAAGAATGTAAAAAAATTATACATAATAGGATAATCTTGTGATTGAAAAATATATCCTAACTTTGGGTAACCTATGTTAAAATCTAGGTTATCCACTATCTATTTCATGACATATATTTTTAGGGGCATTTTTTTCCCTACATAATGGTTCATACAAATCTTGAGAATTTACCAAAGCATATTCCTCGGGAGTGTCATAACCAAGAGTACGGAAAGGCCCGTTGGCGTGCACTAGTTCTCGTTGAAGTCTAGCTCAAAGTGGTGTTTTCGGGTTTTACCCCTAGGAACATCTGTGCTAGAGCCGCCTCTACCTGCTCGTATCCAGACAGGGATTTATTGCTCGGAAAACACACAAAATATCTCTAATACCAAAATTCTAGTATGTTCTTCTATACTAATCCTCAAATTCTATCTTAGGGATATGTGATCTAATCGGAGTTTATCTAAATCTAGCTTCCAAGGATTGTACTAAACATCCTCTGATACTAACTGTAACACCCCGACCCCAGTTACCCAGAGTCGGTGCTTTATTACATAACATTGTCATTATCACAAAGGATCAAGTCTCAAAAGACCGATTACGTTAGTAGCCTTGGAATAAATATATACATTCATAAGTCTTACATTACATCATAAGGTAAGAAAACTACAACAACATCTTGTCTTAATATCCCCCCACACTATCCCTACGGGTCATTCATAAATTACTTCTTCACATACTGGGATAAATAAAACATTGAAAGGGGTGAGATCAGATGCTCAGTATGGAAAAAAATATAGCAGAATCTTTCATAGATAAGCATAAACACTTAAGGAAATGTATAACTAAAATAAAAGCCTTTTAAACATGAACATCAGCATAATGGAAATGATAAAATGAAATAATGTCATTTACTAATTCAAATGGATATTCTACTGGTCGAATAATCACATGCAATATCAATAACCACATTCATAATGATGGAATGCATTTTTCCAGACTATCATAACCATGTTGCCAAGGCCCCATGCCAAGACCACAAATAAGATTTTTTCAAGGCCTCATGCCAAGAAACTAGTTTGTCTCATGAGACCTACTGATGCATCTAGGAGCTATAGAGGGCTCCACCCGTCACTTACTAAGTCCAATGCATTCCTCATATGAAAAGATTGAAACATAACATAAACGTTCATATTAAAACTTGCAAACGAAATGTCAATACATTAACCACAAACCATGAATGGTATAAAAATAGCACATCCACAGCAAAACACAACTCATTCGATACAATATGGAAGATTTTATTTTATCATATTAACCTCAATCGAGAATAATGAAGGATATTGACATAGATTAAAATAATCATCAAACTATTGAGGGAAATATCCCCCTTTTTCTTGAAATCATTTAAAAGTCACACTATTTGTAAAGAAGCCATTTAAAATATTTTTTTGAATCAAAGTGTCCCATAACACTTTGAAACTTTTAAAAGGAATTTTGATTTGAAAACATTAATGTCCATATAAATAAATCCTTAAAACCATTTATAAAACATGGACATTAATGAGAAAGATTTAGAATAATAAATCTTTAAAACATTTAAAATGATATTTTAGTTATAGTTTCTAACCAAAAGAGAGACACTTGAATAAAAATAATTAAGGTAATCAAAACTATGTAATATCATGAGAATAAAGTGATTCATGTTATACTATATCAAAGTTCATTATATACAAAATTTAAAATTGATTTGGTGTATAACAAAAAAAGGAGTCTCAATGGAATGTAATTTGAGATGAAACTTCTTATAAAGCTCGTATCCTTAGGTTAAGGACAAATAAATTGTATTATTATGTGTGATAAATATAAATACACTCAATAGGATTGGATATTTTGTGTAAATCAATTAGGTTACATCTACACATATTCTTGTAAAGAGAACACCAATGGATTGGATATTTAACACAACAAATGGAGATTGAGTTAAAATTACTCTTATCAAGTTCATATAGATGACTTGAGAAATTATAAATGGATGGATTATGTGTCTAAAAATTATATCCACAGAAAGGGTAGTGGAAATTATGACATAAGAAAATTAATAGTGATTCCACACATAATCTTGGAGTAAAATAATCTATGAAGTATGTGTAAAGCCGAATGAATGGAAATTGAAATATAAAATTCCCTTATAGATTTGGTAACATAAAAAACATACACCCATGAAATAAGGATCATACAATGATGATGTAAATATCCACAAATTAAAGTATATTACACAATGAATAACATCATGTGCAGTGCACACACCACATGCAATAAATAAGTGGTGAACAATGGAAATCTCATTGAATTAAAAGTGAGGTAAGAAACCCATTACTTGTACTTTTTTATTGGTCGAGGGTTGTTTAAACTCCTGTATAATGGTGAAATAATTTTCATTCAATTATAAATGAATTATATACATTAATATTATATCATATATGATCTTTTAACATTTATTTGTTAATAATATCTTAGTATTATCATTGTTTCGGGTGATAACAGATTCATTTTCCTTTATAGTCTTTGTTATGTGAGCCATATTTGTTATGGATGGGGTGTATATTATTAATATACAGAATGATATCATGTCTATAACCATTATTTTTAATCATCAAATTAAATTTTATCTTTAATGGATGCGATGGGGAATGACTATCAACGTGTTCGTGGAGACGGTAATCTGTACGTACACATGAGCGAAAATATCAATCTTTTGATATTAAAATAATATATAATTTGATGGTATATCATATATAAAGAATAATTATCATGTTATATTTATTATTTTCAGGAATTACACATCATTATTATACCCATCCAAATAATAAGTTATTGAATAAAATTACACCACGACGTGGAGACGGTAAGCCGTACGTAGGCACATATGGTGAAATGTCAATCAAAGGATGGATAGAATACTAAATAATGTTGTAATATATTTATAATAAAATCAAAGTATATATAAGATACTGCAGTTATTATTTTAGAATGTAAAATAACAAATAATGAAGAAGTGGAAAAGAAAGAACTTGAAAGAGGGTGGTGATAACATTACCTCTTCTTCGGGTTCTTCCTTTTGATTTTATCAAAAGGGATCCTTAAGTTGGCTTTCTGACTAATGAAATTCCTCTAGGATGAAGGGAGGACTGTTGAGAGGGTATTTGGTAAGAAGTTTGATGAACCAAAAGGCTTTTAAGATATGAATATGAGAGAAGGGGGAGTGCCATTTTGTAGGAGGGGCGAGGGACACCTTTGGAAAAGCTAGAAATATTATTTTATAATAAATTTATATTCTGTTTATAATGGCTCCAAATTGAATTATTTAAATTTTAAGGTGGGGATAGGTCGAAAATAACTCAACCAATAGGTTTTAGACAGGTTTGGGTCACTATATTAACCTTATCGTTTAGTTTTAACTCTTAGTTAATTAGTTTAACATTTACCATGTCACTTTTATTTTTATATTATATAGTTAATAAACTTACTATGTACATCCAAGCGACCCCCAAGTGGTCCACTAAGGATAAAAATATCATGATATATGTCTCTTGGATGAACATTAGATTTTTAGGAATTTAATATCAATTAATAATATAAAATTTGTTTTAAAAACTCTTTTATTTCAATTTTGAAACTATTCAATAATTTATTTTTGTTAAAGTCTTAAAAACTTTATTAATTCGGAAAAAATTCATTTAAGAAATCATATAATGTCATATTAAGCAATAAAATTCATTTATGTCATCAAAACTCTCAAATTATATTAATTTTAACATTTATAATACCAATTATTTGATTCTTTCATTATTAAGGAAAATACTACATCATTATTGTGTCATAGATAATATTAATTATTAAATGTCTAAAAATTATAAATAAAATACCATTATGTAGGAAATAATTTTATATTTCTAATTAATATTTATAGTCTAAAATAAAACATATATAACCTTATGTAAAAATTGTATTTCTAAAAGATATATGCTTATGTCGTTTTTTTATTTATTTTAACTTAATTAATATAATGTGTCATTATCAGTTACAAGTGGATCCATGGGGTCCCAAAATCGACCCGAAGATGCCCATGGTCGGACATGTATCAACCAATAGGGTTAGGACACGTTTTAGGGTAATTTAGTATTATTATAATATTATTTTTTACCCTTATTTTCTGGATTTACCCTTTAACCACGGTAAAGAAAATATTTACCGAAGTAAATATTCAAAATGTCTAAAAATAAAATTTACCTATTTACACAATTTGGACCTCCTGATTCTGAATATGGAATCCATTTTTCCGAATTCAAAACACTGAAGTGGCAGAAATTAATTTAAAATTAATTCTCGTTGTTAAAACAAAAAGTGTGTTTTTCTGAGATAATAACTATCAAAAGATTGACACTCGTTCATGTCCTATTTAATTGTGAAATTATGTCCAATGACCAAAATTGTATTAAATGGTAAAAATATATTCTAAATATACTTTAAAACCACTCCAATTCATAATTTATCACTATTAATTATTTTGATTAAAAAAATTGTTTTTAATTAAAATTTAGTAATTTTCATTATTCATCATATTATAAAAGTTATCCGAAAAGTACCAAATTTTTACCCTAGGCTAATTTTGATATTCCAAATCCAAAAATGAAGTCCATTTTGAGAGATATTGTTTATAAAATTTCATAAAGTGGGTATTACTATTCATAACGGCTACTCTGATTGGTCGTGGTGTGTTAGAATCTCGAAATTGCGTACAATGCAAGCTATTACATTATTTAAAGGGGAACGTACCATGGAAGCTTGAGGTGTTACAATGGTGAGAAAATTAATCATAATAGTATATGTGAAAATACATTTATTTTTTTATCTGTTATAAATAATGTAAAAAATAGTAGAAAGATTAAATTTTTTAAAATTAAAATAAAGTCAAAATAATTATTTTAAAATAAATTTATATCCATTTTAATTAATTAATATATTTTCTTCATAATATGTACATGTATTAAAATGAGTTGGAAGGGAAACATTATAATATGATTTTGAAAATAAATTTTGTCAGCCGAGCCTGACGCTTCATGTATGTTATTTATCCAATGAAATAAGATAATTATGTTATTCATTCACATTTTAAGAAAATATTTCAATTTAAATATTCATGTTATTTTATTTTATTCCATGTTATATACAATTAATTAATCAATTTTGTTAACCTATGATGTTTTCATGATATTAATTTTGTGTGTGCAAAATGCCTTTTTAGATTAAAAATTGTAAATCCCATTGTTAATCCATTACCTGAAGAAAATGATCATATCTTAATTAAATTTTTAAAAAATTATTTATACTTTTAAAAAAACATGAAATAGTATCATAAAAAAATGAACGACATTATATTCATGGAGATGATCAGTTGTATGTACACAATCATATTGTATCCATTTTCAAAAGATCTTTATGGAAAAAGGAATGTATTATTTAATAAATACATAATGATTGTTATATCATAAATACCATATTGTTTATTTAAATACAATTATATGTATCATCTATGTGTTGAGATGATTAAAAATGAATCACATCACTTCTTGGAGGTGGCAGTCCAAACGTATGCACGAACAACATTATTATTTTTCAGTTAATGGGAAGTTAAAAAAGTAAATTAGATATTATCTCTTCAGATGATAATTATTTAATTATGATAATATACATACTTTAAAACAATCATTATAACCATCCATGAGAGGTTATGATGGAAAATGGATTATAAAGGCTTATGAGGAGGTTGTCTTCCGTACTAATGAACGAAGGTTTCATTTATAACTTGAAATAAGAGGAGATGGAAATATGTTGTTACATTATCATTTAAACATATAAGTACTTGAAATACATTGGTGTTTCTATTTTAGTATGGTTGAATAATATATTATGGTGGTCAATGAATAATTAAAAAAAATTATTTTTTAATAAATATAACTCTTTTTTGGAGAACCGCTTATGGTTTACACCAAAAGCCTTAATATGTTTATTTTATGATAGAAAAGGCCTATAGAATGTTATGTGGGATGTAAGGATGGATTTTATGGAGGGATTAAATTAAATAAAAGGATTTTTTAGTACATAGAAATTAGATTAAGTGATTCCATTTTTTAAGAGTGGGGTGGGGCACTCATGGAATTTCATAAATATTGAAATAATATTTATTTTTTGATGTAATAATGGGTGAAAAATAATATGAATCAAATATAATATTTTTAATAGTATAAATACTATTGTTTGATAAAATCATGAAATTTCTGAATCATGTTTTTACACTTATATTTTTTTATTAAATCCTCATTAACCCTTTTGAGAGTTATGGTGATATTACTATTTTTTACAATAATTGTTTTAATATAGTTACATTAAAAGTTAAAACAACCAATAAATTGAACATGGATGATTTGGTAAAACATAATCAATTCAATTCAACTAGGATTATAATTTTTTATATGTAAAATTATTTAGGAAAATATTATTTTTTATAATGTAAAAATAACTTATATTTTAAAATATTCATTTAATATGTAATCTAAAGTTACAAGGAATAAATTGAATTTGAATAAAACACCTAAAAACTCTCGAATATAATATTTTTAACTATGATTGTTTTGGAAAACAATAACATAGTCATATAAAATTATTTTTAGTGTTATAAATATCATTTTATTAATATTTTTACAGCTTGCACAAGAACCGTTTCATTGTTGTATAAAAATTTAAGAGAATTAATGATTTGCTAAATATAAAAACAATTACGATGATGAAAATTAATTTATCATTAAAATTAATATTTAGGAATTAAAATATCATATTTTAATCCCAATTTTCATAAGTTAAGGATAATAAAACAAATAGAATGAAATTTTTTTCTTTATATAAAATAATATAAAACATTAAAATCAAGGATAAATGGTAAAGAGTGTAACATCCCTGTTCTGGAAGCCACCGAGAGGTGCCCCATACCGAGTTGGTCACATGGCCTCATGTGAATTTCCCCTAAAGCCATAGGCTGCCGGCTAGCAGTGAGGGCCTTGGGTGTGATAGTGGGGTTACTATGCCCTCATTGCCAGAGTAACACAGCCAAAGAGAAACATATATACAATAGCAGAAGCAGAAAAATGTCAAATAACAGAAATCAAAAAAAGAATGATGAGGAAACAACCATAACACATATATATAAATGATTAATGATACATATGTCTAAGAAAACAGCCAAAAACATCATAATGCTTAAATATAGAAATAAACCAATGTACAAGAAGAACAAGTAAACAACTTCTCAGCATTGCATGCCTCTGCTTGGTCCCATGCTCTCTAGCTCCAAAGCAGTCATGTACCAGAAGTAGAAGGGAATTTTCCCTTGTCTATACCGACAACAATATAATTTTTTCCCAAAAGAAAGACCCAAATAGGGTGTGAGACTAAATCTCAATAGGCAACCACCAAGAGATTTGTTCCTATCTGTTAGTGAATATAAATGGAAGGTAATAAGAAAAAGAAGAAGTAATCAAAGAAGTACTCAACAGTATGCATTCTAACACTTTCAAAGCATTCAAACAACGCATGGAATGTAAGAAGATAATCAAAAATGGGTGACCCTCTGGGAAGTATACAAAGTCTTACCCTTCTGGTTTAGATTTAGTATAGACTCTCTGGGGAAGAACTCACCGTCAGTTTCCCTTATAGTCTCATATCAGTTACTAAAAGGCGCTCTGGCTAAGCATATACATCACAATCCCCATGTGGCCCATTTCAAAGGACTACATACACTCCGAGAAAGCACATACGTCAATTCCCACTATGGTTTCACATCGTAACCAAAATAATAGACACTCTGGAGAATCCCTTACGCCCATTCTATATATGGTACACTATACCAGGTTCCCACGACCCTGTGTATGTCAAACAAGCATAGAAATGAAAAGTGGGCAAATTAAACCTCAATAACTACATGGATAACCAGTCTACAACATAATAGCATGTCAGATAATCAAAATCACTCCATCCTATAATACTAGGCATGAATAGCAAACAACAACCTAACAGGAAAATTCTACCAAACTGTCATAAATAAAATATGCATGGAAATACCCTTCCAAAGAATAGAAATAAACACTATTCACATTAAATTTACCTCTACTCAATCATACAAGCATAACAGGAAATTAACAGTGATAAAACATTAAACATGGAACTCCCCGTTTAAGGGTATTGGAAAATTGGCCACATATAACTCAAAAGAATTCAATGGAAAGGCACAAACCACCTACCTCAGTGTTGTAGGATCGTTTTACGTGAACCTAAAGACTTTAATATCCCAATAACACCATAGATCTACAAAAATGAAAAAAAATATCAACCGAAGATATCTATTGAAAAAGTAGGAATCAGGAAATGAAGCTCTAGGAGGATAAAGAACTTTTCGAGGAGATCCCAACAAAATCAATGGAGGTCGAATTAGTGAATAGATGCTGGATCGGTGGCTCAGAGAAGGATCACGTCCTTACTCTCTCTCACAGACAAACCAGACCTTTAAAGAGACAGTTCTGTCAGTCCTACACAACCCCGGTGCGTTTAATGATAAAAATAAAGTACATAGTGTGTACATTATAAGTACATACCGTGTACTTGCCTTCACCAGCCCCTGCATTAGGTAGTCTCCATGTCACCACACATAGCCATGTGCATGGCCGTTATAGGGCCAGCACCCTCCTACCTGTGGTAATAGAGTACACAACATGTACTCATAAAGTACATCGCGTGTCCTTAGAAAATTTCAAAAAACTACTATTTTCCTCAAAATCACCAGAGCAAAGAAAACATACCAGAAAAGAATATCCATGTTCTTACAATCTTCCCCCCTTAAAGAAATTTTACCCTAAATTTTCCTTGAATGGTGGTGTAGAAGAAGAATCCTGAAATAGCTCTGGCCACTATGATAATACATTGGCCTCTCTCTCCCTGGTCTCATCCTGTACTCGCCCGTGCTACCATAGTAGTCGTACCAGAGGGACAAAACAGCCATATAGAACATTTGTACTATGATCAACAATCTATATAGGATTCTCCTCGAAGGAGGCATCCACCTCTAACTCAACCTCCTCGAGTTGGAAAACATGATACAAGTTTGAGAAGTAACCTCAGAGCTGAGAAACATAGAAAATGTCATGCATATCCTATAACCTCTAAGGTAAAATAAACCTATAGGCAACCAGCTCAACTCCCTCCAAAACCTCAAACAGTCCAACGTACCTCAGCGAATGATTACCCTACCTCGTAATCCTCTGATGTCCCACCCATGATGTGACATGAAAGAAATCATAATCCCTGACCTCTAACTCCAGAGGTCGTCTTCACTGATCAACATTATACTTTTATTGAGACTGAGTAGTATCCATCCTCTTCCGAATCAACTCTATTTACTCTGTGGTCTCCTAGACAAAATGAGGTCCCAACATAGATGCCTCTCCTGCCACCATCCAACACAAGGGGGATCGACATGGCCTACTGTACAAAGCCTCATAAGGTTCCGTCTGAATTGTTTCTTGAAAACTATTGTTGTAGGAAAACTCCACAAGAGGTATGTTCTTCTCCCAAGAACCTACAAAAACTAGGATGAATCCATGAAGCATGTCCTCACCCACCTAAATTTTACACTCTGACTAGCCATCAATCTGCGGGTGGTATGCTATACTCAGAATTTCCTGTGTACCCAAGGCCTTATAGAATCCCTGCCAGAACCGAGAAGTAAAACGATCATCCCTATCTAAAACAATGGAGTGTTGAACCCCATGTAGTCATACTATCTCAGAGATGTACAACCGTCCCAGCTCATCAACACTGGATGTCTCCTTGATTGAAAAAAAGTGATCAACCTTCGTGTCTCTCTCAATGAAACCCAAACAACATCATTCCCTCAAGGAGACCTCGGTAGAACTGTCACGAAATCCATCGCGACATCTTTCTATTTCCACTCGGGAATGGGTAACTGCTGAGAAAGCCCTATATTTCGCTGATTCTCTACATTCACATGCTAACAGGTGTAATACCTCCTCTTGAAAACAGAAACATCTTTCTTCATACCTGGACTCCAATACTGATGGTGTAGATCACGATACATCATGGTGACACCGGGATGAGCTACCCAAACTAAGGAATGAAATTCCCACATCAGCTCCTCGCGTTTGGCTGCTAATACCCATATGCGCCCAGGAAAATGTGAGATCTCATCCTTGCCTATGGTCCATCTAGGAATAGGGTCCTCTCCTAACATCATTTCCCATAGGACTAGGCTTTTTGAATCTGATAGCTACCTCATTCTCACTCGATCAAGAAGATTAGAGGTAACAACTACAGAAGAAAGAAACATCTGACCCTACCTATCATGCACCTCCAAATGCCTCTCGAAGAACAGAGCCATAAGTAGCCACTCACTACCTGCCTCTTGACCTGCCTGTATTAGAGTCCTCCTACTCAGCGCATCAGCCACTACATTTCTATTCCCAAGTGTATAGGAAAGCTCAAAGTCAAAGGACTGAAGTTACTCAACCCACCTTCGCTATCCAAAATTTAGGTCTTGCTGAGTGATGATATAATTGATACTTTTGTGGTTTGTGAAAACCAACAAATTCTTTCCCAATAGATAATGTATCCAAAAATGTAAGGCATGAACAACTACAGCAAACTCAAGATTGGGTGTCAGGTAATTCCTCTCATGTGGCATCAACTGCCGAGACCCATACACAATGATTTTTTCTTCCTACAAAAGAACTGCTCTAATCCCAATACCCAATGCATTAATATACATATTAAATCTCTTATCTGACTATGGAAATACTTGTATCGGAGCTTCATTCAACCTCCCTTTCAGATCCATAATGGATTTATCACAAGAATCTGACCACAAGATCTTTGCACCCTTCTCAGTCAAGCCCGTTAGTAGCAATACTAAGAATGAATAGTCTTTTATGAAACATCTATAGTATCATGCTAGCCTAGAAAGCATCATATCTCAAAGATGTTCTTCAAATGATCCCAGGAATCTTCATCTCTCAGTGTCTCTAGGTGCACTGATAATCTTGTCTCTGAGATAACTTGACCCAAAAAGTGAATCTGATCCATCCAAAAGTGTAATTTTGAGAGCTTAGCATATAACTGAAGCTCTCTCAGTGTAATCAAAACAATATCATGATTGGTAGCATGGTTTTGTAGAGTGTTAGATTACACCAAGATATCATCCACGAAACCACCAAAAAAGAATCCAAGTATGGATGGAACACTAGGTTCATCAGTGCCATCAAAATTGCAGGTGCGTTTGTGTTACTGAATAGAATAAAAAAATCCTCGTATAGAACATTCCTACTTAAGAAAGCTATATGAGTTATATCACATGGCCTAATGTGCAACTGACGATAACCAGATATCAAGATAATCTTCATGAACACCCAGGCTCCTCGATGCTGATCAAAGAGATCATCAATCCTCGGCAAGGGATTTCAGTTCTTGAACATCAACTGGTTAAAATTCTAATAATCCACATAAAGTCTAAGGTTACAGTCTACCTTCTTCACTAGCAAGACAGGAAAACCCCTAGGAGAAGTACTGGGTCAGATAAAACCCTTTTCTTAAAACTCATCCAACAACTTTTTGAGATCTTATAACTCTTGTGAAGCCATCCTATAAGGAGGAATGGAGACTGGTGCCACTCCTAGGCCATGATCAATGGAAAATTCATCCTCTTGCTCCAGAGTAAAACCTGAAAAGTTATCTAGAAAGACGCCCCTGAAATGATCTACCACTAGGGGAAATTCCATCTGTGATGTCCCACGGTATCCAGATACATAATAGAAATCTGGTCTGTAACTCCTCTCAACCCATGATGCTCGGTTCCTGCTCTTCTCTCCTAGACAATCCATTCGCCCTTATGAGGAAACAAACCAGACCTTTGTGATGTGAAACTCACCCTACGACTATAGAAATTGTTAAAATAATGGAAGGGAACTAACAAGTCCATTTCAAGAATGGAATCATATCCTAAAATTTCTAGAACATAAAGGTCCCATATGAAGTGAAACCACCAACTTCAAGAGGGCACACCTTGCACTGATTTATACTAGACGTTATTGTCCCCAACAGAGTTTCCAACCTCAGTAAATCAACAGAAGAAAAGACATAGAGCCCAAGGCTCCCCACAACAACAACATAAATAATGCTATGGGAAGACCCTGTATCAAAAAGGGAAGAAGCTAAAATTGAGGCAACTAGAATCGTACCTCATACTATAGAGGGTTTGGGATCCTGCTCATACTGGGTCTAATCCACTACAAAAGTTTGACCTATAATGTGGCCCTATGGAACTTCCTAACCACTCTCAGCTGATCTACCCTGCTGTCACTAAATTCCTGATGACTGAGTTCCATGACCACGACCACGACATGGGCCTGAACATCCAAAAGAACTCCAGTTCGCATACTGATGAGAAACTATAACCACTTCTTCGGAACATAGAGTCATAGAAGAACCCATGTCACCGACTGCTAGTGAGAAGATATGATAGAAATTCTAAAGATTCCCCATCTAACAGTAAGATTGGAACACAACTCGGTCACTCATGTAATGTGGCCTCATATGCCTGCTCCTCCCACACTGGTAGGACACCACCTGGCTACCAGAAAAAGTGTCTCACCTCCTTGGATCATGGCGTGAAACCCTATGATGCGCTTCCTTCTATCAGTAGAAGGGACAGTAACTATAGATGTCGAAATGCCCGGGCTCACAACTCCAGAATCCCTAAAATTGATCTTCGTGATTAGCTCCTGGTTTAATATAGATGTGATGAATGTCAGCCTGAATATTTTCAGCTACAATTGGATGTCATGCCTCAGCCCTTCCTACTAATTCCTTGCTAAAAATTACTCATCATGTCCTACAATAGGCATGAAGCACTGCAGCTCAGTGAAATGAGATGAATACACCATAACAGAAAGAGTACCCTTCTCTAGACTCATGAACTCTTGGGAATAATCGGCTCTAAAAGTATCTGGATAGAAGTAATCAAATGAAGTATGCAAGAAGTCATCCCAAGCCACAACCTACTAGCACCCCGCCTATGAGATCACATCCAACCATCTCTTCAACGAATCTCAAATCATGTACGTAGAAAGCGTGCCCCTCCTCTAGGGAGGTGTATCTAGATGCTCGATGATGGAAATAATGACTTCCATCCATGACTACGATGCCTGAGGTCCTCCTTCCCTGGTGAAAGTGGGTGGATGATGCTGCTAGAAAATCCGTGTCAAATCTGCCATAGAAGGGGCCGGATGCGGTACTCCTTGGAAGGTCTTCATGAACTTCATGAGGCCCTCTCGGAACTATGCATCAAAAACTATGTCCAGAATGAAGGTTGATACCCAGACTGGCACAACTTGAGGTTCTACTGGTAGTCCTCGATCAGTCATGTCTGGTGCCTGATCATGTTCCTATAACTAGAATACAATCGGAGGACGTCTCGGTGGCATGACAACAGAAGTTCAAGTGCACAACATAGATCATGATTATCAAAGACCAAAAACTAGAAGAGTAAGGAGGGAACATGATAAATTAATCATTCATATTTTTTAAACCATGGATACACATCATGTATAATTCCTACACGATGTGTTCTCTTAATCCTTTCACATGGGAATCTATCTCTTCCAAAACCGGTCGTGTAACAACTCCATACATGGCATGTTGTCCTTACACCTGGCGTGTACTTTAACCCCATTCCCCGACCCGAGTCCCCTTACATGGATAGGCCACATGGTTCTCTTAGAACAAGACTACACTGAGTGTTAGTGCCAGACACGGTGTGTACTAGACATGCTTCACTGACCCGTGTTGTTAGTGACATGATCGGATACACAGCTCACAATACACGATGTGTTATAGAAGGACCTGACATATACTAGGATGATTTTTTCCGACCTGTGTTGTTAGTGACATGGTGGGATTATCGGGTTACACTACACGACATGTTCTAGAAGGATACGACATGTATTAGAAAAGACTCAACCGACCTATTTTTTTAGTGACACGTCCGGTTACATGGTTCAACAACACGGCATGTACATTAGGTACACAGTGTGTCTTACCAAATATTTCCAAACCCCGTGTCTCTTCCCACACAGTCTGATACATTGATAGAGACTACATGGAATTTACATTCGGTACACAATGTGTGCTTAAGAAAAAAAGTTTCTTCCTGAATAAGAACACATGACATGTATTCAACATTACATGGCGTGTGTTTTTGGTTTTTTCTGATATTAAGCCACAGAAACTTCACTAAAGCCCATAAAAACACTGAAATGAACATTAAATTATCAATTTCCAATCCATGGAGGCCTAGAATCCCCGTGAATCAAAAATTGACATCTTATACATGTCATAAACAAGAATAATATATCAATGATACACAAAATTCGGGCCAATGAAGGCCCATAACACCTCAAGAACTAAATTTTGGTTTTTATTCAAACAATAACTTACACAAAAAATACCCTATCAAATAGTATGTATTTTTATCAAGAAATATATCACAAAAACATGGATATTTAGAAAAACATCTATCACAACAACATGAAATCGCTAATGAAACATAAATGGCATGGCACGAATGCTTGAAATGTGATTTCTAGAAAGTAACAGTATGATGCATGAGATGTAATACCCTCATCTCATTAGATTGCAACCGAAATAGAACCTCAATGACATAATCAATAACAACACTAAACCTTTGAATCTCCCAACGGTGAAAATAAAATCAACTGTAAAATTGAAACACCATAAAAATTGAAATAAAAGTGGTAGAGAGGCTTTTCCCTATACACGAGTTAGATACTCCCAGGAATAGATTATTAACAAGTACCTATTCATTCTTATCCCAATATATAGGCTCCAAATAGTAAGTCAAGAGAAATGAATTCCTCTAATACAACTTTGTAACATCATATTTTCGGAAGCTGCTTAGAGGCGCCCTGTACACTGTTGGTCAAATGGACTCAAGGCATTTCCCCAATCTCCAGAGGCTTATGACGAGCAGAGAGGGCCTTGGGTGAAATAGTGGGGAAACTATTCCATCATTGGAAGAGTAGCATAGAAAAAGAGACACTGATATACAATAACAGAAGTAGAAAAATGCTGAACAATAGTAAACAACGAAATAATAATGAAGAAAAAACTGGAGCACATACAAGTAAATGATGCATGATAAATATGTCTAGGAAAACATCCAAACATATCATAATGCTGAAATATAGAAGTAAACCCATGTACAAGAAAAACAAGTAAACAAATCCTCAGCATCGCAACCCTCTTCTTGGACCAACGCTCTCCACCTCCAAAGCAGTCAAGTACCTGATGTAGAAGGGCATTTTACCTCATCTATTCCTTCAACAATATAATATATTTGGTCCCAAAAGCTACACCCAAATAGGGTGTGAGACTAAATACCTGAAGGAAACCACCAACAGATCTGTGCCTAATAGTTTGTGAATATATATGCTAGGTAATAAGAAAAAGAAGCTGTAAACAAGGAAGTACTCAATAGTAAACATTCTTACATTTTCAAAGCATTCAAACACCACATGGAATTTATGTAGATAGTCACAAATAGGTAACCCTTGGAGAGGTAAATATAGTCTAACCTCTTTGGTTCAGATTTAGTATAGACTCTCTGGGGATTCAATCACCGTCAATTCCTTAAATAGTATAGTATCAGTATCTAAACGGAACTCTAGGTAAGCACTTAAGTCACATTCCCCCTATGTCCTAGGTTGAGGAACAATAGACACTCCGAGGAATCACGTACATCGATTCCCCCAATGGTCTCTCATCATAAACAAAATAACAGACACACTGGAGAACCCCTTTCGTCTATTCTCTCTATGTACCATTACATCAGGTTCTCATGGACATCTGTAGGTCAAACAAGCATATCAATGAAATGTGGCCAAAGTAAACCTCAATAACTACATGGCTAACCATTTCATAGCATAAAATCATGTCAGATAAACAAAATCAATCCATCCAGAAATACTAGGCATGGAATGAAAACAGCAGCCTAATAGGAAAATTCTACCCAATGGTCATAAACAAAATATTCTTGGGAAAACCCTTCCAAAGAATATCAATTAACCATATTCACATTTAATTGACCTCTACTCAAGAATACAAGAATATAAGGAAATTGACAGGGATAAAATAGTAAACACGCAACACCCCGTTCAAGGGTCTTGGGAAATTTTGCGCATATAACACAATGACGTTCAACAGAAAGGCACTAAACACCTACCTCGATGTTGTTGGATGGTTATACAAGATCCTCAAGCCTTGAATCACCCATGATCACTGTATATATACAAAAATGATAAAAAGATCAACTAAACATAACTCTTGAAAGAAGAGGAATCAGTAAACAATGCTCTTTGAGTCGGAAGGGCTTACTAAGGAGATCCCAAAGCAATAGACAATAGTTAAATTGGAGAACTGATGCTCGATCTGGGGTTCGGAGAAGTATCACAGCCATACTACCACTCTCAGATTAACCAGACCTAGAAAGAGATAGTTCTGTCCGTCAGACATGACCTTGGTGCTTTAAAAGAAAAACAAGAAAGTATATGACGTGTACATTATAAGTATACGATGTGTACTTGCCTTCACCAGCACCGACATTAGGAAGTCTCCAAGTCATCACACACGGCCGTGTGCATGGCCGTTAAACGACCCGTACCTAGCTACCTATCGTAATAGAGTACACGACTTGTACTCATAATGTACATGATGCTTAGATAGGAAATTTCTAGAAAAACCCATTTTCCACAAAAAACACAAGAAAAAGGAAAACATACCTGGAAATAGGATCTGGGTTCTTACAAAAAGGATAGATATTATACTGTTTAATTATTATTGATTATATATACTCATTGAATAAAAATAATGAAATTATTAGTGTCATTACTTAGTGTTCATCATTTTTAAAAACATAATTACAATATTCACCATATAAATTTGTTAGAAAGATTATTATGGTAAGTGTTCATAATGAACAAAAATAAGAGAGAACATTTAATCAAATTTGGAATCACTGATTTCAAATATGGAATCGATTTTATTTATTCAAAACACAAAATTTTTATAATTTAATTTTAATGTAAAATTGATAAAATTTGAGAGAAAATGATTTTTCATAAAGATGAATTTTTTGAGTTTGAAATATTGTCATAATAAATTGAAGTATAAAATACATATTAAAATATATTATTATTTTATTTAAAATCAATATTCTCTAACTATATTTGAAAACTAATATAAAATAGAATTTTTCCTTGAAAATAACTGAAAAGAGAAAACAATTTCCAATTAAAAATCCTAATTTTAAAATATGTATTGAAAAATCTATGTTTCTAGAAAATTATAAAAAGATCATCTCAAGGTAATTTTAAAATGAATTCTTCAAAAATTAAATACATTTTTTCAAATAAATTTCCTATTATTTATTAAATATAATTATTTTAATTTCCCTTAACTGATGCTCCCAGAGCCGATGCATTATTTTATTACCTTTTCATGATTACAAGAATGTCATATCCTGAAGGGTCAAATAGTTTAGTAGTTTTGGAAGACTACATACTTACAAAATTTTAAAATTATATATTAAAATGAAATAAATCAAATAATTTCCATTGGGAACATCTACAACTCTTATGTTATCCTTACAAGTCATTCATAATATACTTTTTTAAATCCTGGGGATAAATAAAACATAACAAAGGGGTATTCTCCGATTCATAGTAAGGGAAACCAATAAAGTGAAAGTATAAATAATAAGGCATGATGAACAAGTAAAATTAAACATTCCCTGGATAAATAATATTGAACATAACATGGAATAAATGAGAGATAAAAAATGATTCCATAATAAAACATAACGGTGGGTATTTTATTATTAGAATAACCATATGGAAGATCATAATTTAGTTTCATAATTATGGAATGTATAATGTCAAACATCATAATAATACCATCAATACCTCATCCCAAGATCATAATTACCATTATGTCTTGGCCTTGTTCTAAAATATTTGTTTTTATCCTGAGACATATCAATGAATCAAGTGTCTATATCATGCCCTTCCTATAACTAACTATGTCAAATACATTCCCCATTTTAAAATGGTTATACATAGAAATCATAAATATTCGTATTGAAAAACAAGAATACGAAATGAGAGTACTTTAACTATAACACATGAATGGTAGAAAATTTGCATATCCATAGTCAGACTGATCATCAAACCTTAAAAAAGTATGATATTTGATATCATAAGAGATAAGAGTCAATAATATACAAGATTATAGAAATGATATTGACTATGATGAACATGTTTTTAAATGATACCATTGAAATATTCATGAGGTAATAATCCTTAAAAATTCCAAATTGTCCCATACCACATTTAATAATTCATATTATAATCCATCAATATATAATTAAAATTTGAGTACACTTTATATTACTTTTAAACGTTATTTAAATACACCATACACAAGGGGTAAGTGGAGAACAAGGAATATATCTCACATAAGTAAAAGTTAGGTATGAAAAACACCTTCTGGCTTTGGAATGAAGATCGCTTTTGAAAAAAAATTGTATTTGTAATAAAAACAGATTGTAAACATACATATCATAGAAAAGAAAATTTAAGTATATTGAAAATATATTTTAGTCATAAATCTTGTCCCACTAAATTGAAATCATGCACAAAGTAATTTTAAAGAAGTATTATATGTAAAACATTTTAGTGCATTTTTATGAAAATATTAAAGATATTCTAATGCCAAAATGCATGTTTGATTACATAAAACCATAAATGAACCAATATATATTTTAATGATATAATTTTACATTTAAAAAATAATAATGGATTAAAATATATTATATTGATAACATGAAAAAGGGTAATAAATTGAGAAGTTTATTTGAACCAGGCTTGTTTAACGGGAAGAATTTTGAACAAAACCATTTCAAAACATGTATATCCCCATAAATTATTATTGATATGATCTGGATATATGTTTTTTCAAATTATAAATATAATTTAGGAGAAATATACAAAAAAATATTGGCATTAAACTAGATTAAAGGTAGAGTAAGAGTTAGCCGAAGGAAAATCGAGGGTTTAGGTAGAATACCTTATCAGTTAGTAATCAATCGAGTCATATGTACCAAAATTAATAAAAAAATGATGTGTTGAATAAAATTAGAATAAATATATTCATTATATGATAAATAAATAGTTATTATCCATGAACCATAAACAATAAATAATTGTGAATATGGAATGTCTCAAAAAAATGGAAGTGAGATGAGGAAACTTCAACCTTTTGTTCAAATTTTTTCTGCACTTGACAATCATATCCAAAATAATGGAGTTATATAAATAAATAAATTAATATATAATACTTTCAACATTTAATTTATACATTGTAGTTTTATTATATTTATTTGTTTACTTATTTATTAGTTATATGATTGAATTCTGTCATTCCGGAGTGTTTCTTCATTGATTTCACAATTTATTCAGTTGAGTATAAGTATTTGAATTCATGTGGAATGAATATCACTGTCCATAAATATAAATAGATGTTTTAAATTAGAATAAAAAATTTTAAATGGTAAATAATATAATTTTGTTATATATTATGAGGATGAAAAATTAGACAATACATTTAGTGATGATCATTTAGATTATTACGGTGGTTAATGATCATAATGAACTAGTTTTGACAAATTAATTAATATTATGTAAAAATTATGGTTAAAGAATCATTTAATAAGTTCTAATAAAAATTTAATATTCCATTTCAACCATAAAAATTAGATTAATTTCAATATTTTAAGAGGAAATTGAAGTACGAAACTTCATCATCCATGAAGGATGTTAATTGGCACATCCCGGGTGATGATTTCATTAAATAAATTAAAGCGAGAGGTTAAGGAGAGAGATATTGGACATGACATTAAGATTATTTAATTACCGTATATATAATATTCTAGTGTTTAATGATATATTGGAAATATGAGTTTAGATAGAAAAAAAAAATAATGAACATAAAAAGTGATTAAATGGAAAAAGGAAGGGGATTTTACATCTTGAAATATCTTCCATGAGAACTTACTAAGTGAAGGGGTATTAGTAACTTGGAAATATAAAGATCCATTTGATATGGAAAGAGGATAGGGAAGTGTATTTCCAGATAAAATTGAGAAGATTCAAGGCTTATATGAGTGAATAGAAGAGGGAGTGATGAGTGGATTTTACAGCGGTGGATAGGATGGATTTTTGAGTATCTTATTCATTATTTTATTATTTTTCAAGACAGCCAATAATGTTTATTATTGTGACAAAAAATAGTAATATGTTCATGTTAGTTCCTAGAAAGTGTTATTCCATCATCCATGATGAATGTAATATTTTACATATCTTATAATATATTTATACTGTAAATTACTCTTTTTTTCTATTCACTAAAAATAAAAGTATTTGAGAAAAATACAAAACATTTACCCTAACAATTCTACAACCTGTATATTTAGAAATGGACCCCATTTTACCAAAATTTATTTTTAAATTTGTGAAATTTAATTTCTTAAATAAAAAAATTATTTACCTAAATAATACATATTTAAATTTTATATCAGATTTTAAAATCATATCAAAAAATAAACCAATGTCTCTTAAAATTTTCAAAAAATAATTGGAAAATAATATTTATTTAGAAAAAAATTATATTAATATGGAATTTATTTTGTATAAAACTATTTATTTAAACTTTTAGATAAATATTTATTTCTGACAAATATACCAACACTTAATTATTTATTTTTAAAACTTTCACTATCATTTATAAGGTGACAAAATTTTGTTTATACATTCATGGGTGAGGTCAATATTCAGAAGGGTATAGTTAATATTAATATGGGTATCAATACTATTGATAAGGGTACATTACTATTAATGAGGTAAACCAAAAAATAAAGCCGATCATATTAGACTTTAAAAAATATATTGATTGCCACGTCGTATGTACATTTTTCAAAATTGATATTATAGAAGTTCAAAAATATGTTTCATGGATAGGTTATTAGAATGAAAATATTTTTATTGTAGAGTCTTACAGTTATGGGCATATAATATATCTAATGAATTGTAATTATTTATGATGAAATATATCCCAAAATCCTGGTTTGTTATATTAATAGTGTATATATTCTGAACATAATTTTGTATTTTCAAAAATGATTTTATAGTCAATATATATTATATTTAATTAAATAATCTATTGATAAAAATTATTTTTGTAAAAATAATGAAATATATATATTCATATTAAAATTTTATTTTACACAAAGATTATATGATAAAGTAGTATCTTTTTGAACATTGATTATTTATAAGCATTATTATTAATTAAAATACTAAATTTTATATTATTTAATATTATTAAACAAATTATTGGGGAATTACATTATTCTCCCCTCAACAAAATATCATCTATGCAATTCGAAAATGCAATTTGATATTTAATGGTTGTTGCTTTAAAATTCCTTAGTGGGAAACTGACATCGGAAAGAGGGGAATAAAACATCCTCCTAAAAAGAGGATAAATGAAATGATTTGGTCGCCAAAAAAATATGGTTTTGAATGGGGTGACATTAGTTGAATTTAAAAACCTTGTCATAGAAGAAAAATCAAACTATAAGGTTCTGATTGAATGTGAGAGAGATAAAGTTCACATGAATGTTGATTACTACCAAACTGTATGTTACTGTAAAAAAATTCATTCATATATAAATGATTATGATAATAGGACAACAATTTATTTAAAAATAGTTTACTTGAGTTGATGAATTAATAAACTATATAAGAGTATAAATATACATTTCTATTTTATAAATACTATATTATCCTTTGATTTAACCTTGATATATCTGTACTTCAACTCCAAGCATAGGTTCTGTCTCGTGGTCAAGTAAAACAATAACCTCTAAAACATCATACAATGTTTATTTTAAATCATTCATAAATGGTTAAAATTTTCATAATAGAATGATCCATCACATTTGAATGGACTCTAAAATTCCATGATGAACTTATCCATGAAGCATAAAAGAATTTTCAAATTCCTACCATTTGAATAACATCAACTTGTATGCTCTTGAAATATGGAAATAAATCGAATTAACATAAACAATTATTAGATACATGGATTCTTCCATATTCCATAAGTATGATATAGGTTAATGGATATATTCCGTTAATAAAAAAGTGTTTTAAGATCTATTGATTATATCATAGACCACATGGGGATAATTCAATAATCAGTTCCAATGTAGTTAGTACTTATCAATGTCAATAATTTTACTCATCAAAATCTCAAGATCTGGAATAAATTTATGGTTTTATTTGCCTCAATAATGCGTTTTCATATATTTTTTAATTTTCAATGAATATAATATTTTGGTACTATTAAATTAATGATCTCAAATCCTTAATTAAAAAGTACTACAATACAATCCTCATATATTACATAATTATTATAACCGTTGCACTGATGACAACATATTTAAATTAAATGATTATTGACTAAGAATATTAATCCTTCCAATTTCATTACAGAAGTATCATAACATGATCATTGTCCAATAATATAATTTGGGGCATATTTCTTTGACTCTTGGGATATTGATTCACATGGTGTCCAATCTCCTTACAGTTGATGCATTGTAGATGGGAAACCATTTTCTTACCATTTTAATCACAAAATTGGTGTCATTTGTCTCCGCACATATAAAAAACTCACAATCCCTACAATCCTTTACAAAGGTGATTTTTCCACAGTTTTAGCATGTGGGAAAACCCTTCGCTACCTTATTCCATTAATATATCTTTTTCACTACCATCTTCTTCTTGTTTTGCTTATATACAAAGGCATTGGAATCATAAAATTATTTACATATATTGATCATGATATTATTTCCTATTATGATGATGATAAATGGGAGACTATCTCCCTTCTGAAGAATAGATTAATACCCTGATAGATATTACCCTTAATACACTTTACATCATTTGTATTGGTGAAGTTCTCATTAATTATTCTAGGTGTCATTTATAATAAATTTAATATACTATATTAGAATATAAAATTATGAACTTTATATAACTATAAACATGTTAAAACACAAAAAATAAATTTATGCATCGTAAATCCTAGAACCATATACTTTGGTTACATTGGAGGCATAAATCCTATATAATGGTGGGTAACTTAAATGGGGTTTTTCTTATGAATAACACCCAAGAGTGTCAAAATAGGTGTACAAAAAGGCATGTTGTCATGTATCGGGTTACCCTAGGTCCATCCCAGAACACCATGATGGAGTTGTTACTACTATATACATCTGTTCTAGAACCGCATCCACTTGAATTTTCCAGAAAAAGGAAAATTTTCTAGGAATATCCACTCAATCTCTACCATACAAAAAATTATGGGATGTTATTCAATGATTATCCTCAAAGTATATCTTAGTGTCTTGTTCCCTAAACTATGTTTTTTAAATCTAGTTACCATGTTTTCTACTAAACATCCTATGATATCAAATTTAATGTGATAACCCTATAATCCCAGATCCAGTGCATTATTTTATTAAAGTGTAATGATTAACAGAATGTCATATCTGGAAGGAAATTTTTTTGATAGTTTTGGAAGACTGGATAAATACAAAATATAAACACTACTACTTTAAATTAAATACATCTAATGAATTACATTGGGAACATCTAAAACTCTTAAATTATCCCTACAATTAATTCATAATATACTTCTTAGAAGCCCATGTAAAAATAAAACAAAACAATAAGCCGATCTTAGATGCTTAGTAAGGGTAAACAATATAATAGAAGTATTAATAATAAAGAATTTTGAATAACTAAATGTACAAATTCCAATAAAAATAGACTTCAAAAAAATATTGCAGGAGTAAGAGAAGAATAAAAGATTATATAATAAAACATAAACATGGGTATTATACATGTATAAAAACCACATGGACTAGAAATATTTAATATCATAATGAGGTAATGCATAAGTCCATACTTCATAATCACATCGTCAAGGATACTTTCCAATACCATAATAACCATTAGATCAAGGTATTGTTCCAATTCACTAGTTTTCCTCATGAGACCTACTGATGCATTGAGGGGTTGTAGAGGTCCCCTCACATCAAAAAATAATTCTACTGCATTACTCATTTGAAAATGGTTATACATAGATAACATAAAACATCATATTGAAAAAGTATCATTCAAAATATAAATACTTTATTTATAACCCCCGAATGGTACCAAATAAGAACATCCATAGTCAAACTAATCATAAACCCTTAAATAAAATATAGTAGATGATATCATAAGAGATAAAACTCAATAAAAAACAATATTAATAAAAGGATATATTCATATATGAAGTTATTTTTAAGTAATAGCATTGAAAAATTCATGAGGAAACAATAAGTTTACATTGCAAAGTGTCACATGCCAATTTAAAACATTGAAATCAAAATACCTTAGATTATAATGAGAACAAGGATGCTCTAGATATTATGTGTCTAATGGAATTATATACATTATACATAAATAGTATGCCTTGAACAATGAAAATATCTCACAGAAGTAATAGTGAGATAATAAATACCACTTTTTACTCTAGAATGAACTTTTATTTTGGAAAATAATTTTTATTGGTGATAAAATCATATTTTAAAAATGTATATCCTTGAATAGAAATGGTAAGGGGATTAAATTATATTTTTGGAATATATTTTGTCTCAGTTGAGTGAAATCATGAAAAAAGTGAATTTAAATGACCATTAGAAGTAAAACATTTTAGTGCAGTTTATATAGAAAATTAAAGAGATTTTAATGTGGAAATACTAGTTTACTTTCATAATACAAGAAATTTACCAGAATTATTTTTCTTGATAAAATTATTGATTTTAAAAAATAATGGTGGATTAAAATATATTATATATTCCACTAGAAAATGGGTAATATATCAAGAAGCTCTATAGAATATATCTTTTTTAATAGGATAAATAATGAAGGAAACCATTTTTAAACACATATATCCTCATAAAATATGGATGATATGATCTGGATATTTGTGTTTAGAAAATAAAAATATAATTTTTCCGGAACATAAAAAAATATATATATGAATTATATTTTAGTAAAGGTATAGTAAGAGTAACCTGAAGGAAAAAAAAACAAGGCTTTGAGATGAATCCCTTAGCGGTTTTATTCAATAGAATCATATGAAAAACAATTAATAATACTAAAATTATATATTGAATTCCATGAGAATAAAGATATTCATGTTGTGATAAATATAAGTATCCAACCATAAACATTACTTAATCTTGAGATAAGTAATTAATTTGAAATTTATTCATAGAGGGGATCATTTCAAGTTTAGAGATATAGAGAATTAGGTCATAACCCATACCTAATAACTTAAATTATAAATGTAGAGACTTCTACTCACTATCATTTTATTTAATAAAACAAAATCAAATTAAATAGAAAAATGCTATCATTTCATGTTTTAACAATATAAAATTTCGTTGATCCCATATGTGACTCCATTCATTTTAATTTCACATGAAAAACATTTCAAATCCTGGGATGGGCATAAAATGCTCAGTAACAGTACTTAAAAAGTGAACCCTTTTAGTCTTGTGAATAAATTTCAACCATTAATACCTTATCATAATGTAATACATTTAATCTTTATGAAGTTGAAACACACTTCACTCAATAAATGCTTTCCCCTTACCATTTTTGAAACCAAAAGATTACCATTAATCCCATTAAAAGCCACATATATTATATAAATGTAACATGGGACATAAACATACCGAAATAGAATTACTATACCGTTAACATCCACAAATATCACTAAATGGAATATCCATTTGGATGGCTTCCAAAACCAATGCATTTGAGGTTATAAAAAAATCACATAACCTTGGTTTCTGAAAGAACCACATGTCTTTGGTTTATCACGTAACCACCCATCATTGGATTATCATGTAACCACCCGTCAATTATCCAATTAACTTTATATAATCATGACACATAAAATATTAAGTATATCAACATTTAACTATTATCATTTCATTGATGTTCATAAGAAATAATTCCAGGATATTGAAATATAAAGTCAATTTCAAAAACCATTTTTAAAACCAAAACACTAAAAACTGGAATAAGGGATTTCTTTTCCTGAAAAAAACATTAAAACATATAGAGGAATCTAAATATCAAATAATATTTACTGCGGTGGGGAAGTCATAGTCGATACATACATTAAAAACATTAGTCTTTTCGTATAGTAAAATTATTCATAGAAAAGAGTATCCCATTGAATGAAATTAAATTTCAAACCAGTTTATTATACACCGCATAATGGAAGGTGGTTTATAACATCAAAACATTATTCAATGGAAGAAGATTCAGACGAAGAACCTTAACATGAGTCTGACTTGTCTCGTTCATTCTTTATATTCTTGAATTATAATCATAGGATAATTTTTTCATTCTTTCGAATGTTTTTCTAGTTTTTAGTCATTTCATCATCCTTATTATGATGTTATAAAAATTACACAATTATTTATGTTTGTATTAGTCATTTTATCGGTATTGAGCACTTGAGTTTAAAAATGAACTCATTTTGAGGTAAAATGTATCTGTGGTCAGAGTAAATAATAAATATATTATTATTCAGGATTTAAATATCATTTATATCTATTATATATGTATTTATAATTTCTATAATATTTGGAGATATGAAATGAAATGCACCGTTCTTGGAGACTCTAGTTCGTACGTACGCATGAACACTAATTTCATTTATTTTTCATACTAAAAGAATATTAATAAAATGATATAATTGTATATTATAATGTTAGTATTATATTTGTTTAATGTATGACTCATTTCATTAATAAATCCATCCTTTATATGTTACTTGTTTATTAATAAATAGTAATATCGTTTTGAGGGGGTGGTAGTCCACACTTCCACAAATAAAATTATTGTATTTACACATCATGGAAATCATAAAGGAATGTTGTAAAATAAAAATTAAAGAAACATAGATACAATATTAATTTAATATATATCTCATACTAATATAGTTTCATCATTACAAACACTATTATAGGTGGTAGGTGTAAATTGAATAATCATCATTTTGTGAGGTAGTACCGCACTATACAGAGAAACAATATGTTCATATCAATTATACGGGGGTGTGTATAAGGTTATTTAGAGTACTTATCATAAATAAATTATAGAATATTGTGGATACTATTGTTTTTATGTAATAAAAAAAAGAGCATAGGGAGTGGAGGAGGAAAATAAAGGAAATGAACTTCAGAGAAGATGTTACCACTAAATCAGGGACCTTCTTTTTATTTGAGACAAATGAATTTCTTGAATATCCTACTTATCATGTTAAAGGTTATATGAGAAAAAGAGAGACTTTGGGAGCTTATCTAAATATTTTTTGGTGATACAATGGGATTGAGAGGTGTGAGTATCTGGGTAAAGGTGGTGGCCTTTTATAAGAGGGAGGAGGGGAACATTACAAATGTCTTCAAATATTATTTTATTATAAATGTATTTTATTATTATAATAGTAACAAAGTAATATTTTTGGAATATATAATACTTTTGGGTCTGAATGCTCTAATACAATAGTTTTTTTGGACAAGTCTAAGTCACAAAATAAACCTTATTGTTTATCATAACCTATTGTTAAAAATAATAACACTTACCTTGCCTTCTTTTATTTTCACAATATATAGATACTATAGTTACTATAAAATGAAAATCAAACCACATGTTGATAATGAATGATATTATTAGAATTATATAAGTAATGTTTTGGAATATTGTATTTTTAGGACTATTATATAATTTAATAAAATATTTTTTTTATAAGAAAACTAATTTTTCGCAATTTTGGCACTTTTTAGTAATGGTAAGGTAATATAAAAATGAATACTTCATAAACAATGCATTAACTCATCCCTTACATGTAAATTACATTGAAAAAATATGTGCATTTCATCAAAATGTTCAAATTATTTTTATTTTAAAATTTATAATATCATTTATTATAATCTTTCATTAATAATTTAATCACTGCATAATAATTGTGTCATAAATAAAATTATATATTAAATGTTTAAAAATTATAAATATATTATATTTATATAGGAAATATTTATATCTTTATAATGACTATTTATTGTCTAAGAGATAATTTATATAATCCTAAAGAAAATTTCATTAGTTTGGATATACATGTTTATGTTATATTTACCATTACATTCAATTAGAATTTATGAAAGGTCATAGTCACACACAAGTGGATCCATGGGGAGATAAAAACAACCCAATGAAGTACATGGGAAGAAATATCTTATATAATAGGATTATGACACAATTTAGTGTAGTGTAAAATTATAATATTATTTTTTACACTTAAATACAACATTTACCCTTCAACCATGGAAAAATAAAAATGATTAATAATGTTACTATTCATCATGTCTAAAAATAAAAGGTAACTATTTACAAAATTTTGATCTTCTTATGACATATATGGAATCCATTTTTCCAAATTCAAAATAGTGAATTGGAAGAAATTAATTTAAAATTTATTTTTGTTGTCAAAACGATAAAGAAGGTTTCTAAAAAGTTAAAACTATCAAAAGGTTAACAACTATTTTTTTCAAATTTCCTGTTGAAATTACATCCAATGAATAAATTTGTATTTAATGAAAAAAAATCTAATTAATCTTTAAAAATGATTAATATTATAATATAACTATGTAATTAAATGATACAAAAAGGATGTTTTGAATAAAAATTCAGTATTTTTCAATATTCATTAAAATATGATTTTAAACAAAAAATACCTAAATTTCAGAAAATCTATATTTTGATGCCCCTCTTCAAAATAGTATATTTATATTGTCAAATAAAACATATAAAAGTGAAAAAAACTAGATTAAAAAGGGTTCTCCTTAAAAAGTGGTAAAATGAGATTTTAAAAATATTAGAGAATTTAATGCTTAAAATTGGATTCATTCCCATTATAAGCATTTAAAATTTATTTGATAAATGAAAAAACAATTAAAAAACACGGGTAATAATATTTTAGTTAGTTCTATTTATTCCTACAGATACAACTATTAGGTGTGTAACAAACTGAATATGATCACCATCGAAACTAACACCAAACCCAACCAATGAAAAGGCACAATGGGAATTCCCAATCCCAAAGGGATGGAACACGTTCCCGGGTATCATTAAATTATATTTGGGAGTTATTTACACATGTTTATAAACATGCATCGATAAATAAAATCCAATAAAACAAATCTGGATTTTTCAAACAAACCCATATTTTACAAAACTTCAGAATTGAATTACATAATTTAAAACAATGTGTAAATACCATTAGAAATGAATAAGACAAAAAATTACAGTCTGTGAACCTCAACATTGTAAGAGGCCCCATCCTTAAGCCATCTCCACAACAACGCATCATGATTGACTGCTACAAAACTGTGAACTATTGGCACAAAGGATATACCCAAACCTGCGACCAAAATAACCAAGTCTACATACACCCAAAGGTGTAAGTAGGGTTTGAGAAAAATCCCAGTAGGATATGACCACTAAGATGTTCCATGTGATAAACATTCAAAGTAAAAAATAAATGATGTTTTCATTACATGAAATGCTAGTAATTTTTTTTAAAAAGATACATCATTAAGTAAAATAATTCATGCGGGATATTTTAAAGAATATACACTTTTAAATAAAATACCCTAGCTACTGAATATTTTATCCAATCATAATGTATGATGACAATAAGAATAAGTCATCCAATGATCATAAGAAACTGGAAATAACTCCTAGGCACTAGCTCCCTAAGGGTCCCAAGTAAATCATATCTCATTGAATGTAACCATCAAAATATCCATTCTTGTGCACAAGAGCCACTAGTAGTTATCCTACCCATAACCTAGTGGTCCCCCATCATTAGAATCATAATTTTTTAGTTAGTTTTGTCATCGTTAATCCTTCTATGTAATATTGTGGCCAAACCCCATGGGATCACTAGCATACTAGTACACATCCACACACCAAGATACCCAGTTTTCCCTCTTGTACTGAAACAAGTTCAAGAAGCCATGAAATATAATTTTCACATGAAAATACCACATCTTCATTAAACATTCACCAAAAATCCTACATGTATATTACTCAAGTCGAATAATCTAATTCTTCATTCAAATGCATTTTGAAATCATACTCCCACCAAAACAGCCCACAACACTTTTCAAATCCCTTTAACACATCAAAAAATCATTCAAACAATTTTTCTAAAACCTTTCCTTATTATTAGAAATTACATAACATCACAAAAACATTTTACATAACACCATTTACAACTTCAAATTCATTTAAGAATCAAACTCACATGAAACATCCCACAAACCTATTTTGCACCCACATCACAATTTAATAAAACACTTCAGCAATTTATAAAACATTCTAAAAATGTTTGACATCGTAAATCACCACTTTATCTTTCAGAAACCCATCTTATGTGAATATAATGATTAAAATTGTACAATCACGTCCTTTTACCACATTGTTTAACCCTATAAATCATTTACAATTTTCAAAAATAAATCACAGGGAGTATAACTATGATTTGAACTCAAAAACCATTTCAAAACACTCTTTCAAGGACAAAATCACAACAAGAGTACTCAAAAACATAATTTACATCCCTTGAAACATTTATTAAATAAATATAATGTGTTATAAAATTACAACAAATAATACAAAAAAAGATACATATGAAAAGCACACATTTCCAAAAACACATTCAAGAAGTATAACAAGGTTTTAGACATAATACCCATTCTAAAACCCATTTTGAGGACCACATGACACTAAATAATTACATAACAATAATTGTAAGCCCATTTATACAACTAATAAATCATGTCCATAATTTATAAAACAACCACAAATTAAATCACACGAGGTACATTTTAAAAACACACAATATCAAACAAAAATGTAACATAAATACTAAAATATTTACTAATGCAAACAAAAATGGTTTTCGCACCACAAAATACATATTAAGAACGTGATAAATTAATAATCCAAGAATGATAACTCATCAATAATTTCTTACATAAGTAATCACCTACCTTTTGTCTCAAAACACTAAAATAATGGTGAGAAACTTCAACCACACCACTGCCTCCCCTCATGGAAATTAAATCATGCCCTAGAACACAAGGTTTGACAAAAAAAGACCTCAAATAAAACCCTTGTTTTGATATCTAATTTATGGACATGAGGAAAATCTGGAAATTGAATATAAAACAAAAGGAATATGGAAGAATCCAAGAAGGAATTCACATACAGTAAATATCTTGAGGTTTCTCTATAAAATCCACAATGAAAAATGAGTTTCATGGGATGTTCGAAGAGCTAAGATACCTCCAATGGCTACTAGAGTAGAATTAGTGGAGAATGTGGTGGATTAGGATTATTTATGGGAGGTAAATATGGAATTTCAAAAATGTTTTTAATGACCAGGGCACATTGCACGGTTCGGCTTCATGATTTAGTAAATCAGGCAGCCATCCAAAGTGGCCTATTCTGGACACCCAAAAAGTGTTTTTTTGCCTCCAATTTCAGGGTGTTACAAGGGGGAAACCAAGGAGAAATGATATTCCAAATATAGGGGAGAAAAATCCATAATACAAATAACAATTCTCACCCCAAAACTCCTCTAAATCAATGCTACAAACTACCTCGACAACATACCTCATAATTTGTTCGATTAGGAGTGTCACTAATGCAACTCCAAATAACCATTACCTCACGCATTACCAGTGAAAAAAGAGGATTCCATGTACCATCCGAACCCCAAAGACTATGTTCAGAAGATCAATAATAGTAGAGGAACCAAAATTTCAAACTTGGAACACCGGAAAACAAATAGAATTATAAGAACCCAAAGAGTATTTGAAACAAAGAATGGAATTAAAATCCAGGTGTGGAAATTCTCCCCACCATAAATATTTCCTCCCCTAGAAATCCACAACAATCCCAAAGTAAAAACAAACCCAAATGAGAAACCAAAAAGTACTTTTTGGCTATGCTTTTCCCCCATAGTCCACAACACCTCCAGTGATAAGTTATAGAATGAATACTCCCTCACAAAACAAAATAGACATCACATTCCTAAAATGATTATAAACATTCAGAAGTTATCCCAAAATAAAACTCCTCAAACACTATATAAACAAAACTCATGCAATTTAATCAAACGAATGATAAAAATGAACATGGTTACACTTAACTTTCATTAACAAAATAGTTGGTCGCTTTCCAATACTAATGTTTACCACATGATGATGATGGTAGTTAGATAGCTACGAATGAGACTACCTACCGCCAATCCATGTCCATGAAAAAATCAATGTTACTAGTATGAGGAGACACAAATCGGTTCCCCACCATAAGAGAGAACATAATTTTTTCCGAGACAGAATCGAGACACTAACAAGGAGGTGTCACGACCTGCCCTCGAGGTTCGTGTTGTGACTACCCCAAGCCCGCCTTCCATAGGACAGGGGCTGGCGACGAGCACCAAGGCGTAAATCTCGGTAAAAAGGGAAGGCATTGCCTTTGTAAAGTAAACAAACACCGCAGAGTAAGAAAGCGGAAAGTAAACACTAAGTAAAAACAGAGTACAACTGAAAGTGCGGAAAAGTAAATGGGCCAGTATACAAACCCAAACTGAAAGTAAAGTACAACTCGAAAGGGAAAACAACAACTGTAAGTAAAAGCCGCTACACCGAGCTGTCCACTGGAGATACCACCTGAAGGGTGGGTATAGATAGCTCCACTGCTCCACGGGTCCCACCGTCCGCTCCGAGTACGTCCCGCCCAGTGGTCCACCTCCAGGTACCGTCCTGCTCTGCAAGCCTCAGCCAAGATCAACGCTGTCCGTCGTCTGCAACCAACACAACGTAGTGCGGGCATAGCCCGTGCAGGGGTGAGTATAAGCTACTCAGTAGGGACCCCGAGACCCCTGAAGGTCTCCAAAAATCCACAAAGGATAAACCACAAAGGAAGATACAATTACGAAGTAACAACCGACACTGCTTAGGTATATGCCCATACATATACCTAAGTCATCAATTCCAATACGCTCCAACCTCCGAGCCCGATTACAACTTAGTCCACACAGGAAAGTATACGTATTCCACACAGGAAAGCAAAACGAAATCCACACAGGATAGCACAACACAATCCACACGGGAAAGAAATAGGATTCAGCTCACACAGTTATACTTCTTCGAAAGACGATAAAGATGATCTCTGATCCATCTAAGTCGTCGGACCCACGAAGGATCGATAGGTAACTAACCCCCGCAAAGACCCAGACAGGATCGGGCCCACACAGGACCTGTAGGCGCTGGTTCACACAGGACCGCTGAGCGTAAAGACCCAAACAGGATTGGGCCCACACAGGACCTGTAGCACTGATCCACGAAGGATCGTTGAGTGCTGTAGTCGTCGTCGAATCCACACAGGATCTCTGTATTGTCGTCGTCGCAGTCACAGTAGCAGTAACAGTAGCAGTAGTAGTCACAGTCGCAGCCAGCACTAGGGTTCCCGCACACATCAAGCTCGTTCGGGAGGGTCCGCTCCACGAGCCGAGAGGCTGATACATCAACTGTCCCAAAGTCCAGAGTTGATGTATCCAAAAGTTCCGTAACGTCAACAGGAACTCAACGCAACTGACGGCGCATCGATCGGACGCCCGGTCTGAGAGTTATTGGCTTTTTCGTCCTAGGGGCCCGGTTGGTTTTTAATGCTAAACCAACCTGACCGTACTCCACCTGCGTCCAAACCTCGGGCGGAGTATTCCAAAAGATCCATCTCACTAAGAGGAAAACAACAAAGCTGACGGCACGTCAATCGGACGTTCGTAGCTCAAGATATGAGTGTTTCCGCTCCGAGGGCCCGGTTGGTTTCGTGTACAAACCAACCCGGCCGAACTCAAGGTATTCCGAAACTTTGAGTGTGATATACCGAATCGACCGTCTCGATCCAAGGATCGCATCGCCGCTGACTGTTCGTCGATCGGAGGTCCGTAGCTCATGTTATGTCTAAAAGACCGAAAACGATTCGAAAACAGGGGGTCTGGGTCCGGGCCGACCCGCCCCGACCCCCCTGGGTCGGCCCGAACCGGGTCACCCTGACTCGGTTCCGACCCGGCCCGGCCGGCGGCGCGGCCCGGCCGGCAGCGGTGCGGCGGCGCGGCCTGGCGCCGCTCAGTGCCACGCGCGGGGGGCATGGCCCCCGCTTCCCAGCTGGCAGCGCGGCTGAAGCCGCGCCTTTGGAGGAAACCGGCCCCCCTCGTGGGGGACTTCCTTGAGGAAAAACGGGGGGCCGCCTGCCCCCCTTAATGAAACCCCCCCCCCCCTCATAATGGGGGGGCAATTAACCCGGCTGGGGGAATTTAATTCCCCCGGTCTTTCTCCTTCCAGCTGGCCACCTGGCCGGCCGATTTTTCTTCAATGGGACCGGCAAAGCCGGTCCCCTTCCGGCTTCCGACACCGGCGGCCCGGCGAGCCGCCGGTCCTCTCATCCCGCCGCGGCCCGGAACCGGCCGCGATGTTCGTCGTCCGGCGCGGTGCGACGGCACCACACCCCTCTGCCGCGGCCCCGCTCTGGTCGCGGCACCTTCGGTTTTCTTCGACGCGGTGCGACAGCGTCGCGTTCATGATGATCCTTCCACGGCACGATGCGACGGCGTCGCGCAATATAACCGTGCGAATTTCCGCGTGGTGTGACGGCACCACGCCATCTCGTTCATCCACAAGAAAATCATAATCAAGAACAAAGGAGGGGGAATTCGGCCGTGTTTGTGCTGTCCGACCCCCCCTCTCGTTAGACGATAACACATAAATAATTTTCCTCACGTTTGTCATGCTAGAACCAAGAACGAGAATAAATAAATAACCAACAACAACCCCTACCTTGGTTTCAAGATCGAAGATCGTCAACGACCCGCGGAAGACAACGTCGCGGAGGTCGGGCGTCACGGTAATCGTTCGTCAAATCCGTTGACGAAGAGGTACGTCCGAAGAGGTACGTCGTTGGAAAATCTTCGTAAGCCGACGAAGGAAGTCCGAGGAGGAAGCGATGTTCCCTTTCGTTGACACAGAATACGTCGTCGATCTTCGGAAACAACCGGCTACGAAGAAGAGAGGTGCGGCGTTCTTCGTTGGAGCTCGAAGGTTCTTCGCATTCTTCGTCAAAGTTGAAGAAGAAGAAGGAGAAGAAGAAGGCTTCAAAATCTCTCAAGAGGCTAGATAAATCTAACCAAATAAAATAAGCTAAGGGCTTATTTTATTTACTCAACCAAACCTTTTGAAATTCAAAGGTTTGAAAAAATATACAACTCAACCCATTTAATAAGCTAAGTTGTCAAGTTCATTTAAAAGGGGAGTTATAGGGGAGTTTTGAGAGAAGATGAGTAGTTGGGGTTTGTGTGGGCCCCACCACACTTAATCCTCCCAAGGGAGGTTTAGTGGATGTGGGTCCCACCTTTAACTCCCTTTGGGAGAAGTTAACCAACAAAATAAAAATAAAAAGTTTTTCCACATTTTTATTTAACTTCTTATAATTTCTCGTAAATCTAACTTTCGTCCTGCAATAAACGCAACTTCGGAAAAGGTCTCTTTAAGCGAATATCGGCACTGCGAGTTCATCGGTGCCCTTAGATTTCAATTCCGAGCACCAGATCAAAAGTTAGAAATTCCCACTCGTTCGTTCACTGAACGTACCCGAGCCAAACTTTGGAAATTGATTCCGGGCACTCCGGGCCTCGGAATCAGGTGCCATCATAAACTGTGTTCTTGAAAATTCCAAAGAAAATTAAGAAAACATTTCCCTTGAATTTTACAGGTCTTTACATTACTCCCACCTCAGGGCTTTACGTCCCCGTAAAGATACATAAAAAAAACTAGGGAAACAAATGAGGGTACTGAGCACGCATCTGAGCCTCCCGCTCCCATGTGCTCTCCTGGAGGTTCCCGTGCTGCCATCTGATGCGCACAAGAGGAATCGATCGCCCACGTAGGACCCACTCCTGTAGATCCTCTATCTCCACCGGGACCTCCGTAAAAGTCACCCCATAGTCAACGCCATGCATCCCATGGTCAATGATGTGCGTCGGGTCATGCACGTACTTCCTCAGCTGAGATACGTGGAAGACGTCGTGCACCCGGTGAAACTGAGGTGGTAGAGCCAGGCTATAAGCCACCTCACCAATCCTGCTGAGGATCTGGAAGGGTCCGATGAAGCACGTAGATAACTTGCCGCCTCGGCCAAATCTCTGAATACCACATCAAGGTGAGACCCGCAAGAAGACGTGGTCGCCATCCTCGAACTCCAGTGGCCTCCGCCTCCTGTCAGCGTATGACTTCTGCCAGCTCTGAGCTGTCCTCATCTGCTCCTGGATGACCTGGACCTTCTCTGTCGTGGCCTGGACCATCTCCGGTCCCACAAGTGCTGACTCCCCAGGGTCTGTCCAGCACAAAGGAGATCTACAAGGTCGGCCGTACAATGCCTCATACGGTGCCATCCTGATGGTGGAGTGGTAGCTGTTGTTGTACGCAAACTCCACCTAGGGTAGGTGGTCCTCCCAGCTACGACCAAAGTCGAGGACACATGCGCGGAGCATTTCCTCGAGAGTCTGAATGGTCCTCTCCGTCTGACCATCCGTCTGAGGGTGAAAAGTTGTGCTCAGACATAGATGTGTACCGAACGCCTCCTGTAACCCCTTCCAAAGCCGGGATGTAAAGAGAGTATCTCGATCGGAGACGATAGATGATGGCACACCGTGGAGCCGCACAATCTCCTGAACATAGAGACGTCCCAAGCTCTCCACTGAGCCCTGATCTCTGATGGGTAAGAAGTGTGCCGACTTGGTGAGTCGGTCAACAATCACCCAGATGGAGTCGTGACCTCTAGAAGTGCGTGGACGTCCAGTCACGAAGTCCATAGATATGTCGTCCCAATTCCACTCCGGGACCTCCAAGGGATGTACCAAGCCTACTGGTACCTGATGCTCTGCCTTCATCTGCTGGCAGGTGAGGCATCGAGAAACGAACTCTTCTACTGCCTTCTTCATGGCCGGCCACCAGTACTGTCGTCTGAGATCCTGGTACATCTTCGCCACTCCTGGATGTACCGCCAAAGGAGAAGTGTGAAACTCTCTCAGCACCTCCTCTCACAAAGCGACTGGTACCATGGTACATCCTCTGAAAAGGATGTCGTGCTCTGCTCCAAGGGAGAAACCATCAGGTGCCTGTCCCGAGGATATCTGTGCACGCCGTGTCTCACAGTCAGCGTCCTCACGTTGTGCCTCTCTGACCCGCTTCAGTAGTGGAGTGGTGACTGTGAGAGAATGGAGGAAGGCTGCTCCATCTCTATCCACGAAGGATATCTGTAAAGAGGCTAGCTGCTCTGTCGCCTCCTCAAGTAGCTGAATACCCGTACTCCTGCTGAGGGCATCGGCTACCACGTTCCCCTTCCCAGGAGTATAGACTATCTCAAAGTCATAGTCCTGGAGGAACTCGATCCATCGCCGCTGTCTCAGGTTTAGGTCCTTCTGTTAGAAGATATACCTGAGACTCTGATGATCGAAAAAGATTATAAAGAGCTCACCCATTAGATAGTGTCGCCATGTCTTCAGAGCGAAGACCACTACTGCTAACTCCAGGTCATGGGTAGCGTAGTTCTGCTCATGCGGTCTCAACTGACGTGATCCATAGGCGACCACTGCCCGCTCCTGCATCAGAACACATCCGAGTCCGGTCCCTGATGCATCGTAGTAGACTACGTACCCTAATCCCTCCTCAGGCAACCTCGAGATAGGTGTGCTGGTCAATCTCTGTCTCAGCTCCTGGAAGCTCTACTGACATCTGTCTAACCACACGAAGGGTTTCCCCTTCTTCTTCAATGCTGTGAGTGGTTCCGAAACTCTAGAGAAGTCTCGCGCGAATCTCCGATAGTAACCAGCTAGTCCCAAGAAACTCCGAACCTCAGTCACGCTCCTGGGTGGCTCCCATGCTAACACAGCCTCGATCTTCGCAGGATCCACTCCAACTCCAGCCTTAGAGATAACGTGTCCCTAGAAGTGGACCTCACATATCCAGAACTGGCACTTAGAGAGCTTACCATAAAGCTGGTGCTCTCTGAGTGTGTCTTGTACAACTCGCAAGTGATAGGCGTGCTCCTCCTCGGTCGTAGAGTAAATCAAAATGTCGTCGTTGAAGACTACGACAAATCGATCGAGGTATGGCTGAAAGATCCTGTTCATGAGGGCCATGAACACTGCTAGATTATTGGTTACGCCAATAGTCATAACCAAGAACTCATAGTGGCCATACCAACATCTGAAGGCCGTCTTCTGCAGGTCCTCGTCTCTGAATCTGAGCTGATGATAGCCTGACCTGAGGTCTATCTTCGAGAACCACCGTGCTCCCTTGAGCTGATCAAAGAGATCATCAATCCTCGGTAGTGGATACTTGTTCCTCACTGTCACCTGGTTCAGGCGACGATAGTCAACACAAAGTCGCAGGCTCCCGTCCGCCTTCTTGGCGAACAATATCGGGGAAGCCCAGGGTGAAACACTGGGTCGGATGAACCCCTTGCCCTGCAAGTCCTCCAACTGTAGCCGTAGCTCTCGAAGCTCGGCGAGGGCCATCCGATATGCTGGAGTGGATATCGGGGCTGTCCCGGGGTACAAGTCAATATAAAAGTCTACCTCTTTGTGAGGAGGTAGCCCTGGAACGTCGTCAGAAAAAACGTCTGCAAACTGATCCACCACTGCAGGAAAACCAGGACTCCGCACGTCAACTGCTCCAAAGATGAGGCTAGCTAACTGATGAGTGATGGGATGTCCTCTCCTCCGCGGAAGTCCATCCTGTGCTGCGAAGGCTCCCTTCTTTCCGGTTAAGGTGAAACTGCTTCCGTCGGTGCGTACACATCGCACCTTGTGCCTAAAACAGTCAATCTGCGCATGGACTGTAGATAGTCAATCCATGCCCAAGATGACGTCGTAAGGCCTCGACACTGCTACAAGAAGATCCCATCCGAAGCTCTCACCTCCTAGAGTGAGCTCACACTGCCGGCACCCGTGCGTAATCGTCGAGTCTGCTCCCGTAGGAGTCTCTAGCCGTAAGGATCGAGCCAACGGCTCTGTCGGAATCTCCGAGCTCCGAACAAGGGCAGCGACTATGAAAGAGTGACTCGCTCCTGTGTCTATAAGAACTGCAGCAAGGGTGGAATAGACACAGATAGTACATTGAATCATCTCGGGTGCACCGTGGTCGTAGGCCTCTGCTGCGTGGAGATGTGCTTGTCTCTGCCCGCCAGCTCCCTGTGGTCGGGGTGGACCTCCTAGTGGTGGTGGTGGCAGAGCCTCAAAGCGTCGCCCACCACCTGCTGCTCGACCAGCTCCTCTACCTCGTCCGCCTCCTCCCTGCGGACTGCCACGGTTGACCCTCTGCCTCTGCCTTGGTGGTCCCTCAATTGTCTGCTGCTCCTCGGCACGACGGGTCGGGCAGTCACGAGCCATGTGGCCCTGCCCGCCGCACGAGTAGCACTGCCTGCCTCTCAAAAGACTGGCTCCTCGCTGTGTGCCCCGCACTGCTGAGCCAGTTTCCTGAGGTCGTCTGCCCAAAGGTCTGGTCTGCCTGGACCCCTGAGTCACCCATCGACTGCCTACTGCAGATGACTCTGCCACGTGCCGCCCTACGGTGGGTCTCGGTGCTGGTGTAGACTCAGCAAGGAAGCTCTCGATCAAAAGGGCCCGCTCCAGTACTCCTGTCTGAGTCGGTATGCTGAGGGAGAACAGCAATGCCCTGATCTCGTGTCTCAAACCCTGCTCGAAGGTCCGGGCCCGGAAGAATGGGTCCCGTACCATGTCAGTCGAGTAGCGCGAGAGATCGGTAAATCTCGCCGAGTACTGAGCGACCGTCATGCTGCCCTGCCGCAGCTGGAGAAGCTCCTGGATACGCACCGCACGAAGGGTGGCTGGGACGAACTCCGAGCGGAAGAGGCTCTCAATGTCCGTCCAAAGTAGAGATGCCTCATCGTGCACCTGGAGCATCAAGCTCCACCATCGTCCTGCTGCTGTGTGTAGTAGGCTCGCAGCGAGGATCACCATGAGGTCTGCTGGTGTCCTCACTAGCCTAAACACACATACCACTGCCTCCAGCCAGTCCTCGGCTACCTGGGGATCCGTCTCCCCGCGAAACCTGGGTGGTCGCTGGTGCTGAAACTAATGCAGTGCGCTGAGGCGACGTGCATCGTCAGCGGCTGGTGCTGGAAGCATCGGTGGCTCGGCGGGTAGAGCTACCGCCGGTGCCACTGCTGACAAAGGGCCCTTCACTGAGGCCTCGTCGCTCGGTGGGCTGTCGTCACACTCGACTCTCGTAACCCTAGCTGGCTGCCGTCGTGGGGCCATCCTGAAAAGGAAACAGGTGCGCCACGGTCAGAACAGTATACCTGGTGAGCTGATATAAAGTAATCACAAAGAAATCTTTGAAACACACACGCAATCAATGTTTTCGTGCATTAAGTCGGAAATCAGAAGTCAGGGTCCTGGTGTACGGATACGTCGGTCGCCGCACCAACACTGGACTCCCTGGACTGATAACCACACTCAATACGCTAAACATTATTGCTTCACATAGAAAAGATCAGAGTTCGCCGTAGAACCGAACTCCTCTGATACCAATTTGTCACGACCCGCCCTTGGGGTCCATGTCGTGACTACCCCAAGCCCGCCTTCCATAGGCCAGGGGCTGGCGACGAGCACCAAGGCGTAAATCCCGGTAAAAAGGGAAGGAATTGCCTTTGTAAAGTAATCAAACACCATAGAGTAAGCAAGCGGAAAGTAAACACTAAGTAAAAACAGAGTACAACTGAAAGTTCGGAAAAGTAAATGGGCCAGTATACAAACCCAAACTGAAAGTAAAGTACAAATCGAAAGGGAAACAGCAACTGTAAGTAAAAGCCGCTACACCGAGCTTTCCACTGGAGATCCCACCTAAGGGTGGGTATAGATAGCTCCACTGCTCCACGGGTCCCACCGTTCGCTCCGAGTACGTCCCGCCCAGTGGTCCACCTCCAGGTACCGTCCTACTCTGCAAGCCTCAGCCATGATCAACGCTATTCGTCGTCTGCAACCAACACAACGTAGTGCGGGCATAGCACGTGCGGGGGTGAGTATAAGCTACTCAGTAGGGACCCCGAGACCCTCGAAGGTCTCCAAAAATCCACAAAGGATAAACCACAAAGGAAGATACAATTACGAAGTAACAACCGACACTGCTTAGGTATATGCCCATACATATACCTAAGTCATCAATTCCAATACGCTCCAACCTCCGAGCCCGAGTACAACTCAGTCCACACGGGAAATTATACGTATTCCATACAGGAAAGCAAAATGAAATCCACACAGGATAGCACAACACAATCCACACAGGAAAGTAACAGGATTCAGCTCACACAGGTATACTTCTTCGAAAGACGATAAAGATGATCTCTGATCCATCTAAGTCGTCGGACCCACGAAGGATCGATAGGTAACTAACCCCGACAAAGACCCAGATAGGATCGGGCCCACACAGGACCTGTAGGCGCTGGTTCACACAGGACCGCTGAGCGCAAAGACCCACTCAGGATCGGGCCCACACAGGACCTGTAGCACTGATCCACGTAGGATCGCTGAGTTCTGTAGTCGTCGTCGAATCCACACAGGATCTCTGTACTGTCGTCGTCGCAGTCACAGTAGCAGTAGCAGTAGCAGTAGTAGTCACAGTCACAGCCAGCACTAGGGTTCCTGCACACAACAAGCTCGTTCGGGAGGGTCCGCTCCACGAGCCGAGAGGCTGATACATCAACTGTCACAAAGTACAGAGTTGATGTATCCAAAAGTTCCGTAACGTCAACAGGAACTCAACGCAACTGACGGCGCGTCGATCGGACGCCCGGTCTGAGAGTTATTGGCTTTTTCGTCTCAGGGGCCCGGTTGGTTTTTAAGGCTAAACCAACCCGACCGTACTCCACTTGCGTCCAAACCTCGGGCGGAGTATGCCAAAAGATCCGTCTCACTAAGAGGAAAACAAAAAAGCTGACGGCACGTCAATCAGGCGTCCGTAGCTCAAGATATGAGTGTTTCCGCTCCGAAGGCCCGGTTGGTTTCGTGTACGAACCAACCCGGCCGAACTCAAGGTATTCCGAAACTTTGAGTGCGATATACCGAATCGACCGTCTCGATCCAAGGATCGCATCGCCGATGACGGTTCGTCGATCGGAGGTCTGTAGCTCAAGTTATGGCCAAAAGACCGAAAACGATTCGAAAACGGGGGGTCCGGGTCCGGGCCGACCCGGCCCGACCCCCCTGGGTCAGCCTGAACCGGGTCGACCCGACCCATGTCCGACCCGGCCCAGCTGGCGGCGCGGCCCGGCCGGCGGCGGCGCGGCCTGGCGCCGCTCGGTGCCACGCGCGGGGGGCATGGCCCCTGCTACCCAGCTGGCGGCGCGGCTGAAGCCGCGCCTTTGGAAGAAACCGGCCCCCCTCGTGGGGGCCTGCCTTGAGGAAAAACGGGGGTCCGCCTACCCTCCTTAATGAAACCCCCCCCCCTCATAATGGAGGGGCAATTAACCTGGTCGGGGGAATTTAATTCCCCCGGTCTTTCTCCTTCCGGCCGGCAACCTGGCCGGCCGGTTTTTCTTCAACGGGACTGGCAAAGCCGGTCCCCTTCCGGCTTCCGACACCGGCGGCCCGGCGAGCCGCCGGTCCTCTCATCCCGCCGCAGCCCGGAACCGGCCGCGGTGTTCGTCGTCCGGCGCAGTGCGATGGCACCACACCCATCCTCCGCGGCCCCGCTCCGACCGCGGCGCCTTCGGTTTTCTTCGATGTGGCGCGACGACGTCGCGTTCATGATGATCCTTCCACGGCGCGACGCGACGGCATCGCACAATATAACCGTGCGAATTTTCGCGTGGTGCGACGGCACCACGCCATCTCGTTCATCCACAAGAAAATCATAATCAAGAACAAAGGAGGGGGAATTCGGCCGTGTTTGTGCGGTCCGACCCCCCCTCTCGTTAGACGATAACACATAAATAATTTTCCTCACGTTTATCATGCTAGAACCAAGAACGAGAATAAATAAATAACCAACAACAACCCCTACCTTGGTTTCAAGATCGATGATCGTCAACGACCAGCGGAAGACAACGTCGCGGAGGTCAGGCGTCGCGGTAATCGTTCGTCAAATCCGTTGATGAAGAGGTACGTCCGAAGAGGTACGTCGTTGGCGAATCTTCGTAAGCTGATGAAGGAAGTCCGAGGAGGAAGCGGCGTTCCCTTTCGTTGACACAGAAGACGTCGTCGATCTTCGGAAACAACTGGCTACGAAGAAGAGAGGTGCGGCGTTCTTCGTTGGAGCTCAAAGGTTCTTCGCGTTCTTCGTCAAAGTTGAAGAAGAAGAAGGAGAAGAAGAAGGCTTCAAAATCTCTCAAGAAGCTAGAGAATTCTAACCAAATAAAATAAGATAAGGGCTTATTTTATTTACTCAACCAAACCTTTTGAAATTCAAAGGTTGGAAAAAAATATACAACTCAACCCATTTAATAAGCTATGTTGTCAAGTTCATTTAAAAGGTGAGTTATAGGGGAGTTTTGAGAGAAGATGACTAGTTGGGGTTCGTGTGGGCCCCACCACACTTAATCCTCCCAAGGGAGGTTAAGTGGATGTGGGTCCCACCTTTAACTCCCTTTTGGAGAAGTTAACCAACAAAATAAAAATAAAAAGTGTTTCCACATTTTTATTTAACTTCTTATAATTTCTCCCAAATCTAACTTTTGTCCCGCAATAAACACAACTTCGGAAAAGGTCTCCTTAAGCGAATATCGGTGCTTCGAGTTCATCGGTGCCCTCAGATTTCAATTCCGAGCACCGGATCAAAAGTTAGAAATTCCCGCTCGTTCGTTCACTGAACATACCCAAGCCAAACTTCGGAAATTGATTCCGGGCACTCCGGGCCTCGGAATCAGGTGCCATCAGAAACTGCGTTCTTTTACAATTCCAAAGAAAATTAAGAAAAAATTTCCCTTGAATTTTACGGGTCTATACAGGAGGGGCCTGAACAAGCTTCCCCGTACAAGGGGTATAATTCCATTATAAATTCCCTAAAGAGCTCCCATGAGACTCAGAGTCAGTCTCCCCCCCCCATATGAACCAACCATCTTAACCATCTTGCACAGGCTGACACAGAAAGACCCCAAAGATGAAATTTTTTACACAGGTTTGAACGACCCAGGGATTTCCCTGGACTATGCACTAGCTTCTCTTCAGGACAAAAGGATGGATCTCATGTTATTGAAGAATCATTGGCCTCACAGTAAGGATTTGAAATCCCAATAAATAGTACTTTTCTCTTTGGTTTGATAAAAATCATTCTCGGATCCCAAATGGGTTCCATGAGACATAACACACTCCTAACTCACCTTACCAAAAACTGAAATTACCCAGAAAAAATGTATTAGATGTTTCTCACACATCACACATTGGCTATTTGGATGAGAAATAATATAAGGATAGGGAACATATTAAAAACCTCAAAAATAGAGGATTATGAGGATTTTCCAAGGGATACATACTCCCAACATAACAAAGACTCTAAGAGGATTGCAAAACCTTCACCTTTACCATCAGAAAAGGTCACAACATCACAAGGAATCATTAAACATGACCACTACGACTAATAGAAACAATACATAGAGGCAGATCCTATGAAATAACCCCAAACATCACACAACTACATAATGTGACCATAACAGCCTCTCATGACCAGATTTCCCACACTACTAGTTTATCATAAAACCCTACTTCGAAGATACTACAAAGGACCCATTGACCCTCTTACACACCACCAAAATACTCATCCTCATTAACAACCCCAAACCACTTCCTCCATTAATGAATACAAAAAAATAAGAAATTATGGTCTCTTTCAACCTTCCATGAGAACTCTCACACTACATGAGGATCCGAAAAAACAATAAAGGAAAAGGATTAAACTAAATTTCTAATGCACGAGAAAAATATTCTTTATATTGATCAACTTGAGGGTCTTCCAACGGTGCAATAATTTGGGTTTCACATCTGTTCTGCACTAACCCTTAATGGCAGCGTACTATATCCAACGAGAGAACCCAATGACACAACCCAGTTGGCCCATCATTCAAAATGTGCCACAAACCAAAACTGAACACATGAGGGGAATCACCATAATGGATTCCTAAAATTTTCTTAGAAGAGACAACTAACCAGCCCTTCAACCTAGCTTTCTGACCAAACATGAACCCAAAACACAGTTCAAACAAGACGGGTTCATGGACTCAAACATCCCACAACATCAATATTTTTAAAAAAAGATAATACAATGTATCCCAAACAAGTTATCAAGGTATATCGTTTTACAATAAAATCCCATCATTGAAAATAAATTTTTTAGCAGTTAGCATATCCACCATTGGTAGGCCATGAGCCACACACAAGCATGTTTCTATGCCACACTGGGTACCCTCCTCATATCCATCACAATACTCATCCATCCATGACATCAACCATCTATCATCCCATAAAACCCCATGTATTTGGTCACTCATAGAAATTACAATGGTTAAACAAGTCATTCTACTATTCAAAACCAAAACAGTCAACCAATAATTCCTTTTTCTCAGAACAACAAACCACAAAATGAAACCTAATTTAGAGCATATAAAACATTTCAGAAAGAAAAATTCATTCATATGAAAACCCACAATCAATCTATTAACATCAATTTAGAAACATTTAATCCCCTTAAAACACCTTTTAGTAGCTTACAAAACATTATTGGAAATAATTTTTCAAAACCAACATTAAAATAATTCCAGATTTCAAAAGAGTCGTGAACACACAAATTTCCATTTCAAAATAATTCTAAAAATTTAGTTACACCATTTCAAAAATCAAACCATTACTTTTTTATTAGAAAATAATTTCTCAAAAACATTACTCTTATTAAAACAATTTCATTTTTTTCTTTATAACCAATTATATGAGATTTCAAAACTAAATGACACAAGACAATGCAAGAGGAAACTAGTTTCGGTGGGTGAAATGGACATATGGTTGGAGGTCGTACACTAATCACTTCACCAAAATAGATAATTTTCTAGGGGAATATCCCCAGTTCTATAAGGCTTGACATGACCTATGAGCCCACTGTGACCATTAACAAAACTCTCATTTCATTTCACTTAATCGTTATCAAACCAAGAAAACCAAATGACTCAGATAATTACCAAATTCCCCTGGAAACCCAAATCATTCCATTTGTTGTGCTGGATAGGAACACTAACTATATCCATAACTTAATGTCCTAACAATCATAACTCTAGGACATCCCGACTGCTCCCCAGATAACATAACCCAAAGAGAGAGAACCTCCTTTGATATAATTTTGTCACAAACTAAATCTGGTCACCATAAAAACTGGTTCGAAACCCAGCCCACAGCAAAGACCAATATGCTTTCCAAATCACCACATGCTAGAAATAGTGCTGGGTATCATAAAATGAAAATTGGAAATTATTTACCTTTTTTATAAACTTACAACAACAAAAAATCTAATAAAATAAATATAGATTTTTCAAACGAAACCATCTTTTCCAAAATTTCCGAACTGAATTACATAATTTAAAATAATGATTAAATACCATTATAAATGAATACTACCTAAAGGACATCCCAATAACTTCCACATGGGTAGATTCACCACCCTCAATCCATCTCTACAACACCCCATCTTGATGGACTGCTAAAAAAACCAGAACCAATTTCTCAAAGGTTGTACCCAAACCTACAAAAAAACCAATTCTACTTACACCAAAATGTGTAAGTAGGGTGTGAGACAAAGATCAGTATGATACCACCACTAAGAGATTCCATGTGATAATCATTAAAAGATGAATATCATGCAAGTTTTCTTAACATGAATTGCTAGTAATAATTTTCTAAAAAGATGCAACTATAAATAAAAAATTTTAAATTGGGATTTTTTAAAAAATAAACACTTTTAAATAAAATACAAATTTCACTATTTTTTTCATCCAAACATACTTTATGGTGATAGTATTTACAAATCATCCAATGATAATAGGCAATGGAAAATAACCCCTAGGTTGTAGCTCGTTGCGGGTCACAGGTACCTCGTATCTCCATGAAAGTTACCCTCACAATATCCATTTCCATGCACACAAGACACTAGTAGGGATCTTACCCCTAACCTACGGTCCCCCAAAAATCACCATAATCATAATTTTTTTATTGTTTTCATCATTAATCATGCTATGTGGAACTGATGCCAAACCCCATAGAATCACTAGCATAGTAGTATACACCCACCAACCTGGATACCCGAGTTTCCCTCTTGTGTTCAAACAAGTTCAAAAATCCATCAAATATAATTTTCACATATAATTACCTAACTCACTTCACACATTCTCCAATCATCCCAAATGTATATTACTCAAGTCACATAATCCACTTTCTTTATTCAAATGCTGTTTGAAATCATACTCACACCAAAATTTCCCACAACACTTTTGAAATCCATTTAACACTTCAAAAAAATCCATTAAATTTTTTCTAAAATCATTCCAAGATTGTCTAAATCAAATAATTTCCCACACACATTTCACATAATTCCCTTTGAACCTTCAAATTAATTTTATCACAAAACTCACACAAAAAAACTTAGAAAAATGTTTCGCACCAATATGACAATTTAATAAAACACTTCACAAATTTATAAAACATTCTAAAATTCATTGTCATCATAACTAACCGCTTTACCTTTCAAAAATCCATATTAAGTGAATAAAATCTCCAAAAAAATAAATTCACATAATTTTACCACTTTTTTTATCCCAATCAATCCTTTATAATTTTCCAAAAACAATCACTAGGAGTATAACATTATTGTACAAACAAAACTCATTTCAAAACCCCCTTTCAAAGTGAAAATCACATGAAGACCACTCTAAAACAGAATTTTATGTCCTTGAAACATTTATTAACTAACTATCATGTGTTGGAAAATTACATGAAAAAATACTTCAAAATATACACATGAAAAGAACACATTTCCTTAAACACTTGCAAGAATTATAACCAGGTTTTACACATAAAACCTATTAAAAACCCAATTTTGAGGCCCACATGAAACTATAGAATCCCCAAACCGGATATGGAATCCTTTTTCAATAACTAATAAATCAATTTCATATTTTATAAAACTACCACCAAATACATCACATGAGTTACATTTTTAAAAGACACTACTTGTAACAAAAATGTCACTTTAACACTGAATTCATTATTAATGCTACCAAAATTTGTTTTCTCATAACAAAAAATATATTAAGAACAAGATATATTAATAAACCTAGTAGGAAAACTTGTAAATAATTTCTTACACATAGAATCACCTACCTTTTCTATCAGAACCCTTATATCTTGTTGCGAAACTTCAACTACATCACTGCCAGTCCACAAAATAGATAAATCCCACCCTAGACCATAAGGATTTAAAACAAGGCCACCAATTAAAAACCTATGTTTGTTCCCGAAATTATGGACATGAGGAACTTCATGTATGATGAAATAAAACTAATTTAATATGGAAGAAACAAATAATAAATTCACTTACTTGAATGATATTGAGGTTTCTCCACCAAATTCTCTATAAAAATGAGTCCCATGGTTGGTTTGAAGAGATCGAAGACCTCCCATGGCTGATAGGGTCAAATTGAAGGAGAATGGGGTGGATTAGGATTATTTTCGAGAGGGAAAAAATGGAATTCCAATATTATTTTTAATGACCTAGATGCCTTGTCTCGATTTGTGTGCATAGTTTACTAAACTGTGAGACCAAACCAGATGACCAGTTATAGAAACCAAAAATGAAATTTTTTTCCTAAAATTTATGGGGGTTCCTAGGGGGAAACCAATAACGGAACATTGCCCATGAATTGGGGAGAAAAATCCTCTAAATAAAAAACTCTTCTCACCCCAAAACTCCTCCAACTCAAGGGTACAAACCACCTCAACAAATTACCTCTTATGTTGTGTCAGTAGGAGTGTCACTAATACAAATCTGAAACACCACAAACTCACACCATCCCTTTGACAAAAGTGGAGTCCAATTACCATATACGCCCCCAAAAATTGATTTTATAGTTAAATAACACATGAGGAACCAAAATTTCAAACCCAGAACACCTGAAAACTTTGAGAATGCTAAGAACCAAAATAGGATTTGAAACATATAATAGTATTTAAAATCAGCGTGTGAAATAAAATTAAAAATAATAATAATATTTTTATTTTATTTTTATATATAACTCAATATCATTTGCAACATAAAATATCATAGAAATCCATTATTTTGTGTCGGGTAAGCTATCAGACAAATCGAACACTTAAACATAAAATTAATATCATAATAATATATATTAATGGATATGAAGTTGTATTAATCTATACATATATATGATGTCACATAATATACCCCTTTTAGAAATTGAATCCCAACATTATTATTTACTTATAAAATATGTAAGGTTATTTATCCACCATAGCCTTTTTAGATTCCAACGTTGCCTCTTCAAATTTAGGATTTTTTTCACAAAACCATTAACCGATGAATCACTGTATTGCAAAAAACATTCCCTCTACAATCAAGAATCTATATTGGATGTTCATTATAAGAAATATTCTCTTCCAAAAAAACTACTTATGATCTCAAAACATGAGTTTTATTTGGTATATATTTTCTCAACATTGAAATATGAAAAATATTGTATACTTGGGATAAACATAGAGGTAAATCCACTATGTATGAAACTAATCTAACTTCTTCTAAGATTTAATAGGTTCTAATGAACCTTGTACTTAGATTACTTTTAATACCACAACACATAACACTTTTACATAGAGAAACACTATGAAATACATGATCACCTACCCCAAAAGAAATATATTTCCTTCGGTTATCTTCAGAAAATGTATGCCTGCTCTTAGCTCTACCCATGTGCTTTTGAATAAACAGAGCTTATTCTTCCATATCTTCTACCAATTATGTTCCAATCATCATCCTTTCACCTACTTCATCCCAAAATCTAGTGTTCAACACCACTTTCCATATAATGCGTCAAATGGAGCGATCTATATACTAAAAAGAAAAATTTTATTATAAGAAAACTCATCCAAATAATGATGTTGATCTGAAATTCCCGAGTAATACATTGAAAAAAATGTTCCATATCATACAAGGTATGAATTTTCCATTCTAACTACCCATATGATGGAGGATAAAAAGCCATACTGAAATTCAATTCAGTTCCCAATGACTTCTGAAGGCCTTCCCAAAAGATAGAAGTGAAACTGGGATCACGATCAGATAAAATGGAGAGGGGAACTCCATTTAACCAGAAAATAACTCTAACATTCAATTGAGAAAGTTTATCTAGAGATAGAGTTTCTATAATAGGAATAAAATGAAATTATTCATGCAATTGATCAACAATAACCCATATTATATTATTCCCTTTAGAAGTATTTGGTAATCATACTAAGAAATCAATGGATAAATTTTACAATTTTCACTCTAGAACTATGAAAGGCTGAAGCATACCCTTTGTAATTTCCCTTTTTCATTAAACAACTATCATGTTAAATAAATCACAATAATTCTACAATATCTCTCTTCATTCAATCCCACCAGTAATACTCCTGATGATATTTGTACATCTGAGTACTGCCAGGATGAACTAAAAATGGAGAACTATGACCATCACATAACACATTTTTTTCAACTATGAATAAAAAGACACACATAATCTCTTTCCAAGCCTCAGAACACACACATTATCTATGAAAAAATCATGTAACATACCCATTGGAAGAAATTATATCTTTTTATGCAACTCACCATCTTCATTATGTGCTCACTCAATTAGGACTCATAGAGAGGATTTGAATACAAACTGAAACATAATAGAATAATTCCCCCCACCAAAAACTTAAAATCCAAAATTCATCAAATCAAGAAACCAAAAGACCTCGTTACAAATATAGCATTATTAATGTAGCATTACTCTTTCTACACAAAGATTCATCCAAATTATTATTTTTTCAATATGCTAATGACTTGTGAGATCACAATCCTTGATTAATTCCAACCATCTTATCTATCTCAAGATCAATTAATTCAATGTGAATATATACTTCTATCTTTTTTGATTAGTATATATTTCACTCTTTATGCCATACAAATGATTCCTCCATATTTTTAATTCTAAAACAATAGTTTCTAATTCTAAATCAAGTGTAGGATAATTTAAATCATGAGATTTAAAATGACATGAAACATAATAAATTATTTGATCATTCATCATAAGGATACAAACTATTCATTTCAATGTTTCATCAGTTTAGAGATCAAATTTACCATTATGGGAAGGTAGGGCCAAAACTGGAGCGTTTACCAAGCCTCTTTTCAATCCCTAAAAAGAAACATTTTATTATTTTATCAAAATCAACGTAACTCCCTTATGTGTTATCCTAGTTATTAGGATAGAAAACTGAGAAATGATTTCATCAAACCTTTGGTAATAACAAACTAATAAAAGAAAACTAAAAATATGTGTGATATTAGTAGTTCGTGGCCACTCCTCAAAAACTGTTATTTTAGAAGGGTCAACAGTTATTCCATCATTAAAAAAATATGACAAAGGAAAGAAAATTTTCTTAATAAAAAATAATTCTTACTAAACATTCCTTATATTTTATATTCTTTTAATGATTGGAAAAAAACTATTATGTGACTTTTGGGTTCCTACATTCTTTTAGAATATACCAAAACATCATCTATAAACAGAACCACAAACTGATCACGAAATTGATGAATGACTCCATTCATGAGATTACTAAAAACAATAAGTGAATTTGATAACCCAATGGTAATACCTACACACTGATAATGACCATATCTCATTCAAGAATCTATTTGGAATTTCATCCTCTTTCACCTTCATTTAATGGTACACAATCCTCAAATCAATCATCAGAAAAATACTAAACTCTCTCGATTTGATAAAAAAATCATCAACATTAGGTAATGCATACTTTTTCTTAATAGTTGTGTTATTCTAGGCTCAGTAATCATTACATAGTCACATAGGAAAAATATTTATTTTTAACAAATAAATTTGGAGCACCCCACGGTGAAGTGCATGGTCAAATGAAACCTTTATTAAGTAATTATTGCAATTTTTCTTAAATTACACCATTTCTACATGATCCATTTAATAAGGGGGTTTATAAATATGATTTTCATCATGCAATAGATAAATAGTAAATTAAACCTTATTATTGTGAACAATACATGGAAATTCCTCAAGAAAAACATTTATAATTTCATTCACTACTTGAATGTCACTAATCAAAAAAAATTTATTTATTTTCAACAACATGATCCAAATAACATTCACTGCCATATTTAATAAATCATTCATCTTCATGGTATGTTATGAAAGGTATGAAATCATCGAACAATACATTATTGCCTTTGAAATCTATTTTAGCATGATAAACTGGAACCTAATCCATAATCAAAATGATATCAAATTCCACTATAGAAAGTTCAACAATATTTGTACGAAACAATACTCCAATAATGAAAATATGAATATTCTAATAAATCTTGGATGTTGTAATAATTTCATCTGGAGTTTTTACCAAATGTTTTATATCAATTTCATGAGGTTATATTTATAATTTACTTGTATAGATCACTGAAATGACTGAATATGAAGAACCAGAGTCAAAAAGAGTATTGGAAAATTTTTGATTAAAAGTGTAACATACTTGTCCCCAAAACATTTAATTGTCCCACACCAACGATATTATTAGAAAATGATTTTCCCATGCTCGTAATCTTTCGATCATGCTGGTTTCCACCGTGGGTAATCATCTATTAACACACACTCTCATAGTGTCCTATCTCATTGCAACTATAACAACTAATTACTAGTTTTTCATTACCTGAATGTTTATATACCATTTAGTAAAAAGAAATATGACCAGTATTATAACATCATAAGAAAATACTAGACATTAAAAGTCACTAACCAAGATTCTTTTTACTACACTTCTCACAAGGTAAAAATGTAGTTTTCTTACCTCCAAGGTTCATTGATGAATTATTTCCCATTTCTTTTCAACTGGATCAATTAATTTTTTTGATCTCATAGAAAACATGATCCTCGGAAAACTCCATTTCTAACTTCTCATCATATAGGACATGTTTTTCGTAGCTTTTGAACTCACAATAACCTTACACCCATCTATATTTTTTCTTAAATCCTGAGTAAAACCAATATATCATACTATCAATAACCTGGAGAAACATTTGAACGTTCCATGACAAAAGAGTGAAATTTTCTTCATATGCAGCCACATAATTATTCTACGTTTGAATAAATTTAAAAAAATGATTTTCCATCCTAAGAGAAATATCCATTGGAAAATATTTCTCAAGGATGATATTCTTGAACTATTCCCAGTGCACTGCATCAATCTCTCTACTTCCTATGTTATATTTAATTTTGATCACCACTAATCAGCTTCAACTTCAAAAAGATATACAACAAGAATATTATTTTATAAACATCCAATTACATCAAAAATATTTTCTAGTGCTTTAAAACACCCTACATCTTGCATAGGGTCATATGAACCAATGAATAATGATGGAAATTGCCTCATGAAATTATCTACGATCAATATATGCCTCTAATGTTGGTCAGGTTGATCTTGTTCATGGAGAACACAATTTTTTATCACCTAAGACAATTTACCTGTCATTGCAACGAACTATTCAATTCCAATTCTGACCATCTTAGGATGTTGATTGGGATGGTAATTTCATATTGTATTCCTTCCTAGCATAGATTCCCTTTTTCCTCTTTGGAAAACCATTATCAGCAAAAAAATCTTATAATAATCAATGTATTAGTCCTCAAATGCTACATCAATTTTGACCATAAATTAAAAACATTTTATGGATATTTAATTAACAATATTTTATCTCAAAAATTTATCTAAACTGAAAACTAATACCAAATACAATGCACCATCCTCAAACATATCTTAATCTCAAGATAAGTCATTAATTTACAATTAATTCACATTAAGGATCTTTTTTAGGTTTACATAATTAGAGAAATATGTCATAACTCATTCATTAAAACATAAATATTAAAATTATACACTTCTACATGATATCCATTTTTTTATAAAAATAACTTTTTAAATTGAATCATGGAATCGTTTCATGTCTTAACAACATAAATTTTCCTTGATCGCTTCATTGAATCCATTTTTCATTAAGTCTTGAAAAACATTTAAAAGCTCAGGATGAGCACAAAAAACTCATTAAGGGATAGGTAAAGAATGAAAACATTTTTTCTTGACAAAACATGTAAACCATTAATACATTATCAGTATAAAATACTTTTCACCTTTAAGTAGTAGCAAAACACTTCCCTGAATATAAACTCATTTACTACCCTTTTTATAAATAAAATATTACCAGAATTTTCCTCGAAATAAACATATAATATATAAAGGTATATTGGGATATAAATATACTTAAATAGAATAACCATACAGTCAACTTCCATACATATCACCAAATAGAATATTCATACTACTAGGTACCATACCCCATGCATTTTAGGATAAAACATAACCACCTGTTGTTGGATTATCATGGAACCAACCATTTTTGGTTTATCACATTACCACTATTCTTGGATTTAACTTGTAACCACCCATAAAATGACCAGGTACCATTATATAATCATAAAACATTAAATATTGCAAATATAAACTTTTAACTAATATCATTTCATTTGAAATCAAAAGAATTCATTTCAATATTTTGAAATATTATATCCACTTAGAAAGCCATTTTCAATACCAAAGCACCCAAAAGGGTTTATGGCATTTCTCCTCCATAAAAATCAATACTGATTATAGAGGAAGCCAAATATCAAATAACACTTACGGCGGTGGGGAACACGTTGTCACCGCATAGGTTAACAAAATATCTTTTTTTTGTTTAGTAAAATGATTAATAGAAAATATATTCCCTTTGAATGAAATTAAAACGAAAATGATTTTATTTTACAGCGTATAAAAACAAGGTGGTGTATAACATAAAAATGTGTCTCAATGAAAAGAGATTGAGATGGAGTCCCTTAACTTGAGTCTGAATTGTCTAGTTCATTCTTTATATTCCAAAATTATAATCATAAGTTAATTTATACTTTATTCAGAACCTTTTTCAAGTTTATTATTCATTTTATATTACTTATTATCATGTCGTAAAAATTAAATATTTCATTATGATTATATCAATCATTTTGTTGTTATTTGGAACTTGAGTCGAAAAATGATTTTTTGTGTGTAAATTGTCAATATGGCCAGATTTCATTATCTTTAGAATATTATTCATGATTTAAATATCATATATAAGTAGTATATACATATTTATAATTTCCATAATATTTGGATAGAATAAATTAATTACAACGTTCATGGAGATGGTAGGGCGTACGTATGCATGAATGCTACTTTCATTTCATTGTTATTTTAAAAGAATAATAATAAAATGATTTAATTGTATATTATAGTTCCAATATTATATTTATGTCATTTATGTCTCATTTTTTATTAAAACCATCCTTTATATGTTCCATTTATAGCATGAACAAATCATATCACTTCGAGGGGGTAGTTGTCCACACTTCCTCAACGAAAATTATCATATTCACAGATAATGGAAAGCATAAAGGTATGTTATAAATAAAAATTATATAAACCTAGAGAAAATATAAATATATATAATATATATAATATATAAATAAAGTTCCATCATAATGGCCACTATGAGAGGTGGTAGTAGAAAACTAAACAATTGTCATGTCATGAGGAAATATCTCACCTTACAAACAACGAGTATGTTCATATCCATTACATAGAGGTGTGAGTAACTTTAGTTTGAATCCTTATCATAAAAAAAATACTAGTATATTAAGGATACTGGTTTCTTTTATTTTATTGAAAAATAAAAAGAGCATTGGGAGTTGAGAATGAAAATAAAAGAAAGGAACGTGAGAGAAAATTTTACCTCTAAATCAGCAAACATATTTAGATTTGACCGAAAAGGATTTCTTGAATTTCCTTATTCCCAAGATATTGCTTCTAGGAGGAAATTACGGATTTTTTGATATTAATTGATCATAATTTGGACGATACATGGGGCTTGATAGGTGTGAGTATGTGGGAAGAAGTGGTGGCCTTTTATATGAGGGAGGATGGTAACATTAATAATGTCTTGAAATATTATTATATTATAAATTAATTTTTTAATTTTAAAAGTTCCAATGTGATATAGTTCCAGAATAAGATGAGTATGGGTCAAAATACTATCAAAAATAGGTTTTAGACATGTTTTGGTGATAAAATCAACCATATCATTCTCCTTAACACGTAGTTAATAACATTAACTCTAACCATGTCATCATCTATTTACATTATATATGGTTTCTATATTTGTAATAAAATACTATAAAACCCAAATGGATAATTAATGAAAATTTTAACATTATATAAGGCATTTGGATGAATCATATATTTTATTACAATTATATCATTTAATATAAAATTATTTGTTTTAAAAACTTATTTTTATCAAATTTGTCACTATTGAGAAATTGATTTTTGTTAAAGTCATATAAATAGGATTCCCTCTAACAAAGGGAATTAACTAACAACTCACATATTAATTTCAACCAAAAAACATTCCTACATGAAATCGAAATATTTAAATTATATTTATTTTATTATTTATAATATCATTTATTTGAATCATTCATGAATAAGCAAATCACTGCATTATCATTGTGTCATGAATAAAATTTTTTTTATTGTCTAAAAATTATAAATAAAATAAAATAATGTTGGAATATTTTTTTATTTTTATAATGACTATTTATAGTTGACGTTATACTTTTTATAAACCAAATAAAAATTGTTTTAGTTAAGAGATACATGTTTATGTTGTACCTCCCATTACATTAAAATATAAATTATAAAAGGTCATGACCTCATTCAAATGAATCCATGGGGTTTTAAATCAACCCAACGATGACCATGGTTGGACATATCTCATAGAATATAATTAGAACACGTTTTAGGGTAGTTTATATTATAATATTATTTGTACCCTTATTTACTATATTTACCTTTTAACAATGGTAAATAAAAATAATAACTGAAGTTACTATTCAAATGGTTGAAAAATAAAAGGTACCACATTATTAAATTTATAAATTACGAATACAAATATTTAATCCATTTTTCTAAATTCAAAATACATAATTTGAAGTAAATAATTTAAAATTAATTCTCATTGTCAAAACAAGAATGTACTTTTTTAAGACATAAAAACTATTAAAATATTGACATGTGTTTATGTCTAATTTCAATGTGAAAATTATATCTAATGGCCATCACTGGATGAAATGGTAAATACATAATCCAATTAAAATTAAAAAAAAAATTATAATCTATATATATAAATAAAATAGATGAAAAGGCGCATTTGAATTAAAATGCAACTTTTTCACTATTCATTAAAATATGAATTTTACCAGAAAAATGTCAAAACATCAACCAATGTAATTTTTTACATCCCAAATCTAAATAATAAGTACATTTTGTCAAATGGATCATATAAAAGTTCAAAAACCTCTATTAAAAAATGTTTTTCTAATAAAAGGCGGAAAACCATCTTTTAAAACTATTATAGAATTTTATGCTCAAAATTGGACGCATTTTCATTTTAAGCCTCTAAAAATTATTAGATAAATATAAAAACATTTAAAAAATGTGTGTGATCATATTGTATTTAGTTTTTTATATTCCATCCATTACAACAACTAGGACTTAACTAACGTTTAAAATAATAATGATAACATTCTATTATTTTCTAGTATAACTCAATGTTGTGTGAAACGTAAGATTTCAGTCAAACCTGTTGTTGCATGTTATGTATGCTATTATACAATGTTTCCCCTTCACGGTAAAATTAATATCATATTAAAAAATGTTAATAGATATCAAAAAGTTTTATTCCATAAATATATTGGATATTACAATACATCAATTGGTAGTTTCCACACACCATACAAATGAAATATTGGTGAATAAGTAATGTACCACAAAAATGGATGTGAGATGAGAAAACCCTTACCTTATGTCAAAATGTGTTCGGCACTTGACTTTAACTTCATGGATAACCAAATTAAATCCATTAGTAAAATTATTAAGAACATTATGTACATGTTTTCAATATAATATAGATTTTTTATGTTCATTTATGGAGTTATTGATAATTCATATGATTTAATTCCATAGTTCTGGAGTGTTAATTCATTGATTTCATGATTAGTTCGGTTGATTATATGTAATGGAATTAATGTTGAATGGAAATAAATATCTAGAATAGGAATTACATGTTAATGATGAATATTTAAAAGTTTTTAGGGTTATTTATATCATTTTGTATATAATATGATAATTAATTATTATATAATACATTTAGTTATGGGTTTTTACATTATTAGGATTGTTATTGATCATTACGAACAAGTTTTTCTCTATTATTTAATATCATGTAAAAAATTACGGTTCTTGAATCTTTTAAATAGTTATAAAACAAATTTTAGAATATTTTTCAGATATAAAAATTGTTTCCTGACCATATTTGAATAAGAAACTGATGAAAAAAACATCTTTGTCCATGAAGGTTGTTAATGGGCCCCTCCGGGATGAGGGTTTCATTTATAAAATAAATGATGGAGAGAAATAATATTGATAATGGGTATGAAATTAATATGAAATAATTATAGTATATAGATGATTCTTGAGTTATAATGATTAATTGGATAGAGTAGGTTAGAAAATAATAATAAAAGAAGGAACAAAAAAATAAATTAAATGGGAAAAGGAAGAGGATTTTACCACATGAAATATCATCCATGAGAACCTCCTTAAGGGATGGGGTTTTGGACATTTTGGAAATACTAAGAGATAATAATTTTGGGGAGAGTATAGAAAAGAGTATTTGGAAATAACTTTAATATGTTTCAAGTCATAGATGAGTGAAGATAATAGGAAGTAATAGAAAGATTTTATAGTGAAGGAGAGAAGTGATTTTTGAATATCATATTCATTATTTTATTATTTTGATCATCACAACCAATAGTGTTTATTATTCTTACAAAAAAAGTAATAAGTGCATGTGAGTTATACCCAAGTTTGGTTACATTAAACATGATTCAAGGAATTTTATATATATCGTATATTGTATTTATGCTAGAAATTTCTATATTGTACTATTCAGAAAAAATCTATATTTTTCTGAAAAAATGAAAAAATCACCATAACCATTTTTTGATGGGTTGAATTCAAAAATGAACTCAATTTTTCCAAAATAATTTAAAAAATTTGTGAAATTTATTTTTTAAATAAAATCATTATTTACTTAAAAAATACATATTTTAAATTTAAATAAGATTTTTTAATAATTTCCCAAATTAACTGAGGTCAAAAAAGATAATTCTAAAATCATAGGATAAAAAACTATTTATTTAGTAATTAAATTTTACAAAATTTAATATTTTTTAAATGAATCTTTTAATTTAATATTATAAAAAATTAATTACTACTCAAAAAATACCATCACATTATTATTTATTTTTAAAACATTCAATCTCCATTATAAGGTTCTGAAATTTTATTTATACTTTAATGGGTAAGGTTAATATAAATAAGTGTGAAGAAACTATTCATAATGGTAACATTACTATTCATAAGGGAAGTTTACAATTCATATGGGTCAAGTTACTATTCAAGAAAAAATTATGTTGATCCCATTACACACTAACAATCATAAATATCGCAATGATGTATGTCCCTTTTTCAAAATTAAAATCATAGAAGTTGAAAAAATATATTTAATGGCATGGTTATAACTATTAAAAAATATTATTCTATAGAGACTATGTGTTGTCTGCATGTAATTTATCTAATGAATTGAATTTATTTATCAATAACTATACCATAAAATATTGGGGTGCCATTTTAATTGTGAAAATATTTGTAACATAATTTAGAATTTATCAAAAATAATTATAATATTTAATATATATATTTTATTTAAATAAATAATCAATTTTTAAAAATTAACTTTTTAAAAATAATCAAATAGGCATTCATGTTAAAATATAATTTTAGAAAACAATTATTCAACAAAATAGTATTTGTATCATTATGATATTTAATTATTTTTACGTATTATCATTTAAAACACTTAATTTCAAATTATTTATAATTATCAATCAAATTACCAGTGTGATACATTTATAATATTATCTAAAAATAAATAAAAACAATATCAATTTTGATAAATCAAAATTTTTAATCATAAATTGAATTTTCTGAAAATAAGAGTCATATTTGTTATGAATTAATCAAAAAATTTATATTTATTTTGACATTTGTATACATCTCATAATGTGTTTTATCCAATTGTTTCCCTTCAATTCAATATCTAGGTTATAATAGTCATATATTAAAAATAATATTCTTTAGTTTTTTTAATCTCGATGTTCTATGTTGTACATGATATCGAATATAATTTCCATTAAAACAAATATAAGGGTGATAAAATTTATTAAAAATTAATCGAATACATTTTTTTTCTAATATCATTATTGAGTTGTGGAAAATCTATCGTTGGAGTTCTTATCAAGGATGTTGTTAAAATAAATCAAAAAATATTCTTAGACGAATGTTTATGAAAGAAAAGTTGAATGATAAAATTTTAAGACAATGGTAGTATCATGAAATAGTAATCATGAGTATTTATATACATTATTACACTTTTAGATTTATCTTAAAATTCTTGGTATTATTTTAATAATTCTCAGAAATATTTTATGTTGTTTAATGGTGATTTGTTGAGGTTCTGAGAAGTCCAATAGGTATTTTTAGATAATATAGAATTATTATATTTGAATCTAATTCTAAGAATATAGCTATGTACAAAAACCTATTAACATAATTGGGTAAGGTTGGAACTTCCTTGTGTAGACTCGCCAATTATCATTGGGTAAAAAATATGAAAATCATAAGGTTACATAAACTTTTTAAGGTACATTATTTTTATAAAAATCAACATGAAAAGGTTCTTAGAAAATCATTGTATGGTACTTTGATATTCATAGGCTATATAAACTATTATTGTTGATGTATTTTATAATTTAATGAACCCTAGACTACGATTTATTGTGTACAAGGCACCTTAAAATAGTAAAGGGATAATCTGAAGAAAAAAAAGTTTGATAATGGAATGAACACTAGACTATGATGTACCTTAAAATATTTCTGACCTTAGTGAAATCCTTTTTTTCTTTTGGTCTTATCCTCGTATAAAAAAAGTCAGATTGTGGTGTGGTGTAAAAGGAACCTTAAAAGGGTTAATCTGAAAAAATAGAATATTTTGATAAACTTCTTAAAGTAAAATGATCATCCAGAAGTGAATTTTTAGGTACATCTGTGCATTGTAGTGTAACATGAGGCTTCATTGGGCAATATGAACCCGATGATGAGAAATTATTTTTTATATACCAACCATCATTGTAATGTTCATTCAATGGAAGAAACAGAAGATATTTTATAGGGTGTATAAACATAATAGGGTACATGGAAATCATAGGTTACATCCACTATATGAAATTTTTAGAGAAATAGTAGACAATAAAATTTAATATTTGGTAGAATAATTCATTGGATTTCTTTCTTGAAGAGTTTCTCGATGATTAAAAAATCAAAAAAAAAACTCAATGGATGGGTGATTTAATGTAATGATCATGATTTTCCCTTAAATACTTTTTTATTTTTATAATTCCTTGTTTTACAGAGAGGTTATTTAAAAAATATTCTGAGAATTTATAAGAGGTTAGAACCTTTAAAAGGTCACCACACTATATTTTTGGGTGAATAAGAGGTCATTTTTAAATTTTTATATGGTTTTTTAGCATCACAACTAGAAACATTACTTTTCGAGACACATTGGAGGCCATTTTGGCCATGTTTTGTTCCACCTATTTGAAACGTCCAACATAAAATGCCCAGGTTCAGTGTGGTGCTCTTAGAGTTGAAATTTTTGGTATCCTATTTGAAAGAGAGATGAGGGTAATGGCTTTTCAAGCTATTTTAGAGGACTTGGTGTGGAAAATATTTCCATGGAAGTGGAAACACAACCTAGGGGAAGTCATTTTAGGAAATGATGTAAAAAACCATATATTTGACCAAGATACAGTGATGGTAGGGATTTTTATGAAGCATTAGAAACCATTTATGTTTTTTAAATATGTCATTCTTTTTAAGGGGTAAAACACATTCAATATTATTTGGTTTTAATATGCAAGTTTCATTCATTATTTTACCCTACTAATCGTTTCATAACCCCAACCTTTAGTGTTCCTTCAAATAATGGATATTCTAATAAAACTAAGTTAGGTTTGGTCATTCTATTTAATTGGGGGTGTTTTTATTGAAATAATCATAGCTTAGGGGTTGGTTCTTCATCCTTTGGTGACCACAGATCAAATCCATGATGCCATAACCCTTGTTTTGTGGAGAATCAAGCTATTTATGTTTAGAAGAGCCATTTTATACATATTTCCTCTATTCTACAATTATTTATTTTTGTTGAAGTGATCATTATGTGTATTATAATTATTTTGGGACTGGATCTGGAGTGTGTTTTGTTAGTGGCTGGAAGATTCTAGGTACATTCAACCCTACAATCATATTTGTAGTGTCTCCTTCAGTAATGGTTCAACCTCAATCATCTATTATTTCTCAGAGAACATTGAATATCTAAATAATGGAAGAGGATTAATTTCATATCATTTTTATGTGAAATTATAATTTATGATTATTTATATCATTTTATTATTTTGGAATTGAATTAAATAAATATTAAACAAGACTAATTAAATAAATAATTTTTTCTTTGAGTTATAGTGGTCAAATGTGTTCATTATATGGTAATGGTTTATATCATGGTTTATTTGATATTATTTTTTCTGTGTTTTCATATCATCTATAATGTTTATTAATCATGGAATTGGATAATCATTGTGATTGTTGTATTTATGTATTTTTTCTAAATAACCAAGAGGCATGCTTTAATGTTACTTCTATTATAATAATTGATGGAAAATCAATGTGATTATTGAATAATTTTTATTAAACCCTTATTATTGATATTTAGATTATTAGATTCCCTATGGTTTTAACATTAGATCAATGAATTGTACAATTAAATATATTAATACTTTTTTTAAAAGGGAAATTGTTTGGTATTGAGAGAGCCCATTTTCTTATGAAGCTCTGTTGCCTCTATTTTAAAACCAAGATTCTATATTCAATTTTTATTTAGTTTATAAATATTGTTATTAATTTCTATGAACATAATTTCTTGTAAATGTGATGTTATCTTGGGATGAAAACTTGCTTGATGATAATTGAAAGGAGGAAAAGATTTGTGTAAATAGTAGGAACATTTGATGACATGATGGATAGTGATATGTATAGTAGTGTCAGGAATGGAATTAGTACTGATGGATCATGTTGAAGAATAAATTTACCATAATTGTTATAAAAAAATATGTGATGTTTTATTACTAATGAATCAATTTCAATGGATATATTTCATGTTTCTATTTTATATATTCCCTTCCCCAAAACATGACACAAGTTTTTATTCTCTATTTATACATCTTTTTGTTGTAACATTAGATGAATCCTAGGTTACCTAGAAACATGTAACGATTATTAATGTTGAATAATTTATCCCAAGGGTTTATATGACTAAAATAATTTTAAATTATTATAACTCTCGAGTATCCATATGATTTTTTGGATTATTCTAATAGGTATTAGAAATATTTTGGTAATAAATATAACTAATAAATGATTAATGGAATGAATAAAATGAAATCCATTAAAGAAATGTGTGATTATTGCATACATATTACTTAGTAGTTTAATTTTGTTGTCTATGAGATGCAACATACAATGGACTCTATTTAGAGGTTGTTTTTAAATTTGTTCCCCAAAACTATATTTGGAATTGGATTATTTTTAAATCATCATGTCAAATAATTTGACTTAATTATTAATATATGGTGATGGAATATCTTGTGATTATGAGAAGTTTAAATAGGAGATATATATTACATATGACTAGTTTAAATGAATACATAGAATATATTTACTGAAAGAAATTTTGGGGACATCAGTGTCAATCCAGGTTCTGCTTATTAAGAATTTTGGATAGTTGATATGAAGAAATCATGGTTATTATGACTGGATGTTTTTCTAGAGTATGTATATGATGAAATCGAGTTTAATAATGGTTTACATTAGATGATTATGGATTCATCTAAAATAAAATTATGATTAATTTGGGAAGAATAGAATCATGGAAGGATGTTAGAGTTCCAATCATATACAGAATATTGCATTGGGTGGATTTCATGATGAAGATAATCATGGATGTTTGGATGTAAACAAATGTGATATTTGGATGAAAAAGAATAATGTAACATAATGAATTCAATTTGGAATTATTCTCCCCAATATTAAGACCCACATACTATTGTGTTTTATAAAGTACATGAAATTTATCCTAATATGGGGTAGATGGTTCTACCTAGATTTTTTGAAGAAAGAATATAACATAAAATTATAGAAGCACATACCATGAATTCAAAATCATATAATAATAACTGAATATTTTATCATATCCTTGTGTATAATAAAAAATGTTTCATTAAAATTATAGAGTGATATTAAAGTTTCACGAATGTCAAGGTCTAGAAGTTTGAGAAGTATTTCTGAGAAAAGGCATGTTTTATCTAAATGATTATTTTTTTGTGAATGTAGGGATGTATCATGAAAAAAATTTATGTAAAGAAGATTACAATATTTTTTAAAAAATATCAATACCTTTTATAGATTGATTTTTCTGAATATATGTAAATTAGTGAATTTACTCCAATATATTTTTTGGGAATATCCTTATTCAACGAATTTATTTACATTAGTTAATCGAAGGGAGATGAAAATAGTAATGTTTATAGAAGGAACGTTACATGAATGTTGAATGAAAAAGAATTTTGTATGAATTAATGTTACATGATGGGAAGGATTCCAGGTTGCATAAAGGGTATTTATTTTTATATAATAGCCCAAAACGTGAAGGATGAAGAATAAGAACAATAGATAGAGAACCTTTTTTGAGGAATATTTTTTAGAGAAAAATTCTATTTATTCTCTCATGTTTGATTCTATGTGAAGGTGTTCTATGAACCACTGACTTCAATGAGTGAACTTTTTAAAATGAATGAGTTACATTAAAACCATGTCTTATTAAAACAATGTTTTAATGTTGTTTTATATAACATTAAACTCAATCCTTAGAAATGATCATAAATTATAAATTATAAGATCCTATTTTCATAAAAGTATGAGTATAAAAAATGTAACAGTTTCATGAAAATAGGGGTTTTGTGAAATGAAAAGATTAACATATAGAACACATTGAATATTCATTTTATAAGAACAACGAATTCAAAGAGAATAAAATTACGACTATGATGCAAGAAAAGTTTCATGAAAATCAAGGACAAAAATTTAAATTATCCAAAATTTAATGAGAATAATAAGTCTATAAACCATGGATGTTCATTCACTGAAGAATTTTGTAGGACTGAAGAAGAGGTTGTGTGCCTCTGGTGGGGAGTGAGAAAACCTAAACCCTTTTAAATAATTGGTTCTAGAATGGATTGAACATAGCTGAAAAATTGTAATACAAAAATAGTGATGTTTTGTGGATTTTGGTATGACCAACACATCATCAACTTATGTTCGCTAGAATATAATTTTTTGGTGAACCATTTGATTATATTTGTTTCAAAATAATGTTTTATGTTCTTTTATATTTTTTATCACACGATGAGGATGATAGAAAGAATTAATCTTCTAATAGGTTGAAAACGGGTTCTACCAATATATGAATACACTCATGAAAAATATAACTTATCTGTATTGAAATGTTTAAATTTATGTGTCACTCAGATTCACCCCCTCTAGATCTCTAGGTGTATTCAGTTTGAAAATTGTTTATTTGTGTGATGTTCATACTAAGAAATAATGATGGGATTTTTTAAAATCAATTACATGGTGAGGCCAATATTTTTTTGATGAATCTTACATTTATGGATTTTAGAAATAATTGTGAATATTAATTTAAGATTTTGGTGAAGATATTATCATATATATAAATATATATGATGACTTGAGATAACATAGTTAATTAAAAGGAAATGAATAGAGATAAAATATATTCAATAGTTCTTTATTCAATGATTTTTATAAGAAGTATATTGATTTTTCAATTAATTTTCATATTTTAAAACTTCTATAAAGAATTTATTTTAAAACATAAGTTGTAAAAAAATTTAAGGAGTAAAACAGAAAAGGGGATTATAAACCTGATCAAGCATAGTACCGTATAAAAAAAGAAAGTTGAGGAAAAATAATAATATGCGTACCACTTGGATAGAATGTGTGGAAATATAGGATTATTATTCCAACATCATGATTTCATCTAAATCATTCTATGTTGTAAAATTTTATCATAAGTAATGAAATTCATATTTATCACCAGAGAAGAATGAACCTGAGGGTGTTTTCATCCATTTGTTAGTGCTTTATGATTCTCATAAATAATTAGATATTTAAGGAGTGATAAATTAGAAAATTGGTTGTTTGTGTAAAAAATCAATAGAATAAATTCTTGAGCTAGAAGCATAGATTATATAAAAATATATAAAACTAATAGATCCATTAGCTAGTCAGATGAACTCAAAATAAGAAGTGGAGATCAAACAAAAATATGATGATCATATTAATGAGAATAATAAAATTTGGCTTCTACTAATGAAAGGAAAAAAAATTAATTCTCTTGAGGATGAAGTTAGCGAAAGGAAAAAATTTATGGTTCTTTTTTAGGATGAATATAATGTGAATAAATGAATTGGGTCTTTAGAGGTAAATATTAACTACTCAAATATGATAAAAAAGATATCATGGAAGAACCATTTATAACATATGATCACTAATTCAGAGAAATATTATTCCATGATAGAGGAGAGATCCAATATTTTAATGATGAGGTTGGTTAGTGTGAGATTATAAATAATGATGACTAGAAAATCATTGATGGTTTTTGAATAGAGAACATGATGCTAAAAACTGAATTGGTGGCTCTATGTTTTGACATACATAGGATGGCTGTGAAGATAAAATAAAAAATTATTTTCTTCATAAAATTCCTTATAAAATCAAAATAAAATCACCAAGAAGGATATTTCAGAAAACTCATCGATTCTGAAGTCACTATTTAACAAGAGAATAAAATATTATTTAAATATGTATCATGATTAAAAGGGATTTATGCTCTTCCAAATAAGAATGATTTGAAGATCACAGATCTTGAGGTAGAGATCTTACTCTATAATATAAAGGAGATATTGGAGTTTACCATTAATTAAGAATAAATTATTGAAGTATTTTAGGATCCAAATATGAATTTTTGAAGTCGGATAATGAAAATTTTATAATGTCAGATGATTGTATCCATGATATGCTATTAATTTGAAAGATGGGGATACAATATTTGTGTGCTTCATGGGCCTCAATTATTGAAGATGGGATAATATTTCCTGATTCAATATCATAATAAAGACATTATGATTCTGGGATTGTGTTTTATGGAATATGTATTATTTATTCTCACCATATTCATATGGAAATGATATTAAGATGTAAGAATGCATATATGAAAAAAAAAACATTATGAAGGTCATGTACTCTAAATTATTACAAGTGAAGAATCTATAGGGGAAATTACATGTTAATATGTAAAATAGGTACACTGTACTAGAGGAAAAACAATGTTTAATTAATTGTGTATAAAGAACCTGTAATGATGGACTTATAACAGCCTTCTTTGAGAGACAGAAAATAATTTTTGTAAAAGGAGTAGTCTATTCCAATTGTGGGTAAGAATGTTTTTCACCTAAAAATGACTCACCTAAATTGAAAAAGGGTGAGGTGTATTTCATATCTATTAAAGAAACACAAAAAATGGATTCAAGGTAAAATTGTATGAAATATATCAATTTGATAAATGAAGTAATATAGAAGACTCTCTAATGGAGAAAGAAGAATGTGAAAAAGAACAATAGCATGATTCCATATATGAATAAGAAACATGTAAAATGATGAAAATATAGATCATCAAGAGAAATAAATCTATAAATTCGGGATTAAATCAAAAACTATGAAAATTTTAAATCTATTAGTACCTATATATTGATAGAGTACTGAGAATATAATAAAATATTGTATAAATATATGGAATGAATTGTTGGATTTGGAAAAGAATATGGGAAAACATATAAGGAGTAAAATGTTGATAAATAAAATATCATAGGGGTTTTTTATCATGATTAACCAAAATACATTTCCTTAGGATGATTGGTCTACCCATATACACTTGAGTTAATCTATTTTAAAAATATGTTTTATGTTTTACATGATTAAGGGGGAGATACAGTCCATGGGATGTTTAGGTGCACAGTGGGAAAAAATTAGTAATTTAAATAAAGATGGATGTGGAATGAAGAATAAAAATACATGAAATTTTCACATAGTATCATACAAATATAATATTGTTATAAATACAATATATTTTCAAAAATGTATAAGGGAGTTTCATGTTTTAAAAATGGAAGATTGTATGATAAAGATCCAATGTGATACTAATGTGCTGCCAATTATATATTTGAATGATCTAGTGGTACCACATAATAATAATTATTCAAATACTAGTATTATTCCTTAGTGAATGTTTTATTAGACTACCTTGAAAGGATATATTGGTTTAAAATTATAAATGTTCATATATTTCAAATTAATTTGTTTTGTTCAAAATAATGTGGTATTAGATGACTATTTTTAAGATATTGATATGCTTCTAAAAATCCAATAGAATTCCAAAAAATTGGTCTCCCAGTATAAGGAGTAATTAAACATTTGGAATTAGGTCAATATTTGGTATCAACATGTAGTATTAGTGAAAAAATGGATACATTTTGGGAGAGTTTGTGAAAAGTACACTAGGTTGTTTAGCAATATCTGAAAATGGAGATATTTGAGGAATTGAATGTCATTTATACCAAGTGGTGCCCTAATATTACCTTTAACATATTGCATCCATTGTTTTATAATGTTTTATTTTTCATTTAATTGTTTTTAATTTCTGATTTACTGACTATTCGTGTTGGTGTGATTAATTTAACAGGATAATCTAAAAAATAAGTAAATTTATGATCTTAGAATCAAATAAGGTGAGTGACACATATTACATGGTTTTTGTTGGATTACACCCTTTTTTTCTTCAATGAGTTCTAACATAGTAGAATTGTAGGAGATTATGATGACTCAATGCTATGTGGTAACTTCACTCTATGAAAATCTTAAAAAATGGAAGCTATAATAGAAAAAATTACCATGATATTTAAAGGTAGTAAAAAAATAAATTTCTACATATATGAATAGATATATTTTTTAGAATTTTAAATATGAATATATAAGTGGGGAAATAATTTCTATATATTATTTTTTCTTTTATTTAGATGGGAAATTTTATCCCCATAGGTTTCTAATGTACATTTGAAATATATTTAATATATATTATTGATTAAGTGGGAGTAGTTTTTTTTCGGACAAACACTGTATAGAATTCATCGTTATATGGGTGGATAAATAAATTAACATGGGTTTCAATGACTCCATATTTGTGAATATATCAAATGTGGGGGATGACATTAAGGGGATATCTGAAGACTCTATGTGGAAGTGAACCTAAATGGTAAATCCAGTTTCATACAGACCATTGTATTTTGATGTCAAAGGGGGAGAGAAAATTAATTAGGGAATAAACGTATAAATCATATATCCATATCAATAAAATGTTCAGAGTATCTCATAGTTGATGGATCAAGGATATTATTTTCATAAAATTCTAAATAGGGATATTATTTCACTCAAAACTATTTTTAGTATTGTTTTTTTTCAATCATAGTGTCATATAGTGTAAGAAAAGTATCGATAAATGGTGAAATAATATCTGGAGGATATGATAAAGTTAAAGGGGGTCATGGATGCCACATGTCCGATAAAATAGAAGAGATTGAATATATGTAATGTGAGTTACATTGTGGAGGATATTGGTTATCCAAGTATGGCATAATAGAATTTCTCGAAGGATGATACAGGGAAACCATGGCTATTCTGATAGAATGTTATTATTGAGGATGAATATCATAAACTCAAGGATAAGGGTGGATAATGTGAATTTTTTTTCTTTCATTACAATTTAATGTCATATAAACCTGGGTGTATATAATTTTTAATAGTTGATTGTGTTCCATTCATATATAGTTTAATGTAGCAGGAGGATTCATGGAAGAAGATAGTCTTATAATCATGGAAGACCACTATTGAATTATCTATATGTTGAAGACTAAATGTTTTATAATGAATCATGTGTATAATTATTCACACAAAGATGATGTTTCACATACTATTTTCTTTTATATAAGACCTACACATTTCGCCTATCTTGAATAGTTGGAAAATCAATTTTTATAACAATGAAGAGAACATCCACGATGACAATCAAAATCCATAATTTAGATGTCTAGAAAAGGAAATTAATGTTACATCATTTCATACTGTTTTAAAAAAAATTGGGTGAAAAATATTGTTGGGAGATCAATGTTTCAATAAATTCATGGTCTGGATGAGAGAGATGTAATTTATAAAAATGAAATAATTTTTTTTGAAATATGGATGTTTGCGTAAAAATGTGGTAGTTTTAGGAATGAATTTTAAAATAATTAACCAAATTAAGTTTTGAAATTTTTTTAATATTCATGAGAGGACATGTTTTGTGAATAGGTATTCATTGGTGAATAGTATTTGACATGTTTTGCACAAAAGTTATAATTCATGAATGGATTTAAATTGGAAAATCGAATGAGAAATTAAAACATGATGTTTGTTAATAAAAATTCTCAAAAATGAAGAACTCAAGGGAATGTTTTGAAAATTAATGTTACGTAAAGGTTATGTTTCTTGGTTACATGAAGCTTTGATATTTTGAAAAAAATATTTGGCCCATTATAGAGGAAGATCAACAAGTGAGAGAGTGAGAGAGAGACATGGTTGAGTTACATTATTGGGAAAACATATCTGAATTCAACAATGTATTATGCCACATAAATGGGTTTTTTCACAACACCATGTTCGAAGAGTGAATATCTTGAAATATTTGTGTTCATAGAACACAATTTTTGAATAGACCATTTTTGGAATTATGCTTAATCTTATATGAATGGTAAATTAAAATACTATTTCATGTGTAATAAATTTAAAAAACATATTTTTATAAAATCAGGAGTTTCATGAACATTGGAGTTTCATGAAATCATGGGTTTCGTGATGTACAATCTACATTAATAGAATGCATTGAATATTTGTTTTATTAGAAAAAATTATTTCAAGGGAATTAATTAAATGTAATTATAAAAGAAAGACCACTTCCTAATATGGTGCAATGACTTATGTTTCATATTTATTAATAAGGCCTACAATTCCACAAACTATGGAATTTATTTCAGTAATGTATTACAAATAGAGTGATGAAGAGATAGTGTTCCTTGGGTGAGGAGTGAAAAAACTAATACTTATATAAATAAGTGTTCCACATATAGGTAAACTACAAAAAAACATTTTAATCAACAAAACTAATGAATCTAAGTTGATTATTTCATAAAAAACCTAGCATCAGTGTATAATCCATTAAGCATATCATTGTGTTGATTCAATTAAAAAATCATATATCCTATGGACGTTTTACTTTACAATATATTTGTAAATCTCTCATATATTTTGAGATAAAGGAGGAATCAAGTAATAGGTTGAACAAAATTACATCCAATACATGAATAATATCCTAATTAATGTTACCTCGACTATGGAGGAATGTTTAAATTTACTTGTCTCCATGATTCACTGACTCTAATTGTGTATATTGTTCCAACACCATAGTTGAGTTATTTGATATTTGAATATTCATATGTTATGAAAATTTTATATTATATCCCACATATTTTATAAGGTAAACCCACACCAGGGTACTCTGGTGGGTGTTTTCAATGAAATCAATGTTGGAGAGGAATGGATGTGTCACTACCCCCTCCTTCCCAACTCTTTTTTCATGGTAGTATAATATATAGGTATGAATGGTCATAAAAATTCCCATATATTTTTTTATAGGGAGCTAATGGATTGTAGTAATTTCAATAACATATATATATATATATATAGTATTCAACGGATTATAATAGTAATGAATATTATGATTTGTGATGGCATGAGGTTTAATACATGACATACAGGTTGTAGTAGCTCCAAAAAAAATTGTCGGTTGCAATATTGGTATGTGGATGTTAATGAGAAGATGTGATAAAAACTATTCATGTAATGTGTTAGTGATTATATTACATGTTGATAATTATTAATGGTATATTAAAATTTATAAAGTGTCTTTAGGAAAGATTTTATTTGGAAATAAATGGATCTAGATGTGAATCTTTGGGGAGTAGTAGAAAAATAGAGGATAAGTTGAAGTAGGGTACCTTGTTTTTATATTATGTTGAATATTATAATATTAATTATTATAAATACATTGGGAAATATAAATAGTGATTCTTTTAACATAGCATAACAAACTAGTTGATGAGTTAGCACACCATGTTTATTCTCTAGAATATAGTATGAATTCATTATTTTTGCACAAAATGTTTCGAGGAAGATCCTATATTGTATTCATATTTTCCCACCAATTTGTAAATATTTACTATTTTTAGTTCTACTAGATATGGATGGTGATCATACATTAAATTACTATATCATGGGGTTCTTTACAAGCTATTTGGGATTTGGGGTAACTAGAGAGGATTCATTTTGGTACTTGTAGTTTACCTTTGGAAGTTATTTAGTTGCATAAAAATACATTCCCGTATTTTGATATTTAATTATTTTCCTAGAAATGATTTTTTGGTGGGTTTTTACTTATCTATAAATCAACTTCATCATCATATATGTCAATTTAAACCACATTCTTGTATAATATTCCCTCAGTTATTGTCACCAAATTGTGGCCTTTCACAAAAAAAATTTAAGCATTATTAATTCCTTATGTCATTCTCATCCCTATAAGCATACAATTTGGGGGATGGGCTGTGTCATAGATTTATCAAAGTTTAATGTTGAGGGATGAGATTGATTTGGAGGTAATAACTAGCGAGGATTGCATGGGTTAGTGAGGATACAACATCACATGTGATTTTTATTTATTATAATCATATGAGACCATCTTGGAAATTTTTTTTAGGACCCCCTATGATCTTATGGGAGAAACACCAAGATTACTAAGAATAATAAGTGAAGAGATGTTGGTTATAGGGTAGTGTCCTAGCAATGGATCATTCATTAATCGTGTTTACAAATTTCTTTTAAATGGACAAAAAATGGGTCTAGATGAAACATTAAATAGTAAAATATTAACTTGTTTATCTTAAATATTACATATTTTGGGATTAAGAGTTTTTAACAGTTTTTTGTTTTTCATGTATGGCTCAAAGGCAATGCCATCATTTGGTTTGAGAAAAATTTGTTCAAAAGCTTGTGCCAGCAGATCATTTAAAGATAAAGATGATGATAACCACAATTGGGGGGGGGGGGGGACACTATAAGAGATTTATCTATAATCTTTTAATTTTTTGAGAGGGATCCATTTTAGATTTTGTGATAAAGAACTAGGGTGCATATAACCTTTAGTTTGATCTGTGTTTAGAAGGAGAATTATGTTTTATTGGAATTGATGATGCCATGTGAGATTTCTTGGATGTGGTGGTTCTTATTTCTTATGGATCATGAAGAGTATTCTATTTCATATGAGATTTTGCATAATTAGTTTAATGGAATATTTATTTCTTCGTCCATGTTGGGTATCAGTTACTTTATACCCTTCAATAAGTGAGCTCCAATGTATGAGATTTTTGGGATCCATTTATGGAAACTTCTTCAATCGGATTATGACCAAATTTCAGACATTTTATGGAATATTGACATATATAAATGACTCCTTATATCCATATATCAAATTTTTGTCCACCCAAATTATGATTCCAACATATAATAAGGTTATGGTGAGGTAAGAGGTCATTGAGTAAGAATTTTTTATGAATGGATCATTAAAAGTGGAGAATCACACATATTCTCTTTGTTGTAGTTATGTTGTTCACAATTACCAATTTCCAAGATATAAGAGTACTAAGAAATTTATGGGTTATTGGAATTCCTTATCATCTTATTTATCTAGGGGATTCAACCCTACTTCACTATAAATGGTATTTGACATCTAATTTTATTTTATGTTCATAATCATTTATGGTGAGAGTGCCCTACCATTCTAAGATGGAATCTTGTGGATTGATTTTCAAATAGAATTGTTACATTGTTGTAAAATTAGCTATGTTAGTATCATTAGGGTACTCTAGAATTCAATATGTTGTTGGGACATTGAGAAGGTCTAGGAAATCCTCGTGATACTCCTCATCCTCAAAGGTAATAGAGTGGCCATGTTTATGGTATTCAATAGAGAGAGAGAGAGGCTATACATAATTTCATAGATATTTTAATGATAAAGAGTGTCTCGTATCAAGAATGATAAATATAATTCAAGGTAAATAAATATATTTAAAATTGGGTTCATAATTTTCCTGGTTGAGGGGGTATGGAATACACCATATTAGTTGCCCTAGTTTGTTCTTTGAGAAATGTGGTAGAGATCCTTCCAGGTCCCTTAGCATTGAATACGATAGTTAGTGGTCACGGTTATTAGTATAAAGTATGTAGTGACTATGATCATAGAATATGGGATAAACACTATTTGGGATACTTTCTTTGTTTGAGGATAAAACCTTATGAATTCATCCACGTCATGGACAAGAAGTATTCTCTACATACTACCATGGATTTCTTCAGGTTTCTAATTTTGTAATATTTTTTTGATGGAAATAATATTATATTTTTTATTGAGTGATACCAAAAAATATATTTTTTTATTTACTTATCATCCATGATTTTCATGATTATTTTGAGTTCATAGAAGGTTCAACTGATGGAGTTTCCCCGGGTTGTGGAATAGTACACCAATGACTTTCTTGATGTGTTTTTTACATTACCCATTAACAAGATATTTTTTTGGGATATATTTAAATCTTGGTTCTTATCCTATCATGATGTATCAATATAAATTTACAAAATCAATTTTCATGGAGAAATGTTTACAAATTGATTATCAACTATATCATATTTTTCTCCTCCCGAGTGTGTCACCTTAGGGGGACCCAATTTTTTTGATAGCGGATGTTGATGGTAGTTTGCTTCTATGTATCTAATATCATAACATTATTTAGGTTAAAGTGAATAATCTATTTTACCTTCCACATATTAATAATTTTTATTATTATTTAATAGTATATAGTTGGTTTTACAAGATCTATATTTCATTGGTATATCATCTGATGCAGGTAAAAGATTATGTTATACTGTAGACTTATTTATGATGTAATTATGAGAATTTTTGGTACATTTTAATTGAAATTTTTGTGTGAAATTCAATATATTTATTAATTTAGATTTTGAAAACAATTTTATAAATGTTTTTGGATTGTTACATGGTGTTCTTAATCAATAACATCCTTTTGTACTCCATATCGGAAGAGGAACACAATTAAAATCCACATGATGTTTTTGGACATCATCATCATTAATAACTTCTCAGTTTGATATTGAGAAGTGTATTCTGGGATAATTATGTTTATATTTTGTAACATTCCCTCTCTAATCATGTATAAGTCATTGATTCTTTGATGATAAAGGCAGTTTTTTTCCTAGGAAACCACCATGAATAGTGCAGAGGTGAAAAGTCTCCACAATATATAAGGATACTATACATTGATCATACATTACATTTATCCAATTATGACTTATATAATATCCATTTTATGGAAGGATGTGGTTTTATATTTGACTGACCAGTTCTATGTGGAGTTTGAGTATCTAAATAAATAATTTTAGTGCTCTAGGCCTTTTGTTTCCAAAAGATTGTGTTTATTTGATGTTTTCTCTATGATGTCTTTTATTATCATGGTATTTGTTTTGATATAGTATTGATTAGTATCAAGTATTATTCATATCATTTATATACCCATGAATGTAACTAAGAATCCCATTATCTCTAGTTCGAATCTGCTACTTTTATGGATATTTTAGAGATATTACCTAATATATGTCCATTTTTTGGATTTCATGGATCATAAAAGCCTAAGGGATATCTCTTGTAATAATTACATTAATATTAATCAATAATGGTGGATATAATTTTGAAATGATTATTTATTTAATATTTTATTATACCCTATAATGGGGAACTGTATCAACAAATGCTCTATAAAGGAAGAAAAATAGTGGTGTCATGTGTATGTATGGGGATTCCAAGAGAGTTATAGAAGAAATATACACTATTAATCATTAAATGGAAGAGGTTAGTGGTATGGGTTAATTTTTTAGATGGATATTCAATATTATTTTTGGAATTAGTGTATTACCTAGTGAGGGATTCAATGGTGGAGATCTAGATAAACCATGCTTTATGTAGTTCCCCCTTAAGGGTTGGTCTAAAGAAGATTAGAATTGGGTGTTGTTCTATTGGAGGATTTTAATTCTGTTAGTGATGTGTGTGGTAGTTCTTGACGAGTGCTATAGTTGAATCTTGGTGGTATATTATGGAATTAAAATGATGTGATGTGATATGAGACGTTAGTTTTGGTGTCCTGGGTTGAAGTGTTTAATTTCTAAGTTTGTGTGTTTATTTATAGTATTCATGTAGTTGAAGGCTTTTCACTATGATATCTATGGTTTGATTTGTAGATTAGATGCTCCTTAGTATAATTGGGATGACATTTCAACGGTCATCATTCCCTTTTTACCTCTAGAAAATGGATTCCTTGACTAATATACTTGTGATAATGGACCATTTACTGAAATCATCTTTCTTTACAGAAAAAAAATTGTCAATCATTGGGAGGTTTTGTCAATGTAGTAACCTTAGGATGTGGGGAGTCTTCAAAGATCTCTAAGGATGTTCATAAATTATATTGATACTTATTATACGTCTTTGGTATAGAGAGGTCTTCATTATATTTTGTCTCTTAGTTTCACCTTAACACTACTTATCTATACAGATAGAAGACCATATATAATAAACCATCCCAAATCTTGAGGATATGTTATATTCTTGCGTTATAATTTTGGGAGGTTCATGGATGAGGAACATTACTTGTAGTTAAATTTTACTACAATAATAGTTTCTTATCCTTTATTGGCTTGACACAATTTGATGAATTTAAAAGCCAACCTTTCCATTCTTCAATTTGCTGGACTGGGGTGTGATTGAAAATAATTTTTTATTCAAAACATGTGGAATGAACAATAGGGATGATTAATATGATTTTCAAGGGGATGAAGTCAGTGAACAAACATAAAAATTCATACGGTTTGCATAGGATATGTTTCTTTATGTTGGATACAATGTTTTTTTAACTATAAATCCTCATACTGGTAAGTAATTTTTTAGTCATTGGATTAATATTTAATCCCCCCTTTGGTCTATTTGAGGTGTTGGCTCGTATTGGAGTCAATGCATGTTGGATTATACACCCCCATAGATTACTCATATTCATCATGTCCTTCATGTGTCATAACTTCACCACTATCTTCATGATGACTCTGACTTAATCTATTAGGTAGAAATCAATGTTGATGATATGGAATTCTTCTAGGATTGTCTTGTAGAGATCCTAGACTACAAGACGAATGTATTTCAAGGGAATACTATACCATTTTTTCATGTTCTTGGGTGAAACCATGGAATAAAGTCGAGAACATGTTAATGTTAATCATAGAAACATGTTCTATATTCTATGTTTTTTGATTCTTAGATTCAAGTTTTTAAATACTACTATTGATGTCTACCATAATCTTGATTAGGATATGATTTTATCTTCCCTGATTTCTTTTTTATGTACTTATTCTTATCTGAAATGTATCTCAATTAAAAGAGAGTATGGGAACTATTTTTTCTATTGTGTGGATGTGAACATAATTTCTTCTATGTGAGGTGGTTGTGCTCTAGTATAATTGAGAGTCCAGATATGTATATAATGAGGTGTATATAAGGATGAACATTCTAATTTCCTCTCACTAGGATTGGTTTAAATTCTCTAGTGAATGAATGTATTTATTATAGACATTCCCAATTATTTCATTATGTTTTCATAATGATGGGTGGTTCTAAGAGTGTTTTTAGAGGTGTTTCAGAGTATTGAAATGTTTTTTTACCTTTCCAAGGGTCTTTACACCTAGGTGGGGGAATTGTGGGGGGTATTATTATTTTTTCATGTGGTTTTGCTGTACCATGATAATAAACCTTACATTTTGGGCAATTTTGGATACTATATTTTCCATGTTTTGTTTCCCTAGTATGAAAAAGGCTAGCTCAAAATGATTTAGGGGTGTGAAAATTGTAATGGTATCTTTGAGGGTATCCACTCAAATATTGGATGGGTAAATTTATATTAAATCTATTCTTCATTCCACGGTGTGAATAAAACAGCCATGGAGATGGAAACACACCATATTGGAAGTTGTTTTAGGTTGGTGTTCCCAAGAACACCATGGAAAGGACTAGGCTACAGTGAATGTTGAGATTATTTTGAAATAGTGGAAACCATTATATTTATTCATGAATCTAATTAATTTTAATAGGATAGCCTATGTGACAAAATTGGGGGTTTAAATGTTCTTAAATAATTATATTCCACTATTAATTATTCTATGTGACCAATATTTTGTTTTCCATTGAATTGTTGACATTTTTATGGACCTAGGATGTTGTTGGGTGTTCAATAAAATATAGGCTCTCTTGATATAATGTTTCACAAGGTATGTGTTAGATCTATATCCAGTTATTAACATTGATCCTATCCTTGACGTTTGTGTCCATAATTTTCATATAACTGAATCAATTTGGTTCTAGTTACCCCTTTCCTCTTTTTTAACCTTCCTGAATTATTCCTTTTTTAGAATATGTTTGAGGAAATTACCTTAGTTTTGAGGATGATTACTATGTGTAGGTTGTTAGTGGCCTACAGATGTTTGGTTCCAAGGAACCATCTTTTTTTATTGGTGGTGTCCCTATTGAATGTGTATGAACATTGATTATCTATTATTTCATAAAGATTTTATAACATCTAAATTATAGAATGAATTCAATGATTTATCTATTTTATAGTAAAATAATAATGTTTTCATGTGTCATATCTATAGTTAATAGTGGAATTAATCTTAATAATAAATGATCAAGAATATTGAACATAATGGTTTTGGATTCGTGTTAAAATGATTACATATGTTTATGTTCTGATAATGGTTTTCCACTTTATTTACTTAATAGTATGATAACTATAACTATTTTATGATTTATCATTTCGATAAGTTTTTAATTGGACAAAAATATTAAAGAGAGTATATTTTTTTTGCTAAATATAATAGAGTCATGATTAATTATTTTTGTTCTTCTTGTAATTGTTTGAATGAAAATTTGATACTAGAAGAATTTTTGTTAATCTATCATAGGCTGATTTATTCTGGTTTAGGTTTCTAGTGGTTGTAACTTATGATAAATATATTATTAATTATATAACAGAAAAAAATTATGTTGGAAAAACAGTATTATTTCGGGTTGAGCGAGCCCAGCTTCTTATAAATGATGAATTCCATTGTTATAGGGTCTAAATTCCATATTGAAGTTCATTATTTCTTTTCTACCATGTGTGATTTTTTAATGATGAGTCATTCTAATATATTTAATTTGATTCATGAAGATATTATTTCATGAAAAAATGGGTATGGTGGCCTAGGTTTTTGGAAAACATTAAAATATTTAAAGTAATAATGGCTGTTGACTTGAATGGTATTGTGGGGGATGGAATCAGGGCAGATGGAGAAGGTTGGATCTGGGATTTCCTATTGTTTTTGTTCTAAAATATGGGAGGATTTCTTTCTAATGAATCCATTTTAAATAACGGAGGACCATGTGTTTTATTTTTTCATCCCATTCCCCACTTTTTAATGTAGATGATTGGACGTGGATTATAAATCTTTTTATTGTATCACATAATGAATCATTTAGTACATGAAATTATGGTAAGATTATTAATGATGAATAATTAAACCCAATGTATTTGACGCTTAATGGAATTATAAATAGTTATAACTATTAAATAACTGATGGATCAATTGATTATTCATGGAGGGTCTAGAATTTCCTTGGTAATTAATGTAATAATGAAATATTTAACCAAAATAAAAAAATGATAGCTTTTAAATGTGTGTATGGTTTAATGATATCTAATTTGTTGCATTTCCATCCTAGTGTCTAAGTGAGGATATCTTCATTTGAGACTAAGGCAAGGTTGTTTACTATTGTGTGGTTTTGATCTACTTTTAAATTCTTATGTTATGTGATTTTTAAACACTATCCAACCCATGTAACTAGGAAGACAATATCTAGTTGAATTTGGATGGTATTTTCCCCAATATCCATGTTTTCATGGAATAAATGGATGAATACACCATCTTTCCACACCCACTTATTTTAGTAATATTAAGTCATGGTATGTTTGGCGGTATACCTTTCTATAGATGTGAGTACAGTTCTTAAATATATTGTGGTTATTTATCACACATGTTTATTTGGATATTGTACGCAAGGATTACTATAGGTATAATGGGTATGAATTTTGACCTATTAAAATATAATAAATGATATACTAGCTGTGGTGGCAACTGGAAATTAGTAAATTACTATATTTTGATATAGATGTTGGTGGTGAGATGATGTGATGAATGGGGTGAATGTTATTTCTTAATAAAGAGGTGACATGATGCATGAGGTGAATGGTATTTTATAGTTCCCCATTGTTCTTTAAAATGATTAATATTTGGAGGGGTACGTCCTTGTACATTCGACATTGGGAAAAAGTATAAAACTAGTGTGGAAGTCGTAGTTTAGTACTAACTTTGGATAATTTTTTTGATATTATATTTTTACATGAATATTATACATGGTGAGAGATCTATGATGTGTATGAGAATATAACATACCAGATTAGATGACCAGTCGCCTTCACTTATTTATTCACTATAATTTCGTATTCTTTCATTATCATTTTCATTACAGGGTCCATAAAGGATCATACAGAGTATACCAGTTATGATCACCCTATAAATATTTAATTTTTCATTCAGTTGATATGGAGTTGGGTGGAGATTAGGTTGGACAATATTAACTCATGGAGTTGTTCAGTAACTATTTGTTCTTCAAGATCAATAATATGGATTCCATTTGGAACATGTAGTTTCCCTTTAAAAATTATTCAATTTTATGATATTACAATTATATTTTGGGATATTTTATAACTTTATTATGTAATATTAATTTTTTGCTTTTATCTTATACCTCATTCCTCATATTTTTCATTGAGGGTGATTCCACCAATTTTTGTGTATGATATACCTATGATGTTTTTCACCAACATGTGACCTTTGGGAGGTGGTCTTTGGGAACTATTTTATCCCTTCTATCAATGACATTGAAGGAGGGGTACCCTTGGGGGAGTGGGCCGTGACATACCTACTGTGGGTTAATAATAAGTTCTTATTTATAATTTTGGAATCATATGAAATAAATAAGGAAGAAAATATTTATAGGTTTATAAAATATGATCAAAACTAGAAGTGTTTTTGAGAATGATGATATTTCAGTAAAATAATATTTTAAGAAAAAAATTTAAAATATATTATGATATATTAAATTGAATTAAATTTAAAAAATTATTTATGAATCATGATATATTAGAAGAATAATTTTAATTATATAAAATTTTAATTTATATCATCAATATAGTGTAAACAATGGTTCCTATCAAGACTCTCATTCCACAAATGATTTTGTCCATGATATAACTGCTACAATATTTTAAATAAATATATGAATAATGTTTGTAATTAAATATAATAAGTTGTATATTTTGAGAATAAAAAATCATTACATTTTTAAAATAATATAAGAGATATTCATGACTGCGATAGAATTATTTTCATAAATAAAATCAATGTTTATTTTTAGAATTTTCATAGGAACAATGGAAGTTTTCAAATAGAGAGATGTTAGTAAATAATGTATACAACGTATTAGTGAACCATAAAAGTGGTTATTATGATTATTGGTTTAGATGGTGATATAAAACATATACTTTTATTAAATTATTTTGATGATGATTTTGATGGGATGAATTTGAAGCTTTTGATTAGAGAGATTTATAATTTATTGGTAACTGGAAAAATTGTCAGTGCGGGAATAAAATTTTATTACTATACATAGTAAAAAAGTAATGTAACATGAATGTTATGAGCGAGATCTATAAGATTCGAATCACTAACAGTGATGAAGATGAATATGATCCAATGTTTATTTTAAATACTATAAATTTATCAAAGAAAAATTATAGGATAAAGATGAAAAAATTAAATCTTTATGGATCTTCATATAGTGAGAATAAATAAATTCAAGATTTTACTTTTCTACCCTCTATGATCAATTTATGAACCATGTATCTTGAAGGAGAATAGTTTATAATGGATCATTAATAGAGTTACAATGAAATATCTTCTAGTTTTTGTGTTCCCTGGTGTTTTTGTGAGTGCATATCTTGATCATTTTTTGAAGAATAACATGACAGCTATAAAATAATATAGGAAATATGTTTTATACTACATTGATGGATATTTTGAGACATTAAAGGAATCTGAGTTTAAGGAATCATATATGTTCATGGGATCCAATTTCATCTGGTATTTCTTAAAAACTACTTCAAAATAGATTCAATGTTTCTCTATAATAGGAAAGAAGTTAATATAAATTTGTGTTGTGGGATGCTATAATAGTTTAGTTGTGTAATATAGTTAAAAAGTTTCTATGTATTATTATCATTTAGTTATGGATGATAGATTCCACAACCCACTTTCAAATTGATTATAATATTTTTAGGTGAGGATATATGACTCTATGAATCCTGGTCACAACATTGAGTAGGTTTCCCTCATCACGGATAATAATTATAAAAAAATTGAAATAATTCAATACATTCTAATATTATTTTTGGTGTATGAGAATAAGATAAAATAAAAAAATCCAATATTTTCTTAATCAGACAAAGTAGTTGAAGTACCCAATGGGGTAAATGATTGAAATAAATTTTAAAATTTTGTAAAAGTTAACAACACCTGATTCACCACCCGTCTCAATTGTCAACATAAATTCAATAAGATTAACAATTTCTATCAACGAACATGGTTCCCTATAATTGGATATTAAATTTAGCTACCCAGTTTATTTACCGGACTATATATGGTGATAATAATTTAAATATATGAGTATTAAATAGTGAAATCTTATTCCATCTCTGTTAAAAAAAATGTAAAATTTTCTACCAATACATTTACAAAGAGGAAAAATAGTTATGTTATAATGCCGAGAAAAAGACAAAATCTTACAGATGAATCACTATTAGTTGAGGATTTTTATAATTGAACTATCATGATAAATCTATTAAATATTATTCAACTGGTAGAGAATGTACAATCTATAATGAAGATAAATATGATGAATCACAATGTAATTTCTATATTAATGATAAATATAAATTAAATAAAATACATATGGATGTATTAAAATTCTCATTTTTCTAAATCAAGTGGATTAAATATGAGATTTAACCTCTAGAAAAAAAGATGATTCTATGGATGATGAATTATCCCGAAATTTTAGTAGTTACAACAAATTAAAAAAATAGTGATGGTTAGTGAGGAATCCATCAATATTTTAATGGAATATTTTCTATAGATGATGAATAATTTAAAAGAAGTATTTGTGAGAAAGTTTTTTTTTTGAAAATTTTGTTTAAGAGGTGATCTATTTATTAAAGAATCTATATAATGATTCTATGAGTTTCAAGGAATAAAAATATGGGTGGTAAATTTAATAAGAAAATATACCTTTAATTTATCAAAAATAAAGTAGATATATATTTTATGTAAATTTTTTAATGTTCAAAACTCAATGGGAAGATATATTGAGATTTTTTGATAATGAATACCATACCCTCAACCCGAGGCTCGATGATATTGAAATACAATTGTAAAACCCAAAAAATACACATTCTTGAAATTCCAATCTTGTTGAATGAATGAAATCTGTCATATAAAAATGTTAATTAACTATTTATTTGAAAAAAAAATTTTGTTGAATTTATAATTATGACACGAATATTTGTAATACGTTAAACAACATGTGGGAAATGGAATCTCATCCTAAAATTAATTTTTGTTGATAAAATTATATTTTGAAAAATAATCCTATACTAATGTAAAAATATAGATATATTAAGAAGTGTGCAATTATAATAAATTAACAAGATCTTAATGGATGAACATGACCATGTCTAAGAAGTGAATATCCCCAAATAATGTAAAACATATTGGTGAAACATTTTTCGGAAACAAAATCTTGTAATTCGGTAAAGGCTAATGGATTAAAAAAAATTAAATCATTTTTGGCTCATTTTGGTGCAATTAGAGAATTTGAAACAATTCTATAGACTACAGGAAATACATATCATTTTTTGGATGTTATATAATTATTAAATATTTGGTGAGAATAGTTATCATAATAAGTAAATGGACTTTGAAAAATATTATTCAATTAAAAATGAAACACTTTTTCATAAAAATATATTTGAATCACTTTTTAATTATTGGAATTATTTTATAAAAGGTTTTTATTTTGATATATAGATATGGTATCTTCCATCCCGATAAAACTCTTATGAAAATTAGAAAAAGTACCAGAGATGAATCCAAATAAGGTTAAGTATAATGGGATCATTTTTTTAATGGTAAATTTGAAAAAATATTTTAGACAAAACTACTCCAATGAAATCAGAAAAGAATGATGTATGAGATGTAAATAGCATAATAAGACTCTTTTATTTATTGAGATATGAAATATCTTGTTCAAATGAAATATGTCCCTGAACATCATTAAACAGGTAGTATGATGTACAGTTAAAAGATACAATCCATAAAATAGGTAATTGAATTGTATTAATGGTTGACACTCAAGAATAAGAGCCTACAAGGATTCCAAATAAAGAAATATAAAAAAATACTATAGTGTTTAGTGGAGGGTTCATAATGACTAATGACATTGATAAAAACTCTATGAAATGGATTCAAAAATAAGAAAAATTACATTAGAAACATAAATTCACAATTTATTCCACGTATAATGAATGTTTCCCAGAAATAGGAGTTTGAACTCAAAATAAATGAATTATATTTGTAAAACATGCTCTAAATCATATATAAAACCTAGTAGGTATGGGCTAGGATGATGGTAAAATTAGAATAAAATGAATCAGATCTATTTTCTATAGTGAATAAGTCCTTTCTAACTAAGAACAATGTTATAATAGGGAATAATTCCTTGATTCATAAGGAATAGAATATTTTATAATCTAAGAGTGGTTTAAACATAAAGCTCTATACACACTGTATAGATTCAATGAAACAATTTTTTGGTTTATTAAATAATCCTCAGTCCAACAACTCACATTCATGTGTTCTTGATGACACATTATATTCTCATATATTGTTGTGGATGCATAATTATGGGATAGGTAATTTTAGGTGAATCATAAAACAATTGAAATGATGAAAACTATGATGTATACATAGATAATGAAATTCGTCTATCATATAGAATAATTTAGGTTTTATTTTGGTTTCCCCTTACATCATAATATTTTTAAATTCCCAATTTGTATCAATAATATGAATCAACATAAAAAATTCTAAGATAATATTTCTTAAATAAGGAAAATTCATGGTGAATTATAGAGAGAATCCTTTTAGGGGGACCTATAAAAATTGGGAATTCTACTAGATAATTATTAATTGTTTTAAAATATAAAAATTTTAAATTTCTCTACAAAAAGGTAGATGTGGTATGATTTTCACCCTCTAAATTGTACTTTTCATATGTATTAATGATAATTATCAAGGGTAGAGTTATTATATCACTAAATAAAGGAAAACATACATGAACCTGAAATGATTATTGATATGTTTTATAAAATATTTTCCAAGTATTATAAAATTTATTCAATATATATTTATTCAAAAAATAATGATGTGACATGAAATATTATCATCACATTGTGGTTTGTCAATGGAAGGATTTGTTACAAAAATGAATCACAATGTTTTCTACAGAAGGTTATCCCAAGTAGACATAGTTTTTTTAGTGATGAAACATTCCTAATAAAGATGAAATGGCACCATTCTTTTTATAAATTTCATGAAAATATCATGAAGGGAGATAACATTGAATGAGTATGAAAAAATGGTATGATGGTGTTTTTTAAAAAATATAGAAGAATACGTGAGAGAATAATTATCCATTACATAGTGTGTCCTTATATTCATAGAATTGTAGGATGGGAAAGAAGACCCTATGTTTAACTTTTCATCTATTTTAAATGATGTGGAGTGAAAATACATTGAATTTGAACATGAAATTAGTATTGAAAAAAATATAAAGGGGTGTGGGATTGATGATCACTTAATATTGTTCTTATATCTTTCTTCAAAGTAGATATTAGGGGAATGATAGTATATATTTAACATATGGGAGGTATTCATTATACAACCAAAATAAGTGACAATGCATCCATAATAAATGTCAAATGAGGAATTTTTCTTAGAGTAATGTTTGTGAATATTCATGTGGGTTTCCCATACACTAGATGATTAGTGATATAATCATAGTTTCATGTGAAATAACTTATTATAAATTGTTATTCAAAACTATTGATGACATTAGGAAGATAAATATATTAAAATGTTATATAATTTCTCTTTTATCTATATTTATAAGTATTAATATAATTTTAGTTTTTTGAATAGAGTCGCCTTGACTTTTGTAATATCAATCCTTTGAGTACATAACAATGATTTTGATGAAATCAGTAAGGAAATACTATTAGATGACATTTTTAAATGATGAATTTACGATAAAAATTTGATGTAGGGTAAAAATCAATAAACACTCTTGTTGAGTATTTATATATATTAATACACAATTATATTAATAATAAAATCATTGGAATTTTTTGATGAATTCCATGAAATATTTGATGTTTTTTGTAGATGATTTGATACTGTGTTGAGAAGGTTTAAATGTATGTCGAGCAAATATGGAATAATTTAGTTCTAATTAATCCAAATAATTTTCATACATATTAAATCCAATGCAGATTTTAGTATACAGCCATTACATTATGGGGAATGATCGCAAATATTCATAGGGTTTAACTGAGGAAAATCATAGTGTTCCCAAAACGTCGTAATATATATTCATTTGTAAAAAATAATGTTTATATGGTTAAAAGAAATTATTCATAAGGGTCTTTGTTATTTATAGGGTACATTCAGTGATTTATTTCTATAATTTAATGAAATCATAAACCCTATGTTGATATCCATCGGGTATAAGGCTACATTTTTTCTTGACTTGAATTAGAGAATTATAAAACATTTGAATCTTATTATGGAAATCATAGGATACAAATATCACTATTAGGTAACCTCAGAAGGTAAATCTGACATTTTTATGGAACCAAGAAACTAAATATTGTATAATGATACATGCAATTAGACATAAAAAGTCACAAGATCAGTTTAATTCTTATATTTTAACAAATTCATTAGACCTACATAGTTCACAGATTATATGAACATTGTAGTGTATAAGGGTTTCATAGGGTACATCATCTTGACGATTTCTTGAGAAACAAATATGCTCTATAAAATTAAATATTATAAATAATAATTAATTTGGGATGATTATATAAATAATTTTCATTTATAGAATCCTAAAAACACTCAAAGAGTGTATGATTCAGGCTCATGATAAATTATATGTGCTTCTTGATATAGTGAAATAATATTGAATTTTTTCTAATGAATAATATAGACATTTTTCTATCAATTCCTTTGATGCACATCGGTATATATAATATGAAAAGATAAATTTTGATTCATCACAAGTAAATAAGGATTATTATCATTATGGATATTCAAAATACCATCGATGAGGTTTGAATATTTTAGAATGATGAGATTTATTGAATTTCATTTTCTAAGGATTTTTTTTGAAATTTATTATTTTGTGTTGTAGTGTTCTTTGTGACTCGTGAATAATACTAAGAACAAAAATATTTATTTTCAATATAAATTTATAGACATAGGATGGTGTTTATTATAGTTTCTAATAATTCTTATCATTCCATAATGTAGGTGGTCTATATCTCAATTATAGCAATAATTTCAATATAGTTGTGAAGAATATTTTTAATTGTTTTTTATTAGAGTAATATTTTAAGAGGATGAAAATATAAGATCAGCCTCTCCATCAATTCCATATAGTTTTTTCATGGATTGAATTTCATGGTCGATGACATCATCACTCCCCCTATCAAGAGGGTTAGGGTCCTCTCAGGTTCAACTTGGTCTCTTCCATTCTCTTAACATAAATATCTATACAATATTTATCCATTCCCTATCATCTAACTCAATACCAAAGTACCTTCATTCTAAAATGGATTCCCCAAGATTAAATTCTCTTCATTGTTGTTTATAGAGGCATAAAAAATACATAGTCTACCCCTAGTGTCCAACTATTATAGATATTTACCATCAGTTGATTCCTTAATCCAGTTCATCTCTAATTTGTTGAATATGTATCAATAGACAAGCATAGCGATTTTGGACCCATGAAATATTCTCATTCGTCTAGAGAGATGGGATAATTGTATATCTTCCTGGAAAAGATACATGTGATACTTAAATGGTGTTTATTTCTTACTTTTTTATTGTATTTTTAATTTATATTATGTTGAGATTATATGTTCGTTATAATCAAGGAAATTTTTCCTATTCTTCATTACCATTTGAAAACCCTTCAATCGTCGCAATGCTTGAAAACGTGGTCAAAATTGTTTTTTTCATGGATTATAGATATCATTTATTTTTGAATAAAATTTATCCTCATATACATGTGGAAATTTATGTGTGCAATCCTTCGATTGTGTTTTTGAGGATTATTATTAAAAATGAATACCTGAATAAATAGTTGTTTTAGTTATAATATTGGATGAATTTCTACTCCTCAATCATTCATCAGGTTTATCCCCAATATGACTATTTTTCTAGTCTATTTTTCCATGAATCTAATATATATGTCTGATTTTGTGATTTCAAGAATTAATTTCCCGAACAAATGAGGTCTAATGGGGATTTATCCTCCGTACCCTCAAGTTAAGGGATTAATTCTTCTAAACATTATAGAGGAAAAAAACATTTAATCTATATATAGTGTGAACAGAGCTCCTAAGGTGAGCAGAATGATAGGAGGGGGAGATTGATATTAATCACCCACTTTGGTGATGGTTGTAGTTCTTAAATATGATGTAGTGTTCCATATTTTCACTCATATATTCAATTTTCTTTGGCATGAACACCCTTAATTACTAGTGGTATACATAATATGTTATCCTTAGTTTTTTCCATTTGATGCATATAGTTTTGAAAATGAAGAGGTTGTGTATGTTTAATATGATGTTATTCTGGACTGTATGGAATATGAAGGAACATATCAGTTCACCATAGCTACACGTGAATGTGTTGTGAATAATGTGAATAGGAAAAGTCCTAGAAGGACTTCTCTGAATCCTAATCCATGAAATTTTTATAATTGATTGTATCTTATTGGTTCAGTCAATGACAACAGGGAGGTACATGATATTGATTCTAAAGGATGATAGTCTGTCATTCCATGAAGGAAGAGTAAGTAGGTCGGGTCTAGGTTCTAGGGGATCATCAAGAGTGGGAAAAAGATCCAAACTCCCAATAAAATTTAGATTTTTATATGTTTTAGTAGTGTAATTTGGGTTAGATAGAATATTCTAACTAGTTTTTGGAACTAGATACATTATATGTTCTCCATATGGAGATAGGGAAATAGGATTATAACCTAATTCTTCTCTTACATTCTATGGAATAGATATTGGAGGATGATTTAGATATTCATGTTTCAAAGGAAAACTATTATAAAAATTATGAGAGATAAATTTGAGTTAACCATAATTATGAGTACATTGATTGGATAAAAAACATGACCAGTTATTGGATCATTAAATCAATGGGGTGAACTAAATATCGAGGAATTTATTTAGACCATTGATAGGTTCGAATACCACTTCAATGATGTCCTCAAAGATGATATTGACATGAAGGAAACCAAAATTTAATAGATGTTTCATAGGGTGATTAATTAAAATATTTTAAAGATTTTATGGAATATATTGTATATTTCCTATAGGGTTTGAAACTAGTTACTACATGTAATATCATAAGGTTCTCACATTTTCATAAATATGTTTTTAGATTTATTTTATTTTTCTGGCCAGGAAGAGAAAATATAATCCTTCTATAATAATCGGAATGGTATTAATGGTTGAGATAAAATGATTGGAAAATAAAAGTAAAGGGTATTTATGTAAATTTCATCAGATCAAGGTCTATTATCCCATGTAAAAAATTTACATAGGAGTGCATTTAAAATCTTGAGGAACCAAAAGGTTTTTATTTTGTGACAATTCATTTGGATGATGGCTTAAGATTAAATCATTGTAATCTATTTTGGGATGTTGATATTATAACACCCCAAAATACCAATTTTAAATTTCTATTCGATATCATTGATTACAATAATCACCAAATGTGTAAGGGAATATAATATACCAAGACTCTACTATATTTTTACAATTTTAAATAAATTCACCACATGAAATTTCTTGTAATGCACAAAAAATTTTGTTATCTTGAATTACATACACGATAGACCTCCTTTAATAGCTTGTGTTACAAGAAAGAGATACCTTCCTCGATAGATAGAATTACAAACAAGAACGAGTTTCACCAAATAAAAATATATTATTAATGTATTATTATTTAATAAAATATGATATAAACTATCTGTTCAATTATTTTTTATGTATATTCATAGATAACATATAAAAATTATGATTTACATGAATATAAATTTAATTCATAGTTTAACAAAAAATAGGCAATGAAAATAAGAACAAATTGGATATAAAAAAATATTATTATTTTTATGCTTCAAAAGGAGTTTTATAATAATAAACATAACTAATTACAATTAGATAATTACTTTAGTGAAACATATATGTTATATATTTGATCAAATAATTTTGATATTTATCCATTAGTTTTGATATACATTGGATAATAATAATCCTAATTTCACAGATAAAAACATATGTTTTTATAAAAGAAATTTTACCACCATTTAATGGAAAACATAATTCAAATATTAATTTTGAAACTCTTATTAAATGAATTTTTTTAAAAAAAATTAATTATTAAATTGATAATTTCAATATTAGACTCAAGTTAATTTTTAATATTTTTTCGGTAAGAATCATTTTTTGATAAATAGGGAAAAAAGTTACATTTTAGTCAAAAACAAGCATTCCTTTTAAATAATTATTAATGTTAAATTATATTTTATTTGTTTTTTATAAAGTTATAGTGGATCAATACAAAATATATTAATACAATTTAGTTTACTATTATAAATTTCACATTCAAATTGAATATAAAATTGAAATACCTACAAAGAAATTATAAATACTTCCAAAAAATGAATATAATTACTCAAAAATATTTTGAACATTTTTCAAATAAACATGGTTAAACCATCAATAAGCATGATTAGCATTAAAATTTATTTTTGTAATTAAATTTTTCCAATTTCAAAAAATTCACTTACACCATTATAATCAGGAAGCTATTTTGAGTCTAATAATATCAAATTAATTTTTCCCAAAATGATTAGTGAAAGTGATTAAAAATAATTAGTGTGATCATGGTTTACCTAGGATTTAAAATGTGAAAAACCTTATATTTAAGGGAACAATGTCCTTTATGCATGTCCAAAACCCATTTTCTGTCCATAATTTGGACATGTTTGTTCCATTAATTAGTGTGGTTTGTTTTCTTTGACTTTTATCTGGTTAGAACATGTGTACACCTATCTTGAATCCAAAAATTCCAACTGAGTCCTTTCCATCCCTATAAAGGTAACCACCTATCTCCCTTTCTCACACATCTAATAGCACATTGTCCCATCCAACATCTTCCCATGTAGTCTCAAAACATCCGTACCCTCATCCTAGAATCCATCCTTGAGAAGAAAACAATCCAATGATCCTTTTTGTTCAAACCAAATGAAGTTTATCAATTAAGTGGTAACATAATCTCTCAAGATTTTTATTTTCACATCCATTCATCAACCCCTATACTATTATTATTCAATGATTACCTAAAAACCAAAATATTATTAATATACTAGGATGTTGTTATTTAATGATTTCTACCTACACTTACACACAAATCAATACAATCGGTAACAAATATAATGTTTCCGTGTTTGGAGAACTACTACCTCACCAAACAATGATTGCTAATTTTTCTTTTTTAAACATTAATGGTTGCAAATTACGATAAAAAAATAGTTAGTATATATTAAATGTAATATTTATTATGTATTTATTCTTATATAATTATTTTACAACACATACATTTAATCTTTAAATGTTGCATTAATATGATAACCTCGTTTCAGGATGTGTGGACTACCGCCCCCTCAATGTGATGTGATCCATTCACACGATCCATGATATGTATAAATGATTATTTTAACTGAACTTATGCGACATAAAAACATATATATGATATTAATTAAATAATTAAATTTCTTTATATATATATACATATCATTTTCTTATTATCTTTTCCTAAACTAAAAAGTTCTAATGTCTACTGTGGAGTTGTGGACTACCCCTCCTTGACTGGATTTGATTCATTCAACCTCAAGAGATTTATATATATATGGATATATGAATAAAAATATGGTATTAATGATATTATTATAATTTTAGAAAAATATAATTCTACTTGCATTATTTCAATATAGATCATTGAATAATTAGAATGTTACTCATGCGTACGTACAATGTACATTCTCCATGATTGTCACATTGGATCATTTTTCATAACCGTATTTAATAATTTATTTTAAAATTATAATTGATGTGTAAATATTCTAATTAAGCCTTTATTATTATTCTAGATATGTTAAAAATTGACCCCTTTGACTATAGATGACCTATTAATGTTGTTTTTGATAATTAAACTGAATTTGGTCAAAACACATGATGTAAACATAATTGCTTAAGTAGTTTTATATAGAATAGAAATAAGTAAAATTAATGTAATTATAAAGATAAAAAATATTCTTAGGAATTTATAAAATTTACATATTTTTATTATATAGGAATTTAAAGGACGTTTACCCAAATGGAAACAAATGGAAATATAGTCTCATATAACTTTTTACATCTGTGAGATAAATGTCATGCTCCACACTAACTTATTTTGTGTGGAAAATTTACAGCCCATTTTAATATATTATATCATTAATTAAATTATATTCATGGAATTTATTACTTTCATTTAATATTATTCCTTCATGGGGTTTATGATTTAAAATGCATCAAAGCAGTATATGATAGTTTGGAATATTTAATTATTTTTTGTAAATAATAAATTTAATGATCCTTTGACAGATTTTACATTTGAGGAAATTATATTACCATTGTTCAATAAATAATTTCATTACTCTATGGTTATTCATGACAATTTTATTTTATTAGTACCATTTTCTCACTCTTCGTTCACAAAGTGTTTTAAATTATTTATTCAAAAAAAAACATGACTTCATTTATCTCTACATTTAAAGAAGCTATTTTATTCTAAAAACCATGATTTATTAAAAAAAATTCAATGATTTTTTAAAATGATTTGGTAAATTAATTTTACCCTTTATTGCCTTTTACAAATTTTATGTAAGGAGTCTTCTTGTTTGTCTTCGAACAAACCAATTTTCTTACATTTTAATCGTGCCAAAGGAATTATCTTTTTACACTTTATGACATGTATAGATTTACCTTATGTCATTACTTTAATTATTCCACTAAAATTTTGAAAAGTTAATTTTTAATAATTTTTCTTAAAATTATTTTCATTGTCAATTATTTTAAAAATGTTTAAAAACTAATATTTTCCTACAGAATGTTTCTAATATATATTTTTATAATATTTTCATTCATTAACGACAAAAACCCTTTCTTTTACACGACTTGGGTTATGTTGTATTGATAACATCCTTAATCTTCTTGATGATTTTTTATGATTTATTTAGCCAAGGATAGTATTCCAATTCACATACTTGATTTATTGTTTCCCCTGAAATTTTTCAATCTCTTAAAAAAATTGAATTGTACTCTATTATCCATTTCATTTATCATGGATATTACAATTGCCTAAATTGTATACCATTACACATGAAAGGTATAATTTTACAATTTTCTAATTATTGGGTAAATATTGATAAATATGTATCTCTTACTCCATAAAAATATTTAGGATGAAACAATATTAAGTCAATTATTCAATATATGAGTAATGTTTTAAACTGGTATGTCAAGGGTGGGGACTGGTTATGTATATATCTAAGATGCATGGGTAGTCTCATGGGAAGACTCATTTTGTAGCATTCATATTTGGGTTTTACCATGAAATTTTCAAACTATCTTTTTAAAGGTCTTGACGGTAATGGTACAATGTAATTAGAAAACATGATGTCTGCTATTAAATAATTTTTCATATTTATATTCAGTTATTACTCATCCATGTGATTTTGTGTTGACATATCTATGGATGTATTTAATTTTGATGCTTCAAATATTATTTTTCCATGAGATTTTGTATCAATATATCTTGGGATACATTTCATTTTCTGTTATTTGAATGGCATGTGTTTCCAATTATTACAATGCCATATTTTTTACGCACTTCAATTTAGTTTATATATTATGTGGAACGTGTGTTTAATTATTTATCATCAAATATTGACTATTATCATTAATTCATTATTAATTCTGCTTAACTTACCCTTACCAAGAATTCCAGTTCTTCCATATTATATCTCTTTCCATAGCTATCAAAGAAGCATAAAATTAAAGATACAAATGGATTTAATAAATGTATTAGTGTTATTATCGATGTTATTTATTTATATTTTTGAATGAAATATAAATTTTTGTCTTAATTATTGTACTTATTTTTAATATAATACTAATTTTTTAATCTAGTTTCTAAAGACTAAAAAGTTCATAGGTCATTCGCTTCTTCATTACATGTGATCATGAAAATGCATCTAATATTAGACACCGAACCTGAGATTCTAGGCCGGGTTTCTATAGTTGGTATTGGAGGATGTTTTTTAACAACATTTGGAACATGATTTAAGAATACATAGATATTATAATATATCCCTAAGGTATAATTTGAGGATATGAATATGAGAACACCACAGATTTTTGGTAATAGATTATGTGGGTCTTCTTAGAAATACATACCTATATAGAAACTATAAGTGGACATGGTTCTAGTACAAATGTATCTTGGAGTAATAACGTCTATATGTTGTTTCGGGCCCGACATGGGGTATCCCAGTACATGAAAATTGTAGCCCACATTGTTTAATAATCCTAAGGGACATGGTTATGATAATCCCAATTCTCATTATGAACCATTATAAATGATTTGATTGGATTTTGAAAATTAATATCCTAGGATAAACCTTAGGTGTTTTATATTGAAGACAAGATGTCATGATTTAGAAATCCATAAATGATATTATGGGTAAACTCTATGCCATGTATTGGAATTTTAAAAATTAAACGGATGAAGTATTTATGTATTTAGGATTTATTAAAAACATTATTTTAAAGGATATTTATTGATTAACCAAATATAAAGTATTTCTATAATATTTATTTTTGGAATTTATATTAATTAGGGTTTAGAAAAGGAAAAATTCTATGCCGAGTAAAAAATAATAAAATACGACAAGCCCATAAGTCACGAACCCTTTACCGAAGAAAAATATGGTTCTCATTCCATCCACTGACCTACACAATGTCCAGGTTAATTATTCACTGTTTTTAGTTTAAAAAAATGATGAATAAATGTAAATGATGAACTAGTAGTATCACTTTTGAGGATAAGTTATTTTCCTATTAATAGTAATGTTTTTGGATAATATTTAAAGCAAAATAGTTTTACTTTTCACTCTTCAATAGGCATTATGATTCCTTAAAAAATTTCTTTTAGTGCTTCACGCATCAAAAAATTAATTATTATTAATTATTTTTTGAAGTAATTGAATGAATTATAATATAATAAAATCATTATGTAAATGTACGATTGATCATAAGAAACTAAAACCAATAAAGTGATAATATTTCCCTGTATTCTTGGATAGTAAAATAATTACCCATTATTAGGAAAATGACTTCAATGAAAAATGTTGTCCTAATACATTATTTTATGTTGAACTGATGGTCTCCAAAATCATCACAGATTTATGCCTTAGAGGACCTAAAATTTTTATCGATCATTCAATTTTTTTTGTGATTGATTACATCATTAAATAACTATAAATATTTATTATTTTTCTTAAATAATTTTCACAACGTTCCACTAATGATCCCATAAATAGAATCCATGATAAATGGTAGTCCATGTGACCATTTCACATCCCATTATCTCATTTTTGGAATATGTTTAAGAAAACCTTCTCACGATTTCGGATTTCAAACATATTACATATCAAACATAAAATAAATAATATAGAGGTTAAATTGTGTTGATGATAAATAAATAAATGTGGTATAGAATGTGGAAACCTGTATTTCTACCATAAAACAATGTATTCAATAGTATGTATAAAATGAATCACCAAATGCATAAGTGAATATAATATCCAAATACTATACTCAATATTTAGTATTTTATTTAAATTCAACACATGATATTTCTTTTAATTCATGCAATAATGAGTTAACATGATTTACATGCAAGGGAAACATTCCTCGATAGCTTGTGTAACATGGAAGAGAAACTATCCTCTATATATTGCATTACATGCAGGGACAAGATTCACTAAATAACATTTTATTATTAAGATGTATTTATTTAACTAAATATGATATAATATAGTCATTAAATTAGTTTTTATGAATTTAAATAACAAACTTATAAAAATTAGAGATTACACAAACATTAAACTAATTCATTGGTTAATAATTAAATAGTAATGAAAATAATAACTAATTGGATATAAAAAGAAATATTAGTATTTTTATGCATCAAAAGGTGTTTCACCTTAATAAACATATATAATTATAATTAGTGAATTAATTTAATGAAGAATATATGTTATATATTCAATAATTGTTTTTTAAATTCATCAATTAGGTTTGATATTATTAAGATTAGAAAAAACCCTATTTGATACCAAAAAAACCTATATTTTTATAAATGCAATTTTACCTCCCTTTAATAAAGAACCGATTTTAAATATTTTATTAGATACTAATTTATATTAATTTTTATAAAATAAACATCATTATTGAATTCGAAATGCCAAAATTATCCTAGGGTGATTTTTTTTGTAATATTTATTGAAACTTCATTTTTTTGAGGAATAATGAAAATAATGCATTTTAGCTAAAAACTTCCTTTTCATTTAAATAATAACGAATATTAAATTTTTTATTATTGTTTATAAATTCAAAGTAGATCAATAATAAATCAACTAATAAAATTTTTTTTAGAAGAATCAATTATACATTGATGTTGAATATAAAAAACAATTGTAACGCCCTAACCCCAGAAGGTCGGAGCTGGTGGATAATTTTAATACATTGGCATGATAACAGAGAATTATGTTTCCAAGGACCGATCATTTTATCAGTCTAGGAAAATAGATTACATACATGAACTTCACTCTAAAATTTAAAATGTAAAATACAATATAGATAATACTTTGAGAATTCCATTATGCTCCTAGCTTAAAACTGCATATAAATCAGAATACAATTCTTAGAATCTTGGGAAAATAAAACATAAGAAAGGAGCGAGCTCAGATGCTCAGTATAGATAAACAATATGTCTGAATATATCATAAATATTCATAAACATTTATGGAATGGATTAAAATTGAAAAAAATTAATTAAAACATAATGATCAACATAATATAGTAAAGATATATCAAATAATTCCAATTATATATACACATGTATATTCAACTATTCGAATGATCTAATGTAACAATAATAACAAATTACATAATGATGGAATTCATAATGTCATATATATTAACCACAAAGTCAAGGCCACGTACGAAGACCGTAAATAATTTTTTTTCAGGGCTATGAACAAAGACAGTTTTTTGTCTCATGATAGCTTCTAATGCATCGAGGGGAGATTGTGGGCCCCATCCATCACTTAATATGTCCAATCCATTCATCATATGAAAATGTTGAAACATTTCATAAAAATTCATATTAAAACTAGCATATGAATTGTAAATAGTTTAACCATAGTCCATGAATGGTATAAAAGTTACACATACACAGTCCAACATATTTTAAAGAATTCAATACAATATGGACGATTTTATTATATCAAATCACACAAAATTAAGAATAATATCCAGTAAATGATATTGACATAGTAGAAAGTGATCAGTAAACCTTTTGAGGGAAATATCCATTTTTCATGAAAAAATTTAAAAGTTGCACAATTTATAAAGGAAGTAATTTAAAAGAAATTTTTTAATCAAAGTTTCCCATACCACTTTAAATCGTTTAAAAGGAATTATAATTTAAAAATATTCATCACCATATAAATAAAACAATAAATCCATTTGAGAAAACATGGACGCTAATGTGAATGATTTAGAAGTATTAATAATTAAAAAAATTAAAATGATTTTTTAGTTAAAGTGTTCCTTAAAAATAATCCTCTTGAAATTTCTTTTATGTATCAGGGACTTGTATGATAAATATTCCCCAGTAAATACTTATACATAATCAATCTCCAATAATTATGAGATTCGAGAATTAACCATTACCTAAGGTCCAATACTCTTCACATGTGTCCGAAACTTCTATATAATATTTTGAAACATATTATTAATTTATATCAGAATTGTAATAATATTTATGATATCATATATGATTCTCCTATGTCTTTATATTACCCATTTTTTAATAATTCCCATTTGTTGCCATATTATGTGTAATATCAATGTGCTTATCATACGTGTTTTGACTTTTTAGTTTTGATCATGTTACTTAGATCATGAATTACATACATATATAATGTATAATATGATTTATATATCATATATATTCATAATATCAATATGTATAGTAGAATTATATATAAAATGGAATACAACGTTCATGGAGACGGTAGCCCGTACGTACGCAAGCATGCTATCTTCATTTTCATTTTGTATTGAATGTAAGTATATGAATGAAATATATGTAAATACTTTTATATTTTATTGTAGAATAGTTATGTCATATATTATATACTACTTAATAATATATATTTTTTATAATCATCCTCAAATGCTGAATGTGGAAATGAATATCATCGTGTTGTGTAAATGGTATGTCATACGTACACACAAACAACGATACAATTTCCATAATGATTAAAATTTGTGGAATTGGGTGGTATATTAAATATAATGAAATATTATCATGTAATTTTAATTATTTACATACATAACACACATCATTATATCCAACGAAATAACATCATGTTGAATAACAAATTACACCACAACGTGGAGATGGTTAGTCGCATGCACACACACATGGTGACTTTGTTATTCATAGGGTTGATAGAATAAGGAATATGGTTGAAAAATATTTATAAATACATATAATATTGTATATGGTACTAAATTTATTATATTAGTATTGAATCAAAAAAATAAAGAGGATGTAGAAGAAGAAAATAACATTTAAAGACGTGACTAAGTAATTACCTCTTCTTCGGGTGCTTTCAGTTGATTTGAAAAAGGGCGCCCTAGGATAGCTCTATGATGAAAGTAATGCTTCAAGGTTAAATTGACAGTAATTTTGATGATATTTTAGTAGGGTATGGCTGAGGCAAATGGATTTTTTCTATTGTAATGTTATGAGAAGGGGAAGTACCTTTTTATAAGTGATGTGAGGGGCACTTTTGGAAAATCTTGAAATATTAATTTACTATAAAATTATTTTCAGTTTCTAATATCTAAAAATATATTTATTTTGAGGATAAGATGGGTATGGTTCTAAATACCCTAAACTAATTGGTTTTAGACAGGTTTATGTAACCATATTAACCTTTCCCTTTATATTTAACTCTTAGTTAAATTGTTTAACTTTTCCCTTCTCTTCTTGTATTTTTATACTACATGGTTTATATAGTTATTATAAGCTACAAAGAGAACCTCAAGTGTTTAATTAATTAAATTTATAATTTTATATAAGTCATATAGCCCAATATTATGTTTTTGGGAATATAATATCATTTATGAAATTGTATTTTTTTAAACAGCTCATTTACATCAATTTTAACACTATTTAGTATTCAATTTTTTTAAAAGTCATAAAAAGTTTATTTAATCAAAATAAATTAATTAATAAACCCAAAAATGTCATATTCACCTATAAAATTAATGGATGGATTCAAAAGTTTCATTTTACTTTTATATTAATATTTATCATATAATTAATTTTAATATTTTAGTAATAAAGTAATTACAGCATCATCATTATGTCATAAATAAAATTATTTATTTAATGTATAAAAATTATAAATAAAATAAAATGATGTATGAAATAAATTTATATTTCTAATGAATATTTATAGTAGAATATGTCATATGTATATCCCTAGGTTAAAAATGGTTTAGTTATTAAAATTTTAATTTAATACTTTTAAATTTTCTATAAATAAAATATAATAAATGACCTAATATTCCAAAAAATGGATCCAAAAATATCATATTTTAGTCCTAAAGTTGATTTTGGTGTAAAAACATGTATCTAATTGAATTAGTACATGTGTTGGTGTATTTTTATATTATTATAAAATTATTTTTACATTTAAATGCCCTATTTACATTTAACCGTGGTGAATAAAAATCAAATGTAACAATTACCCAAAAATTATTTTCATCATAAAGATCCAAATTTTACTTATTAGTGAGATCATTCTCTATTATATTTTTTAAATACAATTCACATAACCGGTAAAATTATGTTTTATGTAAATTTACAAATGTGCCTAAAGGTTGGTAAAAGTCGTTAAAATGTTCAATAAAATTTAATTGTCTATTGTTATAATAAAATGACTCAAATGACTCAAATTAGACTAATATATGTATAATGAATTTATTTTTACATTAATATAAATTATAATTATAAATAATTATTTAAATGAAAAATTTGGTTTTTATGTACTATACAAAATTTATCACAATTCATTAAAAAATTTAATGTTTTCAGAAAAATACAAAAAATTCACCCTCTGCAAATTTTCATATTTAAAATTAAAAAATGATGTCGATTTTCCCAAATTCAATTTTTAGGAGTGGATAAATTAATTTTATTATTGTTCAAAAAAATACATAAGAAGTAGTTCTTTTAAGAAAATTATTTTTCTAAAGGTAAAACTATTTTAACAAAACATATACTTTTCATGAAAAATATGTTTTATTTATGTGAAATAATTAAAAATAACAATTTAAATTTAGTTTATACTATTCATATTAAAATATTTAATTGATAAATAAGTATATCATTTAAATAATTATATTACAAATGTGTTGTTTCACATAAACTCAATAATGAATTTAACGCTATCCAAGTCGGTGTTGGATGCAATATAAGCTATTAAATTAATTTATAGAGATAACGTACTATGATGTATGGGGGTGTTTCATTTTAACCTCCATTAATAAATTGAATCCTCACAATCTAAAATTGTTCTTCAACAATAAAAGGTTGAAAATAGAAAATACAATTCTGAAAAACAAACATCAAAAAAGGTTTAATAAAATATAGTATTAATAAAAGGGAAAGGGAATTTAAGAATTCCCAAAAAAATAGGATTTTTAATAGTGGAAAATTGATGATAATTAGAGGCACATAATTTGTGGAAATGTATATATTTATAGGTAGTGATTGAGGTCATCAATCACAAACAAGTGAACAGTAAATGAAAAATTGAGGGCCTTAATGCTGTAAATAGTTGATGATTTGAAATACCATCAGTTCAACAAAACATAACATATTAAGATAACACATTATTGGTTTTAATATTAATTCCCTAATGTTTAAGAATTAATTTCTTCATAGAAAAAAAAATAATTCTTGAAAAGTATAGATCTATCCTTTAACTAATTTCTACCACCATATCATCTTTCCCTCCAAAATATAATAGAACTCAAAAATATTCTCTTTATCATAATCGTGTAGGTTTATATAATAATGAATTTATAATTAATCTTTCAAAACATTTAAAAAAACTATATTATACAATACAGGACATCATGTAGGCTAGTGGTTGGTGATGCACCCTTTCTGCCCTTCGGTTGTGGTTTCATGTCTCGTAGTCTTGCCGGACGAAACAACTTAATGTCTGACCTATAGGGTGTCCTTTTTTAACAATAAAAAATAATATTAAGAAATTTTTTAACCTTAAAAAATAGTATAATGTGTCCAACATAATCGTTTCCAACCATTAGACATATCAAAATTACTTATGTTCAAACTCAAAGCCCAAAATATATAAGGAAGGTGAAAATAAATAAGATCTCTTTTTTCCACATAATAACATGTGAATACCTTCATCATGTATTCTATTAAAACATTGTTACACCCTAAATTAACATAAAATCGTATTGATTACATTAAATACCCATTATTCCTTATATAGTAAATGATATTCTCCTTACAAAAATTTAGTAAACTCCAACAATTATGGAAGAAACAAACAATTAATTAGTTCCATGGAAGTCAAGAATATCCAATATAATATATCCTAATCAATCATATCTTATCCCAAAATCAATACCTCAATATTATGTTCATATTAAGTTTTATATTTCCCTCAATAGTGTATTTTACAAAATGTATAACTTTCTATTGAGTCACATTTATTATTACCATACAATCTCAAATCCTCAATGAAATATTACATCAATAAATTCCTTATATAATATATAGTTATTATAACCAGTAAATTGATAATAAAATATTCAAACTAAATAATTATTGAATAGGCATATAATTCATTCCCCTTCCTCTCTTTTAATATCATATCTTTATCATTATCTAATAACATCATCTGTTACACATTCTTTTGAGGATTGGTACATTGATTCGCATAGTGTCCCATCTACTTGCAGTTGATGCATTATACATTAGAAAACATTTTTTACCCTTAAAATACAAAATATATTTGTACATTTTCTCCACAATTGTAACAAAAACCTCATTCCCATTAAGAATTTTACAAGGTGATCCTTTCTATAGTTATGACATGTGGTAAATTCCTTCTTTACCTTCTTCCCTTAATCCATCTTTCCTCTACCATCCTCTCCTTCACTGTATTCCCTTCAATGTCATAGGACTCAGAGGATTATTTTCTTATATTATTAAGATTTGAGAATATTTTCTAATTGTAGGAGAATAAATTAAAGGATATTTCCATTAGAAATGTGGGATTAAGACCTTGAATGATAGGATCCTCCTTAATCGTGGGGACATGTTCACTGGTGGGGTAGTCATTCTTCTAATATGAACCTTTTCAAAATAATGTCCTACAGAATATAAGGGTATGAGTCATAAATTAGGATTCCAAACTAGTTAAATACATATCATAAATCATGCATATATATTCTCATAATTATTAATATGGTTCCTTTGAGGACATATTTACTCATAAATCCATAATAATGGTTTGAAAAGAAAATATGAATTATCTTAAGCATATCACCCATGAGTGTCAAACTAGGTAGGCAGAAAGGCACATTGTCGTGTACCAGGTTACCCCAAGACATGCTCAGAACACCTTGTCCAACTATTTACCCCAAGGTACATCTGTTAAGAACCACATCCCCATGTATTATCCAGATGAGGATGTACTTCATAGAATATCCATGTAATACATACATTAAAAAATTTCATGGAGGTTATTCAAAACATATCATCAAATACTATCATAGGTTAATGAACCCTAATCTATGATTTCTAAATATATTTTAAATGTTGTTTATAAACATCCTATAAAATAAAATATAATTCCTCGACCCTAGAAGCTAGGAGCCGATGTATTTTTTTAATACATTTTCATGATTATAAGGAATCACGTCCTGATGGACTAATCAGTTTAGCAGTATTGAAAATTAGATTACTTACATGAACTTCACCATAAAATTTGTATCATAAAATACAACATAGATAATCTTTTAATAGTTACATTATAATCCTATCTTAAGAAAGCTTATAAACCATAATACACTTCTTCGCATCCTGGGAAAATAAAACAAAAGAGAGGGGTTAACACAGATACTTAGTAAGGATAAACAATATAGAGGAATCAATAATTAATAATCACAAACATTTATGGAAAGGTATACAATTTAATCATAGTCCAATTAAACATAAAAATCATCATTATACTAAATAGTTAAATAAAATAATTCAATTTAATTATTCATATGGATATTCTACTAGACAAATAATCACATGTAACATAAATACAAATAATCACATGTAACATAAATAACTAATCTCATAATGATGGATTAAATAATGCAAGACATCATAACAACAATGTTAAGGCCTCGTAAAAAGACCCTAAATATAAATTTTGTCAATGCCTTGTTCCATGACACTATTTTGTCTCATTAGACCTACCGATGCATCGAGGGGAAATAGTGGGCCCCTCCCATCACATACTATTTCCAATTACTTACTCATAAGAATATGTTGAAACATAACATAGAAATCCATATTAAAACTAGCAAAGGAAATGTCAATACTCTAACCATAGACCATTAATGGTAAAAAAATTAGCACATCCACAGTCATACATATTATAACTCCTTCAATACAATATGGTAGATTGTATTATAATAAATTAACCTCAATAATGAAAAATATCTAGTAAAGGATGTTGAAATAGTTAAAAATGATCATTAAAACTCTTCAAGAGAAATATCCATTTTCAATGAAATATATAAAAATTCACACAATTTATAAAGGAATCCATTTAAAATATATTTTTAAATTCAATTTCCCCATACAACAATGAATGTTTTGAAGGGAATTAACATTTTAAAAAATCTTGTCAATATAAATAAATCCTTAAAACCATTTTGAAAACATAAAAATTAATGAGAAATAATTAAAATATTAAATATTTAATACATTTTAAAAATTGTTTTTTAAACAGTACCATAAAAATAATCATTTAGAAAACTCTTTTAGGAAACATTTACTTGGATGATAAAATTTCCTAGTAAATAATTTCACATGAACAATGTCTGATAATAATTAGATTGAAGAATTAACCCCTACCTATGATCTGATACTCTTCGTAGATTTATGAAACACCTGTATAATGTTTCTAAACATATTATTAAATTATATCAGAATCATAATAATTTTTTTGATATCATATATGATTATTTTATTACATTATATTAAGCATTTATTTATGATTACAAGTTAATGAAACATTTAGGGAAATATCTCTTTGTTTATCGTATGTGTTTTTACTTGTTATTCATGATCATATTATTTAGATAATGATTTAATTACTTCAGAAATGAATATTGTGATTTATATATCATATAAATTAATAATATAAATATATATAATAGATTGATATATAAAATTGAATATACCATTCAAGGAGACGGTAGGTCGTACGTAAACATGAATGTTGTTTATGTTATCATATCGTATTGAATAGATGTAAGTGAATGAAATGTATGTAATTACACATATATATTTTCTAGTAGTATTATCATTTCATATATTAAATAAATATTAATAACATATATTTTTATAATTATCCTTTAATGGTGAAGGTGGAAATGAATGTCATCGTGTCGTGGAGATAGTAAGCCGTACATACACACAAGTGATGATATCATTTATTTAATGATTAAAAGGTGGGGAATTGGGTGTTATATTAATTATAAAGAAAAATTATCATGTTATTTTAAATATTTATATACATAATACTAATCATTATATCCATCCAAATAATATAGTGTTGAATAAAAAATTACTCCTCATTGTGGGGACTGTAAGTTGTACGTACATACGCATGGTGACTTTGTCATTCATAGGATAGATAGAGTAAGGAATATGGATTTACCATATATATAATAAAATATTATAATGTATAAGGTACTGGAGTTACCATTTACTTTGGAAACAACAACGAAATAAGTTGTACAAGAAGAAAAAAACATTGAAAGAGGTGATGAAATAATTACCTATTCTTCGGTTACATACATTGGATTTGAACAAAAGGGCTCCCTATGATGGATTTAGGATAAAAGTAAGGCCTATAGGATTAATTGAGGGTATTGGGGAGGATATTTTAGTTGGGTTTGGCCGTGAAAAAATGTATTTGGAGGTTGGAATTTATGAAAAGGGGAGCTACCCTTTTATAAGAGAGGTGATGGAAACATTAAGAAAATATTAAAATATAGTTTTATTAGTTTCTCATAGCTCCAAATAGATTTATTTTAAGATTATGGTGTTTATGGGTCTAATTTGTCATAAAAATATGTTTTAGACATGTTTATGTCAACATAGTAGCCATATATTTTATATTTAACTCTCAGTTAAATAGTTTTATATTTACCATGTCTTCTTGTATTTTTACATTACATGGTAAATATAGAAACTATAAAATTCTAAGCGAATCGAAAGTGGTTCATTAAGAACATATATACCATTATATAATTAATTTATCTGAATCTTATATTTATAAGAATATTATATCATTTAATAAAATAGTATTTGTTTTATAAACTAATTTATGTTAATTCAGACACTATTAAGTGTTTAGTTTTTTGAGAAATTCATAAAAAGTTGATTCATTCGAAAAAATACATTGAATCAACACAATAATTTCATATTCACCATGAAAATTTGTGGATGGAAAGAAAAGTTTCAATTTATATTTATTTAGATATTTATAATATCATTTATATAAAATCATTCATTAATAAGTTTATTTTTGCGTCATAATTGTTTCAAAAAAAATTAATTATTAAATTTATAAAATATAAAAATAAAATACAAATATTTAGGAAATATTTTCAGATTTATAATGAATATTTATAGTCAAATTTATCTTATGTATACCCCTATGTTTATAATTTTTTAAAAATTAAAATTTGAATATAACACTTTAAACTATTCTTTAAATAAAATATATTAAATGTCCTAATCTAACACAACTAGATCACAAAGATCTTATTTTTTTTCTTAATGTTATTTTTGGGTGAAAAAAACTTATCTAATAGAATGTGGACATCTTTTGGGGTAATTTTATATTATTATAATTTTTTTACCGTTAATTAAGCTATTTACATTTAACCGTGGTAAATAAAATTTGGAAGATATTATTCAAAAAAATTATTTTCATCCTATTGAAAAAAATTTACATATTGATGAAAATAGTGTATGTCAGAATTTCTAAATTCAATTAATAGAAATAGTAAAATTAAATTTCTAGAAAATTTGAAAATTTGCGTAGAAGTTGGGTATAAGACGTTAAATAGTTCAGTAAAATTTCATATATATAATCATATTATAAAAAAATTAAAACGACTTAAATTTAAAAAATATATGAATTATATATCTAATTTTACTTTAAGATAAATTTTAATTAAAAATATTTATTTAAATGAAAAAGTTTGTTTTTATGTACTATGCAGTATTTTCACTATTCATAATTTTTTTTATGTTTTCAGAAAAATACAAAAAATTTACCCTAAGATAATTTTGATATTCCAAATGAAAAGGTGAAGTATATGTTACCAAATTCAATTTTTAGGAGTGTTTAAAATTTATTTTATTATTGGTCACAAAAAGACATAAAAACAGTTCTTTTAAAAAATCGTTTTTTTCTAAATGTCTAACTATTTTAACAAAACTTATACATTAAATTATAAATATGTTTTATTTATGTAAAAAATTAATAAATAAAATTTAAATATTTTTGTTACTATTCGTGTTAAAATATTTAATTGAGGAATAAATATATCGTTTGGATAATTTTAATAAAAATGTGTTGTTTCACAGAAACACAATAAAACATATAATGCAAGCGTAGTCAGTGTTGCGTGCAATATAATATATTAAAATAATTTAATGATATATTGTAATATGATGTCTTGGGGTGTTACATTAACAATATATTGAACATTTTTCTCCTTAAACTAGTTAAGTCGTCAATTAGTAAGAATAAAAGTAATCATAATTTTTGCTTTTCAATGATTTGTTTTAAAAAAACATAAAAAAATCAATTTGGAAGATATTTTGAGACAAATAATATAAAAAAAATTTTTTACATAAATTATAAGAAAAAGGGATTAAAATTAATTTCATTTATTAATGTGTAATTAGACATAAAAATTGACCAAAACATATATTTAAGGAACCAAATGACATAGACACTTGTCCAATGCCCATTAGATATCAATAATTTGGACATTAACCTTACATTATTTACTTTGGTTTGTTTGGTATGACTTTTTTAGGTAATAAAAAATATACACCTAACTTGTTTCCAAAAATTCAAAGTGATTTTTGTTTTCTTCCAAATAAAATGCCACCACATCTACCCCTTACTCAAACATTTAAATCCTCATTGGATCATAAAAAATTTTCCCATTTAGTCGTCCAACATCCAAATACTCTTCATAGAATCTCATTTTTGGATTAAATAAATATAAAGATCCTTTTGGATCAATCCATAAAAAGTTACACGATTAAGAGGTAACACCTACTCTCAAGCTTTTTACATAAACTTCCATTACTCAACCCATATACTCTTCTTTTTCACTGATTACATAACAAAAAAATTATTCTAAATATAATATTAGTTTTTGATATTTTAATATATATACCTATACTGACACACACCTCCATCTAATGGGTAAAGTATATTTTTGTATGGCGAACTACTCCCTCATGAAACAATGATTGTTCATTTTTCAATTTAAAACCATATTGGTTTTACATTATGATAGTAACACTATTTATATATATTATATATAATATTTATTATGTATTTAGGATTAAATAATTCTTGTAAAACACATAACCTTATACATTCCATTATTTGTGTTAATATGTTAACATCATTGGAGGATGTTTGGACTAGAGCCCCCTCAAAACGATGTGATTCATTCAAATGATGTGCGGAATGTGAAATAGATTATTATATTAAATCATAGGAGTTAGAAAAATAATCTATATGATATTTAGGAAATAATTACCTTTCCGGATATATATATATTTATATATATAACATTTTCATTATTTTCCTTCACGTACTAAAAAGTGATAATGTCGGTCTTGGATGTGTGGACTACCGCCTCCTTGACACATCGTGATTCCTTGTACATAAAAATAATTTTATATATAAGTATATATGACTAAATAATATGGTATTCCTAATATTATTATCAGCATGGAAATATATAATTATACTTATATTCAATCCACATTAATCATTTAAAAATTATAATGTTACTCATTCGTACATATGGCCTACCATCTCTATGATTGTTACAATGGATCATTTATCATAACCATATATAATTATTTATTTAAAAATAATAATTGATTTATAAATAAGATAACTATTTCATTATTATTAGTCTAAAAGTGTAATATATTGACCCATTTACCCATAGTTTATCGTTCCAAGTTATTTTTTACATATAAACAAATTTTTTTCAAAACACCGGATGTAAAGATAATTGGTTGTTTAGTTGTAGAAAACATTGTAATAAGTGAAATAAAATTAATGATAGACATGGAAAAGGTTAAAAATTATGTATAAAATTAACATATGTTTATTATTAATTATGTTAAAGGATGTTTATCAAAAAGGACACACAAGTTAAGCGATTCTCGACTCATTTTTGACATAGATGAGATAAATTTTGTGTTCACCAATTACATATTTTGTGTGCCATATCAACTGAGCAGTTTAATTTATTTTATCATGAATTATATTCTCTTCATGGTATTTGTGAATTTCATTTAATATTATTCTATTAGGTGGGTTATTATATAAAATGATTCAAGGTGGTATGGGACATTTTGGAATGATTAATGTTTATTTTCATTAACAAAAACATTAACTATCATTCAATGGTATTTATATTCAAGGAAATTATATTTCCATTTTTAAATAGGGACCATCATTATTCTATGGTTATTCATTACCATTCTAATGTATTTGTAAAAAAAATCTGTTCTTTGGTACTCAAAGTGTTTTTAGTATATTTTTTGAAAAACATGACATCATTTATCTCTTTAGTTAGAGAATACATTTTAATATAAAAACAAATTTTGTTAAAAAAACATAAAAATGTTTAAAATTATTTGGTAATGACATTTTTAGACTTTTTTTCTTTTAATACTATTTTTAGATGAATCATATATTCTGTTTCCGAAAATGGAAGTTTTCTTACCTTTTTACAACAAAAAATGAAAGTTATTTTTACCTAGCATGACATGTAATTATTTACCCATCATTATTCCATCAATGAGTCCTTTTCATTTTTGAAAGGGTAATTTTTAAAATAGACGTTCTTAAATTTAATTTTCAAGGAAAAGTATTTTGAAATGGTTTTTCAAAAAATGATATTTTAAAAAAGAATCTATTTTAAATATATATTTATAATATTTCCATTAATAAAAAACCATTTAATTTTACTCTACATGCATTATATTGTATTTATACCATCTTTAATAATCCTAAGGTTGTTTTATGATTGATTTGGAAAGGATATTATTCACATTAACTTCCTTTATTTTATTTTTCTACTTGAAATATTCAATCTCCAATGATCATTCAATTTGTCCAGACTTTCAATTTCATTTATCATCGATATTACTATTTTGTAAACCATATTCGATTTTAAATACAATTTATACATTAACAATTATTAGATTATTTGGGAAAATATTGTTAAATTTTTAACTCTTAATCCATACAGATATTTGCTAAGGAAGATTGTTAAATTGATTTTTTGATATATGAGGATTGATTGGGACTAATACATCATGAGTGGGTCCACGATATTAATATCCCTTAAATTTATCAGTAGACTCATGGGACGATTCACTTGTCTAGCCTCCTTAGATTTATTTGACACAACATTTTTTTAGAAATTTTGTAAAGGGTTTTGACGGTTAAGGTACCATATAAATGGGAAATATATCATCCAATATTAAATAATTTGACCTCTTTTATATTAAGTTTTTATTCATCCATGATATTTTTATTTGACATATTTCTAGATGCATTTCATTATTAGGCTTCATTTATTATAAATCATTTTGATTTTCCATTGACATATCTATGTATGTAGTTCATTTTTAGTTATTTCTAGGGAACATGTTTCATGTTATTACCATTCCATAATTTTTATGCACTTCCATTCAATTTAATGAATATGTGGCATGTTAGTTAGATTATTTACCATTCCATATTGACTATTCTCATTGATTCATTGTTAATTCAAATTTACATACCCTAAATGATAATTTGAGCTCTCCCTTATTAGGTCTCTTTCCCCAAGTCTCCAAAAAGCATAATATGAATGATATGTATTCATTTAGTTAATGGATTATAGTTACCCTGGATGTTATTTATTTATATTTTAGAAATAATAAATAAATTATGTTGTAATTATTTGATTCATTTGTAAAAAGGATCCATTTATGTATCTAATTTACCAAGACATCAAAACATATTGGTCATTTGGGGATTGATTCCTTGAAATCATGTCAACGTAATATATAATAGATACCAGCTCTTGGATTTTGGGTTTTTTCCTTATAGATATTGATGGGATGATTTTAATTATTTTAAATATAGTGGTTTCGGTTTTATTTACAATAGTAAAATGAGAATTTTATAATGAAAATAGTATTCATTTAATTGCCAAATTGGTAGAGATTCATTCCTACGTTGAAAGATATCCCTAAGAGAAGAGATTTTCTCAAATATGATTATGATAATAATGATGATATATCACATTGTATAATTAAAATCTATTTATCAATGAATTAGGAGAAGAAGAAGCTGACAAGAATAATATATATTTTTTATTTTCATATATTGATAATAAAAAGAACATGGGACTTAATTTTCTACTAACCAAATAGAATTGATGGGTTCTACTTGTGGAGAAATAATAATTACTATAGTAGAAGATAATAGTTCATATAGAACATGTAGTGTCTATTATCTTCCATTAGTTCTGAGTTATTGAATCCAATAATAAATTTTGGAACTATAATGGGAAAACTATGATGTAAAATAGAGACCATGATTTGTAATATCATATTGATGATAATATTAATTTAAAGACACTAATTTTGATGATACCGATATATATTTGCAATGTAGTGACATTATGAATAGTTTTAACACCACCATCAAATGAGGGTGAATGTTTGTTAAAAAAGGGATGGATTTTAGTAGAAATAAGTGCAATGTGATGCTATACAAGTTTACATGTGTAAAATATTGATCATCTCAAATATATAACTGGGTTAGAGTAATCAAGTTGATAACTCCCAAACCCACATGTAAATTGAAGATAACATATTTGAAAGAAAATATATGTCAAAATGAATCCTTTACATATTTATGGTTTGGTTTTCCACACCCAGTATAAAAAATTTAAAAATAAATATAGCATACTTGAATACATTATTTCATTTCATGTTGTGTATATGAATCGAAAAAACTAAAGTGAACTATTATTTTCATAACCAACAACATGGGTTAAAGTACGGAAGAGTGTTGTAGATTAACATAGTTTTTGGATGTTTGTAAAAGCTAGAAACACCTATTCACTATACCCCTTCTGATGATTCTACATCATTCCAATAGGAATAATAATATGTTAATTATCTAATTCAATTATTTTACATGATTTTAAATAAGGTAAGGATAAAAAATTCTTTTATCTAGAATAAAAATGATAAATATTTGAATTTTTTTAATATATAAGGAAATTTTATTCACCCTAAAAAAATTCATTATTTTAAACAATAAAATAACCATTTCAAAAATATTTATGAAGATAAATTGAACGATTATTTAGATATTTCCATGTCCAAACAATTGATCCCTCTTTTAGGCAGGGTGAGACTGTGGAGTGTTGGGATATATGTGTTGATATCCGAGGGATGGGGGGACCAAACATCCCAAAATGGAACCTATTATATATATGAATACACTCTTATAAATTTAATAATACTAATTAAATAATTTATTATTATGGTAATAGATTCATTATATGAAATGGAAAAATTAAAATTGATGACGTTGATATGAAATGGTAAAAAAATAAATTATCTAGCACATAATTACATTAGGAAGGGTGGTTATGATATAATATATATTCATATAGTATGTAATATTCTACATTCAATCGATCTTTTTAGTTATAAGAATATAGTTTTTATAATGGTAATTTTATTAGATAAGAAAAATCATTCCTAGGTGTCCCTTTTATAAGGAATCAACACCATATAGTTTTAACAAAGAGTTTGAAGTTAAATGATAGTGTAAAATGAACACACTTGATAAATAAAGATTACAATATTCAGTAGATAAATAACACAAAATATCTAGATTAAATCCTAGTTAGAATATCATGAAACACATTCTTTAATATGATTCTTGTAGTATAAATCCATGGATGTGGATAAACCAATCATTTTAACATTATATGGAGTGAAATATGTTCTATATAGTTTAAGGTAATATTGTGAGAACCCATTACGTGATTTTTTAGAATATATGATATGGTATTTTTATATATTTTAATTTTATTAAAGAATGATTATTAAATGTTGTAATTTAAGGTCATATAAAAAGGACTAATTCTTAGAAATTATTACTGGATGAACATTGAAATAAAATATTCCCTCAGAATTTTGAAGTAATGTAGGGGATATAGATAGGTCATAAATGAGATCAACAATTTGAATTCCAAAACTCCTAAGAGCTATATACTAGTGATAATGATGCCAGACTTATGTTAATGTTGTCCTAGTTATAGTATCCTATGAATAATATTGTCGAATATATTAGATATTATTTATGAATCAAATAAATTAATTAATAATTAATTCATAGAATAAGCCTCAATATATTAGAAGAGGATGCATGTATGTGTAATTTCAGAAAGAACATGATACAAGTGTTTAGAGAGGGAAACTCAGAGCCCAAGTAAAATTTATTTTAACACTCACAAACAATAAAAAATATGATTATTATAATTCATTATGTCTAAACAACATAAAACAAAATCCATAAAAACACATCATGGATACCCAACATTAACATTAAGTTTGTATAAAACATATAATTTTAACCCCATTCATTTAATTCAAAAACCTAATTTCATAAAAATATTAGCATGAAAACCAAATAAAGGACATCAACTATATGAAAGGTCAGTCTGATCCCAGATCAACATATAACTCCCCAATATTGAAAAGCATGTTGTTTATTTCATTAACATTGTTACTATCTCAATGAAAAACTCATGGAGAAAATTTATTCAACAAAAAGTCATGAAATAATCTATATTATAAAAACATCATATTGAAATCCCCTAATATGAATGAAAATATAATAATAGACATTTATAATTGTGTAAAAATACCCAAAAATTCCAAAAATGGAAAAAATGAATCATATTTAATAATTTATTAGTTATATGATAGGATGTTGGCCTATAAAATATCTCACTGAGTTAAAAACTACACAAATATGTATTTAAGATTTCTAACATGTAAACCATCACTCCAAGAGGATACAACGTTTACATTACCTAAAAGATAATATAAATCCGTTCGAAATTTCCATCATCCAGTAGCTCATGTAAAATTTCCCTTGAAATTCAATTCTTTTAAGACTTCATCAATATCCAGATATGTTAAGTCACTAAAAAATATATTATAGGAATCACCTAAGATGATATAAATCCTAACCATAAGAGTAAAAACTACAACACATATAACTTCAAACTGCCCCAAGCCTATTTTTATAGACAATGAATAGAATCACCAAGAATCTAACACAATGATAATGAGATTATAATATTTATTATGAAGTAAGATGACACAAAATAGTACTTCTTCCATCTATACCTAATAAAAATATTTCTGTCAATTTAAATATATAATTTTTTTTCTTTATCATTATCAAAATTTTCTATTCGGTACATACCATTCTAGAAAAAGGTATGTCCTAGGAGAGAGTCTTATAATATATATTATTATTACATCTAGCATTATTTTTAATTATTGAAATAATTATATTCCTAAAAGTGTGGAAATAATTAAAACTATTGAATCCATCTTCATGCTTCTTGAAGCCCTATTTGTCATTTTTTTGATCCATCATAAAATTAATCCCAGATATTAATATTTATTTAGAAGGTCCCTTTAATATTTTAATATTTTTCTTTATATTGTTTTAATGAATAATTAGTATTCACTTTTAGAAGATCAGGTACGAACTACATTCTGAAAATTTTAATAGATTTTTTTTTGATTTCATTGGTTTCAATGTGTGGTATCCACTAAATTTAAAAACATGATTTTTCCTTTTATTGCATTTTGAAGGGAAGTAATTTTCTTCCTTACCTATATAATAAAATTTCATATTTCCTAATGTTTCCTCATAATGGGATTGAATATTAGAATTTTTGATCCCCAATATAGGTACAAAAAAATCAATCCCAGATATGGTGAGGCTAACCAAGTGATAAGTCACCCTCACAATAGGTAATATTATACCCACTACAGAGATAATATTTTATGTTTATATTCTCTATGTTTATTTCTTATTTTCAATATAAAATTTCTCTATTTGGACCCTCATGTTTTCTTCAATACCCAATCTCTTACTGGAAACCAGGAAAACATTCTCATGATCCTCTTTAAGTGGAGTATAATATTACATTGCAATAACATTAATGGAGAATTAATCATTTTTTTAACAACTAGTTACCATAATTATACAGAATAGAATCATTATCATCCTTACATCCATTTGAATTCTTATTTCAAGATATCCCATTAGATATCCTAAGAGTAAGAATAATATATGAATTCTTGTACTTATTTCTATCAAAATTCATTTTCTTATTACAATTAACTAGTTCAAGAATAATAGTTTTATAGAATGGGAAAATCAAATTATACCTTTTTAAAATCATTAAATAATTGAAAATTATATTTCAGTTTGAAAAAAACCATGGGACCTTTCCCACTCAACCATTATGTTGATGTTATCATAATTTTTAAAAGAAAAAAATTATTATATATTTCATTTGAATGGTAAATCATTAACCCAATTTTAGGGAAGTTCACATATCCTTCTCTCTTGGTCTCAATATCCAAATAAATTAGTGTTCCTATTGAAAAATCAATGTACATAATAAAATCAAGAAGCAAATAAATCCAATTCAATGAAAAAACATTCACCTATACCTATCAATACAAATGCATACACTCAAATAGTCTAAATTTTGGATTTTAATTCATTAAGTAGAGTATGAATGAATTAAGGTAAAGAGGACAAAAACCACATTCCCTCCACATAATTTAATAATATTTAAGGATTAGATAAAAACGATGAATCCAATAAAAATTCCAACTCAAAATCACCCAAAATAATTGAGATTTGTTTGAAAAGGACTTCTAATTTCCACAGTTTCCCACCATTGGTTAGGAAAATTCATGAAATAAATTATTTTTAAAATGATAAATCCTCTTGAAAAATAAAACCATGTAATCAAGAAGATGCATTGTGCAAATTTTCTAGATAAAATGTTTCTTAGTACAATCATCAATAGAAGTATGGGAACTAATTTACATATTCATCCAATTTATCATGAAAGTGGTAATGTCATTAAAATTATTCAGTCATTGATTTAAAAATATAATGACCTCCTTAATAAAAAAAGTAAATCAACATGTTACATTAAATGTGTCTGAATATTATTTTACTAGCATTCATGATGGAGGTCATCAAAGTCACCTCTCCCTTCCTCAAAACCAATACAAATCTAGTATATCTATGAATTTAATATGATTTGGTCTGACATAAAATCTAGTTATTTTTTGAACTCATACAATAAAATTTGGTTATATACCATCCAAATAAAGGATAAATATAATACAAGTCGATATTACATATAAAATGCATTGTGTATTACGTATTTTTAATGAGCTCAATGATGGTCGGTGTAATAGAATCAAATTTATTAGTTATAAATTATTTAAAAATATTTGAAAAATATCATGTATTTTGGTTATTTATGAGTGCATGAAGAGTTGGGGTGAGCATATTGGTCCCATTTTGTTAAAATTGTTCAGGTTTTAGGATATATTTCATTTGAAAGATTCCATAGGGTACATGAAGGACTTGTACTGGGTACCCACTGGGAATGGAAAATAAGGTAGTCAATAATTTGGTCCATCAGGTTGTGAGTGGCCCGTGGGCGGTAACATGGTGGTTGGAAAATGATTAGTCGATGATGATTTTATTTTTTTTTATTTTTTTCAAATTTAATTTATTTATTATTTTAATAATGTATTGAAATGACACTATTGTTTATTTTTAGAATGGTGGTGGCCCAAAAATCTCCTCTACCTCTCTTTTCTATCTTCACATCTCGCCTTGGATCTCTTATGTTTTGTGAAACATTCAAGGGTCATTACTCTAATCAAGTCACCTATTATAATTACATAACTCCATGTTAATATATTAATTATTTCATATGAATTTTATATAGAGAACCAGAAATTTCATAGATAAATATTACATCATTTTTTTGAATAATTGTTACATTTCAAAAACACATAATCAAGAACCCTAATAGTTCACTGACTTTGGATATGTGAAATCATAAATAATGGTTCTTATGTGCACAATGTAATCTCATACTATATTCAAATTAACTATCACAATTCTTATAAATACAATTCAAAATGCATATCTACATAAAATGGGGGAAAGGAAGTACATGAAAGTGTGATTTGAGATGATCAGTATGGGTAAATAAAGGAGATATGTAAGAATAAAAATAATATTAGGGTAGTATAACATTAGAAAAACATTTGATAAATAATACCATATATATGAATGATCATAATCATGTGTCATGAAATGAATATTTGGAATTCATACTACATGCATCATTAGGGAATCAAAAAACACGATCTGTGAGATCAAACAAAATGGGTGTTTTGCTTACAAATAGGCATAAAATTCATTTTCATATTATTCAAGGCTCACATCCAAAACATTCATAGGGTAAATTTCCTTCACTGAATTGGGACTAATTCATGATATATTCATATAGTATTAAACCATGTTCACTTACCATAAAATCCTTTTACTAATGAAATGGTTTCAGTCCTCATTCTCGTTATATCTACACAACATGATATAAATAATTAACTAATGCATTAGAGGGAGATATAGGTTAACCATCCCATAATGAATTCATAAATAAGTGTACCAAATGAACATAAAGAATAATCATATCATACCCAATGAAATGGAATGGGTATCATTATGATTTATTTATCTCATAACATAGGGAAATGAGACTTGTTTCATAATCATTTCATTATATAATATCCTGTGAACAAAAGGATGTTTCATAATAATTTTATCATGGTATAAACAGTGGATGAGAATCATTATTCAAAATAGTCATTCAAAAAATACATTAAGTGAAATAATATCAAAGTTATACTTGGATAATATACCCAAGAAGGCATAGTTAACACCAATAGTTGTCATTATAGATGGAATATTATTTTGAAATATAATTTAGAAAATATCATGAGGAAAATATCCTTTCTTCTTTGAAAAAAATTTATAAGATTTAAAACATTAGAAAAGAATATTATTTGAAAATAAAAATGAAATATTACAAAATATGAATGGAAGAAATGTAGGGTCATGACATCATAAAATTACATTCATACAATATTAGTCAGAAATGATGATTCCTTTCAAATTTTATGTAAAAAATAAATATAAATAATTTGCAAAATGATATGATTTTACATTAAATAATTTTAAAAAAATCAACATGGGTAAAAATTTATTCAAAAAATAATAATAAATTAATAAACCTTTTTCAAAAAACATTTACTGAATGAAAATATAATTATGGCCGAAGATTATATAAGAACAAATTTTAATAAAATAATATTCCTAATTTTCATTAGAACCAAAAAGTGGAAAAATGGTACCATTACTTGAAAATATCATGAAAATAAGAGGATAATAAAATGAATTACAATTATTGAGATGCATAACCTAAAATTTCCACATTCAAGGCTTAATTGTGAACAATCAAAATGATTGATGAGGTTGTGAAATAAAAGAATTACCACATTGGTAACATTGAACCAAAAGACCCATGATAGAAATAATATGAAATAAAATATAAAATATTATGAGTATGAATAATGCTATGATATTAAAAGTCAATGGAAATTTATATATATTTTATGAAATAAATTGTGTGCATAACTTAACATATGTCTCAATGATGGAAAGATGAGAAAAAACACATTACCTTAAGTATTAACATCCATCCTTATCTTTCAAAACTCCCTTAAAATAAATATATGTTAATTATAAATCTATTAAAAATAATATTCAAAAAAATTATAAAAACCATTATCTTTATTTTATATTTAAAAATTATTTATTTTATAAAATTACACTTTATACAAACCATAAGATCGAGAGGTATGGTGTCTTAAGGAAATTAGGAACATTACATAACAACATAAAACAAGTGATACAATACATTATTGATAAAATTTTTGACATGATCATAATAATCCATTGAACTCCAAATTTCATGGGATATTAATGGGACATACTTAAAAAGGTTGAGCTATAAAGCCCAATAATGGAATAAACAAGGAATAAGAAGAAGAATAAAATACATGGTATACAAAATGAATATCATTAGAGAATAAAATGATGATGAATAATATAGAATAATATAGCATTCTAATAATAACAAGGGAAATGTGACAATAACTTAAATCCGTACATCAGAAACATAGGTCAAGGCTACATCCAACAATAGTACATGGTTGAAAAAATTCAAAAAAAATCATGCACACCTCTATCCCAAAATAATGTTTCATGATACTAAACATTACCTTATGCATTGGTGTTCTATCAGGAGTACACTTCATAATCTTTTCATTCTCATGCATAAGGGTGCCACATAGATCATAAAACATGAATTCATTCCAGAGAATATTTTATTCCATGATCATGGAATCGAGACTAAATACATGTAAGTCCCCAATCAATAGGTATATATTCATAATGGTGTATAACATTAATTTAAAAATGGGTATGGTATTCAAGACCCAATTAATTTGCATTAAAATTCATGGTGCAATTTTGGCAACATAATGGCATCATATAGAAATTCATAAAATTGGATTGATGGAAGAGAAAGGGGTATATAATAAATTTGACCTGAAATAGAAGGTAATGGAGATATTTAAGAACATATCTCAACAGAGTAAAAATGTAATTAGAATTCATAACTTAAATGGAATGATTGATAAAAGTGTGGGGGGGGGTGGAAGATCCCTTTCAGAATTTTGACACAGTAACTACTTCGGTAAGGGTAAAATTTAGAGTGTATAAATGGATGATCATAGAAATAAATTTAAATATATAGAAATTTATATCTAATAATTTAATTAATTCATAATAAATTGAAATTATAAATGAAAATTTCAAAATTTAGGTTCTTCGATTGAAGAAAAGATAGGAAGTTGGGGATCCCTTACATGAATGTGTGACTCTAATGGATTGGGAGATGTTTCTTGGGATCATGAAAGAACATTTTTCGTTCTATTGGGTGTATATGGATAAATGTGGATGTGCTTCAAGGAGTTTCAATGATGTGGAATGGGAGTGTCGGTGGGTTAATATAAGTAAGGAGGGGGATTTATTTATTATTTTTTTGGACTCTAAATATTAAAATATCCAAAAACCAAAAACCATCACATGGGTTTTTCAATGATTTATATAAAAGGGGAATGACATATATTATTTCATAAGTCCAAAGGCCAAATTTGGTAAAATATTTCCCTTTTAAATGTATTGGTGAGTCAAATATTAAAGAAATTATTTAAAAGTATTTTAATATATTCCAAATCATGGAGGATTCACTAAGAATATGACAAAATAAATAAAATAAACATATAATAAAAAAAATAAATAAAAAAAATTATTTTATCAATTAAACCATTAATAGGATTTATTACATCACTTTTGGGCCATTGTGATTCCCTAAAACTCACAGTATATTTATACAGTTTGTAATTCTCAGCCCAAAAATTGACTACCTCAAAAAATTATGAAAAATTTACCATTGGATAATTTTCACTTCATGATTCCAATAATAAAACCAATTTAAAAAAAAATAAGTTTCTATATATGAGAATTATATGTTTGAAAATAATAAATAGCAATTATTGAAAATGTTGATCTTTTTGGAAAACTGTAGTCTCTGTACCCTTATAAAAAATATAAATGACATCATAAAAATTATATGATCATTTATATTTGATAAATATTATTTAGTAATAATAATAAATTAAAATATTATTTATTTAAAAAAAATACATTAATTCATTAATTCTTTAAAATATATTTCATAGATGAATTTGAATATTAACTAAAAATATTATTTGTGCATTAAAAATAATTTACAAATTGACAATAATTAGATGAAAATAAATTCATTATTTTATATTAAAAATATATACCTATTACTTATTCTAGGGTCTTGATACATATTATTTTATTAAACAAGTATTTTCCTTATGTTTTAGGTGTGCGATGGTGGGGATTTCATGTATTTGTTCAGTTAGCTTGGCTTGGTCCATAATCTCACTGTGCTTGAACATATACCATTAATTTATTCAATCAGGATTAAGATGTTGGATCTCAACATGCTCTAGGACCAAGTAAAATCCTATAAATGTAGTCACCCCCATAAGCTCTGATAAAAGGGATTCATAGGGTACAATCGAACTGGTTGAGTATATCAATTCCTTGGTCCCTGAAAAAATTATTTGTTGAAAAGCATTATTTACAATATCCTTGTGTTCATTTTACAAGGAATATATAATCATTGCTATTGAAAATTAATGATCATCTAAATCCAATCGGATATAATAATAGAAAATAATTTTATTTTTTACTATAACCACAAGACACTTAATTAAATCAAAAAGTTTAATTTTATTCATAAAATATCAGTTCATTATAATCTTCCCCATTTCAAAATTTCACACTTAGAATTAATTTTCCCACAGTAAAACTGATGATGTGAACTATTGACTGTAAATCATTTTTTTTCATTTTCTAAAGTCCGGTTCAAGGGTTTTTAGTACCCATTACAAGCGTTCAACACATCCAATACACCACATCACAACATCCAGATCAAAATCAAATTTCAAATATCAACAAAAAAAGTCTACCAGACAGCTACCCTCAAGCCGCACTGCGCCTCGAACCAAGCACCCAGCCATCGACACCTCCACCGAAGTAGAGCACCAGAGAAAATCCACCAGAATAGCAATGAAATCTCCGCACATTCAATCCATTCATAATCATCCCACAGAAATTAAAAACCAAAAAGCAACATGCATCCCTGAAGACTTGCAGATTTTCATCAGGCCGGAATCCACATGGCAAACATCAAACTAAAAACCAGCAACCATCAAGCAGATCAACAACAATGATATCTCCACACATTCAAACCATTCAATCATTTGTTTTCAAAAAATCAAATTGACTAGGGTAACAGAATTATTTCACCAGACCTTTTCTCTATGATATAAGATGATCGCCGACTCCTCATCATAGGAAATAAAATTATCCAATGGTACCATATATAGATTGAGTACATATGATGGTTCTGTTATGTAATTCATTAAAAGGGATACCTAAAATACATAATTCACTAGAGAAATGTTTGGTGGGAATGATAGTCGATATGCTAATTATCTGGTATGATCACGGATCAAAAAAGGAAAAAGGAACCATGGATTAATCTTACCCTTATTCAAAAAAATCAAAACTCTCTTTAATGGATATATGAGTTGGAATACCATGTCTCCAAAATAAACTCTAGGTAACATTGAGGATTTCTATCATATCTCTTCAATCACTATGAGTATCCCTGAGGTTCTAACTAATGTTCTTAACATTCTCCACCATTTCTTAGACCATTTCAATACCTAGATGTTTTCTTTCCCCAACATCATCCCAACCTTCTTGTTTTATAACCCTCTTCCCATAAAGGGTTTCATAGTGATCCATTTGGATGATTGAGTGGAAATTGTTTTCGAATGTTTACTCTCTCCCATGAAGATGTTTATCAGATCCACCATTTATGTCCATTATGAAATATTTTAATATTTCCTCAAGTGTTTTCATAGTACACATAGATTTTCCATCAGTTTTTGGGTGATATGAAATACTGGAGTTTAAATTAGTGTTTAGAGCATGATTGATTATTTTTCTAACATTAGAGGTGAATCCCCAAACATGATTAGACATAATCTATAATGGTACTCCATGTGGCCTTACCACTTATCTGATATATATATGTTCCAATTGTACAAGTGGGAAAACATCCCTAATCAGAAATTAAGTGTTCATTATTTATAAGATGATCCAAAATAACCCCTAAAACATTGTTTCCCCTGTATGTATTTGGAATTATGGATGAAAATTCTATGGTGCTATTTTCTTATTTCCATATTGGTATGGGTAATGGTTTCATCAACCCCTTAGACTTCTACAAATCATATTTCAATTTTATACATTCCATGAACTTTGATGTATATTCACCAACCTCATTCTTCATGTTTTTCCACAAATAGTTTTCTTATATATCTTGATACATATTTTTGTTTCCTAGATCTATAGAGAAATTGAAAATATTTTAATCATCCAATAGTTCCTTCATTAAATCAGGATTTAATGGAACTCATAGGGTTGAGCCAAATCATATTATTCTGTCTTCATTAACACTAAACTCTAAGGATTACCCTTTTCATATAGTTTCGAACATGTTCTAATTATTTTATAATGTTTTTTATAATATTTTAACATTTCAAGAAGAGACTATTGATAAATAATTTGTGAAAGGATTTATGATGTTCCTTTTTTATGATTCCCACATCCATTCTCTTGAGATATAACAATTTCAAATCCTTCCAAATTCTCAATGATGATTTAATTTTTAGATCCTTTCTGTATATAGAATTTTCCACTGTGTTATCTTCCACTGAAGGTAGTAGATAGAGAAGTCATAATACATGATGAGCTCTAACCATATTCATTGGTTCATATTATTATCTTTTTAGGTGAATATATATTTAAATCTATTGTGATAAGTATATATGTCAAACTTCTAATGATATAGATAATGACTCCAGTTTTTAAATGTAAATATCACATATTCCAACTCCAGATCATGTGTGGGATTGTTTTTCTCATTAAATTTCAACTAACATGAGTCGTAGTTAAAGATATTCAAATTTATCATAAACAATAATTCTAATCCCTTATTCAAATCATCACTGAATATTAATAAAAGATACCAACTTTTGTGTAGTGTGAGCATATAGGTAGATATGAGCCTCTTTTTAAACTCTATGAATCATTCTTCACATTAAGAAAACATGAATCCCTTTTTATTTTTCTCAGTAAGAGGGTTCTTAAATCATGATTAATTTCTCAAAAATTAGTGGTAATTTCTAGTTAACTCATATATGGTACTTATATCTATCCTGGATGTTGTCCATGGCCATCCATCAATTTAATTTTTCATTGAAGGACCCATAGATACACAATTATTCTGATAATATTCCGCAATAATGATATTTCCATTAAATAAAAATCACAATTGTTGTACATTGCATGGAGCCTACCCTTTCATAAGGTCTTCATCATGGTTCATAGATGCTCCTCAGTCTCCTCCTTGGTCTTAGAGTATATTAGAATTTCATCTATAAAGACTACCATTAATTCTTTGATGTAATCTGTGTAGACTCCATTCGTCATGTCCATCTAGATTTATGGAGTATTAGTGAGTCCGAAGGGCATCATGATGTACTCATAGTACCCATACCACATACAAAAAGTTTTCTTGGGATATCTTGCCTCTTCAACAAAACATGTTAATATCTTGACTGCAGATCCACCTTGGAAAATTATTGTGCTCCATGTATCATATTAATCAAGTCATAAATCCATGGAAAATTATATATGTATTTTTAACATGATCTTATTGAGCTCACGATAATCAATGAAAAAGAACATTAACCCATCCATATTCTTGACAAAGAGGACTTTTCCACCCTATGGTGAAGCACATGGGAATATGAATATCATATCCAAATTCTGATGTAGTTGTTTCTTTAGATCCTCATGTTCGAAAACAACCATCCTATATCGACTCTTGGATATTGTCAACATGCCAATTATAATGTCAAATGAATAATAAACCTCTCGGATAAGAAGAAGACCACTTAATTCATCATGAAACAAATATTGGGATTCCATCAAAATATTAGTGTATTCAGTAATGGTTCATTCCTTAGGCTCAATTATTAGATCTAGATATTATTACTCTTAGGGAAATATTATCCAATCTTGAGAAGATAGCGAAAAATAATATTTTTCTTCCTCCTCGTACATGTAAAGGATTGTGGGTTGATTCTTCATGTAGGGAAAGATTTCCCTTTATAGAAATTTATTTAGGCTCTATATAAGTAATTTCAATCTATACACAGAATTGCATAAAATCCACTAAAGGAAGTATGGAAAGGATTTCCAGGATGTTCATCACAAAAAAATTAACATGGGATTATTTATATTATTGGGATGAAATAATTTCCCCATCCTTTATTTCAATAAAAATCTAATGTTCTACTATTTTTTGCAGTTTTTGGAATTTTCTATTAAGCATCTATGATATAATGGAATGAGTAGACCCAGAATCAAAAAGTGTGTTCACTATTCTTTAATGAATATCAAGGGAACATGTCACCACTTCATTGATAGGTTTTAGTTCTATAGTAGTGATGAAAAACTCTCACCCTTTCTCCCTTGGAGGATTTTTGTTGCCTATGAAAACCCTTGGCATAGGGAATTTATTCACAATGTTCCCCAGATCATTTTAGTTGAATAATAAAAATGTATTGAGGGGTTGACATATTATTCCATTCCTCAACCACATTGTGGAGCTTCTACTGTCTGTAATCATTGGCCATGTTCCCTTCTCTTCTGCACTTAAATCATTTCCTTATTCCCCATAATAAATTTCATGAGTTCTTCTTTTTGTATCATTAACATGTGGGATGAAAAAATTTCATAGCATTGTTTAATTTAACCATCGAACTACCATTATTAAACTCCACTTTTTGCTTCTTGTCTCATGATACTCTAGAGATTCACTATACCCCATTTTGAATTTGAGAACCCATAGATCTATTTCTTCATAGCTATCAATGTCACATATTTCAAAGGATTTTCAACGATTAGGCTTTATCCCACCAATGAAGCAGTCAACCTTGAATTCTAGGGTAACAAAAAACTAGAGGCGTATCATGAAAAAATTGTGAAGTTTTCCACATATGCCCCGATGTATTTTTAATCCATTTACTTGAGTACACGGAAATATCATTGCATTTGAAGAAGGATTGTCCAAGGAAAATATTAATGATTTTTTTTTTGGAATTCCATCCACTTGATTTCATTGATCTTCTCCTCATGCTTCATATTTTTGACCAATTTCTATCACATAATAGCATATTCCTCTATACAATAAAAAAAATAGAAGAACTATATATTTTTTTGAACATTTTAGGATGGGGAATTTCATTTTAAAGGTGTTGATCCATTTATCCATGATTAAATAATATTATGATCCATTAAATATAGGAGGCATTATTTCATGAAGTACTCGATAATGGGTTTCTTCCTCTTATTGGGGTTTTGGGAAGTTCTCTTTATCCATGATTCTATTCAAAACATGAGTTCTATGATATAGTATCATGACAACCTTTTAGATTCCTAATCCTGTCATATTCAGAATCTCATTAAGGTTATCATCACACTACCCATCCCATTGGTCATTAGACCGATTCCTCTGATTGCTAGACATTAGATAGAATAAAAAAATTAGGGATTAGTTCCTTCAATAGATAAACCAATAATGTATAATCTAATCACATGAAAGGGATAACATTTAAATTATATTTATCTACTTAACATAGTAGTTTATAGGATTCAATCTATGTTATCCAAGATCTACTTCTGAGTATATATTCTTATTTTCATTTTTCCCTTAATAATTGTTTTATTTAACATAATTATTTACTGACAAATATCCCCTAGGAGTGTCAAACCAGGTTTATAATAAATCCCATTTATTTTGGACCAGATTACCCTATGTTTGGTTTGGAACATCCTGTTAGAGTATTTTCTCTTAGATACATCTCTTCTAGAACCACATATACTTGTAGTGTCTGGACAAGGATATATTTTCTAGATAAAACACATACACTATTCATTAAAAACAATTACTGATGTTTTTTATACTTATTCACATCCCGATAGATTTTTATAGAGTTATATAATGCTATGTATTTCAATATATTATTCAAATACAATTCCCTAAAATAACTACACATTGCTCGATAAGAACTATAAAAATCCCACTCTTTATTTTTAATTTAAACAAGATTTATTACATAAATTACACTTATTAAAACCTAGATGATCAAGAGTTCTAATGTTTTTGGGAAATTAGGTTAATTACATAACAACTTAAAACAAGAGATAAAATATATCATTGAAAACATCCTAGACATGAACATAATAATCCATCAAACATAAAACTATATAGGATATCATTGGACATACATAAAAAAATAGATCTATAAAGTCTAGTAACAGAATAAACGATGAATAACATGAAGAAGTCAATACATGCTAGACAATAGGAATATAAATGGATCATAAAAGGAACATGATTAATATGTCATGATATATCATGATAATAATAACATGGGAAATTTGGAAACAACATAAAAAAGTGCATCATAAACATCTTTCACAGATATATATGCCATGAAATCATGGTGGGAAAAAACCCATAAAGAAATATTGTTCAACCCTTTCCCAAAATGACATATCATGATACTAAACATTACCCATTGCATTATTGCACTATCAAGGTGCACCCTTCACAATCAATTAATTATAATTCTTATGTATCCCACGAAGATAACATAACATGGATTCATTAAATATAATAATTTTTTCCATGATATAATAATGTGGAATTAATAAATTTATGTCCATAATAAATATTTTTATTTACAAAAATGTGAATACCATAGATAGATAATTTGGTATGGTATTCACTATATAATTATTTTGGAATATAAAATCGTTGGGCAATTTTGGTAGTATCTAAACATCATATTGAAATTAATAAAAATTGGTTGATGATAGATAAATAGGGATTTAATCATTAAGTCGTGAAATTTGAATTATGGGGGATATTTAAGATTAAATCCAAATAGTGGAAAAATGAAATTAACAGACATAGCATAAATGGAATTCTTTATAAAATCATGGGTGGAAGATCCCTTATGGAATTTTGGCATTGTAACGGCTTTGGTAAGGGTCAAATTGGGAGAGTATAATGGTCTGTAATTAAAATAAAATTAAATATTTATAATGGTAATTATAATAATTGAATTAATACATAACCAATTTAAATTATAAAGGAAAATTTGAAAAAAAAAATTCTTTGACTGAAGAACAAAGAGGAAGGTGAGGAGACCTTACTGGGATATGTGACTCCAACAGCTTTGGAGAGTCATATTTGGATCATTCGTGAATCTTGTGAGGGATCAAGGGAGTATTTAGAAGATATTATATATGTATAGATGAGTTCTAGTGAGGATAAATGTGATCTTGGGTGGGTTTATATAGGAAAGGATTGGGATATCTTAATTATTTTTGTTTTGGACACTACATAATAAAATTTTTGATAAAAACATACCAAGGTTTTTGAAAATGTTTTAATAAATATTGTAGTGGAATAAATTATTTTTTAATTTCAAGGACCTAAGATAATTAAATATTTCCCTTTCTAATGTGGAGGTGTGTCAAACTTTAAAAGAAAAGATTTTAAAATCCTTAAATATATTATCTATCTTAGAGGATTCACCACAATTTTTTTAAACAAATAAAATAAACATAAAATAAAATTATTTTAAATGGAAAACATATATTTGGAAGAGGATACATTTTTCTAGGATTTATTTTGTCACTATGGGTTCATTAGGATGTCGTAAAATACACTGTATATTTTTAAGTTATTTAATTTTTTACCAAAAAATTCTACCATTTTAGTTTCTTATGAAAGATTATACATTGAATAATTTCAACATCATAATTAAAAAAATATTAAATATATTATAAATATAATTTTTTATCTAATTGTATTTTCAATTTTTAAAAAATTACCATCATTTATTGAAAATGACAGGTTTTTTGACAAATAACAGTTTTTGAACCCTTAATGAAATTACATTTGACATCATAAATTTTGTATGATCATTTATTATTGATAATTATTATTTAATAATATTAAAAAATTGAAATATTCATTATTTCAAAAGTACATTAATTCAATAATTCAGTAATTGTTAAAATTATATTTCTTAATATAATTTAAATATTAAGGGAAAATAATATTCATGCATTAAATATCATTTACAAAGTGATAAAAATAAGATGAATATATATTCATTATTTTAAACCAAAAAATAATGTACATATTAATAATTCGTGGTTATTGATACATATCCCTTTATTGCACTCATATATGATCTAAGAGTAAGGTGTGTGATGGGGGGGCTTTCATAGGTTCGTCCGGTGAACATGGTTTGGGATGTGATCTAGATGAGCTTAAAATTGTCCAAAAAAATCACTCTTGCATAATTTGTTGGATATCAGCATGGGATTGGTCTAGGGAATATCCCATAATTGTTTTCTACCTCAATAACTATGATAAATGGGCTTCATAGGTTACGATATTATTGGTTGAGTCTACCTCTCCCATTGTCTATGAATAAGGGATTTTTCAAACCCAATATTTTTACAAGTCAGGTGATCATTTTTCAATAAATATACAATCAATGGTAATGATATAAAATAGTCATTTAAGTCTAACTGGATATAATTAATCAAAAGAAGAACATGCGTTTTGTATAACCTTAATACATTTAATTAAATAAAAATAGTAATTTTATTCATAATTTTTTTTCATCACATATATCATGACAAATATTATTTTATTATGATTTATTATTACAAATTAATTAATGATTCCATTTTATAGTATCGTTTTAGGTAATAACCACATTGTTTTTCATAAATGTTTGGATTCTTTATATTTTTGTTCCATTAATTTATTCATTATGTTTTTCATCTAAAATATGATAAAAAAAGTTATAAATTTCATATATATTCAATATATATTTAATAATAATAACTTATAAAAGATAAAAAATTGAAATACACCATTCATGGTGACGATAGGTCATACGTACACATGAAAACTGTTTCTATATTATAATTGTATTTATTGAATTAATAGTATATGATAAATTATAATTCCACTATAATAATTATTTCTTATATATAAAATTTATTTATTAAACCCATACTTAATACCTTCTATAAAATGATATAACAAATCACACTAATTCCCAAGGTGGTGGTCTACTGAACAGATGAACGACGTTATTGAATTCCAATAAAATGGAAAGAATGAAGGTATGAATGATATAAAAATTATAGAATAAGAATAACATAGTAAAAATCACATATAATATATATATATATACTATAAGTCCATTTATTATGAACATTCATGATAGGTTTTTATGGAAAAACAAATGGCATCCGATTGTGAGGTGGCACTGCACCATACACATGAATATTGAGTTTGTATCTCATTTTATAGATGTGGCCTTTTTGTCCATTTAAATATAATATAATTATTTAATTATATTTATGATAACTATGTTATTATATAATCATGGTATAAAATGAATTAAATTTCTTTTACGAAGAAAAAAAATAAAAATTTCCATTGATGAACACAACCTATAATTTGGGTATCCTCTTTGTGTTTATACTAAAATACTTCCTTGGATATACTTGTATGAAATATAAGGAATATATGATAATGTGAGGTAATATTGTATTTTATTTGGTTATGTATTTTACAAACAAAATTGTTTCTAGGTTGTGAATAAGAGAAGAGATGGGTGGCCTTTTATAAGTGGGTAGAGGAAACACTTGGTATTTTTGAAAAGAAATAACTGAACCCATGTTATTAAAATTTAATAAGAGTAAAGAATTAATCAAATTCAAAAATAATACACGATAATTTCAATATATTTACTATCATTTTTTATTGAGTATTTTTTATGTAAATGTGTCCCCTATCATTTTAGTTTAAACCATGGTAACCCCATTTTTCTTTTATCATGATAATTAACTTTTACTGCATTCAATATTTCATTTGGTTAAAAAATTATGGTGACATTATTTGAAATTATTAAACATTATTATTCCAAATTTGGAATGAATTTTCCCAAAATCAATTCAAAAAAAACTGAATAAATTAATTTAAAATTAATCATTTATAAGTGCAAAGAATGAGAGTTTTTAATTTGAGAATGAACATGGGTATACAATGATTTTAAATCCAATTTGATGATGAAATTTAATTTAATGAAGAAAATTGGATTAATAGATGTAAATTTAGACTAATTATATATTAAAACCGATTTAAATTATATTTTAACATTATACATAAATATAAATAAATGTATATTTGAAATTAAAACTCATTATTTTTAAATATAAATCAAAAATTATAATACTTTAGGAATATAACTAAAATTAAAACTAAGATAATTTGAAAATTATAAATTCAAAAATGATGTTTATTTTTCTAATTTTATTTTGTAAAAGAAAAAAATATTTTCATTATTATTCAAAAAAATGAAAATGACAATTTCATTGAAAAAATAGTATTTTAATAAAATTCATTGACTTTTCCATATATAATTTATTTTATGATAAATATGTTATATTTATATAAAATAATTACACATAATCACTGAAAATAATTTATTATTATTATTATCACTAATTTAAATAGCTAGGTTTAACTATCATGTTTATGTAACTAAATGAATTATATATCTTGTTTTCTAAAAGTCTATGTTGCATGTAACACAATGTAATCTAGTATTTCATGTCACAAATGATTAACATGGTGTTGTGTATAATTCAATCATATCATGGTGTAAAATTAAATTCATTAAAACAATGAAATTTAATTTTATTCAAAAATAAATAAATTCATAAAAACTCATGGTGTTAAATTTGACCCCCTAAAAATAAATTAAAACCTCAAAATTAACCACTATAATACAAAATATGAGTATAATTATACTTATTTCCAAAATTTCAAACATAGGTTCGGGAAAATGGTGGAATTTCCCCAAAACATTTACATGGTGAGTGGTCTAGTTTCATAGAACATTATTTGTATGATTTAAAATATCCACTGGTTGTTTCTCATAATAATTATTAGGCTATAGTGTTATGACCTCTAGGATTAGTTATGGGAAGGGTTAGTTATATAATTTCATTAGAGTGGTACTTAAAAATCATCAGGGACATGGTAGAGGTCACTGTAGGTGGAATGAAATAGGATAACGTCCCGGTGTAATCATGAGTTTTAAAGGGACTGATATTACTATGGCTTAATATCAATTTGTTCCCAGATATCAAAACATTATCCTATAGAGAAATTTTTAGAAACACCTTATCACCAACATCCAAATCTAGATCACACTCGTGATAATCAAAAAAAATCTTCAGACTCAGATATACCTTGATGTGCTTATGAAGGGATCAATCCTTCTCTTTAATTTATTGAACTATCAATGGTAATAATTGATTTCTGTCTACAACTTCGATCAAAAAAATTGTATCTCAACATTTATTTCCATATAGAACTTCATTATGATCGACATGAATGTTTTTTTCAGGGAAATTGTTGTGAGCGAATTCAACTAGAGGAAGGTGTCGATCCCAAACACCATTCAAATACAAATACAAACATCTAAACATACCCTCTAGGTTTTGAATTATTCATTCAGACTGAACCTTTGTTTATGGAGGATACATAGTGCTAAAACACAATTCATTATCATGTACATACAGAATACTTCACCAAAACATTATGGTAATCCTCTGATCCTAATTAGATAAAATTGAATGTGGTACTATAGGACACCTGATAACTAGTGTAATTTATATCCTATCAAGATGATATATGTAGAATTATACATAATAGATAAGATGTGGTATGAATTAGTAAAATGTTGAATACATCCCATATAAAATTATTACCTTTAATTGTGTTGGGGAGTCGAATGAAACAAATACATGGTGATGTTATCTCATTTCCATTATATGATGGTTAATTCATAACATCCCCTTATAATTTTATCTTTACATTGTTTCTTGTTGACATTCCCAGCACTGAGATATAAACTATGTGATATCTCTCATCATGACTTCCCAGAAAAATTATTCATTAAAAAATAAAGATACATTTATACATCAAAGATAAATTAAGAATTAAGAACAATGAGCATCCTATAACAACTAATTCTTAATATCTAGTATGGAAGAAACACATACAGGGTTTCTAAAACATATCAGTATAACATGATCAATGTTAATCATTGGATCATCTCTAACATTATTTTTTTAGCTCCAAATCTTCCTCATATTCCTCTTTAATCATTATTTTGATAGATGGTTGAGCATTAAATAGAGAAATATAGGCTTATTCCCCTTGGAACATATTCAACTTATTATGTGTGTATATATATATTAATCATTTAGGATCAATATATATGTCACAATTTTCTTCTAGAATATTATGTGTCCATATATTTTATGAAAGAATTACCACAGCTTAATCCAAATCATGAATTGTCAATTTTTTCTCACGAACCACTTATTATCATGAGGAATATGACATAATCATTTTACTCTCCACAATATCCCTTGAAATTACCTTATTGTATGAATCATTATAAATTAAAATACATACATCACTATTAGGTAATGTTTGAACATGTGAAATGAATGATCTTCTCTTTTGTTCCTTGAAATTTTCCTCACATTAATCTATCGAGAGTAACATCACTCCCTTCAGAGTTCACATGGTTAGAGGATTATATAGTCATGAAAAATTCTCCCTAAATCGTATGTAATATCCATATAACCCATCAAAATTATGGATCTCAGTCACCATGGTTGGTATGAGCCAACATTCAAAATCCTTTACATGCAACAAATCAACTCATAGACAATATTTTGAGATTATATGACCCAAAAATGAATCATTTTACAACCAAAATTCAAAAATAGTAAAATTTTCCTATAGATTCTCTTTACATGGGGACTCTGTACAATTATCTTGTTGCCTTTATGCTCTTAGATTCCATTTGAATAGTGAAAAATATAATCTATAATGACCACCAAAAACTAATCAAGGTAATATATATGGACTCCATTCATTAAATCCATGATGATTGAAGGGGAATTAGTATGAATAAAATGAATCACTATATATTCATTATGTTAATACATTTTATGGAATGTTTTCTTTGGTATATCCTCATTGATGACCCTCAATTGATGCAATCCAGAATGACAGTCAATATTGGAAATTATTGAGCTTAGTGTAGTTGATAAAACAAGTTATCTATACGAGGAAGATGATACAGGTTCATAATTGGGTGTTGTTTAAATCCGGAAAATTAAAGAATAGTTGAATATATCAATCATTTATTATAAAAAAGGAACATGTGCAGTCCATTGTGACACCATTAGAGAAATGAATCCACTATTAGGGTTTTCGTAGTGTTTCCTATTCTATTCCTGCAACTCAACTAGGGTCATTCTATGGGATGTACTTGAATTTAGTGTGGAACATAACATGAATTCAATTGATAATGAAACATCATCTTTAGGTGGAATAATAGGAAAATACTCTAAAAATACATCAGTAAATTACCAAACAACAAAAATATCCTCGATGTTAGGAATCTCCCCAACCATCAAATATAAACACCACTTCTGAATGGGAATTAATACCCATACAGTTGATTTGATCTCTAGAGAATTATTTTTCTACTAGCCACATCAATATATGATCTAATGGATAGTTTGTAATATAAACCATGGAATCCCTTTCTTAATAATTTGTGTTGTATTTATGTAGGGAATGAAAATCCCTTATAAAGATGAAATCAAACTCAACCATAGGAAGAGTGATAAGATTTCTACAAAGCATATGTCCACCAACGTTAGCTGGAGTGGAACCATAGACATTAGATGAGATTATAATGCTATTATGGGGTTTTCAACACTAATTTAAAATCTAATATTTTTGGTGGAATCTTAAAACACATAGAAAATTATTTAAATATAAATAAATGGGTAGAGATAGAGTCAAATAAGAAATTAATAGTTCTTTGAGTGGATTGTGACTGTACCTTTCACCACATCATTGGCACACCACTCTTCAGAAACTTTGATAACATGAGATTTCCCCATTTACATTTTCTTAATATATTATTGGAATAAATAATCATCATTAATAGTTATGATTCACAAATAGTTAGAATAATTTCCATTTTTAATACACTAGAATCACATAATTGTGGGAGGTGCATTATGGGATGATTTCTCTCTAATTTCCTTATTAGCGGACATCATACCTTCAATTTAAAAATTAATTTTTGATGCCCTTACATTTTTCACATAAAAATTTACTAGACCCCATAAGTTAATGTCCTCCATTATTTTTCCCACACTTTGAAGAATAAAGTAAAGCACATTATTTTATCTCCATGGAACTTAGATCTTCTTTTGAACTCCATCTTCATTTTCATTTCAAGCCCATGAGTTTGATAAATAACTCCAATATCCATTTCCAAATCAATTTAACATTAAAAAAATATCATCATAGCTATTGAAATCTATTAAGACTACTTCCATTCAGAGACATGGTTTTAAGTTTCTATAGAATAAATCAACCATAAATTCAATTTCGATGATAAATCTAGAAATATATCATGTAACACCCCATGCTTCCACGGTATTCTTCTTTTGGAATAATACAGTAGCGTGTGTGGTACACAACATCATGTTCTAACACACACCACAACCAATCAAACAAGTCGTTATGAATAGTAACACCCACTTTTTCAAATTTTATAAATTTTATCTCTCAAAATGGACTTCATTTTTGGATTCGAAATATCGAAATTATCCTAGGGTAAATTTTTCGAACTTTTTGGATAACTTTTATATTTTGATGAATAGTGAAAATTACTAAATTTTAATTGAAAACAACTTTTTTAATAAATTAAATAATAGTATTAAATTTGGAATGTAAAGACCCGTAAATTCCAAGGAAATTTTTTTCCTTAATTTTCTTTGGAATTTTACAGGAACGTAGTTTCTGACGGCGCCTGATTCTGAGACCCGGTGTGCCCGGAATCAATTTCTGAACATTGGCTCGGGTACGTTCAGTGAACGGAGGAGCGGGTTTTTCTAACTTTTTAACCGGTGCCCGGAATCGAATTCTGAGGGCACCGATGAAATCACAGCGCCGGTATTCTCTTAGAAACGCCTCTTCCGGAGTTGCGTTTGCTCGGGTGTGGATTTTAAATTTTCGGGCTTAAGGTTAAGAAATAAAATAGTCTTTTCGACAACTTTATTTTATTTCACTTAAGCCACTTGGAGGCCACTTGAAGCCACTTAAAAGTGGCTTAAACTGAGTTGAACCGGATAGGGTACTATCCAGAAATATCCTACCCTCTTGGTAGGATATTTGTGAGGTGGGGCCTGCACGAGCCCCGCCGTTGCTTTCCGCTAAGTAACGCACCCGCGAAAACCCGTCATTATGAAAGTCAACTGACGCGTTTTCTTAAATTCTTAACAGACCATTTAATTTGGCGGTTTATTTCGTAAATTAAATGAGCTGTTTCTTTCGTTGAATTAATTCTACAAATTAATGGTTTGTTTCTTATCTTTTGAAATTCAAATGTTTAGTTGTGTAAATAAAATAAGGCTTAAGCTAATTTTATTTTGGGTTGGTCTCTTTTGCCACCTTGATAGATTTTGAGAACCTCTCTCCATATTCTTCAACCATGACGAAGAACAGGAAGAACACATAAGCTCCGACGAAGAACGCCACTTCTCTTCTTCGTAGTCGATGTGTTTCCAAAGATCGACGACGCCGCTTCTTCGATCTTCTTCCCATGTCAACGAAAGGAGACGTCGTTTCCTCCTCAGACTATCTCTGTCAGCTTACGAAGCTTCTCCAGCGACGTACCTCTTCGGACGCACCTCGATGTCAACGGAAATGACGTTCGATTTCCGCGACGCCCGACCTCCGCGACGCTAGTATTCCGCGGCTTGATTGGCGTGCTCCGCGCTTGAATCCGAGGTAGGGGATTGTTGATATTTTATTTATTTATTTTCCATTCTTGATTCTAGAATGTCAAACTTCGAGGATAAAGGATTAAATGTTATTGTCTAACGAGAGGGGGGCCCGGACCGCACCAACACGGCCGACCCCCCCTCCAATGTTCATAATTGTTTCCTTGCGGATAGAACGGGATGGTGTGGTGTCGTCGCACCACGCGGGAATCGCACGGCAATTGTTGCGCGGCGCCGTCGCGCCGCGCCGTGGAAAGAAATCCATTAACGCAATGCTGTCACGTCGCGTCGAAGAAAGTCAAAGGCGCCGCGGCCGGAGCGGGGCCGCGGTGGAGGGAAGCGATGTCGTTGCATCGCGCCTGACGGCATAGGCCGTAGCCTGTTCCGGGCCGCGGCGGAGCAAGATGAGAGGCGGCCGGCACCGGGCCGCCGGTGTCGGCGAAGGAAGGACCGGCCGTCGCCGGTCCATGGTGGCGAAACCGGCCAGCAAGTGCGGGCCGACCGGACAGTGGAGACCGGGGTAATTAATTTCCCCAGGTCGGGACTCAAAAGCGGCCCCAATTAAGGGGTCGTGGTTCTCAAAGGGGTGGGGGGGGGCTTTGCCCCCCGCGCGCGGCACCAGAACGGCGCCAGGCCGCGCCGTCATGCCGGTCCGCGCCGCCGCGCCGGACCGCGCCGCCTCGCCGCCGCCCCGACCCGCGCCGTCGGCCGGGCCGGGTTTTCCGAGCCGGGTCGGCCCGGGCCCAGACCCCCCAGTTTCGGACCACTTTCGGTCAAATGCCCATATCTTGGGCTACGGGCCTCCAAACGACTCGCCGTCAGCGGCAACGCGATCCTTGGATCGAGACGGTCGTTTTGGTATACTATAATCAAGGTGCACCTTCCTTTTCGGGAGCCTACGTGGTTAAAACTCCATAGTTAAGCGTGCTTGGCCTAGAGTAGTGATCAGGATGGGTGACCTCCTGGGAAGTTTCCCAGGGTGGGTGTGGAACGAAAAAGCCAATAACTCTCAGACCGGGCGTCCGATTGATGCGCTGTCCATTGTGTTGAGTTCCTGTTGATGATACGGAACTTTTGGAATCCATCACCGAGATTTGGATGCAGATGGATAGTGGCCGGGTTGGATCGCACTGAAATCCAACCGAGCCCCTAGAACGGAAAAGCTGATATCTTTCAGACCTGACGTCCGTTTGACGAACCGTCAGCGGTGTTGGTGATCACGTCGAGTAACGGTCCCTAGGAGTATACCCTATGGGTGTTCGGGGTACAGTTGAGATACGGTCGGGTTGGTTCACTCACGAAACCAACCGGGCCCCTGGGATGAAAAGGCTAATAACTCACAGACCGGGCGTCCGATTGACGCGCCGTCTGTTGCATTGAGACCCCTATGACGAGGTGGTCCTTTGAGATACTACATCGTGGGACTTTGAGATACTTGGAGTATCGACTTGTAGCTCGTGGAGTGGACCCTCCCGGAGACGAGCGTACGGAGTACGGAGACCGTGTAGCCGGCAGAGACCTGAAGACTGCTTGTCCGATTCGATTCAGAGTGACTTACGTAGCCCAGTGGGGAGCACTACTTTGTGAGGTGGGAGACCCACAGCGGAGGAGCACTACTATGTGAGGTGGCAGACTCGCGGTACTTGATAAGATGAGTACCTCTGTAGGCTATGAGGGGGGAGCACTACTGTGTTTGAGTGGAAGACCCCGGTGGGAAGCACTACTGTGTGAGGTGGAAGACCCGCAATACTCGACAGGAGGAGTACCTCAGTTGTCTTAGGTTAGTGAGCAGTACCTCGGAGTCGTGACAGGACCCCTGTACACTCCAGAGACGGAGCTCTTCAGCATTTACGGTTTCGATAATGAAAATCCTGGTTTGAGCTGAGACTTTTGACCTTTGTGTATACCTCATGATTGAGATGGGTCACTTGATAACTTAGGTATATGTATGGGAATATACCTGGGTAGTGGTAATCCGTTGATTTCATAATCCTTGTGTTTCCTCATGATTGAGAAGGGTTACTTGATAACTTAGGTATATGTATGGGCATATACCTAAGTAGAGGTTATCTGTTGAGATCTTCTTTGTGGTTATCCTTGTTGGTTTTAGTGAGACCTTGAGGGTCTCGGGGTCCCTACTGAGTATCGTTATACTCACCCATGCACGGGCTATGCCCGCACCTCGTTGTGTTGGTTGCAGACGATGTGCAGTGCTGACAGAGGCCGAGTGTTCGAGGACTGGACGGTACCCGGAGGTGGACTACATAATGAGCCAGTACCCGGAGGTGGACTACACGACGTGACGTCTCACAGAGGAGGTTGACGGACGAGAGCGTGGAGGAGGCTATCTGTACCTACCCTTCAGGTAGGATCCATGGTGGACGGCCAGGAGCTGAGATATTTGTACCTACCCTTCAAGTAGGATCCGAGGAGGACGACCCAGGAGCTGCTTCCTTCTTCCAGCTGTTTGTCTTTTTTTCCTGTTGCACCTTGTTCAGTTGTAGTCGTACTTTCTTTTGGGTTTGTATTCTGGCCCATTTACTTTTCAGCTTTTCTTTTATACTTAGTGTTTTGTTTCCGCTTGTACTCTGTGGTGCTTGTTTTCTTTTATAAAGGCAATGCCTTCCCAGTTATCGGGATTTTACGCCTTTGGTGCTAGTCGCCAGCCCCTGGCCTATGGAAGGCGGGCTTGGGGTAGTCACGGCACGGGCCCCGAGGACGGGTCGTGACAAGGAATTTATGTTGTTTTAAATATTATTTAGAATATATTTTTACCATTTAATAAAATTTTGGTCATTGGACATAATTTCACATTTAAACCAGACATAAACAACTGTCAATCTTTTGATATTTATTATCTCTTAAAAACACGCTTTTTGTTTTAACAACGGGAATTAATTTTAAATTAATTTCTGCCACAACTATTTTTTGAATTTGGAAAAATGGATTCCATATTTGGAATCAGGATGTCCAAATTGTGTAAATAGGTAACTTTTATTTTTAGACATTTTGAATAATTATTTCGGTAAATATTTTATTTACCATGGTTAAAATGTAAATCCGGTAAATAAGGGTAAAAAATAATATTATTATTATAATAAATTACCCTAAAAAATTTCCTAACCTTATTGGCGGATACATTTCTGACCATCGGAATCTTTGGGTCAATTTTGGGACCCTATGGAGCCACTTGTAGGTGATTGGGACACTACATATTTATAAAGTTAAAGTAAATACAAAAAAGACATAAGCATATATCTTTTAGAAAATTTTTTTACATAGGATCATATATGTTATATATTAGACTATAAATATTTATTAGAAAGATAAAAATATTTCCTACATAATGGTATTTTATTTATCATTTTAGGCATTAAATAATTTATTTATTTATGACACAATGATGATGTAGTGATTACCGTATTAATGAATGATTAAGATATTTGATATTATAAATACCCAAATAAATGTAATTTGAGACTTTTAATAAATCATAATAATTTTCTACTTTAATATGACATATTATGTTTGTTTATATAAATTATTTTCTAAGTAATAATGTTGTTATAAATTTATCAAAAACAAAATACCCAATACTGTCAAAATTGACATAAAAGAGTTTTCAAAACAATTATTATATTATTAATTGATATTCAATTCATAAAAATCTAATGTTCGGCAAAGGGACTTATATCACGATAGGTGTATCATTAATGGACCAATTGGGGGTCTCTTGGATGTATATAGTATGTTTATTAACTATATAATATTAAAACACAAAGTGACATGGTAAATGATAAACTAATTAACAAAGAGTTAAAACTAAAAGATAAGGTTAATATAATGACAAAAACATGTATAAATTAAATTGGTTGAAATTATTTCGACCTATACCAACCTTATACTTTTAATAATCATCTTTTGATCCATTATTAACTGAATATGAATTTATTATAATATAATATTTTAAGTTTTTTCTAAGGTGCCCCTCACCCCTCTTATAAAAGGGAACTCCCCCTTCTCTCTAATTCACACCGTCAAAGCCATTTGGCTCAGCAAACCCCTACCCAAATACACTATAAAATATCCTCCCTTCATCCTAGGGCCTTATTTTGATCATAAAAAAACCTAAGGAGCCCTTTTGATCAAATCAAAAGGAAGAACCCGAAGAAGAGGTAATGATTTCACCACCCTCTTTCAAGTTCCTTTCTTCTTACACTTCATTTTTATTTGTTGATTCCATTTTAAAATAATAACTCAAGTATATTCTATATGTTGTGATGTTATTATAATTATTGTACAACCAAATTCATTATTCTACCAACCTTTTGAATCACATTTCCCCATACATGCATACGTACGGCTTACTGTCTCCATGTCGTAGTGTAATTGTTATTCAATACATTATTATTTGGATGGGTATAATAATGATGTGTATTTGATTTAAATAATAAATATAACATGATAATTATTCTGTATATATTATATACCATCCAATTATATATTATATTAATATCAAAAGAATGTTATTTTTGCTCGTGCGTACGTATGGATTACTGTCTCCACGACGTGATTAGATTAATTTTCAAGTTCACCATTCATCACTGATTATAAAAATATATATTACTAATAAGTTTGTAAGATATGACATAGTAATTCTACTGGAGATATATATATTTATATATATAAGTATTTATGTACTTCCATATATCTTATTCACTTACTTCTGTTCAATACTATGTAAAAACGGAAACAACGTTTATGCGTATGTATGGACTAACGTCTCCTTAAGCGGTGTTTAACATTTCATATATATGTCTATTATAAATTTTTATATTCTAAATATATATGATAAATAAATCTTGTTTTATATTCTGGAATTATTTCAATCATGATCTATGTGAAACAATCAAGAGTAACAAGTTAAAACACCTATGATAAAGAAAGCGATTATTACCCGAAATATAAATATAACCTGGAAATTATTATTAAATGGGTTGTATAAAGTCATAAATGAATAATGTCATGACCCATCCTCGAGGCCTATTCCATGACTACCCCAATCCCACCTTCCATAGGCTAGGGGCTGGCGACTAGCACCAAAGGCGGAAATCCCGATATAAGGGAAGGCATTGCATTTATGTAAGAAAACAAACACCACAGAGTACGCAAATTGAAGTAAACACCAAGTAAACTGAAAGTAAAAGTAAGTGCTAGAAATTAAATGGGCCAGTATGCAAACCCAACTAAAGTGAAGTACAACTGAAAGGTAAAGTACAACAACTAAAAGACAAAGCAGCAACCACCATGACGTCCTCTAGGAACTCCCACATGAAAGGTGAGTACCGTCATTCTTGTCAGCTCCTCGAGTCTGGTCGTCCTCTCCGTGTACGTTCTGCCAAGTGGTCCACCTCCAGGTATCGTCCTGCTCCACTAGCCTCAACTACGATCAGCGCTGTCCGTCGTCTACATCCAACACAACGTAGTGCGGGCATAGCCCATGCAGGGGTGAGTATACGATACTCAGTAGGGTCCCTGATACCCCCGAAGGTCTCTCTAAATCCACAAAGGATAAACCAGAGGAAAGATACAAACACGAAGTATAAATTTTCTCCACTTAGGTATATAGCCATACATATATCGAATTCATCAATTACAGTTCTGCTCCAACTCACGAGCCCAAGACCAACCCAGTCCACACAGGAAAGCACAACCCAATCCACACAGGAAAGTACAACCCAGTCCACACAGGAATGTACAACCCAGTCCACACAGGAAAGTACAACCCATTCCACATAGGAAAGTACAACCCAGTCCACACAGGAATGTAAGTCAATCACATCAATGATAATGATTGAAAATCAAGACTCATCTCACACAGTTAAGTACAACCCAGTCCACACAGGAATGTACAACCCAGTCCACACAGAAAAGTACAACCCAGTCCACACAGGTAAACATCATTTGTAATGAAAATGAGATGATCATATTTAGTTACTAATTCATCTAGCTGGGACCCACGTAGAATACTAGACCAGGTTAGCTGTCAGACCCACGTAGGATACTATTCCAGCTACTCTGTCGGACCCACGTAGGATACTACAACGGAGTTCAATACTGTCAGACCCACGTTCGATACAAGTATAGTAGTCATCACCGCTGAACCCAGGGAGGATTCTAGCACAGTGGCCATCATCGTTGAACCCACGGAGGATTCCAGTACGGTTGTCGTCTTCGTCGAACCCACGGAGGATTCTCGTATGAAAGCATTGACCGTCGAACCCACTAAGGATTCCAGTACGGAAGTCGTTGTAGTCGCAGCCATCTCTAGGGTTCCCGCACCCAGCAAACTCGATTCTAGGAGGGTCCGCTCCATGAACCAAGAAGGTGATAAATAAACTGCAATAAATTAGAGAGTTTATTTATCACAATGTTCCGTCTCATCAAAATTAACTCAACGTGACAGACGGCGCGTCAATCGGATGCCCGGTCTGAGAGTTATTGGCTTTTTCGTCTCAGGGGCCCAGTTGGTTTTTAAGCTAAACCCAACCCGACCATACTCCAACTACATCCAAACCTCCAGTGGAGTAAGCCAAAAGAACCGTCTCACTAAGAGTAATTTTAAAAAGTCTATGACACCTCAATCTGACGTCTGGAGCTCAAGTTATAAGCGTTTCTGCTTCGAGGGCCTGGTTGTTTTCGTGTTCAAACCAATCCGGCCATACCCAACGTTCTCTGGAACCTTAAGTATAATATACTTAAACGACCGTCCCTATCCAAGGATCACATTTCAGCTGAAGGTTCATCGATCAGAGATCTGTAGCCCAAGGAACGGGCGTTTGAACAAAACTGTTCGAAAATAGGGGGTTCGGGCCCGGTCCGACCCAGCCCGATTCCCCCTGGGTCGGCCCGAACTCGGTCGACCCGACCCGGGTCTGGGTCCGGCCCGGCCTGGGCTGGCGTAGCTCGTGTGGCCAATAGCTCGGCCCTTTGGCCGAGCGGGATGCAGAGGGGGCGCTGCCCCCCCTTGATTGAAGAAACGACCACCCAAATGGGTTCCCGCCCCTTTGCCAGCCGGGGGTTACGACCTCCGGGTCTTCCGAAACAGCCGGCCCGAGTTGGCCGGCTGGTGTGCCACTGTAGGACAACCACAGGTCCCGCCTTCCATGCGCTGGCGGCCGGCGGTTCCGGCCGCCCCTCCCTGCAACGCCACAATATTTTGCCCCGGCCTGGTCCGATCGGCGCGGCGCGACGACGCCGCGTCCCTCCGTTGTGGCCCGCCCCGGCCGCAGCCCTCCGCGATGCTCCGGCGTGGTGCGACAGCACCGCGCTCCTCCTCCATGAACCGTCCTTGGCCACGGATTCCTAATGCCTCGTCGGTGCGGCCCGACGGCGCTACGCACTTTCACCGCGTTCATCCTTGTTCCACGCGGTGCCGTTGCACTGCGCCATCTCCATTCCAAACCAAGTCGATGATCAACCACAAAGGGGAGGAGGATCGGCTGTGTTTGTGGGGTCCGACCTCCTCCTGTTAAATTGATAGCAGGCGTCTATAATAACATCAAAAACTTCGACAAGGCATGCATAAATTTAATCCATTATAATTGAACATAAAACCCCTACCTCAAGGTGGTTGTTGAACAGTTATCGTCACGGGAAACAGGCGTCGCGGAACGAGGCTCCATATACGTCGTTGGTGCATGCCCAATGAAGGATGCGACATCCCCCTTTCTTCAACGCGGGACGAGGATTGAAGGTGGGTGTATCATTGTTCACTGGAAAAGACGTCACTCACCGTCTGCGGAGAGGAGATGACATTGCACGACGATCTTCCCTTGCAGTGACAGAGTTATTCAACCTTAGAGTATTCTCTCCCCAAAATCTCAACACATAACCTCCCACACCAAAATAAAATAATGAAGGATTATTTTATAAACACATGCCATGCATTTTCAAAAGTTCAAAATATTAACTCAAAATTAAATTAATTGAATGGCATTAAACAATCAATTTAATTGTGAGAGTTGACATGTCATAAAGAGGGGAGGTGGGTGTGTTACACATTTATGGGGGGTTGACAAAATAAAGAGGGGGGTTTAGGGAATTTGAAGGGGTGGGACTCGTGTGGGCCCCACCTCACAAATATTCTACCAGGTGGTTAGAATGAAGTGGGTCCCACTCAACTCCCATGCATAGGTTATAACTATTTAGATTAGAAATAAAATTGTGGCGCAAAATTTAATTTCACTCTTTAGTTAACCCAATTATTTAACTACACCACACGAGAAAACGCAACTCCAAAATGGGTCTTCTTAAGTAATTACAGGCATTGCGGTTTCAACTGTGCCCTCAGATTTTGATTCTGAGAACCGATTCAAAAGATATAAAAACCCGCTCGTTCGTTCACTAAACGTACCCGAGCTATACATTGAAAAATGATTTCGGGCACACCGGGCCTCAGAATCAGGTGCCGTCAAAAACCTCATACTCTTAAAATCCCAAAGAAAATTTAGAAAAAATTTACCTTCAAATTTATGGGTCTTTACATTACTCCCACCATAGGGCTTTAATTCCCCGTAAAGATGCATCACAATCTAGGGATACAAATGAGGGTACAGAGCATGCATCTGAGCCTCCTGCTCCCAAGTGCTCTCCTAGAGGTTCTCATGCTGCCACCTGATGCGCACTAGAGGAATCGACCACCCATGTAGGACCCGCTCCTGTCGATCCAAGATCTCCACCGGGACCTCCGCAAAAGCCACCCCATCGTCAAAGTCCAACTCCCCTTGGTCGATGATATGCATCGAGTCATGCACGTATCTCCTCAGCTAAGATACATGAAAGACGTCGTGCACCCTATGAATCCGAGGTGGTAGAGCTAGGTGATAAGCCACCTTTCATATCCTGCTGAGAATCTGAAAAGGTCCAATGAAGCACAGAGATAGCTTGCTACCCCGGTAAAACCCTTGAAATCCACTTCGAGGTGATACCCGCAAGAAAACGTGGTCGCCATCATCGAACTCTAGTGGTCTCCACCTCCTGTCAGCATAAGACTTCTGTTGGCTTTAAGCTGTCCTCATCTGCTCCTGGATGACCTGGACCTTCTCTGTCGTACCCAGAACCATCTCTGGTTCTACACGTACTCATTCCAATACTATCCACAAATGATATCTGAAAACGCGGCCAGCTGTTGTCTCGCCACTCCTAATAGTTGAATGCCCAATCTCATACCAAGAGCATCTGCTACAACGTTCCCATTCCCAGGAGTATAACCTATATCAATGTCATAGTCTTAGAGGAACTCAAACCATCGCCACTATATTAGGTTCATGTCCTTCCGGGAGAAGACATACCTAATACTATTGGGTTGGATGGACCTGTAAACTGTTTGCTCAACGATCAATGGGTGAGACTATCCAACTGTAAGAACTCATTCCCACCCTTCATTATTTACGTTCTTCAAGAGATGCTGAGATTTCTCCTCTGTCGAAAGTGAGATTTGGTCTCATCTCCTGGATGAACCACGTTCTTTGCCTAATACAGTCAATCCTGACATGAATGGTACTATTTCATGCCATGGACGACATCGTAAGGCTTCGACACTACTACCCAGAGATCCAACCGTTACTCTCGTCTCCAAGGGTAGAGTCACACTGTCGGCAGTAGTGTGGGGTCACTAGGTCTCCTCCAGTAGGAATCTCGAAAGTGAGGATCAAGTCAATGGTTTTAACCGGTACCTATCAGTATCAATTACATAAAAAGGACAGGGAAGAAAACGTCACAAGAACAAGGGTCATTTATTACCGCAGCTCAAGGTACAAAGACAAAAAACATTCATTAACAAAACATCAACAAATCTAGAAGCAACACGAACAAAAGTCTCCATGTCTGGAGCTAGTCCCGCTCCGGTCCATCTGCTCCCGGAGCTCCATGATCGTAGGCCTCAACAGCCTGAAGCTGAGATCTCCCCTGTTCACATGTTCCCTAAGGTCGGGGTGGTCTTCCTCGTGGTGGTGGTGGTAGAGCCTCAAAGCGTCTCCCACCACCTGCTGCTCAGCTAGATCCTCTAACTCGTCCGCCTGCTCTCTGCGGACCGCCACGGTTGAACCTCTGCCTGGGAGGTCCCTCTATCGCCTGCTGCTCATCTACAGGGCGAGTCTGGCAGTCGCGAGCCATGTGACCCTGCCCACCACATGCATAGCACTGCCTACTCCTCGTATAGCTGGCTCTGTTCTGAGTACCTCATGCAACCGAACATATTTCATGAGATTGATCTTATGATGGTCTAGCCTGCTTGGTCCTTTGCGTCATCTGTATATTGCCGGCTGTAGAAGACACCATTGTGGGTCGTCCTGCAGAGGGTCTCGCCGCGGGTGACTGCTCAGCGAGAAAACTTTCCACTAGAAGGGCTCGCTCTAGTACTCCTGCCTGCGTCGGAATGCTGATGGAGATCATCGAAGCCCTGATCTCATGCCTAAATCCCAGCTCGAAGGTCTGGGCCTGAAATAATGGGTCTCGTACCATGTCATTAGAATAGAGCGAGAGATCAGTAAATCTCGCCGAGTACTGGGCTACCGACATGTTTCCCTGCCGTAGCTGTAGTAGCACCTGAATGTGCACTGCACGAAAGCTGGCTAGGATGAACTCCGAGTGGAAGAGGTTCTTGAAGTCCGACAAAAGGAGAGATGCCTCGCCATGCACCTAGAGCATCAGGCTACACCATCTTCATGTTGCCGCGTGTAGGAGACTCGCTACAAGGATCACCATGAGGTCAACTGGTGTCCCTACTAATCTGAAAACTCGAACAACAGCCTCCAGCCAATCCTCAGCTGCCTGAGGGTCCGTCTCCCGACAGAACCTGGGCAGTCTCTAATGCTGAAACTTGTGCAGTGCACTAAGGCGACCTGCACTCTCAGCGGTTGGGGCTGGTGGCATCGGCAGCTCGACGGGTAAAGGTACCGCTGGTCCCTCCACTGTAATGGGGCCCTCCACTGAGGCCTCGTCACTCGATGGGCTACCATCTCGCACATAAATGGGAACCCTAGCGGGCTACCGTCGTGGGGCCATCCTTAAAAGGGACAGGTGCGCCATGGTCAAAACAATATACCAGGTGAGCTGACACAAATTAATCACTACGAAAACTTTTGAAACACACATGCAGTCAATGTTTTCGTGCACTGAGTAGGAAATCAGAAGTAAGGGTCTTGGAGTATGGATACGTCGGCCACCGCACCAACACTGGACTCCCGGGACAGATAATCACACTCAATACCCTTAACACTATTGCTTCATAGAAAATAATTTATAATAGTCCTAAGTTCTGCGGTAGAACCGACTCCTCATTTACTAATTTGTCCTGACCTATCCTTGGGGCTCGTGTCGTGACTACCCCAAGCCCGCCTTCCTTAGGCCAGGGGCTGACGACTAGCCCCAAAGCCGTAAATCCTGATATAAGGGAAGGCATTGCCTTTATGTAAGAAAACAAACACCATAGAGTCCGCAAACTGAAGTAAACACCATGTAAACTGAAAGTACAAGTATGTTCTGGAAAGTAAATGGGCCAATATACAAACCCAACATAAGTGCAGTACAACTAAAAGGTAAAGTACAACAACTAAAAGACAGAGAAACATCCACTAGGACGTCTTCTAGGAACTCCCACCTGAAGGGTGAGTACCGTTAGTCTCGTAGGGTCCTCGAGTCCAGACGTCCTCTCCGTGTACATCTCGCCAAGTGATCCACCTAAAGGTACCGTCCCGCTCCACAAGCCTCAACTACGATCAACGTTTTCTGTCATCTGCAACAAACACAATGTAGTGCGGGCATAGCCCGTGCAGGGGTGAGTATATGATACTCAGTAGGGACCCCCAGACCATAGAATGTCTCCCAAAATCCACAAAGGATAAACCATTGGAGTGATACAAACATGAAGTATTAATCGTCTCCACTTAGGTATATGCCCATACATATACCTAAGTCATCAATTCTAGTTCTTCCCCAACTCACGAGCCCAAGAGCAATCCAGTCCACACAGGAAAGCACAACCCAATCCACATAGGAAAGTATAACCCAGTCCACACAGGAAAGTATGTAGAGACCCAAATCATGAAGTACATAGACATTAAATTACTTTTTCAAAATACTTAATACATAACAAACATAGACACACAAGTACAGTAATAGTTTAGTGTATTTGGAAACTCGGAATTTAATCTTCTAATTGTGGGGAATGATCTTCAACTTTTCCCATAAATATCTTCCCCTTTTTTCTTACCTAAAACATTTCTTTATATCCTGGGGAAAAGAAAACATAAAACAGGTGAGCTCAAATGCTCAGTAAGGGTAATCATAGAGAACATAAAACAATCCATAAAAATTTGAATGCAAAAGGTTGAACATAAAATCTAAACATCAAAATCATGAGCAAAGAGAGAAATCTTGGAAGTACGTAAGGAATATATCATAAAGGAACATAAATCTTGATAAAATAGCATGGGAATAAATCATGTAATTGTGGAAACCATTCATAACTTGTTATGATTTCCATAGTAGGGAAGGCATTGCTGCCAAGCCCGTCTTAGTGGACAAAGTCCTTTTCTGAAATCGAGTTCACTCCTCGTTCCTGTCCTATATCGCTGAACCAGGTTAACTTTCCATTCCAGCCATGTCTATCTGATGAGATATAAATATTTACCCAATGCATTGGAGGGAGATATAGGTCCCACCCATCTCATAATGAAATCATTCTTACTTGTGCCAGAAAATAAACATACATCATTCATAATAACCCATCGAATAAAATGGGTTTCATAAACATCATCCCATCATCACATAATCCATATAAAAGAAATGGATATCATTTCATAATAAGAAAAGTGAAAACATGTAAATCATAGAGACATTATACTTGAAACATACACATATAAAATAATGTCATCATAGATGGAAAATGGTTTTGATAAAACACTTGAAATGAATTCTTGAGGAAAATATCCTTTCTTCTTAAAAATCATTTTCTTTCCACAAAATGCCATGCAATTTTAAAAGAAAATGATTTTTCTGAAAATAGTCATGAAATATTTTGGAGGAAGCTTCATGAAAATAAGGCTTTATAAAACTGTAAAAATCCTTTCATGCCATATATGTTAAAAAAACATTCTTCTTGTACTTTTTCCGGAAAAGTCAAAAACTACCTCGTATGGTAAAAAAATAGATTCCTTACATACCATGTAGAAAAATTCAAAAATGGGTAAAAAGGAATTTAAACATACATGAAATTTTTTTCTAAAACTTTGACATGGATGATAAATATAACCCCAGTAAATACTTACGAGTAAACAATCTCAGATAAAAAGGATATAGGAAAAGTTATCCCTTACCTTAGGTCTGATATGCTTCGTACGTATCTGATCCTCCTGTATAATGATTTTAATAATGTAATTTACTTATTAAAGAATCGTATTCATTTTTATGATTTCATAAATAGTTCACTTATGACTTTATATTACCCATTCATTTGTAAATTCCATGTTAAAGTATCATTTTGGGTAAAATCATTTTATTTATCGTACGTGTTTGGACTTGTTGTTCTTGATATTATTACTTATATCCTGATTTACATAATTCAAGAATGTAAAAAATTATTTATATATAATATATATTCAGTATATACATATATATATATAAGATAGATCTATAAATGGAATGCAATACACCGTTCATGGAGACGGTAGGTTTTACGTACGCATGAACGCTGTTTTCGTTTCATTATTGAATTGAATGGAATTAAGTAGATGACATACATATATATATATATATATATATAAAACAAATCCAGTATTATTATGTAATATATTTCATGATTACTTATTATATATACTTTATAATAATTCCTGAATGGTTAACATGGAGAATGAATCTCATCGCGTCGTGGAGACGGTATTCCATACGTACGCACGAGTGATGATATCATTCAAATGATCGTGGAATTGTATTGGAGTGCATGTATACTTTTTCAGAATCAATATAACTTTACAATAATCATATATTGTTATTATTTACACCATTATACCCATCCATGTATGGTGGTGGTGGAAAATAGATTACACCACGGCGTGGAGATGGTATTTTGTACGTACGCACGCATAGTGATTTCATTTTCCGCAGGATGGATAGATGGTGAAATAGGGTTGTTTAATACTTATAATAACATATTAGTATATTATTTATACTGATGTTATTACTTAATAATGAAACAACTAAATAATAAGAATTAGAAGAAGAAATAAAGTTGAAAGAATCGGTAATGGACATTACCTCTTCTTTGAAGCGCCTCTTCTTAACCACCTCTTAGGTCACTAAAGATGCTATTTGAAGAAGACCATGACCTATAGGATGTTTCTAGGGAAGTTGAGAAGATAAATTGTCAGGGTTTGGAAAAGCTTGAAGGCTCAAAGTGGTGTGAGGAAGAGAGGGAGGAGGTTCCCTTTTATAAGGGAGGAGAGGGGCACCTTTGGAAAACTAAAAATATTATTTTATTATAAAGTCATATTCGGTTTTTAATAGCTCCAAATTGTTTTATTTCGAAGATACGGTGGGGATAGGTCGAAATCCTCTCATTAAATAGAATTTAGAGAAGTTTAGGTTTCTATTATTACCATATCATTTAGATATAACTTTAAGTTAAATAATTTCACTTTTACCGAGTCTTCTTGTTTTCTTACACTATATCGTTAATAATATTACTATAACGAGCCAAACGAAATCCAATTTGTTTATTATTAAAATATATAACCTTATATAAGTCATTTGGCCGAACCATAGATTATTAGGAATAAAAAATCAATTAATAATATAATATTTATTTTAGAAACTATTTTATGTCAATTTTGACACTATTAGGTAATTGATTTTTGAGAAAATCATAAAAAAATTATTAGTTCGAAAAATGTTAATTAAATCCATACTAACATGTCATATTAACCTATAAAATTATTTTAATTCATAAAAAGTCTCCAATTACATTTATTTGGGTATTTATAACATCAATTATGTCAATATTTCATTAATAAGGTAATTACTGCATTATCATTGTGTCATAAATAAATTAACTTTTTTAATGCCTAAAAATTATAAATAAAATACCATTATGTTGGAAATATTTTTATCTTTCTAATTAATATTTATAGTTGAATTTATCTTATGTATAACCCTATATTAAAAACGATTTAGTTATTAAACTTTGATTTTAAGTATTTTGACCCTTCTTTAAATAAATCAATAATAAATGACCTAATCTAATTAAAGTAGATCTAAATGGTCATATTGTATTCCTAAGGTTGTTTTTGGTCTAATTATACTTATACAATAGAATTAATACATGTTTTAGGGTAATAATAATTTCATTTTTACCCTTAATTACCCTATTTACTTTTAACCGTGGTAAAAGAAGTAAAAAGTTACTACTCACCAAAAATTATTTTCATCTCATTGAACCAAATTTTAGTCCTTTATATTTATTGTGTGTCTCGTATTTTCGAAATTCCACTCAAAGGATTAGTAAAATTAAGTTTTATGAAAATTTGCAAATTCTCCTAGGAGGTGTGTAAAAGACGGTGAAAAGTTCAATAAAATTTATATATATCTAAAATTATTATAAAATGACTAAATGAATTACATTGAACATATATAGGTATTATGTATCAATTTTAACCTAGAATAAATTTAAATAAAATATATAATTATTTAAATAAAAAGTCGTTTTTTTTAAATAGTAACCCAGTGTTTTCACTATTCATCAAAAATTGAAAGTTTTCAGAAAAATACAAAAATTTCACCCTTATCTAATTTCGATATTCCGAATCCAAAAAAGAAGTCCATTTTGAAAAATTAAATTTCAAAAAGTGGGTATTACTATTCATAACTGCTACTTTATATAACATATCGTTTTTTAATGAAACTGGGTATTGCGTACAATATACGCTATCATGGAAGGTCGCAATTGCGTGTAATGCAAGACAAGTTAGGGTTTCGTGTAGTGTAAGCTCCTTTTGGTTTAGTGTACAACACAAGACATCAATGAAATTAAAAATAATATTTTTCATAAAATCTCAGCGTGTTACATTTTACCCCACTTAAAATGAATTTCGCTCTCGAAATTCATCGGGGTTATAAATGATTTACTACTCTAAAGTTTCTTTAATAGAAACCCACATAGTAAAAAAGAATACCAAAACCAATATTTAAAAACAAAAATATGAAACGTAACAGTTACCCAAATTATCTAATCACTGGGTTTCCACATAAGAGAACATAGGTGAAAATATGCATATCGAAGAGAAATCTAACCATCATGTTCTGATGGAGAGTGGTAGAGAACATGGCTATAAAAAAGACAACGATCACAATGCCATAGATTTGTGATGATCTGAGGTACCATCTGATTCATCGGATATTAGGGAACTAGGACAACATTATTGGTTTTCAAGATAATTTCCCTAAAGTTGACGAAATTGGAATTAGAAGAAATACTTTCTTGATTTTGGTATAGTCTCATCGTTGGTCGTTCCTTGGACAATTTCCACTTCATCACTTAAATAAATGAAGTTTAATTTGTCATTGGTGATGTGTTAGCAGATCATGTGATAGAGTGATGGGTCATTCCATCTGTCTCAAACAAAAGGATAAAAAAAGTTATCAAAAATACATAAGTCCATCTATAGTGAGATTATTCATATATGGTTCCTAAAATGGAAATATACTTCATATATCATACTTCATAATATAATAAAAATTGTTTTTACTAAATAGGGACTACCTGTATGCCAGTGGTAGGCGATAAAGGCCTGTCTCACATCAGTTATGGGTTCGATTCCCACAGCCTTGTCCGACGTGACGGGTTGTCACCCATCCTGTAGGTTGTCCTTTCTCTAAAACCACATTATAATAACATTCCATCAATAATATCGAAAAAGTTCTATCCTTAAACAATACTAACTTATGTCCAACATAATCCATTCCAATCATTAGGCTTATCAAAAATACTGATGTCGAATATCATATTATAGTAAAAACGATTACCAGAGAGTTCATATAACAAGCATGTTAATACCATCGTTGATCCCCATATATCATAAGTTATGTCTTGTTGGTCACATTCCAAAAATTCTAAGCCCTTAATCATGTATTCTCTTGAAAAATGAATACCCATTGAACCTTAGTGAAAACAAGAGTGCGGTCAAAAGTTAACTCTTTCCACATTCCAAAATCCCAAAATTATGTATACTCAAACCATGATATCACTTAGTCATTATAACAATCATGAGCTCATGAATACTATCAAACATATTATTTCCTCCTTATCCATTCATTATGTGCATATCATCTTCTTTCCAAAAATATCTAAATAACCTTTCATGGTTACCAGTTCCATTCAACATATACTTTCAAGTACTTTAGGAAAAACAATAGTGTAACAATCCCTAGATGTTTCTTTATTCCATAGTACCATTAAATTACCTATGAAACATAACTCTTGATAAACATACAATCATTCCACTACCTTATTAAACCATTTACCATGCTTCAACACTTATTTCATCTCATATATCATTTTTAGTCTCCTCATCATCATCCACATAAATACTACCCATATGACCATGCTGATTATCTTCATGAGATTTTCCCTTAAGTCATTGGTTTGCATAATGCCCAAACATTCCACATTTAAAACATCAAATCATTTTTGATGTCGTAGCAATACCACTATCTTTATCGATGGTGTTAACTGAACCATTTCCTTTGCACTTAATGTATTTGTGTCCTTCTATTCCACACCCAGAGCATCTTCCAGTTCCTTTGAAACATTCTCCTTGATTCCTCTTCCCACATGATTTACATGATAGAAATTGAACTTTACTTTCTCTATGATCATCATGAAACTCTATCTTTATCTTATTAGTTGAGCCGGGAAACTTACCAATGTTGAGATTATTGATCATATTATGAGATTTCTGATTATCCATAATAAAGATATGTGGACCTCCAGATCCAATTTCATTCAGTTTCTCCTGAATAATATCATTCCATTGTCCATCATATCCTCCATTATCGTGAATCTTCCCATTCCCAGCCATTTTTTAAAACCAAAAAAGAATAGTGTGAGAGGCAAAAATCATAATCAATGGGGATTATCTTCAATATCAAACATCTAGGATAAATTATAATATCGTTACAATAATTCTATTACTATAACCTATACTTATACTTAACCTTAGGGGCATCCCTAGACATACCATAGAAATATCTCTAGGGATCTCACTAAAGTTCTCGCATCCTAGTTTCCAAAGGTTGACTAAACCTTTCCTCTGATACCAAATGTGGAGACCCAAAGCATGACGTACATGGTGATTACATTACTTTTGCGGAATACTTAATACATAACAAACACAGACACAAAAGGACCGCAATAGTTTAGTGTCTTTGGAAACTCGGAATTTAATCTTCTAATCATGTTGAAAGTTCTTCAACTTCTCCCATAAAGATCTTCCCCATTTGATTTCTTACCAAAAACCATTCTTTATATCATGGGGAAAAGAAAACATAAAAATGGTGAGCTCAATTGCTCAGTAAGGGTAATCAAAGAGAACATAAAACAATCCATAAAAATTTGAATGCAAAATCTTGAACATAAAATCTAAATATCAAAATCTTGAGCAAAGACATAAATCGTGGAAGTACATAAGGCATATATCATAAAGGAACATAAATCTTGATAAAATAGCATGGGAATAAATCATGTAATTGTGGAAACCATTCATCACTTGTTATGATATCCATAGTATCCAAGGCATTGTTACCAAGACCATCTTAGTGGACAAAGTCCATTTCTGAAATCAATTTCACTCCTCGTTCCAGTCCTGTATCACTGAACCGAATTAACCTACTGTTCCAGCCATGTCTATCTCATGATATATAAATATTTATCCAATTCATTGGAAGGAGATATAGGTACCACCCATCTAATAATGAAATCATTCTTACTTGTGCCTCAAAATAAACATACATCATTCTTAATAACCCAACGAATAAAATGGGTTTGATAAACATCATCCCATCATCACATAATCCATATAAAAGAAATGGATATCATTTCATAATAAGAAAAGTGAAACCATGTAAATCATAGAGAAATTATAATTGAATCATACACATATGAAATAATGTCATCATAGATGGAAAATGGTTTTGATAAAACACTTCAAATGAATTCTTGAGGAAAATATCCTTTCTTCTTAAAAATAATTTTCTTTTCACAAAATATCATGAAATTTTAAAAGAAAATGATTTTGTTCAAAATAGTAATGAAATATTTTGGAGGAAGAATCATGAAAATAAGGCTTTATAAAATTGTAAAAATCCGATCATGCCGTATAAGTTAAAAAAACATTCTTCTCGTACTTATACTGGAAAAGACAAAAAGTACCTTGTATGGTAAACAAAAAAAATAGATTGCATACATACCATGTAGTAAAAGTCAAAAATGGGTAAAAAGGACTTTAAACATACATTAAAACATTTTCAAAAAACCTTGACATGGATGATAATTATAACCCAATTAAATACATACGAATAAACAATCTCGGATAAAAACAAGATTGGAAAAGTTATCCCTTACCTTAGGTCTGATATGATTCGTACGTATCCGACCCTCCTGTATAATGATTTAAATAATGTCATTGAATTATTACAGAATCATATTCATTATTATTATGTCATAAATGGTTCACTTATGACTTTATATTACCTGTTCTTTTCTAAATTCCATATTAAAGCAGCGTTTCGGGTAAAATCGTTTTATTTATCGTACGTGTTTGGACTTTTTGTTCGTGATATTATTACTAATATCCTGATTTAAATAATTCCATAATGTAAAAAATGATTTATATATAATATATATTCAGTATATGCATATATATATGATATATCGATAAAAGGAATGAAATACACCGTTCATGGAGACGGTAGGCCGTACGTACGCATGAACACTGTTTTCATTTCCTTATTGAATTGAATCGAATTAAGTAGATGAAATACATATATATATACATAAATCCAGTATTATTATGTCATATATTTAATGATTAGTTATTATATATACTTTATAATCATTAATGTATGGTTAACATGGAGAATGAATCTCATCGCGTCGTGGAGACGGTATTCCGTACGTACGCACGAGCGATGATATCATTCCCATGATAGTGAAATTGTGTTGGAGTGTATGTATACTATTTCAGAATCAATATCACATTAGAATAATCATATATAGTTATTATTTACACCATTATACCCATCCAAGTCAGGTGGTGGTGGAAAATAGATTACACCACGGCGTGGAGACGGTATTTCGTACGTACGCACGCGCGATGATTTCGTTTTCCATAGGATGGATAGATGGTGAAATAGGGTTGTTTCATACTTATAATAACATATCAATATATGAGTGATACTTATGTTATTACTTAAAAATTAAACAACTAAATAAGAAGAAGTAGAAGAAGAAATAAAGTTGAAAGAATCGGTAATGGACATTACCTCTTCTTTGAAGCGCCTTTTCTTAACCTCCTCTTAGGGCACTAAAGATGGACTTTTAAGAAGACCTTGACATAAAGGATGTTTCTAGGGAAGTGGAGAAGAGAAATTGGTAGGGGTTTGCCGAGCTTGAAGGCTCAAAGAGGTGTGAGGAAGAGAGGGAGGAGGTTCCTTTTTATAAAGGAGGGGAGGGGCTCCTTAGGAAAACATAAAATATTATTTTATTATAAATTCATATTCGGTTTCTAATAGCTCCAATTTGATTTATTTGTAAGCTAATGTGGGGATGGGTCGAAATAATCTCATCCAATAGAATATATAAAAGTTTAGGTTTCTCTTTTAACCTTATCATTTAGATTTAACTTTAAGATAAATAATTTTACTTTTACCGTGTCTTCATGTTTTCTTACACTATAATGTTAATAATATTACTATAACAAGGCAAACGAACCCCAAGTTGTTTATTATTAATATATATAACCTTATCTGTGTCATTTGGAAGAAACTTATATTTTTAGGAATAAATTAACAATTAATAATATAATATTTGTTTTAAAAACTATTTTATGTCAATTTTGACACTATTTCGTAATTGATTTCTGTGAAAATCATAAAAGAATTATTAGTTATAAATAAGTTAATTAAATCCATAATAACATGTCATATTAACCTATAAAATTATTTTAATTCATAAAAAATATCCAATTACTTTTATTTGGGTATTTATAACATCAATTATGTCAATAATTCCTTAATAAGGTAATTACTGCATCATCAATGTGTCATAAATAAATTAAATTTTTTTAATGTATAAAAATTATAAATAAAATAAATTATGTAGGAAATATTTTTATCTTTCTAATTAATATTTATAGTCGAATTTATCTTATGTATAACCCTATATTAAAAATGATTTATTTATTAAACATTGATTTTAACTATTTTAACCCTTCTTTAAATAAATTAATAACAAATGTCCTAATCTAATCCAAGTGGACCTAAATGGTTATATTTTATTCCTAAGGTTGTTTTTTGTCGAATTAAACTTATCCAATAGAATTAGAACATGTTTTAGGGTAATAATAATAACATTTTTACCCCTAAATACCCTATTTACTTTTAACCGTGGTAAAAAAAGTAAAACGTTACTATTCCCCAAAAATTATTTTCATCTTATTGAACCACATTTTAGTCCTCAATTTTAACCGTGTCTCTCGGATTTTTTAAATTCCACTCACAGAAGCGGTAAAATTATGTTTTATGTAAATTTGCAAATTCTCCTAGGAGGTGGGTAAAAGACGGTGAAAAGTTCAATAAAATTTTTATATATCTAAAATTATTATAAAATGAATCCAATGAATTACATTTAACTTATATAGGTATTATGTATGAATTTTAACATAGAATAATTTTAAATAAAATATATAATAATTTAAATAAAAAGTTGGTTTTTTTAAATAGTAACCTAGTGTTTTCACTATTCATCAAAAATTTAATGTTTTCAGAAAACTACCAAAATTTCACCCTTGTCTAATTTCGATATTCGGAATCCAAAAATGATGTCCATTTTGAAAAATAAAATTTCAAAAAGTGGGTATTACTATTCATAACAGCTAGTTTATATTACGTAACGTTGTCTAGTGAAACCCGGTATTGCGTACAACATACTCTGTCGTGGAAGGTCGTGATTGCGTGTAATGCAAGCCAAGTCAAGGTTGCGTGTAGTGAAAGATCATTTTGGTGTAGCGTACAACACAAGACATCAATGAAATTAAAAATAATATTTTTTATAAAATCTCGGGGTGTTACAATCTACAACCCAGTCCACACAAGAAAGTACAACCCAGTCCACACAAGAAAGTACAACCCAGTCCACACAGGAAAGTAAGTAAATCACATCAATGATAATGATTGAAAATCAAGACTCCGCTCACACAGGTATGTACAACCCAGTCCAAACAGGAAAGTAAAACCCAGTCCACATAGGAAAGTACAACCCAGTCCACATAGGTAAACATCATTTGTAAAGAAAAAAGATGATCATATGTAGTTACCGATTCATATAGCTGGGACCCACGTTGGATACTAGACTAGCTATGCTGTTGGACCCACGGAGGATACTAGTCTAGCTACTCTGTTGGACCCACGTAGGATACTACAATAGAGGTTAATACTATCAGACCCACGTATGATACAAGTACAGTATTCGTCACCACCGAACCCACGAAAAAATACAGTACGGTTGTCGTCGTCGTCGAAGCCACAGAGGATTCCAGTACGGCTGTCATTGTCAACGAACCCACGGACGATTCTAGTGTGAAAGTATTCACTGTCGAACCCACTAAGGATTTCAGTACAGAAGTCGTTGCAGTCGCAGTCAGCTCTAGGTTTCCCGCACACAACACGCTTGATTCCAGGAGGGTCCACTCCACAAGCCAAGGGGTCGATACATCAACTGTCACAAAGTCCAGAGTTGATGTATCACAATGTTCCTTCTCATCAAAATGAACTCAACATGACAGAAGAAGCGTCAATCGGACAAGTTATTGGCTTTTTCGTCCTAGGGGCCCGGTTGGTTTTTATGCTAAAACAAACCTGACCGTACTCTAGGTGCATCTAAACCTTGAGTGTAGTAATCCAAAAGAACCTTCTCACTAAGAGAAATTCAACAAAGTCGACGGCACATCAATCGGACGTCCGGAGCTCAAGTTATCAGTGTTTCTGCTCAGAGGGCCCGGTTGGTTTCGTGTTCGAACCAACCCGGCCATACACAAAGTTCTTTTAAACCTTGAGTATAATATACCAAAACTACCGTCTCGATCCAAGGATCGCATCACAACTGATGGTGCGTCGATCGGATGTTTGTATCCCATGTTTCGGGCGTTTGAACAAAATTGTCCGAAAATATGGGGTTCGGGCCCGGTCCGACCCGACCCGGGACCGGGTCCGGCCCACTAGGGAACGGTCCGTCCCGACTGGCGCGGCCCAGCCCAGCGCGGAGGTCCGACACTGTGTGGGCAGCCCGGCCCGGCGCGGGCGGCCCGACCCGGTGCGGGCGGTCTGGCCCGGCGCGGCCGGTTGTCCTGGCATGGGCACGACCCACGTGGCCAGTAGCTCGGCCCTTTGACCGAGTGGGATGCGGAGGGGGGGTGCTGCCCCCCCTTGATTGAAGAAAAGTCCCCCCGAATTGGGGCCCGCATCTTTTCCAGCCGAGGGTTACGACCCCCAGGTCTTCCGAAACGGCCGACCCAAGTTGGCCGGCCGGTGTGCCGCCGCGGGACCCCCCACGGTTCCCGCCTTCCATGCACCAGCGGCTGGCAGTTCCGGCCTCCCCACCCTGCACCGCCGCGGCCTTAAGCCATGACCTTGTCTGACTAGCGTGGCGCGACGGCGCCGCGTCCCTCGGCCACGGCCCGCCGCGGCCACGACCCTCCGTGATTCTCTGACGCGACACGATGACGCTGCGCTCCTCCACCGCGGCCCGCCTTTGGCCACGGATTCCTATGGATTCACCGGTGCAACACGATGGCGCTGTGCACTTTCGCCGCGTTCATCCTCATTATCGCGCGGTGCCGTTGCACTGCGCCGTCTCCATTCCAAACCACGTCGATGATCAACAACAAAGGGGAGGAGCAGCCGTGTTTGTGCGGTCCGACCTCCTCCCGTTAAATTGATAGCAGGTGGATAAAATAATATAAAAAACTTCGATAAGTCAAGCATAAATTTAATCCATTAAATTTGAACTTAAAACCCCTACCTCAAGGTGGTTGTCAGATGGTGATCATCGCGGGAAAAAGGCGTCGCGGAAGACGGCGTCATCGAACGAGCCTCGGTATACGTCGTCTGTGCATGCCCAATGACGGATACATCATCCCCCTTTCTTTATTACAGGAAGTGGATCGAAGGTGGGCGTTTCATCGTTCCCCTGAAAAGACGTCACTCACTAGCTACAGAGAGGAGAGGAGACGGCATGACGATCATCCCTTGCGGTGACAGAGTTCTTCAACCATAGAGTATTCTCTCCCCAAAATCATAACACATAACCTCCCAACCTCAAATAAAATAAGTAAGGATTATTTTATTAACACACGCCATGAATTTTAAAAACTTGAAAATATAAAATCCAAATTAAATTAATTGAATGGCATTAAACAATCAATTTAATTATGAGAGTTGACATGTCATAAAAAGGGTAGGTGGGTGTGTTACACATTTATGGGGGGTTTCCAATATAAAGTGGGGGGGTTTAGGGAATTTGAAGGGGTGGGGATCGTGTGGGCCCCACCTCACAAATAACCCACCAAGTGGTTAATATGTAGTGGGTCCCACTCAACTCCCATGCAGAGGTTATAACTATTTAGATTAGAAATAAAATTGTGGCGCAAATTTTATTTCACTCTTTCGTTAACCCAATTATTTAACAACACCACCTAAGAGAAAACCACTCTAGAAAGGGTCTACATAAGCAATTACCGGCATTGCGGTTTCAACGGAGCCCTCAGATTTCAATTCCGAGCATCGGTTCAAAAGATATAAAAACTCTCTCATTCGTTCACTGAACATACCTGAGCTAAACATCATAAAATGATTCCGAGCACACTAGGCCTCATAAGCAGGTGTTGTCAGAAACCGCGTACTCGTAAAATCCCAAAGAAAATTAAGAAAAAAATTTCCCTTGAAATTTAAAGGTATTTACAAATAATGTATGATATCATAAATATTAATATGGTTTTGGTGTTATTTAATAACATACTATAGTCTTCAGACAAGAGGCTAAACATACCCCCGACTAAAGGAAAGTGCAAGGTAAGGGGTTTTCATCTCACTCCTTATTCCCGTGAGATTCATGTCATATTTCCACTAATACCTTTTATGTGGTGTATGTACTAACCATAATTGTATTCTTTGTGTAATACACTTTAATTTATGTGTATTTACATGTTCATTGTATGATACCTCTTTAATGGGGTGTATGTTTCGTATGTTACCAAATTGGTAAGGGTTAATTTCACAATCTATTTATTATCCGAGGTTGTTATTACATTAGTATCTACTGGTACATATTTATTATCCATGTCCATATATCATAAAAGTGTTTTCAAAGGGATTATTTTTAAGGTACTTTTTACCAAAACATTATTTTAATTGTTTTAAATATTTATTCTTCAAAATCATTCTCATTAATGTCCATGTTTTCAAAATGGTTTTTAAGGATTTATTTATATGGAAATGAATGTTTTAAAAATGTTAATTCCTTTCAAAAGTCTCAAAGTGGTATGGGGCACTTTCATTCAAAAATGTCTTTTAATGTATTCCTTTCTAAATTGTGTAACTTTTAAATGTTTGCATGAAAAAGGTATATTTCTCTCAAAGAGTTTTACAAAAAATATTCATCTATGTCAACATACATTGATGGATTTAATCATATTTGATGTTGAATTATTGTGATACAAAACATCCATATTTTATTCAGGGTTTTGTGATATGTTTGACTATGGATGAGTCATTTTTATGCCATTAATGGATTATGATTAATGTTTTGGCAATTCACATTCTAGTTTTAATATGAATGTTTATGTTATATTTCATCCTCTTCATAAGATGATTGTGCTGGACTAGTATGTTTTGGGTTCAGTACCGGTAAAAGTAAGCCCCTCCGGTTTGGTGTCCAGTTATTAGAGGCACTTTGGGTTGGTGCCCGGTTATTAGAGGCACTCCAGTTTGGTGCCTGGTTATTAGAGGCACTCTGGGCTGGTGTCCGATTATTAGAAGCACTCCGTTTTGGTGTCCAGTTATTAGAGGCACTCCGAGTTTTTCTCCGGTTATTAGAGGCACCCCGGATTGGTGTCTGGTTATTAGAGGCACTTCGGGTTGGAGTCTAGAAACAGAGGCCTCTCCGGGATGGGTTCCAGTTAGAGTTATCCCGTAGGTTTTGGCACGAGGTGTTGACACAAAAATTAAAGTTCGGCATTATGAATTCCATTATTATGAAAGTGGTTATTGATATGGCACATGATTATTCGACTAGTAGAATATCAATATGAATAAGTAAATGACATTACTTCATTTTATTTTTTTTTTCCATATTATGCTGAAGTTCAAGTTTAAAAGGCTTTTTTTAGTTATACATTGATTTAAATTTTAATGATTATTTATGAATTTTTTTGTTGTATTGTTATCCTTACTGAGCATTTGAGCTCACCCCTTTCTATGTTTTATTTTTCCAAAGATTCCAAGATGTGTATTGTGATTGATATGTAGGGTTAAGCCAAGGGAATAATGGTGTTCTTGAAAATTATTTATGTTGTTTTTATGTTATGAATTGTAATGTAACATTCATGTATGTAATCTATTTTCCATTACTTCCAAACCGATCGGACCCTTTGGGACTTGATTCCTTGTAATCATGCCAATGTATTAAAATAATGCACCGACTCTGGGTAACTGGGGTCGGGGTGTAACAGTTGGTATCAGATGATGTTTATCAATACCCTTGGAAACTAGATTTAGATAAACTCTGATTAAAGCACATTACCCTAAGATAGACATTGAGGATTAGTATAGAAGAACTTCCTAGAATTTTGGTAATGTAGAGATTTTTTGAGTTTTCCAATCAAATACATCCCTATCTGGATACGAGCAGGTAGAGGTGGCTCTGGTACATTTGTACCTAGGGGTAAAACCCGAAAACAGTGCTTTGAGATAGACTCAAATGGGAACTGGTGCACGACAACAGGCCTTACTGCACTCTTGGTTACGAAACTCTCGAGGGATATGCTTAAGATAATTCTCATTTTCTTTACTAACCACTATAAAGGGCTTATGAGTATATAATTACTCAATGAAAACGTTTTTATGATTATGTATTATGTCCATAAACTATTTAATTTATGTTAAGTGTTTTACAAGTTCTAGATTAGGTATTGCTATTCATAAACTAATCTAGTGTATTCCATTGTTTAGAAATGGAACCCAGTAGAAGGAATGAGAACTCCAACAATACACACTACTAGAAAAGGGGGCTTTGAAGCCCCCCCAGACTCGGGCGACCGCCATTGGCGGTCGCTATAGCTAACCAATAGCGACCGCCAAGGGCGGTCGCTAACCTACATAAAAAAAACGGGGGGCTTCTGCACCCCCTCGACCTCGATCTCCCTCGCCGCCCTGCCTCGCCGCCCTCCCCTCCCCCGCCGTCCGCCGCCTCCCCCGCCGCCCGGCCTCCCCCGCCGCCCGGCCTCCCCCGCCGCCCGGCCTCCCCCGCGGCCCGCCCTCCCCCGCCGCCCGCCCTCCCCTCGCCGCCTGCCCTCCGGCCTCCGCCCTCCGCCCTCGGGCCTCCGGCCGTCACCCTCGGGCCTCCGGCCACCGCCCTCCGGCCTCTCGGCCCTCCCCCCCCCCCACCCCGGATGACACCCGCACCCCGGACACCCCCCCCCCCCCCCCCCGCACACTCTGGACCGCCCCCCGCACCCGGGACGCCTCCCCGCACCCCAGACAGCCCCCCCTGCACTCAGACACCCCCCCTCCGAACCCCCGACAGCCCCCCCCCCCCCCCGCCGCACCCCGGACAGCCCCCCCCCCCCCCCCCGCACTCGGACACCCCCCCCCCCCTCTGAACCCGGACAGCCCCCCCGCACCCCAGACAGGCCCCCCGCACCCCGGACACCCCACCCCGCACCCCCGACAGCCCCCCTGCACCCCAGACAGCCCCCCCCCCCCCCCCGCACCCCGGACACCCCCGCACCCCGAACACCCCTGCCCGCACCCCTGACAGGCCCCCGACACCCCGGACACCCCTCCCCGCACCCCGGACAGCCCCCCCCCCCCCCCCCCCGACCCCAGACACCCCCCCCCCCTCGCTGCCCGTCCCCAGTCCCCTCACCGCCTCCTCTCCTCCAGCTCCCCGCCGCCGCCGCCGCCCCGTCCCCTCCCTTACCGCACCGCATTTGGCTCCGGATCCCCTTCGCTACCTCCTCTACCTCGCAGCACCGCCTTCGGCTCCCCTCCCTTTCAGGTTTTTAGCTCAATCAGGTAACATGAGCTTTCAGTTACATTATTTTTTTATCAATGGTTCATAAACAAATGGTTAATATTTATTTTGAATATAGGTTTATTTGAAAAATGTAAATGTAATAAGTATTGTGTAAATGTTTGTTATACAGATATTATTGTGGATAACAGTTGGATTGATCTTCCAAATCGAACGTCTAGAGAATATTTCAATGGCATTATGCAGTTTATTGACTTCACGAGAGGATTTGAAAGTGACTATATTAGTTGTCCATGTAGAAAATGTGCTAACAGATATAAATTCACACGAGATACTGTGAGAGAGCACCTTTTCTTTAATGGATTTCTGAAAAATAATAAGAGTTGGACTCGTCATGGAGAAGAATATGTTCGTTGTCAAAATACAGATGCAGCTCAGATGGATGTTGATGCAAGGATGACTGATCCAATGCATGAAATGCTTACTGAAATGGTACGTGGGTTTGATCCTGAAGGCATTGACATCCAGAATCTTGAGACCGGTGAGATAAATCTTCACTCTGGTGCAGATCGTGATTCGAGGAGGTTTTATGAAGTACTTGATGATGCGAAAACAGAATTATATCATGGATGTACTTCTTACAATAAACTGTCATTTATCGTGGAGTTGTTGCATTTGAAGACTTTGAATAATTGGTCAGACACATCATTTGACATGCTTTTGGTTTTATTGAAAAAAGTTCTTCCTGTCGATGCTAAGATTCCTGAGTCGTATTACTATGCTCATAAGTTGACAGAGAACAAAGGTTTTACATATGAGACTATAGATGCATGTGCAAACAACTGTATTTTGTTTAGAAATGAAACTGCTCATTTGGATATTTGTACGGTTTGTGGCGCTTCCAGGTGGAAAGAGAACAGGGGAAATAAGACTCATCAATGTCAGATTGCGATACAGGGGAAACCGATTTCCGTAAAGCAAATGCGTTACTTTCCCCTTAAACCGAGGTTGAAAAGATTTTTTATGTCATCTAAAGTTTCTAATTTAATGAGATGGCATGTAGAAAGAGTTCATGAAAGTGACATGTTAACCCACCTGGCAGACTCTCATGCTTGGAAGTATTTTGATAAGAGACATCCCGACTTTTCTAAAGATGTTCGTAATGTCCGATTGGGATTGGCAGCAGATGGTTTCAATCCATTCAAGTCGATGGTTGGTGCAACTCATAGCACATGGCCCGTGGTGTTGGTTCCATATAATCTTCCTCCGTGGCTTTGTATGAAGCAACAATTTATATTACTTTCCACTCTTCTTGATGGACCTAAAAGTCCGGGGGATAAGATTGATTTTTACCTTCAGCCATTGATTGATGAGTTGAATGAATTTTGGGGAGATGGTGTGATGACTTATGACTGCGAAACGAATGAAATGTTCAAACTGCATGATGCTTTATTGTGGACAATCAATGACTTCCCAGCTTATGCAAATTTTTCAGGCTGGAGTACGAAAGGGGAATTTTCTTGCCCTTGTTGCAATAAAAGTAAAAAATCTGTATGGCTTAAACATTCCAAAAAATGGGCATACATGGGTCACAGGCGTTTTCTCCCTCCTCAGCACAGGTTCAGAAAGGACAGAGTGGCATTTGATGGTTCTAGAGAGTTCAGCCCAGCACCAAAGATCATGACAGGAGTTGAAATGTTATCGCAGATTGAGGAAGAAAACATCTGCACGGTATATGAAATTCAGGATTTGGTGGCTCCTCCAGTACGTAATATTCGTGCTGCGGGTAGGCAGCGCAGTCACAATTGGAAAAAGAAAAGTATTTTTTATAGTCTTCCGTATTGGAAAACTAACATGTTGAGGCATAATTTGGATGTCATGCACATTGAAAAAAATATTTGTGATAACATATTGTGGACCATTTTAGGTGTCAGTGGAAAGTCAAAGGACCATGTTAATGCACGCCGTGATTTGGAAGAAATGGGTTTAAGGAAACAGTTGCATTTACAATTAGCTGAGGGAAACAAGGCATATATGTGCCTACGGCACAGTATTCGATGACTACAGAGGAGAAAGAGACATTTCTTTCCATTTTGAAGATGGTCAAGGTGCCTGATGGTTACTCTTCTAATATTTCAAAGTGTGTGAATCAGACGAGCAAGACATTGCAAGGGTTGAAAATTCATGACAATCACATATTACTTCAGCAGTTGATTCCAATCGCAATTTGTGATTGTTTATCCCCCAATGTTGTTCAGCCCTTGATTGAGATGAGTGATTTTTTTAGACAGCTTTGTTTAAGAAATCAACGAATGAGTGATTTAAAAAGTTTGCAGGACCGAATTGTACTTATGCTTTGTCACTTTGAGAAACTTTCCCCCCCCCTCATTTTTCGATGTTATGGTCCACTTGACAGTGCACCTAACTGATGAAGTAATGGCTGCTGGTCCAGTGAAATTCAGGTGGATGTATCCTATTGAACGGTATTTGAGTACATTGAAAATATTTGTACGCAACAGAGCTCGTCCAGAGGCATCAATAGCCAATGGTTATTTGATGGATGAGTGTACTACCTTTTGTTCAGAATATCTTATGGATGTTGAAACAAAATTAGATAAGCCCTCTCGGATTCATGATGGTCCAGTTGGAGAAGGAACCACATTTGATATGGACAAATGCGCAATTGACTGCTGAGGTTAGAGCACTGCGGGAATATGTGCGTCGAGATGATGGTACAGGGGATCATACGACGCAGGTATATACTGTATTTATTTATTTAATTTAAATTATTTTTGTTATTAAAATATTTATAATGTTTATTTGTTGTAGGCACCTGGCCCACCAGAAGGAGGTAGCAGTGATGACAACGCGTGACACACCATATATTCACGAGATATGTTTTTTGTTTTTACTGGTAGGGTTGACATTGATGTACTGTATTTATTCATTTAAGTAATGCATTATTACCATCCATGGTGGTCTTTTAAATATTTTATACACATATTGAGTTTTTGATCAGATAATCTTGAATGATTCTACATTTGAAAAAGTCGAACTACTTCCAACAGATCAATAAATCTGATATTATAGATTATGTATTATCCAATATATTTTTTATAAATTTCCGTATGGTATCGATCCAAGAAATATGTATTAATTAGATGTTATCACTTTTATTTTTCACTTTTGTAATCAATGGGATGGCCTTTGCACCCCCGGAGAGCCCCCCGCACCCCCGTAGAGCCCCCCCGCACCCCCGTACACCCCCCGCACCCCCGTACACCCCCCCGCACCCCCGTACAGCCCCCCCCCCCCCCCCCCGCACCCCCGTATAGCCCCCCGCACCCCCGTACTGCCCCTCGCCACCCCCGTACAGCCCCCCGCACCCCCGTACAACCCCCCCCCCCCCCCGCACCCCCGTACAGCCCCCCGCACCCCCGTACAACCCCCCGCACCCCCGTACTTCCCCCCGCCACCCCCGTACAGCCCCCCGCACCCCCCGTACAGCCCCCCGCACCCCCGTACAACCCCCCCCCCCCCCCCCCCCCCCGCACCCCCGTACAGCCCCCCGCACCCCCGTACAACCCCCCGCACCCCCGTACTTCCCCCCGCCACCCCCGTACAGCCCCCCGCACCCCCCATACAGCCCCCCGCACCCACGTCCGATTGTGTCCTTTTCAGCAGCGCGGCGCGCGCTGAAATGGAGCGTTGGGGGGTCAAAACCACCCAAACGACCTCCTAATGCCACAAAACTGTACGACAATATCCGGGGCGTGAATTTTGAAATGGTCGGCTAGACGGTACCTCATTCGGAGGTTCCGTGTGACCGCGGCGGCCGGAAACGCGTTTCAGGCGCCATTAAACACCAAAACGGCGTGCGACGGTCCCATTCGGAGAAAACGTGCTTCGAAAGACCTGAAATCGCATGAGAACGATAGAAATATTATTCCTGAGATGCAGGAGGAGGCAGCACATCCAGCGGACGTGCGGTGTGCGTGGCACGTCCGATTGTGTCCTTTTCAGCAGCGTGGCGCGCAGTGAAATGGCGCATTGGGGGGTCAAAACCACCCGAACGACCTCCGAATGCCACGAAACCGTACGAAAATATCCGGGGCGTGAATTGTGAAATGGTCGGCCAGACGACACTTCATTCGGAGGTGCCGTGTGATCGCGGCGGCCGGAAACGCATTTCCGGCGCCATTAAACACCAAAACGGCGTGCGGCGGTCCCATTCGGAGCAAACGTGCTCCGAAAGACCTGAAACCGCACGGGAACGATAGAAATATTATTCCTGAGATGCAGGAGGAGGCAGCACATCTAGCAGACGTGCGGTGCGTGCGGCACGTCCGATTGTGTCCTTTTCAGCAGCGAGGCGCGCGCTGAAATGGCGCGTTGGGGGGTCAAAATCAACCGAATGACCTCCGAATGCCACGAAACCGTACGAAAACATCCGGGCGTGAATTGTGAAATGGTCCACGAGACAGAACCTCATTCGGAGGTGCCTTGTGGCCGCGGCGGCCGGAAACGCGTTTCCGGCGCCATAAAACACCAAAACGGCGTGCGGCGGTCCCATTCGGAGAAAACGTGCTCCGAAAGACCTGAAACCGCACGAGAACGATAGAAATATTATTCCTGAGATGCAGGAGGAGGCAGCACGTCCAGCGGACGTGCGGTGCGCGCGACACATCCGATTGTGTCCTTTTCTGCAGCGCGACGCGCGCTGAAATGGCGCGTTGGGGGGTCAAAACCACCCGAACGACCTCTGAATGTCACGAAACCGTACGACAACATCCGGGGCGTGAATTGTCAAATGGTCGGCTAGACGGCACCTCATTCGGAGGTGCTGTGTGACTGTGGCGGCTGGAAACGCATTTCCGGCGCCACAAAACAACAAAACGGCGTGCGGCGGTCCCATTCGGAGTAAACATGCTCCAAAAGACCTGAAACCGCACAGAAACGATAGAAATATTATTCCTGAGATGCAGGAGGAGGCAGCACGTCCAGCAGACGTGCGGTGCGCGCGGCACGTCCGATTGTGTCCTTTTCAGCAGCGCGGCGTGCGCTGAAATGACGCGTTGGGGGGTCAAAACCACCCGAACGACCTCCGAATGCCACGAAACCGTACGACAATATCCGGGGCGTGAATTGTGAAATGTTCGGCCAGACATAACCTCATTCGGAGGTTCCGTGTGACCGCGGCGGCCGGAAACGCGTTTCCGGCGCCATTAAACACCAAAACGGCGTGGGGCGGTCCCATTCGGAGCAAACGTGCTCCGAAAGACCTGAAACTGCACGGGAACGATAGAAATATTATTCCTGAGATGCAGGAGGAGGCAGCACGTCCAGCGGACGTGCGGTGCGCGTGGCACGTCCGATTGTGTCCTTTTCCGCAGCGCGGCGCGCGCTGAAATGGCGCGTTGGGGGATCAAAACCACCCGAACGACCTCCGAATGCCACGAAACCCTACGACAATATACGGGGCGTGAATTGTGAAATGGTCGGCCAGACGGCATCTCATTCGGAGGTTCCTTGTGACCACGGCGGCCGGAAACGCGTTTCCGGCGCCGTAAAACACCAAAACGGCGTGCAGCGGTCCAATTCGGAGAAAACGTGCTCCGAATGACATGAAACGGCACAGGAACGATAGAAATATTATTCCTGAGATGCAGGAGGAGGCCGCACATCCATCGGACGTGCGGTGCGCGCGACACGCCCGATTGTGTCCTTTTCAGCAGCGCGGCGCGCGCTGAAATGGCGCGTTGGGGGGTCAAAACCACCCGAACGACCTCCGAATGCCACGAAACCGTACGAAAACATCCGGAGCATCAATTGTGAAAGGGTCGGTCAGACGGCACCTCATTCGGAGGTTCCGTGTGACCGAGGCGGCCGGAAACGCGTTTCTGGTGCCACAAAACACCAAAACGGCGTGCGGCGGTCCAATTCGGAGCAAACGTGCTCCGAACAACCTGAAACCGCACGAGAACGATAGAAATATTATTCCTGAGATGCAGGAGGAGGCCGCATGTCCATCGGACGTGCGGTGCGCGCGGCACGTCCGATTGTGTCCTTTTGAGCAGCGCGGCGCGCGCTGAAATGGCGCGTTGGGGGGTCAAAACCACCCGAACGACCTCCGAATGCCACGAAACCGTATGACAACATCCGGGGCGTGAATTGTGAAATGGTCGGCCATACGGAACCTCATTCGGAGGTGCCGTGTGACCGCGGCGGCCGGAAACGCGTTTCCGGCGCCATTAAACACCAAAACGGTGTGCGGCCGTCCAATTTGGAGCAAACGTGCTCCGAACGACCTGAAACCGCACGGGAAAGATAGAAATATTATTCCTGAGATGCAGGAGGAGGCCGCACGTCCATGGGACGTGCGGTGCGCGCGGCACGTCCGATTGTGTCCTTTTCAGCAGCGCGGCACGCGCTGAAATGGCGTGTTGGTTGGTCAAAACCACCGGAACGACCTCTGAATGCCACGAAATCGTACGAAAATATCCGGGGCGTGAATTGTGAAATGGTCGGCAAGACGGCACCTCATTCGGAGGTGCCGTGTGACCGCGGCGGCCAGAAACGCGTTTCGGGCGCCATTAAACACCAAAACGGCGTGCGGCGGTCCCATTCGGAGCAAACGTGCTCCGAAAGACCTGAAACCATACAGTAACGATAGAAATATTATTCCTGAGATGCAGGAGGAGGCATCACGTCCAGCGGACGTGTGGTGCGCGCGGCACGTCCGATTGTGTCCTTTTTAGCAGCGCGGCGTGCGCTGAAATGGCGCGTTGGGGGGTCAAAACCACCCGAACGACCTCCGAATGCCACAAAACCGTACGACAATATGCGGGGCGTGAATTGTAAAATGGTCGGCCAGACGGCACCTCATTCGGAGGTGCCGTGTGACCGCGGCGGCCGGAAACGCATTTCTAGCGCCATAAAACACCAAAACGGCGTGCGACGGTCCAATTCGGAGCAAACGTGCTCCGAACGACCTGAAACCGCACGGGAACGATAGAAATATTATTTCTGAGATGCAGGAGGAGGCCACACGTCCATCGGACGTGCGGTACGCGCGGCACGTCCGATTGTGTCCTTTTCAGCAGCGCGGCGAGCGCTGAAATGGCGCGTTGGGGGGTCAAAACCACCTGAACGACCTCCAAATGCCACGAAACCGTATGACAACATCTGGGGCGTGAATTTTGAAATGGTCGGCTAGACGGCACCTCATTCGGAGGTGCCGTGTGACCGCGGCGGCCAAAAACGCGTTTCCGGCGCCACAAAACACCAAAACGGTGTGCGGCGGTCCCATTCGGAGCAAACGTGCTCCGAAAGACCTGAAACCGCACGAGAACGATAGAAATATTATTTCTGAGATGCAGGAGGAGGCAGCATATGCAGCGGACGTGCGGTGTGCGCGGCACGTCCGATTGTGTCCTTTTCAGCAGCGCGGCGCGCGCTGAAATGGCGCGTTGGGGGGTCAAAACCACCCGAACGACCTCCGAATGCCACGAAACCGTACGACAATATCCGGGGCGTAAATTGTGAAATGGTCGGCTAGACGGAACCTCATTCGGAGGTACCGTGTGATCGCGGCGGCCGGAAACGCGTTTCCGGCGCTATTAAACACCAAAACGGCGTGCGGCGGCCCCATTCGGAGAAAACGTGCTCCGAAAGACCTGAAACCGCACGGGAACGATAGAAACATTATTCTAGAGATGCAGGAGGAGGCAGCACGTCCAGCGGACGTGCGGTGCGCGCGACACGTCCGATTGTGTCCTTTTAAGCAGCGCGGCGCGCGCTGAAATGGCGCGTTGGGGGGTCAAAACCACCCGAACGACCTCTGAATTCCACGAAACCGTACGACAATATCCAGGGCATGAATTGTGAAATGGTCGGCCAGAAGGCACCTCATTCGGAGGTGCTGTGTGACCGCGGCGGCCGGAAACGCCTTTCCGGCGCCATAAAACACCAAAACGGCGTGCGGCGGTCTAATTCGGAGAAAACTTGCTCCGAACGACATAAAACCGCACGGGAACGATAGAAATATTATTCATGAGATGCAGGAGGAGGCCGCACGTCCATCGGAGGTGCGGTGCGTGCGGCACGTCCGATTGTGTCCTTTTCAGCAGCGCGGCGCACGCAGAAATGGCGCGTTGGGGGGTCAAAACCACCCGAATGACCTCCGAATGCCACGACACCGTACGACAACATCTGGGGCGTGAATTGTGAAATGGTCGGCTAGACGGAATCTCATTCGGAGGTGCTGTGTGACCGCGGCGGCGGGAAACGCGTTTCTGGTGCCACAAAACAACAAAACGGTGTGCGGTGGTCCCATTCGGAGCAAACGTGCTCCGAAAGACCTGAAACCACACAGGAATGATAGAAATACTATTCTTGAGATGCAAGAGGAGGCAGCACGTCCAGCGGACGTGCGGTGCGCCCGGCACGTCCGATTGTGTCCTTTTCAGCAGCGCGGCGTGCGCTGAAATGGCGCGTTGGGGGGTCAAAACCACACGAACGACCTCCGAATGCCACGAAACCGTACGAAAACATCCGGAGCATCAATTGTGAAATGGTCGGTCAGACGGCACCTCATTCGGAGGTTCCGTGTGACCGCGGCGGCTGGAAACGCGTTTCCGGCGCCAAAAAACACCAAAACGGCGTGCAGCGGTCCAATTCGGAGCAAACGTGCTCCGAACAACCTGAAACCGCACGAGAACGATAGAAATATTATTCCTGAGATGCAGGAGGAGGCCGCATGTCCATCGGACGTGCGGTGCGCGCGGCACGTCCGATTGTGTCCTTTTGAGCAGCGCGGCGCGCGCTGAAATGGCGCGTTGGGGGGTCAAAACCACCCGAACGACCTCCGAATGCCACGAAACCGTATGACAACATCCGGGGCGTGAATTGTGAAATGGTCGGCCATACGGAACCTCATTCAGAGGTGCCGTGTGACCGCGGCGGCCGGAAACGCGTTTCCGGCGCCATTAAACACCAAAACGGCGTGCGGCCGTCCAATTTGGAGCAAACGTGCTCCGAACGACCTGAAACCGCACGGGAAAGATAGAAATATTATTCCTGAGATGCAGGAGGAGGCCGCACGTCCATGGGACGTGCGGTGCGCGTGGCACGTCCGATTGTGTCCTTTTCAGCAGCGCGGCGCGCGCTGAAATGGCGCGTTGGTTGGTCAAAACCACCGGAACGACCTATGAATGCCACGAAATCGTACGAAAATATCCGGGGCGTGAATTGTGAAATGGTCGGCTAGACGACACCTCATTCGGAGGTGCCGTGTGACCGCGGCGGCCAGAAACGCGTTTCGGGCGCCATTAAACACCAAAACGGCGTGCGGCGGTCCCATTCAGAGCAAACGTGCTCCGAAAGACCTGAAACCGCACAGTAACGATAGAAATATTATTCCTGAGATGCAGGAGGAGGCAGCACGTCCAGCGGACGTGTGGTGCGCGCGGCACGTCCGATTGTGTCCTTTTTAGCAGCGCGGCGTGCGCTGAAATGGCGCGTTGGGGGGTCAAAACCACCCGAACGACCTCCGAATGCCACGAAACCGTACGACAATATCCGGGGCGTGAATTGTAAAATGGTCGGCCAGACGGCACCTCATTCGGAGGTGCCGTGTGACCGCGGTGGCCGGAAACGCATTTCTAGCGCCATAAAACACCAAAACGGCGTGCGACGATCCAATTCGGAGCAAACGTGCTCCGAACGACCTGAAACCGCATGGGAACGATAGAAATATTATTCCTGAGATGCAGGAGGAGGCCGCACGTCCATCGGACGTGCGGTGCGCGCGGCACGTCCGATTGTGTCCTTTTCAGCAGCGCGGCGAGCGCTGAAATGGCGCGTTGGGGGGTCAAATCCACCCGAACGACCTCCAAATGCCACGAAACCGTATGACAACATCTGGGGCGTGAATTTTGAAATGTTCGGCCAGACGGAACCTCATTCGGAGGTGCCGTGTGATCGCGGCGGCCAAAAACGCGTTTCCGGCGCCACAAAACACCAAAATGGTGTGCGGCGGTCCCATTCGGAGCAAACGTGCTCCGAAAGACCTGAAACCGCACGAGAACGATAGAAATATTATTCCTGAGATGCAGGAGGAGGCAACACATGCAGCGGACGTGCGGTGTGCGCGGCACGTCCGATTGTGTCCTTTTCAGCAGCGCGGCGCGCGCTGAAATGGCGCGTTGGGGTTCAAAACCACCCGAACGTCCTCCGAATGCCACGAAACCGTACGACAATATCCGGGGCGTAAATTGTGAAATGGTCGGCTAGACGGCACCTCATTCGGAGGTATCGTGTGATCGCGGCGGCCGGAAACGCGTTTCCGGCCCTATTAAACACCAAAACGGCGTGCGGCGGCCCCATTCGGAGAAAACGTGCTCCGAAAGACCTGAAACCGCACGGGAACGATAGAAACATTATTCTAGAGATGCAGGAGGAGGCAGCACGTCCAGCGGACGTGCGGTGCGCGCGGCACGTCCGATTGTGTCCTTTTAAGCAGCGCGGCGCGCGCTGAAATGGTGCGTTGGGGGGTCAAAACCACCCGAACGACCTCCGAATTCCACGAAACCGTACGACAATATCCAGGGCATGAATTTTGAAATGGTCGGCCAGAAGGCACCTCATTCGGAGGTGCTGTGTGACCGCGGCGGCCGGAAACGTCTTTCCGGCGCCATAAAACACCAAAACGGCGTGCGGCGGTCGAATTCGGAGCAAACTTGCTCCGAACGACATGAAACCGCATGGGAATGATAGAAATATTATTCATGAGATGCAGGAGGAGGCCGCACGTCCATCAGAGGTGCGGTGCGCGCGGCACGTCCGATTGTGTCCTTTTCAGCAGCGCGGCGCGCGCTGAAATGGCGCGTTGGGGGGTCAAAACCACCCGAATGACCTCCGAATGCCACGACACCGTATGACAACATCTGGGGCGTGAATTGTGAAATGGTCGGCCAGACGGAATATCATTCGGAGGTGCCGTGTGACCGCGGCGGCCGGAAACACGTTTCTGGTGCCACAAAACAACAAAACGGCGTGCGGCGGTCCCATTCGGAGCAAACGTGCTCCGAAAGACCTGAAACCGCACTGGAACGATAGAAATATTATTCCTGAGATGCAAGAGGAGGCAGCACGTCCAGCGGACGTGCGGTGCGCCCGGCACGTCCGATTGTGTCCTTTTCAGCAGCGCGGCGTGCGCTGAAATGGCGCGTTGGGGGGTCAAAACCACACGAACGACCTCCGAATGCCACGAAACCGTAAGACAATATCCGGGGCGTGAATTTTGAAATGGTCGGCCAGACGGCACATCATTCGGAGGTGTCGTTTGACCGCGGCGGCCGGAAACGCGTTTTCGGCGCCATTAAACACCAAAACGGCGTGCGGGAGTCCCATTCGGAGCAAACGTGCTCCGGAAGACCTGAAACCGCACGTGAACGATAGAAATATTATTCCTAAGATGCAGGAGGAGGCAGCACGTCCAGCAGACGTGCGGTGCGCGCGACACGTCCGATTGTGTCCTTTTCAGCAGCACGGCGCGCGCTGAAATGGCACGTTGGGGGGTCAAAACCACCCGAACGACCTCCGAATGCCACGAAATCGTACGACAATATCCGGGGCGTGAATTTTGAAATGGTCGGCCAGACGGCACCTCATTCGGAGGTGCCGTGTGACCGCGGCGGCCGGAAATGTGTTTCCGGCACCACAAAACGGCGTGCGGCGGTCCAATTCGGAGCAAACGTCCTCCGAACGACCTGAAACCGCACGGGAACGATAGAAATATTATTCTTGAGATGAAGGAGGAGTCCGCACGTCCATCGGACGTGCGGTGCGCGCGGCACGTTCGATTGTATCCTTTTCAGCAGCGCGGCACGCGCTGAAATGGCGCGTTGGGGGGTCAAAACCACCCGAACGACCTCCGAATGCCACGAAACCGTACGACAACATCCGGGGCGTGAATTGTGAAATGGTCGGCCAGACGGAACCTCATTCGGAGGTGCCGTGTGACCGCGGCGGCTGGAAACGCGTTTCCAGCGCCATAAAACACCAAAACGGCGTGCGGCGGGCCCATTCAGAGCAAACGTGCTCCGAAAGACCTGAAACCGCACGGGAACGATAGAAATATTATTCCTGAGATGCAGGAGGTGGCAGCACGTCCAGCGGACGTGCGGTGCGCGCGGCACGTCCGATTATGTCCTTTTCAGCAGCGCGGCGCGCGCTGAAATGTCGTGTTGGGGGGTCAAAACCACCCGAACGACCTCCGAATGCCACGAAACCATACGAAAATTTCCAGGGCGTGAATTGTGAAATGGTCGGCCAGACGACACCTCATTTGGAGGTGCCTTGTGGCCGCGGCGGCCGGAAACGCGTTTCCGGCGCCATTAAACACCAAAACGGCGTGCGGCGGTCCCATTCGGAGAAAACGTGCTCCAAAAGACCTGAAACCGCACGGGAATGATAGAAATATTATTCCTGAGATGCAGGAGGAGGCAGCACGTCTAGCGGACGTGCGGTGCGCGCGGCACGTCCGATTGTGTCCTTTTCAGCAGCGCGGCGTGCACTGAAATGGCGCGTTGGGGGGTCAAAACCACCCGAATGACCTCCGAATTCCACGAAACCGTACGAAAATATCCGGGGCGTGAATTGTGAAAAGTTCGGCCCGAAGGCACCTCATTCGGAGGTGCCGTGTGACCGCGGCGGCCGGAAACGCGTTTCCGGCGCCATAAAACACCAAAACAGCGTGCAACGGTCCAATTCGGAGCAAACGTGCTCCGAACGACCTGAAACTGCACGGGAACGATAGAAATATTATTCCTGAGATGTAGGAGGAGGCCGAACATCCATCGGACGTGCGGTGCGTGCGGCACATCCGATTGTGTCCTTTTCAGCAGCGCGGCGCGCGCTGAAATGGCGCGTTGGGGGGTCAAAACCACCCGAATGACCTCCGAATGCCACGAAACCATACGACAACATCCAGGGCGTGAATTGTGAAATGGTCGGCCATACGGCACCTCATTCGGAGGTTCCGTGTGACCGCGGCGGCCGGAAACGCGTTTCGGGCGCCATTAAACACCAAAACGGCGTGCGACGGTCCCATTCGGAGCAAACGTGGTCCGAAAGACCTGAAACTGCACGGGAACGATAGAAATATTATTCCTCAGATGCAGGAGGAGGCAGCACGTCCAGCGGACGTGCGGTGCACGTGGCACGTCCGATTGTGTCCTTTTCAGCAGCGCGGCGCGCGCTGAAATGGCGTGTTGGGGGGTCAAAACCACCCTAACGACCTTCTAATGGAACGAAACCGTACGAAAACATCCGGGGCGTGAATTGTGAAATGGTCGGCCAGACGGCACCTCATTCGGAGGTGCCGTTTGACCGCGGCGGCCGAAAACGCGTTTTCGGCGCCCTAAAACACCAAAACGGCATGTGACGGTCCAATTCGGAGGAAACGTGCTCCGAACGACCTGAAACCTCACGTGAACAATAGAAATATTACTCCTGAGATTCAGGAGGAGGCCGCACGTCCATCGGACATGCGGTGCGCGCGGCACGACCGATTGTGTCCTTTTCAACAGCGTGGCGCGCGCTGAAATGACGCGTTGGGGGGTCAAAACCACCCGAACGACCTCTGAATTCCACGAAACCGTACGACAACATCCGGGGCGTGAATTTTGAAATGGTCGGCCAGACGGCACCTCATTCGGAGGTGCCGTTTGACCGCGGTGGCCGAAAACGCGTTTCCGGCGCCATAAAACACCAAAACGGCGTGCGGCGGTCCCATTCGGAGCAAACGTGCTCCGAAAGACCTGAAATGAGATTATTTCTTAAATTGAAGTTTTTAAATTACTATAGCACAATGATTTGATATTATATATATATTATATATATATTAAAACATTTAAAATATATTATATATATGTATATTTAAAATATTGTATTTAATAGTATATATATGAATATTTATATATTTATATATATATATATATTCAATTCAATAAAAAAAATTTAAAATTTTTTTTTAGACTAGCGACCGCCATAGGCCGTCGCTATAGGCTGCCCGGCAGAGGGGCTGCAGCGACCGCTTGGCGGTCGCTGAAGGCCGATCTGCCGGCCTTCTATAGCGACCACCATTGGCGGTCTCTGAAAGCCTCTAGCGACGAGGCAACATCGACCACTCAAGGCCTTTAGCGACCGCCATTGGCGGTCGCTAAAGGCCAGATTTTCAGTAGTGATACATGATCCAAATAGTAAGAAGGATCACATCTTTCATGGCCCTAAGCCATAATTTATAAGGGAAATAGTCTCCCACGTATTATCATCTTATGAGGAAATATTATCATGTGTTGATAAGATAAGTAAATAATTCTCATAGTCCTATGGCGTTGAAGGGAAGCCATAGAAGAAAAGGATGGTAGGGAGAAGGGTAGATAAAGGGAAGAAGGTAAAGAAGGATTTTTCCATATTTGATAACTGTGGAAAGAATCACCTTGGAAAATGCTTGAGGGTTACGGGATTATGTTATAATTGTGGAGAAAAAGGACATCAAGTACGTGACTGCAAGTATAAGAAAAATGTTTCAAATGTACAATGATTCATCTGTAAGAATTTTGGACACTATGAGAACCAATGTCCCAGTCCTCAAACTATGCCGCAAATGATGCAATTGGATAATAATCAAGTTATGATACTAACACAGATGAATTGGAATGACTAGTGTTCTTATGTTGTTTTGGAATTATTTCATTGAAGTGTTGTATCAATGATGTACTAGAAATAAATAAGGACTGTACTGCATTACTATTTTATTGAGGATTTGTGATTTTATGGTACTAAGAAAAGTGTCTCTACATTGAGTCAAACTTTTTGGAAATTATACTGTTGATGGAAAGATAAACCTTAATATGGTCCACATATTGAGGTACTGATTTTAGAATAAGATACGGCTAATTTGGGTAAATAATATTGGATATTCTTGAATACCTTGAAACTGATTAATGATTTTTCATCGTTGGAGTTTACAACATTTTTGATATAAGAAGTACATCCAGTATTCTATAAAGAATAAGGTAGCATGAATGAAATCAATAAGGTTTTATGGTAATTCAAGATGTTACCATGTTTTAAAATAATACATGGTGAAGGTGTCCACATGTAATTACATGGAAAAAATTATCTTCATTGTGATTAACATCCTTATAAATTTTGTACTATGAGCTTGGATAGTAGTATTTTGGATAAGTCTAAAGGTTTCAATGGATTATGTTTGAAAGGTTATTTTTGGATTTTTATAAAAGGACAACACGCCGACCGTGTGACAACCCGTTGCGTCGGACAAAGCTACAGGAATCGAACCCACAACCATAGTGTGATTGGGATTTATCACCTACCACTGGACTATGTGAAGTCCCTAGATTGTATAATATAGTTTTTTAATAGGTCTGATAAGTGAATTATACATTCATTATATTTGGAACCCAATACAATTAGGATAAATAGAGTATTTTTTAGTTGTATTATGTTTTGTAGAGAAATATGAGTTTGTGGTAGAAATTTATTAATAGATAAAAATCTAATTATAAAGTAAGAATATCTCCTTATGATCTTAACCAATCTCATAAATAAATTCCTCAACATTAAGAATCCGAACTTAGAAGAAAAATGTTGTCCTAGATGGTACCTTAGATCATCACAAATTTATGGCTTTGTGATTGATGGCCTTTCCATATCCATGTTCTGTACCACTCTCCATCAGATATGGATGGTTAAATTTCTCATCCATATCCATATTTTCCTACATGGAACCATAGTATGTGTTATTTTTGGTAACCTTCATACTTACCACTCTTTATTTTAAATAGAAGCCTCATTAATTCATTTTTCAATGTGAGATTTCAACTAAGATATTTTGAAACGCCAACCCCAAGTTACCAATACCGAGTATAAATTGCGAGTACACAATTTATTGATGGAGGGTAAAATGTAACACCCCAAGCTTCCATGGTAGGCTTCTCTTTGAATAATATAGTAGCGTGTGTTGTACACATCTTCAAGTTCTAACACACACCACAACCAATCCAACAAGCCGTTATGAAAAGTAATACCCACTTTTTGAAATATTGTAAATTTTAACTCTCATAATGGACTTCATTTTTGGATTCAGAATATCGAAATTAGCCTAGGGTAAAATTTTGTAACTTTTCATATAACTTTTATATTTTGATAAATAGTGAAAATTACTATATTTTAATTAAAAACAACTTTTTTAATCAAAATAAATAATAGAAATAAATTTTGAATTTAAGTTGTTTTAAAGTATATTTAGATTATATTTTTACCATTTAATACAATTTTGGTCATTGGACATAATTTCACTTTAAACCAGACATAATCAACTGTCAATCTTTTGATATTTATTGTCTCTTAAAAACACGTTTTTTGTTTTAACAATAGGAATTAATTTTAAATTAATTTCTTCCACTTCTGTGTTTTGAATTTGGAAAAATGGATTCTATATTTGGATTTATTATGTCCAAATTGTTTAAATAGATAACTTTTATTTTTAGACATTTTGAATAATTACTTCAGTAAAAATTTTATTTACCATGGTTAAAATGTAAATCCGGTAAATAAGGGTAAAAAATAATATTATAATAATAATAAATTACCCTAAAACATGTCCTAACCTTATTGGTGGATACATGTCCGACCATGCACATCTTTGGGTCGATTTTGGGACCCCATGGAGCCACTTGTAGGTGATAGGGACACTTTATATTAATTAAGTTAAAGTAAATTCAAAAATGACATAAGCATATATCTTTTAGAATTTTTTTTTACATAGGGTTATATATGTTATATTTTCGACTATAATTATTTATTAGAAAGATAATGAGATTTCCTACATAATGGTATTTTATTTATAATTTTTAGGCATTAAATAATTTTATTTATTTATTACACAGTGATGATGTAGTAATTACCATATTAATGAAAGACTAAGATAATTGATATTATAAATACCCAAATAAATGTAAATTGAGACTTTTTAAAAATTATAATAATTTTATAGGTTAATATGACAAATTAATATAATTTTTTTTGAAGTAATAATGTTGTTATAAATTTATCAAAAACAAAATACCCAATAGTTTCATAATTGACATAAAAAAGATTAGAAACAAATTATTATATTAATATTTGATATTCAATTTCTAAAAATATAAGGTTCGGACAAGAGACTTATATCATGATAGGTGTATCATTAATGGACAACTTGGGGGTCACTTCAATTTATATAGTACGATTTTTAACTATATAATATAAAATACAAAGTGACATGAAAAATGTTAAACTAATTAACAAAGAGATAACTAAAAGATAATGTAAATATAATGACCCAAACTAGTCTAAATTATATTGGTTGAAAGTATTTCGACCTATCCCCACCATAGACATTAAATAGTCAACTTTTTATCCATTAAAAACAAAATATGAATTTATTATAAAATAATATTTTATGTTTTTTCTAAGGTGCCCCTCACCCCTCTTATAAAAGGGCACTCCCCCTTCTCCCTAATTCACAACTTCTAGGCCATTTTCCTCAGACAACACATACCCATATACACTCTTAAATATCCTCCCTTCATCCTAGATTCCTTATTTTTATCAGAAAGCCAACCTAAGGAGCAATTTTGATCAAATCAAAAGGATGAACCTGAAGAAGAGGTAATAATTTCACCACCCGCTTCCAAGTTCCTTTCTTCTTCCACTTCCTTTTTCCTTGTTGTTTCAATTATAAAATAATAAATCCAGTATATTCTATATACTGTGATGTTATTATAATTATGGTATAACTAAATTCATAATTCTATTCACCCTTTAAATGACATGTCACCATACGTGCGTTTGTACGGATTACCGTCCCCACGTCGTGGTGTAATTGTTATTCAATACATTATTATTTGGATGGGTATAATAATGATTTGTATTTGATGTAAATAATAAATATAACAAGATAATTATTCTTAATATATTATATACCATCCAATTATATATTATATTAATATCAAAAGAATGATATTTTCGTTCGTTCGTGCGTACGTACAGATTACCGTCTCCATGACGTGATGCGATTCATTTCCAAGTTCACCACTCATCGATGATTATAAAAACATATATTATTAATGACTATGTAATATATGACATAATAATTCTACTGGAGATATATATATTTATATATATAAGTATTTATGTTCTTACATATATCTTATTCACTTACTTCCGTTCAATACTATGTAAAAACGGAAACAACGTTTATGCGTATGTACGGACTACCGTCTCCATAAGTGGTGTTTTCCATTTCATATATACGTTTATTATAAATTTTTATATTCTAAATATATATGATAAATAAATACTGTTTTATATTCTGGATTTATTTAAATCATGATCTATATGAAACAATGAAGAGTAACAAGTTAAAACACGTACGATAAAGAAAGCGATTATTACCCAAAATATTAATATAACGTTGAAATTATTATTAAATTGGTAGTATAAATTCATAAATGAATAATGTATAATATCATAAATATTAATATGGTTCTATATAATTTAATAACATACTATAGTCTTCATACAGGAGGTTAAACGTACCCTCGACTAAAGTAAAGTGCAAGGTAAGGGGTTTTCATCTCACTCCTTATTCCAATGAGATTCATGTCATATTGCCACTATTACCTTTTGTGTGGTGTATGTACTGCCCATAATTGTATTATTTGTGTAATAAAATTTAATTTATGTGTATTTACATATTCATTGTATGATACCACTTTCATGGGGTGTATGTTTCGTAAGTTAGCAAATTGGTAAAGGTTAATTTCATAATCTCTTAATTATCCGAGGTTGTTTTTACATATGTATATACTGGGACATATTTATTATCCAGGTCCATTTTTCAAAAAAGTGTTTTGAAAGGTATTATTTTTAAGGGAATTTTTATGAAAACATAATTTTAAATGTTTTAAATATTTATTCTTCTAAATCATTCTCATTAATGTCCATGTTTTCAAAATGGTTTTCGAGGATTCATTTATATGGACATGAATGTTTTAAAAATGTTAATTACTTTACAATGTTTCAAATTGGTATGGGACACATTGATTCAAAAATGTCTTTAAATGTATTCCTATCTAAATTCTGTAACTTTTTAATGTTTTCATGAAAAAGGGATATTTCACTCAAAAAGTTTTACAAAACATTTTCATCTATGTCAACATCATTTGATGGATTTAAGCTTATTTGAAGTTGATTTATTTTGATACAAAACTTCCATATTTTATTGAGGGTTTTGTGATATCTTTGATTATGGATGAGTCATTTTTATAAAATTTATGGATGATGATTAATGTTTTGGAATTTTGTATGCTAGTTTTAATACGAATGTTTTTGTTATATTTCATCATCTTCTTAAGATGAATGTGTTGTACTAGTAAGTTCTGGGTTGGGGACCGATAAAAGTAAGCCCTCCGGGTTGGTGTCCGGTTATTAGAGGCACTCCAGGTTGGTGTCCGGTTATTAGAGGCACTACGGGTTGGTGCCCGGTTATTAGAGGCACTCCAGGTTGGTGTCTGATTATTAGAGGCACTCTGGGTTGGTGTACGAATATTAGAGGCACTCCGGGTTGGTTTCCAGTTATTAGAGGCACTCCGGATTGGTGTCCGGTTATTAGAGGCACTCCGGGTTGGAGTCTGGTTATAGAGGCTCTCCGGGTTGGGTTCCGGTTATAGTTATCCCTTAGGTCTTGGCACGATTCCTTGGCACAAAAATTAACATTCAACATTATTCATTCTATCATTATGAAAGTGGTTAGTGATATTTTATGTGATTATTAGACTAGTAGAACATCAATCTGAATAAGTAAATGGCATTATTTCATTTTATTTTTTCCATATTATGCTGAAGTTGAAGTTTAAAAATCTTTTGTTTTAGTTATACATTGACTTAAATGTTTATGATTATTTATGAATGCTTCCACTGTATTGTAATCCTTACAGAGCATCTAATATCACACCTTTCTATATATTATTTTTCCCAGGATTCCAAGAAGTGTATTGTGATTGATATTTAGGGTTAAGCCAAGGGAATAATGGCATTCGTTAAGAATTATTTATGTTGTTTTGTATGTTCTGAAGTGTAATGTAACAGTCATGTATGTAATCTATATTCCAAGACCGCTAAACCGATTGGTCCTTCAAGACTTGATTCCTTGTAATCATTCCAATATATTAAAATAATGCACCGACTCTGGGTAACTGGGGTCCGGGTGATACATATCCTGAATTTATAGTAAAATTTTCCTTCTAGGCACAAAAAAACATCATTCTTTTACCGTCACACAAGGAACTATTTCTCCATTTTCATACACATAATATGAGGTTAGTACTTATTAGAAAATAATTTCTTGAACTCATCCCAATATATGGGGTTTATTTCATGATTTTGCCTAATATACATGATAAGAGTCTACTATTGATATGCTACACCATCCAAATTGTCGAAAATAAAAAATAATATTTTTTTTGTGTATGAGATAATGGGAAATATCACATAAGTGGTACTGATCCATTTTTTAGAAACTGATGGATTTGAATACCCAGTGAATGAATGTGGATGTCATCTCATGAATGACACAACAAATTATTTTTCGCTTATTTTTTCATCTAGATGTCCAACATGATTAATTATTTATGATATTCATATTGAAATAGAAATAATATTTTAAATTAGGGATCCTATAATATTTATCTACTCATGAGGACAATGAATTTACTGTCTATTAGACTCATTATTAAAGTAGTTCCTTTGGGTTCCATCTATTGACTAAGCCAAAAAAGAATAGTTTCTGAAAAAATATTAATGTGGGGAACCACATAATCCAGAAAAATAACATAAAATTTGTCTAAATTATTATACCATATTAAATCTATGATTCTCTATGAATATACTTGGTTATTCATAGTTATATTCTATTTAAATTCATCGTGATGGTTTGTAAAGAATTAGTGAATATACAATGGATATCCCCTGGGAGTGTCAAACTAGGTGTGTAGAAAGGCCCATTATCGTCCTCCAATATGATGATTTAGGGGTGGTTAAACCATGGTTAATTTTTTACAATGAAACATACACCTTTTGTTTACAAATATAGATGTGTTAACAAGAAATAAATTCTCCTATCCATTACCAAAATTCAAGGACACATTTCTATACATGGAATAATCCTTATACATATCTTAGTCAGGTAACTTGGGATATCAATAAGGTTTTTTCATTATATTTTCTAACATTTAACTAAACCATTTCTGTGATACCAACTATAGATACCAAGTATTATCATACTTAAATATTACATCATTTTTTTAAATATTTATTACATTTCATAAATAAATTCATCAGAATCTTAATATATTAGTGCATATGGAAACTTGGATACATAATCACAAGTCCCTATGTGAGCTAAATCATCTCCCACATAATTCTTCATAACTATCACCCTTCTTAGGTATATCATACATAATAAATATCTCCATAACCTGGGGAAAGGAAACATATAAATAATAGTATATCATTTTAAAACCATAACTTTATTGTATAAGTTCATAATCACGTGTCACATAATAATGATGTGTAGTTAATAATATTTGATTCATAAGGCAATCAAAAGACATGAACAATGAGAGTATAAGAAATAGAATTTGTGGCATAAAAAAATAATAAAAAATATTTTCCATTTTAGTCAAGGCTAACTATAAAGACCATCATAGGTGAATAAGACCTATACTGAACCAAAATCAATCTCTATTCCATCCATGAATTACTGAACCAAGTTCACTTCCTAACCATATATATTATTACTGAATTTGGTTCATTCCCCATTCAAGTATTTTATATATCATGAGATATAAATATTTACCCAATGCATTGGAGGGATATATAGGTCACATCCATCACATAATGAAATCATAAATATTTTTCCCAGAAGGTTATAAACATTCAACATATCATAACACATGAAAGGAAATGGGTATTATATGAATTTCATCATATCATAACCCGTGTAAAATAGACAAGTTTCATAATCATTTTATCATAACCAAACCCATTAAAAGAAATGGTTTCATATGTATTTTATGATAGTATAAACCAATGAAGAGAAACATCTTCTATAAAAATAATTCCAAAAAACATAAACTATTATTAGAAAGTGTATGATTGGTACCCATGGATCATATACATATAAAGTATTATTTAACACCAATATATTTCATATTATATGGATAATATTTTTCAATGATCATTTAAAGAATTTCTGGATAAATATACCATCTTCATGGAAAATTTGATTTTAAAGACACAAAAAATAGTTGAAATAGTTTTATTTCAGTCAAGAAAACATATATAAGTGGCTTTAAATAAATTTATGGTCATGATTTTGGAGAATTATATCCGTACCATACATGTAGAAAATGAATACTCCTTTCAAATTTTTGGTAAGCCCCAAACAAGAATTGTTTAGAAAATAATATGAATACTTCTTTCAATTTTTTTGTAAAAAGTAAAAACTAGGTAAAAAATTATTCTAAAAATCATAATTGATAAATGAAATTTTTTTTGATAACATTATTTTTATATAAAATATATTTCTTATTGAAGAGTGAAATTAAGTCATATTTTATTATAAAACACAATTATATTATGTTAAAAAGAATGTATAATTGGTAACATTACATTATAATATAATGAATAAATCTAGTAAAATAATTTAATTGAGAATTATTTATATGTATGTCATTATATTTCAACATTGGAGACTTAATCATCTACAATCTCAATGAGTGATGAGATTGTAGCATAATTGTTTCCACTATAGTAATATTGAACCATTATCCCGAATAATGAAATAACTGGATTTAAAACATAAAATATAATGATGACAAATAAATTATTGCTATAACATTTAAATGGATATGTATATATAATTTTTGAAAAAATTTGTGTGTATAACATAATGTATATCTCATTGATGAAAAAGTGAGACTCAAATGTCATACCTTAAGAATAGACTTATATCTTACTCATTTAAATAAAAGGTATACTAATATTAATTTTATTAAATGTATAAATATATATTAATGATTTATTTTCATATATATAATTCCATATATTATTTTATTATTATATTTTATGACCCGTTTATTAACCATTTTATTTTAATGTTACGTTTTGGGTAATAACCACTTAGTTTTTCATATATGATTTGATTTGTAAAATGATTGGTTGTATGACATTAATAATGATTTAATAATCTATATAATTATAAAAATGAAATAAATATAATATATATTAAATTAAAATGTATTTTTAATAATATATAAAATATAAAAAAATGATATGAAGTACATAGTTCACGGATACTGTAGGTCATACATATGATTGAACGTTGTTTCCATTTTTTGAGTAGATTGAACGAAATATTAATGTATGATACATAAAAAAAAGAATAATTTTAATTACACATATATCCCATATTTTTATTAATCCCATATTTAATACATTCAATGTAAACCATGAAAAAATCACATGGCATTATTATGCGATAGTTCTTTAGACACACGAATGACATTATCTTATTCCACCAAAATGAAAAGCATTAATTAATGTGTGATATAATAATTATAGAACCCTAATAACTTCTTAAAAATCAAAAAAATACTATATAATAAAAAATACATCATTATGACCAGCAAGTATAAGCTATAATTGAAAAAAAACATCATTGGTATGCAAAGTAGTAGTCCACTATACACAAAAATAGAGATTTTGTTACCCATTTGATGGTTGTGAAGATGATTGCAAGTCATAAAATTATGTCAAAAAATAATATTATTGGGAATATAGTATATTTATTTTATAATCATGATATAGAAATAATTAAATGGGTTTGGATATAAAAAAAATACATTCAATGATGAACGTTACATCTACTTCGGGTATCCTTGTTAGGATTGCACTAAAAGTATTCCTTGGATGATTTTTCCCCAAAACATGGATAATAGGTTGAGGTGAGGGATTTTGGGTTGTTATGTGGGTAGGTTTTTCCAAACCAAATTTGTTTACATTGTGAATAAGAGGGGAGTGGCGGTGGACTTTTATAAGTGGGGGTGAGAAAAGGCTTAGTATATTTGAATATAAATATGTGATCCCAATTATTTCTCAAAGAGGAAGGGTAAAAAATGAATCCAATTATAAACTATTACATGATATGGTATATATATGTTCATAAAATTTTTTCTTCACAATAATTTATTTAAATTTTACCATTATCTTTTTTATTTAACCTGCATTGAACCCATTTTTACTTTAATCATGGTAATTAATTTTTATATATTGCACAAATAATTAAGAAGAAATATTGAGTTGAAGTTATTATAAATTATAATTTACTATGATTAAAAATTTGGAATCCATTTTTTTATTCCATTAAAAGATGTGGCACAGACTAATTTATTGTTAATCTCATTGACATGACAAGAAATAAGGTGTCTAGTGTGAAAATGATCATAAGATTTCCATGTTTTTAGATCAAATTACTACATGAAATTGATGAATATGACATAAATTGTATTAATAAAATTATTATTGAAGTAATATAGTGGATTTTTTTAAATTATAATATAACTATATATTTATAAATTTAAGAAAAAAAATAGTTTTCAATTAAAATTCTCTGTTAATTACTATTCATCAAAAATTATAACTTTTTCAGAAAAATAAAAAATCACAATAAAATATTTTTAACATTTTATATTAAAAATTATTTCTATTTTATCTAATTCAGTTCTTATGATTGTAAAAATTTTAATTTACAATTTTTCACATCTATACGCAATAAAAGAATTTTTTGAGAAAATAATATTTTCCAAACATATAAATACATTACCGAAAACAATTTATTTTATTACAAAAATGTTTTATTTAAAGAAAATAAATATAAATATCATTTGAAAATTAGGTAATACTATTCATATCACTATGTTTATAGTCTAGTTTTTAACGATTGTGTTTATATAAGAAAATTAATTATATATCCTGGATTTGTTAAAAGTTAACGTTGTGAGAAATGAATTTGAATACATTGTTGTGTGTAGAAAAATATTAATTTATTATAGAGTGTGATTATTTAATAACATGGTTAAGAATTAAATTCTAAAAATCAATTATATTAAATTATTTTCCAAAAAAAATAAATTCACAAAAACATTGGGTGTTATAGTTCTTTGTGTAACATTAGTTATTCCCTCATTTAGGTTGGTTTTCAACAGATTTTCCACTCCTATAGATTGTAATGAATTATTTTTGTGATGTTAAGTACGTGGGTAGCCATTAGACCAATTCATGTTGTATCTAACTAATACCCTTGGGTTATTATCATTTCTTGTGATGTATGATAAATGATCAAACTAAAAAATGTTATAGAACCTAATTCAATATATAATGGTATCTCATGAATTGTGAGTGGTGGGTTATTATGTTTATGGACATGATAGATATTATTATTTTTACAACATGATTTTTTGGCTATTGATAGTCATTTTATTAATATAAAGTGTGTTATAATTCATACGTATGACCCATTGTGGCTTCCATTGATAGTGGATTGGATCTTTTGTAAAATAATTGTTTCTTATTTAGCCTGCATAGACATAGGGGTGATATGTGCTTATAATGATTTGAAATTTTATTGGATTATATGAAATATATTAATTTTGCTTATCCCCTTTTAGATTGTTATTTTATTTGTAAATGATGAGTATTCTATCCTTTTTTGATTCAAATTATCAACGGTAGGTGAATCCTCAGTTTAGGTTTTGAACACTTTTCAAGTTTATATAGGTCATCCTTACTTATCAATGATGTGGTGTTGAGAATTTTTACAAAATTAAAATGTTATTATTGAATTATATTATTAATATATTTTTCATAGTATTTCTTTGTTATGTTTGTGGGATAAAATGGGATCATTATTGGTGGATTTATTGTCATATAATTCCCACTTATATAGTTCTATCTATTGTGTGGAATGAGATGCACATTATGATGTTTGGTCATGATCGAGACACTATACCCTTTTAATGTGATGAAATTTCCATATGACCCTAATGATGATGGGGATGGGAAGATATATATAACTATCCACTACAACCCTTAAAAGTTGTAAGTTCTTCCAATGAGGGGACACTTCCATGAAAGAGGAAAAGTTTACCATATGGGAATGGTGATCATGGGGTGTGTTTCCCTCTCTCATATGACGTGACTTGGAACACGCGATACTCTTCCTTCATGATATTATGCTGAGGCTATGGAAATTATTTCCTCTGAATAAGATTTTACCAGGAAATGGTTTCAATTGTTTTATATTTGATCAGGGACACTATAAAAATAATTGTGACAATTTTATAGGGAAGTAAAACCAATGAAAGGAAGATTATGTAATCAAAAGGAAATTATTCTAGTGTATTTGGTTATATTATTAGGTCAATTTCCTATGAATTGGATATTATATAAAAGCTATATTATATTCCCATTAATTTTTAAATCATATGGGATTACTAGTTTTTTATTATGTGATATATTAGGAGACCCCATGACACTGCAAAAAAACTTATTTGTCACACGATGTGGCAATGATGGAGTTGCATGTGTGACCAATTAATTACTGTAACCATTTATCTGTTCCTTTTATAATCAAGAACATAAATCTATATATTAAAGTGATTATGTTGAGAGTTGTTAGAGACACCATTAGTGGTTGAAAGTTGATTTATACTCATACCCAACATTGAAACCTTAGTACTGATGAAAATATTATATTTCTAGATAATAGTTTTGAAAAACCTTTGATGATGAAAATTGAGTATTTGGAGCATCTTAAAAGATAATATATAAGACCAAGAATAATCTCAGGGATAGTTTATTTATAGTTAAAGGTTTTTGATTTATTATAGTTTTGTAAGGAGATATAACCTCAAGAGTTGAAATTTATATTTTTATGTGTACATGACATTGATTCTGCTAAATGTTTCATTGAATGAGTAATGTTATTACAATTTATGGAACATAGATATGACATATTTATTTATTTCATCATTGGTTTATGTGATAAGAAATTATATATTTCTTTTGATATTTTTTTCCTATTAACACCAATATGGCTATATTACACCCAATTTATTAATTTTCCCATATTCCATACCACATGCCACCAGTATATTGGGTGGAATTCCTGAGGTATGTGGAACTCAGTTCAATCATGGTAGATTTGAATAAGATTAGGGTTAATAAAACTGTTATCAACAACTAATTTGGCACATGTATTGATATTTGAGATATGGTAGCCTTGATATATCATGTGGTTGGAATATAATATGTACATTATTCGTGGGAATATAAATTATATTTATCTAGAATATTTGAATTAGCATGGATGGGGTGGTTGTTCCTCTTTTCCTTTTGGATTTTTTAATTTTTCTGAAATTTCTGTTTTATGATATTAATTTATGGTTTATTGTATTTTTCTATTGAAATATATTTGTAAGATAACATGTGTTTGTGAATAATTTTTGGACTATTGAATTCAAATGGCACTCACATGTTTTCCTGTTCTTGAGAACCTTGTTAATGAAATGAATTTTATTTATTTAATGTGTCATAAAAAACATATATTATTTTTTATAATTTAACTTTATATTGGTCTTCTAATTAATTAGTCCATGACCATGTTCATATATTATTAAATTAATGATATTAATTATTTTTTTATTTTATTCTACCCCTTCGAAAATTAGAGTGAAATCAGTGCTAGAGACAACACTAGACATTATATGAGACCCATAGTATCATATGTTGTGTGTATATGATAGTATGATTTATCTATTGTTACTAATTATCCAATCTATAATTTTCATAACATTTGTAGATATGATTTTTTATTATTTGTTTATCATTGTAGTGATATTCAATCATAATAAAACACTATTGAGAAACATGAATGTGGGGATGAGGATTCACTATTGTTTTTTGATTTAATTTCCTAGTCGTACATGTACATTCTCTTGATCCATAGTTTTGTGAGTCTACATGAGGTCATTTAGTCTATAGGACTGGGGATGAATGAGATGATCATTACATGACTAATCTTACCTAGTAGATCTAGTTTCAATATAATCAAATATTTACTATAGAGGGTGTAACTCAGTCTGCTAAGATGAATATTGATTATCTTCAGGATTTATTTTATAATTTAGAAATATAACAAGAGTGGTTAGTGAATCTTGTAGTGCATATGAAATGTGGACTAGTTAGCCATTGATGGGATGTACTAGTCTAGGTTAATCAACTTGTTGGGTAGTCCAAAAAGGACTATCTGGTCCATCTTTACGACAATTTACATCTCAATATAGTGAGTGCCAACAAAAAATAAAATTTTATAAATCCAACCAAAATTTGTATATTAGTGATTTAATTTACTACTAGTTATACATGGATTCTTCATTTCATCTTTCATAAGAATTTTAGTAGACAAAATTGGTTACATTATTTTTAGATAGACTACGAAAATTGATTCAGTTTTAGGAAAACATATTTAAGATTTTGTATTTTTTTGAGTTGTGTATCATGTCCATATTAAATATTCAAACCTAGATGGATATTAACATTCAGGATGGAAAGGATCTTAGACTGGGTCTAGGAGAAAATATTCAAGTAGATTAAAATGACATTATAAGGACTCTCACTTTACTGTTGACTTGATGCCCAGTTAGGGAAGTTTATCATTTTCTTCTTTTTAGAGTGAGTGGTCTCACCATGTATGTTATCATTATATAATGATATTGTATAATAAACCATATTTCCACAATTATATTTTGGAGAACAATTATTATAGGTAGATCTTGAATTTTTAGTCTTTCTTATATAGTAGTTGTTGATCTAATAATGATCATGATGATGAGATGTCTTTGAGATCTATAACAAGATTCAGTGTCATACTATAGAGAGGTAGTTGGATAATTTTTTATTCTTATGGGTGGGAAAATATTCATGGTTCTATGAGTCGGTATATGGAATATAGTGGTTCTCTTTACGGTAGTTAGGGATTATGATTCCTAAGTAGAGGCATAGGGTCTGGCCAGCATTATGTCATTGAGATGACACTAATTGATCAAAATAAGGGTCCTTTGACCATTCAAGGTATAGTCATAGTGGAATGTACCTTTTCATAAACATTAATTGATATAGTTTCCCAATATTCCATTATCTATGATTAGTATTCTAGTTCTTTCTAGTATCACATCAAGTACCTATATAGAGTATAGTTTATCGAAACACCATTATGAGTTTATTCTTGGGGTACATGAAGATGGTTTGAGTTCGATTTCATGATTAGTGGATATTTATATCACCATTATTTCATCATGATAGTGATGAATTTTTTTGATGTGATCTTATGTATAGATTGGTATACATAGTATTGAGAACAAATTGACTTCTATCATCTTCATGTTTATTTTAAATCAACTATGTGTTATAGTTATACCCTTGCTAATGTGTACGATTAATAAGCATGCCATTTGGTGCTTGACTATTAGTAACAGGGGACCCCTTTTCCCATTTTTCTATTGATGTTTCGGGTGATAAATAGAATAATGATACCATATTTTTTCATTTTCCCAACATGAATAATGTCATTTATAATCATTTTTCAACACTATCACAACCTCATTTATTTTTATTTATGTGTATTAATTTTAGAAATCCATTTTTAATTTGCAGTGATCTATTTAATGCCACTACTTAATTTGATTTCTATAAATTATCATTCTAATCGTAGTGTAAATTTTTATGAAAACTCAACGTAATTAATTGAATTATATAAATAATAAAAATTTTAATTACTTATTAATAACTAATAATTATTTAATGTTAATTTATTATTTCTAATAATTTAAAACTTACTATTTAAAATTTTAATTGCCGATTAATTATTAATAATTATTTATTAATTACATAAAATTTAGTAATTATTAAGTATTTTTGAATTCATAACTGTTAATTACTATTTATTCACATTTGAACACACACACACACAAAAATTCACATTTATTCATAATTATATATATTTGAAGATGGTATAATGTGTTATGTATAGTTAAATATATTTATAAATATTAATATATATATATATACATATATACATATGTTTAGATATTTTTTTATATTTATGCGTATAATTACATGTATATTTATATGTGTATATATATATATTTACACAATCAAATTTATTTAAAATTTATATGAGTGATAGGGTTAAATTTGTACGAATAAGGGGTGTAGTTTGGTTGATGATTTGTGACATGGCTTGATACCAGCTCATATTTTTGACCTTCGGGCCATCTACTATAATTGGTATTTGGGAAAAAAATATGTTGGTACTTCATACCACCTCGAACATAGGCCTTCAGGCCACTCCATTTAATATAATATGTCTCGTAGTTGCTTGTCATTTTTATGGGGATATTTGTGTCTTGGCTCATTGTGGTACGTAAGTGTGTCAGTTTTTTGATGTTTGTAACCCACTACATATATATTCAAGAATTTGTTTATATTAATATATATTGATATACATTTATATGTTTGTAAGTACATTGCTGTATATTTTTGTATATAAATATTTGTGTATAATATAAATATATTTTTATTTTAAAATATTATATATTATTATGTATTTATATATATTTTTATGTAATATGAATATATATTTTTATGTGTTTTTATATACAGAAACACATATATTCATATATATTTATATGTATTGTCTGCATATATATATCTATGTATATATGTATATATATATATATATACTATTTTATATACAATTATATTTATATATATTTATATGTTTCCAAATATATTTTGTAAGTATATATTTTTGTATCCATGTATGTATATGTATATGTGATTATATATATATATATGTATATATTTACATATTTTAATGTAACATTATTTATATTTAATGATAATTATAAAAATTTACATATGTTTACAAACAAATATATATATCATGTCATAATATATATGTAAATATAATTATATTTCTTTAAAATTATATTTAGTTATATATTTACATAATTTTTTGTAAATTTATTTATTTGTAATTATATTTTCATATATTTAAACAAAGATAGAACTATATTTATTCACATTGACATGTAATTATATTTTAATATGAAGGTATTTATAAAAATATAAATTAGGAATATATATATGTGTGTGTGTGTGTTGAATTATTCATATATATATATATATTCATATATATATATATATATTTATATAGAAGTACGCTAAAGTATTCTTATTCACCACATAAAGGACATGGTGGAGCGGTTATAGAATTGAATAATAACCAAGAGGAATGATATTCAAATATCACCATATGAATATTTAGGTATATTTTAATAGAAAATATACAATATATAAGTAATAATTGATAATACATAATATATATAACAAAATACATAAATTAAAAACCATTGTGAAATTATTCAATTTTTTTTTCTAGAAATGATGATAAATGATTCATTATAACTCAATACATAGAGGTTTTCAAAACCACTACCAATAATTACATAGGGTCTTTAATTAAACCAAAATAAAATAAACACACCAAAATGGTTTTTTTCATAGTGGTAGATGATGTAATTCCCATGTGTACAAATAGGTATTTAATTTCAATAGGAATTTGAGTTTTTCAATTATTGGGGTTCCTTAATTTTGAAATGAGGTTTAGAATGGAATCCCAAATGTTATAACCCCACAAAATTGGTATAACAGAAATTTAATGGAAATCAGATGGTGGAACATTATAGAAAAAGGGCATCAGAAGGAAGACATGCTTTCAAGTCCCTAATTTACAGCCATAATTTAGATACTAAGAGCTCCCTGGCTTGCTAGTAGGGATGGATGTTGTTGGGGTACCATTGGCTATGGGGTGGGAACATTATTTGTTTATGAGTTGAGGAACAGTAAATTTACCTTCCATCGCCTTGGTTTTATGAAGAGGAATGGGGTTATCATGGGGGATATTTATCCAAACCACCTATCCAATTTCTCTAGATGGGTCCTCCATTGACATTGATTATATTACTGTATTTCAAATAATTATATAATTTATTTTTGTCAGTTGTTTATTTCTATCATTATCATATCCCTATCCTTTACTGTTATTCAAATTATGGGAATGGATTTAAAACATATTCTCCTAGAACATGGAGGAATAGTTAGACTGTGAGGCGGTTTTCAAGAAACATAGGTAGAGGTCTACTCAAAATGATGTTCTTATACAATCATTTATAATTTCATAAATGGTATATACCTTTTATAATATACTTTGGTCTTAAGATTAAAATGTATTTGTTTTTTGTTTGTAATATTTATTCATGTTAGGGGTACATCCTAGGTCAGTGATGGTGATCCAATAAGGACATATCATAGGATATTGGCTTGAGTTCCAGTGATGTTCACCGTCATTCTGATGTGTTTGGAAGTTATTCCACTTTTGATAAGATGGATTTATTTTTTATAAATATTAGAAATAATTAATTTTTTATGTTAGTAATTTTTGGCTTGATTAAGAGGATTTGATGAAAATGCATTATTGTAATAGACTATGTCAGTGTTGAATGAGCATATAAATGGATTGGTAGAGATTCTGACCATTGGAAATAAATTGAAAAATATTTTTTAAATGTAGGTTGTAAGTGTACCTTCCTTATAGTGTTTACACTTCCATAACATGGATTATGATTTGTGTGTACACCAAAATAGGTGGTTCCCTCGTATTTAATCATACTATTTAAGTTTAATTAATATTTGACATGGAATGATCAAATAATTGAACAGCATGAGTAAATAAATAATAACCTATGTCACATTGGTCATAGGGTGTATCATTATGCCTCATCCATCAATTTCAAGAGCCTTGACATGATACATTTTTACACCCACTAGGTTTATCCTTGAAATGAATTAAATAAGAATAGCATAATTACATATTCATTAGATCACTGTACAACCATGTAAGGGAAACTGATAATAGTGAAATCTCTTGTTTCTATATGACATTTGAGGATCCTCTGATGACTTTGTTTCAAATTATTCCATGAGATGACATAGTGGTTGAGTGAACTACCCTCCTTTTGACATGACTAGGCCTAGGTGGATAGGCTTTATGATGAAATGTATGGTTTGGGTTAGTAGATCGACCTGTTATAACCCAACTGAAAGAGAGGTATCATTGGCCATACCTTTGACCATTTCTTATTTTTAAATCCTTTTGTAGATTGAAGAACCAAAAAAATTCAAATGGGGAGGAGCATGATATACATTGAGAATGAGGTGTTCAACTAATAATGATGTTGGGATAGAGGGCCCTGGATAGGGTGCCTTCAATGCACTACAACCAACAAGACCTAAGATAGTGCCAAATTGAAAAACTAGCCCTATGTCGGTTTGTGGGACTATGGTTTCAGATTGTTCTATGTGTCATCATTGTCTCAAAACTAAAAAATAATCATTATGAGACAAAGATAATAATTTAGGGATTTTGTATTTTTGTATCATTTTTTTTATTTATATTATTTTTATTCATGATGATATTTTATTGTCCAATAAGCCTAGGAATCGACCATGGGTCATGAAACTGATGTCTTTTTCTTGGATTCTTACGGATCACCTGATGAGTTTGACAAGATGTTGTGATTTCAATTATTATTGGGATCTGTCCTCTTTGTATAATAGGGGTATATTACTCATCATGATATCATCCAATGGAATGGTTGATACATCAGTGGATGCCAAGTGGTGGTATCTCAAATCCAACATCAGAGCTATGTGATTGTGAACATATAGGAATACCCAAGACATTTGGGGTTTCTCTAATATTGCAAAACAATTAAGAATACATGGGACACTTGGTATTTAAAAGGAATGGGATGTTAAATATTATGAATTCCTAGGATACAAGATATTTTAATATAAACATGAGGTGTCATGTGGGTGTATATCCCTGATATGGTATGTTGGAAATCCCTAGGGTGATTGTTTGATCCACTTGATCAATGACTAAGATACTCATAGAATTAGTTGGATCCACTATTTATGGATGAACTATGATTTAATATGATATTGGTTTTCCATGATATTAACCATATCATTCGGGAGGTTATTTCACATTAGATCACCTTAGTGACCTAGTAATCAGTCCCTCCTAGGTGAATTTGATTTCCTAGTGTCTCACCAATTGGAATATGATTTTAGTTTGACATTTAGGATGCCTACGTACTACCATGGTGTTCATCGTGAGGACTTGAGAATGAGCGATTATTTGTGATTCCCTAGTATCTTTTATTCCTTAGTTGTGGTGTGTGTGTTGGATCTACATTGACTAGATAGATCCCCCAACCATAGTAATCTCTATTATAGAAGAACTTCAAAATTATTCAATTTATGTATTGATGATTGTGGTTTTGGAATGGAGGATCAATGAGGGATATTGGGATTGTCCTATGATAAATGAGTATGGATATAAGTGGTTTGTAAAAATTGGTATTCGTGCTCATTTCTACATGATCCAACACCTTAATGCATCTAGATGAAGATATTATTGATATATTTATATTTATTTTCTATTTCATACTATCTATTGAATGATTAATGTGTAGCAGGGAACATGTATATATCCCAAGATATTTTGGTTATTACCTAACAATGTTGGTGGTTTCATAAATATTTTTTCTATGAAACTGTTCTCGAAATTCCATTTCACAAGAGTACTTGAGAATCACTCACAAGTTTATCACATGAAAAAGGGTTTATACCTTGTGTCCATCATAGTATGGCCAAGTGGGAAATCTCAAATTATATCATGTGATTAGGATAAATTATGGACCATTGTTGTAGTAGATCCAATGAACTTTGTTCATTTATTTTATTATTTTTATTTATTATCATCGTAGTGTTTGGTTGGTTTCAGAACTTTGTATTCTAAGTATGAATATTTGACTTGTATATTTCATTTCATTTTTTTAATTCATGGTCCATTTATTTGTTATTATGCACACTCTATGTTGTTCAACTTTATGTGATTTATCATTATTCTATAATCCGATATAGATGGTATAGCCTCCCAATAGTAACTACATAGACCTCTCCAACAAGTTGGAAGACAATATCATTTTGGGAGGCATGCTTAATGTCACTGGGATTTCCTATATAGCTACTATTTAGATTGAGATGGGTCATGGAATTACAAAGTGGTATCATAGCCTGATTATCATTTTTTTAATCTATTTTAGTAGTTGTTTGGTATGAAACAAAATAATTTACCATTTATTTTCATTGAAATATTTCTAGAGAGTGGAAAACACATTTCCCTGTAGAATTCCATATTTCCAAGAGAATATGATTGACATTATAGGATAATAATGTTCAGTTTATTTTTTATTTTTTCCAAGTCAGAGACATAAATGGATGGAGATTTATGAATTATGATCAAGTATATTTTTTTCACTTGGCCAATAGGTAGTAATAATGTAAGTAGACATTAAAAACAAGGCCTTTAATGGACATATATATCTCAAGAATAATATCAAGAATGTCATATTAACATGATATAAGTTTTCCAGTGTGATCATTATTTTTGAAGAATGAGGCATGGATACTTAATGTATCAGAAATAGATCATATCTTGTTTTCCCATATGACTACATGTCGTTATTCTACTATATTGGGGAAACTTTAATATATATTGTAATTTTCATGTAGGAATTATATATCCTATGTTGATACGATTAACAAAAACAATATTGTAATAATTCCATAAATAGTGCGAGGGGGGATACCCTAAGGGGTTGGTTGGGTAATTAATTCAATATAGGTACACCTTTTGTGGATGATTTATGAATAGTATTTGTTATATAATGTTCCATTAAAAACCTAAATGGTTGTAACCCTTTTATCATGGAATTTCATAATACCAAACCAAACAATGTGATGAAGGTTTTGGGGATATATATTTTCATAGGGTGGTGTTGACAGAATGTGTATTCTTAATTGATGTGAACAGATCCTATACAAAGTAGTTTTTTTTGGTAAATTCATACATAGGTGTGGTTCATTATGGGTGGTTAGATATATTCACTTTTCACCTTATCTTCATACACCATGTGGGTTGTTACCCTATATTTTCAGTTATTTAATGTACTGGAAATAACTATATGGGGTTTTACTATATGTCTTGGAATAAAATTATATCTAACTAAACATTATGTTTATGTTTAATTGGAATATATTATGTAGTATTATTCTAATATATATATATATATGGCCCTTCATGATGTGTGATTTTTGATGGAGGAGTCCTATATATATATGTTTAGGGAAAATCAGTTCCTTGCTGCGCAATTCAGATGGAATGTGTTTCTTTTATATTGGTAGATACATGGGATGGAGTTCACACATGATATGATTTATAGATATATTTAAGAAATTTTGATACTTACCATGAGTTACAACCCCATAAATGGATGGTTTTTGTCATATTTTGGATGACCATGAGACCTTGAGATATTTCAAAAAAAAATCAAGTCAGAGTCTTGTGATGATTGTGGGGAAACTCATGAGTGATGTTTGACTGAGTATTTTAGTTCCTGGGAGGTTGGGAGAATTGAATCGGGATTTGGTTTACATGGATTATGAACTATATGTACCATAAAACATGTTAAAGGATTTATGATACCTTAGTCCATTCAAAAAAGTACATTTTTTGATGTGGTGTTAGAATTTTTAAATTCGTAAGGACTTAAAATAGAACTGGATGTTGAATAAGATCATAGTTATCTGAAATAAATGATGTAAGAACATAGATCTTCATTTTGGGTTGTTTTTTTTTGGAAAAGGGTTGAATTGGAAAATTTTCTACATACACACCATGTACCCAGTTGCAACATGTATCCATATACTGGCTATTTAAAGGCCGAGTACATGGCCGTGTAGGCGACCTAGCAGACTACCCAAAGCAGGGGCTAGTTGTGGTTAGTACACGACAAGTACATTAAATGTACATGCCATGTAATTTTCTTTTTAAATGACATATCAGAGAGGGATCGTGTTTCATTTATGGATAATTCTTCTTCGAACCATGGTTCATCCAATAGATACAAGGAGTGACGATCAATGTTTGAGTTATTCTATTCTTTGTCCAAGGTATGATCCAAACTCTTGTGGGTGTGTTGTAATCCCACCAGTGAGTTCTCCCTTCTTCTTGATCCTATCTTCCTAATTCTTCCTCACTTGTGAGTTATTGAGTGTTTATTATTTTCAACCATTTTGTAGATCTACACGATTCTAGGCCTATTAAAGTGTCTATGTTCAAGAGTGTTCATCAAACAAAATCAAGGTATGTGCATTGTTCCATTCCTTGGTTGTCTTTGGATTACATATTCTAAAAGTGTCGAATATCCTTTTTTGGGTATTCAGTTTTTCATAATTTGACCTTATTTAATACCTTATTTGGTATGTTTGACCGGGAAAGGGTTATTGCTTAGGTCTAAGGTTTAATACCTTGATTTTGAGAACATTTTTCCATGTTTGATTGATAATGTCCATTTGTTCTAGAATTCCTATTCTACTATCATTGTTTTCAATGTCACATATTGTTAGGAGGGAGTTACTGTTTATTTTATTTGAAATTGATTATCATTGTGAAATTATGACCAATGGGAATTTGATAGTGAAAGCTTGTTGAGGTAGGGTCATATATGTATTATTATTTTTTAGGATAACATAAAGGTATTTATTGTGAGAGCCACCAGGTGGACATATACCAAAGGGGTTAGACCGTGAGAGCAACCCATATGGTCATTATTAAATAAATGTTGGTCCAAAGGGCATTGATTGTGAAATATTCTACATGATCATTATAATTTTTTGTTTGTAAGAAGAACAATGGGTATTGACCAATAGGTCTACCTAGGTGGTCGTCTGTAAAATATTATTTCTATGTAGGACCAAAGGGGTTAGACTATGTGAGCATCACCAAAGGGTCATTATTTATTTAATTGAAGATATGTAAAATAAAAGGGGTTAGACTATGAGGACATTCCCATAGGGTTTTTTGTGAATGTTTGATGGATATGGAGAGCCTTCCAAGAAAATGACTCGTTCTTACTTGTTTGTTAGATCGTTTTTTTGAGACATTTGTTTTTCTATTTCATAGGGGGTCCATAGAATAAGATATATCCCGAGATATCATTATTCAAAAAATAAAATACAAAACGAATATAAATGAATGAAATTGAAAACTTTAGGATTGTTTACTTTGAGTAATTCTAAGTTTATTAATTCATTTTCCACATTACCTGCAATATATATTCGTTGATAGATTGGAACATAGATTTTGGTGGGTTTCTACTAGGAATCTTCTCACAACCTATTTGGGTCATAATTTTGGGACCAAACATAACATATGGTAGCAGTTATAGATAACAGAATGTTCCCTTCTACTTTAGTTACATGATTTCTGATTGGAGTTGGAGAGCATGAGAACAAGTTGAGGCTTTTAAAGTTTGTGATATTTACTATTTTTCTATACATTGGTTTCAGTATTGTATATACATAATTGTAACATGTTGGCTTCTTTCCTAGATACAATTGACAAGCATCAATTGTTTATATATGATGTAGTTTTTTATACTATCAATCATCTGCTTTTTTAGTTATTTTGTATGATATTATTGATTCTTCTTTTGTTATTATTGTCATTACACTGTGTATACTCTACAAATGAGGGCATTATCTCCCTCATTATTAGATCATGGAATTCACTTCTAGTCGGAAACCTCTATCATTTGGGGAAATTCAGTTAAGGTCATGTGACCAACCGTTTCTGAGGATCATCAGGGCGGAACCCAGAACTAGGACATTACAATGTGGTATTAGAATAGTTTCTTTTCATAATTCTATTACTATATGGAGCTTATAGATAGGGATAAGAAGGAATGGGTAGTTGGTAATATGTAGTGCCCGAGAGTAGCTAACCCATGTAATGGGAAAATCCATGTTTCCTCAAATATTGCAAATTTTTTTGGTTCTTCCATTGTTATAGTTAATTTTATATCACCGTTGGGTGATTCACTTATTATGTGTTGTTATCATTGATATTTTTTTTGGTTCTATTTCTATTTTTTCGCAATTATATGAATGTATTCCATCTCATATATCATATAGAAACTTGATAGATATCACATGTCTTACCTTCTTGTCATGGTATTTAGTGTGCATTATTGATTGAAAGATGTTTTTATACATGTTTCACTAGTTATTCATGTTGTAGTGATAGATGTAAATATCATATACCTGATATTATTGTAGTGTATTGGAATTGTAATGTATCATTTTGATGGAAGTCAAACATTGGTCCCTGAGGTGTTATGGGAACTCATGTATATGAATTTGGTGGATCATGTTTGAACATTTAATGGACATTGTCATGTAATGATAGGAATAAGGAGGAAAATATTAATTTTTGGGATTATGGGAACCTAGAGGTCAGAATTTATCATGCCTTGGACAAAATGTTATGTTTTTTAGGGTTATAGAGATGTTCTCGAGGCTTACTATATAGAGACCCAGAAAACATTGCGTGTGGTGTTATGAACACACACGATGTTTTCTTATGTTCTAAAAGGTCTGTCTTATCATACGTATGTGCCCCATACTTGGATTACACACCATGTTGTTCTTGACAATATGAGCAGAGACAAGGTTTTGGGAAACTTTTGGTAGAACATGACTTGTAGGGGTTATACATGTCGTGTTGTAAGAATCTATTTATCCAACCTTGTGACTAACGACACAAGTGGATGAAAATAAGGATGTACAGGCCATGTCTAGATTGTTCACACAAATTATTTATCAACAGTGTATCCAATTGTGTGACTAACAATATAGGTTGATGGGACATAATTGGTACACACCATGTGTCGGGGGAACATGTCGTGCATTGTTACAGACATGACAATGAGGGAGTAATTTAGTAAACATTGTGTTCCGGAATGGCACGTCGTGTACCTGTGATGTTTACATATCTAGGTAGGTGGGGGTACATGCCTAGGTAATATCATGAGCATAGAAACTGTGAATTAATGATACATTTCGTGTAATCGTCTTTTTTTCTGTTAGAGAGTCTGGTCCTGTTTTATCCCCTGATGTCAGTTTTAGACCCATGAGAAGTCCCATGTGAGAATTTTTCTGCATATATCATGATGGTGGAACCTATGGAGCATTATAAGGACCCCTATTTGGTGTTTTAGGGTTTCTATTTATAAATGGAGAGATTATTCCTTCAGTTACAATTTGAAGTTGTCTCCTGCAATTGATACAAATGTTTAATGATCGGTTCGGTGTTCATAAAAACCTAGTTGGCACCATTGATCTATGAGGAGCTATGAGAAATCTCTCATGACATTTGTCTTTTAGGGATGTTTTCCATATGAGATGCTCCTTCTGGCCTATGAGGTCGTGAGACTTATTTTTATAGGGAGTCACTAGTATGATCCTTCTTCTGTTTATCATTTCAAGGATCCCTATCATGGGATTCCCTATCTTTTTCCGTTTGAAGATCAATTGTGGGATTCCTCTTATCACGTTCTTTGGATGGTATTATTAATATAAAGAAAATCTATATTTCTATTATTTTTGTAGTTTAATATCTTCCATTGGGTTCAATTTTAGGACCTAGGTTGGTAAAACAAGATCCAGGTAGGTTTCCTGGGTTGTTAAAAAGGATCTTACTTGATAAAATTCCTGTTTTACATTGAGTTGTTAAGAAAATGTAGTTTTCAAAGGGATATTGAGATGAGCGAATTTTTTTCCCAACCTAGAAGGGGATGTTTACGCTTCTTCTTTATAAGATACTATACCATTGTAGGTAGCACTCTTAGAGTTGGTTGTATTGTTTTATGATGATAAATTTTGACATTGGTGTTGTTTATGTGTCATTGTACCTAGTTTGATTTTTGGTTTTATATGGAATTCTTGTTCGGAGGGGTGGTTATTGTGCCATGAATTTGGATGTGGGAACATTCTTTTGGATCACTTAGTTCCCTGGGTTAGACATGACTCAGGCATGGTCGGTTATTATGAGTTCATTTAAACCTCCTTTTTTGTGATGGGATACTTCATACATCGTCACCAGAGTTAATGTTTGTCTAAATGATGTTCTATTGAGATAGTTCATGTGTGAGTCATATGGTCCTCATATGCATAGGGTGTATACCCTATGCATAGTCCCCCATAATGTGTTGTTGATCTTGTAAAATCGATGTAGTGTATGTCAACATATGTGATATCCATTGAGTGTTAAATGTTTAAATGATCCCTTGATTATAGTAAGATCGTTGAGGTTTTGATATCTTGTGTATGTTCATGGGTTATCTCTTATATAGAGTGACCTAAGAGTTATGAGACATTTTCCATCCCACTTCCTTGGAGGACATTTTGTGACATGAGTTTCATGACATGATGGTTAGTTTATCTTTCAGATTCATTCCATGTGATGTGACATGGTGATTGGGGTTCATGGGATAAAAAACATGAGTTTTAGTTGCTTCTGAAGTTGCTCTTTTGAGAGTGTGTAGCCCTTCTCGACATATAATACACTGTTAGGTAGGGAGGATCATGTTGGTTCTGTTCCACATATTTTATTCCTGGGTGAAGGTTTCACAATAAATGGCCATTTAGAAATGGTCTTTTCTACATGAATGATTTTGAGTCTTTTGTGTCTTGTTTCTTTTTTGTGTATGCTGTGCAGCACAATTTTGTAGTGACTGATTTAAGAATGATATGTCAACTTGTAAATCTAGGTATCCTTTAAGAGGTAATCTAGTAGTGGTTCTGTTATCATTTTATTATAATATTTTATGACTGTATATTGTTTTCTTTATTAAGAGGTGAGAAAGTACCCGATCTTGACGTCGTCTTGGGTGCACAAAGAGTGTGTCAGTTATATGTCATGCTACAGTTGGAAGTCGTTGGACTTGTTTTTAATCTCTTTCTATGTTGTGTACCAGATTCCTGGATTTAGTAGAGGCTTGGCTAATCAAGAGGGATACTTTAGATTCCATGTATGAACACCATGGACAGACTCTAGGTTCCTACCACTTTCTTGAAGTGACTGACAGGCTGATACCATTCCTAGTTTAATCAACTTTTATTGGTGGACTTTTGGGATTCACATTAAATTTTCATCTGTATGGGGAGTAGGTGACACCTTGGTGAGTTAGTTAGACTTATGTTTGATTAATCTGAGGTTATCTCCCTCTTTTAGTTGGATTGGGATGAAATTTTTAATGTGGTACGATTTATAGTGGGTTGGATATGGAATTATGTTTTTTTAGGTTGTGGAATGACTATTTTGTGATAAATGGATGGTGTGACATGAGAGAATCATCGAATGACATATGTAGGCTTCAGTGGATGGTTCCATTGTGAACATGTGGGGCCTTGGAAAAAGATTTTCATTTTCTGTTGAAATATGTCGGCCTTAAAATCCATGCATTACAATGATATGTTATCCATTGTTGGATTGGTTCATTATCATTTCTGTTCCATGTGTAAGGTTAGAGTGATCCATTTTGAGCACCCCACCAGTTAAGGGTTGTTGTGCTGTGAATATCTGCAATGTATTTCAAGGAATGATTGGATGCCTAATTTTTCTTACATTGTTTTGGGTTTGATATTTCCATGTTTTGAGGCAACTATTATGACCTAAGTTGTATTTGGGTTCACCCCGATAAAGGAAAAAAGACCAGAATAATCATAGGAACTCTTAGGCATGTTCAATGTAGATTTTTTCTTCAAACGTTTGAGGTATCATGGTAATGATACAGTTATATTAGATCTCTTTATGATGATGAAGGATTCAATTTTCTAATTGATTAAGGAAACTGTCAATGTTGATGATCTTGTAATGTTTTACATATGAGATATTTTACATATGCAATTGGTTTAATAATTTATCAGTTTAGAAATGGATGCCCATTTTACATATTGTGTCTGGAAGGGACTATAGAGGTATTTGCGTACACATGCACTTCTGAGTACAACATACCATCCATAGAAGGATAGCCAGTCTGAGAACATGATTCAAGTATTTTTGGACATGATTCAAGCATGCGTCCTGAATTTTAGGGGTTCTTGGTAGATAAACATACCCATAGTGGTGTTTTCCTACAATAACAGTTTTCATGTAATTATTAAGATGTCATATAACGTGGCAATGTACGGTAAGTAGGACCGATCACCCCTATGTTGGATAAAGCCATGAGATGAAACTATACTGGGACCTCTTCTTGTCCTGTAGAAAACTAAACAGGTGGAGTTGATTCGGAAGAGGATGGAAATAGCATAGTCTTGGGGGAAATATTCTAACCATCGACGATGATGACCTCTAGAGTTCAATTTCCGGGAACATGTTTTCTTACATGACTGTGGGTTGGGATCAATGATGATTAGGGGATAGGGTAAGATTTTACTGAGATAAATTTGGACATTTTAGGTTTTGGAGAGAGTTGGGCTAGTTTCCTATTGGTTTTAGTTACCTTAGAGGTACTAAGAAATTTCTGATATCTTCTTCATTTCACATCTAAAAAATTAATTTTTAGACACATCTCACATTTTTTTAACTCGAGGTGGTTGAGTTAGAGGTGGTTTCATCCTTCAAGGAGCACCGTATTCAAATTGTGGACCGCAACCCGAAGGTTCTTCGTTGCCTATTTGTTCCTCTAGTATAATTGATATGGGAGCACGACGAAGTACAATACGAGACATGTGAGAGGGAGGCCGATGTACGATAACAGTGGCCTATGTTTTTTTATGTATTTTTATTCAAACCCCTTGGAAGGGGAATTATGGGATAAATTGCATTTAGGGGGATGTTTGTAAGAAACCAAAATTTCATTTCGAGGAGTTTTTGAGAAAAATGGAATAATAAGAACATATTCAAAGGACATGCCATTTTCTTTTGTGTACATGTTGTGTAACTAGTTTTTGTGTATATTCATGTACTGGACTTATAGCAGACAAGTAATTGTCTATGTAAGTGACATGGATGACCGCCTAAAGCGGGGTCTAGTTGAGGCTCATACATGGTGTGTACATTAAATGAACATGTGGTGTACTTTTCTATTTAATTGATATATCGGAGAGGGACCACATATTGTATATAGATATTTATTATTCAAACCTTGGTTCATCCAGGATCGACCGAGAGTGATGATTAATGTTTGAGCCACTGATTTTCCATCAAAGGTCTGATCTAAACTCTGACATATGCGTTGGAACCCCACTAATGAGTTCTCCCTTTTTTTGACCCTATCTTCCTAATGCCTTATCTCTTGTGGTTTATTTGGGGTTGATATTTTTTGTCCATTTTTTATATCTACATCTTTCTAGGATGATTCAGGGACCGACGTTTGACAGTGTTCATCATTGAACATCATGGTTGGTGGTATTTATAATTTAATGGTTGAATTTGAATTATATATGCTAAATGTGCCGAATAAACTTATCTAGGGTATTGAGGGACTCTGAATTTAACCATGTTTAATACCTTCTTTGGACTGTTTGATTAAGAGAGGTTTATTGCTATGGCATATGGATTAATACAAAGATTTTGGGTGTGATTTCCCATGATTGATTGATTTTGACTATTTGGTCTAGAATTTTTATTATGACTACAGTATTTTAATGCCACTTGTTATTAAGATGGGGTAACCATTTATTTGAGAGGAATGTGATTCACATTGTGAATGTATGACCAAGGAGAATTTGACCATGAGATCTTCCTGAAGTAGGGTCATCTTTGTATAATATGTTATTATGTTGACCCAGAGGTATTAATTGGGAGAGCTTCTGGGTGGCCGTAGACCAGTAGGGTTAGACCGTGAGAGCTTCCCGAAGGGTCATTATTAGATGAATGTTGGAAAATAGTGAATTGACTATAAGATCTTGGTCATTATAATTTATTTTTTCTAACCAAACTAATTGGTATTAACCATGAGAGCTACCTTGGTGGTCATTTTTAAATGATTACTGCTATGTGGGACCAAAGGGGATAGAATTATTGAAAATTCCCATAGGTTCATTATTTATTTAATTTATTATATGTTAAGCTAGAAGGGTTATAAAGTGTCAAAATTACTAGAGGGTTTCCTTTGAATGTTGGATGAATATGATTAGCCTTCCAAACCTATGTACAAGCTTGGACTCGGTCTTATTTGTCTCTTAGATGGAATATTGAGACATTTTTTTTCAATTACATAGGAAATAAATAGCTTATAATATATCAAATGATTTCATTATTCAATGTATTGAAAAATTAACCAATGTAAATGAATTAAATTTAAAACTGCAAGATTGTTTTCTTGGAGTACATCCTAGTTTATTTCCTCATTTTTCATATTACATACTATATATGATCACTTATAGTTATGAATATATATTTTGTTGGATTCCTACTAGGAATCATCTCACAACCAAATTGGGTAATGATTTTGGGCCCAAACAGACTATATATGTAGGTATAGATATGGTAACACACCCTTCTACATTAGGTACTTGATTGCTGATTGGAGCTGGAGAGAATGGGACCAAGATGAGGCTTGTGATTCATTTAGGGTTTAATATTTTCTATACATTGGTTTTAGTATTTTATTTCCATTGTTGTGACTTTTTTGTTGTTTCCTAGATACTTGTGATATGCATCATTTATTTAAATATTATTTGATTTTTTATACTATATGTGTTCCACTATTTACTACGGTTTTATGGTATTACTACTTCTTCTTTTGTTGTTAATGTTATTCTGCTATGTATACTCTTCTAATGAGGGAATTGTTTCACCCATAATCAGAACATGGCCCTCACTACAAGTAGGAAGCCTATGGTATTTTGGGAAATTCTTTTGAGGTTATGTGACCAACTAGGTCTGAGGATATTTAGGGCGGAAACCTGAACCTGGATATTACAAATAAAATGTTGAGACTATTGATATGTGTTTTAATCTATTCATCATATGATAATGGCATAATAAAATTGTGAAAATGATTTAGATTATGTGGTTGGGTGGCCCCAAATCATTTACCATCAGTTTTTGATGAGAAAATGTTTTCACATAATGGAACCCATGATTCGATGAAATTACAGATTTTTTATATCTATGTGTTAGATATTGACAAAACGGTTAATGAGATGATTTTTACTGTGGTGTAAATGGGACATATTTGAAATAAAGGGAGTGATTATATAGTCAGGGATTTTATAAATGAATGATTCATGATGTTGTGACCGGTCCAAGAGTGATATATGGGAAGAAATGAATGTGAATTGGAAGGACCAGTACATGTGTAATGTTAGACCCTATTCAGACTATGCTTTAGGATATTTATAAGGGAAAATATATGTTTGGTAGTTCACCATAAAACCTTAGAGTGTGTAATATCACATTAGATTTGTTTTAATCCCCCCTGGGTAGTTCTTCCATGAGACAATATAAAGAGCGTATTTGATAATTTGACATTATTTTATAGTACGAGTGATACTGGACAATTATGAACATTAAATTATGTGACTGATAGTATATATATTATGGATATCATGAATTTTGGTTCAGTGGTGTGATTATGAGGTTGTTCTCATGGAGGATAGGGAGATTCCAATAATATGGATAAAAATATTATGCAAGAATGGTCAAAATATTGAAAAACTATTCTATAGTAACTATATAATATTATACAAGTGATTATATTGATATGGTTTCCTTTCAAATCCTTGATTAATGTAGGATGAAATCTCAGATATGATGTAGGAAATATTTGGAGTGTTGGTGTATGAATATGGATGAAATACAGATGGTCGGAGGGTAATTTAGATTAGGATTGAATTTATGGTCATGGTAAAAAAGAATGGAAGACATGATAGTTTAGGGATCCAACTATTTAATTTTTTTGAGTTTTAGAATCAAACATAAGTGATCATGAATTAAAGATCCTGGGATGCACATTTGATTAAACGAATCTAGATTGAGATCTTCTAGTGACACATTAGTAGCGTGGGATGGATGATTTTATGATGGGTTAAAAAATGGAGGTTAAAAATTAATTTTCTTGTGGAATATGGTATGATGGAATGGAGAGCACGTTGGTAGAATCATTTGTGGTTCATATGAGGATTTCAAAAGTTGACTAGGTTTTTTCAAGAAAAACATATAATTTATGGGATTCTAAATGGGTGATAGTTGCATGTAAATTGGGATTCAGAGTTAAAAATAAGTAGTTTAATAGGTTTTTGATTAGTTTTTATCACTTATGTTCAGGTGTGTATATTTTAAAATGCATCCAGGTCATCATTGGAATGTTGGGGGATCATTCTTCAGTTGTCAACTCTGATGGGGGGAAGGCATAGTATCATAGAATTGTGTTATGGGATAGGTCCTATAGTGGAGATCTCCCAGAACCAAGTTGTGAATTTGAAATAAAAAACATAAAAGTGTCATAATTTATGGTCTCAATAAGGAACTATAATATATTTTTTATTATGGTTATGAGCATTGTTAGTGTTTAAACACCATAATCACCGGATTTTTAAAGTTTCAATTTAGAAGCACAATTTGATTTTTTAGTTTAGGATCAACAGTTTGCTTACAAAATGATGAACCATATATTTGAAGTTGTTTTTTGATGATAATTGATATATTTTAGTGAAGAAAAGTGTTTTATTTCGGTGTTTTTATGGAATGTGTACTTGGGCATGACTTTAATTTGAAGAGAAAATTGTGTTTTTCATCAAATGGAGGGGAATTTTTTTTAATGGAGTTTGAAATTAAATTCCAAATGTCACAACCATAGAAATTAGGGTATTGTAGACACAGATTTGAGGATGGATGGTTTCTACAAGGAAAAAAGACTTTAGATGGAAGTTTGGATGATGGGGTGTTGTCTGCAGCCACAGACTAGCTCATACCAGCCTAGTGACTAGCTTTTTGGGATGATGGTGGCTTGGGATCCACACTTGGTTCCACAAGCTAGCTAAAGTCCAAGTACTACAAAGACAGTTTGTATTTTGGATTTCAAATGATGTTAATGGTAGTATTTTTACTAATGAGAAGATCAGGATTTTTAAGTGGTGTGGGGTTATGGGGGGGGGGGTCATTCGGTCGAACCAACCCTCCCATTGCTTTATATAGCCCCCTATCAAGGGGCTGATTTTGGTGGCTTCTGAATAGACATGTGATGTATTTTTCCCTTTATTGATCTACTAACTCTACAATTATTATCCATAAACTTTCATTCAATTTTTGTGATGAATTTAATGTTGATACAACTTGAGCATGGTGGGATCAGTTGAATGAAAGGGGCATTTCTTGCATCCTCGGAAGATGAAATACCTACAAAACACCTACTTACCACAATTCATTATTTAATATATCGTAAATAATGTTATAGAAATAAATATTTTTTAACAATAAAAATAAACATAACTAGTTTTGGTTGTGGTGAATCATGATAGGGGTTTGTCTCTGGTTTTTACTAGGGGTCCGATGCAAACCTCCCTTAGGGTAGTTCTGTTAGTTTCAATACAACCCGATGATGAGGTGACGAGTTTTGTGGTTATTCAAAAAAAATTAAAATATATTTATAATTTTTAAATATAAAATTAAATTAATTTTTGAAATTTGGCATTATAGACAGAAGTTAGGAACTTGGGTGATGATATAGGCATGGAAAAGACGTTTTTAGGCTTGGTCAGGCTTGAACGAGACATAGAAGAGCTACAAACCATTGTATGTAAATGCTGAAAGACTATTACAAGGTAGATAGTAAAAATTTCTACCCTATGTAATTTATTATTTATTTATATGGCTTATGATGTAGATGATTTTCATTATATGTTGTTCCTTGATACATAATTGTAAAATTTAAATTGAATTAATTGTTAACTGGAAGAATCAACTAATTGAACACCATTACAATAGTTTAAAAATACCATGTGAATTCCATTACATAGGAATCTATATGAGTCTTCATCTGGTAATATTTGAGGTCTTGACCTAATACCTTTCAACCACCATAATGGATATTATTCTTAAAAATTGACTATGAATGGAGAAATGTCCCTTTTATTGGAACCATGTCCACAGAATTATGGGTTAGTAATGATTGATACATCCATATAAGGATTTTGATAATTAAAAACCCAATAACACCTTGGATTCATGATATTTATTGATCTAACTTATGGGGTGACTGACCATCACCCATTATGACATGACTTTGTCAAGGTGGAAATGACCTATTAAGAGAATGATGGGTTGGGATAGTAAAATGACCAAGTTGTACCATAATGATAGATATGGGATGCAACACATCCTTTTTGCAATTACCAATGTGGAAAACATCTTTAAACCAGAAAATCTAAGTCACCCCATTAATAATTCCACGGTTCATAGTTCCCTTTTAGTATAATGTGTTGACCAAGTACATTAATTCATATCAATGAACCTAGTAAGACTGCCTCTAATGAACAACATCTCAGGGGAAATATGTTGGAACCACATTGATTGAACACCCATAAATGGATGTGAATGTAAATGGGAATATATGGTTGGTGGTGTCAGCCAAAAACCTAAACAAGTGTATAAATCTGATTGGACAGAGGTGAATATGATGGTTCTGGATATTCAAACAACCCTTCTATCTTGTTCATTTTGATCTATATTTATGCTTGATAACATGTGATTTCATAGGATATCTGGGATTCATCCATGGGTTTCAACATTTATTTGATAGTTTAAGATTCCCAAAAGTCACATAACAGGTTGGATGAGACCCTTGGAGGGCAGAAATTGTTTTTATTCAAACTCACACTATATTGGGGGTGGATTCCATTTCCATCTAACATCAATGGAAATTTTTTATGTAGGTGCAGATTCAAAGTGGTTCAACCTGTGATCTAGCATTAGTGTAACATTATTGCATACATACAAATATACATGAGATTCATGTTGTTCCAATGATAATGAGAGACCATTATTAAAAATGGGGAATCCTGGGATTCTAATTTGCATTTCCATTAGACCATTTTAAATACATTAGTTACTCAGGATTTGAATAGTTTTATGTGGTTGTGAGTGGGTGTATATCCGTATGATATAATTTTGAACATCATGTTGGTGATTATTGGATCCCCTTAATCGATTACTATGGTACCTCATAGGATTGGGTAGATGAACAAGTGATGGTTCATTTGTTGGGATACATGTAATTTGATTAATAGGAGACCAATCATGGGATACATGAGGGTAATTAAAATTCAACTACCCAGGACTCCCAAAAATTACTCATGATTGGATGTAAAATATTTCTGAGGGCCTCTACATCCTTGGAATAAAATGTTGTCTTGACATTGAGAATTCATAGGTACTACTACGGGGATCATCCTTAGGGCTTGAGGATGGGGGATGATAGGTGATTACCTAGGATCTTCTAGTTATTATTGGCGGTGTGAGAGTGGGATCCACCATGATTAGATATAGGTCCCCAAGTGGTGATGCTCATGCTCAGAGCCACTTCAGCAATAACCAAAACAATTATTGTCAATAGGAGTTGTGGATATGATAATAAATGATAGTTTTTTGGATTGACCTGAAAATATGATTGTTACCATCATTGGTTATGATACATTGGAGGCTCAGTCCTTAGGGAATTCTAATAGAAATGAAATTATTGAGTTGAAATAGGTATATTTTGTGGTTATTTAGGTGTTATGTCATGATGATAATCTATTGTTTATTGAAGATCATGTCACATACATATATCAAAACTAATTATTTTTAGTATGGGACACCTTTTTGGGTTCCCTATTGATTTTTTGGTCAATATTTTATTGGAACACCATTTAAATGGCATACCTTATAAGCCCTCATATTGTTATAATTGGAATATGTATGATTAAGTAATGATATTAGACATATCATTATTTATCTTGTATATATAATCATACTTGTGTAATATCATTTTTTTCTTTTTTATTCCGATTGTGGCTACTATATCTTCAGGTTTCATTAAATTTCATAATAGCATGCTTGGTTTATTCGTTGTCCAATGTACTCCGATTTATACGATTTCTGGTCATTTGCTACTATTTTTTTACTCTGATACCTGCAGAATAACCTCAATATTGTGACACTTAATTCCCCCAATACTATTTTAAATCCATTCGAATAATTGAAGGATCATAATACGTAATGTAGTTTTTTTTCAGGATACCATTTAGAGTCAGTTGGGATAGGGCATTAAAGCTAATTAGTACTAGTTTGTTATTCCATAGGAATTATTAGGAATGTAATTAATGTGAGATATTGAGTTCATGATTTTAATGGTTCTAGGTATGAACTCCATAACAATATTAATTCTTAATTCAATAATCACAATGAAAAGGGATTTATTCACTAGATCATGTCCCCTTAGAATGCACCTATTTTTTCCAACAAGATTGACGATGGCTCATTATTGGGTTTTTGTTGTAATAGTTGTAAACCAATTATATTTTGTTTTTACTGAACTCTTCATTGGGATGTAATATGATAGGATAAATGAATTTTGGACTGATTTTGTTCTTCGTACATAACCAATATCCATATAAAAAATATGTCCGAGTATCATGAGGAAAATGGATTTATTCTGTTATGCATTTCCCCTTGGGATGATCTTTTTTTTGTTCACCATGAATGAAAATGGATAAATCTACTTATATATGAATCTACAGATGTAAAAATGGGTGATAATGAAGAATCTATTTCTTTTTTCAGGTATTGATGACCATTTTTACATGTTTATGGATGCTAAGTATCACTCTTTGATAAAAATGAGGTTAGGTTATCTTTGAATTCATTTGAGGCCTTCTGGTATTCCATGAACATCATTCAGAAGTATATAATGAAAATTTTATTATTTGGTGATTCCATTCATATTATCAAACTTGAATATAGTGATTATGAGACAAATGAATATTGTATTCCACTAATATTTGGATTAGTTTGTCATGGTCATCATTACTAATATTATTGTGTACTCCATGTCGATGGAGGACCATGAGTAGTATTTTGAAATATTTTTAATTATACTAAGATTTAATTGAATTTATTCATTGTTTTAAACCAGTTAATTATTGATCATTTAGGTCATATTCTGGTGTAATCTGATATCTCATGGAATTATATATGTTGACCTCAGGAAGGATGAGGTTTTGGATTTTCATTTTGACATATCAATGTTTTCAAGATAAATTTTTTAATTATGATGAATTGTTATTACAAACGATTCATTTAGGACTTATATTTATTGTAGTGACTGGTGTTATCCTTTAATAAGAACTCGAGGATGTTTCTATGTAATTGATCTTATGGGAGGCCCTTCTTATATTTTAATTGATGATTGAAATCTAAAACTATTATTACTTACTTTGAGACTTGTAATGAGTATATAATCTACTATCAGGAATCTTGAATAGTCCTTAAGGTATTACAAATATTAAATGGTTTTTTTATTTCCCGCGATTCATTGTAGTTGAGGCGAAATAAGAATTATTTTACTCTTCTTGATTTGGAGATGGTGGATGTAGTGAATTCCTTGAGATTCTAGGGTTACTATATTCTAGGAGAGATGTTTTTTCATATATATGAACACTAAAAGATTCATGTGTATCTCTCTAAACTATGAAATGATCATTTATCAGAGGATGAGGGTCAATTAACTATAATATTCTATGATTTAGATTTTATATAACACGTGGATGGGTAATGTTGTGGCTAATGTGATGAGTGGTAAGACTCATGTACATATGATAGAGATGGATAATACTGAGACAAAAATATGACCCATTCAATGAGATTGTCCGTGACTTTTATTTGAATTATTTTATAGAATCCATGATTTTTTCGAGTATGGATTCATCACCCATTGAGAATGTGAATAATATTAAGTTATTGGAAATATAATTATTATTTATGAGGGAAAATATATATTGTGGAGACCTACCACTTAACTAGATCCAAGATGTAGATTTGGCCCTTGATGTTTTGGATCATGTGGTAGTTCCAACGAGTACGCATCCAGAGTAGATGTAGGATTCACATGCCTCTTGATGGGATATTCACATAAGGATATCCATGATGTAACATGATATTGAGAGGTAGTATTGGTGGCCCAAAATTAAGAAATTCAAAGTGGTGGTTTAACCAATATTCTCAATGAGTTAGTAGGTAAAATCCAATAAATAGTGACTCACATGTCTTATATAGCCACAACCCTTTCAAGAGATATAGTGGTATTATTAGACCATAAATTTCATTATGGGTTTACTGACATCACCCCAAAGAAATAATATGGAATGGGTTATTGTGGACTTCTTATAAAGGACTAACAATTCATATATATACTAAAAAATTTATTTGTTTATGATTTGGGATGTTTATATATATGTGTTATTATGTGACATACCAATGTGTATTAGAGTATTATTTTAGAATATTACTCCTAATTACGTCATGCATCTCTACGGTATTCTAATGGAACATGATACTCTGATGAATTTTTGAGAAGTAGATCCTCATCATCCTAATTGAAAGTCTAATCGCACTATCAATATTTTGGAGGAGAAGGTAAGATCAAGAGTCCTGGATTTCCGTGTTTCATGAGAGATTCATCACTCCTTAGATGAGTTATCCTATAAAAATATTGAACATGCATCAATTTAGACAGAATATTTAGTGGACTTAAGTGGTAGGTTGTTTCAATAAATATTTTTTGGAATATAGTCCAATGAGATAGATATTGTTTGATCGAGTCCCATTAAAGATACCTTAGAGCATATATAGTTGATTAATCTATAATTAATGGATTCATATAGAAAGAAGTGTTAATTTGTAGACCCAATATGCTATTATCTTTTGTTTGAGGTATGTGACTATGTTTTTATATGTGTTCCAACTCACTTGGGAAATTTATGTTAGTTGAGGTAGGGAATGTTAATAGCAACATATGTGAGTCACTTTTATGTTTTCGAGTGAGTATGTGTTTTAGAATACTGATTAGTGATTCCTATGATTTTTTGTTATATAAAATATATATTTAATCTATATTTATGTAGGATATACCACCCCAATCCTTCTTATAAAATCAGTATTGATTACATTAATCAATATCTTGATGTGTAATTTCGAGAACAACCAATTCATATTCTGGATTAAAGTGATTACACACATCATTAAATGATGATTCCACCTATATTCTTGAAATTGTAGAAAGGAATTATCCATGATGATAGATGAGATAAAGATTCTGATATGTGGTCATAATGGGTAGATCTTGTCACACATACAGATAAGTGATTCTTGGTGATTCATCTCAAGGGGTGTTGCACTATGGTGGGGTTTTGTTAACACATTTACCAATAAATGATATGAATTACATTAAATGTTCACCAAAACATTTGCATTTAAATGATTTATTAGTGCATGGGGAGTTGGTGGGGGTCTATTACCTATTATGAGAAAAAAACCCACATTCCAGAAAATCTATCATTTGATGGATGGAACAAGTTACCTGATATAATAGTACCATATATATGGTTAGTGAGATAGAGGATTTTGTATCTCCATATAGGGTACAAGTTGTCTGTTGACCCCTAGGTAGTTACATGATCCCCACCAAGTACCAGATTGTTTGGTATCATGTACCATGTGGTAAGCTAATGGGAACCCAATGGCTTCTAACTAATATTATTTATTCTTTATCTTATATAATTTATGTTATTAATATTTTATTCAAAAGTTAATTTCTTATAATTATTTTCTAGGAAGTTTCCATGGGAATCTTCACCATATAAACACTCTTTTTTTCTTCGAATCATTATATCTATTAGTTATCATTCATGTTTCGGGTGTCTTCATTCGAAATGAGTTTCTTACAATATGTCATTGAAACAACATTGATGTATTATCTATTAATTGAACTATTTAAGAATGTCCATTTTTTCCCCAAATTCAGATATTTTTCACGATTTTGGAATATCTATTTAGTGTAATCAATTTTTGAGATCATAAATAGTAAGTGGGCTTACACTAGATTGAGGTAGTTAGTGCCCATGTAATACATTTAATTTTTGCTAATTTCATGTGATGTTTGTTTCTCAGTCTTATAACCCTTGTGATATTTACATTAAATTAATATAAATTGTTTTAACAGGATGCATGTGATGTGGGATAGAATGCGTAGTGATATGATGGACCCTTTTGTTGTTATACCATGATTATTTGGCCTCCAATGATGATGATATTGGAATAAAATGAAATGTAATTATTTCATAGGACCCATTAATGTAACATTTGTGTATTTCTATGATTCATTTGACCATTAACTAATAATATTTTCACATCCTTAAAAATAGAAGTGATAATGGATTGGAAAGGGTTTTATTTCACATGGATTATATAGAACACTTATATGAATCATATCCATTCTTGGATATTAAATATATTTCTTTTGGGAAATTTATTCCCCCATTTTTTGGATTATCTTATAAGAGAATGAAATTATTTGGTTTTAGATCTCAAAATTAATTTTTTTAATGAACTGAACAATCCTACACTTTATATTGGTTTAGGAATTTTGAAAAAATATTATTAAATACTTGTGAGATGATATTAAGTTGTTTTTATAACATGTTTATTCTTATGTATATTTGATTTTATTCCCTTGTCTTAATGGTTTTAATTCCCACTTATGTCATGCTATCTATAATAATGCATTCATTACCAATTATGATGATTATTTTGTTTTGTATTCTAAGCAAGTGGCATTGGGAAAAAATTCCCATGTGACCCTAATGATGATATTGTTGGGTTTCTATACCAAATTATCAAATAATACCCCTAGAATTGGGAAATCAATCCCTTGATGATCACATTCATGGATGGGGACCCGATTCTAATATAAAAATGGTGTCAATGGGATGTGATTCTCGCCCCCATGTGATGTGACTCAGGACTATAAAAACTCTTACATCTGGATTTTCCTCTTGATGCATAAAATGTGATTCCCTCACATAATGATGAGACTAGAAAGTGATTTATATTGGCATATAATGGATCACTTATTTTTTTGACCATGTTTTTTTCTATGTTTTCAGTATGTAAAAACCATGATATGATTTTAATGTATTCATAATGATGTTATGCATGTGGTTATTTTCTCTTATATGACACTTTTCTATTTAATAGGTAATTATTCTCTGATCGGAGGTAATTTCCATTCATGATGACTTAGAACGGGATGCCTAGTTATCTTTTATGTGATATGTTCTATAATAAACCAACAGTAGTCCGAGAAGGTATTGGTAACACATGGTGGATATGTAGATCCCACACGTTTGACATATTTTCTATTTTAGCTACCGCAAATTTACTAATATCATATAGAATATTACACTATATATGTACTTTCCATTACTAGATGTAGTAAGAGAAATAATTTTTGGTGGCCTACTAAGTTTTACTAACACCTAGACCAGGGACCTTCGTAGCTGAGTAGTCATTATGATCCATGCTCCAATTTAGAGGAAAGAGACCTACTAGGGACTATTTATCATGTGGATCTTGGGAGTTGCTCGGATATGGTACCAAGTATATATTTATTTTCAGTTTTGTTATCATCTTTCATATTTTTTTTATTATCTTTACATTTGTTAGATTATTTTCCTAGATGAGATCTTATTTATATTTGTATGAATTTGTTATATTCTTGATTCTCATTTTGTTATATAATGAGTGATATTATTAATATTTTTTGAAGATAACTCAGAAAAAATTCATTATATTTTTCTTTTTATGAGATGAATTTTTATATAGATATAGAAATATATATGGATATATGAAAAAACAAGGTTGAGCCTTCCATATTTATACATAGAACATTGACTTTGTTCAAGAGACAATGGCATATAGGGAGAAATAATTGAGGTATACAGAAAATGGTTTGGTTATAATTGAGATGAACTATACTAGGTAATATCTAGTTGGTGTCCATAGAAAATTGAGTTTTAGTACTCCATGACCCGGTAAAACATCCACAATCATTGTTTGATGTTCTCATTAAAGATGAAATAAATGTCTCAGTAAGGTAATAATCATTTTCATGGAAAATAGAAAAGTGAAAATACCCACATGGGGATAATACCATATAAAAAAGGGTATGATGATTAGTAGAAATACTAGATAAAAATCAGTGAAATTGTTCTAGGTATGAGACATTTAAAAGGGTTAAGGGATTTCTGAAACAAGAAGGATTCGAAATGAATACATAAACCTTAGTGACACCTCCTTGTCTTGAAAAAATCATGTAACTGATGTTCTTCAATGATCATTTTTTGAAATAATTTATTAAGGTTGACCTTCACTTATTCCTACAATTTTAAATTTAGATAAGTCATCTGAATTGAAAATAAGATACAGGTATACGAGAATTACCAAAATTCACCAATCTCCCTTTAATTTATAAATTTATCAATTCAAAAATTACCCATTAGATCTCATTCCCTATTTACTCTTTGGATATGTAATATTGTGATAAATATGAGAATGCCTTTTGATTATGACTCTTTAACAAACTACTCATTCCACTTTCTGTGAGTCAAATATGAAATCCAGATATCTATTTATATCGATGGTCACAAATCTATTATGGAATTGACATTTTCATACGTTGAGCCTCAATTTTGGGGAATATTGAGCATTCACAGATATATTCACTAAGACTCAAATTTGACAATCCTTTAACTACAATACTATGTTTTTTTTAAAAAAATTTCTTCGGCTTCATTTAGTTGTATTGAACTATATTTGAGTGCCATAAAACCCACCCTCAAAATATAATCTAGTTGGGATGAGAATGATAAAATTATGATGGGTACTAAATTTTTTTTAATGGTTTTGGGTATTTTTAAAAAAATCCAGATGAATGATTTATTCCATATTAATTGAAGATCACTACTGAAGGAATTTACTATTTAGCTCAATAAATCTTATAGAACAATTTCTCTATGTTCTCTATGGTTAAAATTACACACATATATATTTAATAAAATTGTTTGGTGAAACCTCTCTATAATAAGTGATTAACAATTCCAGACATCACAAATGGATTAACTTATAAATACTTTTTATGGCTTCACGATTTTTCAAGAACATCCATGTTTTAGGCCTCTTGAGTATCTTTTTTTTAATTTTACCCAGCTTTAACTAATTAATTAAAGAATGCTTTATATATATAAATTTAATCTCATTATTTTCATCGTACCCTTAGTAATATCAATACTAGTTAATGTTTGATGATGACTGAAGACAATAAACACTAAAATATTAACTATACCAAGAATTAGATATAGGATTTAAATGACTAATTTCCAAAAATCATGTAGAACTTTCAATTATTGAATCGCATGCCATTGTATGAGTTTACACTACTAGATAACATTATTAAACAAAAACAAAAACCTTACCATGATATCTAATGGATCTAACACCAAATAAATTTTTGATAGTGAGTATTTCATTAATTTGGAAAGTTATTAGTGATGAACTAACATGAAAAATATTAATAATGGGGAATTTAGAATCGACTATTGATGATAGTTTACATAAACCATGTTGTATGTTAGTATATAAAGGTACAAGGTATTTAACATTAAACAACATTTCATATGTTTTGATATGCTTGCGATGCAAGTGATAGCTTAAAATTTTATTACATCAAAAGATCCATAAGATAACTTTACCTCCAATATTAAATCATAGAATTTGGAATGTGATACAAAAACTCTTTGAATTAGGATAATACATCAACAAAAATCCTTCCCACATGATTTTATTCAAATCAAAATCCATGAGAAGGATTACTCATGACATGCACAACATAATTTTCAGATTTAATAAAAGAACCCAGTGTGATGTTGTTCATGTGTTACATAAGATAAGATATAATTAATTCATGATAGAAGTGGTTCTTCATTATATAATGTGTATAAATTTTCTTATAAAATTATGAGACCATTTACATATTTGGTTATCCATTCCCTAAAAAGGCTTCCAAGCACTTGTTGTTTCCATGATCACCAATTTTCTCTAGGTGATGTGACTGATAAACTATAGTTATTGAGGTTTCTCATGAATAATTTTAGGAAACTTTGTTTAGTGTAATCCCCCAATTTCCATAATCCATATTTCATCTATTATGTTAACCACAATGAAAGATCCATTGTGTTTGAGGCTACAACATTATCCATATAGGATTTCAGTCAGTAAAGATCCCTTATGAAATTAACATGACTCTATGTTTTGAAAAATACAAACACTCTATATTAAAAGAAAATTATATTTTCACTAAGAATTATCTTAATAATGGAAACATTCCTTCCCAAGGAAATTTAATCATTACCTATTATTTCATTATTCATTTTATAGTTTCTCTAAATCTAACTCATTTTTCTAAATAGGATTCACATCTAAAAAAATAGATGTAATTTAAATACATAGATATATAGTATTCTGTTTTAATTTTAAAAATTCTGGTATCGAATTCTATGAAATTCTGACTCCAATCTCTCTAAAATTCAGACTCCAAATTCTTTGAAATTCAGACTCCGAAATCTATAAAATTCAGACTTCAAAATCTCTGAAATTCAGACACCATATTTTCTCAAAATGCATACTTTGAATTCCCTGGAATTCAGGTTCCAAATTCTCTGAAATTCTGTCTCCTAATTCTATGAATTTCATACTCATAATTTTTTGAAATTCAGAATCCTATTTCTCTATAATTCAGACTATAAATTCTCAGAAATTTAAACTAAAAAATCTCTGAAATTCAAACTCTGAGTTCTCAAAATTTAGACTCCTATTTGTCTATAATTAAAACTTTGAATTCCTCTGAATTTAGACTCTAACTTCAATAGAATTCAGATTCTGAATTCATCATAATTCAGACTATGAATTCCTCAGAAATCAGACTCTTATTTTCTCAAAATTCCAACTCTGAATTCCTCAAAATTCAGACTTCGAATTGATTGGAATTTAGACATTGAAATCTATAGAATTCATGTTCTGAATTCCATGAAAAATAGAATCCAAATATACATTACTTATAGTGAAAACATTTTTATTTTCTTAGATACGTTAACTTATTTTTTTTCATAGACTCTGAAAATTAGATTTGGATAAGAAACCTTATTTTTCTTACACTTGTGAAAGTTATGAAACAATGTCATATATTATATTTATAACAAACCGTTGTTTGTGTGACATGTGTACAGGTCTGTCCTAAAATCAGGGGAAAATATGGTCTTTGGAGGATGGAGCTGACCATTGGAGAAGTTCCTATAAATAGGATCTCATTTTAATGAACTCATTAGACCTGTTTATCACTCTGTAGATTTCATGTTGCTAAAGTGATTTTTAGAGAGAAAAACTCTCATGCCTTGTGTATAATGAACATAATGTTCATCATGCTTCATGTGACACTAATATTTACTATGTACAATCAAAAACATCAGGGGATAGGAAGATAGAGGTGTTGAATACCTTAAAGATCAAGTACTTTAGTGGATAGGAAGACAATGGTGCAAATTACCTTGAAGTTCTAGGGAATGTGAGGATAGAAAGATAGATTCCAATATTCCTATCGAGGGCTTACCCTATTTTGGGTAAGAAATAATTTCATGAATGTATAAATGAGGGACCTTTATCCAAGGTTGTTGGATACCCTACTCTTTGGGTAAAAAGATTTCATACTTCTTACTTGTTTTGTTTCAAGTTTATTTTCAATGTATTTTTATAAAGGAACAATGTATAACCTTTATAGATTTTATTTTTATTTTTTAATTTCTGATAAGTAAGATTCTATATTCTTTAAGGTAGAATCTTTTCCTTGTAAATATTCCCTATGTTTCATTTTGGGAACCACATTTCCAGAACCTGGAACGTTTTTAAAACTAAAAGTGGTCTTGTGAATTTACCTTGATATTGTTTCTTAAACATAGTTTTCCTTAAGAAGAAGAATGAATATTTTTAAACATAAAATTCACCCCTCTTGAATTTTATCATCTTAATTCATATTTTGATCCTAAAATTGTTATTAGAGTAGGTCTCTGAAATACATATATTAACATATAAGTTATCTGGATCATGTTTTTGTTGTTCTAAAGATTTTCCTTTCTTAGGATTTTTATCCTTGTTTACAAACATTGAATATTAACATGTTGTTGTGGGATTATATTATCCTTAAATGGAAGGTATGAATTTTGGTTCGATTAACAATCAAAATCATACTAGACCATGTATATTTGATGATAATTATTATTAATATTGGAGATATTGTATGAAGACTTTTGTTATTAATAATACTATAGTGGACAATTTTGTTATACTAACTAGAGATTACAAGATTCTTGATAAGGATGTAAGAACATTCACCAATCATGAAATGTCAGAATATCAACAAAACTTCAAGGTACACAATACTTTGTTATGTTATATGTTCAGGAATATATATTTTTCGATTTCTTCTTGTGAATCTGTTAACTCTATCTTGAAGGAATTTGAGGTTACTAATTTTGGTAAATCAAATGTTATAGAAAATAGAAGATCTATGATTAAAGAAAAATATCATGGATTTATATTTTATTAATGGAGAACCAATATGAAAGGTACATTAATGGTTTATGATAATTGTAAATAGTTTACAATATATGGGTGATAAAGGATTAGATGACAAATCACTTGTGGAAAAGATTATAGATATCACACCTAATGAGTGGGAAACTAAGTGAAAAATTATTGATTAGAATAGGAATGGATCTCAAATTACTCTTGATGATCATTTTGGAACTCTTATTCAACAAGAGACAAGAATGAGAATATATGCTGATATGAAAAAGAAGAAAAATGGTAATTGAAGTGTAGCCTTTACTACTACAAAATCCAAGACTCTTGAAAGGGTTACAAGATCAAAGTTAAAGAAACTCACTGCTTTATCTGAATCTAGGGAACGTGAACATTCTAGGAATGAACTAGCTAATTTTGCACGAAATATGAACAAGACAGTTTGAAAGAAGGACTTTCATTAGAGACATAAGAATAAGGAAAGATAATACAAGAAAGGATCAAAAGTCACTTGTTATGAATGTAAAAGAGTTGGGGATATCAGGCTGGATTATCCATTGCTTAAGAAAAATGACTGAAAGGAAAAGCATTCTGAGTGGAATAGAATGACGTATTAAAAGGCTTTATCTATTAATGTTTTGAAGTACAATGACACCTGGAGTGCCAGTGGTGGTAGATTTTTTAGTGAATCATAAGAGCATGAATCTTTTGGTTAGAAAAATCATGATCCACTATCCAGACTACCCATTGAATATCATTGTCTAATGGCCAAGGTACACAATTATAAATCTATTACAAATGTATCTATATATAAAAATTATACTAACAATAAATACAATGAGTCTTTAGATGTGGAATCCTCTTCTGATAATGATAATACACTACCTTCTTATCATGAAGTGTCCAGTTTTTCTAATCTTCATGTGGGAGAAAATTCGAAACTCATGAAAAATATTGATATAGAAAATTCTAGATTATCTATTTTAACTAAATATGTATTAGATATTTCTAAAGATCTTGATAAGAATTTTTTTTATTGTAAAATGATTTCCAAAAACCAAGAGGAATTTAATTATGAGAAGGATAAACTATATAAGGATTTGGAAAATGAAATTTCTATGAAAAATATTCTAGATACTATCTCTAGTAAAAAACCTATGTTTTTAATGATAAAAACATTGTTATTAATTTAATGTTAGAAGTATTTTTTTAAGGAAGTGTTTGTCAAACTTTACATCTGGTAAGGAAATCATTGAAAAAATGTATTATCAAATTTGAACCCTAAAAAATAGTTATGGATTTGGTAATACTAATTGAGAACCAAATTTTTGTAATAACTATTTTGTTCTTCAATTTTTTCCTTTTTTTACCAAATTTCTGTGTGGTGGAATTTGGGGAAAAAGTGTTCGTTAAATAAAAATCAGTCATTATGTTTTCATAAAGACTATTTTTCTAAGATAATGTTGATACCATAAATCCGTCCTTCTGAAACTTCTGGATACAAGAAAGTTTGGATTTTGAATGTCTAATAATCATTTTAAACGGAAAATAAAGAAGGTACCAAGAGTAATACATGGTACATGGATAGTGGATGTTCTCAGAATATGACTGGCAACAATAACTACGTTGAAAATATTATCAAGACAAAAGGATGAAAAGTAACGTTCAGAAATAATGCATAGGGATAAATTCTTGGTATATGTAACATTCGTCTTCTTGAAAAAACCTTGACTTCAAATGTTTTATTTGAAATGGATCCTAATAACTACCTCATCAGCATAAGTGAATTACATGATGAAGGTTACCTTTTGAATTTCAGGAATGATAATGGATAAGTACACAATTATAAAGGAGAGTTTATTCCTTCCACCCATAGCCAAGTGAATGTATACACTGTAAACATAGAAGACCTTAGGAGTCAAGATATATCTTTCCTTAGTGAAATGGAAGATCAACCATGGTTATGTAATAGAAGGTTTGGACACTATATCATTAGGAACATATGTATACTCTATATTAAAAGGCATGTTAAGGATCTACCAAAGCTCAAATATGATTCTTCAAATGTCTTTGAACCTTATCAATATGTAAATAAACATAAATCATGTTTTAAAACAATCGGTGAAGTCTCAAATACGGATGCATTAATGTTAGTAAATATGTATCTTTTCGGTCCAAAACAATCTGAAATCATCGGAGGAATGTATTATGTATTTTTCATAGTTTATGATTACACTAGATTTATCTGTGTTTATTTTCTAGAAAAGGAATCTGAATATATTTCTTATTTTAAAATCATTACAACCGAAATGAAAAATGAGAAAAATATTCCATTAATAACTATTCATTGTGATCACAGAGAAGAAATTCAAAATTCAAATTTTGAAACATTTTGTAATATAAATGGAATTACTCATTTCTTCTCTGTACCAAGAACTCCTCAACCATATAGTGTTGATGAAATAAGAAATAGAATTCTTCAAGAGATAACTAGAACCATTTTGAGTGAATATTCAATAGCTAATCACTTTTAGGTTGAATCTATAAGTATTACTTTTTATACTATAAAATGAGTTTTAATTATAACTATTCATAATAAACCCCCTATGAGTTATGGGATGTTAGAAAATCTAGACATTCATACCTCACGGTATTTGGATGTACAAAATTCATTCTGTATATTGAAGATATTTTACATAAATTTGCACCCAAATCTGATGAAATAATTTTCATAGGCTACTCCCCAACTTCTATGGCTTATAGATTTTTTAACAAAAATAATTGTTCTATTAATGAAACAGTACATGTTAAATTTTATGAAACTAATCCTTTTATTTTTAATCATCCTCATCCTATATCATCAGATGTGTTTTAAAAAACTAATTATCATCCCTTGATAGAAGATCCTACTAATAAGTATAATGTTCCTGAAAATATTTCTGAATCATTTACCCTATATGATTTCCAACCATATGTTGATGAATAGGTTTTAAAAAACCCATATCAGTTGTTTCATAAGAATCATCCAAATGATAGTATAATTTTTTATGCAAATAAAACTTTAAGGAGAAGAAGTTCCACATGAAATAACATAAAACATCTAGCACTCATTTCGTAATTAGAACCAAAAAGCACTGATGAAGCTTTAGATGATGATTATTGGATTAGAGCCATCCAAGATGAGATAAATGAATATGAAAGGAATAAAGTCAGGACATTGTTTGAAAGTCCTCAGAAAACATCTATTACTAGAGTAAAATGGCTATTAAAAATTAATTGTGATGAAAATGGAATTATAGTAAGAAATAAGGCTTGATTAGATTCTAAAGGCTGTAACCAACAAGAAGGAATATATTATGAAGATGCCTATCCTCCATTAGATAGACATTAATCTATCCATATTCTACTAACCTATGTAGCATTATTTAATTTCACTATTTTTCAAATGGATGATAAATGTTCTTTTCGTAATGGTTATGTTCAAGAGGATGTTTTTGTTAAATAAACATCTAGTTTCGAAGACTTAAGACATTCTGAACATGTCTTCAAACTTACCAAAGCATTATATAGACTTAAAAAAGCCTCTAGAGCCTAGTATGATTGACTTAGAAGATTTTTTTACAAAATAATTATGTTAAATGAAATGCGGATCCAACAATATATATAAAGAATGATATGAAAAATGATATGATTGTTCGAATTAATGTTGGTGACAGTATATTTGGTTCAAATCAGAAATCTTTAACTGATTTATTTGTGAATTTAATGAAAACTATGTTTTAAATGAGTATGATGGGTGAGATTACATTTTTCCAATGTTTTCAAATATCTCAAAAACCAGAAGTAACTTCTTTATATCAACATAAGTATTTTATTTATCTTCTTAAAAAGTTTGGATATGACAACACTAAGATTAAAAATACTCCAATTGGTACCTCAAATTCACATGATCTTGATGAAGCTGGGAAACCGGTTGATCCAACACCATTTAGAGGTGTGATAGGAAGTCTACTATACTTGAAATCTAGTCAAACTGACTTATTGTTTTCATTATTCATATGTGCAAGATATCAATCCAATCCTACAAAATCTATTTTAAAGGAATTAAAAATAATCGTTTGCTACTTAAAGGGTACCATGGAATTATGACTCTTTTATACTTATGTAAATTATTATTTTTAAAATATTTTATCCAATTTTGACTTTGGTTGATGTAGAATGGATTGGAAAAGTACATCCAGAATGTCTCATTTATTTGGAGATTCATTAGTTTCTTGTTCATGCAAAAAAAATATACAATATCACTTTACACTACTGAAGCTGAATATGTAGCCGCTGGATGTTTTTGTGGCCAAGTGTTGTGGATGAAACAAAAACTCATAGACCAAGGTATGAGTTTTATGAAAACACATATATTTTGTGATAATACTAGATCCATTTACTTATGTAAAAACCCTGCACATCACACTCGTGATAAACACACTGATATCAGGAATAACTTTCTTTGGGATCACACCCAAAAATGAGATATCATTCTTCAATTTATCAGAACAATAGATTAATTTGTGGATATTTTAACAAAACCATTATCATCCGATAGATTTGAATATATTAAAAATATGATAGGAATGATAACCATATGGTAATCTTTTATATTAACTTCTTGTTGAAACATTATCTCCTTAGAGTAAGATACTCCTTTTCATAGGGGGGGTATATTTTCCTGTTAGTCAACATATTTAATCAATTTTTTCTGTAATCAAAATTTTCAAAATCAAAATTTTCCTAATCAAAAATTTTATATTCTAAATTTTCTAAATAAAAATTTTCAAAATGAAAATATTCATACTCAAAATTTTGATAATCAAAATCATAGTAGTCAAAATATTCTTATTTGAAGAAAAATGTAGACATATTTTGTTGTAATCTAATGTTTTTAAAGAAGAATATTCCTTACTACGGATAATTTTAATATCAATACGAATGTTATTTTTCCATTCATAAATTTTTTTATTTTTTATGTGATGGTATTATCATTTTATTTAATTTTATTGGATTCAATTTTACATAAATCCGACCATTTCATCTTAAAAACCTCAAATGATCAGAACCTACCAAATTATTTCTTCGGCTATAATCTCAACCGTCAGATCTGATCAAGAGTTTTTCAACCATATGATCAATGAACGATGATGAACCATCATCTCAATTCCCTGTATATGGACACCTCGATGGTTGTCCCATATCGATTCTCAATGCATTCACATGATGAATCTCTGCCACTCTACTTAATGTCGTTCAGAATATTTAGGGTTTTTTAAATTCCGAATGTCTATGAAATATTCTCCTCAGAAATAAATTTTGTTTGTAAAGGATATCTGAGAATGGAAGATATACAAAGAGATTTTAGTCAATCCTGATTTCATTTAAGATTATTATTCTATTATTTTAAAGAATATCATACAGAAAGGCTAGGAGAGCCTATGTGTACCAAAACCAAAGGCGCATGATCTGATTTTTCCAGAGTTGTTAATTTAATTCTATATATCAATAGGATTATCCAATGAAGTAGGGAGAGACATTTTTTCCTACAAGAGTTATGGAATGACCTACTCCTTTTCCTACACTGAGGTTGGAAGTATTATTGGAATTCCATATGAAGGTGAAGCAGAATTTTGCTCCCATAACTTACAGGATGTATCATGTACATTTGAGAAGGAAAAGGATTTTGAGTCCAAGCATGAAAGAACTGAAGACTCAGAAGATTATCCATATCTTTATAAATTTTGGGATTCTAGAAATATGGGTTCAAGGTTTTATTATTCCGATAAATGTGTATAAGGATACACTGATGAAAAGAGACATCTATATGTTGCATTTTCTATTAAACCTTAGAAACATAAATTTGGTGATGTATATATTGATTACAATTGGGAATATCAAGAATGTAAATTTTAAGTCTCATATCATCTGATATCCATCCATTCACTAAAAGATTATGGTTATTTGTAAAGAATTGTTCAAAATCCAATGATGTTCTAAGCTATGAAATTACACGATTATGCTTCTTAGAAATGATACCTTGAGAAGGATGAAGGCTAGATTCTCTAATGAATTCGGATAATTTTTATAGGCTACGTGAAGCAGGAGTAGAAGATTTATCAAAGAAACCAGAAGTGTCTAAAACATCCAAGAAGGGTTGAAGAGAGAGGAAGGTGAACGAACTTGACGAGAAAGAAAAAATTACTATGGATACTGAAACTCAATCAACACCACCTAAGAAAATGAACAAAAAGACTTATCCAGATGTATTTGTTGCTAAGTGGATATAGGAGAAGAAGAAAAATATGAAAGGGGTGTATAATTTTGTCCTGGACCCTACTGAGGATAATGCATTGATGTTGATGGCTGCTGAATATCTTGAGAATCAAGAGAAAGAAAATATATAGAGAATGAAGATTTTAAAGGAAGAAATCATTTAATCCCTTCTCAAGGATTCTGAGAAACCCTTTGAAAAAATTTATGTTTTAGAAACATTTTTGAATGATTATCTCCCAATGACTTCAGGAATGAAGATGGTGATTCAGGAACCAGAATTTGAAGATGAATCAGTTTAGTAGGAAGAGTGAAAGAAGAAGAAATAGGATGGAAGGAAGTGGAGATACATATGAAATGATAATGAAAGTAGTGGAATATAATTAGATGGTGAGTCCCTCATAGATACTATTAATCCAAAATCATGATGTATAATCTTAAAAACATGAAAATACATTAAATGAAGAAAAGGTTCAGGAATAATTCAGTAAACATTCTAAAGAAGAAAGCAACAAACATGACATTATTCAACCAGAAGATCTTGTGACTGGTACCGAGAAAGAAAACCTTAATAAAGATAAGATTGTTCAGTTATCAGATAGTTAGCATGTATCACCCAAATCAGAAGAGATCATTCTGAGATATGATAATGGAAAGTAGGTGTTGGTTGATACACCTAGAATATGTATGGTAAAAAATAAATATGTGAGAACTTTATCAATGATCAAACCTGAATAGATAGAAATAGAATCCTTACAGACCAAACACTCTGATTGGGAATCATCTTATCTTGGACATGATTTTGTGGTACAATTTTCTATGATGTTGGATGATACCAAACCCTTATTCATAAGTATAGACTCATGATTCCAGTTTATTCATCATTTGATATATCAGAAATAATATTCAATTTCCATGCTTATGGATAAGCCTGTCAGACTCGAGGATGAATTCAAATCAATCTTCATTGGTTACGAATCTTATTAAAGATCATGCAAAAATATTAAAAATTAGTCAAGAATAAAATCGAATACCTGAGAGTATTTTATTAATCTAAAGATAATTTGAAGGATGATTTCGACAACAAATATGTTATGTTTAAAAATCTTACTAAGAGTTTTGTGAAAAAGATGACTCACAAATAGAAAACTCAGAATCAAGAAGTCATGGAATTGAATGGGAAGCATAATTCAATGGATGTGAATTGGATGAGGTAAATGGATCTCATAATTGAGTTTTAAGAAAATTTGTTTGAGCAAGAATAAGTCTTTATGGGTTAGGAAAATATTCTTATGGCTAGGGAAGAAATGATCGGAGCCTTAGAGAAGAAAAATGATGATCAGGATCAGCTTCCCAAGCATGTGGAAAAATATTACAAGGATATAACAAAGATAAAACCATAGTAAACAAGTTAATTCCCATGGAGAAAGAAGATTAATTATACCCCATTCCAATCATTTGTTTTATTTTATTCTTTGTACAAATTATTTCAATCATAATGAAATTCTGGTTGTTCATCATATATTTGGTTGTTTAGTGATAATTTTTCAGGTACCATATTTTTTTCCATTCTATCTTTTCCTTTTTGAAAATAACAAAGGTGGAGAAAGGAATGAAAAATGAATTCTATGTAAAGAAGTTAATTCCCTACGTAAGTGGAGTATATGTAAGGTGAGTTTCATAATATAAGATTTCCTTATAAATAAAATGGAATTTTTTTTACGAAATTCAAGAATTCGATACTTAGGGATTTTAAAACCTAAGGGGGAGTTAGTCGTAATAAACAGGATTCTTAAGTAATGGGAGATAGGTTATATTTTCATGTCTATAAAAAAATTTCTATGTCCTTATATTCTTTTTTGAAAGGAATTTTGGGCATTAAAAAATGGAGATATTGTGGAATCAATAAGGATCCCTTATGACTTTTCCATTCCTTGAGGTTTTGAAAATCACAAACACTCTCACTTTAGGATAATATTATTTTCCCTATGAATTATCTTAATATGGAATATTTTACTTCCCCAAGGAAATTTTATCATTACCTATATTTTGATTTTTTATTTTAAATTTTCCCTAAATTTATCTCATTTTATCTAAATAGGTTTCAGATATCAAAATATCAAAATCCTTTGTATACTTAAGTATTCAATATTCTATTTTCATGTTCAGAATTAATGTTCTAAAATATTTGAAATTTAGACTTTGTGCACTCTGAAATTCAAACTGTGAATTCTCTAAAATTCAGAATCAAAATTTTCTACAATTTAGACTCCAAATTCTCTTAAATTCAGGCTCCAGATTCACTAGAATTTAAAATTTGAATTCTCTAGAATTCAGGATCCGAATTCTCTATATATAAGGCTTTGTATTTTTTGAAATTCATACTCCGAATTCTCAGATATTAAGACTCCAAATTATTTGAAATTGAGACTTCAGATTTTATTATATTTAGACTCCAAATTCTCTGAAATTCATACTCCGAATTCTCTGAAATTTCGACTACGAATTCTCTATGATTTATACTCTGAATATCTAAAATTCAGATTCTAAATTCTCTGAAATTCTTACTCCGAATTTCTTTGAATTCCATAGAATTAAATCTCCAAATTCATGGGAATTCAGACCGTAAAATATATAGAATTCATGTTACTAATTCAATGAAAAATTGTATCCGAATATCCATGATTTATATTCACCAAATATTTATTTTCTTAGATTCTGGACTTTATTTTTTTTCTTAGACTCCAAAAATTAAATTTGGATAAGAAACAAAATTTTTCTTACACTTGTTATAGTTGGAAATGATTTCATATATTCTATTTTTAATTATCATTGTTTGAGTGACACATGTACAATTTCCTCTGAAATTCAAAGAAAAATATGACCGTTGGAGGAGGGAGTTGACCATTTGGGACGATCCTAAAAATAAGATCTCATTTGAATTAGCTCATTACACATGTGGATCAATCTAGAGATTTTAGGCTAGTGAAGTGATTTATAGAGGGAGAGACTCTCCTGCCTTGTGCATACTGAATATCTTATTCTCCTGGATTCATGTTACTTTGAGTGTAACTGTGTAAATCAAGGACTTATGGGGACATGAAGATAGAGGTGCTGACTACATTAATGCTCTAAGAATTATATGGATAAATAGATGGAGGTGATAACAACTTGGATGTTTGAGGGATTGCGAGGATTGCAAGATAGATTCTGATATTCCAATCGAGGGATTAACTTGGTATGGTTAAGATAGACATACATGAATGTTCAAATCAAGGGACCTTTATCCAATGTTGTCGAATACCCTACTAATTGGGTTAAATAATTTCATACTTGTTACTCGTTTGGTTTCATGCTTATTTATAATGTATTTTGATAAAGGAAGAAATTATAACCTTCGTATACATTCTTGTTATTTTGTATACTCGGATAAGTAAGATTCTATACACTTTAATGCATAATCTTTTCCATGTAAACATTTCTTATGTTTCATTTCCAGAAACATATTTCAGAAACCTAGCATGTTTGTTTCATAAATAAAATATGAAAATTTCTTATTAATTTTTCATGTTTTTTAAAACTAAATAAGGTGTTTATTTATTAGTATATTTTTTCTTTAATAATGTTTATAAATTATTTATAGAATATTAATAAATATAATCCATAAATTTATCTGAAAAATGTATTCGAGGAGAAATATCTTTGTAATATATTATTTTTAAAATATCATAATGATTATTATTCATCGGTCATGGCCTCACATTATTTTTAGAGTTACTAGCACTAGATTATTTTTTGAATATAGTTTTTATATTTTAGGTTATAAAATTACCATGAATTTAATTATATATTGAGTAATGTCTCCCCAGGTAGAGGGACAGGGGGTCAAACTACCCTTTAGACCAGAGGCCATATCCTTATTATGGAATGGTTAAGAGTTTGAAATCTATCTTTATAGACTTACTCCAGTATATATATTCAATATCATATAGATTTATCCAATTAAATAATGAATTTATGTACCATTTTAATGATATGTGTTAAGATATGTATGCATAATCGTGTGTCCTATTTTTATGTGAGTATCATAAACTTATTGGTGGTGTAATGAGTTATTCATTAATCTACAATGAACACAATAATTTAGTAGATTAAGTAGTGATTAAAATACTATATAATTGTAATCATACATATACTAATAGAATAAAAATCATACGTAAAAATGATTTTATGAGATGATTTTTTATTAATATTCAAGTGATGTGTGTCAAAATGGTGATATTTGTGACAAAACTGTTAAAATTCTATGTTTAATATTCCTTCTAATGTATCACAGGTCAATAACTCAATCCATTTACCATGATGGTTATTGAAATGTTGGGGTCTCATGGAATATATTTTATAAGGAATGATGGAAAGAGATAATGAATCAATTTTGAAAAGAAAATATTGTTGTTATAATTGGGTGAATAATATTTAATACACCCTTAATTTAAATAAACGTGATGAATAATGATGAGTTAGTCCATATTATGGATATCGGGAAAGAGATTCCACTCTACTACACAAGAAGAAAATTCTTATGTCTTGAATGATTAATTAATTAATTAACAAAATGGTGAAATAAAATCAAAATAAGGAATATTATTTTTCAAAATATGTGTCCTATATCATTAAATATATTTTATATTAGGGGTTATCATTTTAAGTGGTATTAAATAAAAAATATTTCCTTAAAGAAATTATATAAAACATGATACTGACTCCATTATATATCATTGCAATAAATTATGGATTATTATATGATTATAAATTTGAGATCCCCAGTAGTTATGAACTCTATTAAAAATAAATTTTCAATCTACATTGATATTTTTTCTTAAAAATGGTGAATAATCCCGAGCATCTGAATGAGAATGTTATGGAAGCCTATTTTATTCACTCAAACTCATGGGTATTAGATGTCGGTTATGCATCAGGAAATTATATAATAAAAACATAATATATGACAAAAAATAATTGAAAAAGGAATAATTATATATTCGAGATATTAATGGAAGAATATTTTTTATAGTAGAAATTGGAACTTCTGATATACATTTCCCAGTGGATTAATACTATAGTTAAATTATTTTTATTACGTTCCCTCCATAAAATGAGATTTTATTTATATATCTTGAATATAAAAGAACATATTATTATTAAATATTATCAATAAGAGTGGTTTTATATATTTAAATTTATTATTTTATTACATTTGGAAAAAAAATGTTGAATGAGTATGTGTTGATGGTTATAGGAGATACATGGAGGAGGCTCACCATGTCATAGCATCTAATGAAGGCTGCTGAGGACCATCCCTGGATAATTATGTAGATGATTCTAGAGGTAGCCTATTTTCCATGATGTTAATAATTTTTCATAACATTTTATTTACTAACTATGCTGATTTTCTATGAATAGATAATAAATGGTCAGAAATTATCTGGTATAAATAATAAATATAATTTTCTAGAATTATTTTTTTAATCAAGATTCATGTTAGTTTACTATTTTAATTCATACTATCATCTTATTAATAAAATTTTTGTGGTAATTATTTTTAGGTTCAATATTTATTTGTTATAAAAATAATTCAACTAGAACATGGGCTATATAAGCTATTTGAAGGGCTATATTGACCACACAAGAAGGACAAAACAATGATTTAATAAAACTAGACCAGCCATGAATATATAATTTCTGAGATCAATATAGAATCCCAAATTTGAGGAAACTAGATAATATATATTTTAATATACTATGAATCTTTGATAAAAAATTGATGTCCTAAAACCACCAAAAAGATCCCCAACTGATGATTTGGAGTATAGGATACCGTTCAATACAATAATTAAAAACAACCATCCATTCATAAATTTTTTAATTATATAGTCATCCAATTGATTTGAGAATTTGTGGTGAGAAATATAAGATATATTTTAATTAAATTATAGAATAAATTGTGGGGATTTTAGTGCATCTTACAGGCCTAAACTACATTCACATTTAGACAAAGGAAAAACAATATAGAAAGATAGAAAAAATGACACCGTTTAGTAAAATAGCAAAAAAATGTATACAAATATAATATAGAAGAAAAATTATAATATTAGATAGACCAAATCAATATATACGACTTTTAAGAAGAAGATAACTAGATAATCAGATATATGGATGGAAAAATTTTCTTTCCAAGTGGTGGGGGAGATTTGGAATGAAAACAGTCAACCACTTGAGCTATAAATACATCCCCCTCCTATCCTGGAAAAAACAATTTCATTTCAATAATTAAATAGGCTATTTTTCCAATATATATCATTTCTAAGGGAATGATAGGACTTGAATTGATCTTGTTTTAATAATAGAGTCCTCTCCTCCACTTTTATTTTCATGTTCATTTTCATTTTTTCCAATAGTTAGAGTGTTTCGTTGTTTTTATTTCATTTACATATTAAATTATGTTTCATTATAATAATTTATAATTATCATCCTCACTCAATTGTGTAAAATTAAATATATTATTATTTTTAAATCATGATTAAAATCATTCCCTTCATTCACTTTCTCATTCAGTCAAAAGTCTTTGTTTAATTGTCACCAACATTTGTGTGTAATTAACAAACAACTTTTATATTGTCCCCTTATTTTACTTATCTTCGAGAATTTTCATCATAAAAATTCTACCCAGATTTTTAACCACCATAATATATGGTTAAATATACCATTTGGGTGAGTCATGATTTTTGGAAGTTATGTGGCATAGATATTTTTCTCGATGAATATTAACTCGATTAACATTGTGTATGGTAAATTTAAAATCCCAAGGATTTGTGAAATATTTTTTTAACATGTATATTAAAAGGTTATTGGATACATAAAAAATACAATAAATAAATTCTATAGGTATTAGAACCCTATTTAATTTACAAATTCTGTTAAATCCCTTACACTTGGGAATTCCAATCATAATAATCTTGTGATGTTGGTGATAATTTAATGCAATATAAAAAAAATATTTAGAATATCATTATATTAAATCCTCAATAATCTATTCAACACTATATTTATAAAATTTTTATGTCAAACATCATCAACCAATAAATTTAATTAGGATCTGAAAACAAATACCACATTAAAATGATAAACAAAACTGAAATAATCGACTGTAAATTTTTTACCATCAACCAGGATTTGAACCAAGTGCTACTATACACATTAGTAGAGAACTAGAATATTTAATAGTTGATCATAGAAAATCATCCATCCTAGAGATGACACAATTTTTAGGGATTTTTCAACTATTAGTCAGTAGTTGTTTTCTAAAAAAATTAAAAAATTGAATAAAAACACAATAAAAAACCCTTCATCCTCATCTATCCAAATATTCTTTGAATAGCCTATAACCTCAAAAAAATACAACATATTTGTTTTACATAGAAATTGAGAAAATTCATCACCAATATAGAAATAAAATTTGGGATAATCAAATCACTCTAGAATAATTCATTATCACATCTATTCACCAAGATATGACCAATCATATGGAAAACCAATAAAATAACTCGATGCCCCTCATGTTAATTTCCAACGCCATTGTATTCAATAACCAAACATTAAGGTAGATTTCAAACTCAAATCGATTTTGATTCATCTTCAACCACATTTCCATGGGATAACTGGTGATGATCCTCATATTCACTATAAATAGTTCTAAGTGTGGTTCTCTACCTTGAATAATTTTGGGGTATTGGGAAAACAAATCAAACATAACACATTATGTTTCTCCCTAGATGAATCATCCAAATAATGGAAATACTACCTTCATTCTTGTTATATAAACACATGAAATTAATTAAAGTGACTATTGGTAGATATATTATTCCTTTATTTTCAATCTTCTTCCACCTGAAAGGAAAAAATTGGTGTCCATCAATTCAACAATGAATCACTCCATGAGTTCTAGGAGAGGATAAAAAGGAATGTTGAAACCTAGTCACAACACCAAATCCTTGATGAGCTCTTGATCAGGAATATCTATTAGTTTTTATTATCTATGGAGTAAAAAATTAGTGATGATACACTTGGTGCTTCTCTTTTTGATTGAAGTCATGCAGTTGCATGAGATATGATAAGAGACGTGGCTAAAAACATGAAACAATTCATACTAGAGAACATATTCAAGTCAAAAAAGTCCTAGAGAATTATACCGTACATCCTGATAGGATGACTAAGTGGATGAGTTAACATAAAAATATTTTATGTCGACTCGTTATGGCTTTCCAATACCCAACCTCAGCTACTCCAGAATCCGTGATCTAAAGTCCTATAAAAAATGTGGTATAGGAACCTCACCCACATATCCCACAGAAAAATGTCCATAACATCAAGATTATCTATATCATTCATCAAATATAGTGGATCTATATTTAGCATATGTTTTGTGGAATACCATCCCCAAAATATTAGGCGATTTTATTTGGAACTCTATCACACCCCACATTGATTCCTTCACTTCTACCAGTAACCCATGTTTGAGGAATGGTAATCTCTTTTCACATCCCCCTCAGTTCCATATGTAAAATTTAAAGTAGTTCAAGTATGGTCATGGTGGTTGTAACATCCTACAACCACATCCTTTGGTTCCTCAACATAAATTGAGAAATAATCCACTTCATTCTCCTGGATTCCACCTTTCAAATGTGCCTTCCTAGTTGCCAACACAATACAGAAACAATCATAAGAACCTAAATTTGTGTAATCCCAAATCATGAAATGCCTCTTCTTACAAGAAACCATTGTAAATAACAGACAATGATCAATCATCGTTCAACCATTATAGGATTAAAAATATCAAAAACCAAATAGATCAATATTCATCCTAACTTATCCTGTAGTGACCATGAAATTCTTCCCAACTACTAGCTCAAATGTTACACAACCCCATAGGTAATGTAGATATAATTTCAAATTGTTCCAAAAAATAAATTTCAATTCCTATTGATGGATCGTAAAATTATTCTTTTTAAATTTGAGATTAAAATTGAAAATAATAAAAAAAAATACATAAACAGAACCTGATACCACCCCTCGCCACATTCTATTCCCCTAAGGAACCCAATTCATTTTCCATAAGGTGTCACTATGCCAAGGAAGTACATTGATCATGGTCGTAAAATTATTGACATGTTTAGATGTGTTGAGGTCCACATTCCCTTGTGATATTCCATAAAACAAATTCGAAACTATGAAAATTTTGTTAAGGAATAATGCACCCATATGAGTCAACATAGTATATTCGAGAATCTTTTACCACATATGTCAACACCCATGAAGTGAAAATATACAGGGACCCTTATGTGTCCATAGAAAATAGGTATTTCCAACTTTTATGATGAACTCGTAAACCTATTTTTCTCAATAAATGTCATGTATAAATCCATGTTCCCCAAACACGGTCTAGGAAATTTTCACCCAATAGGTTCTTTTATCCAGTTACCCAATCAATCTACATTTATAAATGAGTGAATAATTGATCTTTCCATTGATTGAGTTAATATTCTTTTCCCCATAGATGAATTATATGTCCTTGAAATGGATATTGAGATATCATCTTATAGAAATCCCATAATTATAGCAAGACCATTCATATCAATTGCTAGAACTAAGATTTATGTCATTGGAGGAATCTTATACATGGAATTTTGTAACAAACTGTTCAGATTGAACATCATTCCTGACTTGTGATACCCATATAAGGATCACTAATAATTACCAATCCAGGATTCAAAGGACACTTATGAGAGTATAACCACCACCATTCCATCATTTTCATCATGTATTAATGAGAGATAATTTTTTTTGAAATTTTCAGCTTGATTAACAGAGTCATAAATCGAGAAGTTAATGTGGACCTTCCATCCGTGGATTCCATTAATCTATAGGATCTTGAAAACACATTTGAATCCAATATCTATTTTGATCTCTACTATTCCACATTTGATAGATTTGAGAAAAATGAATCAAAAACCAACTAAAATCCCATCCACTATACCCATGTTTTCTATCGCACACATAAAGTTGAAACATAGCTAAAACCCCTTCCTGCATACAAGAAATATGAATTCCTTTTCCACAATCACTATTATCTCCTAATTATTTCTCCTCTAATTATTGAATCTAATGATTCCAAACTTGTTCATGCATTAGTGGAATAAAAATACATCAGGTTGGACGCTAGATGAAATACTAGAAAACAACACTTCCATTGCATTAATCACATACATATTGAAGAATCATACCAACCAGTTAGACAATGAGAAAGAAGTATCTATCCACTTATAGTTGTGGTAGTTAAGTAATATACTACTATGCTTCTCCATGATGGTATTATTTACCAAATTTAAAATATGTAATGGTTCAATCCTATTCAAGTAGCAATTAAGAAGGTTGGGATAACTATTTCCTTAAAAAAAACCTAGGGTGGTGGTCCAAACATGGGGGAAATTAATTCTCTGTGCATATCAATTATCAAAAATTGAATTCATTAACATGCAATTATCACTACCTTCTTAATTTCAATGATCAAATGAATGAATGATTAGCAATAATGATATCTTATCTCTTTGTTGATGGATACACCAGTGACTTCCGAATCAAAATTTCACCTCAAGACCAAGATAAGACAACATTATTTTCCCCTTTAGAATATATAAAAATTAAAGAATAACTTTTTCCATTTTCAACGCTCTTGAAACATTATAGAGTTTTATTATGATTGTGTTTTATGAATTCATTGAAAATCATAGGGACGTTTTCCTGGATGAATTCAATGTTTTTGAAGATTCATTTTAATCTTTTTTTCATTCCCATTATTTATCCCTCAAAAAATGTGTCAAATGTAACCTTGTGGTGAATTTTGAAAAATGTAACATTGAGTAACTAATGGGATTGTTCTATGGGAATAATTTCACACTTGGGTATTCATGTCAGCCCTTCCAAAACTGAGGAGGTCCAATCAATTCTTGAACCCACATTAGTTCTACCAATCCGTCCATTCCTTATTAATGTAGGATTCTATCATTTGGTTCTTATATAACTTCAGTAGGATTTAACTTCCACACACTCAGCAACTCGAAAATGTTGTCAAAATCCATTTTAGGAGGCTAGTGAGAGATCCATTAGTGAACTCAAATATGTTATTACATCTACACAAATAATAAAACCTGTGTATTGGTCCTTACCATTTTAATTTATGTGTGATGAATGTATTAGGTCCATTAGGAATATTATTTTTAAAATAAGAAAAAATATTACCCATCTAATCTATTATGCCTCAAATAAATAGGATGAAACTAGATATTAATAAATTTTTTATGAAAAGGATCTTCTAGATGTTGTTTTTTATTTGGATAAATTTAATCCATATCTCTTATATGATAGAGTCATCATTTAAATAGAATGTTCTGTTCTTAAAATATTATTTATGAAATGTGTTTAAAAAAAGCTAAATAATATTTATCCTAATGCTCCAAGAGTTTTACATTGTGATTAAAGATAGACTAGGAAAACAATACCATGGGAATTATTGCCTAAGATGAATTTCTATTTATCCTCATTTTGTAATAATTGATCATAAATTTATAAATGAATACCTATTATCTCTCACTCCACATTTACTATGGTATTTTCTAATTCTAAATTACTTAGATGGTTGTGTTTTTCATGAATTTGTTTTAAAAATAACAAAAAGTGAAATTGAAAACCGATTAAAAATAATATTTTTTTGATGTTAATAAACATTGAAAAATTTGTGATGACATGGTAATTAGAAGACTCGTTGATGATGAAGTACATTCCTTAATCTTTTAATTAATTCAGTCAATTCCTATGAGTAGACACATTGCTGAAAAAAAGACCTCCCAAAAGGTCATTGGTTCAAGATTCTTCTAAACATAACTCTTTAATGTCTCACTTGTGTTATGAAAATCATGTCCCACATGCAAAAATATTGGTACAATTTCCAAACAAAATGAAATTACACAAAATATTTTAATTTTTTATGATATATTTGATGATTGGTTCATCGATTTCTTGGGACCATTTTACCTTACAATGAATTCTCATACATTCTTCTTGTAGATGATTATTTTTTTAAGTTGGTTGAGGCAAAACCTATTAGGAAGGATGATTCTAATACATTTAGTGAGTTCCCAAAACAACCATTTTTGTAACATTCTAGTTCTTGAAGCTACCTAGAGGCTACCCATACCCGGTTGGTCACATGGACTCAATGGCATTTCCACAAATGCCAGAGGCTGCCGACTAGTAGAGAGGGCCTTGGGTGTGACAGTGTTGAAACTATTCCCTCATTGGTAGAGTATTACAGTGGAAGTAAACAAATGGAAAAAGGGGGAAAAGTAATAATCCATTCAAAAGTAAAAAAATCGAAGACTAGACATAATAAACTTAAGAAAATGTATATATAAATGATGAATGATACATAAATCTAGGAAAGCAGCCAAATAAATCACAATACTGTAATTAAAAACAGTACTATGCCAAAGTACAAAAGAAAATAGATAAACAAGTCCTCAGTATCGCAAGCCTCAGCTTGGTCCCATTCTCTCCAGCACTACAGAAAAACATGTACCTGAAGTAGAAGGGTGATTTCCCTTATCTATAGCTGCAGCAATATAATCCTTTTGGGCCCAAAATAATGACCAAAGCAGGGTTTGAGAATAAATCCCAATAGGCAACCACCACAAGATCTGTGCCTAATAGTCAATGAATATGTGGATAATAATGAGTAAAATGATGCATTGAACAAGAATGTACTCACCAGTAAACAATAAATAGTTTCAAATTAATTCAATATCATATATCAAGAAATAGCTAACCAAAGATGGTTAACACAAATAGGTAACCCTTTGGAATCTACTCACAACTAATGCCCTCTGGTCCAACCTAGCAACAAAAGAAAGCAAGTAAACACAAATGGTAACCCTCTGGAAAGTTATTAAACCCTATCCCCTATGGTCCTACCTATCATCACAAGCATGAATATGAACACAAATTGTAACCCTCTTAGAAGTACTCACAGCCTATCCCCTCTGGTCCTACCTTGTAACACAATAAACACTTTTGGTAGTACACTCAGTCTAACCCATCTGGTTCAGCTAAAGCATAGACACTCTATGGATGCACTCGCTATAAATTCCTCCTATAGTCTCGTATTGGCAACTGAAGGTTCTCTGGGAAAGAACATACATCACATTCCCCTAGTGGCCCACATCGAGAAACAACAGACAATATGAGATAGCACTTACGTGAATTCCCCCAGTGGTCTTGCATCGTAAGCAAAAACATAAACTCTGGGGAAGCCCTTCTGTCCATTCTCTCTATGGTCTACTGCACCAAGTTTTCACTGCCCTGTGTAATTCAAGAAAGCATAACAGCACGTATCATCCAATGTAAACCTCAATAACTACATGGCTAAACAGTCACTCCATCCTACAATACTTGGCATGGGAAAAACAAGGTAGCATAATAGGATAAATAGTACTAAAATGTCATAACCAAAACATGCAAGGGTAAACACCTCCAATGTATAACAATTTACCCCATTCACATTTAATTAACCTCTACTCAAGAACACAAGCATGGTATGAAATTCACAGGGCTAAAATAGTAAACATGCAATACCCCGTTCATGGGTATAGGACAAATTTATACATATAGCTCAATGATTCTAAACCTAAAGACACAAACCACCTACCTCAGTGTTGGAAGATCGCTATACAAGAATATCAAGCCTTGAATCACCCAATAACATCATAAATCTACAAAAACATCTAAAACGTTCAACCGAGGATAACCTGAAAAAGAGGATGTATCTTGAAACAAAGCTCTAGAAGATGGAAGTGTATACATAGGCCATCTCAACTCAATCAAAAGTGGTCAAATCATGGACCAGAAGCTCAGTCGGAGGCTCGAAGGTAGATCATGGCCATACAGGTTCTCTCAAATGAACAAGGCCAAGAGGAAGACTTTTCTGATGATAAGACATGACCCCATTATGTTTAATGAAAAACACAAAAAAAATGGAATTTACATTGGAATTACATGGCATGTACTTTCCATTTCCATACTCTGCATTACGCGGCCTCCAGGTTACCCCCACATGGCCGTGTGTGTTTCCATTACATGGCTAGCACACAGCTTCATACAGAAACCAAGAACACAGTGCATATTCATAAAGTACATTGTGTGTACTTAAAAAATTTCAGAAATTTCTTTTTTTTTTTAAAAACGAACAGAAAAGGAAAACATAACTAAAATGAAGATCTGAGTTCATAAAAACTTCCCCCCTTAAATAATTTCATCCCCAAATATCCATATAGTGGATGAGTAGAAGAATAATCCTCAAATAGCTCTGACCACTATGATTGTACATCGGCCTCCCTCTACCCGGTTTCTTCTTGTAGCTGCCCGTGCTACCATAGCACTCATAATAGGGGAATTGACCAACCATGGAGAACCTTCGTACTATGATCAAAAATCATGAAAGGATGATTCTTGAACGAGGATCCCACCTCTAACTCAACCACCTCGTGTTGAAAAACATGAGATGGGTCTTAGAAGTAACGTTGGAGTTGAGAAACATTGAAGACGTCTTGAATAGCCTAATACTTATGAGGTAACTGAAACAGATAGGCAATCAACAAACTATTTCCAAAATCTCAAATGACGCAATGTATCTATGTGAAATATTACCTTCTCTCGTAATCCTTCTATGTCCCAACATTAGTGTGACACCTAGGAAAACTTGATCCCCGACCTCAAACTCCAGTGGTCATCTCCGCTGATCAGTATAAGACTTCTATTGAGACTGTGCAGTAGCCATCCTCTTTGAAATCAACTCTATCTGATCTGTAGTCTCCTGAAAAAGATGAGATCCCACCATAGCTACATCTACTACCTCCAACCAACATAAAGGTGATCAACATAGCCTACCATACAAATCCACATAAGGTTTCATATAAATAGTTTCATGAAAACTATTTTTATAGAAAAACACCACATGTGGTATATGCTTCTCCCAAGAACCTCCAAAATCCATGATTCATGCACGATGCATGTCCTTAGGAACCAGAATCATATGTTCAAAATTTCCATCTATCTATGGGTTGTAAGCTGTACTCAAAAGTACCTTTGTACCCAAAGCCTTATAAATCCCCTGCCAGACCCGAGAAGTAAAATGTGCATCCCTATCAGAAACAATGGAGTGTGGAACTCCATGTATATTTACGACCTCACAGATGTACAACTATCCCAGATCATCAAAACTAAAGGTCTCCTTGATTGGAAAGAAGTGAGAAACCTACATGAGTCTGTCAATGGAAACCCAAACAACATCATTCCCTCGAGTTGACATCAAGAAAACTATCACAATATCCATCGTGTCATCATTCCATTTCCACTCGAGTATGGGTAACTGTTGTAAAAGCCCAGCTGGTGGTTGATGCTCTGACTTCAACTCCTGACAGGTGGTACACCTCATAACGAAACTAGCAACATCTCTCTTCATACATATCCACCAATACTGATGGTGTAGATCATGATACATCTTGGTGACAAAATGATGAACAAATGAAAATGTGGAGTTAAATTCCCGCATCAGCTCCTCATGTATGTCAGATGACACCCATATGTGCCCATGAAAATTCAATATTTCATCCTTGCCTATGATCCATCTAAGTATAGGGTCCTCTCCTAACACAGTTTCCCGTAGGACTAGGTCTTCAGAGCCTGATAACTACCTCATTCACACTCAATTAAGAATATTAGAGGTAATAGCTATAGAAGAAAGAAAATCCTTCCCCTTCCTACCATGCACATCCAAATTCATCTCAGAGAACAGAGCAATAAGCTGCCACTCACTATAGGCCTCTTAAACTTCATGTATCTGAGTCCTCCTGCTCAATGCATCTGCCACTGTGTTTCCTTTCACAGGTATATAGGAAAGCTCATAGTCAAAGGACTGAATGTACTCAACCCACCTTCTCAATCTCAAATTAAGTATATAAAGAGTGAATATGTACTTGAGGCTTTTGAGGTCGATGAAAACCAAAAAATTGTCTCCAAGAAGATAATATCTCCAACAGTGCAAGGCATGAACAAAAAAATCCAACTCTTCATTGTGCATCATATAATTTATTTCATGTGGTATCAATTTATGAGCCATGTACTCCCCGAATCATTCTTCATACATAAGCACATCATGAATCTCGATAATTGAAGCATCAAATTTCACAGAATAGCTCTTTATAGGATTTGGAAAAACTAGTTTTGATGCTAATGCCGGTCTCATTTTCAGCTCTTGAATGGTTGAATCAAAAGAGTCTGACCACAATAACTTGGATCCCTTCATTGTCAAACTCGTCAGTGGTGATGCTATGTGTGAAATTTCCTCTATGAAGTGTATGTAGTATCCATCCAGCCCTATAAAACTACGTACCTCAAATATGCTATTCAGATACTCCTAGGAAAATACTGGTCTCAATTTCTCTGGGACCATTGATACTCCACTCTCCGAGATAAAATGACCCAAGAAGTGAATATGATCCATCCAAAATTTTCAATTTTAAAACATTTCATATAACTGATTCTCTTTCAGTGTACTTAGAACGATCTCAAGATGGGTAGCTTGGCCGTTTCTAGTGTGAGAGTACACAAATATATCATCCCGAAAGACCACAAAAATAGAATCCATGTATGTATTGAACACTCAGTTCATCAGTGAAATGAAGACTGCAAACACGTTCGTACGACCAAATGGAATAACCACATACTCGTATTGACCATACCAACTCTAGAAGGCTGTAAGAGGTATATTAGATGGTCTCATGCACAAATGATGATAACCGGATCTCAAGTCAATCTTCATGAACACCTGATCTCCACGAAGCTGATCAAGGAGATCATCAATCGTAAACAAGGGATAACCGTTCTTTACCATTTTCTAGTTTATATATCAATAATCCAAACAATACTTGAGGGTACCATCTTCCCTCTTTGCATATAGGACAGAAAAACTCCAAGGAGAAGTACTAGGTCTGATGAAGCCCTTTTCCTGCAACTCCTCCAACAACTTCATGAGGTCTGGTAACTCTAGTGTAGCCATCCTTTAAGGTGGAATGGACAATAGTGCCACACCTTGAAAAATCCCAATAGAAAATTCCACCTCACAAACTAGAGGAAAACCTGAAATTTCCCCTAGGAAGACGTCCCTGAAACAATCCACCAAAAGAGGAAAGTCCATCTGTGGAGTCCCCTTGTCATCCATATATAGACTAGAATTATGGGCTGTAACTCCTCCCAGCCCATGATGCTTGGGTACCGCTCTACACATCTGGACATCATACATGCCATTATAAAGAAACCATCCATCTTATGGTGATGTGAAACTCACCCTACTGTGTTAGAAATTGACGACTTCTTGGAAGGGAACTAACAAGTCCCTTCTGAGAATGAAATCATATCTTGTCATCTCGAGGACATAGAGGTCCCATAATAAGTGAAACCCACAATACTCGAGAGGGAACTCGTTACACTGATGAACCCTAGTCGTTCTATTTCCCAATGGAGTGTCCCATGTCAAGATATCAGCAGAAGAAATGATTCTGAGACCAAGGCTTTCCACAATAGCAATAGATATAATGCTATCGGAAGCCCCTATATCAAAATGTGCAGAAGCTAAAATTGAGGCAACTAAGATCATACCACGGACTGTAGATGGTCTGGGATCGTAATCCTACTGGTTCTACTCCACTGCAAATGTTTTTCCTGTACCACGACCCTACGTCCATGCATGACCACTCTGAGTTGATCCACCCTGATGTCGCTGAAAACCAGGCGACTGTCTACCCGGGCTGCGACATCCACCTCATCCAGAACGATTGGACAAAATAAAATTCTTAGAATGATGAGAAACTGGTGGTACTTCTCCAAAACCAAGAGTCGTAGATGAACCCCTGTCACTAGTTTCTGGTGAGAAGAACTGAAAAAAACGTTGTAGATGACCCATCTTGCAGATAGATCGGCACTCCTTCAAGTCTCTCTGGTAATGTGGCCTCGTATTCCTGCTCTTCCCACACTAGTAGAACACCAAATGGGTAATAGAATATATTTCTCGCCTCCTCATATCACCACATGAAGACCCCCTGTGGTGACTCCTACTGTTAGGAGGAGGGATACTAACTCTAGTTGTCGAGCCGCCTTGGCTCACAACTCCTGAATCTCTCAGATTGCACTCTGTGATCAACATCAAGATGAATATATATGTGATGGAATTTTACTGAAAGATGTTACTCTGTGATTAGATTTCAGGTCTCAGACCATCCTCAAACATCTTTCCAAGGAATAAGTCATCCGCTACTGGAAAAAAAATGAAGTGCCCCATCTCCGTGAAGCAAGTTGAATACTCCATAAAGAAAGAGTAGCCTGCTCCAAACTCATAAACTCTTAGGCTCGATAGACCCCAAATGGATTAATATTGATGTTGTTATAGAAGGCACACTAGAACACATCCCATGCCATAACCTACTGGCATCCCACCTGTGAGGTCACATCTCACCATCTCATGGCAGAATCCCGAAGCATGTATGTAGCGAGATTGACCCACCTCTGTGAAGGAGTCTCCAGATGCTCGATGATAGCAAGAATGGCTTCTAGCCATGACTCTAAAGCCTGGGGGACCCGCTCCCCGATGAATGTGGTAGTATGCTATAGCTGGAAGACCCGCATCAACTCTTCCATAGACGGGGCAGGATGCGGTACCCAACGGAAGGTCTGCATGAACCTTATAATGCATTCCCTGAACTGTACATTATCCCCAGCATAAGGGATAATGGATGGTTCCAAGACAATAACAACTGGAGGATATGCAGGTAGTCCTAGATCTTCCACATTCAGTGTCTAGTCAACGCATGGCAACTGACATACAACCAGAGGATGTCTCGGTGGCATGACTCTGAAAGGTCAAACACACACCTTAGAAGAAAATTATCAAGGACTAAAAACTGGATTTGTAAGAAGAGAACATGAGAAAGAAAACAGTCATGTTTTTCAAATCAGGACTACATGGTGTGTATAATTACAACCAAACATGTTCCGTAAATCCTTTCACAGGGGTGTGTACTTCTTCCAGAACTGGTCACGTAACACCCCAAACCCATGGCATGTTTTTTTACAGAAAGTGTGTACTTTAATTATCTTCCCCTACCCGAGTCCTTCTACATGGTTTAGCCACATGATTCTCCTTATAACAACATTACACAGAATGTTTGTGCCAGACACGGCGTGTACTAGAGGAGCTTCACCATCTTGTGTTGTTCATGACAATACTGGATACTCGGTTGAAAATAAAAGGTGTGTTCTAGATGGACATGACATGTACTATAAAATATAACACCGACCTATGTTTATTGTTACACGTACAAATTCAAATATTACACTACAAGACATGTTTAGAATTGACACAGTGTGTATCACCTACCATTTATCCGTCCGTGTAGTTTTTCACATGGGAAGACATAGGGCCCACATGACACGACATGTACAACCAGTACATTGCGTGTTCCCACAAGAATTTACATATCCCGTGTCTCTTCCCACATGGCCAATGGCACAGTTAGGGACTACATGTTGGGTGAATAAGGTACACAACGTGTACTTATGAAAAATAGTTTCTTCTCAAATACAAGAACACATGGCATGTAGTAAAAACCACACGGTATGTATTCTTGGTTTTTCTGGACAGTAAGCCTCAGAAACAACTCTAGAGCCTAGAAAAACACTGAAAGAAACACCAATGTTCCAAATTCTGATCAGTGATGTCCCATACTCCCCGCAAATTAAATCATGGAATCTGATACATGTTATTACAAGAAACAAACAAGGCAATGATCCACCAAATTCCACTACATGAGGGCCCAAAACACCTCAATAACGAATTATTGGCATTCATTCAAGAAAGAAATATGCAATTCAATACCCTATAGAACAAAAGGTATTATATCAAGGAATCTATCACCACAACATGCATATCTTTCACAACATCTATCACAATAACATGAAATCGATAATGTAGCCTAAATGGCATGAAAAGAAATCATGAAATTTGATTTATATAAAGTACCAATATGATGGAGGAGATGGAATAACCTCAACTCATCAGGATGAAACAATAATAGAACCTCAACAAAATCAACAATAACAACATTATACATGTGATTAACCCCACAATGGAAATAAAATCAACCGTAAAATTGAAAAACTAGAATTAAAATTTCAATATGAAGTAAATTTGACTTTCTTTGTACAAGGGATAGCTACTCCTAGGCACATAATAATACCACGTACATATTCCTTCTTATCCCTGAATATAGGCTCCAAATATTATTTCAAATAAAAGAAACTCCTCTAATACCACATAGTAACATCCGGGTTCCTGATACCACCCAGAGGCTCCCTGTACCTGGTTGGTCACATGGACTCAAGCCTGTTTCCCCTAACGCCAGAGGCTACTGACTAGCAGCGAGGGCCTTGGGTGTGGTAGTCAGGAAACTATTCCCTCACTGACAGAGTATCCTAGTGGATGTAAAGAAATAGAAAAAGAGGATGTAGTAATAATCCATACAAATGTAAATAGGGGAATAATAGAAATAAAAAACTAGAGCACATGTGTATATAAATAATGCATGATACATACGTCTAGGAAATAATCCAAACAAATCACAATGCTGGAATAAAAAATAGTACTAATACATAGTACAAAAGAAAAAAAATAAATAGCTCTGCAGCATTGCAAGCCTCAGCTTGGTCCCATGCTATCCCACTCCATTGCATATCAAGTACCTGAAGTAGAAGGAAGATTTCCCTTATCTATACTCGTAGTAAAATAAAATGTTTCGGCACAAAAACATGGCCCAATCTGGGGGTGAGATTAAATCCTATTAGGCAACCATCACATGATATGTGCCTAATAGTTAGTGAATATATGGAAGGTAATGTGTAAAAGGAATAAGTGAATAAGAAAGTACTCAGCAGTAAACAATCCACAGTTTCAATGCATTAAATTTAATATATCAAGAAATAGAAAACCAAAGTAGGTAAACCGATATAGTTAACCCTCTGGGATGTACTCACAACCCATCCCATCGGGTCCAACCTAGAAAAATAAGCAAGCAGTTAAACATAAAATGTATCCCTCTGGGGATTACTCATAGCCTATCCCCTCTAGTCCTACCTAGCTACACAAGAAATAAGCTAAACACTAAAGGTAACCCTCTGGGAAGTACTGACAGCCTATACACTCTTGTCCTACCTGGAATCACAAGCAACCCTCTGGGAAGTACACTCAGTCTGACCCCTCTGGTTCTACTTAAACATAGACTCTCTGAGGAAGCACTCACCGTCAATTCCTCCTATAGTTTTGTATTGGTTACTAAAGGTGGTCTTGGGAAGCACTTATATCACATTTCTCCAACAACCCTCATCGATGAAATAAAAACATACTGAATAAGAACTTATGTCAATTACCTCTGTGGTCTCACATCGTAAGAAAAACCGACACTATGGAGAGGCCATTCCATCCATTCTCCCTATGGTCTACTTCTCAAGGTTCTCACGACCCTGTGTAAGTCAAGAAACCATTGTAGTGCATATCAACCAATGTAAACCTCATGAACTACTTCACCATATAGTCTACAATATAAAAAAAATGTCAGAACAACAATCACACCATACCACAATACTACGCATTGGAAAAACATGGCAGCTTAACAAGCTAAACAATACCAAAAGGTCATAACCAATACATGCATGGGAAAACACCTCCAAGGCATATAAATTTACACTATTAAAATTCAATTAACCACTACTCAAGTACATAATAATATCAAGAAAATAATAGCGCAAAAATAGTAAACACGCAATACCAAGTTCAAGGGTATTGGACAAATTTGTACATATAACCCAAAGAAATTCAACAGAAATGCGTAAAACACCTACCTCTATGTTGTGAGATCACTATACATGAACCTAAAGCCTTCAATTTCCCATGAACAATGTTTATCTATAAAAAATTATAAAATTTTCAACATTGGATAACTTAAGAAAGAGGAGGAATCATGAAACGAAGCTCTAGAAAAGGAAGATATTACCAAGGCAATCCAAACACAATCTAGGATGGCCGAATCATAGATCAGATGCTTGTTCGGGGGATTATAGGAAGATTGTGGCCGTACGGGTTCTCTCAGATGAACTAGGTCCGGAGGAAGGCCTTTCTGGTGATTTGACGCGACCCTGGTATGTTTAATGAAAAAAATATAGGGTGTGTAATTTGGATGTACACGGCGTGTACATTCCATTTCCATAATCTGATTTTGGCGGTCTCTATGTTACCCCCACATGGCTGTGTGAGCGGCCATTACACGGCCAACACATGGCTTCATGTGACAACGGAGTACATGGCGTGTACTCATAATGTATACGGCGTGTACTTAAAAAATTTCCAGAAAATTCTCTTTTCTAAAAAATGACCAGAAAAGAAAATCTTACCTAAAAAGAAGATCTAGGTTCTTACAATTTTACATCAACTTGGAACACTACATTCCTTGATAAGTGACTTATGAACACATTTATGTAATCTCATCAAGGAATATCTTTTGAAATATAATAGGGTTCTAGGTAAATCATCGCCTATATATCACCGTCAAAATAAATTGCATGGTTGGACATTCTAACATAGAAGTGAAAAAGAGTTCTTGAGAGAACATTGAAGCCCACAAGAGAAGACTGTTCTGAAGGACATTGTGAAGCACATGGGGCACAACAAACTTCTTCTAAAACACACATTAGTGTATCTCTATTTTTCCATGTTTTCAATAAATCATGTCATTTACTGATTGAAATCCAACATATGCCATTTTGGGCTATCCAAACATGTAATTTGTACTAATAGAAATATTGAGAAGAGTGATTGTTGCAACTGAATGGAATAGAGAAACTTTTTCTCAATTATTACTAGAATTTCAATCTACACAAAGAAACAGTTTATGAAATCCATGAAAAACACAACCTTCCAAAGTTATTCAACGAATATGAAAATGAAATTCTCTATAACTCTCGATTTCAGCTTCACTCAGGTAATCTTAATTTTCATTGTGAAGGTCCATTTTTTAGTTCTAGTGTTTTCCCAGTTATTTTAGTACATGTCCAAACCCCATCATCTAAAACTAAATAAAATGTTAATGCACCATGGTTTAAGCATCACCATGTGGGGACACACACCATATGAACCACATCAACATTCTTCTAACCACCACTGGATGGATACAACAACCCAAAAAATAAAAACTAGCGGGATAAACTTTCAAAATAACTCGAAATTTCTAACTCCTTATCTATCTATACCTTCTTCTCCTATTCAACTCTCATTAATTTTTACCAATTTAGTAACTATTTTTTCCATTTCACATTCTTGTGTGTGTGTATTTTAAAAATAAAAAAAATTAAAAAATATAAAATAAAAAGATTCAAAATTACTCAACATTAAATTTTTATAATTTTTCGAACTATTATGGGGATTCAAAATACTTCTTTTCATCTCAACAATTTTTAATTTTCATTTTCAATTTGGATAAATATTTCCGTGTCAAGAACTGTAAAATTTTTATGATAATTTTTTATTTAGAAAATTATTCTTTCCCATCCAAGATGAACAACAATAGCTTTCATTCCGAGGTCACCAATGACCATCTTCTCATTTTTTGGGGTTTCACCGTTGATTGTGAGTCTTTAGTTTGGGGACCTTCAATATTAATTTCTTTATATAGCCAAAATTAAGATAATAAAGGCATTTTTTGAACCACATAATATTCAAAATATCTTCATATCCTCCCAATACACTTAAATTGATCCTCCTTTTAATATCCCCTTAGAGAATATGTTTTTTTTGGATAGCCACATTACAAGCCCAGAACCATGTCCCACCCAACATTTACATGGATTTTCATTTTGGGATTTATTGAAATTTTTGTGTGGGGGAATATATTTAATTTTGGGTATCCATTTCGTGATTTTCAATGTGTTATCATATGTCAAGGGGAAATAATATATTTATGTGTGGGGAATAGGTTGTATTTTTGTGAGTTTTTGGAAAGGATAAACATTTATATAATTTTTTACATTTCATTAATGGTGTTAAAAAACAATATAAAACAAAACAATGGGTGGTAATTGGGATAACCAAATTTCTTTTCCTCAACCATTGATCTTATTATAACTATTAAAATTAATGAGTTAGGGATATCAAACACAGGTTGGGATATGAGTGTGAGATAGTTTTAAATCAAGTTTTGGAAGAAATGAATACTAATGAAAAATAAAAAGAAAAATAAAAAAATAATTACATCATATTTTTTTAATAGTTTTTTGTTTTCATGAATATTTTATCATTTAATCCCATTCTAATTTTATACCACTCATTTATTTCTTGATAAATTCATTCCCTTATAAATCTATGTTTCTATTTTCTTCATTGTTTTTTTTTCACAAAAATTGTGCATTACTTTTTCGATGATTGTGTTTTACCCCTATTTTCCAATAATTACGAAATTATATTACTACCATCCTATTGAAACTAAAAAAACAAAAATTACAACACCATTATTGGTTAGATTATAATAGGAAATTGAATACTAGAGATCTTAACAACTATAATATTGTCAATTTAGGTTAGGGAATCAGTGAACCTTCATAATTTTTTTTTCGTCATCAGAGGATAGAGTTATGAGTTCCCACATTTTTCATTTCTAATTTCTATCAAGAAAATTTTATTTATTTATAGAATTATGGATGTGAAAATATTTGGTATAATTATTTATGGATGAGTGAACAATTTTAAACCACCACGATTTGTGAAAACAAAATTTTTATATTTGTTAGAGAGTGAAAATTATTTGGTAATGTATTTATATTTGTAGTAAATGAGGAAAAGAACAAGAAAAAGTGTGGTAGAGCATATGTTATTAATATATTCAAACAATTTATTTACTCCCTCCACTGATGTTCTATGAAAAGTGCCTAATCAGTGTGAAATACTCCGATTTGAATAATTAATATATTGTTTAGCATTATTTTTATTAATCCAGATTCGAGATAGTTTATTATTTTTATTATAAGTATAACCCTAATTTTAAAAATTGTGTTATTATTTATTTTTGGGGTCCATAATTCAATTTACTACAAATCATTCAACTGATGCACGAGACAAATTGGCCATTTGAAGGGCCTTATGGACCACACAAGAAGACACCTAAATCATTTGAATGAACCTAGACCCACCATAAATATATAATTAAAGAGCTCAATATATATACCCAAATTTTATGAAACACCATAAAATATTATTTCATATAAAAAATAATCATGGATAAAAATTTTAAGGCCCAACACCCCAAAAGGGGCACAATAGATTCTTTTTTTATTCGCATACCATTCTTCCCAGGAATTAAAAACTGCACACCATTCATGAATTATCTCCAAAAAAAATCATCCAATTGAGATGAGATGTTTTTATGTGAAATATAAGATATATTTGGCTAACATTCTTGAATTTGTTTTGGTATTTTTGGGTAAACTCCTGGCCTAAAATGCATTTCCTTTTAGACCAAGGAACAACTAGATAGAAAAAAGGAAAGAGTGAAATTATTTAGTAAAATAACCATAACTTTTGGTATAAATGTCCAATGGATCATAAAATTATAAGGTTAATAGTAAACATAAATATATATAACTTTAATGAAGAATATATCTCTTGATTCATTTATATGTAGTACCAAATTGGAATCACAATTGGAGGGTTAGATTTGGAATGAAAACTATCCACCACTTAGGGATATAAACACATCCCCCTATTCTACATATAAAGGGATGGACTTTTATCCATTAAGGAGGATATTTTGAATTAATATAGACATTAAAAATTCATGGAATGAATTTACTTGATTATTCTCAATAATAGAAACATCTCCATCACATTTATTATCTTGTTCGTTTGCATTTTTTTCAATTGTTATCATATAAGTTTAATTATATTTCAATTATTTTAATTCATTATTTATCATCATAATTTTTAATTATAATTTGGAAAATATTTTTTAATATTAGTGTTCTTAAAATGTTTTAAATCACATTTAAAATGAATCCCTTTTTTCAATTTTTCATTCAATCTAATTTCTGGTTTTTATTCCATTCAGTTTTTGTGTGTGTGTTCGGCGCACTACTCAAATATTGTACCTATATTTTTATTTTATAATGAACTGATCACCAAAAAAATTCCAAATTTATTATTAACCATAGAAATTTATGACTATATATACAATTTTGGTGATTCATAATTTGGGGATGTTATGTGATGAAGAGGTTTTTCCCAATGAATATTCTTTTGGTTAACATTGTTCATATTAAACAAAAACATTTATTGATTAATGAACTTTTTTACTGAACGTAGAGATTCTATGGAATATTGAAAACATAAATACACTTCTATAAAAAATTTATTATAGATATTATAAAAATATTTAGGTTATTAATTGGATTAAGGTATCAACACTGAGGACTTTCGATCAATATCATCATTAGAAGTGCATGATAATTTAATGCAATATGAACCAAATATAAAGTATATAATAATGTTAAATACCCAATTATAATCACACCCAAAAATTTATCAAATTGGTAAATAAAAAAATCATCCATAAATCTATTTAATTAATCTCTAGAAACAAACGCCCATTAAAAAGACCAGAAAAAAATTATCTCTAATATTTTTACCATCAACGTAGATTTGACCTGAATGTCTCTATACACATTTGAAGAGAATCAGAAAACTTTACTGTCGATGTGTAACAATCCACCATGATTCATTCACATTATTGATTTTAGTGGTGTTGAGGTTAGTTGTTTTCTTATCAACCGATTGGGTGTTATCTAGTAGTGGGGATCTCTTTGATTTATTTTGTTGAGGACTTAGAGTTTAAAGAAATATTTTAAATTTAAGGAATAAGTTATCATAAAAATTTATGGTTGATTTTTTATCACCAATAAAATACTGAATAGGTTTTATTATTTCATATTGTGGTCAATCAATATGATTCTCGGCACATTATCATCTAACATTCAAGGAGAAATTTGGTTCATTAGAATGGTCCAAACATAACATATTTTTCTTTTATTTTGGTTCTTGTTTCTCATATCCCTTTAGTATTTATGCCTCTTTATAATTTTTTTTATTTAGATTCAATAATTATATTAAATTAGTCTCATGTGGAATCTCAAAATTTAAAAGCACATTTTAGTCAAATTGTTTATATTAAACTCTATCTAAGAATTCATCATGATTATGATCTAATAGTTTGTAACTACTAATATCTGGATGTGCATGAGTAAAGAATTCATTAATATGTTTTTTATTTATTTCATTTTAATTGAACGATTAATAGTCATATTAGTTCACATTCCATTGTTCATTAAGGCTATGGTTAAAATAAAATTTTAAAAGATTATATAAGTGACGAAATTGATTATTTGATAACTAAATTGATAAAGGATCCATTTTAAAGTCCTACAGCCAGTGTTTAGATATCTTCTTCGATGAAGTATGTATTGAATCATACATTGGATTCCACAATGATCGTTATAAATAATTTTTTCCCTGAAATTATTTTTTTCAATGATTATAAATTCAATAGGATATTTTATTACTGGTTGTTGTGTGAATATGGGATTTCCCTCAAGAATTGAGGAAGTGGAATGGGTGTGGGATAATTATTTTTAATCCTTTACAAATGTTATAAATTATTTAAAAGGGAATGAAACATCATTTTCGGTTCCTTGTTTTATCATAGGTCTATTGTGTATAAGGTTTTTATTAATTGTGTTTGATTTAGGAATATATATTTTTTATTGGATGTTTGTACTAGTGTGTCTTCAATATTCTCTAATCATACATCCAAAACAACCATATTATATGATATGGTTAATTATATTCCCCATGAAAAAGTTGGATTTAATAGGCTGATACATAAGGATTTATTCTGGAAATCCTTCAATTAAAATTTAATTGTGGATACTCATCCCATTATTAATATTAAGAAACTATTTGTGTAGTTAAAGGATGATCACAAGGAAAACAATGGGTGGAATTTAGTTTAGTACCTAATAAAAAATAACCAATTATATAATGATGGAGTGGGGGAAGCAGGAACCTCCTATGATCCATTTCAAAATTACTAAATTTATGAAGTTATCGTGATTGTCGAGTAATTATACTCTAGCATGAAGAGGGGGAAATGAGCTTATTAAATTGGATGTAAACTCAATTCCATAATGGAGAAGATAAAAAATCATAAGGGCTACTCAAAATTTCAAAAACCTATGATACATAGCTATATGATAGAATCATTTAGTTAGATAGTCATATGTTTAATTAGAGATACAAATAATATGTTGATAGATCAATGTTTTCAACTAAGGCTTTTTATGGTAAAGATCCTTTACCCGAGGCTATGTTGGGAAAAAATAAATAGTAATATATCGAAAAATATCTTTACTTTCATGTCAGTATAGTTGAAATAGATGATTGTTCCAAAATTATGATTATTTAAGAGGTGAGTTATTTTCAAAGAATATCCTAAAAATATTTTTTCTATCATACATTTATTTCCTCTTAAAAGATAAAACAATCATATGATATTGATGGTAACATATATCTAAGATAATTATATGAATAACATTTAATTCATTAATATTTTTAATGATATGATAAAAATTAATTTGTAATATATGAATATAAACTAGTTCCATTTTTGAGAGAATCACAGTTAGTTTAGAAATCAACTCAATGTCTTCTTCAAAAAAATTAGCCATGCTACTTTTCAAAGCTGTTGATTTTCTACTAGTCTTCAACTATTTGGGGGGGGGGGGTTAAGAGGAAAAATATATAGTGAAAAACATAATGATACATCAACTACATAGATATTGACAATCATTTTATGTGAGGTGGTATGAGATTATATGAAACCTGATTGGGTTGCCCCAACATGTCACCCTTCCTAGTCGGCCACTAGTCCCAAAGGGTGTTCCCTTTCTCTAAAATATTGAAACTAATACCTATTAATCAATGACACACACTTTGGAATAAAACCACCCAACTTAATATTATAAAAATTCAATTAAAACTAACCAGGTATTAGAAATGGTGTTTCTATTAATTAGGAATCCTTAAAAATCAAACAAATAGAATGAATTTATTAAAAAAATTAAAAAAATTAAAAAGGAAATCATCCCCATGAGAGTTAATAAATGGAAGATATAATTATTATCTAGTAACATACATAATAAAATACCATCAATATATTAATAATATATAGGAGAAGAATAATACAATGTCATACACATTAATTAATTGAATGATAGATAGTATGCACATAAATAAATTTAAACCCAATCAACCAATTTTCATTATAAAAGTGACCAATTTTGATCACCACATTAAAAACCTTTATCAATATACATCTATAATGATATAAAAAACTATTATCCAATCAGGGACTCATTTTTAAAACATGGGAGGTTCATTTACCCCAATATTGTATCTACATGGTGTAATAAAATCAGTCCCATTAATATTCCAGTAAAGAGTTTATTTAATTTCGTACATCAAACAGATAATCAATTATGGTTTTAAATTTTATTTTAAAAATAGATTCTATTTCCCCATAAAAATTAATAAGGTAAAAAATAATGTACTTTATACATTTAAATAAAACATCAAACTATTATATGAAAATTATTAGATCTAAAAATTTTAAAGTAAAAGAATTAAAAACATGATAAAGTAACATTACATTAGACAAAAATAAATCTAGTCATTTTACCTCATTTTAAACCACTTCTTTGAAAACCGCACACAAATGGAAGATCTTTAATTAATTAAAAATCCCCTTTTCAAAACAATTTATAAACTATTTAGAATAAAACTCACACTATAATACAATAAGAATGTAAAATAAATAATGAATCATAATTTCTAAGGAATATGTTATTTTAAAGCAACCATAATATATATATACCACAAACTACCCATATGAAATCGGAACACAATCATGCGATAGATTGAAATCAATTAGAATCCTCAATATTGGAACAAGGATCATAGGAAATTCATTAGGATATGATTATAATAATATTAGAATTATATTATAGAAAATTGGTTGGCATAAATGATAATTATAATGTTAGAGGCACTAATGGTCTCACTGGGTCGCAAAACCTTCTCGTTAGCTTGATCCTTTTATCCCGTAAATAATATATATCCTACACACAATATACACAAGGATTTCAGTTTTCTAGAAATTTTATTTAGAATCCTTGGGTTTCAAAAAAATATGTTTGGTGTATTTGATAAAACAAGTAATCCAAGTTATCGTCACTAGAATCAATTATAAAACACAAAAAATAAAGCTCACATATATCTTACAATACCCTTTCAATAATCCCACCCTTTAAAATTTTTAAACATTAAAAATAAAATATAAATTCATATCCATGAAAATTATATACATTTTAAACAGAATAGGGGTATAAAAATGTGAATAATTTGAACATCAACTCATTTATTTAAATAAAATGTTAACAAGGACATTGAAAAAAACATTAGATGACAATTTACACCCCCTAATTTAGAAAATCACTCAAGAAAATATAATTGTAAAAAACCACATAAGAAGATAGACATTCCTTCTAATTATTTTCAGATCACTAAGATGTTTAATAGGTTGTGAGAATACTAAATAATGGAAAATTAAATCTCTTATTATAATTTTAAAAACAAAAAACATCACATTATAAATTCAAAATTGTGGTTAGAAACAGTTTTCCATCAATATAACCCTTTCTAATGTAAGCCAATTTTTTTTAAAATCAAACTATTTGAATAATGCATTTAAAAAAATAATTATAATTAATCCTTTTGAAATTTATTAAAAACACAATGAATGTTAATTAATCTCACTCAAAATAAATAATAATAATTCCTTTAAAATACATTATTTGATGTACTAAAAAAATTAATACCATTAATAAACCCATCAATGGTCTAATATTTCATCCAAATTATTTATGATATGAATTTTAAATCACTATAATTTCATGAAATTTATTTAATAAAATAACATCTAGAAAATTCCCACCTCAATCATAATAAAAGGCATAAATGTACTCATTGTTGTTAAAACAAAAACCATTATGTAAAATTACATATACAAGACCTAAACATCAAAATACCTCTGATTAAACTACAAATAGGACCTAATTGGATCTATAATAACAATTTTATTTGGGGGAAGAAGTGAAAATTTAATGGAATGGTAGGAAGAAGGAAAATGAACGGAGGAAGTGAAGTAACTTTCCAATAAGTACACTTGCATACCATGAAACATGGAAATAGAATTAATGTATGAGGAGGAGAAAAAACTCATTGATTTCTTCACAAGAAATTAGATTCCAGAAGTGGAGAATAATGAGGACACAATCATTTTAATTTTAATAAAGGAATGGAAATAAATTTATAATATTTTAATATTGGTAGATTACAGTACAGTGCATCCCCCACCAACAGGATAAAAAAACTAGACAATAGGAACCCACCATAGTGCAACATACACACCCATGGACGAAGGGAACTAGATGGATTATATAAGAGGTCTATGTATGTTAGGATTCTATTATTTAATAATTCCCTTTAATGGTGTAAAGATCCTTCACAAATAGTTTCTATTCTACATACTTACCCCTATGTTGTAGTCTATTCCATCTTTGAATTTTTAAAAAGTGAATAGAAGGACCCCTCACATTATGAATTTGCATATCTACATCCCAACCACTAATTCAGTAGACAATATCTCCATTCAGCTAAAAATATCAAACAAAGATGGTAGGTCATGGCATGGAATCCCAATTCCACAACGTGACATTCTATTGAAAAGACACACCACTCCCTCAAACATACCCTATATTAGAAAAATCAATAGTAAGATGAGGTAACAACATAATAACCCAAAATAAAATTTTATTCTGAAAAATATTGATTTGGGGGTGTCATAATTCTCCCCAAAATCCCACTTTCAACCACAAAAATGACAATGTATTATGTAGAAAAGATGAAAGGTTAAAATAACCACACTAAAATATATGAAGTTGGAGGGTTGGGAAAACTAAAAAAACGATCCAAAGAAACCAGAAACACTATTTATAAGAATATTCCAAAATAATTAATGTAATTAATCCTCAATCATCATGAAACGACTAGAATAACCCAATCCACATGCATCCAATACATTGCTCATGAAAATTCAAGACCAACCCTAGGAATCCCCCCATTTATAGTTCATATAAAATTATGATGTAAGGGACATACACTTCCACAATTATAGTCTCATTGAAAAAGTAATGTTTCCTATAATAATCAAAGAGAATGTATATTTTCTAACAATCAGTTATGATAACATTAAAATTGAATTATCCTTTATAAATGATTCATAACTAAAAATTGACATAGAAAATAAAAAACCATGTTACCAAATACATATGCATCATGAAAAAAGTAATGTTAGAAATAACCCAAATAAAATTCCTCATCAATAAGAAAAATTATTTTATCCTTGGGTCATGAAACTATAATAAAGGGTATCATGTTGGTATGTTTATAGAAAACTCACTCATGATGATACTGATAGAAAATCCCATCCTAGTCAATGAATTAATATAATTGATAATAGAGCCCTCTTCAAATTTTACACGAATTTATCAAAGTCTTCCTCCTATTAATTTATTAAAACCTAGAGACATCTCAGGAATCACAATACATAAAAATGAAAAATTTCATATCAAATCATTGTGGAAAGGACATCCGAAAAAAATATCTACTTAAAAAATGGAAACCATTGTGAGATGTAAAATTCAATCAATAAAAAATAAAGATAAAATCCCCAACTATTATAAAATCTAAAAAAATCCATCATCCGAATACACAAAATACAAAAAAATTACACTACAATAATTTAACTAACGTTACACTATAAACAATTCTATTCAGAGTGTTGGTAGACTCATGATTCAGATGGGTGATTCAAAAAAAATTAGGAATCATCATAGGTATCATTTGTAAATATTGTATTTCTTTTTTCGATCTAGTACTTTTTTGAAAGAATTATAATATAAAATTAAATATGAACCCAACCAATTAATGTGCCTTTGTTAAGATGAATAACCCCACTATCAAATATGGAAGAAATATAGATTACAACTCACCATAGGAAAGAATATACCAAAATACATTGAAATTTTATATAATGTTTTCTAAATGGAATATACATCTAAAAAACTCACCAACCATTAAAAAATTAAATTTATTTGTAAAAACTAATTACGTTCATTTTATGATTAAAAATCTAAACTCCCCACTCACTGATTAAAAAAAATTTAACATTGTTTTGAAAAATAGTAATTTATTTTTTAAGAATAATACGATTCTCTTTTTAATGGAAACATGGATTTCATAATGTAATTAACCACTATTGAAATAATTTATTGAATAAATGTTTTAAGAATGAATTGATACGGATTTATTTAAAGTAGGATGTAATTTTAATGAAATACATTTTTTACATACAAAACAATCTTCAAAAAAATATAAACACACCAATAGATATCAGGAATACCGATTATTTACGTATTTTGATGGGATACAGAGCATCGCATGGCTTGATAGAATTGTTTTTAGACCACGAACATATTATTAAAGAGCCTATAAAATGTTTTCAAAACAAATAGAATGGTCTCTTCATATGTTTTATAGACATGAGAGATAACTATACACAAATGATTCTTCTATTATTTTAATCACAAAAGACAGTAAGAATCCATGACATATTAGATATTGCACAACAGGGATCAAACAACACCACTACAAATTATAATACAAAAAATAAAGTTATTAAATTAAAAATTCAAGATTCATATCCTAAATACCCTTGGAAACTTAGGGATCAGGGTAACAAATATCTAGAGAGAATGTCCCTACATCTAACTATCATGTCTATGCATTATTTACTTTATACAAGCAAAACTCCCAAAATAAAAAGCGGTGTTTCAAGAACCTTGTACTTTTAAAAAACATATATTCTATAACATTTGTCTTAAAAATTTCTTAGTTTACCTAACATGTAAACTAACAAATCCTATTACTTGTCCCAAATAGTGTTTAAAATCCCCATGGGATGGAAACTATTCATTATGCATCATGAAAAATCAATGGAGAAGAATTTCACCAAATTAGTGGTAATAACAATGTAGTAAAATATAATTTATAATCAAATATTGGGAATATATAAAATGGATATCGATAAAAATGAAATAAATAGATCAAATAAATAACAAAATGCTAACATTTCATAAATAGTATAATCGTACAGGTGATAAATAATCAATAAAAGTTATTATTCTAATCCTGGAACAAACATAAAAATAAATAGTTACCAGTATTATAATATAAAATTGGTTTTTAATAAAATTCTATGAAGATGAATAGGTTATATGATATAAACATGACACATAAATATACTGTGACCCAAGAAACAACTTGATAAATCTTATGTAACCCATGGGAAGTCAACACATCTACAACATCAATCAATAGAATACCCAAACAACATTCAAACTACTTATTGAAACCTAAACCCCTCAATAAAACATGAGAGCTACAAGCATGCATATATGTGTGTATTCAAGATGGGAGATAAACATTTCTATTATCATTCCACAAAAGTTCCTAAGAAATTTCTTATATCAAATAAATCATATTTATAATAATGAAATAAAATTTGAAAATGAAAATTTAGTTTGATATAGAAAAGAATTTAGAAACAAATATGATTCATTATTTTACTTAATAAAATCAACAAACCATTTATATATAAAATAATTTTGGATAAAATACATTGAAATACAAATCATTCAAAAATAGAAATGTCAAACCATGGGTTTGAATTATACAAAAAAATCAATTTTCCCCATTATAATACCCTTTTGAATAACTCACACATTTATTAAATTTAAACATTCCAATAATATAGCACTACTAAAATCATTTATAAAACACTTTAAAATAAAACCATATCATAAATAAGTGATTATATAGAATCATATAGGAATTATAATATCAATGGAATAAATCATGGATAAAGAAATTTAAGGAAATGGTGCCTCAATGCAACCATAGATTTAGTGGAAAGAGAAAACCATATTATAAAAATACCATATAATCCTAAATAAAGAAATAAGATTAATTGGAATGTCAGTCTAAATCAAATTTATTTACACTATATCTGTCTTATTTAAAACATTTGGAAATATGTAAAAATAATAATTTAGAGAGCTCTAATGGTGCCACTTAGTAACAAATTCATCATGATAGCATCCTCAACCTAACATGGAAGCAGTCTCTAGACACTTCACAATATTAACTATAATAACACTCATCTAAAACATATTTATTAGTTATCTATGTTTCCATTATAAATATAATGTGGTGGGGGAAAAATAAATCCAAGTGATCATTGCCTGATTCATTAATAAAACAAAATAAATAAATCTTACATCTCCCTAATAATAACCTTACACAAAATAAAATATTTCACTTTAATAGTCATAAAAATAACAATTCATTTCAGATAACATATAATATTTTACAAGAATTATTATAAGGGGGTATGTTATTGCGGGGAATAAAAAAATCAGCTCATCCCTTTAGAAAATTAAACCAAGATATTAAAAACCTACATGGAATTTCTATGATCCACGACCATCATTTTGAGAGTCATTAACCAAATAATATATTTAAATATCTAGTTGATAAACCCAAATTATCCATTAAATTATTTCTAAAACCTCAAAGTAGTCTAATAGTTCGTCAAACCAATCATTATGGGCTAATACACCCTGTTCTATAATCAGGTATGGAAGAAAAACAACTAACTTATATATGGCCAATAATGGTCAAAAACTAATTTTCCTTAAAATAACCCAATAAAAATGTAATTCAAACCTTATTAAAATCAAAATTTTGTTAAGTACAATATTTTCATAAAAATAATTTTAATGAATCATTTTGAGATAATTATAAAACAACTATCATGAAAAAAAAAATTAAAATAAAAATGATCACTAATTATTAATTGAAATTAGACCATGAAATTGATTAAAATAATTTAAAAAATTAATAAAACTCTCAATGTTATAATTGATTGTCAAAACTACTTATGAAATACATATCTATGTTTTACAATTTCATGAAATTGATTTGATATAATAATTCAGAAAAACACTAACTGCGTTTATTAAATACAAGTCACAATATTTATCTATGTATAGATTATAAAAAATAATATAATGAAACCCGTCAAAAATATTAAAACATAAAAATATTCTAGACTATACAATTCCTAAACCAAAATTTGGGGAAAATAACCAATATTATTTGAGGGAAGAATCTAACATTCATATAACTCAAAGATAATGGAGAGGAAAGATAAAAAAGATATAATTGCTTTATATGAGATGGAAAATGGGAGTTGGGAGAACAATGAGACCAAAAACCATTAAAAATAGTTCAATAATTAAATTACAGAAAATTAAAAAACTAGGTTAACTTCTTCAAGAAACATCTCTTACAACTATGGAATAATGTCCCTCTCTAGTCACAAACCATGACACAATCCACTTAACCACAACCTAGAGAACCATCATCAATTATATCCATGTACCTTGATATTTAAGAATACACATAATAACAATCCCCTTCCTATATGTAAATCCCAATAAAATATAGTTTCCATTGTAAAAAATGACAACTATGATGTGGATAACCCCTTCTAAAAAATTTCAGTAAACAAATAGAATAAAATATTATTAAATACTATGAAACTTCTTAGGGAATCCCCTGACACTTAAAATAGACCCACATTCAATTAAAACATTCACAAAATAATGTATTTATGATGTAGTGGGGCTTCCTTAGAACCAAATATATAATATATTGACAATAATATACACTCCTTGGGAGTTCTAGAAAAATCTAAAAAATAAATGGAATTATCAAGGGTCAATATAAAAAACAAAAACAAAAAATATACCATTAAACATTTAAAAATGAGTGTCACACTGCTTCTTTTTAGGTTTCTACACCATTATCTACATTAGTGGGGGACTAAGAGAATTAATATTTGATTTGTGTTGTTTTTTTCAAGGTTATTATAATTTTAACCTATTCTGTGTTGAATGTGAGGTTTTTAGAATGATCATTTATGTAAAATTCCAATCATCATGGGGGTAGAACATAGGATCAGTGTTAATGCTATGACTAATCAGTTATACTGATTAAATAATCACTTGTTCCGTATTAGGGATGCCTATTCATGTGATTTTATACTCATTTTTTTAAGATGATTTTTTTGGAATGCATGTTTTTTATGTACATTATTGTTCAATGGTTTTTTAACGAACAAGAACTTTTTAGTATATAATTTTTTCATGATTATTTCATGTCTATGTCTTCAGAGGGTTCCAATGAAATAGATAGATGTTTTTTTCTTACTAATAAATAAGTAGATTCCTGGACAATTAATCCAATATATAATATTTTTAATAAAAATGTAATAGTTGATTCAAATCCCTCCAATCAATGTAATATTTTCCTTTCAAATATAATTGTAAAAACATCAAAAAAACTCTATATATTTTGATTATCATAACAATTTTATTATAAAAAATATTACAATGGAGATTCATGTTTATTTTTAATGATGAACCAAGAACCTTTTGGATGAAAACATGATAGTTATAGTGGACTATTGTATCACATTAATGGCCCTGTATGTGGATTAATTAATACTAATCAATTTGGTTGATGTTGGTAGCTAGTTATTTAATGGACCGGACCACCCCAGTCCATTACATTATGAAAATGTTGTGTTAGAGGTGTTCTGGAAGGTCAAGGTGACTTGGGGTTGCATTTTGGTGGACTTTAAGGAAGACTGAAGGGAAGTAACTTTCTCACAGGATGCACACAATTTGTCTAAACTGTTCGGCTAAACCGTGTGAGGTTGGTGTAAGAGGCAGTGGCTAATGCATGGTTAGTGTAGATTTGGCTAACCGTGCATACTAACCATGTGAGGAGTGTTTGGTCAGGTAGTCGCTAACGCACGATTAGAGTACAATTTGTCAAACCGTGCGGACTAACCATGCAGGCACATAATCGTAGCTCCTAAAATTGTGGATCTAACCCGTTATGCCTCTAAATGGTTCGTTTAAGCTCCTATGCAGCCATAACTCGGGATTAACCTTCCTTGAACGTAGGAGAACCTCTCCTATGCATTTTGGAGGCAATCTAAAGGATTCTCTCGGTGAATCGAAGCTGGTTTCTTGAGGTATGTGATCGTTCTTGTTTGGTTTCATAGATCTACTTAGACTTAAATCTCCTCTTCCCTAGGTTTCTTAGATCTATTCCCGTAATGGATAGATCAACATGTGCGGATTCCAAATATGTTGAGAATTGGTCACATTCTTTCTAGGAGTAGAGATCTAATGTGGGTTTTTGGAGAATCAACCCAGCTTCCTTGTCTGTTCTTCATTGTTGGGGTTTTCTACAAAAACAATGAGGTAGGGGATTCGTTGCTTCCATTTCTTTTACGTGTAATTGTATTGTTAGCATGTTTAATCCTGTTGGATGACAATGGAATTGACCTAATAAAATACTTTGAACCATATAATGAAATCGTATCAATTGTATGTTACAGCCTCATGTTTTTCTAGATAATGTGATATGTATGCTTGCCTTGATTTGCGGTTGTTCTTGGTGGAAATTTTTAAAGAACGTAAACTGAGACAAATTGATAATTTTTTGGCTAAAGATGAAAATGCATGTGAACGAATCTGTTTCTGGATTTAAATTTATGTTAATCAAATTGGCATAGTAAGCATGTATAAACTTTTTTGATAGCTTACTGGTTAGGTTCCCGATTTTGGAACCAACAGATTAAATCTGTTAATTCAAGATGGTTTAAAGAATGTGATTGTAAGATAATTCCATTAAGAGTTACGAGTTACCCTCTTGTTTGTTGAAAGAGCCATAGCCCAATTGATGTGATGTTTGATTTCCTGCTGCTTGTGTTGTGATGTGACCCTCGACTGGTGTTGTGATATGTGGAGGCATATAGGCCTTATGTTTGTGACAGTGGATGATGCCTAGAGTGGCAAGATGCATTGGTTTATGCAGGTGGGAGTTGGGGAGGACACCATGGATGATGGAATGAGATGTATGTGATTGTTGGATGCTTGTTGATTCTTTGGTTGTTTATCTTCTTTACTCTTTCCCACTGCTCAGGGCATCTGGTCTTGCTTACCCTTCTTCAGAAAGAGGCGAAGAAACGTGGGGAATTCCACGTGATTTATTTGTTTAGCCTCTCAGGGGATAATGGGTCTACGCAATTGCTATAGGAGGCAATGACTCGACGGGTAGTACATCAACTCACTGTGTTGATCCCCCTTGTGTTTAGTAGCATCATATGCTTTTCTAGAATGCCTAGGAATATGGGAAAGTAATTCTGTAATTAATGTTTGAATAAATGATGTTAACCCATGGGGTTGGAGTTTGTTGAAAACATAATGAAGAGGTTGGGAACTTTTGAAAGGACAGTGGAATTTTTGGATGTGGTGTTAATGGAAATTAATATAGAATTTTTCATGGATAATTAATTTTTGAAGAATTAATTAACGTACAGTGGAATTGATAAAAAGGGAATGGAGTCGCTGAATAAATCACTTAAATATTTGTGTGCTTATAGGATACCTAATCATAGAAGTGGCAGCCCGGAGTCCGAGAGATGTTAGCTGCAATTGTGTCTAAGAATAGCTTATGCCAATAGTGTGGTTGTGAGTTATAGTATATTGTGTACATTTTGTGATTCTATACACTAGTATACAATGTCAGTAAGGGAAACTGACACCCTTGGGATTCTGAGATCTGGGGGGTGTTTTCCCTAACATTCTGGTGGGAGGACGAATGGCTGACTACCCCCTGTGACACTGCTCTCTTCTCTTGCTAGATATTAGTGCCATTAGGCACACTGTTAGTTTTCCTCATATATGTTTGTGGAGGGCTATAATTGATTGTGTTTATTCTCAAACATATATTCTGGATATAGTATCCTATGGACTACTATAGGTATAACATGTATAGGATGTGAGGGATTATGGATCTTTACTCAGTTTGTGGGATATAATTGATTGAGGTATAATACTTGACGTATGATACACGTTATGCGAGCTGTGGTGGCTCCCGGATACTACCTCGTTACTTTTGGTTGTGAGGATGGTGTGGTGTTATGCCCAGGTGTCTCTGGGAAAGCTTTTTGGTGCACGTGGAGCAGATTGTGGAGCTTAGCTAAGGTGTTTGTGGGCAAGCCTTTGGAGAGAGATGCACATGATGTATGTTGTTGGGGAAAAGCAGCAAACCAGTGGGGAAGTAGTAGTGGGGTACCCATGATATTATTTACTATATGATGTATTCTTGTATGTGTTACTTGGTGAGAGTAGCCATGGTGAGGCTGGGAAATTAGTATACCTGTTAGGTGATGAGTTGATTTCACTTGTTGTTCACTGGGATTTATCATGCTTTCTTTACTTTTGCATGAGAAGCATCGAGGATGATCCTACTGAGTATACTGTTATACTCATCCTACATATATATAAATATTTTTTCAGGTCACATGGAGGAGGTTGGCGATCAAGCTTGTTTCTACTAGCTTGGGGTTGCAAGAGCTGTTCGGGCTTGTGCTTGCAGCTATTTTTAATTTCTTTTGGGTACTTGCTGTTATTCCCCTTTTTGTTTGTAGTAAAATTTCTTGACATTCCATTTGTGCACTTGGGATTCTTTTATATTTCTAGTTCTGAGTTGGAGTTGATTGGTGTCTATCTTTTCTCTCTCTTCTCCATGTGTTCTCTTAGAGGGTAATGCCTCCCATTTCTTGTGTTACTATGCCCTCGGTGTTAGTCTCCAACCATGGGCCTACTGGGGGCGGGACTCAGTGGTCATTATCTCCTTTCTCACATTTCCATCCCAGGAGTGGTACACATTATTGGGAGTGGGTCATGACAGAGTGGTATCAGAGGTCTGGTTGAGGGATATGATGGAGTTTGGAGTTAGCCACATGTGAGGTTGCATGGGTTGGTAGGGAAACAATGTCATTAATGTTTATCAAGTGAGGTAAACACTAGAGACCGGCTGGGAAATAGGTTTTTAGGTCCCTCTATGATCTTATTTACGGAACTTTAAGTTCACAACGGCTACTAAAAAAGGTGATACGAGATGTAGGGTAGAGACCTAGGAAAGGATCATGCATCATTATTCTTTGTGCCTGTGTTTTAATGGGTAGAAATTGGGATAGGTTAACCTAAAATGAATGAAATAGAACAATAAATTAATTATTGTTGAGTCTTCAATATTCTAGGTTTAGGAGATCTAATGATTTTTTATTTTATAGGTATGGCTGCAGGTCGAAGTCCTCGTCAGGTTTGCGTAGAAAATGTCCAGCAGGCTGTTCCAGAAGATCTCTACAGGGTATAGGTTGAAGATGATGAAACTTGGAGGAGGACACTCTGAGAGTTTCAGTGCCAGAGTCTGCAGAAGTACGAGGGCTCCGTTTCAGATGCAGTCACGGAAGACTGGTTGGAGGAGGTCGAGATAGGCTTCAGTTTGATCCATGCTCGAAAGGAGCACTGGGTGTCTTTAGCTGTGATGATGCTGCATGGAGCAGTGAGGTAGTGGTGGTTCTTTTTCCTTAGGGATCGTGAGGAGTTAGCGATCTCGTGGGAGGAGTTCTAAGACATGTTTAGAGTTCAGTTCCTTTCCTCGACTGGAAAGGCATCCAGTCACCAGGTGCTTCTTACCCTTTGACAAGGGAGCTCCAGTGTTCGAGAGTTTGGAATCTGTTTCCGGAACATTTTACGATATGATTCAGACCTATTACCATATTAGGAGGCTAGGGAGAGGCATTTCGAGGAGGCATTGCATGTAGAGATCCATGCACCAGGTTACCCCATTTATGTTGAAGATCTATCTTGAGGTGCTGGAAATGGCAGAGGTTGTTGAGAGAACATTGGCCAGGATAGGATCATCATGAGAGGGGGATCATCATGATCCCTCACAAAGAAATTCTATGGTCCGTGGTTCCCAGTTTTTAGGGCAGAGGAGTTTCCGTTCAGTTGGGGGTAGGTCTCATACATTCACATCTCATTTCACCAGAGGCAGCAACTCTCAGGCCTATGCCAAAGGATTAGGAATTCGTTTTTCTTGTGGTGGTCGTGGCCATCAGTAGCGGGATAGCCCGACCTTTTAGAGTGGTTATCATGCACCAGGTGCTACACTCTAGGTTCCTCCACTGAGGTAGTTATAGCCAAGGCAGTAGCATCCAGTTACACCGTCTTTCGATCTGCAGAGGGTAAATGGGGTAGGCGAAAGACAACCCCATGACGCTCCCCATCCTCAGAGTGCAGAGTGCGGCCATTGTGGTGGTCGTCATCAGGGATAGAGAGGTCATGTAAGAGGTCATGGTCATCTTCATCTGGTGCTAGAAACACAAGAGCATGAAGCTGACCATAAGAGGTTCAACAATTGGTGATTCCTCGGGTCATAGAATAGTACCTTGATGTCGTTCCATAAGGGGTTGTATCCTTACCCCCTCGACAAGAGATCAAGTTCGGGATCGAGCTACAGCCAGGAGAATCTCCTATCTCTATGTCTCTAAATAGGATGTCCCCTTATGAGTTGCGAGAGCTACATATACTGATTGATGGTCTGTTGTAGTGTGGTTTTTTTCCGCAAAGGGTGTCACCATGGGGTGCACAAGTTTTTTTGTGAAGAAATTTGACGGCAGTTAGCGGTTATGTTTCGATTATCGTCACTTATACAAAGTAACAATAAAGAATCTCTATCCTCTTCCCCTGATTGATGACTTATTCGATCAACTAAAGGGTGAAATTTGGTTCTCAAAGATAGACATGCAGTCATGATATCATCATATCCGTGTGAAGGATGAGGATATTCTGAAGACTGCTTTCCATTGTCGACATGGGAATTATGAGTTCTTTGTAATGCCGTTTGGTGTGATGACTGCTCCATTCGTATTCATGGGATTAATGAATGCTGTGTTCCGTGAGTTCCTGGACATGTTCATGGTAGTTTTCATTGACGACATCCTGGTGTACTCCACATCTGAAGAGTGGAATGGAGAGCATCTACATGCCATTTCGGGAGTTCTTCACCAACATCAGCTATGCAGGAAGTTGTCGAAGTTTGAGTTTTGGGCTTGAGAAGCCTGTTTATTGGGTCATGTTGTTTCCCATCATGGAGTAGTTGTGGATACATTGAAGATAGAAGCAGTTTTGTCTTGGGAATCCCCCAAGACAGTTTCAAAGGTGCAAAGTTTCCTTGTTCTCATAGGATACTATAGGAGGCTCATAGCCAATTTCTCATGGGATGTGACCCCTCTAACAGATTTGACCAGGAAATATCAGACATTTATATGGATTGGTCAGTGTCAGGTAGCATTCGAGTATCTACAAGAGACGTTAGTATGTTCTATAGTCCTTTGTCTTCCAGCTGAGGGAGTTCAGTTTGATGTTTTCTACAATTCTTCACATCTGGGGTTAGGCTGTGTTCCTATGCAGTAGAGGTCTGTTGATTCTTATGGGTATCAGAAGTTGTGTCCCCATTAATGCAACTATCCCACCCATGATCTTGATTTGACAGCCATGATGTTCGCTCTGAATTTGTGGAGACATTACCTCTTTGGTGATCGATTCGTGTTTTTCAATGATCATAAGAGTTTGAGGTACTTTTTCTCCCAGTGTGACTTAAACATGTGACAACATCAATGGATGGAGTGTTTACAAGAATACGACTTCGAAATATTGTATACACCTAGAAAGGGTAATGTTGTAGCTGATGCACTGAGCCGAATGTCATGTAGTGATGATGTGCGTGAATCCAGTGATTCCAGGAGAGTAATAGAAGAAATTTCATCATTACATCTTGATATGTGAGAAGTTGGGGGGTAGAGGCTTCCTTTTTCAGATGATGGTACAATCATCCCTGATGCTGAATGTGGAAGAGTCCCAGTTGGGGGATCTATAGGTCGGTGTCTGGAGAGACCGAGTTATTTGTGGTGAGACCCCTGATGGTTGCACTCAAGATGAACATCACCGAGTGTTGTATCATGGAAGGCATTTTGTCACCTTTTCGATGCGCGAGAGGTTTTCAGAGAGTTCCAAAGTTCTCCCTTAGTAGTATATCTGGGCATGACAAAGATGTACTGATCCTTGTGGAGTCAGTTTTGGTGGCCTGGGATAAAGTGTGCGGTTGCAGTGTTTGTGTCTCGATGTATAGTCTGCCAAAAGGTGAAGGCTGAACACCGTGTTTCATGTGGCCTTCTCCAGCCATTATATATTCATCAATGGAGGTGGGAGGACATCTCAATGGAATTTCTTACTGGTTTACCTTGAACCTTGGGAGGACATGATGCTATTTGGGAGGTAGTGGACCTTTTAACAAAATCAGCCCACTTTATAGCAATCAAGGAGTCAAGCTCATTGGAATTTTTTTCAAGGAAGTATATAGAAGATGTGGAGAGACTTCATGGAGCCCCTAGGATGATCATTTATGAACGATATTGTTGTTTTACCACCAGAGTGTGGAGAGGTCTCCAACATGCTATCGTTTCTCAACTATGCCTTCACACTGCTTTTCATCCTCAAATTGATGGTCAGATAAAGCGAACCATCTAGACGCTTGAAGACATATTATGCTCTGGTCTTCTTGATTTTGGAGGTTTGTGGATGAGGCACTTACCCTTGGTGGAGTTCTCTTACAATAATAGTTTTCACTCCACCATTGGTATGGCGTCATTTGAAGCCTTGTATGGCCGGCCTTTCCGTTCTCCATTCTGATGGACTGGGGTCAGAGAGTCAACAATTCTCAGACCAGAACTAGTGTAGAATAAAAAAGAGATGGTTCAAGTGGTTCATGGGTAGATGAAGATATAAAAATATCATCAAAAATCATATTCCTATCAAAGAAGGAGGCCCTTAGAGTTTAATTTTGGTATCATATGTTTCTGAAGGTGACTCCCCGTCCTGGGCAGTGAAGGTTTTCTCTTGCAAGTAAAACTTCTCCTCGGTTTGTTGGGCCTTTAGAGGTGTTAGCTCATGTTGGAGCTGTGGCGTATCGATTAGCACTTCCCCCTCAGATGAGTCAGACACATGATATTTTCCATGTATCACAGCTCCGTTGTTATCTTCACGATGACTCTCACATCATCTATTAGGGAGAGATCGATTTTGATGATGATCAGACCATTTAGGAGAGAATTATGGTGATCCAAGAACGCAAGGATAAGTTGTTTCGTGGGTGTTCTATCCCCTTAGTTCGTTTCTTGTGGTGACATGGTGGCTTGGAGGAGAGTACCTGGGAACGTGAGTCACAAATGCATGTCTTGTACCCAGAGTTGTTTCATGTTTGACTCTCTTCATGTATGGTTGTAACTTTTGAGGTTATGAAACTCTCATGTGTATGCGATGGCTCCCTTTTTTGTTTTTGGTGGCTTTCTCTCTTTTTATAGGTATCTCGAGGGGTGGTTGTTCAAACCCTATTTCGTTTTCAATTTAGGTGGGTTTTGGATTCTTAAAGAATAGAATTTTTTGAGAGGTATCTGATGTAATGGTCCGGACCTCTCCAGTCCATTACATTGTGAAATTGGGGGGTTAGAGGTGTTCTGGAAGGTCAAGGTGACTTGTGGGTGCATTTGGGTAGACTTTTAAGGAAGACTAAAGGGAAGTAGCTTTCGCACTGGGTGCGCATGGTTTGTCTAAACCGTGCGGCTAAACCGTGCGAGGTTGGTGTTAGTGGTAGTGGATAATGCATGGTTAGCGCATGGTTTGGCTAACCGTGTGGACTAAATGTGTGAGGAGAGTTTGACCAGGCAGTATCTAACGCACGGTTAGCACACAGTTTGTCAAACTGTGCAGACTAACTGTGCAGGCACTTAATCTTAGATCCTAAAATTATGGATCTAACTTTTTTGACCTCTAAATAGTTATTTTATGATCCTAAGAGGCCATAATTCGGGATTACCCATCCTTGAAGGTTGGAGAACCTCTACCAAGAGTTTTGGAGGTGATACGAAGGCTTCTCTTGGGGAATCAAAGCCGGTTTCTTGAGGTATGGGATCGTTCTTTTCTGGTTTCATAGATCTACTTAGATCTATGCCTCCTCTTCCCTCGGTTTCTTAGATCTATCCCTGTTATGGGTAGATCTATGTTTTAGGATTCCAAATATGTTGAGATTTGGTCTTGATATATCTATGAGGAGAGATATAAGGTGGTTTTTTGGAGAATCAACCCGACTTCCTTGTGCGTTCTTTGTTGTTGAGGTTTTCATCAAAAACATTGAGGTAGGGGATTCATTGATTCTCTTTCTTTTACTTGCAACTGTATTGTTAGCATGTTTAATCCCACTGGATGACAATGTAATTGACCTAATAAAATACTTTGAACCTGATAAAGAAATCATATCGATTGAATGTCACTACCTCATATTTTTCTAGGTAGTGTGATATCTATGCTTACCATTCTTAGTGGTTGTTCTTGGTGGAAATTTGTAAAGAATGTAAACTGGGACTAATTGATATTTGATTGGATAAAGATAAAGAGGCATGTGAATGAATCTGGTTCATGTTTTAATTGGATGTCAATCAAATTGGTATAGTAAGCATGTATAATCATTTGTGATGACTTACTTGTTAGGTTCCCGATTTTGGAACCAACAGATTAAATCTATTAATTCATGATGTTTTAAAGAATGTGGTTGTTTGATAATTCCTTGAAGGGTTCTGAGTTACCCACTTGTTTGTTGAAAGGCCCATAGCCCAATTGATGCGATGTTGTATTTCCTGCTGCTTGTGCTCTGATGTGACCCTGGAGGGGTGTTGTGATATGTGGAGGCATAGAGGCCTTTTGGTTCTGTCAGCGGATAACACCTAGAGTGGCGAGATGCATTAGTTAATGCATGTGGGTGTCGGAGAGGACACCAGGGATGATGGAATAGGATGGATGTGATTGTTGGATGCATGTTGATTCTTTTTTTGTTTATCTTCTTTACATTCTCCCACGGCTCAAGGAAGCTAGTCTTTCCTACCCTTCTTTTGAAAGAGGCAATGACTCGCGGGGTATGCCACATGCTTTCCGTGTTTCCCCTCTCAAGGGAGAATGGGTCTACGCTCTTTCTATTGGAAGAAAAGACATGACAGGTAGTACATCTACTCACCATGTTGAGCCCCCTTTTTTTAGTAGCATAGGATGATTTTATAGAATGTCTGGGAATATAAGAAAGGAATTCTGTAATGAATGTATGAATAATTGATGTGAACCCATGGGGTTGGAGTTTGTTGAAACTTAATGATGAGGTTGAGAACTTTTGAAAGGATAGTGAAATTTTGGGATGTGGTGTTAATGGAATTTAATGTGGAATTTTTCATGGTTAATTAATGTTTGAAGAATTAATTAATGTACAGTGGAATTGATAAAAATGGAATGAAGTTACCTAATAAATCCCTTAAATGGTTGTGTGCTTATATGATACCTAGTCTTAGAAGTGGAAGCCCGGAGTCTGAGAGACCTTAGCTGCAGTTGTGTCTAAGACAAGGTTATGCCAATAATGTGGTTGTGAGTTATAGTTTATTCTGTACTTTTTGTGTCTCTATACACTACTCCATCCTATTAGTAAGGGGAACTGATAGCCTGTGGATTCTGTGCCCTGGGGGGTGTTTTCCCCCACATTTTGGTGGGAAGAAGAATGGCTGACTACCACATTTGACCCCTCTCTCTTCTCATGGTAGATACGTGTTCCATTAGGCACATCGGTTATTTTTCCCCATATATGTGTGTAGAGGTTAGTAATGGCTTGTGGTTATTCACACACATATATTCTGGATATAGTATCCTATGGACTACTATAGTCGCAACATGTATAAGATGTGATGGCTTGAGGATCCTTACTCGGTGTATGGGATGTAATGGATTGAGGTTTAATACCTGACGTATGATACACATTGTGTGAGTTTTGGTGGCTATTGAAAACTACCTGTTAACTTTGGGTTGTGAGGATTGTGTGGTGCTTTGCCCAGGTGTCTGCGCCAAGCCTTTGTGGTGCACGTGGTGCAGATTGTGGAGCTTAGCCCAGGTGTCTACGGGCAAGCCTTTGGAGAGATATGCACATGACGTATGTTATTGGGAAAACCGACAAACCAGTGGGGACGTAGTAGTGAGGTAACCTTGATATTATTTACTATATGATATATTATGGTATGCGTTACTTGATGAGAGTAGCCATGGTGAAGTTGGGAACATATTATACATGTTAGGTGATGAGTTGGTTTCACTTGTTGTTCACTGGCCTTTTGCATTCTTCCTTTACTTTTGCATGAGAGGCTTCGAGGAGGATCATATTGAGTATACAGTTATACTCACGCTACCTATATTTAAACTGTTTTTCAGGTCACTAGGAGCAGTTTGGAGATCAAGCTGGTTTCTACTATCTTGGGGTTGCAGGAGCTGTTCGGTCTTGTGGTTTCTGTTGTTTTTACTTTCTTTTGGGTAAATTCAGTTTTCTCCGTTTTGGTTGTAGTAATTTTTCTTGACATTCCATTTGTGCACTAGGGTTTCTTTTATATTTCCAGTTCTCAATTGGAGTTGATTGGTGTCTATCTTATGTCTCTCTTTCGCATGTGTTCTCTTAGAGGGTAATGCCTCCCATTTTTGTGTTACTATGCCCTCAATGCCAGTCACCAACCCGGGGCCTACTGGAGGTAAGACATGAGGTTCATTATCTCCCTTCTCACATTTCCAGCCCAGGATGGGTACACATTGTGGGGAGGTGGTTGTGACAGGTTAAATTTACCAAGGAATTTATTCATTAAGGATATGTGATCCTATTGTTATCCATGTATGAATCTTTTAAAAATTTAAAATTATTTCAAAATTTATTTCATAGTCTATGTGGGAAAATCATTAAGATGATCCAATCATATCGGGGTGGGGAATAAATATTCCACTCTAAAACTAATCATCTATGGGATTGAAAAATTTATTTTCAAATAAATAAAAAATAACACCCCTATGGAATGGATTATCCTAGAAGAGTAATCATACCCTATTAGATATGGTATTATTGATAATGAGTTACTATGGATTACCTATATAATTTTGGGTTATAATCATGATACTAATTTGTATTTGAAAAAATAAAATCTATCTCAATTATTCATTAAAATAACACATCATATAGGCACTATGAAAAATATCATTTTGATATTTAAAAATATTTAGTGATTTTAATCATTTAGATGTTTTTTGTATTATGATAAACATTAAACTATGTATGAAAATATATTATTTGTTATTTCTACCAAAATTTTTTTGTTATTAGTATAGTAATTATACTGAGAAAAAAATTTATGGAATTATTGTATACACTCATTGAGAATGAATTTTTCAGTTTGGAAAATTTTACTAGGGGAATTTGAAAACCGACAATCTAGATGTGTTTTGAGGGTGGAATTTGAGAAACATTCAAAAATATTGGTCAAAAAAGAAGTGACCCATGATATATAAGAACCTTGAATGTCTTGTAATTATTTTTAATAGATCATGAGATATATAATTCTCATATCCAATGATGATAAGTTAATGTTCATAGATGATGAACCTACTACCTATCATGAGGCTATCTTGTGTTTTCATTTTTAGAAATGGTATAAATATATGAATATTAATTAGAATCCATATAAACTAACCAATATAGGAACATGATATCTTCACATGAAGGGAGTTCCCCATATAATAAATGAGGTATTTCATCATGAAAACATATATAGATGTTTAAGTGTCAATATAAAAATAATTTCTCGATAAAAAATGTTACATGATGATTGAGGTAATTGTCTATGAAGAAACCCTTTCTCTTGTATTGATGATAAATATCATTTAGATATTTCATGGCATAATATATTATTTTTATGATAAGATATATCAAATATAAATAAAAACCACTTTCCTTGATGAGATTTTTTCTGGATGTGTATATGATACGAGATGTTGTTTTTTAAAATCCAAATGAGACTTATACAGATTTCATGTTTTAATAATATATTTATTTATTGAGGTAAGCATATTAGGGATGGAATATTTCATTTCATTATGTAATCAATGAGTTCAGAATCAGAAAATACATGGGTAATTCATGTATATAAAATTAATTAATTGGTCCTGTTTTAGTGACACCAATATTTTTTGTATATGACATTCTAGCAATTATAATTTACATATAAAAATTATCTCATTAAATATATGATTGGGTAAAAACATATTGATGAATGATGTAATGAAATTTTTCTTATAGGGTCCTTATATTATAGTGGTTTTTTAATTTTGTTCTTGGAGTAGTGAAAATTTGATTTATTGGGGTTTGAATAAAGAATCTGATAGTTAGAACATGTAAAGAAGATGTTTTTGGACCTCTAACAGGTCTTGTTTTTGTCTTTATATGCTTAGGTGAGAATCCGATCCAGGCCTAGTCGTCCTGCATAAAATCATCTACCATATAATGTTATAACATTATACCTAGATCACACTACAATAGACTAAAATGAAGAGGGGTCACATCGTGGTCATATGATTCAAAGTTGGGCCGATTACATAGATTTTGGTAAAGGAAAGGTTATTATGAAATAGTTCACACCATTAATATGAAATATACACCATAATGAAGAATCTTATGAATTGGGTCTTGAAAACATATGGTGTGGTCACACCACAACCATTATGTTACACCACAATGATAATAGGATAGTGGAAAAATCCCCAACATAGTGTGGTAAGGCCCTATTATAGAAGTGTTATGTCACAACTAGTATATGGAGAAGTGGAATTGTGTTGCGACCCCATGGACATAGTGAAACTGAGTTTTGTGTGTTATATTTATGTGGGATAGATTAGTAATTTACCAGAAAACCCTTTGTGTGTTTTTGCAGTAATGAAATTATGATATATCAAAGTTAGTAAAAATTCACCAACAATTCCTCCCTTCATTTCAACATGGAGGGGAGATTGTTTTTTGTTTAATTCTGTGGTGATTCCTGTTATTTTATCCTCTTCTTTATTCTTGTTTTAGTTTTATTATATCTTATTGTATTATGAATATGTTTTATAGATTTTTAGGGATGATTCCACTGTGGCGTGGTTGAATATGGTGTGATTTAAGGGGATTTCCTCTATCTTGTCTAGAGGAATCCCTGTGAGAATGATTACACTTTTTTGTTGTTATTTACATAAAAATGGATGAAAAATGTTTTTAATTCAAATATGAAATTTTATTTAGTTTTTAAAATTATTTAAAATATATTAAAATTACTTATTTACATCACTTGGAATGATCTGGGTGATCATAAGTAGTATGGCCATGGAGTAGGCATATAAATGCATAACATATTATGTGTTGATTTTGTATTGGGTAGAAACTTCTATCTAGTGATAGATATGCCCTCTAAAACACTTTAACCTTCATTTTCATGCATTTTTTATTTCAAGAATTTATGTTACATGATATCATGTATATTATTAGGTAGTAATAGAATCCGAAATTAAGAGTAAGAGGGGCATTGATCATCCTCCATCATAAATAGGTTCCCAGTCGAACATCCATGTTTTGGGATTACTAGTTACAATATATACATGTGGAGATAGATCTAGATATGTTAATGAAATACCTCCAAGATGTCTTGGAATGTTCATTGTGATCCAAATTAACTATGATGATATCATTAGGCTAGTTGGGTATGCAATAGAGGATTACACACAGTGAAGATGAGTGAGAGGACTTTTCATCATATATATGACATGTGACACCAGTTTAATAGTACATGGTAGATTTTGAGGGTCTTATGATTTGATTGAATACTCTAGGAATGGAAATATTTAATTGAATGAGATTTTATCCATGTGAAGAGATAAATAGAAATTCCATTAGGAAATGTTAGTTGGGACAAAATTGTGGGTCAAGGAAGCAAACTGGTTATATTTTCGATGGTTCTTGGATAGTGTTTCATAGTTTTGATGCGGGAATAAATTTTGGATTAGATCCCCCATTGATTATAGTATTGAGTAGAGGCTTTAAATATTGAGGTCACAAATGGTTTTAAAAATATGATTTAGTTCAATAAATTGGATAGAAGGGGGATAGTCCTCAAATTCCAACACCATGTGACAAATTTGTGAGATTGGAGTGCGTATTTGTGCCGTATTTTTTGTTGCAAGAATATAAAGTGTGTCATACTCACCCATAATGGGATGGAAGGGTTGTATGGATTGGGACCCTCCATGAGTGAGAGGGTTGTGGTTAGAATGTTTACACATTCCTTGAGTGAGAGGGTATTAGTAGGGACTGCACTACGGAAGAATTTATTGTCCAACATGTTATATGGAGACCCATCATTGGAGAGTGTAGTGGTTAGTATTTCTCATCATCATGATTCGTAGGTCAGCTAAAGCGATGTTTTAACTCGATGGGTGAGATAACCCAGTCAAGGGGTGATTTAATTTGTGATGAAAAGGATAAAAACTACATTGGGAGATTAAGAGATGATCGGGATAATAAACATATCATATTTATCTAGAAGGCGTTTGAAATAATTCCTTGAATTAAAGGGTTAGCCAATGAAATTGATTTTGAGATATCAGATACGCCTTTAGGAAATGTTCTTGGATTTGGCTGACACCCTAAACTATGTTCTTTGTATAGGATATTTTATGGGTTATGTAGCACATTGTAATGAGGTCATTTTGGAATAGTTCCAAATTGGGTATCATTGGGTAATGTGGTGGCCTAGTTATCCCATGATAAATTTATGTAAATGGAATCTAGGTGGCTTGGTTAGAACATGCTACTAAACAAACATTTACGGAATTTTTATATCCCTTATTCATATATGGATATGAATGTTTATGCAATGCTCCCTTGGAGATAAATAATGAAATGTCATTTCCACACCATGTTTGGAAAATCTGCTGGATGTAAAGACATCATGTTTTCATTCTGGTTGACAATATGTTGTGTAATGGATTATACTAAATAATATCTAATAATTTGAGAGGGCTTGATGTGGTGATTCTTGGAAACAGATGTAGATACCAATTATTTCCTTTATATGATTATATATGTGATCATATAGATGAAAAATATGTTGATGTATTATTATATAATCATAAAATGATATATATTTTTATATAAAATTGTGTATTGTAAGATTATAAATAATCTATTTTATATATGGATATTATTTAGATATTCTAGTTTTTATATGACATTGATTCAATTGAATAATCTCCCCATTATTTGGATAATGAAATATATTCTAATCGGTAGTGTCTGATAAGCATAGAGATACAAATCTTGTCATGTAGCACCTCATCATTGGGAAATATTTGGTGGAATCTAGACAATGATATTAAAAAAAATTATCAGGACATATTTTATATTCATAGTCATTTGGAGTATGGTTGACGAGGAATAATGACATTTTAGAGCTTTTGATGAACCATGAAATGTTTATTCATGAGAAAATTTTATTTGGAAGGCCTTATAACCAAGGGTATGATATTATTTTTATTATTTTTCATAGTTATGATTGATATTATTTCACTATAAAAATTTTTTTTAGGTTTTTATATATCGGTTTTGATATTGATTAATTTGAAAGATTCTTGTGTACATGAATAATTTATTTCACCAAGAAGTCACATGACATTCATGTGTATTCATGTGAATGATTTTATTGATAACATGAATGGTTTTCTCAATGTCTCCATCCAAATAATATTGAATTTTACCATATATCTTCTTCATGGAGTTATGATTAAATTAATTATATTATTTTCAATCTAATTATAGTTTGTGTGTATACTATTGTATGATCTTATATGGTGATGGTTATATGGCCCCATTATTCAGTGTACATTCAGATACCCCTAAGGGGTCAGCTTAACCATTAAATTCCTTGGTAAAGGATCACTATTGGGTTTAGTTTAGATGTTGGATTCCTTATATTTTATCAACGTTTGAGATTTGGTTCCTTGAGGATGTGGGTTCATTTTCATAAATTTTCAACAACATATATAGTGTTTTAACATTTAACTTCATAGTGGAACTATAATTAACATAACCAAGTGGCTGAATAATGGAATGTGGAATACCTTGGGATTTTTAAATTCAAATACAAGAATTCATTTGTGTATCAGTTTTATCATGAGGGGGATGGACTGGTTTAATTCCTATCCCTATTGAGGTTTGATTCTCTTTCTATGGAATAATGGGAGTATGGGTAGATATCATGGTTTAGGAGTGATATCCACCTAGAATCTAATCGTTCGATTATACATGGAACGAGTGAGATTCTTCAAGTTGTTTGATGAGATTGACCTATGTGTGGATTATGATGAATAAGTTAGTCAAATGTTCCTAGGATTAAAGTCACATGACTCAAGGGAGTATGAATCTTGTGGTTTTATATAGTAATTATGGACTGTGAACCCATTAGTATTTAGTGAGATCATGTTAGATTATAGTTAAGAACCCATAAAGGGATTAATAGTGGATTTATATTCTTAAGGAGGATATTTATTGATGGTATGAATTTTTAGAAAAATTACTAGTGTGTATGGGATGGTGCATTCTAGTCACACAAAATTTCCATTTTGTTATTGTATTATTGAATTTCCTTGTACAAGTTTTTGATTAATGATTTAAGTGAGATGAAATTAATCTTGGAGTCCTTGATATTTGGATTTATGTATTTCCTATGTGGTTAATATTGATTTTGGGGATGGATCCGGGAAGTACAATAAATCTATTCCATGTTTTACCTTAACATGATTTTTAGGGATGGTAGAGCTCTCCTCAAGAAGAGAGAAATTATTTCCTTCTTAGGAATCATTTAGGTTGGTCCTCTAATAGTATTGTATGTGATCTGATTTGGCAGGGTCATAATAATTTGATGTTGGAGTGTGTAAAACTTTTTATGGTTTTTTTTCAAAAAAATATCTAGCCTCACATTCCTGGTGAGTTAGGAATCCGTATATTTCTATGTTTTTCATTCCCACTTGAGTAAGTGTATATTATTTGTTCCAATTCATTATGTGAGGTTGTAGATGGATTTTAGGTTTTGTAGATTAGTTTTTTGTTCATTAAGGAAAAGATAAATATACTCCTGTGATATGAATTATCATATCAATCTATATGGTATTGGGATATCATTGTGCGGGAAAGATTCAATGTGATTTGGTTCTATGGTGAATAATATATTCATGATTAAGAAGAAGTGTTTCATGGAGTTTGTTTTTTTGAATTAGGATTTTAGTGGAGATAATGTGATCTAATGTTGAGTTGGATTAGAGATATTCTATTTCTTAGAGTGAGAGAATAATGAATGGAGTGGGTGGTTTGAGATGAAATCCTAAAATTACATTGAGATCCATGTTCATACCTCGTTATGGGAGAATGGGTGATTATAAGATGCCAATGGGTGTTATGACATATTTATTATGTGTGTTGGTGTGGTGGAATGTTGATGGATACGGTTGATTGTTTTCTAGAGAAATCATCCAGAGGTGATCTAATATGTGATTTTTTATTTGAATTATATTTGGTGGGGTGAAAACTATATCAGTTTTTTCACTAGACTATTGAGAATGAATTTATCAAGTAAATTCAAATTAAGGGGACAACCATTTCTCAAAATATGACTCCACAATTAGTTCCCTAGTGGTGGGGGAGACCATAAGATCATAGATGATTTAGGCGATGATGCTTTGGTGTATTAGTTGAGATATGATTGGGCGAGTGACATATCGTTGTTGGAAGTAATAGAGAGTAGGTGGATGATATTTTTGTGAAGAGCAAACCATGATGTTTTTATTTTCAAAATGAATGTATGTTTCGACATTATATATGGAATATAGCCAATTCGTGTTGAATTTATGAAAATGGTATATAATTAATAATATATTTGGTACTACTATTTCTTTTTGAGGATGAACATATTTATGGAGGGGATTTTTTGTCAACTATTTAATTTTAAGGTAGTTAATTTTGATGCATGTATGAATATCGGTCCCATAGTTGGGGTTATTTGGTGAGATTATGTTTAGATGAAGAATTCAAGGGTCTAAACTACATAAGAAGTTGTTTATGAACATTAATGAGAAATGTATAGTGGTTCAGGTGCTTAGGTGATCATCATAATAATGATTGATGCCTTTTGTAAAATATTTCTACAATATCTAGTTATGTTGTGACCCATTGGTCATGTTGTGATAGACTAGAGTGAGGACTCATGACACCACGCCCCCAGGAATCATAGAATGTAATTTTTATTGTATTTTGGAAATGTAAATATTCTATTGAAATGGTAAATTTTATTAGTTTTAAAATTCTATCCAATTTGTTAACTCATGTGATGTTGGTCTAGGAAAATTAAGTTGTGGTCTTAACCTAACCCTTAGTTCACACTCTGATGATGTCAAGCTAGGGGCCATGTGTTCTTCCATTGGTGGTTGCACTACGATATTTGTGTTTCAAACCATAACAAGTCCTTAAATCAACCCATCACTCACAACCAAGGCACGTGTGTCTTTAAGAGGGAAAGACTGATAATTTATCATCCACACCTCATGTTTTTAGTTATTAGATGTATTGGTAGAGGTTTTAATTAATTAAATATCCCCTCCCCTTCCTCCAATTGATCCTTATTGAATGGAATAGTTTTTGGGGAGACCTGAAATGGTTTATTGGTACATTTATACTCTTTGAACCCATTGTATTAGTTTTAATCACAATCATTTTAACTAGATGATTCATTCGAGGGTTTTAATGTTGGTTACATTAGTGAATTGTGGAATCAGATGACAATGATGGGGCTTTCACAGGTATTGGAGAGATGAGGACTTGAATGGTTGGTTACACAATATTGTGTACATTTTATTTGAATGAAGTATATAAAATAGGCTTTTGGAAGAACAGTCCATTTTAATTAATTAATTTAATTAATTTAAATATTTATAATTGATTATTTAGTATGTATATCATTAGAGAAGATCATGGGTGGTGGTATGTGATTTTATACGGTGTGAAAAGTCATATACGTTGATTAGAATATTAATGATTGTGAGGTAATGCCTGTAAAAAGTTAGGTTTTCCCTTTAATAAAAAATGATATTCATTCCCATTCATGATTTAATTCATATATAAATTATTCATTTAATTATGTAGAAAAATAGGTATTGATAGCACTATAGTGAAATAGATAGCATAAAAGATAACATCCTTGGGTTGTAATAAGTAGCCTTTTAAAAATTCGGGTTTTTTGGATTTCTTAATGTATAAGTATCTAATGTGAGATATTATTGGTTTAGATGATAAGATACCTTAGGTTTCCCTACAGATGTGAGATGTAGTGTGGGTAACATCAAATGAGTTACATTGGCTAGATGAGGAGGATTGATTGGATTAATCAAAGTGAAGATAGATAAAACTGTTTTATATCACATTCCGATGGAATGGAAAACCCATAAGTCTAGAGGTGTCTCTTGTTGTGTGTTAAGAGCATAACAATCCATCCCAGTCTAGACATGTGCAATGGAGAGGGATTTCTTCAGAGTGGTGGGATTGAGAGATCTCTCATATGATATAGGGGACAATAACCAATTTTGGTTCATAGGATATAATGATGACACATAATGTGGTTTCCAAGGGTTGTTTAAGTTTGATTGTAGTGGAAGGTCCATTGGTAGTGATACAAGGATATTATTCTAGATTAGACAAGGATACAAACATGTTTTTTGAAGTCAGTTTTAGGTAGAGACATATAGACGTGAGGCCACATAGTGGTGACATATATTAGTTAGTTATAGAGATTACATATGAGAGTCTAGCTCCCAAGTGACTAATTCCTTTTGATGAGTTGGTGAGTAGTGATACATTTTTTCAACCTTATTTGATGTCTCATAAATTTGAAGGTTGTTACCTGTACACTATTATAGAGGGGTGATATGTATATATTTCACAATACCTTATGAAAATGGTTATTGGTAAGGATTTATTAAATTTCTCTAGGTGGGGAGGTATGGAAAAAGACCTCCCTAAGTGAGAGTTTATTGAACCACTAGTTCTTAAGAGACCAATTCTTGTTGTGGCTATAAGTATGGTTGTGACCCCATCCATTGTGATAGGGTAGTTGATTATTTATACCACACTCCTGACTAGGAGGACCTACGAAATACATGTTGTGGTGTTAGATGTGGATGGTAGACCATAACTTGGGAGATAAGTTTGTGGTCTTAATATATAATACATCACCTTAATTGGTATGGAGTTCGCCTGACCTCTTTGTGTGAGATGAAAATTACATGACGTGGATGTTGGACCATTTCATGTCCTTTGTCATAGTGGACATGGATTTTTTGGATGTAATATTATATTTTCATTGTTAGGGGAAGGGTTACATCTTCTATCTTATAATGCGATAATAATATTTCATGTTGGAAAAATTGTTTGTATGATCAGGTGTCCTGAGGGATTGGTTATCACAGTTTGACATAATGTTACTAGGGATGTAGTTTCTTGGATTATACCCTAAATCCATCATTCTTGTGTGGCAGATTTAGTATACTCATGAATACACATATATATAGTTATGTATTCTAGGATAGCGTTTTCTGAACCTATAGATATATTTTTATCACAGCCAACAAATTCACTCTAGTGTATGAAAAAAAATTATGTTTTATTTTTTAGGATAAGAATATGTTATGTAGGGGAATACATTGAAGAATGATGATGGGTTTTGGCAATGGATATGAGGTGAGGCTTCCATAATGTAGTAGAGCCTCTTGTATATTTTTTCTTTTTTAATTTGTATATGTGTTGAGCCCATTGAAAGATTTGTTTATTTTTGGTGTTATGGATTCCATATGGTACCTCTTTTAATAACATGGTGTTTTATTTTATTATTAAAACCCTAGTGATTTATTTGGGTAGAGTTTAGTTATATAAAAAATTTATGACACTATTTTGAGGTAATAGTCCTCTAGTTTTATGGATTAATCCATCAATATATACAGGAAACATCTAGCTTTTGGAGAGGCACAAAAGAGTTCAATAAAATCCTTAATCCAAGGAATTTTTCTATTACCACTAAACTAGTTTGTTACAAAATGAAAGGTTGAAGAAACTAATATATTGGGTATTAAGATCCATATAGAGAGATTTATGTAGTTTTCATACGTTGTTATGTGAATAAATTGGTAAAGAATTAATGATATTTAGAATGGAGAATGAAAACGGAGTATTTCCCATTATTTCATGGAACAAAATATCAGACGATTAATCATTCATTTTTGTAGTTATAATGGAATGAAAAAAATTCCATTTGTGTATTCCATATTCTCTGTCATATAATACATGTTTTCTAATTAGCATGATGATTATTATATTCATAGAATTAATATTATAAGGAAATAAAATATAATTTATTCATTTATTTTCAATGAAGAACATTCTTAAATACTTATGAAGGAATAAATATATGTTGTTGATCTTTTGAGGAGAGGACATGGTGTGTGTAATGGCTTACATCGATGAATTTTTTCTATTTTATAGTGATGATATTAAATATTGATGTATATTTTTTTATTTAAAAATAGAATTTCCATCATTTGAAAGAGTTCTAAATAAGACACCATAGTAGTTTGGATAGTTGAGGTAGAGTAAATCCCTTCATCACATGTTTTTAAGGAATATTTTTAGATTAGAATGTTCTTATCTAAACTAGTGGGGGTTTAAATCAGTGAGGGAATAATCACATATTATTGTGACTAAAATAGAGTTATCTCTTTGTCCATGAAACCCAAATATAACAATAAACCAAACACATTATTTACCAATACCATCTTATACTATATATTTTGGATAGGGTGCTGTTATGATATATTATGTGTCTACATATGATACTGTAGTATATCTATTGATTAAACCATTATCACATCCTAATAAAGAAAGGTAATTTATAGTGTGTTGGTATATAATACTTAATAGAATGATGTAACAGTTGAATAATTTTTCATTGATTTATAATAAAGGAATTCCCCATTTATAATTCATTAATGTGTGATAAAATTTACATTACATTAATTGTGGAATGATAATTTCTGCTAAAATTATGACTTTGAGTTGTCCCTAATCGATGATTATAATAGAGTAGTATGAGGTAAAATGATATGTAAAAATTATCCTGAGTAGTTGACTAATGATATAATATGTAGTGGATTATTATTTAGACATATCTATAAGTATCTTCCATGTACTTTCATATAGTTGATGATATTATTTAGAGTAAACAATTATTACCAAGACCTAAACATTTAGCAATGAAAATTTTCTCTTTTTATAATTATATTATAAAGTATAAAACAATTATATAGCATTAAAATCCCAATAATAAAATTATTATCATAAATGAAGAAGGAAGTATGTGATATTTATAAAAAGTAAGGAACCTATACCAAAGAAAAATTAACATGATACTTGGAATAGTAACTTTACAATAATGAATAGTATTATATCTAATAGAATTGTAACAACAACTATGAACGTTTAAATAGAATTAATAATGTTATGAATTATAATATAATAATATTATTTCACTATATATGTAAATAAATGTTTTTTAAAAAATGATAAATTATGTATTGGTATTTTTTGAAAAACATAAATGTTTTTTTATCAAATTTATAATTAATATAATAATTTTAAAGAAAAACTATTCTCATAATAAAGATTGAAATATTAATGTTTTTTTATGATTATAATATAATTTCATGAGAGTTAATTAATTTTTAAATGTATCATTAAATCAATAATAATTTTAAAGTCAATATTTTTTAAATAAATGATGATTTTAATTTAAATAATAAATATATTTAGATAATTATTTTAATTAATTGGAGTTAATTTTTAAATTCTATACATCAAAAAATGTATACTTTAAATTTTCGGTATATTTCTAAATTTGTTTAAATTTTGATGGATAATGAAATACAATAATTTCATATATTTAAAAAGTACATGAAAAATTAAGTTATAGATTATAAATGGGTGATTTGATACCATAATCTCAAAATAAAGTTCTTTAGATAAAATATTATGTTATAGGTTAATAATATTTTTAATATTGGGCCCAAATAATAAAATAATGATTATAGTATTAAAAAAAACCCTCTCCTCTTCAATAAATTCCACCTCTGACCACCTATTTTCCTCAACCCTTCCATGAATTTATGCTTGAAAAAAATTGGGTCAATAATCTTACCAAGACTCTTCCACACATCCTGGAGCCTTTGGTATCAATAATAGACCAAACACAACATCCATAAGGAGGTTCTCATGGAGAAGAAATCAAGATGTAATATCCTCTTTCATTTTCGTCTAATTTCTTTTCAATTTCATTTCCATTCATTTCTTATTTACTCCCCACCTTCCCTTATTAATGTTGAATGATAACTCCATTATATTATACATATGAAAATTTTATTTTGATAGTGGAATAACTAAACTTTAATTGTCTTGTCCTCTTAATTTTATTCTATAAATGATAACATCATCTATGAGGTGTTGATCTATCAACTTTGATGATGACACGATTTCATATTCCTTTACATCCTTCAAGGATGGTCGTGATTCTATTATAATGGCTTTAAAATATTTTAAAATTTATTATAAAATATTCTCTTATTTTGAAACTAACACACATATATATAATATTAAATAATAAAACAAATTTATTTCCTGATGATTAAAAATTCCAAATTAATCTAAACTAATATTATTAAAATTTTATATAATGACTCATCCTCATATATAGAAAAATAATAATATATATTGAAATATAAAATTATTTAATTTCATTAATAAAATATAAATTAAATTTTCTATAATTATTCCCATTTTTTGGATCTCTCAAACATATTTACTAGTGAACTGATCTTGATGACCACGAAAATGAACACTCTTGAATGATGATATTAATTTCTATGACTCATTAAAATTTCCAAGAAATAAACTATGGTAATTATAAAGATTAAAAAAATTATAATAGGTTATGGATTTAGTAATTAATTAATCTAATTTTATTATCAAGGATATTAATTTGATGAAAACATTCCGGCTTATGGGAAGGAGATTCTCAACCCCAACATATTTTCTTTTGGGATATTCATTTTTTAATGAACATTCTATGTTGATATTATATTAATATTTTTCAAATAAAATTTCATTTCATACCATTTTATTTTCAATTATATAATTGTTCCAATTATGATTTTTTTACAAATAACATGATTTTCTAAAGGAATAGTTCTTTCATAATCACAATTTGACTACTCATGAGTTGTTTCTTATTCACTCAATAATACTAAATATATAACAAAATATGTTTTGTTTTTTCATTCATGAACCCAATGTTTATTTATGATGGATTAAAAAATTATTAAACAAAACAATTTTTATGGGTTACTTCTAGTCATTTATTGTTATACATTCTAGGTGAAATGTGTTTTTATGTAAAGGGTTTGTTGTTACCGATGCACTCAAAATTATATAGCACTCCAATGAGTTAGTTATTTTCATGTATCTCATGAGATAATGTGAAATTTGAATAAAAATAGTGCTATATTTTATCATAATGTTGATGTTATTGTTATTAATATATTTTATTTCTGAACATGATGCTAGAATTATTCATAGCTATGTGTGATATTTTACCACTAAGAAAAGATGTTTCATTTTTTTTTGTGCCACATTCCTTTCAATTTACTAATGATTCCTCTAATTATTTTGATGATGATCCCATATTTATGTCATTATGACGTTAATTATGCTCCCCAATTTTTTATTGGTTCCTGTTCTTATCTCTTTCGTAGATTTTAGATCACCCAATTATCTGATTTATATCCTCAGAGGCCTTATTATACTATGTAATACACGAGGGACACTAAGAAACTAATGAAGAAGTATTTCAATAATTTTTTTGATTGTTTAAATGTTATGTATGGTCTTAATTTTTCTAATAAACAAAAAAATTATTCCTTTATTTCAAATTATTAATTTTTTTTCATCTATATTGATGTAATATTCATGGAAGAATAGTAGGGTCTATATTGTTGTTATAAGATCATAGTACATTGAAATAGGGAATTTGGTATAGATGACATTAGTGAAAGACATTCGTAAGAGACCTAGTAAATGTAAGCATCTAAAAAGTTTTTTTTAAGGAAGTGATATTTAAGAGATACCACAGTATATTCCGTAAGTGTTAATTTCAAAAATGAATAAATTATTTTTTCATGAATTGTTGAATTATGTTTTGTTAAAATAATTATATTATAAAAAATTATGGGAACCAGAAAAAACTATGCCAACAAAATATGTGGTATATAATGATGTGAATGCCCGAACTACATCCATAATTCCTTGTTAGGAGTAGTTTAAAATTTCATTTCGATTATTACCTATATATATTTGGCTTTGAAAAATAACCTGAATAATTTATATAATTCACATTCCCATATTTGGGAGAAACTATCTATAATGTCATATATGAGGGAATGACCACTGATGTTTAGTGGATTATCTGATCCAATAGACATGGAAATGTGGGTCTACTCAATAGATAAGATATTTTATGTGATTTTATGTTCTGATAAAGATATGGAGACTATGAATATTTATCATTTTGATGAATATTCCAGTCAATCAGAGTTGTTTATTAAGAACAAAAATCCAAATAATAAAATTTATGTGATGTATTGGGATGAATTTAAAAAAACATTTCATAACATTTATTTCCATTGAACTCCATAGAAAAAGAAGGAGAGAGAATTTTTAGGGATGAAGAAAAAAATAAATTGAATCTTTATCATCTTATAAAGAACATTCCACATGGATTTTAAGTCATGCCTATGATTTCTTTAACTATAATGATAGAAAAAAAATGATAATTAATTTTTTTAAAACCACAAACTATAAAGGCTCTAGAAATAAGATACATTTGGGGTTAGGAAGTAGTAGTTCAATGTGATATCATGTTGAAGACGAATATTGGTGAAAAATCCCATGTGTATGAAGTTAAAAAATGAATGATAGAGTTTCAAGTTGAAGGGTATAATGGAAAATGTGGAAATAAATCTCAACCATATACATTTCTAAAATTTGGGAAGAAGCATCAACTATATTGCCTCAAAGGGATGGGTATATTATTCATGTATGGGTGTGAAGGCCACTGAGATCATGAATGTTGGAGAGATATAAAGAATATAGACAATGTTATACTTGAAAGGAGAGAGTAACCAATTCATAAATGATTCAACTATAGGCAACAAGGGAAAAATTCAAGCCATTAAACTAAAACTCGATTCCAAAAGGGTAATTGGCATCAATATCCACCCATTAAAAAGGATTAAGGGAAATATTATGAAAATACTCCAAGTGAAGTGGAGTAAAAAAGTTATGTCATATAAGGTTACAATACTATTCACATAATAATGGAAAAAGAATTATATAATTTTGGTTCAAAACATTCCATTAAATCTTGAATGTATGATTGTACAATTTATTTGAATCCTTGATACGTGAAAGTAGAGATATCAATAAAAACACCTAGTGGTGAACTCATGGAAACACTAGTGTTGTGCTCTACCCCTATTGGAATATGTGGGATGATTATTCTATAAAATCCTGGGATATATTCCTTGGTGGAATTCAACAGTAAACTAGGTATGGGTTAGATCTCAATATATTGATAAAACACCTACTGTTAGTAAATAAAAGTATCATTTCAATTTTTGAACCATCACATGCTAATTTGAAAAATCAATGAAGTTAATTACTCTCTTTTTGAATGTACTTAAAGGTTGTGGGTGTAGATACCCTATGAAGAAGAATACATCACACAAATGGTTAGGTTAAAGGCAGGAATCATCTTGGAGGAAGTTCCTATTTTGAGGGAATAAAATTTGTATTTACAAAAGAATAACTCAGACATCCCTCAAATCGTGAGGTAGAGTTCTCTAGAGAACTCATACACAAATCCACTCCTCTCTCAAACTGGAACTAAAGGATAGACCCTATTTAACTACAATAGTTAATGATGTAACGATAAGAAATCTTATTCCAAGGGTTCCTATGACCTAGTGAATCATCTTGTTGTGTGATAGTTTTAATTATCAAGAAGTAGGATTGATCAATAATGTTTTGTATTGATTATCAACAACTAAATAAGATCACCATAAAAAACAGATATCCTATTCCAAGGATCGATGAGTTGTTCAATCAAATATGAGGAGCCGAATGCTTTTCAATGCTCGATCTTTATTCCAGATATCGTCACCCAAGGTGAAGAAGGATGATATTTCAATGATTGACTTTGATATAAATTATGGGTAGTATAAGTTTGTACTGATTCCGTTCAGACTTACTAGACCCCAAGCGTCTTGCTGGATTTGATGCATAGATTCATTATTCACTACCTTGAAATATTTGTGGTAGAGATTTTTGATGATATTCACCACCATTTCTAGAGAAATTAGGAAAATGAATAACATCTATGGAATGTTATGGAAATATTATGGTATATTAAATTATGCACCATGATACAAAAAAGTCATTTTTTGATGTAGCAAGTCACATTCTTGGGACATTTGATCACAAGTGAGTGAATTTCTATGGACCAATAAAAAATAATGGCAATTGAAAATGTAAATACCCTCTATTGTAATGGAAATCAATAGTTTTCATGGATTATCATGGTACTACAAATGTTGTATGGGAAAATTGTCATGATTTTCTATACAAATCACTATGTTGAAAAGTAAAGGGTATGGTATGTCTTGATAGAAAAATATGTGGAATTATTCATAGAGATAATGAAATGGATAATCGTTGAACTTATAAACACATTACCAAAAAGTGGAAAATCTTTTGTGATGGAAAATGATTCTTCAAAAAATTTATTTGGTTTTGTACTCTTAAAAGATGATGTAGTGATAGAAAACACCTCATTATTGTTCATGATCAAAGAGATGAACTAACCAACACCTGACCTAGAGTTATAAGATGTATTATTTAATATAATGATCTAGTTACACTCTCTCTACAGTTAATTTTGTGACATATATATCGATCCAAAGAGCCAAAACTCTATATTCACACAAAAGGATTCCAACATGTATCAAAGTATATGGTTATAGAAAATAAAAAACAATTATTTATCTATTCACATTCATCTTGAGAAGAAAAAAATGTTTCTACCACTTAAAAAAATGAAATTCTATAATATCCACGATATGAACAAATAAAGACTATAAATTTGTGTTTATACAAAGGATGTATTAATAAATAATAATGTTAGTGAATACATCCAACATTTCATAAATGAATTCATATCCATCTATCTATGGGAAGATTAAGGAGGCACAATGGGATGATCTCGAGATTCAAAATATGGTGAAACCAATAAAGTAAGGTAATATACAAGAGTTTCATATCAAAGATGATGGTATGATTTAGTTTGGGACGAGGCTTTGAGTGACTTCATAACCTATGATAATGAAGGATCTATTGGATAATCCATGTTGATCAACATTCTCAATCCATCTTATTTGTACCCTGAGGTATCGTGATCATCGAGAACACTTATAGAGGGACAACATGAATAATTATTTTTTTTGTGTATATATCAAGGTGCGTAATATGATATCATATTAAATAAGATAAAAAAAATCCAATGGGATGTTGAAAATATTTAATATACTCATGTGGCAGTTGGGGAATGTCGCTAAGTATATCGTCATTGTTCTGCTAAAGATATCGAAATGAAAAAAATGTGATATGGGTTTTAGAAGACTGGCTCAAAATAAATTCCCAAATATATCGTTGTTTGAGAAGATTTATCACATTGAAAACAATCCATGATATATTTTAAGGATGTTTTGAGGCTACATGGGGTTAAAATTTCAATATTTTCTAATCATAATCCATGTTTCACATATAAATTTGACAAAATTTTTCAACATGCTATTATTAGTGAATATATTTTTAGCTTGGAATTTTAGGACCAAAATGATTTCAAATTTGAACAGACTATTCATATATTTTAAGACATGCAAAGATCCCGATCAATTAAATTCAATAGTGGATGAGATAAAAATCTCCCATTGAATGAGTTATTATTCAAATATTTTGTCCACTAAAGTATTAAAATGCTTCCATATAAAGATATATAATCAAAACATTATAGAACTACAACGTTTTGGGATGATGTTTCCGAATGAAATATACTTGGAAATGATATTATGAATGATATGATATAGAAGGTCCAAGCCCTCTATCAACACAAAAAATATGCTCAGATTCTGCAAAAGAGCTATAATGATAATAGTTAAAGAGACACGGAGTTTGATGCCAGATATAAATCAATTTTAGAATATCTCCATGTAAGAGATTCATGTGGATTAGAAACAAAGGAATGCTTTTCCCAAGGTATATTCCCCCCATTTAGATCCATGATCACATTAGACCAATGGAATATCATCTTGCACTTACACCATGTAGGGCTCATGTTCATTTCATGTTCCATGTATCTATCTTGAGGGAGTAAATAATAGATCTCTCACACGTACAAATCATTGAGGTGGTGCAACTAGAATATGATATCTATTAAGAGGAGTAAAAAATAATGATTTTTTACTAGAGTGATTTGGTTATATGCAATAATAAATCCAACATTGTCAATGTTCTTTGAAGGATCCATATGTTTGATGAAGAAAAATCAGATGTGGATAATGTGATAAAGGATAAAAATACTCCTCTTTTATGTAAATTTAAATTTTTAGTGTGAAATTCTGAATGGGGGAAGAATGCAACGGCCCAAATAGTTATAAATTTAAAATTACTCTTCTTATATTTATGTAATATACTATAATACATGTACATTGAATTAAAAATCCAATAAAAAAATTATTCTCATAAATGAAAAATTAAATATGTATTATTAATGGAAATTAAGGAACCTATACCGATGTAATTATAACTTCACCCTTGAAATAGTAACCTGACCATTAGGAATAGTAATTTACCCAGTAGAATAGTGACCAAACCTTCGAAAGAATAAATGTTTTTAGGCATATTAGGAATGATAATATGATATAATTATATCATGTTATATTTAAATAAATGTTTCAAAATTTGTAAATTAAATGTCAGTATTTTTCAAAAATAGATATGATTGTTTAAAATTTTCTAATTAATATAATAATATAAAAGATTATTCTCATAAAATATATTAATAAATAAATATTTTGTTTCTTATGATTATATTATAGTTTTATTGGACATTAATTAATTTTTCATCATTTCATAAATCGGTTAAAATTTTAAAATCGGAACATTTATTAAATATAATGATATTAATTAAAACTTAAATTTATCATGTTTTTTAAATTATTTTCATAATATATAGTTTTTTTGAATTATAAACTGTCATAACTTGTTTGTGTGATTTTTTATTTTTGTAAAATAGTTCACTTTTTTGTGAATTGTGAAATACATTAATTTAAGGTATTTAGCAAATAAATCAATAATGAAGTCATCTATGATGTATGAATGATGTAAGTCCATAATCTCAAACAATCATTAATTATTTAAAATATTGAGTGAAAATTGTAAATTTTTTTATTGTCTTTAGAATAAAATATTAAATAATTAATAAAATAATCCCATATCACCCCTATCCTCTAATATAAATACCACCCTCACCACCTCTCTTCCCCACACATTCAATGTTTTTAATCAATCCTAATGTAAAAAAATTCCACATCCATATACTATTCCCTACATTCATGATCCTTTGGTCTCAAAAAAGGCCATACCTAATTTACCTAATGATGTTCTCATGGAGAATAATTCAACAGGTAAAATCCTCTTTTATTTTATTTTAATTATTTTCCTATTTCTTTTCATGTATTTTCTTATTCAGACTTAACCTAACATAATATAAGTTGATTTATTACTCCATTATCCTATGTATTCCATAGTATTATTATTTTAATGGAATAATACTCCATAAAACTTCTTCTCCTCTCCATTCTATTCTAATGATCAAAACATAGTCCGTGAGGTGTTGATTTATCGCCTTTGATGATGAAAAGATATCATTTTTTAATTCCATAATGTACATTAAATAATTATTATAATTTTTTAAGAATATTAATTAATTTATTTTATAACAATTTATGTTCATTAATTAACATATATACATAATATTAAAAATAATAATACTAGTTTGTGATGATAAAAAAACTTCCAATTAAATCTAATCAATTATTATTATCATTTTTTATAATGAATCATCCTCATATATGGAAAGAATAAAATATATACGACCATTTAAAATTATTCATCATAATTAATGACATATATTTTAATTTTTGGGTAATTATTCTCATTTTATATGTTCTTCAACATATGTATATATATACAAGTGAACCGATCATGATGACCTCTGAAACAAACACTCCAAATCAATGAAATTGAACACTCAAACACATCAAAATTTCCATTAGAAAACATAATAAAATTAAAATGAATCTATTATAAATATCAAACATGTTACTGATTTTGTAATTAATTAATATAATTTAATTATCTAAAATATTAATGAGAAGAAATCAATCATACAAATGGTAATAGGATTTTCAGACCCAATTCATTACCATTGTGTTATTACTCTTGCTTGCCAAATTTATTTGTGGATATTCGTTCCATATTCCTATAATATAAAATCATTGTACATAATTTTTTTTATAGGATATAATTGTTTCAAAGATGATTTTATGAAAAATAACATTATTTCCCAAAATAAAACTTCTTTTAAATAAACAATGTTAAATATATATATTTTACTATTATTCACACAATAATGAAGAATCTTATACCAAATATGTTTCCATTTTCTTTTTAGACCCCAATTTTACTCTATAATGGATAAATCCTTTTGATACACATCCATTTACAAGGATTACTTCATGACCTTGATTAACATATGTCCAATGTGGCATGCATGGTTATGTAGAGGTTACAATGTGACGGGTGCACCCATAATTATATAGCGCTCCAATGCATTGGGTAATGTGATGTATTGCATGAGAATGTTTTCAATATGACTGAACACGATGATAACTATTCTTTAAATGATTATGTTATTATTATTCTTATAATTTATCAGTGAACATGATGTTAAAATTGTTCAAAACTATGTATAGTATTTGACCACTGAGAAATGATGTTTCAATTTTAAGAATTGAAACATTCAATTCTTCTATATAGAGATTCCAATTATTATTATTATGAGGATAACATACTTATTTTATGATGATGATTAGTAGGCTCACCCATGGTATAATGATTCTTTTCCTTATTTTATGATGATTATTATTAGGCTTACCCACTAGTGGAGAGGCATTCTAATGCCCTGTGAGAAAAAGAGACAACCAAAACATATAGCATGGTAAACTATCCACCCAAGCCTCCCCATGGCACACTCCATGAGTAACACAATTTAAGTAATGTATTGTAATAGCACATCCATATTTGGCTACCATGCGCCACTTTACCACTGGTTATTTAAGACATCCTACGCATCGTACCAATCCCACCATTCTCACAACAGTCCCAATGCCACACCGTGCCCGCACACACCTGGTCCACAACCATTGATCCTACATGAAAACACCTAGTCCACCACCACCTTGCGTAACCAGGCCCACAAACACTTCGTCCAGAACAACTACTAACATGGCCGAAGACACCTGGGCCTCATCCCGAAGACAATTGGGAAACAACTTGCCCGCACAGACCTGGGCCAACCACCACACTACCCTGCCCAAAGAATCTTCGGCTATAATGGACCTCAGGACATCACAACCTACCCGATGAGTCTTGGGCTATAGAGGAAAGGGAGCAGAAAAGGAGCTAATAACCAGCCACTCATAGGAATGTCGGAAAAAACACCCTCCCCATGAAATGGGGTGTTCTGCACTAAGTGCTCAACTTTGGAAGGGTCACGAATAAGAAACATATGAAATAAAATATATGTATAGGCAACAGGAACTCATCCCAACCTAGGGGATCCAAAACCTAAGCACAAACACCCTCGTTACTATTCATTCATAAGGAAAATCTTAGCACTGACGGCCAAGTCACAAATCATTCTGAAAAACAATTCCCCATTTAAAACATTCTTGTTTTCATATTCAAGTAATCCCATTTGGGTGAATTCTACACTATAGGGAAACTAACAGGCATAACCACAAGGCCAGGAAAAGAGAAACAACCAAACATCAATATAAGCATTCACACCCGGTTCTCTTGTGATGTCACAACAAAAACGGGATAAGTGAGATTCCTCAAATTACTAGAACCAAACCAAGAATCGAGATAGAGCCCCACACCATTTCAGATTCAAAACCAACAACCATGCCACTATAGTGGATCCCATCCCCATTCACATCTTCCCATAGGCACCAAGCAGAACAACACACATACTACCAAACTAGATTGGGAAACTTCTAGGTTCAAGCACATCATTCAATAGGTTCTTCTTTCTGTTTGTTAACTGGAGTGGTCACACAAGGATTCTTGTTTTACTGAACATCCATTTAAAACAACTGAGTTTACCTGACTAACCAATTTCCATGTTATAGTTATTTAGTCATCACCAAAGACAAGGGTTCATTAGGACTCAAAGAAAGACCACCAATGATCATGATTTTTAGTGAGCACAAGCCCATACAGTTCAGAACACACAACAACATAAAAGAGTAGAACAAAACATCGATCAGACCCCCTTCGTTCTTTAATGGTCTGTTGATTATCTTCATTAAGTTTGGTTTCATCCATCCCCATAGAAAAAATAGAATACAAACCCCGCATGATACATAGTAAGGATATAAAAAGGAAAAACCCTACTTGGTTGATCAAGGATCGATGTTTCCCATGCGCCAAGAACGTCGGGGACTCCAAGGGTGAGCAGAAAGGTTCTAGCACATGCAAACCTCTTGTCTCGGGAAGGAAGACTCCAAACGCACTAGGAAGAAAAGGAGGATGACCAAAAGGAAGAATAAGAAGAATAAATTCTCGTGCGATATATATATAAGATCCCATTATTATGGGATATGGGGATTTTAATGGATTTAAAGTCGGATCGTGGTTCCCCATGCTGTTGGGTGGCTACACATGGTGGGATTAATTGTTATTTAATGATTCCTATCGGAAAAAGGTGGTAACATCTATGATTTTTAAGGATTTTTTATAAATGGAGGGGCACGATACACGTACACATAGCTGGGTCCTTTGAGGGTCGCCCCACCCTTAGGAATTTAAACATTTATTAAGGGCTTAAAATGTCCTTGAACCACTTCCAAAAGGGATAAAAAAGGCCTAAAAGTGGTGTTACGGGAGAAACTGCAGCTGGAAAACCCAACAAGTCCGGGTGGCACCAATCATGCCGCACACCGATCGGTGATACCGATTGGTCGTACGGATCGGTGACACACCGATCACATCACACCGGTTGGTGGGGCACCAATCGTGTAACACCGGTCGGCGGGGAACCAATCTGTCGCACGCTGATTGGTCGCACACCGAAAAGTCACATGCGGATCGGTCACACGCTGATCGGTTGCATGCCGATCGGTTGCACGCCAATCGGCCGCACGCCGATCGGTCACACGCCGATTGGGCGTACTCCGATCGGTCGCACACCGATCGGACCCATACCGATCAGTCACCCGCCGATCGATCGCACATTGATCGCTCGCAGGCCGATCGGTCACACCCCGATCGGTCCTACGCCGATCGGTCACACTCCGATCTGTCGCCCGCCGATCAGTCTCACACCGATCAGTCGCACGCCAATCGGTCGCACGGTGATCGATTTCACGCCGATCGATTGCACCTAATGAGATGCCACCCTTATGATCCAGATTTTGGAAAAGGGGTGGACCATGTGGGTCATTTCCATCACCTCAGATACCTCTGAATCTATTCTTTCCCTCGAGAATCAAAACTAAACAAGAAGAAGAGGGGGGGGGGTCTGAACAACCATCTCGAATGATACCTCTCAGGAGTGAACCTCATCGACATCTAGAAACACCTCTCCCTCAAGTAACAGAGCAACACCCAATGGTCAACTATCCTGCCATATGGATTAAGGAGTTCCTTCATCCGTGTCATGATACTATCTTCTTTGGGTGACACTGACTTTCCCGCACGAGTTTAACCGAATCCACCTTAATGCCTCTTGTTTAGGGATCAACTCCTCTCTTCCCCCACATTCAGGACATTTCACAAGAGTCCCCAGGTTGGGAAACAAAACATCGCATAAACTAACAAGGTCAGCACTACATCACAAATAGAATAGAACGAAACATAAAAAAACACAAAAAATATCTGGGTATTGGGTGAACATCTATGTTTCCCATTCCTAGGTAATCTCCTCGAGCTCGCCATGCCTCCACAACACACAAACCAAAGGGATGGTTTGTCCTCAGAGAACATTCTCCTCATGATCCTTGATCCTCACTGGTCTTTCCACAAAGGTCATGTCGTCCTCGATATCCAGCTTTCCCCAGTCGAAGACATGTGAATCGTCGTGTAGATATCGTCTGAGTTGGGACACATGGAAGAAATATTGAATCCTCAACAACGGCAGTGGTAGTTCTAGCTAATAATCCACTTCCCCAAACCACCGCAACACTTTGAAGGGTCCGATGAATCTAGGAGAAAGCTTACTCCCCCTTCTGAACCTCTGTTATCCACGCTGAGGGGAGACCTTCAAGGACATGTGGTCACTGACCCCGAACTTCTGGTGTCTCCTCTTATTATCAGAATATGACTTCTATCGGTCTTGAGCCACCTTCATCCTCTCCCGTATAATTTGAACCTTCTCTATCGTGCTCTGCACCAATTCTGGGCCAAGAACACTTGTTTCCCCATCCCCAGTCTAGCATATTGGTGAGCGACATGAACTTCCGTATAGAGCTTTGAATGGAGCCATGCCAATGGTAGAGTCATTTCTTTTATTGTAGGAAAACTATACTAGAGGCAAGTGTCGCACCCACGATCCCATAAAATCTAGTATACATGCCCGCTGCATATCCTCCAATGTCTGTATGGTGCGCTCTGTCTGTCCATCTTTCTTGTGATGGAAATCAGTGCTAAGACGTAGCTGGGTGCCAAAAGCATACTGCAATCCTCTCCAGATTTATGAGGTAAACTGTGCATCCCTATCTAAGACTATAGATCTCGGAACTCCATGCAATCACACCACCTCATCCACATACCTTCGTGCTAAGGCATCCACTACACCCGACTCCTTGATCACCAGAAAGTGATCTGATTTCATCAACCGGTCCACAACTACCAAGATAGCGTCGTAGCCTCCTTGAACCTTGGGTAGTCTTATGATGAAATCCATAGAGATTTCATCCCACTTCCACTTGGGGACATCCAAAGGCTGCAGAAAACCTACTGGAACACGGTGTTCAACATTCACCTACTAACACACTAGTAATCTAGCCATGAACTCTGCCACTGCCCGCTTCACCCCGGGCCACCAGAACTGACCTCTCAAGCACTGGAACATCTTGGAAACTCTCGGGTGCACCGCTATGGGTGAGTTGTGGAACTCACTAAGAACAATCTCTTACATCTCCTCTGGAACAAAAAACATTTCTAAAAAAGCACCTGATTTTTACCATTCTATGTATACCCTTCTGGAGCATCACATTGGTTTACCTAGTCATGCATCACTTCCCTTTTTGAGTCCGCCCATCGGGACTCCTCTACATACCATAATAGAGAAGGCTGCACTATCATCTGATAAAGGAAACCTCTACCACCTTCCATCCTTGCATCCAGGTTCAGGGTAGCCAACTCCTCCATCACCCTCCAAGTATCTTCCGACTCCCAAACCACATCCTTCTATGACTTCCTACTCAAGGAATTTACCAACACATTTTCCTTTCCTGTGTTTTATGAAATATCGATGTCGTAGTCCTGATGTAAATCCACCCACCTACGCTGCCGCAAGTTCTGGTCCCGCTGGGACAAGATATACTTCATGCTATTGAGATTGGTGAAGGCCAAAAAGCGCTCCCTGATGAGGTAATTACGTCACAACTTTAGTGAGAACATGACCTCCGCATGCTCTAGATCATTGGTGTCATAGTTGCACTCATGGGGATGTAACTTCCTAGACCCATAGGAGAACACCCCTTTCCGCTGCATCAACACACATCTAAGGCCTCTCCCTGAAGCATCGCCTAACACCTCATATGCCATGCCTTCTTCTAGTCACCTCAGCACTAGGGCACTTACAAACATCTCCTTCAGATAACTGAAGGCCGCCTCACACCTCCCATTCCAAAAAAAATCCTAGTTCATCTTGGTCAAGGCTGTCAATGGTGCCGCAAGTCAGAAGAAGTTGCACACGGACCTCGGATAGTAACCTACCAGACCTAGGAAACTACGAACTTCGGTCATGCTCTTGGGTGTTTCCCAAGAAACAACCACCTAGACCTTCGATGGGTCCACTGATATCCCCTTCTCAGACACCCATGCCCCAGGAAAGGCACTTCTCGCATCCAGAACATGCACTTGGGCAGTTTCCCATAGAGCGGGTGTCATCGGAGGACCTCTAAAACCATTCTTTGGTGCTCTGCGTGATCCTCCATTGATCTTGAGTTGATCAGGATGTCTTCAATAAACATGACTACAAACCAATCTAGGTATTCCTGGAAGACGGAGTTCATGAGTCCCATGAACACAGTTGGATCGTTTGTAATTCCGAACGACATGACCACAAACTCAATGTTCCCATATCTTTACTTAAAGGCAGTCTTGGAGATATCGCCCTCTTTCACCATCACTTGGTGATATCTAGTCCGCATATCGATCTTCAAGAACCAACCTTCTCCCCTCAGCTGGTTAAAGAGATCATCTACCCTGGGGAGAGGGTAGCGATTCTTGACCGTCACCAGATTCAGCCTTCTGTAATTTATGCACAATCATAGACCACCATTCAACTTCATCACAAACAAGACAGGAGAACCCAATGGTGACGCACTTGGCCGAACAAAACCTTGATTCATCAAATCGTCAATCTGGATCTGCAACACCTACAAATCAGAAGGTTCCATCTGGTAGGGAGCCATCGAAATCGGACGGGCACCAGGTTGCAGGTCTATCATGAACTCAACATCACATCAAGGGGGTAGAGTCACCGCCTTTTCAGGGAAGACATCCATAAACTCACTGACGATCCCTGGGACATCCACCATCTATGCATCCACTGACTACACTGATAGTTCATCCAACAGGGAAAGGAGGGGATCCTCTCGTCTTCTACTTTTCTAAAAACCCCGCTTTCCGATTAAAGTTACACATTGACCGCCAAAATTTGAAAACACGACCCTTCATCAGAAGCAGTCAATGACGACACAAACAGAGAACAACTATTCAATGCCTAGGATGACATCGTATGGTTGTATCTGCAATAGTAGATGATCCCTGATAGACTGATGTGGCCCTATCATTAGTCTACACCATTGGAAAACATAAAACATGTCGCTCTGACCTCTGACTGGCATTCTCTACACCAGGGGCGCTGAAAGTATAAGGCCCCAACCTTAAACCATACTTAATCTTGAGTTATTACAAGATTACACATTGAGGATCTTTTCAGGTTTAGAGTTTTAGAGAATTAGATCATGAAACTTGCATTACATTCCACATTTAAACAAAGTGGTTACATAAAAGATAGTATTCATTCTTCCCATCAATGGAAACATATTTAAAATGAAACATGGATTATTTCTTGACACATCCTCGACACTATCATCACTTCATGTACCTTTCCCTTGACCTGTGAAAAACATTTCCAAAACTTGGGATGAGCATAAAAAGCTCAGTAAGGGTTATAAAAATATGGAAAGGAAACATGAGTTCATATATACATAATAATGAAATCATACTTTACCCATAAAATATAGGAATATCAAATCATGAATAAATCATAGAAAACATAAGACATAAAGGTAACTTGAGGCATTCATAACATTCTTACGTAGGGAGTAACCCTCTTGGTTACGTTTTGAATACCCATCACAGTATATTCCCTAAATCTTTTTGGAGAAACCTTAACGTTTCACTCTTTCGCGTTACCCAATGCATTGGAGAGCTATATCGGGCTCACCCACCCTTAGTTTATCACGGAACCACCCGTTCTTCATAACAATACCCAAGAACCATAACATAATCGTATCACATAAAACATGAATAAAGGAAACATAACATTTCCACATTTCAATCACAATATAACATTTTAGGATATTGAAATAATGAATCCATTCAAAAAGAAACCATTTCCAAAACCATTTAAAACATTTAATAAAGAGATTTTTGAATCAAAGTGTCCCATACCACAATGAAGCTTTTAACATTTTAAACCATTAATATCCATATAAATAAATCCTTAAAACCATTTTGAAAACATGGATATTAATAAGAACAAATAATTAAAACATTTAAAACGATATTTTGGTTCAAGGGGTTTTACCAAAATTAGAGACACTTGAATACAATAATCGAGGAATAACATTTAGTCAGAGCTTTATAATATCATGAGAATAAAAGTATTCATGATATAATACTCCAAAGGACAGTATATACACCATATAAGAGTGAATTGGTGCATAACAACAATGAACCCTCAATAGAAATGTCAAATGTGATGAAATCCCTTATAAAGAAGGTATCCTTAAATTAATGAAAAATCAATCTCAAAATATGTGTGACAAATATAAATACACACAATATAAGTGGATATTATGTTTAAAACAATAAAAGGTCATTCACACATATTCAATGGATGACATATTCAATGACTACATGTTGAACCCAAAGAAATCGAAATTGGGTTAAAAAGTTCCCTTGACAGCCTAACGGCATCACATCAAAATGAGTTGATGAGAGATAAAAAGTGTATCTCATCACTTGGAAATAAAATTTACATCAATAAGGATATTTGAGAACATATCCCGACATAACAATATATAAATTAAAAGACCCAACAAAAGAAGTCTTTTAAAAAAGAGGAGGGTGAAAGGTTCCCTTCCCGACATGGGTATCTATCAAAACATACACCCATGAAAGAAGGACAATAGATCATTGATGTAAATACTCATAAATGAATGTATATTACAAAAATAGTAGAATAATGGGCAGTACATACACCACTCAGTGGAATTTGTGGCAAATGTAGCAAAAATCTCACGAGAATAAAAGTGAGATGAAAAATCCCTTACGAAAACTCGGCAGCCTAACCGCGCCACATAAATCTTCTGAATATGGATTGATGAGATCAAATAGGGTATCTCATCACATTACAATAAAATTTACAGCAATAGTAATATAAAAGAACATCCCCCAACATTACAAAGAGGAGCTTAAAAGAAGTGACATAAAGGAGAGTACTTAAAAAGAAAGAGAGAGGTTAGATCTTTTACGAAAGTTCGGTAGCCTAACGACACCACTCAAAACTTCCATAATGGATTGATGAGAGAGAATAGGGTCCCTAATCACATGAACATAAAAATTACAGTAAGTATAAAATAAAAGAACATCCCAATCACAAGAAAGATGAGCTTAGAATGAATGACATAAAAGAGTGTACTTAAAAAGAGAGGAGTAGGATCCCTTACCTCGGGTCCGACTTGACTCGATCGTTCTTTAATCTCCTGAATAATAAACTTGAGTTAATTTATACTTGATTAAGAACCCTTTTCAAGATTATTATTCCTTTTATATCACTTATTTCCTTGTTATAAACACTATGTAATCATTAAGTTAATAATGATTGTTTTGTCGATATTTGGTTCTTAAGTCGAAAGTGGACTTCTTACAATTACATGTTGTTCGTGTGGCCAAATGTTTATTATATCCAGAATTTTATTCATGATGTAGATATAATATATTTAATTTATATCCAGTACATGCATGCATTTATAACATTGCATAATCATTTAGAGGTAAGAAATGAAATGCACCGTTCATGGAGACGGTAAGTCGTACGTACGCATGAACGCTACTTTCATTTCTATTTCGTATATTATAGAATGGAGTAATAATGATATAAAGGTATATTATAATTCCTGTATAATATAATATATAATATCATTAAATCCATCCTTTATACGTCCCACGTATGGCATTAACGAATCACATCACTTTGAGGGGGTGGTAGTCCGCACTTCCTAAAATGAAGATATCGCGTATACCCATAATGGATGCCATAAAGGTAAGACACAAATGAAAAATACAGAAGCATAAGTAAAACATAAACATACTTTATATCATATATAAAAATAGTGACATCATAATGGCCTCCTTTGAAGGTGTTAAATGAGTATTGAACAATCATCGTTTCGGGAGGCAGAATTTCGCCATCCACGAAAACCGTATGTTCTTTAACCATTTGATGTAGTTGTGTGAGAGTGTAGCTCGAATAAATCTTATAAAAACATACTAGTATATTGAAGATACTGTTGTTGTTACAAAAGAAGTAAATAAAAAGATTTTAGGGGGTTGGAGAAGCAATATAAAACAAATGAACATAAGAGAAAGAATTACCTTTAAAAGTTTAACTCCTTTTGATTTGAGCCTAAAGGCTTCCTTTGAAAGGATTCATCCCAAAGGGAATCCTCTAGGATGAGGAGAGGGATGTGGAGAGAGTAAATGGGCAGGGGTTGGCCGAGCCAAAGGCTTGAGGAGTGTGTGAAATGAGGTAGAGGTGGGGGCCTTTTATAAGAGGAGAGGAGGGGCACTTTTGGAAAGTAAGGAAATATTACTTTATTCGAAAATGTGTTTCGGTTTTAAGAGGTCCCACATTGATATAATTCGTGGATAAGGTCATAAAGGTTCGAAATCCACCCATCCAATAAGTTTTGGACATGTGTAGTTCATAGATTTTACATTATCTTTCCATTTTATTTTAATCGTTAAATAATGATGTCATCACTGCATCATTATGATGTCATAAATAATTTAATTTTATTTATTGTCTAAAAATTATAAAAAAAAATTATGATGTATGAAATCTTTTTATCTTTCCAATGACTTTTTATAATCAAAAATATGACTCGTATAACCCCACTTAAAAATTTTGTTAGTAAAACATATCAAGTTTGTGTCATTTTTAATTTTAACAATAAATAAAAATATATTATTGTCATTTTGCAACTAAAGTGGCTCCATGGGGTCCCCAAGTTGGCCCATGGCTTGTCTTGGTCGGACATGACTCACCCAATAGGTGTAGGACATGTTTCATGGTGTTTTCACATTCTTATAATATCATTTTTACCTTAAACAACACTAATTACCACTAATCGCGATTAAAAACTTAATAAGTTACTATTCACCAAAAAATTATTTTTATCCCATTGAACCACATTTTACTACTTAATGACAACCACGTATGTCGGATTTTTGAAATTCAAAACACAGAAGTGGTAAAATTTCATTTAAACGAAAAATCAGCTTTTATAAGTACCACTTAGTGGTTTCACTATTCATCAAAAATTGAAGTTTTTCAGAAAATTACCAAAAATTCACCCTAAGCTATATTTGATATTAAGAACTCAAAAATGAAGTCCATTTTACAAAATTCACAACATATAAGTTGCATTAATTAATTTAATAATTAATTCCCGCTGTCATGACAAATAGCGTGTTTTTATGAAACCATAAGTATCAAAAGACTGGCACTAGTTTAAGTCCGATTTCAAAGTGAAATCAATTCCAACGACCACTATTGGATTTAATGGTAAAAATATTTTCTAATTTCACTTTAAAACCAATTCAAAATATTATCTAATCATATAAATAAATTAGTTTAAAAAGGGGTTTTGAATTAGAACACAACATTTTACACTATTCATTAAAAAAAGAACTTTATCGGAAAAATACCAAAAAACTACACAAAGTAAAACTTGATGTCCCGATTCTTAATAAGAGTTTTATTTGGTCCAAAATAATGTATAAGAGTGATCAAAACTATATTTAATGATGGTTCTCCATCAAAAGGCGACAAGTGAACCTTTAGTGAAAACTAGGGCATATACGCCTAAAATTGAATTCTTCCCGTATTTTAAGCCTTTATCCTTTATTGGATAAATGTATAAACATTTAAAAACATATATAATCATATTTTAGTTATTTCTAACCATTCCCACTATTATAACGACTACATGTTAACTAACATTTAAAATTTATTATTAGAGTGCAACGTAAGATTCCGAAGAAACTCGTTGTTGCGTGTTCGGTATGCCATCGAGCATAGCGTCCCCTTTAAAGTCAAATCAATATTTTATTCAAAAATATGGATAAATATGAAAATTTCATATTCTTTATTTACCTGGGGTGTTACATCCTTCCCCCCTTTTGGGAATTGCGTCCTCGCAATTTTAAAAAATTTGAGCTCGGAAACATCCTTGAAAGTCCCACATCGGAACAAGAGTCGGTAAAACAATCACTTTAAAATAAAGAAAGATAAGCACAGAGGTCACCCGAGTTAACCCATACTAGGATTCCAAGTATGAAAACATGGACATGGAGGAGAAAACATAGGGTCATGTTCTGATGGAGAGTGATAGAAAACATGTTTAGGAGAAAGTTAACCATGAGAAAATCACAAACTTGTTATGGGTTCAACGATATTCGATTCCCCAGTAAGAAAAGTTAATAGACAACATTTTTGTTTTAAGTTACTTTTTATTGAGTAATTTATTCATAAGGAAACATAATCACTTATCATGTTGACTTTCAACTTTTACACAAACTCGTATTTTCTCTAAAAGACGAGTATTTAGGAAGACTTGTTCACATTAAGAGTACTATAATCAACTTCTAGAGAATCACCTAATCCACAAAAGAGAACTATATACATCCCATGTCTTTAGACTTTAACCAAAACCAAAACCAAAAAGGCTAGAACAAGATCAGATAATCCAGAAAAGGATAACCCCTTATAAAAAGAAAATCTATTCTTAATCTCCAAAATTTGTCCAACAAAACCCAAAGTTCAACGAGGACCATCTGATAAATAATTTGTCCATAAAATTCTTCAAAGTAAACCAATATAAGATTGAAACCCAAATATTTGAACGATATAGTCACATAGTCTTCCAAGTTAAATCGTAACATTTATCTCCAAACAACATTAGTCGCTCCTAAAGTCTCGCATTGAAAAGTAATTATCCTAATCACATATCCTCCATGATAGGTTAATCATTTTCATAAATAACCCAAAATCAACTTAATCTTAATTCATAAAATCATATAACTATAAAGAATCAATCAAACTAACCAGGGACTTCACGTAGTCCAGTGGTAGGCGATAAATACCAGTCGCACTTTGGTTGTGGGTTCGATTCCCGCAGCTTTGTCTGACGCGACGGGTAGTCACACGGTCTGCGTGTTGTCCTTTTTCAAAAACTATATAATTCTTAAAACATTCCCCAAAATGAGATAAAATCTTCAAAGATCATCATAACATATTTTAACCTCAAGTTTATCTCATGCCTTTCATTTTCCATCATAACATATAGTAAACCATAATTACCTCAAAAGTAAGGATCATATAAACCCAATGGTTCTTTATAACTATGTCCAGAAAAGAAAAGATAACTATTACTTGAATAAAATTTTCCTATATTAAACATCAGGGTTACACATAATATAAAAAGTCTTCTAATGTAACCCCATCATCAAAAGAGACTTAATACTCCTAATAATTTCACCATAACTCTTGAAGCCCTTATATGTGGAAATCTTACTCATTCAACATTCTTCATGATCCATTATCCATTCCTTTCCACCTTATTCCGAAATACCTCTTACCTACAAACAAAATCATGAATCATATCCTATGATTCCAAAATAGGAAAACAATAGTCATGAAATAGTACATACCTTTGATTGGTCATTGTCAGTTTCTTCATCCTCAATCGGAATGGCATTAGGTATTGGTAAACGAATATTGGTACGCTCTTGGTGACCCCGTTCAAGAAATTTCTTCATAGGACATGTGTTTGCATAATGACCATGCACACCACATTTAAAACATTCAATTGATCCCTCAGAAAGAACTTCTTTCCCTTTCCTCGAGTCAACTGGATGCTTCCTTTTTCCATGGCAGGTTCTTGCTTTATGACCTTCATTTCCACATCTATAGCATATTTCTGTCCCTTTGAAACATTTTCCTAGGTGTTTCTTTCCACATCTTTGACACATAGGTTTTTGAACACACTTACCTTTATGATTATTACCTGTACTTCCGTAGGGATTTGTTTCTTGCATATATGATGTCTTAGAGAAATCTCCAAGGTTTAGGTGGTCAATCATGACTCCGGATAGTTGGTTCAGGATAATCACAAGAGTTCTCATTGCAGCTCCCATATCATTCAGTTGCTTTCTCAAAACACTGTCACAGTTTCCTTCACATACACTGTTACTTTGGTGCCTGCTAGATCCAGCCATTTACTAAAACCAAAAAGGTCAGTGTGAGTATATCAACAAAACCATCATGTACTAATGATTAAGGTAAACAATAAGATATACTTACTCGTTCACTTTATCTAAAACTAAGACTCTTGTTTGAAATCCTAACCATTATGGTAATGTCAGTTATGCTTAAAGAATACCCTAACCTCTAAAGTTATCTAAACCGACCATTGATAGCAACTATAAGGCCCCAACCTTAAACCTTACTTAATCTTGAGTTATTACAAGATTACACATTGAGGATCTTTTCAGGATTAGAGTTTTAGAGAATTAGATCATGAAACTTGCATTACATTCCACATTTAAACAAAGTGGTTACATAAAAGACAGTATTCATTCTTCCCATCAATGGAAACATATTTAAAATGAAACATGTATTCTTTCTTGACACATCCTCGACACTATCATCACATCATGTACCTTTCCCTTGACCTGTGAAAAACATTTCCAAAACTTGGGATGATCATAAAAAGCTCAGTAAGGGTTATAAAAATATGGAAAGGAAACATGAGTTCATATATACATAAGAATGAAATCATAATTTACCCATAAAATATAGGCATATCACATCATGAATAAATAATAGAAAACATAAGACATAAAGGTAACTTGAGCCATTCATAACATTCTTACGTATGGAGTAACCCTCTTGGTTACGTTTGGAATACCCATCACAGTATATTCCATAAATCTCTTTGGAGAAACCTTAACGTTTCACTCCTTCGCGTTACCCAATTCATTGGAGAGCTATATCGGGCTCACCCGCCCTTAGTTTATCACGGAACCACCCGTTCTTCATAAAAATGCCCAAGAACCATAACATAATCGTATCACATAAAACATGAATAAAGGAAACATAACATTTCCACATTTCAATCACAATATAACATTTTAGGATATTGAAATAATGAATCCATTCAAAAAGAAACCATTTCCAAAACCATTTAAAACATTTAATAAAGAGATTTTTGAATCAAAGAGTCCCATACCACCTTGAAGCTTTTAACATTTTAAACCATTAATATCCATATAAATAAATCCTTAAATCCATTTTGTAAACATGGATATTAATAAGAACAAATAATTAAAACATTTAAAACGATATTTTGGTTAAAGGGGTTTTACCAAAATTAGAGAGACTTGAATACAATAATCGAGGAATAACATTTAGTCATAACTTTATAATATCATGAGAATAAAAGGATTCATGATATAATACTCCAAAGGACAGTATATACACCATATAAGAGTGAATTGGTGCATAACAACAATGAACCCTCAATAGAAATGTCAAATGTGATGAAATCCCTTATAAAGAAGGTATCCTTAAATTAAGGACAAATCAATCTCAAAATATGTGTGAAAAATATAAATACACCCAATATAAGTGGATATTAAGTGTAAAACAATAAAAGTTCATTCACACATATTCAATGGATGACATATTCAATGACTACATGTTGAACCCAAAGAAATCGAAATTGGGTTAAAAAGTTCCATTGACATTCTAACGACATCACATCAAAATGAGTTGATGAGAGATAAAAAGTGTATCTCATCACTTGGACATAAAATTTACATCAATAAGGATATATGATAACATATCCCGACATAACAATATGTAAATTAAAAGACCCAACAAAAGAAGTCTTTTAAAAAAGAGGAGGGTGAAAGGTTCCCTTACCGACTTGGGTATCTTTCAAAACATACACCCCATGAAAGAAGGACAATAGATCATTGATGTAAATACTCATAAATGAATGTATATTTCACAAAGAGTAGAATAATGGGCAGTACATACACCAATCAATGTAATTTGTGGCAAATGTAGCATAAATCTCACGAGAATAAAAGTGAGATGAAAAATCTCTTACGAAAACTCGCCAGCCTAACGGCGCCACATAAAACTTCTGAATATGGATTGATGAGATCAAATAGGGTATCTCATCACATTACAATAAAATTTACAGCAATAGTAATATAAAAGAACATCCCCCAACATTACAAAGAGGAGCTTAAAAGAAGTGACATAAAGGAGAGTACTTAAAAAGAAAGAGAGAGGTTAGATCTTTTACGAAAGTTCGGCAGCCTAACGGCGCCACTCAAAACTTCCAAAATGGATTGATGAGAGAGAATAGGGTCCCTCATCACATGAACATAAAAATTACAGTAATTATAATATAAAAGAACATCCCAATCACAAGAAAGATTATGTTAGAAGGAATGACATAAAAGAGTGTACTAAAAAAGAGAGGAGTAGGATCCCTTACCTCGGGTCCGACTTGACTCGATCGTTCTTTAATCTCCTGAATAATAAAATTGAGTTAATTTCTACTTGATTAAGAACCCTTTTCAATCTTATTATTCCTTTTATGTCACTTATTTCCTTGTTATAAACACTATGTAATCATTAAGTTAATAATGATTGTTTTGTCGATATTTGGTTCTTAAGTCGAAAGTGGACTTCTTACAATTACATGTTGTTCGTGTGGCCAAATGTTTATTATATCCAGAATTGTATTCATGATGTAGATATAATATATTTCATACATATCCAGTACATTCATGCATTTATAACATTACTTAATCATTTAGAGGTAAGAAATGAAATGCACCGTTCATGGAGACGGTAAGCCGTACGTACGCATGAACACAACTTTAATTTCTATTTCGTATTTTATAGAATGGAGTAATAATGATATAAAGGTATATTATAATTCCAGTATAATATAATATATAATATCATTAAATCCATCCTTTATACGTCCCACCTATGGCATTAACGAATCACATCATTTTGAGGGGGTGGTAGTCCGCACTTCCTAAAATGAAGATATTGCGTATACCCATAATGGATGCCATAAAGGTAAGACACAAATGAAAAATACAGAAGAATAAGTAAAACATAAACATATTTATATCATATATAAAAATAGTGACATCATAATGGCCACCTTTGAAGGTGTTAAATGAGTATTGAACAATCATCGTTTCGGGAGGAAAAATTTCGCCATCCACGGAAATCGTATGTTCTTTAACCATTTGATGTAGTTTTGTGAGAGTGTAGCTAGAATAAATCTTATAACAACATCCTAGTATATTGAAGATACTGGTGTTGTTACAAAAGAAGTAAATAAAAAGATTTTAGGGGGTTGGAGAAGCAATATAAAACAAATGAACATAAGAGAAAGAATTACCTTTAAAAGTGTAACTCCTTTTGATTTGAGCCTAAAGGCTTCCTTTGAACGGATTCTTCCCAAAGGGAATCCTCTAGGATGAGGAGATGGATGTGCAGAGAGTAAATGGGCAGGGTTTGGCCGAGCCAAAGGCTTGAGGAGTGTGTGAAATGAGGTAGAGGTGGGGGCCTTTTATAAGAGGAGAGGAGGGGCACTTTTGGAAAGTAAGGAAATATTACTTTTTTCGAAAATGTGTTTCAGTTTTAAGAGGTCCCACATTGATAAAATTCGTGGATAAGGTCATAAAGGTTCTAAATCCACCCAACCAATAAGTTTTGGACATGTGTAGTTCATAGATTTTACATTATCTTTCCATTTTATTTTAATCGTTAAATAATGATGTCATCACTGCATCATTATGATGTCATAAATAATTTAATTTTATTTATTGTCTAAAAATTATAAAAAAAACTATGATGTAGGAAATCTTTTTATCTTTCCAATGACTATTTATAATCAAAAATATGACTTGTATAACCCCACTTAAAAATTGTGTTAGTAAAACATATCAAGTTTGTGTCATTTTTAATTTTAACATTAAATAAAAATATATTCTTGTCATTTTCCAACTAAAGTGGCTCCATGGGGTCCCCAAGTTGGCCCATGGCTTGTATTGGTCGGACATGACTCACCCAATAGGTGTAGGACAAGTGTCATGGTGTTTTCACATTCTTATAATATCATTTTTACCTTAAACTACACTAATTACCACTAATTGCGATTAAAAACTTAATAAGTTACTATTCACCAAAAAATTATTTTTATCCCATTGAACCACATTTTACTACTTAATGACAACCACGTATGTCGGATTTTTGAAATTCAAAACACAGAAGTGGTAAAATTTCATTTAAACGAAAAATCAGCTTTTATAAGTACCACTTAGTGGTTTCACTATTCATCAAAAATTGATGTTTTTCAGAAAATTACCAAAAATTCACCCTAAGCTATATTTGATATTAAGAACTCAAAAATGAAGTCCATTTTACAAAATTTACAACATATAAGTTGCATTAATTAATTTAATAATTAATTCCCGCTGTCCTGACAAATAGCGTGTTTTTATGAAACCATAAGTATCAAAAGATTGACACTAGTTTAAGTCCGATTTCAAAGTGAAATCAATTCCAACAACCACTATTGGATTTAATGGTAAAAATATTTTCTAATTTCACTTTAAAACCAATTCAAAATATTATCTAATCATATAAATAAATTAGTTTAAAAAGGGGTTTTGAATTAGAACACAACATTTTACACTATTCATTAAAAAAAGAACTTTATCGGAAAAATACCAAAAAACTACACAAAGTAAAATTTGATGTCCCGATTCTTAATAAGAGTTTTATTTGGTCCAAAATAATGTATAAGAGTGATCAAAACTATATTTAATGATGGTTCTCCATCAAAAGGCGACAAGTGAACCTTTAGTGAAAACTAGGGCATATACGCCTAAAATTGAATTCTTTCCGTATTTTAAGCCTTTATCCTTTATTGGATAAATGTATAAACATTTAAAAACATATATAATCATATTTTAGTTATTTCTATCCATTCCCACCATTACAACGGCTACATGTTAACTAACATTTAAAATTTATTATTAGAGTGCAACATAAGATTCCGAAGAAACTCGTTGTTGCGTGTTGGGTACGCCATCAAGCATATCGTCCCCTTTAAAGTCATATCAATATTTTATTCACAAATATGGATAAATATGAAAATTTCATATTCTTTATTTACCTGGGGTGTTACAGAAAGTCTCTCGACATATAAACCCAGGGCACTTGCCAGACTAGGTGTAACAAAGGAGTGAGATGCTCCTCTGCCTCTCGATTTTCAGCCGCCTCCCCAAACACACCCTGGTTAAGGTCCCTGAGGAGTTCCCTGAGGTCGGATTCCTCTTCCCACATCTGGTCTTGGAGGGGTAGGAGCCTACTGTCCTTGCTGCAGCTGGTGAAGGGGCCTAGATGGAAAATGTTACAGCTAAGGTGGGCGCTGAACCATCCCACCCCCAATGTACTTTAATATGTCCGGGCACTAATTCTGAAGGTGTCCATGGCTCCCACAGATGAAGCACCACAGTCCTGGACCTAAAAGAATAGGGAAAGGACCGGGGGGTCAGAACTCAAACTGCTGAGGCCTTCTTCCTACTAGTCGACACCTAGAGGGTCCTGATGCTTGAGAACTGCTGTAGACAGCCTTCCCATTTGAAGAGCCCAACTGGATCTGTAACACCCCAGGTAAATAAAGAATAGACAATTTCATATTTATCCATATTTGTGAATAAAATATTAATATGACTTTAAAGGGGATGTAATGCTCGATGGCGTACCCAACACGCAACAACGAGTTTCTTGGGAATCTTACGTTGCACTCTAATAATAAAATAATATTATTTTAAATGGTAGTTAACATGTAGCCGTTGTAATGGAGGGAATGGATAGAAATAAATAAAATATGATTATATATGTTTTTAAATGTTTTTACATTTATACAATAAAAGATTAAGGCATAAAATACGGAAATAATTCAATTTTAGGCGTATATGCCCTAGTTTTCCCTAAAGGTTCACTTGTCGCCTTTTGATGGCGAACCGTCATTAAATATAGTTTTGATCACTATTATACATTCTTTTGGACCAAATAAAACTCTTATTAAGAATCGGGACATCAAATTTTACTTTGTGATTTTTTTTGGTATTTTTCCGATAAAGTTCTTTTTTTAATGAATAGTGTAAAATGTTGTGTTTTAATTCAAAACCTCTTTTTAATATAATTTATTTATATGATTAGATAATATTTTGAATTGGTTTTAAAGTGAAATTAGAAAATATTTTTACCATTAAATCCAATAGTGGTCGTTGGAATTAATTTCACTTTGAAATCGGACTTAAAATAGTGTCAATCTTTTGATACTTATTGTTTCATAAAAACACGCTATTTGCCACCACAGTGGGAATTAATTATTAAATTAATTAATGTGACTTATATGTTTTGAATTTTTTAAAACGGACTTCATTTTTGAATTCAGAATATCAAATATAGCTTAGGGTGAATTTTTGGGATTTTTCTGAAAAACTTCAATTTTTGATGAATAGTGAAACCACTAAGTGGTACTTATAAAAAACTGATTTTCCGTTTAAATGAAATTTTGCTATCATTATGTTTTGATTTTCAAAAATCCGACATACATGGTTTTAATTAAGAAGTAAAATGTGGTTCAATGGGATAAAAATAATTTTTTGGTGAATAGTAACTTATTAAGATTTTAATCGCGATTAGTGGTAATTAGTGTAGTTTAAGGTAAAAATGATATTATAAGAATGTGAAAACACCATGACACTTGTCCTAAACCTATTGGGTGAGTCATGGCCGACCAAGACAAGCAATGGGGAATCTTGGGGACCCCATGGAGCCACTTTAGTTGGAAAATGACAATAATATATTTTATTTAATGTCAAAATTAAAAATGACACAAACATGATATGTTTTACTAAAAAAAAATTTAAGTGGGGTTATACAAGCCATAATTTTGATTATAAATAGTAATTGGAAAGATAAAAAGATTTCCTACATAATATTAATTTGTTTATAATTTTTAGACATTAAATAAATTAAATTATTTATGACATCATAATGATGCAGTGATGACATAATTATTTTACGATTAAAATAAAATGGAAAGATAATGTAAAATCTATGAACTACACATGTCCAAAACTTATTGTATGGGTGGATTTCGAACCTTTATAACCTTATCCACGAATTATATCAATGTGGGACCTTTTAAAACCGAAACACATTTTCAAATAAAGTAATATTTCCTTACTTTCCAAAAGTGACCCTCCTCTCCTCTTATAAAAGGCCCCCACCTATACCTCATTTCACACACTCCTCAAGCCTTTGGCTCTGCCAAACCCTGCCCATTTACTCTCTCCACATCCCTCTACTCATCCTAGAGGATTCTCTTTGGGCATAATCCTTTTAAAGAAACCCTTTAGGCTCAAATCAAAATGAGTTACACTTTTAAAGGTAATTCATTCTCTCATGTTCATTTGTTTTATTTTGCTTCTCCAACCCCCTAAACTCTTTTTATTTATTTCTTTTGTAACAACACCAGTATCTTCAATATACTAGGATGTTGTTATAATATTTATTCGTGCTACACTCTCACACAACTACATCAAATGGTTAAAGAACATACGGTTTCCGTGGATGCCGAAATTCTGCCTCCCGAAACGATGATTGTTCAATACTCATCTAACACCTTCAAAGGTGGCCATTATGATGTCACTATTTTTATATATGATATATAATATGTTTATGTTTTCCTTAAGCTTCTGTTTTTTTCATTTTGGGCATACCTTTATGGTTTCCATTATGGGTAAAGGCGATATCTTCATTTAAGGAAGTGCGGACTACCACCCCCTCAAAGTGATTTGATTCGTTAAATATCATATGTGGGACGTATAAAGGATGGAACTATGATATTATAAATGATATTATACTGGAATTATAATATACCTTTATATAATTATTATTCCATTCTATAAAATACGAAATATAAATGAAAGTAGCGTTCATGCGTACGTACGGCTTACCGTCTCCATGAACGGTGCATTTCATTTCTTACCTCTAAATGATTATGTAATGTTATAAATGCATGCATGTACTGGATATATATGAAATATATTATATCCAAATAATGAATATAATTCTGGATATAATAAACATTTGACCACACGAACAACATGTAATTGTAAGAAGTCCACTTCCGACTTAAGAACCAAATATCGACAAAACAAACATTATTAACTTAAATGTTTACATAATGTTTATAACATGGAAATAAGTGATCTAATAGGAATAATGAACTAGAAAAATGTTCTTAATAAAGTTGAAATTAACTCAAGTTTATTATTCAGGACGTTAAAGAACGATCGAGTCAAGTCGGACCCGAGGTAAGGGATCCTACTCCTCTGTTTCTTTTTAAGTACACTCTTTTATGTCATTCCTTTTAAAGCTCATATTTATTGTTATTGGGATGCTATTTTGTATTACTCCTACTGTAATTTTTTATGTTCATGTGATGAGAGACCCTATTCTCTCTCATCAATCCTTTTTGGAAGTTTTGAGTGGCACCGTTAGGCTGCCGAACTTTCGTAAGAGATCTAACCTCTCTCTTTCTTTTTAAGTACTCTCCTTTATGTCACTTATTTTAAGCTCCTCTTTGTAATGTTAGGGGATGTTATTTTATATTCCTATTGATGTACATTTTATTGTAATGTGATGAGATACCCTATTTGATCTCATTAATCCATATTCGGAAGTTTTATGTGGCGCCGTTAGGCTGTCGAGTTTTTGTAAGGGATTTTTCATCTCACTTTTATTCCCGTGAGATTTATGGTACATTTGCCACAAATTCCATTGAGTGGAGTATGTACTGACCATTATTCTACTATTTTTGTAATATACTTTCGTTTATGAGTATTTACATCAATGATCTATTGTCCTTCTTTCATGGGGTGTATGTTTTGAAAGATACCCAAGTCGGTAAGGGAACCTTTCACCCTCCTCTTTTTTAAAAGACTTCTTTTGTTGGGTCTTTTAATTTACATATTGTTATACTAGGATATGTTCTAATATATCCTTATTGATGTAAATTTTATGTCCAAGTGATGAGATACACTTTTTATCTCTCATCAACTCATTTTGATTTGATGCCGTTAGGCTGTCAAGGGAACTTTTTAACCCAATTTCGATTTCTTTGGGTTCAACATGTAGTCATTGATTATGTCATCCATTGAATATGTGTGAATGACCTTTTATTGTTTTACACTTAATATCCACTTATATTTGGTGTACTTATATTTGTCACACATATTTTTGGGATTGATTTGTCCTTAATTTTAGGATACCTTCTCTATAAGGGATTTCATCACATTTGACATTTCTATTGAGGGTTCATTGTTGTTATGAACCAATTCACTCTTAAATGGTGTATATACTATCCTTTGGAGTATTATATCATGAATCCATTTAATCTCATGATATGATAATGTTATGACTAAATGTTATTCCTCAATTATTGTATTCAAGTGTCTCTAATTTTGGTAAAACCCCTTTAACAAAAATATCGTTTTAAATTTTTTAATTATTTGTTCTTATTAATATCCATGTTCTCAAAATGGTTTTAAGGATTTATTTATACGGATATTAATGGTTTAAAATTTTAAGCTTCAAGGTGGTATGGGACACTTTGATTCAAAAATCTCTTTATTAAATGTTTTAAATGGTTTTGGAAATGGTTTCTTTTTGAATGGATTCATTATTTCAATATACTAAAATGTTTTATTGTGATTGAAATGTGGAAATGTTATGTTTCCTTTATGCATGTTTTAAGTGATACATTTATGTTACAGTTCTTGGGAATTGTTATGAAAACGGGTGGTTCCGTGATAAACTAAGGGCGGGTGATCCCGATATAGCTCTCCAATGCATTGGGTAACGCGAAGGAGTGAAACGTTGAGGTTTCTCAGAAGAGATTTAGGGAATATACTGTGATGGGTATTCCAAACGTAACCAAGAGGGTTACTCCCCACGTAAGAATGTTATGAATGCCTCAAGTTACCTTTATGTCTTATGTTTTCTATGATTTATTCATGGTTTGATGAGGTATGTTAAAGTGCCTATGTTTTATGGGTAAAGTATGATTTCATTCTTATGTATATATGAACTCATGTTTCCTTTCCATATTTTTATAACCCTTACTGAGCTTATTATGCTCATCCCACGTTTTTGAAATGTTTTTCATAGGTCAAGGGAATGGTACATGATGTGATGATAGTGTCAAGGATGTGTCAAGAAAGAATACGTGTTATATTTTAAATATGTTTCCGTTGATGGGAAGAATGAATACTATCTTTTATGTAACCACTTTGTTTAAATGTGGAATGTAATGCAAGTTTCATGATCTAATTCTCTAAAAATCTAAACCTGAAAAGATCCTCAATGTGTAATCTTGTAATAACTCAAGATTAAGTAAGGTTTAAGGTTGGGGCCTTATAGTTGGTATCAAAGGTCCGTTTAGACAACTTTAGGGATTAGGAGTTTTTGTGAGGCACATGATCAGTCCCTATAACTATTATTTCAGTTAAATCCTTGTTTTAAATTTTTTTTTCAGGTCAAGTAATGTCAGTTACGAATGGAAGGAGGAGGATCTCAAACGACATTCCTATCTCTTCCTGATGACATGCTTGCAATAATTATTTCAAAGTCATCTTCGGATGATTGTGAAACTTTTTCTAGCATACAACTCACTTGCAAGCATTTGTTTGAGATATCAAACACCTCCTCTATACCTCGTTATCATCGTGGATCATGGGTTGTTTTTAGAAAAATACTATTTTCACAATATTCTCATGTTTTCAAGAGAGGTAAATATTATCAAGGTATTTTAAAATATTTTACCTTATCACAAGAATTTGAAGCATATTATGATTTTCAAAATGGTGCTGAGGAAGGAGACCCTTGCGCAACCTATTTATATTTGCTTTTAAAATATAGTCTCACATCAAATACTTATGGTATTTTAAAAGGAACAATGATAGAAAGTTTCAACTCAATTTCGGTCCGACTATTTTTTAGAAATCATGTTTTATCGGATGTTTTGGAATTATATGTCATACATGATTATTTTCCAAAACTGTTTTTCTGTGAACACCCATATAACCCATGTTGCACGAGGTGTATTTGGATGGAGGAAGCAAATGATTTTGAAGGATCTCTAAATCATTATTGTAATGCATGGGACTTCTACCTACGTGAGCAAGATGATGATGAAACAGAGTGGAAGCCATGATCAGGTTTGATGTTATTCATTTTGGGGAATTGTTTTATTTTATCTTATGGTGGTGAAATAAGACTTCAAGAATTAAGGTGTTGAGATCATAATGAATTTGGATGAAAATTAAAGGTATAAGGAAACTATTGAGGTTAAAACATGTTAGGGTTATTTTTGGAGTTTTATAAAAAGGAAAACACGCAGACCGTGTGACTACCCGTCGCGTCGGACAAAGCTGCGGGAATCGAACCCACAACCAAAGTGTGACTGGTATTTATCGCCTACCACTGGACTACGTGAAGTCCCTGGTTAGTTTTAATGATTCTTTTTAGTTATATGATTTTATTAATTAAGAGTAAGTTGATTTTGGGTTATTTATGAAAATGATTAACCTATCATGGAGGATATGTGATTAGGATAATTACTTTTCAATGCGAGACTTTAGGAGCGACTAATGTTGTTTGGAGATAAATGTTACGATTTAACTTGGAAGACTATGTGACTAAATCCTTAAAATATCTGGGTTTCATTTTATATTGGTTTACTTTGAAGAATTTTATGGACAAATTGATTATAGAATGGTCCTCGTTGAACTTTGGGTTTTGTTGGACAAATTTTGGAGATTAAGAATAGATTTTCTTTTTATAAATGGTTATCCTTTTTTGGATTATCTGACCTTGTACTAACCTTTTTGGTTTTGGTTATGGTTAAGGTCTAAAGATATGGGAAGTATATAGTTCTCTCTTGTGGATTAGGTGATTCTCTAGAAGTTGATTATAGTACTCTTAATGCGAACAAGTCTCCCAAAATACTCGTCTTTTGGAAAAAATATGAGTTTGATTAAGGAATCTATTAAAAGTTGAAAGTCAAAATGATAAGTGATTATGTTTCCTTATGAATAAATTCCTCAATAAAAAGTAACTTAAAACAAAAATGTTTTCTATTAACTTTTCCTACTGGGGAACCCAACACCGTTTAACCCATCACAAGTTTGTGATTTTCTTATTGTTAACTATCTCCTAAACATGTTTTCTATCACTCTCCATTAGAACATGGCCCTATGTTTTCTCCTCCATGTCCATGTTTTCCTACATGGAGTCCTAGTATGGGTTAACTCGGGTGACCTCTGTACTTATCTTTCTTTATTTTAAAGTGATTTTTTTTACCGACTCTTGTTCCGATGTGGGACTTTCAAGGATGTTTCCAAGCGCAATTTTAAAATTGTGAGGACGTAATTCCCAAAAGGGGGGAAGGATGTAACACCCCAGGTAAATAAAGAATAGATATTTTCATATTTATCCATATTTGTGAATAAAATATTAATATGACTTTAAAGGGGATGTAATGCTCGATGGCGTACCCAACACGCAACAACGAGTTTCTTGGGAATCTTACGTTGCACTCTAATAATAAAATAATATTATTTTAAATGGTAGTTAACATGTAGCCGTTGTAATGGCGGGAATGGATAGAAATAACTAAAATATGATTATATATGTTTTTAAATGTTTTTACATTTATACAATAAAAGATAAAGGCTTAAAATACGGAAAGAATTCAATTTTAGGCGTATATGCCCTAGTTTTCCCTAAAGGATCACTTGTCGCCTTTTGATGGCGAACCGTCATTAAATATAGTTTTGATCACTCTTATACATTCTTTTGGACCAAATAAAACTCTTATTAAGAATAAAGACATCAAATTTTACTTTTTGTAATTTTTTGGTATTTTTCCGATAAAGTTCTTTTTTTTAATGAATAGTGTAAAATGTTGTGTTTTAATTCAAAACCTCTTTTTTAATCTAATTTATTTATATTATTAGATAATATTTTGAATTGGTTTTAAAGTGAAATTAGAAAATATTTTTACCATTAAATCCAATAGTGGTCGTTGGAATTAATTTCACTTTGAAATCAGACTTAAACTAGTGTCAATCTTTTGATACTTATTGTTTCATAAAATCACGCTATTTGCCACGACAGCGGGAATTAATTATTAAATTAATTAATGTGACTTATATGTTTTGAATTTTTTAAAACAGACTTAATTTTTGAATTCAGAATATCACATATAGCTTAGGGTGAATTTTTGGGATTTTTCTGAAAAACTTCAATTTTTGATGAATAGTGAAACCACTAAGTGGTACTTGTAAAAAACTGATTTTCCGTTTAAATGAAATTTTTCCATCATTATGTTTTGATTTTCAAAAATCCGACATACATGGTTGTCATTAAGAAGTAAAATGTGGTTCAATGGGATAAAAATAATTTTTTGGTGAATAGTAACTTATTAAGTTTTTAATCGCGATTAGTGGTAATTAGTGTAGTTAAAGGTAAAATTGATATTATAAGAATGTGAAAACACCATGACACTTGTCCTACACCTATTGGGTGAGTCATGGCCGACCAAGACAATCCATGGGGCAACTTGGGGACCCCATGGAGTCACTTTAGTTGGAAAATGACAATAATATATTTTATTTAATGTTAAAATTAAAAATGACACAAACATGATATGTTTTACTAAAACATTTTTTACGTGGGGTTATACAAGTCATATTTTTGATTATAAATATTCATTGGAAAGATAAAAAGATTTCCTACATCATAGTAATTTTTTTATAATTTTTAGACATTATATAAATTAAATTATTTATGACATCATAATGATGCAGTGATGACATCATTATTTAACGATTAAAATAAAATGGAAAGATAATGTGAAATCTATGAACTACACATGTCCAAAACTTATTGGATGGGTGTATTTCGAACCTTTATAACCTTATCCACTAATTATATCAATGTGGGACCTTTTAAAACCGAAACACATTTTCAAATAAAGTAATATTTCCTTACTTTCCAAAAGTGACCCTCCTCTCCTCTTATAAAAGGCCCCCACCTATACCTCATTTCACACACTCCTCAAGCCTTTGGCTCGGCCAAACCCTGCCCATTTACTCTCTCCACATCCCTCTACTCATCTTAGAGTATTCCCTTTGGGCAGAATCCTTTTAAAGAAATCCTTTAGGCTCAAATGAAAAGGAGTTACACTTTTAAAGGTAATTCATTCTCTCATGTTCATTTGTTTTATTTTGCTTCTCCAACCCCATAAACTCTTTTTATTTATTTCTTTTGTAACAGCAACAGTATATTCAATATACTAGGATGTTGTTATAATATTTATTCGAGCTACACTCTCACACAACTACATCAAATGGTTAAAGAACATACGGTTTCCGTGGATGGCGAAATTCTGCCTCCCGAAACGATGATTGTTCAATACTCATCTAACACCTTAAACGGTGGCCATTATGATGTCACTATTTTTATATATGATATATAATATGTTTATGTTTTCCTTAAGCTTCTGTTTTTTTCATTTTGGTCATACCTATATGGTTTCCATTATGGGTAAACGCGATATCTTCATTTAAGGAAGTGCGGACTACCGCCCCCTCAAAGTGATTTGATTCGTTAAATATCATATGTGGGACGTATAAAGGATGGAACTATGATATTATATATGATATTATACTGGAATTATAATATAACTTTATATCATTATTATTCCATTCTATAAACTATGAAATAGAAATGAATGTAGCGTTCATGCGTACGTACGGCTTACCGTCTCCATGTACGGTGCATTTCATTTCTTACCTCTAAATGATTACGTAATGTTATAAATGAATGAATGTACTGGATATATATGACATATATGATATCCAAATCATGAATATAATTCTGGATATAATAAACATTTGACCACACGAACAACATGTAATTGTAAGAAGTCCACTTCCGACTTAAGAACCAAATATCGACAAAACAAACATTATTAACTTAAATGTTTACATAATGTTTATAACATGGAAATAAGTGATATAATAGGAATAATGAACTAGAATAATGTTCTTAATAAAGTGGAAATTAACTCAAGTTTATTATTCAGGACGTTAAAGAACGATCGAGTCAAGTCGGACCCGAGGTAAGGGATCCTACTCCTCTCTTTCTTTTTAAGTACACTCTTTTATGTCATTCCTTTTAAAGCTCATCTTTATTGTTATTGGGATGTTATTTTATATTACTCCTACTGTAATTTTTATGTTCATGTGATGAGAGACCCTATTCTCTCTCATCAACCCATTTTGGATGTTTTGAGTGGCACCGTTAGGCTGCCGAACTTTCATAAGAGATCTAACCTCTCTCTTTATTTTTAAGTACTCTCCTTTATGTAACTTCTTTTAAGCTCCTATTTGTAATGTTTGGGGATGTTATTTTATATTACTCTTGCTGTACATTTTATTGTAATGTGATGAGATACCATATTTGATCTCATTAATCCATATTCGGAAGTTTTATGTGGCGTCGTTAGGCTGTCGAGTTTTTGTAAGGGATTTTTCATCTCACTTTTATTCCCGTGGGATTTATGCTACATTTGCCATAAATTTCATTGAGTGGTGTATGTACTGCCATTTATTCTACTCTTTGTGTAATATACTTTCGTTTATGAGTGTTTACATCAATGATCTATTGTCCTTCTTTCATGGGGTGTATGTTTTAAAAGATACCCAAGTCGGTAAGGGAACCTTTCACCCTTCTATTTTTTAAAAGACTTCTTTTGTTGGGTCTTTTAATTTACATATTGTTATATTGGGATATGTTCTCATATATCCTTATTGATGTAAATTTTATGTCCAAGTGACGAGATACACTTTTTATCTCTCATCAACTCATTTTGATTTGATGCCGTTAGGCTGTCAAGGGAGCTTTTTAACCCAATTTCGATTTCTTTGGGTTCAACATGTAGTCATTGATTATGTCATCCATTGAATATGTGTGAATTAAATTTTATTGTTTTACACTTAATATCCACTTATATTGGGTGTACTTATATTTGTCACACATATTTTTGAGATTGATTTGTCCTTAATTTAAGGATACCTTCTCTATAAGGGATTTCATCACATTTGACATTTCTATTGAGGGTTCATTGTTGTTATGCACCAATTCAATCTTAAATGGTGTATATACTGTCCTTTGGAGTATTATATCAAGAATCCATTTATTCTCATGATATGATAAAGTTCTGACTAAATGTTATTCCTCAATAGTTGTATTCAAGTGTCTCTAATTTTGGTAAAACCCCTTTAACCAAAATATCGTTTTAAATGTTTTAATTATTTGTTCTTATTAATATCCATGTTTTCAAAATGGTTTTAAGGATTTATTTATATGGATATTAATGGTTTAAAATTTTAAGCTTGAAGGTGGTATGGGACACTTTGATTCCAAAATCTCTTTATTAAATGTTTTAAATGGTTTTGGAAATGGTTTCTTTTTGAATGGATTCATTATTTCAAAATACTAAAATGTTATATTGTGATTGAAATGTGGAAATGTTATGTTTCCTTTATGCATGTTTTATGTGATACATTTATGTTACGGTTCTTGGGCATTGTTATGAAAACGGGTGGTTCCGTGATAAACTAAGGGCGGGTGAGCCCGATATAGCTCTCCAATGCATTGGGTAACGCAAAGGAGTGAAACATTGAGGTTTCTCCGAAGAGATTTAGGGAATATACTATGATGGGTATTCCAAACGTAACCAAGAGGGTTACTCCCCACGTAAGAATGTTATGAATGCCTCAAGTTACCTTTATGTCTTATGTTTTCTATGATTTATTCATGGTTTGATGAGGTATGTTAAAGTGCCTATGTTTTATGGGTAAAGTATGATTTCATTCTTATGTATATATGAACTCATGTTTCCTTTCCATATTTTTATAACCCTTACTGAGCTTTTTATGCTCATCCCATGTTTTTGAAATGTTTTTCACAGGTCAAGGGAAAGGTACATGATGTGATGATAGTGTCAAGGATGTGTCAAGAAAGAATACGTGTTATATTTTAAATATGTTTCCATTGATGGGAAGAATGAATACTATATTTTATGTAACCACTATGTTTAAATGTGGAATGTAATGCATGTTTCATGATCTAATTCTCTAAAACTCTAAACCTAAAATGATCCTCAATGTGTAATCTTGTAATAACTCAAGATTAAGTAAGGTTTAAGGCTGGGGCCTTATAGGATCCCCTCTCATGATACACATCCCAGCGTGTGCATCCTTTCCACCACATCAACTTCATTTTGGACCTCTATGTAGGGAGGTTAGGTGAAGGGAGTAACAACATATTGAAGAGAAGGTCGAAGTGCCTCCTCCAAATGTCTCACCCGAGACACCGCATCCGGATAGAGGTCCGTAGAAAAGAGAAGGAGATCCTTGAACATGATTCCCATATCTCTTACTGACATGATCCCCTGCTAGAGGTAGAGAAGCTAATACCTCTTTTTAGTCTTCATCTAGGAAGAGTGTAATTCCACCCAGAACTCCCTCTCGAAGTTAGCCCATGCAACCTCAGTCTCCTTATTTTCCCCGAGATAATGCGTCCTCCACTGACGCACTGCTCCCCACATCTGGCTGACATCAAGAGGAAACCAGTACTCTGAAAGAGCCCGAATCAAGCCGAAATCTATAACTAGATCCTCAAGTGATCTCTATATCTCCACTTCTAAGAAGCTACCCTCGTACTTCCCAAGGGTCTGCCGCTGAATGGCACGAAGCGTCCTATGCCACTGATCGTCCTCCACTCAGTCATCCCTCGGTCGATCAGCCAAAGAAACATTTGAGGCCTCAATCATCCACACTACTAATGGTCATATCCCTGGTTCCATAGTTCCAAGGTAAAAATTGAATTACTAAGCCTGAGTAGTGTAGAATATAGTTCTTAAATTTTCATAGGATTCTTTTTCATTTTATATGCCCAAAATTTCCATGAAACACAAGAACACAAGTCACTATGATGCATGTTCCTTCCCTAGGGTCTCAACCATGCAATCAGTGCAGCCTTACTTGGTCGTTCGGTAGGTCCAGAGTCCTTGCATCAGATCACAGGGGGCCATAAAATTCCATGTCCTAGCCAGTCTTCCCTGGCCTATTTCACACACTAAGATCACACAACACAGTTTCCCTACCATCCCATATAATCCTCCCTGTGCCTAACCCGAGACTCCATCCTATCTCTCTACCACTCCTCTGATACCATTCTGTCACAACCAACCTTCACCAAAAAGGAGAGAAGGGATAACAGATTTCCAGACCATTCCATTTTTAAGTTAAAGGAGAGGTAATGACCCCTGAGACCCGCCTTCGATAGGTCCTGGAGTGGTGACCAGCACCAATGGTATAGAATCACACACAAGATGGAAGGCATTACCCTTTTTATTATTATATGACCGGGAGATAAAATAACAACCCCAAAAATAAAAAATATTAAAGTAAAGGTAAAGCTGAAAGTAATCCATTCCCATACACATGATAAAAAGAAGAAGATACAAGCCACAAGAACCCCAAAGGTAAAGTACCAAGAAAACGGATAACAACAATAGAAAATACCCCATGGTTTGAGATAGTACGGTCCCGTATGATCCCTGAAGTCCTCCTAGAAACCTGAATGAAGTGTTATATATGTTGGGTGAGCATATAAGTATACTCAATATGGAAAACCATTGGCCATTGTGCACAAGTGTAGAGGCATTCTAATGCCCTGTGAGAAAAAGAGATAACCAAAACAACTAGCAAGGTAAACTATCCACCCAATCCTCACCAAGGCACACTCCCCATGTAACACAAGTCATGTAATTTCTAGTAATAGCACATCGATATTTAGGTACCACGCACCACTTTCCCCCTAGTTATTGAAGACATCCTACACATCGTTCCAAACCTTCCATTCTCACCGCAGTCGCACTACCACACCCCGCCCGCACACACCAAGGACACAACCACACATCCCACCCACAAACATATGGGCCAAAACCACCACGCATAACCATGCCCACAAACACCTAGGCCAGAACATATAATGCCATGCCTAAGACACCTGGGCCTCATCCCGAAGACTCTTGGGAAACAACCTGCCAGCACACACCTGGGACAACCACCACAACTACCCTACCCAATGAATATTGGGCTATAATGGACCTCAGGACGTCATATCCTACCTGAAGAGTCTTGGGATATTCGGGAAAGGGATCAGAAAATGAGCCAATAACCAACCACCCATAGGAGTGTTGGGAAAAACACCCTCCCCATGAAATGGGGTGTTCGACACTAAGTTATCAACATTGGGTGGGGAACGAATAAGAAACATAAGAAATAAAATATATGTATAGGAAACAGGCACTCATCCCAACCCAGGGGCTCTATAACCTAAGCACAAACACCCTCGTTACTATTCATTAATAAGGAAAAGCACAACACTCACGGCGAAGTCACAACTCATTCCCAAAACCAATTCTTCATTTAAACCATTTTTGTTTTCATGTTCATGTGATCCCATTTGGAATAATTCTACACTATTGGGAAAATAATAGGCATAACCACAAGCCAGGAAAAGAGAAACAACCAAATAGCGATTTACGCATTCACACTCGGTTCTCTTGTGATGTCACAACAACAATGGGATATGTGAGATCCCTCAAAGTACTGGAACCAAACCAAGCCTCGAGATACTTCCCCACACCATTTCAGATTCATAACCAATAAGTGTGCCAAAATAGAGGATCTCATCCCCATTCACATCTTCCCATAGGCACCTAGCAGAACAACACACCTACTACTAAAACAGATTGGGAAACATCCTGGTTCAAGCACATCATTCATTAGGTTCTTATTTCTATTTGTTAACCGAGTTGGTCACACGGGGAATATAGTTTTAATGAACATCCATTTAAACCAACTGAGTTTAGGTGAATAACCAATTTCCATGTTACAGTTATTTATCATGACCAAAGACAAGGGTTTATTAGGATGCAAAGAAAGACCACCAACGACAATGATTTTCAGTGAGCAAAAGACCATACAGTTCACAACACATAACAACATAAAAGAGTACAATAGAAAATCAATCACACCCCCTTCATTCTTTAAAGCCCGTTAATTATCTTCATTAAGATTGGTTTCATCAATCCCCATATAAATAATAGCATACCCACCCCGCATGATACACAGTAATGAGAGACGAAGGAAAAACCCTACATGGTTTATCAAGGATCGATTTTTTCCATGTTCCAAGAACGTCAGGGACTCCAAGGGTGAGAAGAAAGGTTCCAACACAGGCATACCTCTTGTATTCAGAAGGAATACTCCAAATGCATTGTGAAGAAAAGGTTTCCGACAAAGAAGAAGAAGAAGAAGAAGAAATTCATGTGCGATATATAGATAAGATCCAATTGTTACGGGATGTGGGGATTTGAACGGATTTAAAGTCAGATCGTTGTTCCCCACATGGTTGGGTGGTTACAGACGATGGAATAATTGTTATTTAATGATTCCTATAGAAAAAAGGTGGTAACAACTGTGATTTTAATGGATTTTATATAGACAGAGGGGAATGATATGCGGACGCACAGCGGGGTCCGTTGAGGGTCACCCGAACCTAAGGAATTTAAACATTGATTAAGGGATTAAAAATGTCCTTGAACCACTTCCAAAAGGGTTAAAAAGGCCTAAAAGTGTTGTTACTAGAGGAACTACAGAAGGAAAACCCAACAAGGATGGGTTGCACCGATCGTGCAACACACTGATCGGTCGCACCGATCAGTGAGGCATCGATCGGTGACACACCGATCGCATCACACCAGTCGGTGGGCCACCGATCGTGTCACACCAGTCAGTGGGGAAATGATCAGTCGCCTACCGATCGGTCGCACACCGATCGGTCGCCCGCCGATCTGTCGCACACTGATCGGTCTCCCACCGATCAGTCGCCCGTAGATCAGTCTCCCACCGATCGGTCACTCACCAATCAGTCGCACCCACCAAGACGCCACCCTTAGGATCCATATTTTGGAAAAGGGGTGGACCATGAGGGTCTGGGTCCTCACAAGTACAAGGGGTATAGTAAGAATCTATAGAAATAGGAATTAAATACGATTTATGTACTTTAGTTTAAATTTTATGTATGTTAATAATTTTCCTAAGACATTTTACCTTTAACTCTAGTATTATGAAACAATTCTATTTTTCACCTCTTAATTAATGTTATAATGATGTATTAATAGTATGGTCTCTATACTTATAATAAATACATCTTAAATATCCTTGATGAGATACCTAGAAATAGAACCATTGTAATTTTATAACATTCATAAACATTCCATTTTGAAATAGATAATCTCTGGGTGATTGTGTATGCAACTAATGATTTCATTGGTTTGTGATAGACCATGATTTGAATTTTCAAGTCATATGAAGGGAAAATATATCAACATGTTGATTGAATAAGATTAATGAAAATTCATATCCCTAACTACCTTAGTAACTTGAAATTTGTTATGCTACATGAATGAGGGCCACATGATCTGATAATATTCAAAATTAATTAAATGTTATGTATTCATCAACCAGGCCGTCCTTTTTCAAAGAATCAAGAATGTATTAGATAAGGTATACTAGATTGACATTGTTCTATGTAGAGTGTTCACTCAACAAAATTTTAAATTAGATTATGTATAAATATATACGATCTTTATGAAACATCATTTTTTTATATATGTTCATATTAGATTATAATATATTTGACGGTGATCAACCTAGACCTCTTTATAGATTGTACTACATTGACTCATTTCTTGGGGCCCCTCTCTACTAAAATCTATGAAATAATTATTTTGAAAAAGAATTTAAATGATACTAAGACACTGGAGTCACACATTATAGACAATTCTCGTAGATTATGTTAGGTAATTTTTTTTCAACTTTTAAGAGTGTTTGAAAACTATATCCAAAATTGTTTTAGATAAATCCAAAAGAGTTGTGAGGTTTTTCATTAAGCACATATACTATATAAGTACAATTGGATGATTCATGAATGAAAAAATAATGGGGTATATCATAATAAATGATATAATTCCAGAGGTATGCAATGACATGGTTGATATTCTAGTAATTGATTATTATTAGGGTTCTTTGTAATGAGGGATATGTTGACACTTTTCCACATATCATATTTTATGTTTTGAAATATTTTACAAAGCATATATTTAGCGGATACATGAATCTATTACATCCCTTCATCATATTTTTCCTCAAATTCTAGTTAATGTGTTGTATTTTTCATGGAATGAATATCAATAATAAAGCGTTTAATGAAAGAAACTAAGGTGATGGAATTTATGGGTTATATAAGATATAAATCAATGCATTAGTGATAAAAAATGTTCTGTATAAAACTAATAAAATTATAGAATATTATTAAAACATGATATACTAAACCTATTAGGATAATAATTATTTGAAATGGTTACTAAAGTTATCTGTTCATTCATAAACACCATTTGTGATATGGTGAATGTTCCATCACTCCATCATTGATTGAGGGTCCTTAGGATGTGTTATGGGATCACGTTGTAGTTGTCATACCTCATAGTAATGAATCAAAATTTTCTACTACTATTTTAATCATCATGGGAAATCCATCAAGATATAAGCATGTTATTATTATATAAGGGTCCATTTCTCTTCGCATTTCATTATGCGTATGATTCTTAATGATATTTTAGGCTGGATTCATGGGTTCTTACCCGATCAGTGATAATTATATGATGCATATTTCCCATTATATTAGATCCTATGACACACTAAAACTATTCCAGATATCAAAAATTGATCACCAATCCACAACTGTAATGGAGCATATGTTGAGATTTAATCAACAAGGAATGATTTAAGGGTGATTCGAATTTGGTATGCTCATCCATAAAAAATATATGGGGTTTGAGGAGTAACACAAGGCTATTAGAATATATATCTAACATATATATATATATTTATAATCACATTTATTTCCCTCTGAATCTATTGAGTTAAAAGATCACATAGAATAAAAATTTCCACTTAATCAGGTATGTTGATGCTAGTTTCTAGGATGTATATAAGTTAAAATGGGTTCCTAACAAGGGGAAATAAATAATTCAATTATCTTTACATTAGTGTCTTACTAAAAGGATATAATCTATAAATCCCCAATGAATAAAGCACTATTTAGGGAAACATAAGATATAATACTAAGCAATACTTGATTTGGGACATGTATTGATTTTTCAATGAAGATAAATATATATATATATCAAGAAGTGTTAGTGGTAAATGTATTTAAATCATCCAATAAAATTTAAATTCATATTGTAAGTGTGGTAATGGGAACCTAATTAATCTATCTATAATGAAGGTATTTAAAAGAGTGTGAGTGGGGGACCATGATTCATATTGACCAACTAATGTAATTGAATGACATTATTTTGAAGGTTTTGTAGGCATACCCACTTCTACATTGATATTATTCCACTTTTGAGTGTTTTAGTAATTTTTCCATACACACTAATAATGGAAAATAGAGGCCACCCTATCTAGTTATGTAGGTTCTTGTAAAACAATACTATTATATGTATATCATGTAAAAATATAATTAATTATTGTAATACTATTCAAAACTCTCTATGGATACGTCTTCTACCACATTATCTCATATTAAATTGAAATCAAGCTAAAAATCCATTTATGTATCTTAAATTTATATATTTCATGAATCTCATGAATTTATTATTAAAAAAGGCAGACTAATAGATCATTTTGTATCCAAATATACACTTCCAATTTAATATCCCACTAGAGAGGATGGTTTCAGGAGTTAGAGGAGCGATTATTCAATAATGGACAATCAAATTGAATATGATCTGGCCTATAAGATTTATTTCCTTCACAGTTATGTAAAAAATTTGGATTTCTGTAGAGGTGTTGTTAACTTTATTTTTTGAAGATGATTTGGAATATCACATTATCAAGATAAAAATAGAAATAATCATGGGAGATGGATCACAAATCAATATTGCACTGTTTTTTTATATATTTTATTCATACTACATCATGAGTATAATAAATCATAGATCGGACAATACATGGTGTTAATATAAGGGGAGAATGTTTTTTGGATTAATGACATCCATATACAACAATAAAACATAATAGACCTATAAGAATAAAAAAGAAATAACCATGGTGAAGGTGTCATTTCATTATATGCAATGTTTCACACATACATTCTCACTATTAATATGTGAAGGGTCAAAATGGTTAAAATAAACCTAATAAGATCTAGTAGAATGTGTAATAGCGAGGAGAATATTTTTGTAAAATTCGTTAAAAATTTCATAAAATAGAAGGAACATATTTTTTTATTAGAATGAAAGAGTTAAACACACATGTCCATATAACACCATTTTTTCTAGAGGCCCCCACTATTAGGGTAATTGGATAATAGAAAATTAATGGTGGAAATATTAATAATTCCTTATGTGGTAATTTTCATCACCAAAATTTATAAAACTGACACTCCCATTGATGTATTCTTGGAAAAACAGTACTAATAGACATTATTTTATTAGGGATTTTTCGAGGATCATGGAAATAAAATGAAATTTAATTTAAAACATGTGAGAGATGATATTATACATGGATATAAAAAATTAATAGGTTTCTCATAACGACCCCAAACCCAGTAGCCCATAGCTGGTGCCTTATATTATTAAATTGTCATAATTAAAAGGAATCACATCCCAATGGAATGAATAGTTTATTAGTATTTGTAAAATAGACACATAATTGAAAATAAAATTGCATTTAAAAACATAAAAACACAAAACAAATTATTCAATAATTCAAATTTTCCCCATAATATAAAATAACATAACAACCACAAAATACATTATAGAATCATCGGGAAAAATAAATAATAATAAAGGGGTATGAACAAATGCTATGTAGGGGTAAGCTTACAATAGAAGCTATCATAAATAAACATAAAAAATAAGGCATAATGAATAATTAAAAAAAATCCATTAAAACATATTCGTGAACATAATACTGAAGAAATAAAAGATGATAAAATAAATCAATATAAATAATTACATGATAATGAAACTTAAAAATTGTTATTATACTGGTCAAATAATCACATGTAATATCAATGACTAACATTTTAATGAGTGAATTCATGATGATAAATATCTAAAACCTAAAATCAAGTAATTATGATGATAATATACTACTATCATGGTTTATTGCGTGAATGCAAAATTGTTAAGGATTCATTCCATGAATCAAACACTGTCAGGGCTTCAGGCTTAAAATCAAATAAATAGGTAAGCACCCGGTGAAAAGAATATCTAGATTGTTTCACGAAACCTACCGATGCATCAGGGGGGTATATCAGGCCCCAACCTTTGCATTCTAAGTCCAATTCATTCCTCAATGAACGTGGTGAAACATTATTAATATGAAAAATCACATTTATATTATATAATGGAATGTAAATAATTTTCTCATAAAAATAATCATAAACCATATAAAAAAATATAGTGAATTGTATAAAAATGGAGAATTCCCATTAAAAATGATCATAAACCATTAAATAAAATTTGGTAATTTTTATAATGACTGATAATTGTTAATAAATTATAGGATTATAGGATGGATTTTTAACTAGATACGTTAATAAGATCACTAAAAAATTCTTGACGAATATATCTTTTTCTGACATTCAAGTATCTTAATCTAGTAAAGATAAGTACTTATATAAGATAAACTTTTATTAGAAAATAAACATTTATTATTATAAAGTATTATTAAAAAAATCATGGTTTAAAAAATTATCGAAAATCTACTTGTGCGTATATATTTAGAAACATTTCTTTACTAAAAAGAGATATAACATCAAAAGACGATTTTATTTGAAAAGAAATTCCCTTTCTAATAAAAAATCATTGAATTGAGAATTAATAAAATGAATGGAAGAAGTTTATAAATAAAAAATAGACATAAGAAAATTTTATTAAATCAAACATCATTTAAAAATAATCATAGCACCACATATTTAACGAAGTATAAGGACAATCCCATTAATGTAAATTTGATTAAAAATTCCCTTACTGCTTTGTAATCATTTTAATAACATTACAAATATAATTAATGATCCTCAAATGAATTTTCCAAAACCATTAAGTGATTATATTCATTTAATTATATATCAATGGTTAGTAAAAATACCCCATTCAAGATGAATAACTTTTGGATAAGGCAAATATCACAGGAATAAATGTGTATGAGAAAACCCTTACATCCAGTCTAATTTCAAAATTTTGTGTCTAAACCTCCAGTATATTGCATTTAAAGATAATATTAAAAAAATAATAAAATCATATTAATAATTATTATATCATATATTTTCCAATAATTATTTTTCCACTTGTCTATTAATAATATTTATTGATTTAACTATTTTAGGGGTTAATCATATTATTGCTCATGCTATTTCATCATATTAGTGTTGGTTCATTGAATATAATATAAATTCAACATTTCAAAAAAATGTAATAAATATTATATTTAACTACTAAATACCATTTAGAACCATTTTTAAATGTCAAACATATAATATGAATTATCCCACTACCTGGAGGCAGTATGGTTTTTTTCCATCATTGAACACAATCAAACCCTTCTATGATTTGTGATTTAAATATAAAGCAAGATCTTAAAACCTACATAAATTGTGAACCTTATAATCTAAAAATATTTATTTTTATGAATTAATCCATTTTGGTGGTCATTCTTACAACCTCTAATCAAATTTCTATGAAGTTCGGCTTCCTAAATTTTAACTCCATTATCTCCTTGGTTTACTCTACGTGAATTACATGGGAGAGGGAGTTTCTCTTGCACAATTTGGGGAATGTCAACTTGGGTGATGACGCATGGCTGGTCGAGGGATATCTTGACATATTTATTGATTCCATAGAAAAGAATGGTGGTACTACATTTATTAGTAGAGATATAAAAGATTTTCCTTCATTCGGTTCTGGGAATGAAATCCTTGATATCTGATGCTCTGGTAACAAATTTAATTAGGGTAATAACTAGAAATAAAACCACCACACATGGTTTCATCTAGTATCATTCATGGAAAAGAACCACGCCATATCCTATTTCTCAGAAACTAAGGTAGATCGGTTTTTTTTCATAATTTCATACCACTCTTCATTGCTCACCAGTTTAGGGGTCCTTACATAGGATATGAACGGTTCATCTACTAAACCCATTAGTCTACTGATATGATGTTAAATTCTCAAGTTATTTCAATTTGGTCCCAATATATTGAATAGGTATCATGGTTGTGCTTCCATAATATATTAACATATATAAGGGATGACCTATGGGTGTGGGATTACAACAGACATTCTCACTTCACTAACTTGTATAATATTAATGTGGACATTGAAAAAGTTGAGTTGGGACTGGAATATCGAGGGAAAGATGATATTGTTTTCAATCTGGTTAACATCAAAGGCCTCTTGGATAAATGAGTTTTTTAATATGAATGAGTTGTTAGGGATCACTCTCAGGCTACCAAGATGATGGAAGATGACAAAAAAAATTCTTATTTCAGAGACTTCATTAATGAACGGAAGATGTCAAGTTCCCCATATATCCATCTTGATGAGGGATCCTTCATCAATGACCCTAATCAGGTTGGAGGTATACCTATGTATTTATTCTCTTATCTTTTATTATGTATTAATCCTTGTTTCCTTAATGGAATCAAAATAAACTAGTGAGATTTCCTTGATCCCATCCAGTTGGTGATACCATAATAGATAAAACTTTTTATTATGAAAATTCATGAAGATGCAGAAATTTGGGAGGCTTTTAAGACCCTTATACTTGGATTCACCCTCGACCCTAATCGTTTCCACATCTCCTTATATATTTTTACATGTAACATCATTAATGGTGACCTTATGGAACTCCAATTAGATTTTTTGAGGGGTGAGTCTTCCGAGAGGGGCCTATTCCACCACTCTAATTTGCATCCCCATGATAAAAAAATCTATCCCCCCTTAAGAAATACAGAAACATTTGAATGTGTGACATCCCATAAAATTTCCATGATGTTGTTATTAATATGAGTCTTTCTGTTCATTAACATAACTGGATTTCAAAGGAACAACATGGCTTTATCCAGTGTATGTAAGACCAAATGGCCATTTTCAGGGCCCAAAAAATGATCATGGACATTGCGAAGAATGATTTGTGGAATAAAATTTCCATTAAATTTGATATGGACAAGAAGGAGTATGGAAGGATGGATTGGAGATGTATTGTTAAATTTATACGGTTTATGGGTTTTTAATCAGTTATTAATAACCTTTTTAGATGCTTTTCATCTCCCTAGTATTGCATCACATTCATGGGCAAGATTCCTAGAATTTTCAATAATGATCAGGGTATTCACTAGGGGTCCAACATTTCTCTAATATGTTTATCTTGATTAATAACTCTTTTAATGTATATTTGAATAAATATATGAAGGTGGTCCATATAAAAAATTAGTATTGCAGTTCAAACATTTCTCATATTAATCACATATTATTTTCTGATTATGTTTATCATAATCACCAATTGTAATAGTCATTCAATTTCTGAGATCAATTGTATTCTAGACACTTCTACCAAATGAAGTGGACATGTTATAAGAAAATATAAGAGTTATCTCTTTACTTACAAAAACATTTTGAAAAAATGGAGGAAGAGGATTGATGACCAGATGAGAATTAATAGAAGACACATTCCCATTAATTTTCAATGGGATACCCTATTTATAGGTTGGAACTCATTCCATAATTTTAATTTATTATTGGATAAAATTACTTCCTTCATCCTTAACTTGAAAAATTTATTTTTTTTCTTTTGGAGGCCACATCACTCAGGTTGACTATGTGATGACATCGATACCCATGAATGTACTTTTGATTATCAATTTACCTATGACAGTTCCATAGAATATTTAAATTATTCATTCAGGATTCATTTGGGTTGAATTGAGTGAGGGAAGTTACCAAGGGGCTTCATGGGAGATAGAAGATAGGAATATGAAGGATGGGTGTACTAGGAATAGAAATGTCCAAGAAACTTTGCATTTCATACAAGGAAATATAACAAGGTATTTATTGGAAAATTATTCATTGTGTTATAATATCATTGGTATAAATTATGGTGTATATTATACTATCTTGGGAGGGATAGGAACAAAAACCTGATACCTGATTAGCTGACACCTCCCAACCTTTTGTGACATCTTTAGATGGGCGGCGAAAGAAGGTTAAATTAACATCAGGATATATAATTTGGTGGGGCACATTATAATATTCCCCAGATTTCCAACACCTGGTATTTCTCTCTAAAAAAAAATTATGTTTCTCAGACTCAGCTGAACCATTCTTAATCCAGGGCTGTTGGAGTTCCCGCAAGGTATTGTTTTCAATTTTGATTTGGAAAAAACTGTATTTACATGGTCTTCCTCAGCTCTTTTCACTTCAATGGAATATCATCTGGCTCTTTACACCACCTCCATCCAGAATACATTGGGTTCTATTTCACTGGTGAAAATAATCCCATCAAAACTCAACCATATTGTTTAGTTCTTGCTCAAATAGGATGTTCCAACTTATGATGGGGTGCAATTCCAGGGAATTCACATAGTCTCTAAATACACATGATTTTGTGTCTCATATGAAGAATCCCATTCCGATATGATTTATATGGGAGAGTGGGCCTCTATGGGCTTGAACTGGTTTTTCATTTTAAATGGGGGTGTGTTGTATGATCTTACTAGTCTTAAAATTTTCAGTCATTTCTTCATGGAAATGATGTCAATCCACATGAACAAAATGATCAAACCTTATTTTTTAAGTTGTATACGGCCACATTTGGGAAGCCCACAATAAGAAGATGCATGAGGGTACACGGAGCTCATTCATGGATATGGTGATCTGGGAAAGATAAATAGTGGCTGAGCTTTGTCTTCATTACAAACAATAGGAATATTCTCCTTCAATCTGACCCCTCATTCTAAATGGAAGGCTTCTCTAGAGGACAAAACTGTAAGGAATCTAGGTGGGATGGAATACCCATTACAGGGGTCTTAATATTAACCCTAAAAAATCATGTAGAGAAGGTTTTAAGAGGGGTGGGGGTGATTCATGACCATACCAGTTCATTAATGCAGTCCTATAGTGGTTTTTATGGACATGGAGACTCCCTCGTAGAAGAAGCTGAAACCACGCTCATGGGTCATTTGATTTTCCAATCTCACAGTATACCCCGGGAGTGGGTGGAAACATAATATATTACATTATATGAGGAAATCGACAATGAAATCACCACTACATGGGAGATGTCTTACCTCATCCAAAAATTAAAATTCATTCTATGCAACCACAAGGAGATGTCATATACATGGTAGGGGGTAACAAGGTGGTTAATTTCTTCTTCCATCAAGAGAACCCTGGAATGATTTTCTCCCATTTCTGACATCTGTTGGATCTATCCCCTCTTAGTGTGTCTTTTCTTCCTAGGTTAATTTTGTTGGCCATATTATTTTATCCCCCATTTATCTTTTTGTGCATTTCCCTTCTATGAAAAAATTGTCTCAATGTTGGATGGTTGGAAACAGTAAACCATACGTATGAACATGAAATGATATTTGTTATACGATCGATAAATGATTGAATATGATATTTACATTATAATAATAACCATTTGTATATATCTGATACTATATATATTATTTATGAAGAGAAACAACACAATATGGGTATGTAAAATAAGAAATGAATTTGAATGAGTAGGTTAAATGATTACCTCTTATTCAGAGGACATCCTTTATATATACATTAAAGGGATATAGAGTTATACTTTTTGGAGTACCAGAACCTAAAAAACATGGATAAAGAAGTTGGGAAGAGAAATTGGTAGGTTTTGGTCAAGTGGGAAGGCTCCATGTGGGGAAATGAAATCAGGGAAGGAGTTTCTTTTTATAATTTAGGTTAGGGGAACCTTTAGAAAAGAACAAAATATGAAATTATATTAAATCCATTTTATATACAAATACTAGAATATGGCCATTTATTATATTATTCGATATGATAGCATTCAAATATCCCCATCAAATAAACTTAATACATCTGTAATTATTATTTTTAAAATAAAAAGTTTGAATGGATTTAAATAACAAAAATTAATTTTAATTATGGTGACAATTTTTACGATATTAAAATTTTGTAATTATTTTCATATAAAATGTAAATTTTAACATAAATGAATACATCCTTACATTTTAGACAAAATTATTGTAACAACGCTCTCCTACCTCATTGGGTTGAGGAGGTGGTGAGGGTTACTAGGCCTTAAGCGACATTCCCAAGGCATGAAAGGCTGGAAATAAATGATGTGGGCTTCGAGAAAAAATTGGGGAACGATTTTCAATTTAGATAAAACCAACCAAACCATCCACTATCAACCAGTTTATGATGCATGTCAATCAAAACATTCAAGCATGTATTCCCAAAGGAATAACATGTTTTCCCATAATAAAACCCAAAACGAATACATCCAATACCATATCAATATATTATGAGGAAGACTCAACAAAAGACCCAAAATAAGACAATACACACTCAATGGCTCCACCCCAAGATCCTTGCTCCATGCTCCACCCAGACATCATGATGCACCACTAAAGGAGGGTGATGCCCTTCCTTTTCCCACACCACAATACAAAATATCTGCAAAGACACCAACTTGTCGAAGTAGGGGGTGAGTACAACTACTTAGTATGATTTCCCCAAATGACTTCTCTACACACACCACTTGGATAAAACCATTAGCACATTTATAAAAAACAGTTTATAATAAATAAACCCAATTGGATCCATTACCATAATCCAAACACACCCATACCAAGCCATTTCACCCAAAATAATTAAACCCAGGGAAAGCCAAACAATCATGCCGTAAGCCACACATTCCACACAAGGAAGCCAAATAAACCATGCCACATGCTGTTTACCTTTTTGATATTTCAATCACAAGACCCGTCTACAAACATCCCCAACCAAGCACACAACATTTCATGGTGGCACTTCCCATCCAACCCATGCACACTACAAACAATGGTGGCACTTCCCGTCCACTTTCTATTAATGGTGGCACTTCACATCCACTATACATCCCCTTTTTATAGTGTCCCTTCTTATCCACTTACCTTTGAAGGTGGGACTTTCGTCTACTATCCATCCCCTTTTCCAAGTTGTACTTTCCTCCCACCATCACAACATTCAAACAATCCAACATAACTGAGAATATGACCCATCAAGGCCACAAAAACATGAAATCAACCATTTCCATTACATGCCAATCCAAATCAATAATTCAAATATTTATTGAAAACTCCCTTAAACCATTTTCCATGCCACACCCCATTTCAATAAAACAACACATTTTATTGGAAAACATTTTCTATGTTCATCGTAATCAACCAAAAAAACAACTCATTTTAAAATCCAATTTTAAAATCACATCATGAGTATTTCACCACAATCCCATTTTACCAAAAATTTCCAAACCATTACTAAAGGGATTTCCATCCAATTCTGCACATCAACAACACTATTAATTATATGCAACACAAGTTAATTGTAACCAAACCACTAGTTCTAACCAATTGGAGTAGATAGAGAAGCCACCTCCCTTTAGGGCTCAGACAAAATCGACCCAAAAACTACCACATCACAAAACCAGCGAACGCACCACCGAAAACACTCTAGATCTCCATTTCTAGCATCCACAAGCCATAAAATCAGCATCCAAGGAAACCAAAAACCTATATCTACATGGAAGGAATGTAGATATATAAAACTAAGGAAGGTGGAAGAGTATATCTAGAGAGAAACCAAAAGGAGACAAGAGGAGAGAATTACATGTGAAAAACCACCTTGAAACCACCATGAAAACACTTTTATTTGATTCCAAAATCAGTAGGAGAAAATATAGAACCTTTAAAAAAATACCTGTTCTTGAAACAACAACAAAATATCTAAAAAGATGTGTTCTTGAAAAATAAATAACATATACCACCTTTTATCTCCTCCCTATGGTCACCAAGATCTTATCTATTTTAAAATAGTAATATATAGTAAAATTAATGGAATTCCCCTAAATATTATTTAAACAATTTTTATTCTCTTCCTAATATTTAATAATATTTTAGAAGACTGGGACCTCATGATTATTCATAGAAACAAAAAATTAAATTGTATTTTATACCTTTATAAAATGTAAAAAATCACATTCCATGTTGAATATAACATTCATGGAACGTTAGGTAATCATAATCATCATAAAAAATATTGAATAATTCAATAAATATTAGGTTGAATATGATATATTATTCATTTTTATCATATTTAATTAGAATGAATATGTGTTATTTAAATCACTATAGTTCATCACGTGTATCCTCTGATTTGTCAAATTCCATATTTTTAACTATAATTCTTTACTCTCAAGATAGGGAAATTCACTACCTTACATATTATCTTGATATTATTTCATATAATATATGTGATATTTTCAATCAATATAATGAGTCATGTTTCATTTTGTGATGTTTTGTGAAATGAAGAATATCTCAAGCATCCTAACTTTATTTTATGAATATATTGTTCTTGTCTACTCAATATTCTTAGAAACTTATCTTGATATGACCTTTGTTTAAATTTATAATAAGATTATGTTTATTATCCATGATGAATAAAATGATATTTTGTTTTTGATATTTGAAACTATGAATAATAGAGAATTCATTATATGAAAAACCATTTTGATAAAAATGTTGAGATTAAAGTATTGTCAATTCAAAATGATATCATCTAAAAAAAATTGATCCTATCAACATGAAATTTTTTATTTTTCATATCAATCATATATCATTGATATAAATATATTTTTGATATTTTAACTATTCCTGAATAAATTTTTATTATCAAATTTGTTTTAATTGATCATTATTTAATTCAAGAATCTCTTATTTTTCATCTAGTATATTTCTATATAATCTACTAAGTTTTGATCCTTAATAAGGGCACATGATTCATATGAAACATGTATCTTTATCAATTTAATAGTTCTTTCTTATGTAAAGTACAAAACATTGTTATACTGTAAATATTCATTCATAGGAAACCAACTTATACATATGCTACAACTTATTGATTCTTAAACTGATCCACTTTATGTTTATATATATAGAAATTATCCTTACAAAGAGTGAATTAATCCTTTTAATTTACAAAATCCCATCATTATTTTTTGGATGATCCTAACATATTCAATACTTTATTAATCATAAATTATCCACATCGGATGTTCCATAAAAAGATCAAAATGATTAATAAAATGTATCTAATGATTTTTACACATGAAGAAACTCATCCTTTAAAACTATAGGACATTAAAAATTTTAGTATATACGATCATCTTTGGAAAAAATATCTTCTTTTAAAATTCATTAACAATTTAAAATTGTAGAATTTTATAATTCAATATCAAGAAACTACAAGTTAATTTATTCAAAATAATATCTTCTCTAAACATAATTAATATGATATTTATCATAGATTTTAGTAATCATCATGATTAATAATCCATGGTTGGTTTCATAACTATTTTCCTACTCTTCACAAACCATTCAAAAATTTAAATATTTTTATTATATCATTAAAATCTATTCAGTATGATGTTAATTATCCGAAAACATCTCCAATCATCAGTTGTAACATGTTGTATACATTGTTCTTTCAACTCCTCCAGTACTTTCTTATTTTTATAGAAACGAAAAAAATAATCATTTTATGTTTGTACTAACCAATTTAGTATATTTATCAATCTATTTAATGTTACCATCTCCAACTAATTACTCATTATCAATTTATATATGGTCATGCTTCAATTTACCTTTCTTGGGGGGATAATCACTCTATCACCAATGATTATATGATATAAATATATAATCATATTGAATAAAAGTATAAGTAACACCTTGAAAAACATCAATATCATTTTTTTATGTTTTTTGAATACTATATACAGATTTATAAGAATAAATGTTAATATTAGTTTTTAGTTTTACAGTTTTACTACCAAACTTATTAATTTGAAATATAATGTAGGAAAAGGGGTTCTTTCCCTTATTGATACAGATGAATAAGTGGTTGGTTTAACCAATGGGACAACTTTTCCATTATTTTCTCCCACATTTTTTGAGACTCAATAAATATTTCCATTAGAGAAGGGTTGTACCAAAATATTTATTATTAGTGATCTATCAACGAATCACCTATATGTCTACATGGGATAACCTGGTATGGAAGAATGTCTGATCAATATAGAAAAAATATATATCCAAAAATTAATAACAATGTGTATCCAATACAAAAATTCACTTATCAAGTGTTTTTCATTCACCTTATAAGAAATTTTTTAGAACCTTCTCTCAAATTCATAAAAAATCAACAAATTCAAGTTAAAGATTATATTCACCAATTTTTTTTAGATAGTTAATCCCCATTTATAACAATATTCAACATGAATAAAAATATAGTTATGGTAGTGAACATAATACCTTAATAATATAATTTTGAAGGGGATGTATAGATTCCATATTTAACATTAAATGATTTGTGTCTAGAAGATTTATCATTTTGATATCTCTTCTTAAATGGGTAATCTTAATTCATCACATTAGGTCAAATTTTTCATGATATAAAAAAATTGAAAAGTATGGGAGTAAGGTAAAATTTCACTATCACATTAATTAGATAAAAAGGGCTGAGACATCACTCGTTACCCAGTCATTGGTTCTTTTCCATTGATCATAACTTATTTAGGAAAAATTATCATATATTTGATCATTATTTTTATTTCCTTATTTAACATTCTACACACATTATTAATGAATCACGGGTTATCCTTATAGGAAAACCACTTGTGAAATTTTTATATATCAGATTAGATGTCAATGACCAAACTGATCCTACTATCCCTCTCATGGATAGATTCCATTTTGAGTACCATATTTGTCACTTATTTTTTGATGTTTTTGGACATTATGAAATACTATATTTAGTGGATTTAATTACCATAATACAGGAAAATTTTCCTAATAGGTTGATAATCCAATGGAAATTTATTTTTTGACTTAATGTGAGAGATATGTATGACATTTTTATTTTATTTTTTATTTCCTATTGTTTAAATGATATTATTTTTTTTATTCTAATTTCATGACCTGAAATTAAATCTTGAACGTTTTGTAAGTATAACTATAGTTTTTGGATGGTAAATTCAAAAACTCAACATAATAGAAACTATATATTATTCAAGAAACAAAATAATTTTCAAAATAATAAAATTTAGTTCTACCCGATTGATTTATCTTTTTATGAGATGTCTAGATTCATATAGTAGGATTTTTTATCTATTATAATAATTTATTACTACCTTTTATTAATTGATAGTAAAATATTTTTAGGTTTTTCAAATTTCATATGTCCAAACCTCTAAAATCTAATATAGTTTCCTATAAAGGTTTTCATTTTCACTTCCACAGCATGTTTTCCATATTGTAACTCTTGATGTATTTTTATAGTTTCCTCTTTAATTTAGAAACCATTTGGTGGTTTTATTTTATTAATAATTATATTAAACCCAAATGATGCATTAGGGTATTTATCCAAATTTTATTATTTTAATATTTTCCATTATTTGTAATTGAAATCAATACGTACAATTGAAACAGATTGAGTTGGAACAATATTTGGTGGGCTATGGTATATGATTTACCTTATAATTTATGAGGATACATATTTTAATCTTTTGAATCTATTTATAGACTTCATTATACCTCTTTTTAAGGAATATTGATCTTATATTATTGAGTGTTGTATTATTTCTTCTCAGCAGATTTGGAATTTATATCTTGGGTTGATTATAGATTTTTTTTCAAGTTGACCTGAAACTCAAAATATTTCAAATTTATAAAATAAATATGATATTTAATTTAATTTAATCATTATTTGAAAAAATTAATTGACTTTAAAATTTAATCATAATGAATCCCACAAGCCTCATTGAGTGATATATCAATATCTTTTACCATATTTTCAGCAACTCCAAACTAGTTATCTATGAAATTCATGGATTCATTATATAGTTTCATTAATAAAGAAATAAATTATATAATAATAGTATCAAATGAAACTTTCCCAAAAACAACATATTATAATTCATTACTAAGATAGGATTTTATTTCACTTTCAATTGCTAATAATTCCTCATTGGTGTCCGTATGTTTGTGATATAGTTGTCTGTACACACCTTTGGAACTAATGCCTCATCATTTTCAACCACATAGTTATACATATATAACTTCCCATAATGATATTACTTGATATGTAGAAGTAAACATATACAAATATACTTGTACACCATTTCTTGATACTAAATTACTACATAATAAAAAGAACTAACTTATTTATCATGTATGTAATGATTATATTTACCATTCCATGAAACTCATGTATGAGTGAAATAATGTTATATCTAATTTATAAATATAATTTCAATTCTATAATATATAATGTAATGGTGGGGGGGGGGGGGTTACTCTTGAACTTTTCTAATCTTTTAACTTTTTATTTAACTTACTTTTTTTTCAACTTCTCAATTCCTTAGTAGAGACATAAAATATTGTATTAATAGGAATAAAAACATTATTTTATCATTATGGAACTTTATAAATATCTTCATATATATATATATATATACATAATCTTATTCAATATTTACTTATTTTATCATAATATTTTTATATATACAATAAGGGGTAACGTTCCCATTAAATAAATATTATAGTACCCCAAGAGTGTTAAAGACACCTGAGATGAGGGGGTGACTCTGGTGTTGTAATATGTTTTACAAAATTTATCTTTGAAATTAATATTTTTACCCCATTTATTTAACCAATATCACTTGTTATGATATAAGTGGATTCATTTTTATTTTTTTTGATAATAAACAAATCATTCAATGAAAATATTGTTCTAATGAATGGACTATGTGTTTCTATAAAAGTTGGAATTGATGTAGAAAACCTAATCCTTATTGTGAGATGGTTTTCTCTAAGTCATTGATTCAAAAATAACATTAGTTTCATCAATTACACTATTTTGGTTATTTATCATCTTGACCCACTATTATCAATATTATATAGGTGATTCATTACTATACTATATAAGTGAATATTTATTCACACTAGATCATGCATTATCTTTCATACTGATTGGTATAATAGACATCCTCCCATTTATTGTAGATAACCTATATATCCATTGATAATTTTTCATACAAACATTATTTCAGTATTATACCTGAAAGTATTCAGCCTCGTTATGAATTTCAATAATAGAATAAGAAACTCATTCTCTCATTTCTATCAATATTCCATTTTTTATAAAAAACATGATGTTAACTCTTATCTCAAAACAATACCTTAAAAGTTTAATTGGTTTTAATATATTTAAATTATATGGTTTTCATTTTCTCATATCACATTGACTCTTGATTTCTAGATTATTTTTATTTTCTTATTCTCGTTATTAGACTTTTAGAATACAATTTATCAATGATACTTGTTTGTGATCTAGTTTCCTACAACTACCCCATCTTCTCCCCCTTGATATGCATATGACTTTTTTATCATGACAAGATTAAAAAATTCTTTTTATCGTTATTGTATTCTTCTTATTCTTTTTTTCTTCTTCTTTGACATGACCTCCCTTAAATATATTTTATCTTAATAATAGTGTTTTCCACTAACAACTCTAATGATTCCTCTATCTATTTTAACCTAATAAAATCTCATAGTTTTAATATTGGTGGAAAAATTTAATGTTGTGTGAGTAATGTTAAATTTCCATTTTTGTAAATATATACAAATACTTGTGAAATGAAAACAAATATCATGGACCATATCTTTTTTATCATCATGACTGAAATATATTTTCTATTTTAAAATTAAATTCTCCAGTAAAATAAAAGGACATCCTTATTTTTTTCATTTATCAGGTTTTATTCATAGTGATTTACATCACAAGATATTCAATAATCCTTACGGACTCATGATATTTACTATAAAATAAAAATATTATAGTATTTAATGGTATAATAATGTGTATAAAAAAATTAGTTTTATATGGAAAATATCATCTGTGGAATGGGAGATTATTAGGATCTATACCTATACTCTAGTTTTTGTTTTTAAAAATAATCTATAATCTCAACACTTGTCTTCTTTACCATATTGGATCATAATTATATTTATTTTTAAATCATAGAATATTTACACTATCAGCTTCTAATTTTCCAAATTCTATATTTTTATCATGGTGTAATTATTTATTCACCATGATAAATTAATATTCATATATCTCTTCATAATCATATTTCTTAAAATATTTAAGATCATTTTCTCACATGAAATATTAATTATCATCTAATTTTTTGATGGTTTAGAAACTGAAAAATATCTTAAGAATCATTATATTTTATTTTCATTAGCATATAATATTATGGAGATCTCAACATTTCATAAAAATTGATCCTCTATTAATATTATTTTAAAAATACAAAGAGACTATCTTCCACCTATATCTACATTGAGTTAAAATTTATTTTATTGTATTTTAATCAAGGAAGATCTATGCATAAATCATCGAATATGATTCTCATGTTGATCATTATATTTAAATTTTAAATATATTCATTTGAAATATAAATCATAATCATAATAATTATCCACTCAAATTTTCATTAAAAATTCTTCATATCATGTTTGGATGATATCTAGACATAGATTCATGATATTTTGAACATTTTATATTTTCTTTTCAATCTGCCATTTTTTTCATCTCTAAAATTTAATTATGAATAGTCTAATATTACATCTATTATATTTCTGGAGATTCTACTATGTATTGATATTTACATAGTAAACATGATTTTTACACATATTCATTATTACATATACACTATTTCATGATTATTATTAGTATAATATATACTTATAGTGAAATTATTCATTGTTAAATAACCATAAGATGCTTTTAAAAACATTAATTGAGGTATAGTTCTATCTAAAATATGTTTTCATAAATGGAAATGATACTTACGTAGTGAGTAAGAGTCCATAAAATTCATGGGTTACAAACATATTATATTTTATTATACTATTTGACAAAGACCATTATAAATTTTATAAAATAAACAATAGATGATCAATACACACATCAGAAATGACATCTATAAAGTGTTAAATATTTTTGATTGAGGAAAAAAACCATCCACACACACTCTATGAAATGGCCATTTGTAGTTTATAATTTCATCCATATGAATGTTTGGACATTAAAATACTCATAAAAAATTGAAAATTGAAAATTTATTCAAAGAAAATGATTTGGTACATCAAATTACAAAAGGTCATCTGAACTCTTTTTAAATCCAGAAACATGTGATATTCATTACAGAATTTTTCTACCTTCAAGGTCTGTAATCTCTATATGGGTTCTCCATTATTAACTAACTGTTATAAAACCGTTAAACAACACATAGAATTTTAATTATATCATTAATTGTTATCCATTTATAGGATTATAAATAAGAAGATTTTCCACTGATCAGTTGTAACAAGCTATATATTTTTCTCCTTTTACACTTTTTTCACATATCATATTTCAACGAAGCTATATATAGAAAACATTTGTTGTTTTGGATTCCCACAAGAGATATCAAATCCAATATTCTAGTATTTAAATAACTCTCAATCCAAAATTACCCATTTAGAATGGTCAACATTTTCATTGACATTAGTGTGTTGGTACTAACTCGATTAATTAAAAATCCATTCCATACAAAATTTTTATAAAAAAATATAACAAAAGTTTTTGGGAACATTGAAAACCAACCATGATATAATTTTACATGTACAAATGAATCATGGGTCATAAAATTTGAAATTAACAAATTTAATAATTATGTTTAATAAAATTTATTCAACAATTAGAAATGTAAATTGTAAAATCTTGAAATATAATTCTCATAGGGAGAAAAAAATTATAATCACTATAATAGGTATCCATATTCTCTTCCATTTATAGTATCCATGGTCATTCATCACATGAATAAACCTATCTACATTTACCCAATGTGATCAATATGTACGTGTGCATATTGGGGTGACTATAATAATTCCCTACAGGGTCAACACATAAAATGGAATGACCTGAAGAAAATAATAGTGTCAATGTTAATATATGATGAACATGGTGTAGAAATTTCATGTCCCCAACATTATTGAAAGTATAGAAAAAAACATAATCGAAATAATCATGTTACCCATATCTCACTTCAAATGTTATCATAAAATAAGAAGTCATACATATAGAATAAATTAGAAAATATAAACCTATTTGAATACCTACTAAAAAATTCTAGTCACAGTAATTTATCAATGATTCAGTAATAATAATACTCTAAAGGAAATTAAAGGAAAAACCTATCATATATGTAATGAATTATACATATTTCCCAATTTTTATCATGTTTTGATGAAGGGGATACACATATTTCTATCAATAAGAATATTTATGTTCCAAAAAGGGGTAAATATATATCTCTATGGGGATATTTCTATACAGGTGTGTCATAAGTAATGAAAATCTTCATGGTTTTAGTTATATATTTGGAATTCCCAATACTATAGCTATGGGTAACAAGTAGAGATAATATAATGTGTACAATTATCCACCTCAGCCTTATTGTGAAAGAATTGGTGTCCCCACACTAGTTAATTATAATATTCATATTAACAAACTAACAATTCTAGATGAACTAAACATGTCAACACAATCATTATATCATAATATTCAAATTGGAATAAGAAAAGAATTACTCATCTCTATCATTCCCATATCATAAATGATAGAGAAATTACCCAGATATATCTATATTAAATAAATGTATTATTGATATTATCCCTGGGAGGATAGTGAGTGGTAGAAGATTCAGGAATATGTCATCCCTAGTATCTATCGAGATCTGTTGTTGTGATATGGTACATTCATTATCATCTAACTCTAAAAATATATAAAGGAAGAGTTACAAGGATATCGTTGTTTATATCACCTCATAATTGATTTCAATTTGTCCCAAAGTACCTAATATTACAAAGTATTGGGCATAGGGAATAGATCACCCCATTAAAATATATAGAACATATTATCATCTATACAAGACTACCTGAATATAATTCAATATATTACATTCTCCAAAACCCAATTCCACTTCCTACGTTATAGGGAGTGGAAGATAATTTGAAAATACATAAAACTTTATATTTAATTTCATAACTAGAAATATCACCACATTAAGGATAAAAATATCCTCACTACATGCCTTATCTGAGCCAGAAAAATATTATCACGTTACTTTAATAATTTTCCTTTTTTACAACAAAGTCACCTAAATATGAATTTTAATGATTCCGTGTTTATATACATCATTCAATTTCCCTTATTCATAGTATATAAATTATTCAATTTAATAACATTCTAATATTTAAATTATTTTATACCATTTAACATCAACTGGTCAACTCAAAAATAGTTAGAATTTTAGAAAACATATTCACAATGTTCTCCATTTCTCATTACCATTGATTTTAAATCAAGGAGATATATTTCATTATTAATAATCAAAAACTATTTTCATTGATCTTATCATAAATATATTTCCTTATACCCATCATAATTCTATCGATATACTTTCATTTGACTATCCATGTCACTAATTTTACACCATTTATCCATCACTAAAAATTGTTATTTTATAAGTGAATTACAATTCCCACAAGTGTCATCCACATATTTTAGTGAAGAAAATTTGATGATTCAACTATTCTATTTAGTTTTTTATAACCATTTTATCTAATCCCTAATCCATAAAAATAGTCTAATAATCCACTCTCATAGTAATATTGCACCACTTTGTTGTTAATTAAATAATGTTTATTCAGATAAATTAATCTCACCACGTATTATTATTAATGTTATTATTTTCATCATCATCAAATAATAAAAATATTACAACATGAATAATTTAATAAATTATTGAAGTTTTTCAACTAAATCACTCACTAACATGATATATGAAACTTATATATTGAACATGGTATCTAATAGAAATAAATTATTAATCCACACTTGTTCCCAACATTTATTATGTTATTATCATATTATTTTAATAGTTTCATATTTATTTAATCATTAAATCCATAAATGTTTCATCTAAAGATCTCTAATTGACCCAAACATGGATCAAATTTGTGTGAGGCATCTTGAGTAGTTCAAGGATAATTTCAAGGTTTAAATATATTATCTCCCACTCTCCTTAATTTGGGTTTATTTACATATAATGAGGGAAAGGGAATTTGATAATGTGTAGCACCCCTCATATTCCAATGTGTTTCATCCAACTTATGAAATGTCATATTCTCGATCATTTTATTGAATTTGGATGACCTTTATTTTCAAAACATGACCTGAGATGAAAAAATACCGTATTGATAACATATCCATGTGTAAAGTTATCTAATCAAAATTATTGGATAATCCATATTTTGGGGTGGATCATGAATGGAATGACCTTGTGAGGTAGAATCTAATTATTTTTTATTTGATAGATTCCACCCTTCATGATGTTACTACTTACTATCCATGGAATATGTAATGTGACATTGCCCTAAATATGAAATAAAAATATCAAATGACCAGTAATCATCATTACACCATGATTTAGTAGAAATCATTCATCACTATGATCGGTTACACATTTGAATATTTTGTTTATAGACACCTTGATAAAAATGCCACCAATTCTCCAAATCACTGCCTATTAATTTCAAGATCTGTCACTATTCTCAACTTACTATGGTGGAATTATTGAGATATAATGTTTTAAAAATGTATCAAATTTTTATAGTAGGATTTCATCATCAAATATATCACTAAAATTATTATTATCTAAAAAATCAATCCTTTTGGGTACCAAAATTTATAGAAAAGTTTATAAAAGAAAGATATTACCTTTAAAGTGAATTCTTGAATATAAATTAGATATAACAAAAATTAAAATCATAAGATATATATTGTAATTAACAGTCTGGGGATATATGGACTTCTTGGGGATTTTTAAATATTTTAGTAATTATAATGTTATCTAAAAACATATAGGAAAAATCACTCTTAAGTAACACTAAAAATACAGGTCCAAAATAAAAAAATATATGAATTAAAATGAATGAATATTAGCTTATGATTAAAATTTTATTTCTTCTGAAATCCAGTGAGAAATTTAGGGAGTCCAAATATGTACCTTGATTTACTCAAAAATAGTTTATTAGTATTGAATGAAACCACTTCTACTATTCCAATTTTGAGTTTTATTTTAACAATCATTAATTTAAATTTAAATTTCTATCTATTTTAATATAGAATAAAGAAAAATATATAAAATGTCTGGAAATTGATACAAAATGATAAATTTCAATTCCATTGATCCATACCTCAGGCCTAAATTATGTGATCCTCCTTTACTCTCCCACAATATCACCCATCCATTTTACATATTCAGTTAAAATTACATTTTAGGATAATAATCTTTCTATAAAGGTAAATATATATTAATATAATAATATTTTACAGTTTTAGGTTATAATACTGATATTATGAATTAAACTCCTTAAAAATGTTTAATTCCACTATCATATGGCTGTTCGATATAGTGGGATGACCTGAAGAATTTTTTTAATATTAACAAATGATGAACTAATAAAAGACATGTAATTTATCTTACATCATCATCAACAACAATTGAAACATAAATAACATTATTAATCTATCAATATCTGAGTTCCCAATAAAATTCAATAAAATATGGATCAATTATACAATATTTTAGATAATTTATTCCCATAACACATCCCATAATAGATACAATTTTTTGTAATTAACCAAGATACAAACATCATGTGATTCTAGAGGAAATAAGATTCTCCACTAATCTCATCAGTACTGGTGGAAATACAGATCTCCATAAATATTGAATTTTCAAAAGGAAATTGACATATTAGAGGGAGGAAATTCATATATCTAAATCTAATAGTGAATACAATATCAAACATATAATGAAATATACATCACTATGGAAAATGTTTTATAATTTTTTACTAGTGACTTAACCCATATCAAGGTACACAATTTTATATTATGTAGTTCCAATCACTATTAAGTGGGTAATGAGTAGACATACTATTGATCACATCATCATCCACCTCAATCCATGCACTATGGAAAATAAGGGATTGAAGACACTTTGGTGAATTAAAATTATCACATTAACAGATATAGAATTCTAAAGTTACTAAAAATATAAACCCAAACAATTTATGATGTTCTTGAATTTGGGATATTAGAGGAACTACTGATCTTCATCATCACATAACTATGATATTGGATAAAATACCCATATCAAAATATTTCACATAGATTTGTAAAGGATAACATCACACAGAAGGGGGTGATTAGTATAAAACACATGAATATTTAATTTTTAGTCACTTCAAAGAATGATTCATGATATAATGTGTAATCAGTATCATACCACTATAAACCTAGATGAAATGTGAGTATGATCATTCTACCATGATACATCAATTTATATTGTTAGTTTTCATATGATAAATGTATTAAATTGGGATCCGAGTGTTTCATCTCGAATAGTCAATAAAACATCAATTCAATGAATTCTAAAGACCATGAATGTAATTAATAAGATGGATAACATGGTATTTTTTATCATATAATAAATAACAAAAAATTAATATAATAAAAAAAAATTGGAATCTTTTTTCAAGAAACAACTGTGGACAACCAATGTAGAATCCCTTATTTATCACCCTTTATTTCTCTAATAGATATTATAGAATATTTTAATATGTAATTTTTAATAACTATAACAAAAATTATATTTTATTTATAGACAGATTAATCTATGTATTTGATATAATAAAATATGATTCAATAGTTACAACCAATGATTATGTAAATTGTGTCCAATGCCATTACAAAAATTACTAAGGAGAAACATGAGAACCTAATGTGACAAAAATATTTAATATCATGACATTGAGGGTAAAATAAAACAAAGATATGATTTAATGAGATAATTACTATGGAGTGTATCGATAATTAATTTCTACCAAAACACCATGATAGAGAAGTGGATGAAAAAGGGTGAATAGTGTGTTATGTAACACATGAATTGGTAACGCCAAACATTATCATTTGTCAATGAGTTTAAAATATGTGTCTACAAATCAATGAAATAGAAAAACAAATTTATGGGGACAATTACCAACTAAAAACAATTAATCAAGATCATAATTTAATATTAATATGTAGGATATTATTTAAATAATGTTCCTCCTTGAGTGATTAGAATGAACATAAAATTCCATAAAACAACAAAAAATTATAAAATGAAACTTCTATCCAAGTGAATCTTTTTCACCCTTTTAAAAATCCAATAGTCTTCCCTTTCAAGTAAATAATGTCAACCCCTTAGATTAATATGAGATTTAAAAATATAGTAATTTCTTTAATAACATTATTTTATCTTTAAATATAATTTCATTCAATTAGGCTTATTGTTCTATGAGATATGGGACTTATATTGAAGGGCTACCAAACCATAGAAATATTATATTACTCTAGTGACATGCTTCATTTTTTTATCCTATGGTATTATTTTTTAATTTTTATTTTTTAATGAAAATTATATTATTATAAATTTAATCCAAAAAAGGTGTTTTTGATTTTGATTTTCACTGGGAATATTATTACAAGAATACCAATATATTTTATTCATATATAAATATGTTAAATTGTATAATTTACAATTGTTTTAGTTTTAAATAATGAATGAAAAAATAATGATGAATTAAAAATTATTATTATATAAATAGTAGGACCTCAAAATCATTGTAAGTAAAAAACATTATTATAAAAATATTATATATTTAACTATAAAATCACACCCCCACAACTAAGCATATAAAGTATTGGGAATGAAAATAATATATCCTTATCAAAATTCAGGCATAAATAAATGTGATAAAATTTCTAGGATTTTGTTTGTAAAAAAAATCCATCATGCCAAATATATAGAATCATATTTCCTTTTTTATTCTCTGACATTCAAAATTATCCAATTTTTTTATTCACCATTGTAACATGACACAAAATACGTCAGAATTATTTGATATAAAACTTTTATAGTTTCCGAAATTTGATAAATGATATTTTCTACTCAAAATAATTAATGTCATATCATTTACAAGATTAAATCCGAACATATTCATAAAATATATAAAGAATAATATGAAAATCATAAGGATTTTAATGGTGTGTATTGAGTATTAGGTTTGTTGGGTTTACTTTAAAAAACATAACATCCAAAAAGAAGTGTTTTCTCATAAAATATAATTCATAATCAATGTTTTTTTAGTATAGTTTCCCATATATCGACTCTAATAATTATCAATGAAATTTATTTTACTGAACTACTCCTACCATTCATCAGAAAATATGTGAAACCATATTTTATCTAACTTATTATTTTTCTCATTTTTCAAATATATTCAAGAATGAACAAATTTTAAATATGAATGAAATATAAATCATATCTTTTTATTTTTGGATGAATTTCATTATTTATAGAAATTATTATAATGAATGCTCCAATTACCATTCTATATTTTATTTTTATTTTTCTATCATTTTTTAAAATAATTGAATTTTTTATTATATACATGGATTATAGTCCTTATATCAAATGATAACTCTAACACATTACCATAAACTATAAATAATTCAAAGGATAACACATTATTTAATCATATTTCACAAAACTCATTTCAAATTAGAATTATGAAATGTAATAATGAGTGAGAAAATGATTGTTAAATGGAATTTTAATTTGGGTAACCTATAAAAGAATACATAGATACTAAGGGGATTAATTTGGGATAGTTTATTATTGTATCCACGATCCTAACATGCCCCGTTCCAATAAATTTTGAGTTAGTTTAATCAATATTTCCAAATGGATTTAAGGTTTCTCCAACTTACAAGTTACACATTGGGTTGCACATTAGTCTAAAGAATGTGAGGTGGAACCATCCCATAAATGTTTTTATCCCATGTCCTACATACTATGAAATATTTTAAATGTCATAATAAACATTTTAATGTAATGATACCACTTATTCATTTGAAATTTATCTACTAAAAATGAATTTAAGGGGACACTGCAAGTGTGAATTAAAATTTCCTCTTATTTGATAAATGTATTAGGTCACTCTATTGTTTGTCACCATGTTATGAGGAACACTATAATTTTACTAAATTAATAGACAATTATAATCATGTGAAGAGATTCATGTAATATTGTGGAGTTGGGATTTATAAAATCTAATGAGATTCCGATGCATCCCTATGAGGAGAATCAAACCACAGATTCATTAATTCAACTTAATATTACATAATATACATTTAAATGTTATGTTATATGGAATAATGTGGATTCTTTTAATTCCAGTTAGACATTAATATTTATAAATCATTAAATTTAATGATAATTTGGAAACATTGGGTAAGGAACAAAATTTTATTTTTGATGGGTGTTACACAAAAGAAAATAATTTATGTTCACCATGAATTTTGGTAATTGAACATAATAGAGATTATTTATGGCCTGTAATTGGCAAGGGATCATTTAATCATTTGTATAATTAGTTATGATTATTTATTATGACTATTGAAAAGGGTAGGATAAATGTGTCATTTTATGATTATCATATAATGATTGATAGGTAGCCATATGCTCATCAAATAGGATATAAAATTCACATAACACAAGGTAGTTCTTTTTTTTGTTATCACATTAGAAGCATGACCTATTATTTAATGGAACCACCTCCTGAGGGGGATTAAAAATAGTAATCGTGTACGGATTAAATCTGTACTATTTGTAAAGGATTTGAAACCCATATATTTCACGTTATATTTTTTAAGGATATGTTAATGGAACAATCCATAGAGTTCAAAAACATGTGTTATGTAGAATGTTTTAGGATGTTTTAATTTATACATCTAGGAATATATTCTATGAATTAAAATTTTTTGAAATTGAATATACATTCACAAGGGTTCCTAAAAAAGGCATTAATTTGACTTTCACATGAGTGAACATTAAAGGTTTAGAAAAACATAGGAGTAATGTGTGTTAATTTTAAGAATAAAGAGGATTATTTTGACACAATGTATTCCATCAAATAATGGTTTTGGATTCAACTATTTCATCGACGAACCAATCTAACCTGACCTAAAAATTTCAATTATTGAAATCTGATTTTTCACAGGGGTAAATGGTAAATAAGAATCCTTGTCCCATCACTGATCATGTTTTTGGTGTGAGGGAAGAGTTCCCATGGTAGAGACAAATGTGATCCTTGATAGTTGATCTAGGTTAAATGTAACCTTTGTAGTTGTCCTAAGTGTAGTGGATTCCATGTATGAGAACTATGAAAAGTGGATGGGCTATCTCAATATATACATGGTCATATTTTACCAAATTTTAATTTTTTACACATTTAATCTTATAAATAATATAATAATCTCAAAACCCAAATCATTAGTTTCTTGAGAGGCTAGCTATAAAATGGTCTGGTTACACATTATTACTTCAACATTTCATATAAACATATGCACATATGAAATAATTCTATTTCTAATCATGAAAATAAATCCCTCGGAAAGGGGAAAAAATAAGTGGTGAGTTCAAATACATAGTAAAGGAATTACATAGAGGATTCAAAATATGTCAGATCAAATGCATTTGTTAAAACATGAACAATAGAGAAAAATATAATAAAATGGACAATGACATCAAAAGAGAGATATATATAAATAAAGATAATAAATTTTCTATAATGTAGTGATAATGTAGTATCATAAATGAACATCCATAAATAATACATCATTTACAATATATTGGAATCTTGTGAAAATAAATATAACCATGTAAACTTGTCATAAGATTTTAGAATACTGTAGGTTTGTAAAATAATCACATGTAATCAACTAATTGGGAGAAAATTAAATCATGACATAACATTAAAATTATACAAAATATAAAAGAAATCACACATTTAGTTGTGAACAACCTCAATTTGATATATAAATTATGATGTGAAAAAATCTAATCATACCCAGACATAACATCCTTATATCACGAGGAATAAAAATTTTACATGTTCATTGGAGGACTATATATGACACCAATAATCACATAATGAAATTCCAAATATATATATATACATATATACACGTGCAACATAAAATCATTCATTCATCATATCACGAAAATCCCATGAATTGTGAATGTGTTTCAAATCATATTATATAAAATACCATCATGACTAGATCTTTGAACACCATAATTAAAAATACCTAATATAATTACATAATAAATTCACAAAGAGGTTGAATATAAAAAATAACCTATAATATATATAATTTTATAGATATATATAAAATAGAAGAGTTTCTTATTATATATTATTGGTGATGTAGTGGTATTTGTGGATAGATATCCTTGATGGGGGTGGTTTCTTACGGATTAGTTGATAGTGTATTTTGTAGTCTTAATGAATATGTTTTTATTGGATTTACTATGATGAGTTATAAATGTTAGTGGATATTCTCACCAAGGTGATTTGTGATGATATCAATTTCATGAACATTAGAGTTCAAGTATCAAGGTGGATCATTGTCTAAAGTAACTTGAAGAGTTTTTTTTCTTATTTTTATTTTTACAATTTAAATTTTTGATTGATTTAATCTTTAGGTTTGTGTTGTATTTTATAAATATAATTATTTTAAAATGTTTTATATTTGCGGATACTAGATGTATGGGATAAAATTGAACAAAAATGTGAATTTATTATAAAAAAAGACTAGTATCTAGGATGTGATTTCATAAAAAAAGTTTTTAGAAATCATTTTAATCATTATAATAAAAATTAATAAGTTACATTCAATCATTATGAAGAAGGTGAATGGGGTAAATTTTTAAACATACCATTAAATAAATCCTTAAAAAATGTTAGATTGAAATTAATTAAATTTTATTGAAATAATTATATAATTGAAGATAAAAATTTACAAAAAATGATGAAAATACATTTTAATGATTTTTAGTAATTTTTAAAAATATACAACATAAAATATAGTGTTGAAAAATTTTAATTTTAAAAATTTATATATAAAGATATAAAAATTGAAGAGTACTACAAATTCATAGATTTAAAGAATAATATATTGTAATATGTACATGGACATAGAGGAGAATAATCCATCAGAAGGTTTGATAAATATTCTTGAAAACATAATAATTGTAGGAATAATTACATCATCAAAGAATAATATTATTGTTTGAAATTATATATTAACTAGAGGTAAATATAAAATAACATTTCAAATAATATAAAAATTTAATATAAGAATCATTGAATTTCATATCCATGGATGAATGTTTGTGACATAATAAAATGGATTTTGAGTCGTTAAAACTCTTATAACATTAGTAACCTTAGAATAATGACCTATAGAAATAAGAAACCTAAAATTGAACTATAATTTATATAAATAAATATTTCATCATATGTAATTAATATATTGAATATTTTTCCCTTATCAAAAACTTTGGGTGATTTGATTAGTTTCCATAAAAAAATATGTATGTTGATTTTGGTATATTGGTTAATAAAATTGGTTCACCATCTCTATAATTAGTCTCTCCCTCAAAATATTTATAATTTTATATGTTTGTATTTTATCTATCAATCCATTATAAAATAATTTATAAAATTCAATTGGTTTTCATAAATTTGTTGATATTTAGAAGACTCTCAGTATGAATTATTTGAGGGAATTAAATACATAATAATTATTTAATTTAAATACTATATATAGAATGAATGTTTTATTTTTCAATAAAACTAATCATTTAAAAAATGTGTTATTCATTTATTTAATTAGTTTTTATCGCTAATTGTATTTGTCAGTGACGGCCAATGAACTCTGTCATCCAATGAGGCAGTAGTCTCTACTGAACACATGTATCATTATAATATTTATTTGAAGTGTGTAATACAGATTATGGGTATTAAAACAACATAATAACATTTTAGTAGATTTTTTAGTCTCATTTCATTATACCATGATTGGTATTGTATAATTTTTATTAGAATAAAAAGACTTATAGTAATAGAATTGAAAATGGTTTATTTGTAACTCTTACCATACTCCATTGTATGAATCCTTTTAAAATTTTATCAGGCCTTTGTAGGAAGATATTTTGATGATATTAAAATAAGAAAAAGGTAGATTTAAGTAATAAAGAGATATTTTGAATTAATTTTTCAAACTGTGATTCATAATGTGTTAGGAGATGTGTGGTGCTCAGTGGGTCCTCTTATATATGTGGGGAGTATCTGTTGTGTAATGCATATTATTTATTATATATAATGATTAAATATAAAAAGGAATGTTGATCCAAAGTGGAAACTAGAAGTGGTGGGATATGGTTTGATTGATCAATAATTAATCCACACATTTAAATATATGGTTCTTTTATATTTTTTTATTACTTAGTTTTGTCCATTTTCAACTGCTTTAAATTTATTATGGTAATTCATTTTTTACCTCATGAGATTTATTTTATTCAAAATAAAAATTTAATTATGATGAATACCCAATTTTTTTAGGATGGTTTTAGAAAATAATTCTGTTGTATTAAATTGAAATTATTAATATTAGAAATTTAACATTTAAATAAAAATATAAATTATATAGAAAAACAATTTTATTGAAAAACTTCATTAAAAACATTTATGGTTAATAATATTATTTAACATATATTAATAATTCAAATTAGTTTTAATCTATTTAAATCATCATTAAAACATTGTTTTATAAATATCCATTAAATATTATTAAATTTGGTTTAATAATAAAAGATACCAAATATATTTAATACTAAAATCATTCAAAAATAGGCCTTTTTACTATTTAATGATTTTTTTTCTAATTAATAATATATTATGAATGAATTTAATTTATTTGAACTATATATGTATTATATAAACTATTTGATATTTCATTAATTTAATAAAATTTATATATAAATAATTCAACTATTGGGAAACAAACGTAATATTTAGAATAGTTATAGTCATCTGTTTTGATCTTCATAATATTTATATATAAAAACCATCAAGATATTAATTTATCTATCATGATTCTTGTATTGTTTATGTGGGAGGGGGTGAATTACTAATATCATTTTATATTATGTTTCATTATTTTTGAAACAAATTTCACCTCATTTTAATTATTTCATTCTATTATAAAAATAAACCAAACACACATCTATAGGAACACAATAACATACATAGTTCACTGCGTAGTAAGAGTAGCTACATCTTTTATGTGGTTTGGAAACATTACAATACCATAGAATAAACTAGAAAAAAAATATTTTTTTGTGGAGTACTATGAGTAGTATGTTCCCTCGCACTCATATATCACTATGATCAATATAATTATTCATATCATTAAAATAGAACCAAGTGATGTAATATAATTTTTTTAACAAAAATGTAAATGTGTTTCGTAAATAAACTTTCAGAAATTTGATAATAAAAAATAGTTCTACATCTTCTAACAAAAAATATTTTCAACACTACATGGAATTCGTAATCATACATACTCTAATATCACATTCTTATTCCCATGCATGAATGTTCAATACTGAAATATAATTCTTTTCGAATTCCACTGAAACAATTATTGAATACAACTTCTTCTATCTAAAAATCCTAGTATGATGGCTTAGTCGAGTCCGGTAACTATAAATATGACCTTCTTCATTATTTTTCTGTTATATGGTTATTTTATTAAGAAAACACAATTCCTAAACATTTTCATCCAAAAAATGAAATTATTCTCTCCCCCCTTCCATGATCAATCAAATTATTATACCAAAAACACACTTCTCCTATATTTATTGAAAAATAATAATGTTTTATTTTGAAAAGGATTTCCCACATTACCAAATTTCAGAAATTGTTAATCTTCCTTACATATCATATCTTTATTTGACTTTTTCAGAGCATTTAATTTCCGTCCAATTTTGGATTTGTCTTTGAAATCATTAATTCTTTACACTTATTAACGTGTCTTTAGTATGAATATTATTCTCCGATCTGATTTCCCAAAATTATTTCATAATTAATATGCTTCGTAACACTCACATATATATGGAAATGAAGAGATTGAATTTTTTTAGAGAACAACAGTCTGATTATAATTTTTATTTTCAATTAATATTTTTTTTTTCATTTTGATGAGGGTATTTGGTAAGCCATATTTTATTGACCCAATTGATTATAATCCAAAACTGAAGACATACCCTTACATGCATCTATACAAATATGAAAAAAATAAAATCAATAATATTTATTATTATAACCTAAAATTATTAAATATGATGGATCATAAGCCACATTGATATAAAAAATCTCTAGAAACCCAGGATTTCTTCTATTCATTCTAGATGCATGTGTTATGGAAGTTATTCTTTATATTGACCGACTAAACTACCCAAACACTTCATATTGTTTGAAAATGGTTGAATACATAATTGTTTGATCTCTAATATTAATTTTCATTGGTATCAACATATTTATTTTTCTATTTCTATTTTCTTTGTTATAATAATTCACAATATGAACCATCATACATAAGATTGATCTGTGGAACTCTGAGTTTGAAGGACTAGTTTCTTCTAAATCATTTTCAAAAAAATCCATGAATATGATAGCAGTGGAAATAATTCTCTTTTTTGATTACCCTACTCATAATCATTTTTCAACGAAGATTTTAATCTTTTGGATTTTTATCTGGTTGAAAACTATCACCTTAAGTTTCTCTTATTATGATCAAGAAAGCCTTCTCAAACATAAAAAAGATTGAATTTTATGATTAGATACCAAAAAGAATCAGAATGATCCTTATTTCAAAAAACGTAATCATGAATTCCACTATGACTTTGATTTCATTGAAGATTATATTAATCATCGTCTGACATAAAATAGAATGTTTTTTTCTTCCCATTTTTTCTAATGGCTTCATTTTCATTAATCTAAAACTATATATGACTGCATTGAATATGATTGGAAACCCTATCCCATTTTTATTCATTAAAAAAACGTTTTCAAAAAGAAAATATTTTCCAAAATTAAAAAATAGAATAGAATCATCATATTTCAATCTAATCCACTCAGAATCATACTCTCTTCCTCATTAAAATCAGTAACTCATTCCATACCCATAGATAGTCCAATGAACCATTATTTTCAGAAAAATATTTATATTATAATGGAATTTATTAAGAACTGCAAGTTAGATTTTATGAATATGATTTGTGAATTCTATTTTAATATTGTACTAAGTTAATTAATTTACGTTCTCTGAAGAAAAAAGATAAAACAATTTTAAGAAAATATTTTTATTACATTAAAAAAATTCTCCATCCAACATGGTCCCAAAAATATCCCTTTTTATTTTGTTGTTAACCAATATTCACAAACCACTAAACTTTTAAATTGAAACATATATATTACATATCATCAATTCTAAGCCTAGGTGATCTAGCTCTTTTTAAGAAACAATAATTTTATAACATATAAACAATGCTGTTGAAATATAGTGACCATGAAATATCCCCAACATTCCATCATAGATATCATCAATTATTTTACAATCAGTAAAAATGTATAATTTTAGTACAACTACTCTAACAAATAGATAGAATATTTCACACACTTCCATGTTTGATTCACAATAATCCCATAAATACCCCATTATAAATGTTTTCTAAAATATCTATTTTTGAAATAATTCCAATCATTGTTAACACTATCCAAAGACTATTGAGAGAGGGGAATAAAACACAGATCTCATACTTTAGGAGAATGATTATGGACTCTCTTGTTCATCTTTAGTCTTTGTAAATCGTCCATTGGTAATGATTTTATGGATATTTTGATATCTTGTTTCGATATAAGAAAATACTCCCACTACAATTCATTATTTTACTATATCTCCTTTATGAAATAATATTTCATATCATTATATCTTTAAGGATAATGTTGTATCAGCTTCCCATTAAGTTATATTTTAATTTGATTAACCGAACACAAGGGAAAGGGTAACATTACATCAACAAGTAATTCTTCCAATGGTTTCGTTATCCACAAAGATTATTAGTGGTTGTATAGATGAAATATACTCATATTATTCCATGGAAAGAGCTATAATTTTTTTTATATTCCAAAGAATAAAAAATTTCCCAAGAATGAAAACTCCACCATATTTGGATCCTCTATCATCAGGATTCCTTTCCAAATTAGAATTTGAATACCCAAAAAGGTCAACACAGTATGAGTAATCATACCTAAATGCATAAATTGTTGTTCCATTGATATAACTAAAAATGATTTTCCCAGTATGTAAATTTCATTTATTAAGATAACTCTGAACAATTTCACATAATTTTATAGCTTAAACAATTTGGGGTCATGGGGTAGTCCAATATAGAAATCCTTGAATCATCTTCAAAAACACTTTTTGATCAACTTCATTTTCTTCTCCATCTGTAGATAACTTTATCCAACTGAAATTAGATTGGAAAATATTTTTTAATTTTCCATGCCCGCTTTATTATGATGTTCCTTATCATAGATATCATGAGAATGAAAAACGTTCTTTTTTAAAAAAAAATTGTAATAGAAGAAATTATTTATTTTCAACTAGAATGAAAATTTCAAAAAACATTTTCATATATATTGATAATTTCTCATGATATCTATCATCATTTCCATCAAAGATAATTTCATCCAAAAAACAAAAACTAAAAGGGAAAACTCTTGACTTACCATAATAAAAATGTTTCTATCAACACATAATTTCATGAAACACATCTTACTCAAGAATTTTTCACATTTGGAATACCAGGCACTTAGATATTGTTTTAGCCCTTACAATTATTTATTCATATTAATCACTTAATATGCATCATTAATTAAAAAAACAAAATGTAGTAAAATATAATCATTGTCATCAATATCCAATTAAGAAATGAATATCTGAATTCAATTTGATAACATTTAAAAAAATATTATCTAGTAATTGCAAGAAATATTTTGATTTGTTCTTAACCTTACTAATAGAGAAAAGGTTTCATTAATGTTAGTTATTTCTATTAGTGAGTAAATTATTAACATTAATCTTTCTTTATTTCTTATCACTTCAACATATTCATTCTTCTTGTTTTGGAAACCCAATTTTGTTCCAATAATAGTTCTCTTAGTTTTCTTTGGTGTGAGTTACCATGTATCATTATTTTCTACCTGATATGGCTCCTCATTCATAGTCTAAACCCATGTTGTATTATCATAAGCATCATTCACATATGTTCTCTCATATTTTGAATATAAAAATGTATGAAAAAAAAATTCTTCATGATTGAATCATTTTATATTGATCTCCAATATTTTTTGGAGACCCAAAATTTTTTAACCTAGGATGAAGGTATTTTTAGATTCACCTTTATCAATAGTAATAGCCGAATGCTATTATTTTTCTTATGTATGATAACTTTTGTTAGTATCCTGATAAAAAATGATAACTATTATTTATTCTGATATATAGTCTTACCATCCATTTTATGTTTTTCCATATCAATAAATGTCATGAACCATCCCCTAGGAAATGTGGTGTGACTACCCCACACCCACCTTCCATATGTTAGGGGCTGGCGACTACCACCGGAAAGGCATATCCACAAAACGGAAAAAAATTTCCTTTAAACCATTACAAACAAAAATAGTAGAACACAACAAGATGAAAGCACGATTTAAAATTTTGTAGTAAAAAATGTTTTTTGAAACTAAAGGGGCCAAAATACATGCATAATTGAAAATTACATGTACAACTGAAAAGAAAAAAATAAATAAAAAGTAATAAGTAGTTCCCGGATCACCCACCGTGGATCCTACCTGATGGGTAGGTACATCTCACAATCTGTAGTATCTCTATCACATCATGTTAAATGGTCCACCTCTGAGCATCACCCAGTCCTGGATCCCTCAGCCGAGACCAATGTTGTAGGTTATCTACATTAGAAAAAACCTGGTGTGGGTTAAGCCCATACAGGGGAGAGTATAATGATACATAGTTGGGACCCCGAGACCCCGTGGGTCTCCTAAAGATCCATGACGGAAAAAACAAAGCAAAACATCAAACCTACTTAGATATATTCCCATATATATATATATATCTAAGTTATCAAGATATACTGATCTCATACATGAGTGATGAATTCCACAAAGGTAAAACCCCAAATATAGGAAGTACCACACAGGTAAAAGATATAGTTCAACCAGAGTCTTATCTCAAATTATGTTTTAAGTGATGTATAGAAGTACAGATGATTAGTCAGGAAGCTATATCATCATATTCTATCAATAGGAACTGCTTCTAACCATACATTGTCTGAACCACATAGGATCAATAAGTATTAACCCCCTGAAATGATCCACATTAGACTCGACCTGCCATGATTTAATAGGTAACTAAACCCCGCTGACCCACTCAGGATGTGACCCAGACTAGATTGGAATGCACTGACCCATATAGGATCACGGTGTGCTGACCCCCACAGGTTTTGACCCACACATGATCAGTATGTGCTGACCCACACAGGATTGATGATCGATTATCCACATATGATCTGAGCCACATAGGATCGTTATGTGATGAAATATTCATGATATTTATCTGTAGTCCCACATGGGGCCACTAATAATTGTCCCACGTAGGATATGATAGATTCTGACCCACACAAGATCAATGTTCTTTCTTCATGTTGCAGCCAGCCATATGATTCCTCACATCTGTTGCACTCGTGTTCCATAGAATCTTCCCTAAGAGATATCAGTCATAACATGACATCCAATAACCACCATAATGTATTAATCCAAAGGACCTCAATGTCATGAGGGTTCCAAAGCGATATATGGTGCGTCAATCGGACGCCCGGTCTGTGAGATATAAGCATTTTGGTTCTGGGGTCCCAGTTTGATTCAGGTTTGATCCTACAAGTCCATACTCTAAATGTCTCCAAAACTCAAGTGAAGATACCAAAAGAACTGTCTTGATCCAAGGATCCCAGTTCCATAGACTGTTTGTTAAACTAACATCCAGTTCTCATGATATGACCCATTAAGTGTTTCTAGGTCCGGTTGGGCCTAGGTCCGGTCCAACCCGGTCAGACTGACTCGGCCCACAAGGGGGTAGTAAAGGGTGGGCCAGTTGTGTGAGGTTCAGCCCGATATGGTGTGTGGCCCAGCCAGGTAGGGCGGGTCCCCGCAATGGGTGTTTCCCGACCGCGTGTGGCGCAACCTACAATGTGGTGGCCCGGCAACTGTCTACTCAATCTAGCCAAGGGGAGTTCTCCCCTTGGTATCATGAATGGCCTGGAGTCCATTCAGTTTTGTGAAATAGAGGAGCCACTTGGGTTCCACCCAGTCACCATGGAACCTATGTGGAGGCTTCCTCCTCCACCGTGGCTTCAGCCGCGACCCTATGCTCACCAACAACATTTTGGTCGCGCCGCCTCCCCTTTCGTGGCTGTCCAATGTGTCGGCCACCTACTCTGACAGCCGAGGATAATGAACCACATATCTTTACTCACCGGTGGTGCACGACAATGTGCCTCGCATCCTCTATATCTGGATAGTGTTGGCCTCTCCGATGATCTCCACTGATTAGTGTTGTGACATCATCTTGCAATGTGCATTAGCCCACCACTTCTTTCGTATCAAGTTGGTGCCTCCATGTCGGCATTCTTCCATAGAGTGAGAAATGGTATCCATGTAACGGAGAGTTCAGGATGAGTTATTTAGGCCTTTTCCCTCCATGTTAGCTTGTAATCAAGGGGGAGGATAAAATGGTTCAAGAAATTTACTAGAATTTAAACAAGGATCAAACCCCTAATTGAGGTTTTTGGAGAGCCTCTGCACTGGAGGAAAGGGGGTCAGTGTTCACTGTCCTCCGCAACTACCTTCCAACAATGCTACTCATATGTCATTCTTCAGTTCTTGGTTCGGTGTCTCCCATCCTCTCATATGTGAACCGACTCCATCCTCCAAGGGTTTGGCGTCTCAACACTTTGTATGTACTTCGTTACATAGTAATGTAGTGCAACAACCTCTGCACATGTTCCATATAAATAGAAGATTAGGAGAGTGAGAAATGTTCGAGGAATTGATGGAGGACCATTAATTAGAAACCCTCCTAATTCCCCATTGGTGTAGATAAATATAAATAAAAGGTCAAGAAATTTATTGGCTTGACACGTTACTGGTCCCACACTCTACTTGTCTATTGGAAGAGAAGAAGGAAATTAAAAATTAACTAAGTTATTTTTATTATTCTTTTAAATTTCCTAAAACATAACTTTTTCTCCAATCCTACAGTGGTCAAATTGATGCCTCCCATAAGTGAGTCCCGGCATGGTGGATTCAATAGTGGCCTCATATTTTTTATCCAAGAACTTTTTCAAAAGATAGAAAATGCCACTCGTGCATTTACTCAACGAACCATAAAAATGTGGAGTAAATTATTTACATTCACCCTCTTCCTGTGCTGGACGAGGTTAGGCTCTCCATAAGGGAATGACACCCCAAAGAGCCCTACAACACTCTTAGATTTTTAATCCGAGTTACCTTTTTGATGATATGGATTTTTATACTAAAATAATTGTTATTTAATTATTTTATTTATGGCCAAATACTAACATTCACTGTTGGCCCGCAACCACCAATATTAGTATCTCCATAATGTAATCATACCCCCATGATCATAGTGGTGGTCTCATATTTTAAATATGAGTCACCGTTTGTGAGATTTATTCATTTGAAAAATAAAATAACATTATTTATTTAGTTTATTTACTATAATTCCATTTTTTGTATTTCTCACAGGAGGCATGAGCTGACTAATCTTATGTCGCGCCTAGGATAAAAACACTATCCTGAATGGAACAGTTCCCTCAGATTTATGATCTTTTCCACCATTTTAGAGTTATTCTCCTTTTTATGGAAATATGTTTACATGCTATAATTAAAGTATAACAAAACTTTGATGGATCATTCCATGCATTTCAGGCCTCAGAATAACGCGCCGTCAGATATTTCGGTCTCAAAATTATTAAAAATAATTAAAAAAATTACATGGAAAATCTTGGTAATTAAATTCACTCCAATTTAGGGCATTTCATCCCAGAATTCTACAACATAGACTAAGAAAAAAATGGGGGTATTGAGAAATAATCTACATCTCCTGCTCCTATGTGTTATCCTAAAGGTTCCTATAATTCTAGTGAATGTGCACAAGATGTATCAGCCTTCTATTAAGGACTCAGCTCCATCCATCCTGAATCTCTACTAGAACCTCCATAAATGTAGAGACCCGTATCTTGACGTACATGGACATTACATTACTTTTGCGGAATACTTCGTACATAACAAAAACACACACACAAGGATCGTAATAGTTTAGTGTCTTTGGAAACTCGGAACGTAATCTTCTAAACGTGGTGAAAGATCTTCAATATATCCCATAAAGATCTTCCCCTTTTTTTACCTAAAACCTTTCTTTATATCCTGGGGAAAAGAAAACATAAAAGGGTGAGCTCAAATGCTCAGTAAGGGTAAACAAAAGAAATATCAATCACATCATATACATAAGAACATAGCTTTTGGAAATCTTAACCTGCAAAAGAGCTCATAATATCATAACATGGGATAAATCATAGAAGTGAAAATGAAATCATAACTTAAAACATTACTCATTGTGGCATACACACATAATCATAGAGAATCATTTCTTGTTAGTCAAGACTCATTGCCAAGACTATCTTAGTGGACAAAGTCCCTTTCTGAATCGAGTAATCCTCGTTTCAGTCCTGTTTCACTGAACCGGTATAACCTACCATTCCAGCCATGTCTATCTCATGAGATATAAAATCTTTACCCAATGCATTGGAGGGAGATATAGGTCCCACCCATCTCTTAATGAATCCTTTCTTATGTGTGCCACAAAATCATAAATCATACATCATTGCATAACCCATGTAATAAAAATGGGATTCTTGAAACATCGTGACATCATAAAACAAATCATATAAGGTAAATGACTTCATAAAAATAATTCCATCATAACATAATCAAATCAATGTAATTAAAGGGATAAAAACAGAACCCTTTATTATCTTAGATGGAAAATAATTTTGATAAAACACTTGAATTGAATTCTTGAGGAAAATATCCTTTCTTCTTCAAAAACACTTTTCTTTTCTTAACATGTCATACAATTATAAACTAAAAGAAGTTGATTAAAAATAAACTTGAGAACTTGTAAAGGAAGCTTCTTTGAAATAATGTTTTAAAAATCCATTCATGCCGTATAAGTTAAAAAAACATTCTTCGTACTTTTGTCGGAAAAGTCAAAAAGTACCTCGTATGACAAAAGATTCCTTTCATAGATATTACTAAAAACTCACCGAAGGGTAAAAATGGATTTAAAAAATTGTAGGTGGATGGAAATAATATTACATATTGATGAAACATGGAAGTGGATGATAAAATACACCCCAGTAAATACTTATGAATAAACAATCTCGGATAAAAATGAGATTGTGATATTTCCCTTACCTTATGTCCGACTTGCTTTGTAAGTGTCCGAACCTCCTGTATAATGATTTAAATCATGTTATTGACTTATTCCAGAATCATATTCATTGTTATGATAGCATATATGGTTCACTTATAACATTATATTACCCGTTCTTTTGTAAATTCCATGTTAAAGGAGCGTTTTGGGTAAAATCGTTTCATTTATCGTAGGTGTTTTGACTTGTTGTTCTTGACATCATTATTACTTATATCATGATTTACTTACTTCCAGAATATAAAATATGATTTATATATCATATATATTCAGTATATATATATATATAATAGATAGATAAATAAAATGAAAAACACCGTTCATGGAGACGGTAGTCCGTACGTACGCATGAACGCTGTTTTTCTTTCCTTATTGTCTTGAAATGGAAGTAAGTAGATGACATACATATGTATATATATACATAAATCCAGTAGCTTTATAATGTCATATATTTCATTATTATTTCTTATATATACATTATAATCATTCTTAAATGGTTAACATGGAGAATGAATCTCATCGCGTCGTGGAGACGGTAGTCCGTACGTACGCACGAGCGATGATATCATTTCTATAAATATTGAATTGAATTGGAGTGGATTATACAATATATCAGAATCAATATGATGTTGTAATAACTATGTATAGTTATTCTTTACACCATTATACCCATCCATGTAAGGTGGTGGTGGAAAATAGATTACACCACGGCGTGGAGACGGTATTCCGTACGTACGCACGCGCGGTGATTTCTTTTTCCGTAGGATGGATAGATGGTGAAATAGGGTTGTTTCATACTTATAATAACATATCAGTATATGAGTGATACTGATGTTATTACTTCATAATGAAACAACCTAAGAAGAAGAAGTGGAAGAAGAAATAAAGATGAAAGAATTGGTAACGGTAATTACCTCTTCTTTGAAGTGCCTCTTTGAGACCTCCTCTTAGGGCACTAAAATTGGTCTTTGAGGAAGACCAGAACCACTAGGATGTTTCTAGGGAAGTGGAGAGGATAAATTGGCAGGGGTTGGCCGATCTTGAGAGCTCAAATTGGTGTGAGGAGGAGGGGGAGGAGGTGTCCTTTTATAGGGGAGGAGAGGGGCACCTTAGGAATATCTCAAAATATTATTTTATATTAAAGTCAAAATCGGTTTATAATGGTTCCAAAGGGTCTTATTTCGAAGCTAAAGTGGGGATGGGTCGAAATCCTATCAACAAATAGGATTTAGACAAGTTTAGGGTATTATTTTAACATTACCAATTAGATTTAACTCTAAGTTAAATAATTTAACTTTTACCGTGTCTTTTTGTTTTCTTTCACTATATGGTTAATAAACTTACTATAACATGCCAAACGAACCCCAAATTGTATATTATTAATACATATATCCTTATCTAAGTCATTTGGCCGAACCTTAGATTTTTAGGAATAAAATAACAATTAATAATATAATATTTGATTTAAAAACTATTTTGTGTCAATTTTGACACTATTTGATATATGATTTTTGTGAAAGTCATAACAGAATTATATGTTCGAACCAAGTTGATTAAATCAACACTAATATATCATAGTAACCTAGAAAATTAGTGTAATTCATAAAAAGTCTTAAATTACATTTATTTTGGTATTTATATTATCAATTATGTCAATATTTCATTAATAAGATAATTACTACATCATCTTTGTGTCATAAATAAATTATATTATTTGATGTCTAAAAATTACAAATAAAATACCATCATGTAGGAAATCTTTTTATCTTTCTAATGAATATTTATAGTCGAATTTATCTTATGTATAACCCCATATTAAAAATGATTTACTTATTAAACTTTGATTTTAACTATTTTAACCCTTCTTTAAATAAATTAATAATAAATGTCCTAATCTAATCCAAGTGGGCCTAAATGGTCATATTTTATTCCTAAGTTTGTTTTTGGTCGAATTACACTTGTCCAATAGAATTAGGACATGTGTTAGGGTAATATTAATATCATATTTACCCTTAGTTACCCTATTTACTATTAACCGTGGTAAAAAAAGTAAAAAGTTACTATTCACCAAATAATTATTTTCATCTCATTGAACCACATTTTAGTCCTTGATATTAACCGTGTCTCTCGGATTTTTGAAATTCCATTCACAGAAGCTGTAAAATTAAGTTTTATGCAAAATTCAGTTTTTAACCTACCACTTAGTAGTTTCACTATTCATCAAAAATTGATGTTTTTCAGAACAATGCCAAAATTTCATCCCAAGCTATATTTCATATTCCGAATTCAAAAATGAAGTCTATTTTACCAAATTCATAACATAAAAGTTTCATTAATTAATTTTATAATTAAATCCCGCTGTTAAAACAAATAGCGTGTTTTTAAGAAACAATATCTATCAAAAGATTGACACTTGTTTATGTCTAGTTTAAATGTGAAATTACATCCAATGTCCAACATTGTATTAAATTGTAAAAATATATTCTAAATATACTTTAAAACCACTCAAATTAATAATTTATAACTATTAATTATTTCGATTGAAAAAGTTGTTTTTAATTAAAATTTAGTAATTTCCACTATTCATCAAAATATGAAAGTTATCCGAAAATTACCAAAATTTCACCTTAGGCTAAATTCGATACTCCTAATCCATAAATGAAGTCCATTTTGAAAAATAAAATTTACAAAATTTCAAAAAGTGGTTATTACTATTCATAACGGCTAGTTTTAATAATATCTTAATAGCATATCGTTGTTTAGCGAAACTTGGTGTTGCGTACGACACACGCTATCGTGGAAGGTCGCGATTGTGTGTAATGGAAGGAAAGTCAAGGATGCTTGTTGTGAAAGCTTCTTTTGGTGTAGCGTACAACACAAGACATTAATGAAATTAAAAAAAATATTCTTCATAAAATCTTGGGGTGTTACATTCTACCCCCCTTAAAATGAATTTCGCCCTCGAAATTCGTCGGGGTTATAAATGGTTTACTACTCGAAAGTTTATTTAATAGAAACCCACATCGTAAAAAGGAATACCAAAACCAATCTTTAAAAACAAAAGTATGAAACGTAACGGTTACCCAAATAAACTAATCACTGGGTTTCCACATAGGTGAAAATATGGATATGGAAGAGAAATCTAACAATCATGTTCTGATGGAGAGTGGTAGAGAACATGGCTATGGAAAATCCAACAATCACAAATCCATAAATTTGTGACGATCTAAGGTACCATCTGATTAATCAGATATAAGAGCACTAGGACAACATTTTTGGTTTTCAAGATCTTTTCCCTAAAGTTAAAGAATTTGAATTAGAATAAATACTTACTTTATTTTTGTACAATCTCACTATTGTTCGTGCCTTGAACAATTTCCACTTCATCTCTTAAATAAATGAAGTTGAATTTGTTATTCGTGAAGTGTTAGCAGATCATGTGATAGAATGACGGGTCATTCCATCTGTCTCAAAAGATTAGCAAAATTTATATACATAAGTCGATCTATAGTGGGATTAATCATATATGGTTCCTAAAATGGGCTTATACTTCATATATCATACTGCTTAATATAATAACACTAGTTTCTACTAAACAGGGACTTCCTGTAGGTCAGTGGTAGGCGATAAAGGCCAGTCGCACTTCGGTTGTGGGTTCGATTCCTACAGCCTTGTCCGAAGCGTTGGGCTGTCGCCCGTCCTACAGGTTGTCCTTTTTCTAAAACTACGTTAATATAACATCCCATCAATAATATCGAAAATCTTCTATCCTTAAACAATACTAACTTATGTCCAACATAATCCAGTCTAATCTTTAGGCTTATACATAATACTACAGTCCACTCTCATAATATAGTGACAACGATTACCAGAGATTTAATACTGTCGTTGATCCCCACATATCATAAGATATGTCTTGTTGGTCACATTCCAAACATTCAAAATCCTTAATCGTGTATTCTCTTGAATACCATAGTGAAAACATGAGTGCAGTTAAAAGTTAACACTTTCCACATACCAAAATCCTCAAAATTCTATATACTCAAACCATGATATCACTTAGTCCCTATATCAATCATGAGCTCATGAATACTATTAAACATTTCATTTTCTCGTCTTCATTATGCGCATATCATCTTATTTCCAAAAAATATCTCAATCACTTTGAATACCACATCAATAAATATTGCAACACTCAATGATACAACATGATTTTGGAATCCCATTACATAAACACTTAATCATTCCACCACATCGTTGTCATATTCAACATTGCCAATAGTGATCGCATGTGATTTCCCTTTGTCCTTTGCCTTCAGTGGTTTCTCATGTTGATCATCACTAACCCTTGGATTAGGGCAATTATTAGCATAATGCCCCATTTCCTTGCACTTGAAGCATTGAAGTGTTGGCGGTGCGTTCTCTGCAGTGTTTGCTTTATTCACATCATTAGAAACCCTTTTTCCATTACTTCGACACTCAGCTGCTCGATGACCTTCTTTTCCACACTTAAAACATTTTCTAGTCCCTTTAAGACAATCTCCACCATGCTTCTTTCCACACTTTGTACATAAGGAAACATTCATCTTCTTTTCACCATTATTTTGAGATTTCTCCTTGAACTCCATCTTTCGTTTCTTGTCAAAACCATGAGATGGATATGTAACACCAACTTCCATTTCTACCTTGATAGCACAACGCACAATTTCTTCATAGCTACTGAAGTCTCTTATAGCTAATGCCCTTCGAAGACTTGGTTTTAAGCCACTGAAAAATCGATCAACTTTACTTTCAGGTTGGATGATAATTCCAGAAGCATACCTTGCAAGTCTTGTAAAATTTGCTTCATAGGTACCAACAGATTCATCATCCCTTTGCTTCAGTTCAAGAAACTCTTTCTCCATCTTTGTTCGAAGAATACGAGGGAAGTACTTATTGAAAAATAAGTTCTTGAACTCGTCCCATTCCATAGACTCAATTTCATCCCTTTGCTTCAGTTCAAGAAACTCTTTCTCCATCTTTGTTCGAAGAATACGAGGGAAGTACTTATTGAAAAATAAGTTCTTGAACTCGTCCCATTCCATAGACTCAATTTCATCCCTTTGCCTTGTATTCTTAATATGATTCCACCATTGATCAGCATCTCCTTCCAAACGATACACTGCTAGGATGACTTTATCATGTTCAGAACATTGAAGAACTGAAAATATCTTTTCAGTAGTACTGATCCATTGTTCAGCCACAAGTGGATCAGAAGACCCACTGAAAGAAGGTGGACGTTGCCTCATGAAGGACTCAATAGAATATTGTTCCCTTCTCTGCTCATTTGGAAGTCCAGAATGATTCATAGCTTGTGTAAGTATAGCAATAAGATTTTGCACTCCATCTCCCATAACATTTGTTTGTTCAGGAGGGCAATCATTGCATTGTCCATTGCATTGATCAACACGGTTCCTTCGGGTTCCAGCCATCGTCTAAAACCCAAAAAGAATAGTGTGAGAGGCAAAAATCATGCTAGGGAAAACAACATAATAAAGGGGGAGTACCTTCAATATCCAACATCTTAGGTTTAATTCTATGATCGTTAGCGTAATTCTATTACTATAACCTATACGTATTCTTATCCCTAGGGACATCCCTAGACATACCTTAGAAATATCTCTAGGGATCTCACTAACGTTTTCGCATCCTAGTTTCCAAAGGTTGACTAAACCTTTCCTCTGATACCAACTATAGCGGTCTGGAATTACTTCCAGTGGACTATAATTGATACCTATCAGGGCACTCCATGGGCGGCTACACCCCCAGGGCGGGACACACCACCATCCCCAGTGGCAGCCATTTCCACATGAAGCCCTTGGGCGGAGAGCCATGCTTCGTCCAACGCTCACATGTGAGAGTTCCCAAGGATCGGATACATTCCTACCTCCTTTGCCTCTGATACCAACTGTAGAGACACGTATCTTGACGTACATGGACATTACATTACTTTTGCGGAATACTTAGTACATAACAAAAACACACACACAAGGATCGTAATAGTTTAGTGTCTTTGGAAACTCGGAACGTAATCTTCTAAACATGGTGAAAGATCTTCAATATATCCCATAAAGATCTTCCCCTTTTTTTACCTAAAACCTTTCTTTATATCCTGGGGAAAAGAAAACATAAAAGGGTGAGCTCAAATGCTCAGTAAGGGTAAACAAAAGAAATATCAATCACATCATATACATAAGAACATAGCTTTTGGAAATCTTAACCTGCAAAAGAGCTCATAATATCATAACATGGGATAAATCATAGAAGTGAAAATGAAATCATAACTTAAAACATTACTCATTGTGGCATACACACATAATCATAGAGAATCATTTCTTGTTAGTCAAGACTCATTGCCAAGACTATCTTAGTGGACAAAGTCCCTTTCTGAATCGAGTAATCCTCGTTTCAGTCCTGTTTCACTGAACCGGTATAACCTACCATTCCAGCCATGTCTATCTCATGAGATATAAAATCTTTACCCAATGCATTGGAGGGAGATATAGGTCCCACCCATCTCTTAATGAATCCTTTCTTATGTGTGCCACAAAATCATAAATCATACATCATTGCATAACCCATGTAATAAAAATGGGATTCTTGAAACATCATGACATCATAAAACAAATCATATAAGGTAAATGACTTCAAAAAAATAATTCCATCATAACATAATCAAATCAATGTAATTAAAGGGATAAAAACAGAACCCTTTATTATCTTAGATGGAAAATAATTTTGATAAAACACTTGAATTGAATTCTTGAGGAAAATATCCTTTCTTCTTCAAAAACACTTTTCTTTTCTTAACATGTCATACAATTATAAACTAAAAGAAGTTGATTAAAAATAAACTTGAGAACTTGTAAAGGAAGCTTCTTTGAAATAATGTTTTAAAAATCCATTCATGCCGTATAAGTTAAAAAAAAACATTCTTCGTACTTTTGTCGGAAAAGTCAAAACGTACCTCGTATGACAAAAGATTCCTTTCATAGATATTACTAAAAACTGAACGAAGGGTAAAAATGGATTTAAAAAATTGTAGGTGGATGGAAATAATATTACATATTGATGAAACATGGAAGTGGATGATAAAATACACCCCAGTAAATACTTATGAATAAACAATCTCGGATAAAAATGAGATTGTGATATTTCCCTTACCTTATGTCCGACTTGCTTTGTAAGTGTCCGAACCTCCTGTATAATGATTTAAATCATGTTATTGACTTATTCCAGAATCATATTCATTGTTATGATAGCATATATGGTTCACTTATGACATTATATTACCCGTTCTTTTGTAAATTCCATGTTAAAGGAGCGTTTTGGGTAAAATCGTTTCATTTATCGTAGGTGTTTTGACTTGTTGTTCTTGACATCATTATTACTTATATCATGATTTACTTACTTCCAGAATATAAAATATGATTTATATATCATATATATTTAGTATATATATATATATATAATAGATAGATAAATAAAATGAAAAACACCGTTCATGGAGACGGTAGTCCGTACGTACGCATGAACGCTGTTTTTCTTTCCTTATTGTCTTGAAATGGAAGTAAGTAGATGACATACATATGTATATATATACATAAATCCAGTAGCTTTATAATGTCATATATTTCATTATTATTTCTTATATATACATTATAATCATTCTTAAATGGTTAACATGGAGAATGAATCTCATCGCGTCGTGGAGACGGTAGTCCGTACGTACGCACGAGCGATGATATCATTTCTATAAATATTGAATTGAATTGGAGTGGATTATACAATATATCAGAATAAATATGATGTTGTAATAACTATGTATATTTATTCTTTACACCATTATACCCATCCATGTAAGGTGGTGGTGGAAAATAGATTACACCACGGCGTGGAGACGGTATTCCGTACGTACGCACGCGCGGTGATTTCTTTTTCCGTAGGATGGATAGATGGTGAAATAGGGTTGTTTCATACTTATAATAACATATCAGTATATGAGTGATACTGATGTTATTACTTCATAATGAAACAACCTAAGAAGAAGAAGTGGAAGAAGAAATAAAGATGAAAGAATTGGTAACGGTAATTACCTCTTCTTTGAAGTGCCTCTTTGAGACCTCCTCTTAGGGCACTAAAATTGGTCTTTGAGGAAGACCAGAACCTCTAGGATGTTTCTAGGGAAGTGGAGAGGAGAAATTGGCAGGGTTTGGCCGAGCTTGAGTGCTCAAATTGGTGTGAGGAGGAGGGGGAGGAGGTGTCCTTTTATAGGGGAGGAGAGGGGCACCTTAGGAATATCTCAAAATATTATTTTATATTAAAGTCAAAATCGGTTTATAATGGTTCCAAAGGGTCTTATTTCGAAGCTAAAGTGGGGATGGGTCTAAATCCTATCAACCAATAGGATTTAGACAAGTTTAGGGTATTATTTTAACGTTATCAATTAGATTTAACTCTAAGTTAAATAATTTAACTTTTACCGTGTCTTTTTGTTTTCTTTCACTATATGGTTAATACACTTACTATAACATGCCAAACGAACCCCAAATTATATATTATTAATACATATATCCTTATCTAAGTCATTTGGCCGAACCTTAGATTTTTAGGAATAAAATAACAATTAATAATATAATATTTGATTTAAAAACTATTTTGTGTCAATTTTGACACTATTTGATATATGATTTTTTTGAAAGTCATAACAGAATTATATGTTCGAACCAAGTTGATTAAATCAACACTAATATATCATAGTAACCTAGAAAATTAGTGGAATTCATAAAAAGTCTTAAATTACATTTATTTTGGTATTTATATTATCAATTATGTCAATATTCCATTAATAAGATAATTACTACATCATCTTTGTGTCATAAATAAATTATATTATTTGATGTCTAAAAATTACAAATAAAATACCATCATGTAGGAAATCTTTTTATCTTTCTAATGAATATTTATAGTAGAATTTATCTTATGTATAACCCCATATTAAAAATGATTTACTTATTAAACTTTGATTTTAACTATTTTAACCCTTCTTTAAATAAATTAATAATAAATGTCCTAATCTAATCCAAGTGGGCCTAAATGGTCATATTTTATTCCTAAGTTTGTTTTTGGTCGAATTACACTTGTCCAATAGAATTAGGACATGTGTTAGGGTAATATTAATATCATATTTACCCTTAGTTACCCTATTTACTATTAACCGTGGTAAAAAAGTAAAAAGTTACTATTCACCAAAAAATTATTTTCATCTCATTGAACCACATTTTAGTCCTTGATATTAACCGTGTCTCTCGGATTTTTGAAATTCCATTCACAGAAGCGGTAAAATTAAGTTTTATGCAAAATTCAGTTTTTAACCTACCACTTAGTAGTTTCACTATTCATCAAAAATTGATGTTTTTCAGAACAATGCCAAAATTTCATCCCAAGCTATATTTCATATTCCGAATTCAAAAATGAAGTCTATTTTACCAAATTCATAACATAAAAGTTGCATTAATTAATTTTATAATTAAATCCCGCTATTAAAACAAATAGCGTGTTTTTAAGAAACAATATCTATCAAAAGATTGACACTTGTTTATGTCTAGTTTAAATGTGAAATTACATCCAATGTCAAACATTGTATTAAATTGTAAAAATATATTCTAAATATACTTTAAAACCACTCAAATTAATAATTTATAACTATTAATTATTTCGATTGAAAAAGTTGTTTTTAATTAAAATTTAGTAATTTCCACTATTCATCAAAATATGAAAGTTATCCGAAAATTACCAAAATTTCACCTTAGGCTAAATTCGATACTCCAAATCCATAAATGAAGTCCATTTTGAAAAATAAAATTTACAAAATTTCAAAAAGTGGTTATTACTATTCATAACGGCTAGTTTTAATAATATCTTAATAGCATATCGTTGTTTAGCGAAACATGGTGTTGCGTACGACACACGCTATCGTGGAAGGTCGCGATTGTGTGTAATGGAAGGAAAGTCAAGGATGCTTGTTGTGAAAGCTTCTTTTGGTGTAGCGTACAACACAAGACATTAATGAAATAAAAAAAATATTTTTCATAAAATCTTGGGGTGTTACAATAAACATCACCTAATCATCAACATCCTGCTTTCCATGGTTGATGATGTGCGAGGGATCATGCCCGCATATCCTTAGCTGCTACCCCTGTAAAAGATTATTGCACCTGGTACATCATTGGGGAAAAAGATAGACATTACTCCACCTCATCCACACTCTTGAGAATTTAGAAATGTCTAATTAACCACTATGTTTTCTTTTCCCCCGACCAATCCTCCAAAATCCTTCTCAGGGTATCACCTGTATGAGGACATGGTCTCCCTCCTCAGGCTCCAAAGGTCTATGTCCCCTTTTGGAATAATAATTCTACCGAATCATTACATCCTTCACTTTCTGATATTTGATCCATTGTGATACAAAATCTACTACTCCTATTGGGAACTGAAAACCCAAAAATCATGTTTCCATGAGGGTAAGGCAGTCTGACTCAAGAGTGATCGACTGCACCCTCCTTTTCATGATTTTATCATGTGCTATCTGGGTTTTCGTGTTCTCTAACAAATGAAAATCTCATTCCAACATTGTTGATAAACCAAAACCTTCTTTCTTAATACAGTCTATCTGAGTATGAATTGTGGATGACCAGTCCATACCCAAACTAGCATCGTAAGTCCTCGACACTTCCACGAAGAGGTTCCGACCGAAACTCATTCCTCAAGGGATAGATCACATCATTAGTGTAAAGGTGATTATCGAGTCTCATCCCAAAGGTATCTCCAGACATAAGGCTCATGTATTCAGTTTAACAGGAATCTCGATGTCTTGAATGAGGTTCATGGATATAAGGAATGATTGGTAATTATTTCTTTTAACACAAAAAGTAGTAGTAGACTCAAACTGTACCACTAATAATTCTTGGATCCCTGGGTCTCACTCCTTGACCACATGTAGCTACTCTCTTCCCCTGTCCTCCATCTCCCTGAGCCTGGTGGGGAAAACATTGTGGTGGTAGTTGTAACCGGTCGAAATGTATACCAACTCATGCTACTATCCAAGCTCCAATTCCACGAATTCTACCTATTAGATTAATCAATCCCTATCAATTCCTCTTCTCGAAACATTTTACACGCCCATCTCTCTGAGACTGGTGTTAGATTCATGCTTTCCCCCGGTTAACATTCAATGGCTGCATCTGCTCATCCAAAAAACATTCAGACACAATGGCTATCAATAACACCATAACATAAGTAGGAATTACTTGTAGAATTTTTCTAGCATTGATATCCCTAAACACACCTCACTCGATGGTCCGAGCCCTGAATCCCTGACCGTACTATATTCATCGAGTACAAGGTATGGCCATTATGCCTTGATGAATACTCAGCAACTGACATGTCATCTTACCGAAGCTGTAGAAGCTCTAGGGAACACTCATTCCTTTTAACTTTTATGTTATTAATATTTTCATGACTTATTATATACTCCATTTAATGATTTTATATGAAATGTGCATAATTTGTGTGAAATATTAATGTTTTAATACTAAGTATAATTTTTTAGGATTTTTAGAAATAGTCCAAGAGAGTATGTTTAATATTGTATTTATAACTATCACCCTTCTGATCCTAATTATGCGGATCATGTTTTCTTGGATTACTGACTCATTATAAAACATTTCATTATAAGGGATCATGGGACACTACTTCCATTTGAAGTCCCATATGGACCACACAAGATGACCCAATGATTTTGTGAAGAAACTGGACCAGCCATGGTGATTGAGTTACTGGTATCACTCATAATGCCCATATTTTATGAAACTCCAGAATGTGTTTTAGATTATCCAAAAGAATCATGGATAAAAATTTCGGGGCACAAATCAATGAAAAAGGGGCCCAAATGAAGCGTTGAAATCTACCCCACCATTCTCTATGGTAATTAAAATCCAGACACTATTCATGACATATCTCATGATTAAATCTTCAAATCAATCTAAGATACTTCAGTGTGAAAGAGGAGATATAGCCAACCGACTTCTTTGATGAAATAATTATGCTTTGAAGTCATCATTCTATTCAAAAACCCTTTAACATTTGGACTTCAAAATTTTTGGATTTAAATGGAAAGATTAAAATTATTTAACCAAATGATCTTAACTTTGGCTCCTTAACCAAAATTGCCACCAAATTTTCAATGTAGACATAGAAGAAATTTATCTAAAACTTGTTGGATGATCATATCGAGAGATTTGGTTTTCTGAATAGCCGACATGGCTATGCTAGTGGATGGATAGAATGGGATTGCAAACAGTCCACTTCCTTGGGCTATAAATGCATCCACTTACTCTCCATCAAAGGGGTTTTCATTTCAGAAGAGATGATCATCAATTTTTACGACCAATGCCTTTCCAAAGGCTTGGGATAAACTTACATACACATGTTTTCACTTGAGATACCATTCCCTCTCTCTTTGATTTCATTTACTTTTGTGGTCTTCATTATTGTAATCTTGTAAGTCTCATTCTTTTGTAATTCTGTTTTAATGCATGTTTCCTTTCCATATCCCTTATTCTCATCCACCTTATGTAGTTTAATATTAATGTTATTCAAATAGTTTAAATGTAGTTTATTCCCCTTCACTACTTTTTATTCCTCATTCTATCGAAAATACGTTTTAAATTATCATAATTGTTCGTCTGTGTGTGTGTTCGACGCACCTGTCTTTTCTTATCGCTTTCTTTTTCTTCTCTTCTTAATTTGTCAACATAATAATTATAACTAGATTATTAAAAATAAAAATGGATGAGTAAATCTCTCATAGGGTTTATTCAAAATTAAGGGATGTTAGGTGATTGAGAGCTTTTTCTTGATGAATATTATTTGAATTAACATTGTGTATGTTGAACTAAACATGTCATGGATTAATGTCTTGTTTTGTTTAACGTGTGGTTTCCATGGATTATTGGAACCATAAATACACCAACATAAACAATATCTGACTGAGATTAGAACCATAAGTTTTGTTATGGAATGGATTAAATCCTTAACACTTAGGAATTCAGTCAACATTGTCTTGTGAAGTGGGTTTTAATTTATTGCAATATGAAGAAAGGCTCAATGATTTGACAAGCTTAACTATGTAATGATGATCTCACCGCAATATTTATCAAATTTTCAAATAAATTATATTTAATCAATCATTTCAATTAAGATCTGCAAACAAACCCCATAATCAAAATTCAATCAACTAAAAACAATTGACTATTTAGAAAGTATCATTGTCGAGGATTCGACACGAGTGTTACTATACACATTATTAGAGCACCAGAACTTATACCTGTCTATAGGTACGAATCGGGCACACATTTCAAATTGTGCCAATGTCGGGGATGGTGCTTTATGTAGTTAACAGTTTCTAGTTATTGTAAACTAAAAAAATTTAAAAAAAATAGAAAAACAAAACACAATGAAAAACCCACATTCTCATAAAAATAATAAAATGAAAGAATACAAAGATAAAGTCATCTTCCCCATTATTAAAAAAATATCTCTAAATTCCCCGTAGCCTCCAAAAAAATCCCTCAGATTTTTTTGACCCTGAAATTGAGATAACACTTCGCCATCATTGGAGGAACATAAGAGATAATCAACTCATTAACGAACATGTCCTTGCCCAACCAATTTAATTATATATGGCCAATACTAGGGAAAAAACACTTAAATAACTTGTTGGCCCTGATATGAATTACCAACCTCTTAGTATTCAAAATCCAAACATAGACGATGGCTTTGACCTCAAATCGGGTTTCATTCATATTCTCTCTCAATTTCATGGGCTAGCCGGTGAGGATCCACATCTCCACCATAATGAGTCCTAGTGGTGTGCTCTACCATGAATCCTCAAGGGGTTTCTGAGGAATAAATAAAACTCCGAGAATCCCCTTCCTCCCTAACTGACACAACTAAGTCATGGCTCTACTATCTTCTTCTTGGTTCCATAAACACATTAAATGACATGAAGGTAATTTTCATAGAGAAATTCTTTAATGCTTCTCATACCGCTTCTATCCAAAAGGAAATAACTGGAATCCATCAATTCCCAAGATAATCACTCCAAGAGTACTGGGAGAGGTTTAAAAATCCTTTTGAAACCTTCCCACATAACGAAATTCCTAACCAACTCTTGATCCAATACTTCTATGAGGGGTTATTTGCTATGGAGAGAACTCTCGTTGATGCCGCAAGTGGTGGTGCTCCTGTTGATAAAACTCCCGTAACTGCAAGACATCTCATAAGTAACATGGCTGAAAACACACAACAATTCCATACTCAAGCACATGATAAAGTCAAACAATCCCAAAATAATCAATCAATTGAGCCAAACAAGATGAACGAGTGGATGAGTGAACTTACAGGTATTGTGTGACAACTAGCTATGGCTACCAAAATCTCCAACCTCATCTTCTCCGCAATCGATGTATCCAAGACCTGTAAAAAAATCTGGAATCTACAACTCTTCATCTCATCCAACTGACACATGTCCACAATTTCAAGAGGATAAATATGATTAAATTGGACCAATGGAGCTCAATGCATCATATGCTCATTGGAACACCAACCCTCAACTATCAGGACAGTTTGTTTAAAACATCATCCAACCTCACTCTGAGCCATTCTCTTCTTCCTATAACCAAGGGCTTAGGTATGGTGACCCATATCTCATCCCCCTCAATTCCCTCCACAAAACCCAATCCAGATTCAATATGGTCAGGGTTTTAGTAATTTCCAACAACCTTATCATTTTATTTATCAAACTCAAAGGAACACTCCTCCTATGTTCCATTATCCTAGTGAGCCTTACCAATTCCGAAACCAATACAATTTCTTTCCCATGAACCAAAATCTAGGTAATCCCAATCCGAGACAAGAAACTTCTTCCATGAAACCATGGGAAAGTGCAGTGGATGATCATGCCTCCTTCACCCATTCCAGCCTCAAGAACATTGAAACCCAAATCGGTGAACTTGCATCCCACCTTAGTCAGCATCAACCATCCAATTATTCCCAAGTTCTAGCTTAACCATTACCCAAACCCAAGGGTAATGTATGTTCAATTACACTTAGATCAGGAATGAAAACTGTTATACCTCAATATAAGTCATATAAACCACCTTTAAATGTTGACCTAGAAAATGAAAAGACACGGAAACTTTAAAAGGAACCTGAATCCATTCCCTCACCTCCTTCTATTCCACATCGAAACCCAATTTCTTTTCCTCAAGACATTTCTAAGCCAATGAAGTCATTTGAAACTGATCCTGAAATGATCGACTTGTTTAGACGTGTTGATGTCAACATTCCTCTCTTAGATTCCCTAAAACAAATTCCAATGTATGCAAAGTTTCTCAGGGAGTTGTGTACCATCAAGAGGCAACTTTGGACCTCTGAAATTGTTTCATCCCAGGAGTCCATACCCATTAAGTGCAAAGATCTAGGGACCTTTACAGTTCCATGCAAAATTGAAGTTCCAAATTTGATGATGCACTCATAGACCTAGGAGCCTTAGTTAATGTCATGACCAAATTCATATTATCCAACCTTGGTCAAGGTCCATTACATCCAACATGTGTTGTCATTCAATTGGCCAATCAAAGCACAACCTGTCTTGAGGGAATAATTGAGGATGTCCTTGTCTGAGTCAATGAACTTATCTTCCCTGTTGGTTACAATGTCCTTGAAAAGGAAGGTGATATGACCTCTTATCGATCTCCCATAATTTCTAGGAATACCATTCCCCATGACTACGAGAACCAAGATTGACGTCCATTCAGGCATCTTATCCATGGAATTAGGTGACCAACTGGTCAAGTTCATCATTTTCCATGTTATGCGATACCCATCTGAGGATCACTCTGTATTATTAATACCTTCTTATGAGGACACTTTTAAGAGTCAATCAAACCCCAATCGACCATTTTCTTCATGTTATAATGACAAAGGATCTTGTGAAATTTTCACAATGATTAAAATAGTCATAAAGGGTGAAGTTGAAGTGTACCATTCATTCATAGAAACTATCAATCTAGAGGTTCTTGAAAACTCTCTTGAATCCAACATCAACTTTGATCTCTACTGCTCCACCTTGGACAGTATTAAGGAAAATTAATCTGAAGCAACTGAAGTCCCTTCATCCATTCCTGAGTTGTCTAACCAAAAAATGAAAGATGTGACTGATCTAAAATCTCTTCTTGAACACCTGAAATATGTATTCCTTTTCTATGATCACTCATATCTTGTCATTATCTCTTCTTCAATTACTAAATCCGATGTGTCCAAACCTGTTCAGGTGTTAGAGGAAAACAAAAAGGCAATAGGTTGGACCCTTGATTACATACTAGGAATCAAACATTTTATTTTCATGCATCACATCCATCTTGAGGAGTGATCCAAACAAATTAGACAACCACAAAGAAGAATCAATCCACTCATACTTGAGGTAGTTAGGGAAGAGATCACCAAGCTTCTTTAAGCTAGTATTATCTACCCAATTTCCGAGAGTGAATGGATTAGTACAATTCATGTTGTATCTAGGAAGGGTGGGATAACTGTTGTCACAAATCAACAAGGAGAGGTAGTCAAAACTCGAGTGAAGAACCAATAGCGTGTGTGCATCGACTATAGAAAATTGACTTTTGAAACTAGAAAAGATTACTAACCTCTTCCATTCCTTGATCTAATGCTAAAATGAGTAGCTAGAAAGTCACACTATTTCTTTCTTGATGGATAAACCGGCTACTTCTAAATACCTATTACACCTCAGGACCAAGAAAAAACTACTTTCACATGACCCTTTGCAACATATGGATATAGGAGAATGCCTTTTGGCCTTTTCAATGGTCCTGCAACATTCCAGAAGGGTATGATGAGTATATTTTTTGGAATTCATTGAACACTTCATGGATGTCTTCATGGATGACTTCACCATTTATTGTGAGTCATTTAAATATTGTTTGAATTCATAATCTCTAGTCCTCCAAAAGTGTCTCATGTGTAACCATGTGTTAAATTTTGAAAAATGTCACTTCATCGTATAAAATGGGATTGTTCTAGGGAACATAGTTTCAAAATATGGTATTGAAGTCGATCCTACCAAAATTGAAGTGATCCAATCACTTCCTCTACCCACTTCTATTAGAGACATCCATTCATTTCTTGGTAATTCCAGTTTCTATCGGAGATTCATCCATAACATCAGTAGTATTTCCCCCCACTCACTTGGTTTCTCCAAAATGATGTCACATTCCATTTCAATGATGTTTGGAAGAAATCCATTGTTGAACACCAAACTGCTCTAGAATCTGCCCCAAATAATCCAACCCCCAAATTGGTCCTTACACTTTTAGTTAATGTGTGAGGCTTCTGATAGATCCATTGAGGCTTTTCATGGTCAATGAAGAGAAACGATTCCTGAAGACATCTATTATGCCTCAAAAAACATTGGATGAAACTCAATCTCACTACACTGTCACTAAAAAGGATCTTTTATCAGTTATTTTTGCCTTATATAAATTCTGGCCCTATCTCTTAGGTGTTGAAATCATGATCTTCATAGACCATTCTACTATAAAGTTCATACTCATGGAAATTGATTCCAAAACAAGGATAATAATGTGGATCCTAATGCTCCAAGAGTATGACCTTGGAATAAAAGATATACTGGAAAAATAAAACCTTCTGGCTTCTCACCTGAGTAGAATTTCTAATTCTTCTCATTCAGAAATCATGGATCTTGAATACACCACTGAGCACCTTTTATCTCTCACTCCAAACTTACCATGGTATGCCCCAATTTTAAATTACCTGGTTTTTGGGGATTTTCAAGAAACTTTTCAAAAGAACAAAAAATGAAATTGAAAAGTGATTCAAAATACTATTTTAGTAATGTAAAAAAACTTTGTAAAACTAAGACAGACACGGTAATTAAGAGATGTGATGATGAAGATGAACATTCCTCCATCTTAGAATTCTATCACTCATTTCCTGGAGGTGGCCACTTTGGACAACAAAGGACCTCCCGAAAGGACCTAGGCTCTAGATTCTTCTAGCCTTCTCTCTTTAGAGACTCACATGAGTTCTTTCAATCATGTCCCATTTTCCAAAGGATTGGCACAATTTCAATGCAAAATGAAATGATGCAATAACCTGTAATTTTCTGAGAGATATTTGATGTTTGGGGAATAGATTTAATGGGACCATTTCCACAATCCAATGTATTCTCATACATCCGTATTGCGGTTGATTATGTCTCTAGGAGGGTCAAGGAAACACCCAATAAAAAGGATGATTCATATACTGTTAGTGAGTTCCTAAAGACACACATCTTCCACCGATTTGGCACACCATGTTTCTTGATAAGTGACTTAGGAACCCATTTCTGTAATAGAACTATTGGATCCCTTTTGAAAAAGATTGGGATTATACATAAAACTTCAACTGCATATCACCCCAAACAAATGGAATGTCTAAACATTATAATAGAGAAGTGAAAAGAGTTCTTGAGATAATTGTGAAACCCACCAGAAAATACTGGGCTGAAAGACTTGGTGAAGCACTTTGGGCTTATCGATCTGCCTATAAAACACCCATTTTCATGTATTTTTTTCGGCTAGTTTTTTGGTAAAGCATGTCATTTACAAGTTGAAATCGAACATATGTAATTTTGGGCTATGAAAACCTGTAATTTTGATTTTGAAATATCTGGTGATGAATGATTGTTGCAATTGGCTGAACTGGAAGAGATTCTACTTGAATCATATGAGAATTCCAATCTGTACAAAGAAAAGGCTATGATACTCCATGACAAACACATCTTGAGAAAGGTATCAGATGAAGGTGAAAAGGTATTTCTCTTCAATTCTCAATTTAAGATTCACCCAGGTAAGCTTAATTCTTTTTTGGGAGGACCTTTAATTTTTTCTCTTATTTTCCCATTTGGTGCTGTACAAGACCATGACCCCTCTTCACAACGAACATTCACGGTTAACAGACATCGGTTAAAGCATCACCATGAAAGGACACACATCCCAAGAACCACCTCGACTTCAATCGGATCCCAAGTTTCTACAATTGACCCACCACTGGATGGAAATGGAAACCCACCAAATCCATACTAGGGGGCACCTCTATCCCTTTAACTCCTCTCTCTCTCTCTCCTTCTCTCTCTATATCATTCTCTATTTCTCTCTCTTTACCATACCATATATTTAATTTTTAACCACTTTCCTCATCATAGTTTTTATTTACTCATTATCTTTTTTGTGGGCGTGTCTTTATTAAAAAACTAAAAAAATATAAAAAACCAAAAAAAATTAATTTAATAAAATATGAAAAATAAAGAGTCGTACTTACTCTCCTATCAAATTTTAAATTTTTTCCAGCCATTTTGGGGATTCAAATGACTTTATTTCATCTCAAAAAATTTGTGGTTTCTTCATATATTTGGATAATGAATATTATGTCAAACCCAACAATTTTTTAATGGTCAATTTTTGTTTTGGAAAATGATTTTCCCCACCCATGAGAAACAACATTTGATTTCATTCCAGGTCAAACTATGACCATATTTTCAAAATGTGTGATTTCACCACCATTTTTGAGTCTTGAGTTTGTGGAACTTCGAGCAGAATTTCCTACTTTAGTGTGCATTAATATGATAGAGGCATTTTCTGAACAACATGAGAATCACAATGGACAAATAGTCATCCATTTATCTTACATTTATTCTCCTTTTGAAAGCCCCTTCATGCATCTGAATACCTTTTATTTGATAGCCACATTACAATCTGAAGACCGTATCCCACCCATTATCAACATGTATTTTTCATTGCATCTATTTTTTTAAAAATTTAAATGTGGGGGGATGGATTTCATTTTTGCTACCCTTTATTGATTTCACCATATTATAATATGTTTAAGGGAAATCATCCATTTCAGGGTGGTGAAGAGGTTTTCAATCTGTGAATTTTAAATAATGTAATGTACATTCATATTTGTAATTTTTTAAATTTTATTGAAAAGTGTTCAATAAAAAAATAAAAAAAATTCAACTAAAAAATCAACAAAATTTGGTTTTTTTCTGGGGTAAGTCAAAAATCACTCTTCATCAACCTTTTATCTTGTTATAATTATTATAATTAAGGTATTGGGGAGATCAATCATGGGTTTGGATATGAGTGTGAGATCATTTCCAAGTTCAAATTTTGAAAATAGAAGAAAAAAAAGACAAAAAGAATACTTGCATTATATTCTTATGTCATTAACCGAAGTTTTGTGGATTGTAAATATTACATCTTCTCATTACCTTAAAATTTTCTTACACTCTTGTGTCTTTCATCACACAATCATTCCCTTGTATGTATTTGTTTTCATTTCCTTCCATGTTTCATTTTAAAAATATGTGTATTGATTTTTCTATGTTGGAATTTTACCCAATTTTTCCTATCTTTTGTATATCATCTTTTTACTATCCCACAGCCACAAAAAATCTCCTAAAAAGACCTCTAGATTTTTGAGCACTTGAGGGTTGGGAATGGAAGCTGAGAGATTTTCAAACTCTATGATTTTCACTTTTGGTCATTGAATGAGAAAAGCTCCATATATTAATTTTATCATCTTGAGAGGAGTATGTTTTGGGTGTCACCATTTTCTATTTCTAAATTTGAGCATGAAAAAATGAATTGTTTTTTGAAATTTTTTTCTATATCAACATGTCTTGGAATTGAAAATCGATGAGTGAAATTGTCTAAACCTCCCCTGATTGGGGAAAACCAAATTTTAATATTTGTAGGTGAGTGATTTTGTCATGTTTTTATACTTGTTTCACATGAGGACATGCACAACGCTAAGTGTGGGGGATTTGATGTTATTAATATTTTCATGAAAGATTATATACCCTCATTACTGATTTTTTATGAAATGTGCTTAATTTGTGTGAAATATTAATGTCTTAATACTAAGTATAAATTTTTACGATTTTTAGAAGTAGTCCAATTGATTCAATTTACTATTTTATTTATAACTATAACCCTAATGATTTGAATTATGTGTTTCATGTTTTCTAATATTCCTAACTCAATATAAAAAAAATTTCATTAGAAGGGATAATGGGCCAATTATTCCATTTGAAGCCCCATATGGACCACACAGGATGACATAAAGAATTTGTGAAGAAACTGGACCAGCCATGATGATTGAGTTACTGGTCTCACTCCGGAAGCCCATATTTTAGGAAAATCCACCATGTGTTATTGATTATCCAAAAGAATCATGGATACTAATTTCAGGGCCCAAATCCAAGAACAAGGGGCCCAAATGAAGCTTTGAATTCTAGCCCAACATTCTGTCTGACAATTACAATTTGGACATTGTTCTTAACATATCTCATCATGTAATCATAGAATCAATCTGAGATTTTTAGGTGTTACATATGGGATATGGTTGGCCGGAATTGTTGAAGAAATAATTCAGCTTTGAAGGCATCTTCCTTTTCAAAATCCCGTTCACATTTTTGTCTTTAATAAGATTGGATTGAAATCGGTAGATTACAATTGTTTAATCAACCGATCATAACATTGAATCCTTAAGTATAATTGTCTCCAAATTTTTAGAGTAGACAGAGGAGATATTTATCTACCACTTGAAAGAAGAATAGTGATTTGGCATTCTGAATAGACAACATGTCTACGCAAGTGGATGTACATATTGGGATTGAAAACAGTCCACTTCCATTGGCTATAAATGAATCCCCCTCCTATCCTTCAATGGAGTTGGAATTTCAGTAGATAGGGGAATCAATTGGCATGACCAGAGCCTTGAAAAGGCCTAGGAGGATCTTCTATATTCAATTTTTCAATTGAGAGACCATTCCACCTCTCTCTGTTTTCATTTACTTTTGTGTTCGTCATTATTGTAATCCTGTAAGTCTCTTTCTTTTGTATTTCTGTTTTAATGCAAATTTTTTCTTCAATAAATATTACTATAAACCAACTTATTTTTTTAATATTAATTTTTTTCAAATCAGTTAAATATATTTTAATCCCCTTCCCTTCCTTTTCTTCCTCATTCAATCAAAAATCCGTTTTTAATTATCATCATTGTTCGTGTGTGTGTGGGTTCGATGCACCACTCTTTTCTTACCACTTTCTTTTTCATATCTTCTTAATTTACCATCATAATAATTATAAAAAGATTATTAAACATCCGAATTTCTGAGTAAATATCTCATTGGGGTGAGTCAAAATTTAGGGATGTTAGGTGATTGAGAGCTTTTTCCCAATGAATATTCTTTGAATTAACATTGTGTATGTTACACTTAACATGTCATGGATTAATGAATTGTTTTTTTAACATGTGGATTCCAAGGATTATTGGATCCATAAATACACCAACACAAAGAAGCTCTGATTTAGATTAGAACCTAAAGTTATGTTAAGGATTGGATTAAATCCTTAACACTTAGGAATTCCAATCAACATTATCTAGTGTAGTGGGTATTTATTTAAAGAAATTTAAAGCAAGGCTCAATGATTTAACAAGATTAATGACCTAATGATGAACTAACCCCAATCATTATCAATTTGTTAAATTAATTATATTCAATCAATCGTTTAAATTAATCTCTTCAAACAAACCCCCTAATCAAAATACAATCAACTAAATAATTGAATATTTAAAATGTTTCATCACCTAGGATTTGACCCGAGTGCTACTATAAGAATTAACAAAGCATCAGAACATTGACCTGTCAATAGTCAATAATCGGCCATGTGTTTCACTTATTATGTAAAGAGACCCCCTTCTCTGAGGAAGTTTCTCATGCTCATCCAAAGAAAATGTCACCCCATTGCAATATTAGTGTAATCTAAACCATGTCATTCTCTTACAGAGCCCTGTAGAATATTCTCTACCCAGACCGTGATTTGATCAAATGGTGCCCTGGCTAGATGGAATCTCAGCCTCCTACTCAAGACAGTCCTTGGCTGCCTATGAGACTAGATCGTCTCAGAACCTGAGTGGTATCTAATTCTGAAACCCATGTAAAGCACTGAGCCTACTTGTGTCATCTACTAGTACTTCTGGTTGTAACTGCAGACCAATAGGCAGGGATATAGATGGAACTCTACCCGAAGGTACTATATCAGGCAATAGACAGTGTATCAAAGCCTCATTCCAATGCACACCATCCTAATGGTCACGCACTGATAAAGAATTGCATCATAGACCACCATCTGATCTTCTATTGTCCTAACTAGGAAGAAAAATCTTGCCACAGCCACCAACCAGTCCTAAGCTACCTAGAAATATGTCTCTCCTCAAAACCTGAGAAGCCTCTGTAGCTAGAAGTTGTGCAATGTGCTCAATAGGTGTGCACAATCTGCTAGTGCCATTGGTGGTAACATCTACCCAATGGGTGGTGGCGCAATTTTTACACCACAAGTAGGTGATATCATAGTAATAGAGCAATGTAATGGCACCTCATCGCTCGGTGGACTGTCATTGTGTACTCTATCAGGAATCATAGATGGATGTCTACATGGTGACATCTTGATAATAAATAGGTGTTCCACAGTTATTATGTTTTCCTGGTAATATGACTTCAAAGAAACCAAGGTAATAAATTCCAATACATGCACAATCAGTGTTTTCATTCACCCAGTAATAAATCATAAATCAGGGTCCTACTGTAGGGATTTGTTGGCAGACGCACCAACACTAGACTCCCCATAGTAACAACCACACTCAAAACACATAACACCTTTTCCTCATAAAAATATAAGAGTAACAGTTTTCGGTAAAACCGACTCCTATGATACCACTTTCCACTACACGTACCTCGGGGTCGATGTTGTGACTACCCCATGTCCGCCTTCAATAGGTCAGGGGCTAATGGAAAGCACCAAAAAGGTGTATCCCTAAAATGGGAAGGAATTGACTTTATACCTATATAGACACATAGTGTAGAATGCAACAAGAAGAATCCTTGAAGTAAACTAATGTAGTAAAAAAAGTGTGCTGAAACTAAAGGGGCCAGAATACATGCCCAACTGAAAAGTGCATGTACAACAGAAATGTACAAACCAATTGAATTGAGAAAAGTAGCTCCATGATTTCCTTTCGCGGATCCTACATAAAGGGTAGTTACAGATCAGGAACTGTATTCCTTGCGTCACATCATGTCAAATGGTCCACCTCCATGTGTCGACCAGTCCTGCTCCCAAAACCATGATCAATTTTCTACTTCGTCGGCACAAGATACAACCTGGTGTGGGCGAAGCCCGACCAGGGGTGATTATAATGATTTTCAGCAGGGACCCCGAGATCCCATAGGTATTTTAATGTTCCATGATGGAAAATCACAAAGTAAAACATCAACCCTACAAATGTATATTCTCATACATATACCTATGTTATCAATGATATAATCATCTCGTACAAGAAGGAAGAATAGAAAAAATGTATCACCACAATGATAAGAAGTACAAAAAATTTAAAATTCATAGCTCTAATAGTGTCTATGCTCAAACCATGATTTTAGGGAAGTATAGAAGTACAAATGTTTAGTTTCCAAGATGGATCATCTTATTCTCTAAAAAGTACATGCTTCTAACCATACAGAGTCTGACTGACATAGGATCGATAGGCACTAACCCCTGCAATAATCCACATTGGATCCGACCCACCCAGGGTCGATTGGTTACTAACCCCCGCTAACCCACACATGATACGAGTAACACCAGATTGGTATGCACTGACCGACACAAGATTCATGAGCGCTGTCCCACACAGGATCTGACCCCCAAAGGATCAGTATGCGCTGACCCACATAGGATCATTGAGCACTGACCCAAATAGGATCCGACTCATATAGGATCAGAATGTGCTAAACTACATAAGATCTATATGCACTTACCCATACAAGATCCCTCATCACTATCCCTCCCAAGAGCTGAGAGTTATTGACCAACACATGATCAATGTTCTTTTTTCACGTTGCAACCAGCCCCATGATTCCTCGCACCTAGTGCGCTCGAGTTTTGTAGAAACATCTCCTTGAGATATCGATCGTACATCTAAAGTCCCTATATTCCAAAAATGAGTAACTCAAAGGACCCTCAAGTCATAAGGGTTCCAATGAGATATACAATGTTTCATTCAGACACTCGGTCTGGGAGTTATATGTGTTTTACATCTGAGGGCCCGATTGGATTCAGGTTCGATCCAACCCATCCATTCTCAATTGTCTCCAAAAATGTAGTGGAGTATACCAAAAGGACCACCTCGATCCAAGGATCCCAACGCCATAGACTGTTCAGCAAACAAATGTTCGATTCTAATGATATAACCCATTAAGTGTTTCTGGGTCTAGTTGGGACTGGTTTTGATCCAACTTGATCGGACAAAGCAGGCCCGACCTGGCCTGGGTTGGGCTGGGGCGGGCTCGGCCCACTAGGCTAAGGTTCGGTCCGACCTGCAAGGGCGGACCAACATGCAAGGGGTCGTGCAAGGGAAGCTTGGCTGCTTGATGCGCGACCCACAGGGGGGCACCTTGGCCGTTGTGTCCTCGATCAAGCAACGGGGGGAGTGTTTTCCCTAGGTATCCCGAACGGCCTGTAGGCCGTTAGGTTTTAGGAAATGGTGGTGCCACCTGTGCACCGCCCGGTCACCATGAAACCCACATGGAAGTTTCCTCCTCCACTGAAGCATCAGTCATGGCCCTCTTCTCACCAGTGTAGTGCTGGTCATGTCGCCTCCACTTCTACGGTTGGTTGATGTGCCGATTTTCTCCTCTGACTGTCGTAGCTTATGAGGCACAACCATTTCCTCCCCAGTAGTATGTGATTCCATGAAACTCCTCATCTGTAGTTGACTAGTGTCATCCACTCTTATTACCACCATGGCTTATTTTGGTGTGCGTCAGCGCATAGCCACCTTTAAAGATGGTTGGTGCTACCACACCAGAACTCTTCCACAAAGGGAGAAAGGGTAGCCATATAGTGGAGGGTTCGGGCCAGGTTCGGTAGGCTCATTCCATCCATGTTAGCTAAAAATCATGAAGGAGGATTAAAGGGATCAAGAAATTCACTTGAATTTTTAAAAGCATCCAACCCGTAACTGAGGATTATATAGAGCCTCGATGATTGAGGAATAGGGGTCGGTGTTCACCATCCTCCGGAACTAGCTTCCAACAACACCACCCGTACGTCATCCTTTGCTATGTGGTTTAGTGTCTACCATCACTTCCCATTGGAACTGGGTCCGTCCTCCAAGGGTTTGGGGTCTTGGAACATTGTCAGCACTTCGTTGCATAGCAAAGCAGTGCCGACACCACTCTCGATGATCTTTATAAATAAGAGAGTGGAGGGTGTGCAACATTCTCAGAATTTATGGAGGACCATTAAATAGAAAACCACCTAGTTCCGCTATGGTGTCATTACATAGAAATGAAAGGTCAAGACATTTATTATCTTGGAACGTCTCTCATCCCACACTCACCTTGTCAGTTGGAGGATAAGAAAGAAATTAAAAATTATGTTATTTTTATTATTCTTTTAAAATTCCCAAAAGATAAATTTTTCTCCAGACCTACTGCTATCAATGTGTATCCTCTATTATGATAATCTGGGCACTATGGATTCAACGGTTCCCTAAAAATTTTAATCATAGAACCAGTTAAAAAGTTAGAAAATTCCACTCGCGCATTTACTCAATGTATAGAAAAAAATTTCAATAAATTTTTATCATTCACCCTCAACACGAATAGGTCAGGTTTAGGGTTTTCCTATGGGAAACATGCCCCAATGAACCCAATGGTACACTCAGATTTTTAATCTGTGTTACTGTTAAGAAGTTAAAAATTTTAGCAATAAAATAATTGTTATTTAATTATTTTATTTATGACCAAAAACTATCTACCATAGTTGGACCGCACCGACCAATGTTAGTATCCGCATAATGAATGAATACAACCATGATCTCATCGGCGGTATAATATTTTTAATCTGCGAAATTTTTTATGAGTTTTAATCATTTGAAAAATAAAATATGTTTATTTAATTTTTTAATTTTGGTTAGGCCATTTTCTTGGTTTCAAATAGGAGGCATGCACTATATACTTATATGTCATGCCTAATGTAAAACAGCAATCCTGAACACAATTATGCCCTCAGATTTTTAATTGGGGAAACCATTTAATATTTATTCCATTTTTTTCATTAAACTGCTTAGAAGTGCTAATTAAAGCTTTACAAATCATTGATGGATCATTATGGGAACTCCAGGCCTCGAAATTACATGCCTTCAGATTTGACCGTCTCAAAATAATTCTGTATAATTAAATAAAAAATTACATGTATCATCCAGGTCGTTACAAAAACCGTAACATAAACAAAATCAACTATTATTCCTACTTCATTATTGAAACACACATATCCTCTCTATTCTAACAAATATACATGATGAAATCCATCTTCTACTATCTGCTAAAATTTTACAAGTTCTCCACCATTCTTCTTCCTAATAAATAGACTCCCAAAACCCATACCTTTTTAAAACATGGTGTCTTAGTATAAAATATTTCATATTTATTCATGTATGAACATGGTCTATAGAAACATCTATTTTGAATATAAACTATCTTTCTCATGGATTATCTCCAATAGTAATGAGAAAGACCATGTTCATGTAACATACTTCTCCCAACATCCAGAAAACTCTTATTATTCATTTCGGTAACCCCATTTTATTGAGGAGTGTATCATGAAATAATCACATTGTGTGTCCCATGATTCTCAATATATCATTCAAATAGTTAATTAATATACTCACAATCATTATAAGTTCTAAAAATCTTAAATATATATTCTCCTTCCTCCTTAGAATTCCTTCGAAAACATTAAAACATTTTCATAGAATATGAGTTTTTTTTCATATTTATAAAACATGTATTGAACGTAAAGTCATCAATTTACGTGATTATGTACTTATCTCCAAAAGTTTATTGTTTTCTCATAGGCCCATAAATATCAAAATATATAAGTTCCAGGGTGTTTTTTGAGCAAATATTAATATTATTAAGCAATGAATTTGTAATTTTTCACTTCCAAAAAAAGTTAAACACATATATATTCATATTAACATTTCATTAATACCATATAAAATTTCTAATTAGAATAAACATCTCATGTTTCATTGAAACATGTGCCACAAAATTTTATGCCTTAATTACTTCTCTTCCACTATACCAATGTAACAAGAGTATTGTATTTGACCAACGTGGAAAAAGATTCGTTCTAAATGTTGTCCCCTTGTGACGATATTTTTGTCTTGAAATATTTTCACAATAACCCCATTGTTTCTAAATATAAAAATTTTAAACTAATAAAAAAATTTGGAAACACATAGAATGTGTTGTGTACTACCATTAACATAAAAAGAGTTAATGTAGTTTAAATTTTCAATCCATATGATGGATGATCGAACTCTATGGATTATTAATGATTTATCAATGTCAAATGTCTAAATTCCATATTTGAATTATTTTATATTATTCTAAAATTTAAACTCTCATATCATATGAGAAGAATAACCAACCTCCATAATACATTAATGTTCTCCATTGGTTTCAATAAGATAATTTTCAAAAACCTGACCAATTTCATTAGCTTATTTATTCTTCTCTATCATAAGATAATTGTTAACAAATTCTGGTTATGCTGGTAACAAATCAAGATAACATTTGTAATTTTTATAGTCTATTCAAAATTTTAAAAAATATTTTCCTATTTTTGGATCCTATTTTAACATTTCACACCAACCGTGTTAGGTTTCTTTGGAAGATCTTTCTCATACTTCTTCCATTGAGGATATTGGCCACCGTCAAACATTTCATTCTATAATATTTTGAGTAATAGTAATTTTTTTGATTAATTCCACTCAAATTTTCCTTGTCTCTGAATCTTCATAAATACCAGTATTATCAATAGAAAATGTATGTAAATTTGAAACATCAACACTGATTGTTGAAGAAAATATGTTTATCATAGACCTTTTTTTCTTTCGTGATTGAAATTTTTTGACCAACAAACATTATTTTATCACTTGAAAATTCATATTCACTATGGTTTTCATTACAACATTATATAAACTAGAAGTGATAATTTTTTTCTGATTCGAAATTTTTAGAACCATGTGACCTCACTAAATTTTTTCCCTGACAACATACATAACCAATCAGGCATTCTTAACTTCATCAAAATTTACAAATTTATTCATCATAGAATCCCTCCCACTTTTTCATCAACCATTAAAGGTAATTTTTTTAGATATATATCTTGTTTAATCTTATAATAACTTTCACAAACTTATGAAATAAATTTTTTTCAAACATATTCTTCTTTGTTCATCTGTAGAATGTTTTTGTTGGAATCATTCATACTCTACTACGGTTTCCTTCCAATTATCATCAACAGGTTCATTAATATTATTTTCCTTCTCAAGATATTTATTCAAATAATCATGATCTTCTATTATCAAGAATTTTTTCATTAGGAAGACCTTCTTGATTTTTATGAGAACATTTTATTGTTAAACAAGTTTTTTTTTTCAAACCTCCCATAATCCCTCAGACATTCATTCACCTAATTTCTTTGATGAAATTATAATTCATTTTCTTCTCCTTCAAAAATAATGCATAAAAATTATTCATTATTCAATATTTCAATAAAATAATTCTCACTAGCATTATTAATAGATTTTTCAAATTCTACATAACTATATTATTCATCTAAATATTCTTTATATAAGAAAATTATCATTTTTAAATTTTTAGTAATTTTTATCTTTCCCTCTACAATTTTTTTTTCTTATCACCTTAATTCCTCCATGGCCTTATTGACCTTCATTATTCTTCATCATTATCTTCATCTTTATTTATTAATGGAAAATTCGTTTCGAAGTGACCTACAACCCCACGTTTAACACTCATTAGGAGATGATTCCATTTTTATTTACCTATACCTCTTCTAACATTTTTAGAAAAAAATATAAAATTTAATAATTATTTTTAAAAATATCATTTCCATTGTCAGAGATATCAAAATAAACTTCCACAAGATCATTTTTAAAATTCTCCTCTATGGAATATTTGAATGAAATTTCCCTATCATAATTTGTTTTTTCTATTATAACATTCCACCTTCAAATTTCATTATTTTAAGTGTTCTATGAATATAATATAGATATAATTTTTGTTGATTTCTATCTTTTGATGAGGATACTTGGAAAAAAACATGTAATAAAGATTTCTCAAGATATTTTTTTAAAACTATTGAATCCCCCATATAGCACCAGCACATCAGATAGTGCTGATAATGTAATTCACCCTGGAAAATAAGTCACCAACAAATTCTTTGTCCCCCATTTTCAGATCATCCTAAATTATCCTCCAGATTTTGTGTTTTTCCTTCTTCACTTTTATTTTTCCTTGATATGTGTTTTTCAACTAAACCAATATAATTTTTGCAGTGACAATCCCCTTCACTCTCAAAAAATAACTTTATAAATGTTATGATTATATAGAATATATTTTATCTTTTATCATTTTCATGGTTCTTCTTATCCAAAAGAGTTAGAGAAACCATGTCATAAATTGTAGGAAATTCTTCTTTTGTAATTTCATAATCATTATAAACAAGATACATTTGATTATTCATTATTCTGTGTTTCTAGATATGATCATTCATTCCATCGATAATAAAATTCTCTTACTATTCAAACATTTCAAATTCCTCCAAACAACATATCATCAAAAAATATACAATGTGTAAACAAAGGGAATATTCCCCATGATAACACTCATAATTACCTATGAAGTATTGTTATATCACTAAGAGAAAGAGGTGTGAATCAATGATTTAATTTTAATTTTTATTTTATTTCATTTGAAAAAAAAATTCTTCCTCATAATGATTTCTTTATCTACCAAAAATTCAAACACACCTCCATACGAAGACAATAATGTACAAGGTTCAATACTCAGTAAGAGTATCTATGTCCACTATAAGGTTTGAAAACATTATAATACAACAAAATCCACTAGAAAACAATCATTTTGTGTAGAATAAAATGAGTAAGATATGTTCTTGAACTCATTTAACACTATGATCAATACCAGAGTGCATGTTCTTCAAATTTCACGAACCAATTTAATATAATTTATGTAACAATCTTGTCATGTATCTTCTTGATCAAATATAAAAAAATATGATATTGAAAAATAATTCGTCACATTCTTACCTAGAAGATTTGAATAACTTCATGGACATTGTAATGATACTCAGTGATATTTTTTATTTAGATTACAATGTGTGATTGTTCAATATGGAAATATAACGCTATCAGAATACAACTAGAACAATTGTTGTTATCTTCTTCTTGTGTCTTGATATCCCAGTTTCTTTGGTTAATCTAGATTGGAAACTATGAATAGAATATTTTTCATTCTTCTTTTTCTAATTCTATCCTGATAACTTCACCATGAAAACATAATCCAAAAAATTATTATTTATAAAATTATAGATCTTATAGCTCATATTTCATGATCAATTCATGAATTTGAAAACACAAAGTATTGTCACGATTTTATAGACACACAAAAATGGATTAAGAAGGATTTTTAAAATCATTTCCCACCATACAAAATTTCATAAATATTTAATATTACTTAAATCATTGACCTTTCATTGACATGTTCAGCTCTGTTAATTTCACTTCAATTTTAGATCTCTCTTTGACATCTACAAAGATTCTGAGTTCATAAAAAATCTCCAGTCCATGTCTTATAAACCATTCTGATTTCCAAAAATGATTTCATTGTTATGATGCACTGTACCACAAATATATATGACGAAATATACAACATTAGTATTCATATGAAATATCTATCTGATTTCAATTTTGATTTTCTATTACGATATATTCATTACAATGAGGGATTTTTTTCGTAGTTGTCTCTTGTCAAACATATAAATAAAAACTCTTGAAATAGAAATGAATATCTTATTTTTTACCTACTTCTGATGTAATTTTTCTTTTCACCTAAAAAACTCAAAAAAACAAATATACATATTGATGGATAATGGGTTTCTAATTTTTTGATTGATCTCGAATTTTATTTTTCTTTTGTATCAACAAATTCATATCTTTTATTCTATTTTCATTTGTCCTAAAAATTCCATATATAAAAAATCCTACCTATAATTAATCACTGGGCCTCTGATTCCGATGAACTGATTTTAGCATCTTCATCTTGAGATATGTCTTTGAATATGATAAAAATATACTTCCTTTTTATTCAAGAATACTAAACTCGTCGACTACTTTTATCAAGGATTTAAATACTTTTGATTTGGTCATGACTAAAAACCGACACCTTTGGTTTCTCTCATTATAGTCAAGCTTACCATATGAGCATTAAAAATATGAATATGTGGATCTACGATAAAAATGTGAAAAAACATCTTTCCTTCCATTGTTATCATGTAATAATGTCTTCCTTCATGTAATGTAATACATTTAAGATCATTATTAGGATCATACGACTTATAGTGGAATTTTCTGTAACTTACCATCCTTTTGGAAAACATCATTCTCCCCAATATGAAACAGAATATTATTGTACTAAATACAATTGGAATAAATCACCCATTCATTCATCAAGATTTCCCATAAACATTTTCTATAATGTTTATAATTTTTAATAATTACATAACATCAATGAATCATCATATTTTTATCATATCAATTCCGAATCTAATTCTATTCTTCATTATGATCTGAAGCTCATTTTTCCCAAGGGGATTCCAATGAACATTTCATTTTATAATATTTATTAAAATACCAATTTAATTTATTATTCATTTTGTGTCCAATATTTTGAAAAATAATTTTTTTTCTAGTTTTCTACCTTTACTAATTGAATTGATTTAATATCTATGAAAAAACAAAATAATAGGAAATTTTTTTATTCAAACATAAAAAACCCAAATCCATTCATCTTGGACCTAAAAAATACCTCCAAATAATTTCTATTGGTATGAAAAATAATAGTGGCTATCACATGTGTTGATTCCAGTAGCATGTATCTAATAGTTATTTCCACATGCATAAAATTCACCATATATTGATTTCACATTATCCAAACATTTTGATTTTCAGATTTGAACTGTTCTATGAAAAACATTACTAATGAAGCATTATTTACATGCTCAAATAAATGAGACTCATATGAAGGTCTTATACTTTTTAATTCTGTACATCCTGCAGGGTGTCGTTAATTCATACAGGACTAACAAAATATAATAATTTTTAAAAATTATGAAAACATACTAAAATTATATTACACGGAATGTTCATGTGTTGATCCCAATATAATGATCCATATGTTTGAAATTAATTAGGGAAAATTAAATTCAATTGATTCATTTGTTTATAGAAAACGGAAAAATGAAAATATTGGGTTTGAATTAGGATATAAACATGAAATGATAAGTTATTTCTAGGTTCATGTTCTAGGAATATAATTAAGGGTCATATTCGGTTTTAGTGTCAGAATAAGGTCAACGAGGATAATTTTTTATGGAATCCCATTCTAATCCTACGATTTAACCATTAGAATTGCCATCTACTTTGTGAAAACACAATATCAGTTGACCCAAGACCCTGTTTAAACCTAATTAACCTAATTATCATAATGTTCCTTTGCAAAATAAGCCAATTAATTGATAAAATTGAATAAAAAATCTGATAATGCAGAAAAGGAAATGAAATAAAAAAAGGGAGAGATTTGGAATTGAATAATAGTTTGATGCAATCCAAGACTTGAATATAAATAGAAAATTATCATATAGAACACACCCTCTTATAGTCACATCTCCTGACATAGAAATGTGTACTTGCTCATGCTATTCATTATGATAACGTGAATCGGTGGTACCCAATTAAGAAAGGCAACAAAGAATATAGGTGAAGCTAGACACAATATAATTACTCTTTCATCTATTGGTTTCCCATTCAATGATTCACACTCTCCCTCCAGTATAGAGTATACTATAAGGGTTTCATAGGTGATTATTTTATAAGAAAACCCATTAGAACCACTACTTTATTGTCTATATTTTTTGCACATTAACCAAATTCAGAACATGAAATTGGGTTTCAGAACATGTAATCCCTTTATTATTCCTTACCATCTTTTGAATCTGTTGAAATATCATGTGAATATCACATATCAATTTTGACTCCACTGAAGACATGAAATCCTAAATCACAATGTCAAACTGTATTTCATAGTGTGTACCTTTATCATGACATGTTATGTGAAATAAATTTATATTTAATATTTCATAATGTGTAATGACATTACATAGTTTGTAATCATTTGGCTTAAGTTTCATGCACTATCTAAAAATATGGTGTCATGATATGAGAAAAGTTAAGTAGAACGAAGTGTATTTTTGTTAATATTTTATAATCTTCTCATTCCTTTTTAAAATATCTATTTTGTCTTCCATAAAAATTAAAAGAATAAATCCACTAAAAATTGGAAATATTATTCATTTAAATACATTAATAAGTATACTAAAAAACTTTAAAATACATGCATGAAATATAATTATCAATTGAAATACTTTACATAGATTTCATAAGGTTATGACATCTATTTATACTCAATATTTCTATGATTATATTTTGAATAATAAAATAACTGGTTATAACTTTTTAAAAATAATTTTTGTTTCTTTAGTATAGTGTTGTGTGTGAATAATGTTATTCAACAAGAAATTTATTCCTAAAAATTTTCATACTAAAATCATGGGAATTTATAGTGGATCCCTAGTAAGAGACTGGTGATTAGAGGCACCTAGGAAGGAGACCCTTGGAATGTGGCACTCAGTTTTACTGATGATTAAGTGGACTCTTCTCATGAAAAACAACACCTGGGTATCAAGTCCTTAAGTGGTTTTGTAACGACCCAAAATTTCAATAATGGAAATCCCTCTTGATCTAATTAAATGTCACTTTATGTGAAATATTTATAAAAAATGTCAACTTCATTGGTTTTATGTTAAGAATTTTGACCGTAACTTTTATATCTATTGAACAGTTATCACATAATGAGTAAAAATATAGGGCTTTAACAAATCCAATTTACTAATACAAAAGAAGCGATGGCCTCATCCAGTAGAATTACTCTATACGAAGCCCATTTGTCAGAGCGAAGAAAAGTGGTGGCGTCTTTGGGCTTCGCTCTTGACCAAGCCTAAGATAAGCTTCATCATGTCAAGCTAGAACGTGACTGTCTATGGGAAAAGTGGATGTTGATAGAAATTACCACTCAAGCGATGTTATCCGTGCCACCCCCAGAGAATGTCACCATCACACACCTTACCCTTAGGTCTTATGCGACATTTTTAAGGGGTTATGTAACAAATCCATAGTACTATGTTCATGTATATTATTTTTGTATATAATAATAAATATACCATCTTGTCATTATCGATACATTGTAAATAGTTTTTAAAGTACTAATAGTGTTTTTAGTTATTATTTAATTAAGAATTATCTGTTTTTAAATTAAGGGATTTTTGAATTAAATAATATTTTAATAAAATTTTAATATTAATATTAAATTAATTTTTATTAAATATAAATGATCTTATAATATTATGAATGCAATTATAATTTTTATTATGGTTTGAAAGCCATTTCTGTCAAAACCCGTGAATTTTCGATAAATGACAGTTTTTATTTTAAAAGTGAAAATTAACATATTTAAAAATTATTTAGAAAAAATAAGTGTTATTTCTAGAATCGGGACGTCGAAATTATCCAACGGTGAATTTTTCATAATTTTCTAAGACAGTCAAATTTATGGTTAAAAATTTAATACCGTTTAAATATATAATTTGTTTAATGACATCATAATGTCCCAATAGTGATGTAATAAAATTATATAATATTTATGTTCGGCCAATATATGTTTTACCAGTACAATAATTTGATTTTGGGTTTGTTTGACTTACTTTTAAAAATAATTAATGGACCCCTCAAGACTTATTAAACATCTTGACTTTTTAAATTATTTTCCATGGGAGTGTGACTCACCTCCAAATAAGCAACCCCATTATTTTAAGAAGTTCAGACTTTGGCATTATGAGATATTTTTTTCCTTTTCCATTTTCCAAAAACCATGGGCAAAAACCAAGTTATGGTTTGTGGTTTGGATTAATTTAATATAAGGGGTCCCAAACCTAAATAATAAAGAATTCCCTCACCTTTCCTATACAAACCCACACAGGCTCCCACTTCCTCCTCACTAAAAGCCTTTTGAGTTCATACTTTTCTTCCCTACTCTCTCTATAATCCTCCCAAGGTGCCCCAAGATCCCAATAAACCTCTCTGAAGCCACTCTCTAGCCTTTGGAAGCACACTTCCAAGTAAAGGTTTTTTCTTCCTTTCTCATTTTTGTCCAATATTATTTAAGTTGGTTTGCCCATTTAATTTCAATTATGAATGTTGGGGTATGTTTTCTCACCTCCATCATAATTCCCTCATTATGTTTGAATGATGGGATACCCCTTTCTATCTCATTAAATTCCTCTCATGTACACCCGTTACTATGCCAAAATTCCGAAAGTAACATCTCCCTCCTCATTTACATTCAAGCAATACTTTTGTATCATGAACCTAAATTCCATTACAATTGTTGGGATATGTATATATATAAACTTATTACTATCAATTACATGTAAATATGATTAGGAACCCCTTTCTCTCTCATAAATATTTTTTATGAATTCTTATGTCACGCCGTTATGCTACCGAAATCGCACCGATTTTCTAAGCCAATGCCATTGTGTAGTGAATACCATGCCCATTTCTCCATCAAGGGTATTCACCTTTATGCACATTTTCATATTGATTATAAAGTTTCATGTATGAATTCCACAATCGTTTATCGTGGAATAAATGATTATGTTTTATGAATCCATGTTTTATGATCCACGTGGCCCATTTATGCATGAAATGAAATGTTTAAGAAGGGTGCATCCTAATAGAGCGCCAATGCATTGGGTAAAGTATAGTATCATGATACGTCATGTCCAATGAGTGTTGACTCATGCTAATTCAAGTGCAATGAGGGCTTACTCATGCATCATGTGCAATTAGGATTTACTCATGCTCCATGTGCAATGAGTCTTGGCTCATGCTAATTCCATGTTAAGTGTTGTTGCCACATTTCCATGTTATAATTATCATCCTTTATCATGCCTTTATGTTCATGTTTCTATTGTGATCTATTGATATGCCTAATGTATAACATGTATTGTACTCCTCATGTTATTCCATTGTATTCCCTTACTCAGCTTTATAGCTCACCCTTTTCTTATGCATGTCCTTAGGTTATCCCATGCAATGCTAAGAACGAGGGAATGTAGTGGTCATGTAAAGGATGTTTTCAACAAATATGTTGTATTTCATGTTTCAAGTTTATATGTAATGACCATAATCCCCAATGACACTAAACCTGTCTATCTTATTAGTCGTATCATGTGAGGTTTTATGTAATAAATCATGTTTACGTTGTAATAAAAATCACAGTTGTCATAGTTAGTATCAGTGGATAGGTTTAGTTATTTTTGGGATTAGGATCAGAAAACCCTAGTAAAGCCTTAGAAACACGGCTATGTATAATAAAAGAATCCCTATGTTTTTTAAGTACTGAGTAAGTGGTTTATCAAGAAAATACATCCTTTTCTAGACACAAGCAGGTAGAGGCGGCTTTGGCATAGATGTATACTAGGGGTAAAACCCGAAAAAACTGCTTTGAGCTAGACTCGAATGGGAACTGGTGCATGAAAATGGGCCTTGATGCACTATTGGTTACGACAGTCCTGGGTGATATGTTTTGAAAATTTCACAAGCTTAGTATGAACCCTTATTAAGGGAATTAAAAAAAATTCCCCTAAAAATGTATGTTAGAAAGTAGATCATGAAAATCTTAGATTGAAGCATATAGACTCCTAAGTTTAGGAAATAAAAGTTCATTTATAAGTCATCAACTTTTGTCTTTGGATTATCCTTTATGAGTTGCCCCTAACATTCCTTTTATTTCATCAAATGGTCGGTAATAGGAGGACTCGTGCTAAACAACCGTTGTGATGATCAGTGTGATGACTGTACTAATAAGATGTCCAATCCAATGGGAGCGGGAATCATGAACTTTGTAATGCTTCTCTCTCAGCTAACACAAGTATTGAATAGAAACATAGGTCAATAGGAACGTTCAACCCCCCCCCCCCCCCACCCTATGAATGAGAAAGTCTATATCGAGAGCTTCATGAGACAAATGCCTCTTACTTTTAGTGGATCATCTGATCCCATGATTGCTGAACAATGGATAAACCCCATTGAAAAGATCTTCTCCATCCATCAATGTTCTGAACAAGAGACGATTCTCCTAGAGGTTTATCATATAGAGGGTGAATCTGATCAATGGTGGACATTGATCAAAAATACGAAGCCTTTGGAGGAGATTGAGGCGTTGGAATGGAAGGATTTCTGGAAGATGTTTTTCGATAAATATTTTCGATGCACCCTCTGCTTTAAGATCGAAAGGGACTTCCTTTCCCTCAAGAAAAAAGAATAATAATCTGTTGGAGCGTATGAGGTAAACATCATAAGGATTTCACGATACACTTCCGGCTTTGTCGTTACCCCCGAATGCATAGTTTACCACTTCTTTGGTGGGTTGAAGCCTAGCCTACGGAAAGCATTAGTAATCCGTGACTTAGAAAGCTATAAGGAAATTGTCTGATGTGCCGTCGAGGTCGAAATGGAGATCATAGAATCACAGGGGTATCATGGGGATATGAAGCATAAGGTGGACTTCAATGCTGGTGGTCTGATGGATAAATCCAACGGTGCTAAGAAGATCAAGCACCCAACATTCCAAAAGTGCGGAACGATGGACTATGGAAATTGCCACAAGGGGTCAAGGAAATGCTTTAGGTGTGGAATAGAAGGTCACCTAGCTGATTACTGTTGGAAAGAAAGAACCGCAACTGCGGAAGAGGAGTGGAATGCTCCGTTCAATCCTCAACGCATTGCTCAATGCTACAAATTCAAAGAACTGGGGCATCTTGCAAATCAGTTCCCTAATCTAAGGGTTTTAAAGGGAAACCAACAACCTCCAAGGTAGCAAGGAAGAGCTTTTTCCATCACTTCTGCAAAAGTGAACCCCGACAACGACATGGTGATAGGTACGCTAGTTATTCAATCAAGTATAGAGAACGTACTTTTTGATTCAGGTTCTATACATTCTTTTATATCTCGAAAGTTTAGTAGAACAATCCTAGAACCACCAAAAATCATGGAAGTGAAGAAGTCGGTGAGTACAATAAATGGGGAAATCATTGCATCCCATGGATATAATTCCTCCCCTATTATAATCTATGGAATGAATTTCCCGGAAAATCTCGTTATACTCCCTCTAGTGGAATTTGATGCAATTCTTGGCATGGATTGGATTTCCTTATATAGATCCAACATAAATTGCCAGGAGAGGGAAATCACACTCCATATGGAGAATCGACCACTGATTCTTTACAAGTGTAAGGTGGAAGATGAATCTCCTTTAGCTCAATCATCTCAAGAATAGATATTACTGCCATATGAGCACGCGTATCTGGCTCAGATGATTGAGTCCAAGGAAGAATCCATCCTTGAAGAAATGCCTATTGTGAGGGAATTCACTGAAATGTTTCCCGAGGAACTGCCTGGTCTTCCTCCTAAAAGAGATGTTGAGTTCTCAATTAAACTTATACTAGGGGCACTACAAATATCCATGACTCTATAAAATGGATGTCATGGAATTTGAAGAGCTAAATAAACAACTATAAGATAATCTGGATAAAGGGTTTGTACGCCCAAGTGCTTCACCATGGGGTGCACCGGTCCTCTTCATCATGGAAAACGATTGGTCAAAGTGGCTTTGCATTGATTATCGTGAACTTAAAAAAATCACGATAAAGAAAAAGTATCCTCTACCACGGATTGATGACTTGTTTGATCACCTGCGTGGAGCACAATACTTCTCCAAGGTAGATTTGTGTTCGGGATATTATCAAGTAAGGGTGAAGAAGGAAGATGTCCCCAAGACTACATTTCGTACAAGATATGGTCAGTATGAATTCATAGTAATGCCTTTCGGACTCACCAATGCACCAACAATATTCATGGACTTGATGAATATTGTCTTTAGAGATTACCTAGACAAATTTGTGGTAGTATTTATAGATGATATTCTAATGTACTCCAAAACCAAGGAGGATAATGAAGAAAATTTAAGAACTGTACTGAAGACTTTACGCAAGGAGAAGCTCTATGAAAAGTATTGAAAGTGTGAGTTCTGGTTGAAGGAAGTCTCATTCTTGGGATATATCATCACAAGCAATGTAATATCTGTGGATCCATCCAAAAAAGATGCAATTGAGGGATGGATGAGGCCAACCTCGGTAACAGATATCCGTAACTTCTTGGGGTTAGCTGGATATTATCGACGATTTGTGAGAAAGTTCTCATGATTGTCCAACCCTCTTACCAAGCTAACTTGAAAGGGACTAAAGTTTTCTTGGAGTGATGAATGTGAAGAAATATTCAAGGACTTGAAAAGGAGGCATATCATTTCCCCCATGCTCACTTCACCCACAAGTGGGGAACTTTTTGTGGTATTCAGTGATGCTTCGAAGAAGGGCTTAGGGTGTGTGCTGATGCAGAATGATAAAGTGATATCTTATGCCTCAAGGTAGTTGAAAATCCATGAGCGAAACTATCCAATGCATGATCTGGAGTTGGCGGCGGTGATCATTACCATGAAAATCTAGCGGCATTATCTGTATGGGGAGAAATGTGAGATATATACTAACCACAAGAGTCTTAAATATTTATTCACAAAGAAAGAGCTTAATATGCAGCAGAAAAGATAGATATATCTCATCAAGGACTATGAGTGTTCAATACATTACCATCGTGGGAAAGTGAACAAGGGGGCATATGCCCTAAGTAGAAAGGACCCAATGATTCTATCAATGATGAGAATTGAGAAGGATCCAATCTTCGTAGACTTGATGAAGATGGACATGGGAATAATAAAGAAGGGAACATCATCAATCCTTTCACAAATGATTGCTCAAAAATCTCTTTTGGAAAGGTTAAAGGTTTATCACAAGGATGATGTGGGAATTCAGGAAAATATGGAAGCTCTCAAAAAGGGAAATCCACGGAGTTTAATGTTAATGAAGAAGGAACTGTGCGGTTTGGGAAAAGGATATGTGTTCCATCAAGTCTGGAGCTGAAGAATGAACTTTTGGATGACACACACAATTCAAATTTATCTATTCACCCAAGGAAAACAAATATGTATCAAGATCTTTGAGAAAACATTTGGTGGGATAATATGAAGAAGGAGATCGATGAATATACATCAAAGAGCCCGGTGTGTCAGCAAGTGAAGGCGGAGAGGTAGAAGTCTAAGGGGATGATGCAAACATTGCCCATAGAAGAATGGAAATGGGAGAACATCACCATGGACTTTGTCACCGGACTTCCAAGGACATCCAAAGGCAACAATGCAATCCGGGTTATTGTGGATCGTCTTATAAATACTTCACACTTCATTTCTATTTGAGAGTATTTCTCATTAGATAAACTGACACGAATATATATCAGGGAAGTGGTAAGGATGAATGGAGTACCACTATCTATTGTGTCTGACTGAGATCCAAGATTCACCAATATGTTTCGAAAGAGTCTTCAACATGCTATGAATACTAAACTGAACTTCAGTACAGCCTATCATCGTCAAACTGATGGCCAATCTGAGCGGACTGTCCAAACAATTGAGGACATGTTGAGAGCATGCTCAATGAACTTTAATGGAGTATGGGATCAACATCTTCCTCTGGTTGAGTTCTCTTATAATAACAGTTTCCACTTGAGCATACAAATGGCACCATATGAATCCCTTTATGGGAAAAGGTCTAGAACACCAATGTGTTGGGATGAGGTCAGTGAATGTAAGCTGCTTGGACCATAAATGGTCGAGGAAATACTGGTGATGGTGAAAACCATTCAGCAGCAAATCAAGGAAGCCCAGAGTCGATATAAGAGTTATGCAGATAATCGTTGATGAGGCCTTGAGATTAATGTTGGAGACATGGATTTTCTACACATATCTTCGTGGAAGAAGGTTATGAGGTTTCGAAGGAAAGGGAAGTTAAGTCCTAGGTATATCGGCCCCTTTGAGATTCTTGATCATGTCGGGGCTATGGCTGATCAACTAGCAATTCCACCTACCATGGCCAAAGTACATGATTTCTTTCATGTATCCCACTTAAGGACGTACATACTGGACCCTTCACATGTACTCTCTTCTAAGGTGGTACAGTTGGAGGATGATCTTTCTTATGAGGAGAAACCACTGAAGATCATAGATCATAGAGAAAAAGTTCTACGAGATAAGACAATACCCCTTGTCACGGTGTTGTGGAGAAACCACAAGTTTGAAGAAGTGACTTGGGAATAGGAGGAAATGATGAAGTTGAGTTACCCACATCTTTTTTAGTGTGGGAAAAGGAAATTTTGAGGGAGAAATTTCATAAGGGGGGAATATTGTAACGACCTAAAGTTTCATCAATGGAAATCCCTCTTGATCTAATTAAATTTATCTTTATGTAAAATGTTTATATAAAATGTCAACTTCTTTGGTTTTATGTTATGAATTGTGACGGTTACTTTTATATCCATTGAACAATGATCACATGATTAGTATAAATATAGGGCTTTAACAAATCCAATTTACTCAGACAAAAGAAGCGATGTCCTCATCCAGTAGAATTGCTCCATACGAAGCCCATTTGATAGAGCTCGGAAAAGAGGTGGAATCATTGGGCTTCGCTCTTGACCAAGCCCAATCTATGCATCATCATTTCAAGCTCGAACGTTACCATCTATGGGAAAAGTGGAAGTTGATAGAAATTACCACTCGAGCGATGTTATCCGAGCCACCCCAAGAGTCTGTCACCATCGCACACCTTACCCTTAGGTCTTATGCGGCTATTTTAAGGCGTTATGTAACAAATCTATAGTACTTTTTTCATGTATATATATTTTTGTATATAATAACAAATATACCTTCCGGTCACTATCGATACATTGTAAATAGTTTATAATGTGCAAATAGTGTTTTTAGTTATTATTTAATTAAGAATTATATTTTTTAAAATTAAGGGATTTTTGAATTAAATAATATTTTAATAAAATATTATTATTATTATTAAATTAATTTTCATTAAATATAAATGATCTTATAATTTTATGTATGCAATTATAATTTTTTTAATGGTTTGAAAGCTATTTCTGTGAAAACCAGTGAATTTTCGATAAATGTCGGTTTTTATTTTAAAAGTAAAAATTAACATATTTAGAAAATTATTTAGATAAAATAAATTTTATTTATGGAATCAGGATGTCTATATTATCCAACGGTGAATTTTTCATAATTTTCTGAGACATTCAAATTTTTGGGTAAAAATTAAATACCGTTTAAATATATAATGTGTTTTATGACATCATAATTACCCAATAGTGATGTAATAAAATAATATAATCTTAATGTTCGGAAAATATATGTTTTACCAGTAAAATAATGTGATTTTATGTTTGTTTGACTTACGTTTACAAAGCATTAATGGACCCCTCAAGACTTATTAAACATCTTGTCTTTTTAAATTATTTCCTATGGGAGTGTGACTCACCTCCACATAAGCAACCCCATTATTTTAAGAAGTTCAGACTTTTTCCTTATAAAATATTGTTTTCCTCTTACCTTTGAAAAAAACCATGGGCAAAAATCATGGGATGGTGTGTGGTTTGGATTAATTTAACATAAGGGGTCCCAAACCTAAATAATAAAGAATTCCCTCACCTTTCCTATATAAACCCACCCAATCTCGCACTTCCTCCTCACTAAAAGCCTTTGGATTTCGTCCAACCTCTGCCCTACTTGCTCTAGAATCCTCCCAAGGTGCCCCAAGGTCCCAAGAAGCCTCTCTCTAGCCTCTCTCTTGCCTTTGGAAGCACACATCCAAGTAAGGGTATTTTTCTTTCTTTTTCATTTTTTTCCAATTTTCTTTAAGTTATTTTTCCATTTTAATTTCAATTATGAATGCTGGGGTATGGTTTCACACCTCCCTCATACTTACCTCTTTATGTTTTATTGATGGGATACCCCTTTCTCTCTCATTAAATGCCTCCCATGTACACCCATTACTATGCCAAAATTCTGAAAGGAACTTCTACCTCCTCATTTACATTCAAGCTATAATTTTGTATCATGAACCTAAATTCCATTAAAATTGTTGAGAATTGTATATATTTTAACTCCTTACAGTCCATTACATGTAAATATGATGAGAAACCTCTTTCTATCTCATCAACCTTTTTTATGAATTCTTACGTCACGCTGTTACGCTGCCGAAATCACACCGATTTTCTAAGCCAATGCCATTGTGTAGTGAATACCATGCCAATTTATCCATCAAGGGTATTCACCTTTTTTCACTTTTACTTATTGATTATAAAGTTTAATGAATGTATTCCACATTCTTTTATCTTGTAATAAATTATTATGTTTTATGATCAATGTGGCACACTTATGCATGAAATGAAATTTTTAAGAAGGGTGCGCCCTTATTGCAATCCAATGCATTGGGTAAAGTATAGAATCATGATACGTCATTTGAAATGAATTTTGACTCATTATAATTCAATTAAAAAAAGGTTTTACTCATGCTTCATGTGAAATGAGGATTTACTCATTCTCCAGGTGCAATGAGTCTTGGCTGATGCTAATTCCATGATAAGTGTTGTTGCCACATTTCCATGTTATGATTATCATGCTTTATCATGACTTTCTTTTCATGTTCCTCTTGTGCTCTATTGATATTCCTAATGTCTAACATGTATTGTACTCCTCATGTTATTCCATGTGTATTCCCTTACTGGGATTTATAGCTCACCATTTTCTTATGCATGTCCTCAGGTTATCCCATGAAATGCTAAGTAAGAGGGAATGTAGTAGTCATGTAAAGGATGATTTCAATAAAGATGTTGTATTTAATGTTTAATGTTTTTATGTAATGATACTAATCCCCAAAGACACTAAACCTCTCAATCTTCTTTGTTGTATCAAGTGATGTTTTATGTAATAAATCATGTTTAAGTTCTAATAAAAAGCTGGGTTGTCATAGGTTTGATTCCAATGTATTATAAGCTTAGGTTGAATTTAACCATAGTATTAGCACTATGTTATTATAAAATCATGTTGTGCGGAAGCTGGTTATCAGTTACTAGATGTTTTGGAACATAGTTAACAATTCAAATATAAGGGTCTCCATGCAAAATTTCTATATCATCACTACATATGGATTTGAAAATAACAACCAAAAGGGTGTCAAGGAAGACTTTGGAATGCATAATTTATCTATATGAACTCGATTATTCTCTTCCCATCTTATCTCATTGCTTGTGTCAAAAAATTTGGCAAGGGGGTCATTTTATTGGTAACCCCGTCCCAATGGGGATTCTTGGGAAAAACATACATCAGATCAATACACATGGAACCTCGAGAGTGAGTGAGGGATTCTTGCAAGGAACCTTATGTTAGTGTGAGGGATTCCCATTTGAATAAGGAACATGATATTTAAGTGTATTGAGAACTCGAATGCCTAATCCTGGTATAATAACTATAAGGTAGGTAATGTTGGGTTTGATGCTGGCTTCGAGAGGGTCATGTAAGGAGTAGGGCTCGCATGGAGAAGAGTGCACATGCATGATTTACCAGGGTGAAAATTACCTAGAATATGAAAAAATATATCCCACTATCAAATTACTATATATTTTAATAAATAGTCTCTCTTCCACCAAAGTGTACTCAAATTGAATACTAAAAACAAACTACACCCCTTGATACTGTGTTCTCCCATATTAGGTGTTTTTATAGAACAAAATGATAACCAAAGAATCATATATATTGGTTATATTATTTTAACAGTTTTTTAACAACAATAGATAAAATATATCGACTTCCCCCAAGGTTAGTTGTTTTATCCAATATTTCAACTATCCACCCTAAAACATGGTGACACATTTTTAAATAGTTCACTCATATTTTGACATATCCAAAGAGAAGATATAGATAATAAATTTAAATTCCAATTAATTACAAATTCCCTTTTAGTGATTAAAAAAATTAAGAGGATATCAAAATTCATAAAAGTTCCATTTCCCTTTCCTCTATTCAAAACACTACCTTCAAGTGGGATTGAAGGTTTATATTTAACATGTAGGATGATATATAAATAAATTAATCAAATTGATTATTATAAAAATCAATGATTTTCTCTATATTAATCAAATTCATACTTCAATTATATTTAGTTACATGTTCAACAAATTATTATTACAATAATAAAATTCAATATAATGAAACATGATCAGAATTTTTATTTTATTAATATATATTCAATGAACATCACTACTGATTATATTTTTCAATATCTTCATGATATATAATTATTTTATGTATGTTTTATTCCTAATTATGAATATATAATCAAGAATTAATATTCAAAAAAATAATCATTTCAAATATAAGATGATGTCCATCTGTACCATACACCATGAAACTCAACATGTGTAAAAGTGTTTTGTATATCCATGAAATTTTTGGATCTATGCATATTATTATTATGGGTTCTTTAATATTCCCCTAATAACACACAAAAAATATTGTAATCCAAATATATATAAAAAATGCTACTCCTTCAAGATATTAGGTCTAAAAAACTATCATGAAACAAATACAAGAACACTTATTTTGGAATTCTGTCAATTTTATAAATATGGACACAATATACTCCATAAAAATATGATGGGTCAAATTTACTATTAATTTTTTTAAAATGCATAGAAAATATAAGTCGTGATGTTTCAGATATCATATTGATATGATTAACATATCTAATGAAATCCTCGAATACAAAATCAAATCCACATTGAATTTTTATAATTTTCATTTTCCCTAAAGACCTATTAAAAAATAATTTCTGATTTGGGGTTTCTCTTTCTTGGACAATAATTACAGAGCACGATCCATTTTCAATTGAGGCATTGTGTAAATTAGCTAAAACCATTCATTGTATGGCCTATCATATTACGACATGAATTATTAGTCAATTATCACAAAAAATCACCCAAGAATCATTTTAATTATGACATATATTTTATGACGTGTAACATGAAACTCAAAATCTGATAATAGAATGAACCATAAACAAATTAGTGACCAAAATTATTCAATCATACTTTAGATCACCACCACTTTACTGACAACGTGAATGAATATTTGAGAATCCAAAAGAAACTTTTCAAACACATCATAATAGAATTACACATGAGCTCATAGTGTATGTTTTCATTCTTATATAACATATATTATAAAATAATTATTATTTAATATGTTTCATAATGTATCCAAACAAATTCCCAAATATATAGAACATAAAATTTAAAACATATCCAATATAATAACATATGGATTCAATAATCTCCCCATTTGATTTTTTTTAAATTATCCATTTTTAAAAGTTAATTTAACAATGATTCTATTTCTCCATATAATAATGAAATGATTAAACCCATTATTAAAATGTCCCCCATAGATTATAATATTCCAAGTCTAGGAAACCAGAATATACCCTCTTGATTTTACTACTTCTCAGAATCAATGAAACAATTACATATTTCAAAAACCATTCTATGAAAAAAGATAAATAACTGAGTTATACAATTCCATATAAAAAGAAAAAAATTGATAGATCCTCAAAAATCCTTCTAAGACCCCAGGGTAACTATCTTACACAATATTAATGAAAAAAATGATAAATTCCTATAAATAAAAAAATGAGAAAATAAAAATATGTATAATGTCGAGATGGAGGTTTCCAAACCTTTTAAATTTTAAGATATTTTTTGGAATCCATGGGTTGATATGTAATTCTCAAAAAAAGTTGGAACCAATTGTTTTTTATAATACCTTTCATATGATGATTTTTTCTAAAAAATTATAATTTCAAAAAGTTTTCACATCATTTTTTTATTATATAATACTATAGAATAATAATCATATTAAAGTAGTAATAAACAAGATTATTCTTTAAATTAAATTCACATTTTTACCATACTAAATTTTTATTGGTTGGTATACCATATAACCAATATCATCTAATTGATACTTTATTTATATAATCCATTTATAACCCGTATCTACGAAAGTAATCTATAATTTAGGTACACCCAAATATAAAACATCTTGATTCTTACATACCATCCATCGCCATTTATTATATTTTAAAATGCTCATCAACATTTAGATTTTGATCATACAGACCAATCAAAAATTAAATTTGAACAAAAATTAAATTTTAATCTTGTATTAATAATTTTAGAATTATTTTTGATATCATCAATATATATTAGTTTTTACTGCCTATGTGTTGGTGTTAATTCATAAGATCTCATTGAAATTATGATTCCTATATATTATGATAAAATTATTCCCCTAGAGATGTGGTAACTATTTTGAGTAGTAAAATTTTCTCCCAATTTGGTATGGGTTTATGCGTTATTGAGACTACTTCATGTGGAAATTTGAATTATTGATGTGTAAGATATATAATTATTTGTTCAGGTTTCATATGGATAAATATAGTTAATGCAAACAACTCATTATAAATTTTTGTGTTTTTTGTTGTTTTTATGGGCAAGGTTCTTGGAAATTTGTCTATAACAATCTAGAACTACATGATAAACATAATCTACTCTATGTATACAATGAACCTAAATCTAATGGTCAATAATAACAAGAAAATTAATGATAAAAAATCTAATTTTCATGAACATGATGAATTTAGAATAGCCATAAATTATATATTACAATCAAAATCATAGAGGATTTAGGTGAAAATATATGACCAAAAAAGTGGAATTTGAAAAGATTGGTCTTGAAAGTGAATGGATGAAAATTAATAAAAATGGAGAAGTATAATCTTATAAATAATTTAGAGAGATAACCCTTGAACATGATAAATGTGATGTTAACGAACAACAATTGGAAACAGTAAAGTTAAATGATGAAAAATATAATTCTTATAAATTAGAGTTGTCCTTTAAAGAAAATTGGATGAGTGTTTTTGAAAGTCTATAAGAAAATGAAATAGATTTCATCTATGATTACTTAATTAATTTTAATAAAAATTCATATAGTTATAGAATCAATGAATATGCGATTTATCAGGATAAGTATAACTTATAAATCTAGATCCTAAATATTAAAACTAATTACCTTGTTTCCCTAAAATTTTTAGTAACAAACATGAACATGATATTAGAGGTTTCATATAAGAAATCATCAATAAAAATACTTTATGTTGATGATTTTGAAAACAAAAATAACTAATAACATGTTTATTATTATAACTATGAACTAAAATATTCATAAAATGGTTTCTAATAGAAAGGGTGATGGAATTTTCATTAAGTAAAAATCTAATGATTCATATTCACTCCCATTTACACTATGGTTCCCTCAAAAGATTTTTAAAAAAGATTAAAATAAATATTCAAAAAAAATTCGATTATTTTCTAAATATAGAATTACCTGAACTTGGTTTTCATAAATATATAAATAATAGTTTTTCTTTTTAATCTGAAATGAAACACATCAATGGTTTTATATTGAAGAATGATTTTTTTGAATGTGGGACTCAAGGTATGGTTTAGTACAAATGTGATTTTTTAAAAAGAACGAAATATTTAAAAGTATTTATTGATGATATTTTTTAGATGAGGAATTTCTATTAGAATTTTTTAATTTTGTGGAAAATTAATTTTTATAATAATTGAAAATAACTCTTCCCTAGTTTTCAGACTAATACATAAAATGGTTGAGTGATTATTATCATTTATAAGTGATTAATTACATGGAAGGAGAAAATATTTTTATATTCATTGATTATAAAAATTTTTAAAACACTTTTTTCAGTTCTATTTATGGAACTATTTTCTAAAATTCATCCACTTGTATTCTCATTTTAATTATTTTGACTATAAAAATGAGTAAAAAAGAAGTAAGGGTAACATTTTAGATATAGGTTCACCTAGTAAATATCATATATAATACATTCCTTTTATAGGTATTAAAATATTTATATTCTTCAATATATCTTGGAGCTGTTTTTGTGGTTTGATATTTGTTTTTTGAGTCTTATTCTCATTGTGTTATTCTAGGATGAACTATGAATGATATGTTATGAAATATAATTACGAAGGGAATTATGTGAGGTGGAACCATTAGATGTGATTTAAGAATATTACCTATTGTGTGTAATATCATGTGTGTTGCCTTGGTTTCATGAGGGAGGATGTTCAAAGACACTTCCTTTTAAGGAATAGTGGTGGAATTGTGACTTGATGAGATCAAACCCTTCCCTTGGAAGCTATGATATGTTGATTATTATATACAGATGACACAAAAGGGACAACAGATGGTTTTCTAGCCAGTTATTCAAAAAAAAATACCTCTAAGAGAGGAATATATTATATCTCATATCATATATATTAGGTTTCTTGATTCTGTGACATCGAATTTCATCCAATTTCACTATCCCTCCATGTGTTAATTAAATCTGCAACTTTGTCCTAACAATAGTATATGGATATAGATTAAGCAACAATATTTCTTAACGGTCTATGGGTACTGTATAATGATGTGGTTAGACAATTTCATGTCTATTTTGTGGTTTTATTCTTTTAATATTGATTATAAATACCCCTAACCCCCTTTGAATAATTTATTATTCCATTTTTTTAACTCGAACATTATGTGACTGGGAGAATTTTTATATTGGATAAATCAACTTTTTTATCTGATTTCATAGAAGACTTAAAGTTATAAATCATTGGAAATATATGAATTCATGAAGGAACTTATGAAAATCTTCCTCGTACCGAATTAATGATTCATTAGATCATTGTGTACTAGGACTAGACATTGAATTATGGGGAATCAAAACACTATAGAAGAATCTAATGTTTTTTCAACATCTTCTCTACTATGGTGGTGACATATCTTAAAAAATCAATTTCGTCTATTTTAAATCCATATAAATATTTTATTAATTTTTCTCACTCAAAAATAAAATAAAAATACTTCTTCTTACTGAAGAAATCATAGTTGATGATAATCTCCAGGATTATACCTCCCATTGATCATGTTGGTTCTATTAGAGTTTTCATTGGACTTGTCACCACTGGAGATGCAATCCCATTACTGGAATGATAGTGAATGAGAATACTTCGTAATGTTAATATTTTTTCTAACTTTTGAAATATATAAATTTTTGGATATGGGATTAGTTTGACTATAAATCTATCAATTGATGTGTAATAAACGTGGTAGTATAACATGTCGATTTGTATACATTTGGTCATGTTAATAGATTTTTAGAAAAATTGAAAAATGGAACATAATTTTATAAAACTTTTATTAAAATTTATCCTAACTATATGAAGTGTAATGCATTAATATGTGGTAATTTTGGGAAATGATTATTATTTCACATGATGATAGATGTGGTATGAATGAAATTTGATGATGATAATTTCTTACTCATCCTTTTCTTTGGCATAAATCTATTGTGAATTTTGATAGTGGTTGGGATGTTATATGGTTCCTTGATCCTTTTCTTGTAATTACTTATGTTTTTCAATGGTGAATTAGGGAACCATATATGAATTCCAAGGATAAGGTTCTTGGATACAACCACCACCTAATGTTGCAATACATGGTTTTTTGTATTACATGAGCATGGGAGAGATGGTTCAGTTTCTACCTAAGGGTGATATGAAAAAATATCCAGATGCATGTGGCTACGATTCATGGTTTTTGTAGTTTTTTTAACTATTAAATGAAATAATGTGAGAATTTTTTTATGATGGATAATCCTCCAAGGTTGTATGATACATCTTGATATAGGTAGAATTCACCAGTAGATAGAGACATCTAAAATTATGGTGATGTGGATTTAGATAACACCTGTTGTCAACATTAATCATTAGGGATAGTGGGTTACTTAATTTACTATATTCATTTTTAATTAATACAACTAATTTATCACTTTATTTCATGAACTATATAATCCGATGAGATTTTTTAGATATAATTTATGGTGGTTTATTGAGTTTTACTCACACCCTATTTGAGATGATGTTTGGTACACAATCATATTTAGGGATGTACACATGGATAAGGGAAAGGGGTAATGGGCTAACTGATTTCATATGAAAGGGGTTAGAGTTTGTAAATAATACCGATATGATAATACAGATGGGTGGTTTTGTATTCCTTTGTTACATTTTTTTAGTATTTAATTTTTATGAATTTTGAGACATTATATAGATACATTAATCTGATTATTTTATTACAAAATTATCATATAGATTTCCTATGTTCCTTTATTTAGAAATGTTTTCTTTTCTATTACTATTTTCAAATCTTCGGTTACAACTATACCTTAGAAGATGGTATAATCCCTGAATATATTCTTTATAGACTCACTACTAGTTAATAATCTCTAATGTATGTGTATGTGTGCCTCTGGTCCGGTAACCTACCTCAATCATTCATGTGAGGGAGTTCCAAGTTATATATTTTATAATGTGGTACTATAGAATTAGGATTATTTTCAATTTATGTACTATTTGAGAAATGTTGATGGGATACAGGGAAGTGTTAGAATATGGTAAGTATCCTATAGATGGAATTAGCTAACCCATGTTATGGGTAATATCCTAGAACCTATGGATGATATTTTTGATCATGATGATTTGTTGTTACAGTTTTGATGATATTTCACCCTGGTTGGTCTACTTGATTTGTGATACTATTATTATTGAGATATCAACCATGGGGCGGTATGAAACTTGATGAGTATTCATTCATCCATATTGGTAAATAAGTATAAATGTTGACATGAAACAATCATTCTATGGAAAATATTATTTCATGTTACATATATGTCTAAATGAATTGTGAAATGATATCATGTTATTTAACTAGTAAAAAGGAATTGAATGAAACTAATATGGTTCAATTTATCTGTTTTAGGAATGTATATAATTTAATAGGGTATACGATCCCATTTATTTCTTACATATTAAGGTTAATATTATTGTGTAACCTGTGTTCTGAGGATTGTAATAAAACTCATCGATAAAATTCCTCCTCTCTATCATCAGATTGAGAATTGGGAAATTGGAAATCATTCAAATCCTAATACAAATGAGATTAAAAATCCAATACAAAAAAAGAATATGATATAGTAATATCTCTATAAAAACATCCTAATGGATATTAATTCCACGGAAAGGGAGACATTTTTCCTGTTCCATCAATTTCTGAGAAAAAAAGAGGTCTCTAAATGTATCATCAAATAATGTTAATAGGGGAGATTCGATCTAGGATGATTTTAATAGGATTTATTTAATTCAAATAAACATTAAGACCCATGATATATCCCTATATATTATTCAAAATAAAACTACTTATATGATTCAAATAATATCTAAATTTGTTCGATTAATTTAGTGAATGCTGGGAAATAAGAGGAGTAATCCAGGAAGGTTTTCAAGATGATTTTATTGATTCGCTTATTTCTAGAGACATTCACAGATAAGATGAATAATGATTTTATGAACATTAAAGAGGTCAGATTCTTAATTATGAATGATACATGATTCTTTGATGACATGTTGAATTTTACATTGTCCTTGGGAACTGATAATGTCTCCAGGAAGAGATGTTTATAGAATGGGAATCATTAGGAGATCACGTTGTGGTTAATGTCCTTAATATGACTATCCATATAAATATAATATATATTTATGTCATCAATAATTTTAATCTGATAATGGACTTGAGTGGTGTCTAGGAAATTTTTATAGGATGATCAAAGATCTCTTGGTCTTGGTCCAAGATGTCCAGCTGTGATTGTTTCTGTTGAGGCAGTTGTGGGAGGTGTAGCTATTAGAGTTGACTTCCCTTACAAGACCACTGATTAGTGAAATTATATCAATGTTTTAGGATGTCCCAAAAGATAAAATATATTACTAACAATATAATGTACTTCCATATATGTGGATTAATTTTCAATCTATAAAAATTCCCTAAGAAACATCATCAGTTGTGTTGTGGCATTGATTTAGTCCAGAAATAGGGGTCTAGGAAGGACTCATATACCCCCCTACATAGATTGGTAGTTGGATTTCCCCTTACAATAAGGATAATATAAAGATAAGGTACCCTATAATATGAGTGTCAATATCGGTCAGGGATAGAAACACATGTGAGATAAAGTCAGTACATTGGTAGACGGGTGAGTTATTAACTCTCCTTGTAGTCTACTCGAACTAGTTTTGATGTAAGAACATATAAATTTAGGGGAATTATTCCTATATTATTAACCAAAGTAGAAGTTATATTTAGTACATAAAAATTCCATTCAATTATATATTCTCAATTTAAAAACGGTTTGGGGTAGGTAATCAATTTCATAGATGGTGTTAAGGACATTGTAACATTATTCATTGGGTAGTTAGATTATATCAGATACTAAAAGGAATTCCCTATTAAAATTGGTGGCTTTCATTTTATATTGTGAGTTTTTTTTGATATTTTAGGATATAATTTGACCCTTGGTATGAATTGGATAGTTTTATGACAGGGTCATATCAACTATAATCAGAGGATAGTTTTCTTGATATCTTTAGAAGGAGGTAGCTATACTCACTAATTTGAGTGGTATTTTTAACCTGGTCATGCAAGAGTAATTAAGTAATTATTAGAATTTCCCATAGATCAAATAACATATAATATTATTGATAATAGTAAAATTAATAAGGATTATTTTACAATTGAAATAAAAAAAATCCTATATGTCTTCCAAGAATAATTTTATATGTTACCACCATTGTGAATGATCGAGTTCACGATCGAGTTACTTCTGTGTGATGGGACAGTTCATATCTGGTCTTATTTTATGGCACTAATAAGGATTCATTTGTTAAATGTTTAGTTATAATGTCTTGATGAAAAGAAATTTATAAGGAATTGAATTGTTCATTGGGGATCTACCCTGATCATTTACAAAAAGGAAGATGTGTCATTATTCTTATGTATGGATTGCTGGAGGCTGAACCAGATGAAGATCAAGAACTAGTATCCCCATCATCACATAGATATTCTCATTGATCATCTAAAATATGGTAGTATTTTATATTTGTTTTACATGAGGACAGGGTAACATATTAGAGAGTGAGACTACAATATATATGTATAAAAACTATTATATGGGGGTATGTCTTCTATGAGTTCATGGTAATGCCATTTTTTCAAGACAAACCGGCCTTCAGTGTTCATGGAAATGATGAATTTGATCATAATTCCTTTATTAGATTAGTTTTTCATAGTTTCTATTCATAAACTATTAGTATACTCCCAGTCTAAAGATGATCATTCCAAATTGTCTAAACATCTTCTTGGGTACACATATAATGAAATCGTTTTATGATAAGCCATGAAAATGAAAATTATGGATTAATAAATTTCTCTTTCTGGGATATGTTTCCTAGAGTATAGAGTGGTAGTGGAATTATAGATGGTTATATCCATGGTTCCATGGGAGTTACCAATGTATTTCTTCAATATTTATATTTTTCTTGGTTCATTAGTCTATTATCATTAATTTTCCCAAAATTTAACCCATTTGAATAAACTAATTTCAGATCTAACCATTATGGGTGTGAATTTTATTTATATTCATGAAAGAGAACTCTCTAGGATATGAATGGATGTATTAACTCAATATCAACCACCACATTTCCTATGTTCATGGAAGAATATATTGTGTTCTACAACACCACTGGATCTAGAATCATAGTACTTATGATAATGTAAGAACCATGGGTTTTTTAGGGATCTAGGTAGCTGAGATCAAAGTAAAGTAATTAACAAACTAATTTGGTATCATTATACATGGAATTTAATTCTCTAAGACAATTGAGACACCATTATTGGGTGAGAGGATTGTGGTTTACATGAACTAAAATATCCTAAAGTACATTTTTTCCAACGAGACTTGAAAATTTGATATAGGAGGTGGGTTGAGTATATTCCATCTTTCACCATTGTGTTTTATATGCACTAGGAAAAGAAACATCATTTCTAATTCACAAATGTTGAAGACCAAGATTGAGATAGTAAAAAAATGAATTTTAAAATGAAATATCCTTTCATATAATTCTGTTATATAATAAAAAATTATAATAAAATCACATAGGGAACCCAATGAAAAAATTTCAATGATTAATGAATGAAATAAGAGGTGTTTATTTAAATTTAGCTACCTTAACCAATGGAATAGTAACCCGACCTCTAAAATTGTAATGTGACCATTAAGAATAGTAATCCATCCAATATTATAGTAACATCACCTATGAATGTATAAATAAAATTTACGCATCTTATAATAAAAAATATGATATTTATATTTCAGTTAAAAAAGTAAATAAATGATATAAAGTTGATCATTTAATTATTGATATTTTTGTTAAATGTAAATTTCTATTTATAATTTATTAAATAGTATAATTATTTAAAATAAAATATTAAATAATCTCACAATTTAATATTTTTCATCATGTGATTATTTGATAATTTGATGAGACCTTAATTAAATATTCAATGTGTTATAAAAGCAGATATATTTTAAAATATATAATTTCATATAATTGATTATTTATATTTAAAATAAAATTTATCTTCAATAAAAACATCTTTTCATAATTTGGAGTCCATTTTTGAAATCTACACAATGATAATTTTTTAGGGTTATTTTTTGGACTCTTCTAAAATCGTTGAACTATTGGTGATTAGTGACATAGAATAATTCAGCGTATGAGACAAATATATGAATTATTGAGGCATATATGATTTATAGATGATTTCAGAACCATTGGTTATAACACATATGAAAAAGTTACTAGATTTAGTCAGATAAATCAATACTATTCATAGTATTAATTGAAAATAACAATTAAATGAAAAAAAATCTGAAACACTCTTCTCCTCATAATATAAATACCAACCCTCAGCACCAATTCTCCTCAGACCACTAAAACCATAATGCTTATCAAAATTATACCAATTCATCTCCCAAGTCTCATCCCCAGGACAAGGAGCCTTTGGTCATAACTAAAGTCCAATCCCAACATTCCTATAGAGGTTTTAAAGGAAAACAATTTCAAGGGGTTAAATCCTCTTTCATTTTGATTTAATTTAATTTCAATCCTTTTAATTTTATTATCACCTCCTAAAATCCCTAAACCAAAGTGGCATGATTACAGTAGTAAATCTTATATATTTAAATTATATTATGTTAGTGCTATATCCACCATTAATTCAATTTTCTTCATCTTTTCTTCTTTAAATAAAATCATCATCTGTGATTTGTTGATTATTCACCTTCAAAGATGATAAGTTTTAATTATAAATTATTTCTCTCAAGGAGATTCATAAAAAAATATAATAGACAAAATATATTTTAATATGTATGTTATAACCTATTTTATGATCTATAAATAACATATATACCTAATATAAAATCAAAGAACCGAACTTGTTCATGATGATCGAATAACCACCCAAATAATCAAAGTGATTATCATTAACGTTGTATCTAATGAAAAATACTCATATATTTAAATAAATTAATATGTGTAGTACCACGATTTCTAGTTTGTATCATCATATTACTTGGATTTTGTATGATTCCCCATTATGTAAGGCCCCTTTTGAATTAAAATCCTTATATGAATATTTATGGGGTTTACTGTAGGTTTCAGTATTGGTATACGTTGTGTACCTAATGAACATGTTTTGTACCTATGATACACATTGTGTATTGGATGTACATGATATGTACATGGGGATGGCTTTATGTCATGAAGTGGGGGTCACTCCATTTATTGGTACATGTCGTGTACCTGAGGTACATGTCGTTTAGTGTATAAAAATGGGATTTTTTAACTCAGGCGATGTGTTTTTCGGCATATATATCTGGTGTGGCCTACATGACATGGACAAGGGGTACAAATCATGACCCTACATGTGAGTATATTTAAATCATGTATCATTCTTTTGGTTTGGTCTTTATGGCTCTCAGCCCCTGGTGGCCCTAGACGACATGAAGAGGTACTCCAACTTCTAGTTAAGGGTTTTTCTTCAATTACCTCATTACGATTCATCATTCATCCTCCACAATCTTAGATCTACATAGATATACATCTTCTTATTGTCTTGATTTCTATGATATGTTTCCCATTATGGTTAGATAGTGGTTTTTGTTTCTAAAAAATAAGTTGATATTTGGATATTTTGATGATAAGAGAAGAGATCTGAGTCCATTTATATATGAATAAACAATTTTTTTTTGATAATTCTATTTCCCTTGTTTGTTTTTGTAAAAACTATTGATTTAGGAGGATTCAATATCAACCCCTCATATTAGAAGTAATTATATTGATTTCAAGATGAATGTATTTTACTGAATTAAACGGGACTTGGTTCTAGAACAATGGTTGGAAACCTTCTTGAGGATGATCTGTGAAATATGGGAAATTGGGGAATTAGAAAGAGTTATTTTTTTCTTGGATTTAAAATATATATTTCAAAATAGGGATTTTCAAGTATTTTTGGAACATGAATTGGATCAGATGTTTTGAATAAAAGGGAATGTTTTATTAAAATGAAATGTTTCATTGAAATTGGTTATTCTAAGGTTTTAAAAAAACCTCTTTGTTATTGAAGTGGATTATTTTGGTAATCTAAATATTTGGAATAAATAGTGATGGTTTTTGTTCATTGTTAATGGGGACATAAAAGGTATTAGTACCATTTTTTACAAGGTTTGTGACCCTGGATCGAGAGTGGTTTTTAGTGGGAAACATTGTGATTTGACAAGAGACCCCCCATGAGTATGGAACTGTTGAATAATGCATGCTTGTTTGGGTGTGTTGTGAACTATGTAATGTATATGGCAACAAAATATTTAAAAAATTGTTTATATGATTTTATTTGATATTTTTTTAAAATAAATTACTGAAAATTGGTTTCTTTAATTTTTTTTCACATGGTTATTATTTTTTCTACACACGTTTATATTTGGTTATAATTTGTTTTGGTAATTTGTATTACATAAAATATTTCATATAATGTTATACACGATCAATCCAATTGGTGTGAGTATGGATTTTGTTTGGGAAAACCTACTATATATTATACTCACCATTGCTATGGAACATTGGTGCTTTTTCATATTCCACCTTCTAGGACTTAGTAAAAGGTACAATATCACCCTTCATTAGCACCATGTCATGATACTTTAGGTTTAATGGTGATATTGGTGCATGGATATTGTGATGAATGGAGTAATGTTTTTGTGTTGGAGTTTATTAGTCTTATTTATGTTGTTTAATTTGGTGTTAGTTTGCATACCACTGTAGCATACCAAGGTTGGTTTTTTTATAGAGATTTATTTGAATGTAATAATTTATTCCATGCATTATATAGTGAGATTTTTTTGAATGGTTTATTGGGTTATTGTTTTTAGAAAGTACAAGGTATATCATTCTCCACATTATTTGAAACTATTTAGCATTTATTTCCTGCCATTGGAATCTTGGGTGTGACGCTTAAGGCCTAGTAATTATTCATTGTACTCTCAGGCCTCGATACATTTTGTTTTGTTTTAAGCACTACATGGGTGTCCTTATCATTATACATTTTATTGGGTAGAAATGGGGATACATACATAGTTGGTCCGATCCAGGTCTTAAAAACAATGGAGAATATCCAGTTGATTAGAAAGAGGATTGAAACGACTCGTAGTTGTTTGAAATCGTATGCAAGTCACTATCGAAGACCGTTGTCATTCCCTATTGGTGATAATGTGTTCATGAGTATATCTATATTGCATAAACATCATCATTTTAGAATGAAGGGAATGATATCACCTAAATAATTAATCCCATTTAAGCTACTGGAATTGGTCGAATAGGGGGCATACCAACAGAAAAAACAACCAGAGTTTAGTTTGGTGCATAATGTATTTTGTGTATCCTAGTTGAAAAAGTATTAGCATGATCTCGACCAAGACATCAGATGGGATCACTGTGACCTGGAGCCAGATACATCATTGATACATATCTCAATGTAGATTATGGATAAGAAAGAAAATGTTTATCATGGAAAATGCATCGGTCCAGTGCTGGTTTTATGAAAGCATGGTCAGATTCAGGAAGAGACATTGGAACACAAGGTGGAAATAAAAGAGAAATGGTTAAAACTCATTCTGTATATATTGGGTTTTATTCATTATGTGGATAAAAAACCCAATGGTGGGGAGATTTATTACCCTTGATTTTTGGATTGTAGAATCATGTTTCTTGGATCATGTAAGATTCCCCTTTCACTAAGGTCCCTTTTGATTAAATGTCAATAAAATATGTTTTTGTGGGTTTACTGCAGGTTTCAAGATAGGTGCATGCTTTGTACCTAATGAACACATCGTGTACATGTGGACATATTCAATTCATAATGTGGGGGTCATGACGTGAGATGGTACGCATCAGGTACTTGAGGTACACATCATTTAGTTGAAAACGGTGTTTTTTACCCGAGGCGATGGGGTTTTCAGTGTAATTATCTAGCATGGTCTACACAACATGACCAAGGGGTAAAGATCATGACCCAACATGCACCCTGATTAAAATCATTCTTGAAGATATTCTTATTCATTATTTTTGTTTTATCTTCATGTATCTTGACCCTAGGAAGCCCTAGGTTACTTTTAGAGGTTCCCCACATTTTGGTTACGGGTTTTTATTCGTTTTCTTCATTGTTGTTAATTGTTCATCTTACATCATCTTAGATCTACATAAATCTACATCTTCTCTCCTCATGGTATATAAGATATATGATCATTTTTGGTTGATTGAGATTTGTGTTTGAAAAATATTTTGAAATATGAATTTTTCATTGTTAGGAGAAGAGATCTATGGCTATTTATTGATGAATAAACCCAGTTTTTGTGAGCATTATTCATCCTTTGCTAGGTTTCCTCAAAAAATTCAATCTTGGGGGATTTATTCTAGATTCCTCTTAGTATTACCGATTAGAAATATTTTAACTTGAATGTATTGTCTAGAATTTATTGTGACTTGGTTAATGAACATTTACTAGAAACCATATTGAGTGACAGTATGTGAAATCAAGATTGTTGGTGATTTTGAATGAGTGCTTTGGTTATTTGTTTTAAAATATGGATTTCAAAATAGGGAATTTTATGGATTTTGGTCTCATTAATTGGCTTATATGATTTCAATAAAAGGAAATTCTTTATTAAAATGAAATGTTGCATTGAAACTAGTTATACATTGGTTTTCAATAAATTTCCAGTTTAATAAAAGTTTTTTATTTTGGTAATGGAAATATTTGGAAGACATAGTTTTGGTGTAAGTTCATGCTAAACGAGCCCTAAAAAATGGATGTGTACCATTCAGGTACAAGATTTGGGACCCTGGATAGGGGAGGGTGTGAGTGGGACGTAATGTTATTTGAAAAGAGACATCTCATGAGCATGGAACAATTGAATGAAGCATGAATGTGTGGGTTTGTTGAGACCTATAGAATGGGTATTCCAAAATAATACTTCAGAATTTTTTTATAATACATGATTATTCATTTTAGGGAAAATTACTTTCTTAAAATTGATTTTATTTACTTCTATTTTCACTTGGTTATAATTGTTTTTTGATATTTTTTAATTTGTATACAAATTGGTTTGGTAAATTATTTTATATAAACTATTTCATATAATGAGATAAAAATACTATCAGAGTGTCTTGATTATAAAATTCCTGGATGAAAACATACTAAGTATTATACTCAGCAATACTTTGGAACATTGGTGCTTTTGCAGATGCTACCTTCTGGGACTTTGGAATATGTAAAGTATCCCCCTTGTTTAACACCATGTCATGATACGTAAGACTACATGGTGAGGTTGGAGTATAGATATAGTGGAGAATGGATTAATGTTTTTGTCATGGTTTTTATTAGTTGTCATTCCAATATTTACATTGATATTTATTTCTATTCTGCTGTTTCATACCCAATTTGGTTGTGTTAAAGATAATGATTAGAAATGATTTATATTATTTCATGCATCATATATTGAGCCTTTTTGTATAGTTTTTTGGGTTTTTATGAGATTTTAAAGGGTAAATCATCCCCAAATTTCTTTGAAACCCTTTGGAATTTATTTCGATCCTCTGGCATCTTGGGGATATCACTTAAGGACTAGTGTTGATTAATTTTACTCTCAAGAGAATGGGAATCAGTAGGTCATTAAAATATATAAAACCATTTGATATTTTTTATGTACATTAATCACTTAAAATTTCATTAATTTCCCACTATTAAAATTTTACATAATCATACATTCAATTATACTATAAAACCAATCATGGAATCAAATAAACAAACATTCCTAAAATAAAAATTGTATCTTATAACTCATAAAAGGCCATAAATTATGTTAATAAAATTCAAATAAATAAAATAAATGTTTCGTATGATATTTTATAAATTATTAATCAATATAATTTCATTACCAAAAAAATTACATTCATTTCAAAAACACATTCAAACATTAGGTAAGAGATTCACTCTGAACACCAAAATTTCCTTCTGGTTTCACTTTCCGTCTCTTTAATCAATAGAAATTAAAATTGATAATTATTTACTACTCCTATGTTAAATATTTCTGTTGAAAACATATTTTAATAACCCAATTATAAATTCTTTGATAGTTAAATACATGTTTTATATGGATCCCTTTTCAATTACTCATGATAAGGAAGCCGGATTAATGCGAAATTTCTAATTTCTTACCCATTTTATTGTTCCCACAATAATCTATTTTATGCCACTGTTTTTTTAGAAATCACCCATTTTTTCATGAAAAAAGGTATGGGTTCATTTTTTTTATTTTTATAGATAATTATTCATTTTATGTTTCAAATAATCATTGATGTTTTCCTTAAAAACCCTCTAATGTGGCTCATTCATAAAGATTATTAAACACCCTGTTTACATGTTTCCAATTAAATATGACATCATTTAAACTTATATATCACCATTTTACATAATTAATTTTCACGTTTAATTTTTATCTATTTTTTAAAGGAATCCATTATTATATTCACCTTATACTCCTTATGAAATGATAATGATACCCAATTATTTCCATGGGTAACACTTCATCTTGACTCTAAATGTGGAACACATATTCCTAAACAAGTTATTATTGGTGTTCCTAGATATATTAGTAATTCATTGGATAATTTTTAGTCTCATGAGACATCATGTTAGGATTGTGAGTAAACCTGATTCCTTTATGGTATGTGGTCATCCAGGTTTAATAGTCTTGGAATTTGTCATTGAATCATGCTCTTGCATGTGAAATGGTCTGGGAAGATAGCCTTGAATCCGGGTTATGTAATTTTTTATTTATTTTCCACATTTATATAATTCTATGATTACATTATTACATGATCCCATGTCCTAAATCTTTTTATTCTTTATGTTTATTATTGGTACATGAAACATTATATCATCGTGTTATGCCTTCTAACCCCTTTTATATGAATTATTTCCATTTTTAAACCATTACTCAAATTTTTACCTCATCCATTTATTAATGAATGATATAGTATAAACAATCTATATCTACAATATCAATGGTATTGGTGCATTATTTATGATGTTTAAATAATATTTGTTTTTGTTTGGTTTCCATGCTTTCATTTTTATCTACCTAATCCTCTATAGAAACTAGACATTATGATCCATGGTTTATATTAGAATATTACATATTCATAAAATCATCTAATAATATTCTTATAAAGGAAATGGTAATTATATTTTGAATTAGAGGGTGATCAAGTAATTATTTTGAGATTATATGTAAAAAATCATTTATTAAGAACACTAAGGATAATTCTATCATTGGAGATAATTTGGATTAAAACATTTTCAATCATAAGAGAGGATATAATTTTCGTTTACTTGTTTATCCTTACATGTTCAATTTTTCATTTATATTTTCTTATTAGATAACTATCAAATCAACTACTAATTTTTATTTGATTTTATTAGTTAATAGTTCTAAAAACGAGAAGTCGTGCAAAATGTTAATTTTATTGGAACTATCATGATTTCCCTAATAAGATTTCAAATTTGAAGGGAACGAGAGATAAAAAATCATAAAAATCATTTTTTAACTATATCATGTAATTAATAAAAAAATTATTCATGTGGAATTCCACCCTTCTCCAATGGAATAGAATGTTGTGGTAGAATCCTTTATCTGGAAAAGGGCTCCCAAATTTAGAGGATATTCTAATATCCTCATTGTGGAAAAATGGATAAACTCCATTGAGAATATATTCTCTATCCTCTAGTGCTCAGATGACGAGAATATTTTGGTGACGGTCTATCATATTTATTGGGAAGCATATCAATGGTGGTTATGTTCAATAACATGAATTCCATTGAAGAAATTGATTCCTTGGAGTGAGAAAATATCAAGAAAATATTTTGCAACAGATATTTCCATAAATATATTTATCATCAAATTTTGATAGGGTTAATTAGACTAGAGAAAATTGAATTTGAGTCCATTGGGACATTCATGGAAAAAATAACATGTCTTGAAAGATACGCATCTAACATTCTCATGAACATTGAATGCAACGTAGTTCGATTCATTTGTATAATTAAGACGATTCTGTGAGATTTGGTGGAAATTTGAGAGTATGGAAATTATGAGGAGATATTATGTAGTTCCATTAAGGATAAAATGGATATTATAGACACTCATTACTCTCATGTTAATAGCGGAAAAAAAAATCCATAAATGGATTTCAATATGGTTGGATTATCATAAAAATCCCATGATGGAATAATGTCCTAAAATCCCACATGTAAAATTTTTTGGATGAAGAATCATGGGAACTATTTAAATTGATCCAGGTGATACTTTAAATGATGAAGAATCTGTCTTCAGAATACTAATTACCAATGTTAAATAAAAAATTCCACTAATGTGGATGAATAAATGAAGGTTAAATCAACACATAAGTTGTACTGTGGTGTTTTAACTAAGAGAAACAAGATAATTTACTGATATATTACTCTAATATAGGGGTTCATGGAGAAAATCATCTAAAACAACATTCAAGATAACAAATAAAGGAATATCATATCACTACTACAGAGGTGGAGCTCAAAAATATTATGCTGATAGGTATTCTGGTTATTCAATCAGGAATAGTTAATTTCAATTTGGTTTTGGTTGTACACATTATTTCACATCATTAAAATGGGAGAATAAAAAATAGTTGAAATTATTAAAACACAATCAAAAGGGGGTGGAGTTATATGCGAGAACAAAAAATGGGGGAATTAAAACACAACCTCAAAACACTGATGTTCATTTATATATAAGAATATAAAATGTTGAAATTTTGGCATCCATAAATTATAAATCATCCCTATTTAATGATTATGGAATTAACCTTTCATAAAATCACATATTAATTCCTTTGGTGCAGTTTGATACTATATTGAGCATGGAATGAATATCTTTAAAAAAATACAATATTAACTATTGAGAATGGGATATCACTCATTACAATACGAAGTGTCTTCACATTATGAGATAGTGTAAGGATAAAGATGAATATATAAAAAAATAATTTTCTGAATTATGGATATTTTTTCCATAAGGGAAATAATAACTAGTTTAAATGATTTAGATAATAGAGTGAATCAATCTTGAATAAATTTTCATTGTGAGGGAATCCACTGATGTGTTCCCTAAAGAATTTTTTGGTCTTCCACCTAATTGATTGGATGAGTTCTCAATATAATTTATTACCATATATTTTCCTATGATACAAACACATTATAGAATGTCCACCATTATTATATTGGATCTAAAACATTATTTATTGAAGAATTTGGACAAGGGTTTCATACTCTTGGGTGCTTCACCATGGGGTGAACTAGTCCTAAATATCAAGAAATATGATTGATCAACATATCTCAACATTGATTATTTATATCCCATTAAAATCATGATAAATAAAAATTATACACTTCCAATGTTATATGAAATATTCAATAAATATATGGGACTAATTATTTCTCACGGTTGGACCCTTGGTCGGGAAATCAACCACTAATTGCACAGAAGGATGATATTCCCCTGACTTATGTTAGAATGAGGTATGTGATGTATGAGGTGATAATGACTACCATTGGACTCAATAATTCTCTATAAATGTTCATTTACGTAATGAATATTGTCTTTATATATTACCTTTACAAATTTGTTTTATTATTTATTGATGACATTAGGATATTCACCAAGAGTTTAGGGAAACATAATTAGTATTTGAATTCTAGGATCAAGAATTTTAATATGATAAAACTCTATGAAACATATATTAAATGTTATTTATATATGGTGTATGTATTATTATAAGTGTATGTTTCCCCAAGAAAGTAATATAAATTAACCCTTCCCTAATGTATGCAATTGATGAGTGGCGTAGGCCAACATTTGTAATTGATATCTATAGTTCACATGATCTAGATGGGTATTACCATAAATTTGGTAATAACATCTATTGATTGTAAAACACAAAAACCAGTATGAATTGAAATTGAGTTAGGTTTATCCAGACTAATGAATGTGAAGATCTCTTTAAAGAGTTTAAAATAGGATTTTAACTGCACATGTATTGAAACTTTTGACAAGTGGGGAACTCATTGTGTTATAAAATGATTCTTCAAATATGGTATTAGGCTTTACACATATGAAAATTGACAATTTTATAACCTATAAATAAATGTATTTGAATATTCATGAAAAAAACTATCTCACACATGTTCTAGAGTTGGTGGCTATGATCTTTTCATTAAATATATCACGATATTGACACTATGGGGAGAAGAATGAAATATGTACTAATAAAAATATCCTTAAATATATATTCACATATATGGAGTTTTATATGATCAAGAAAGGTTATTTATAAAAATCAAGGATTATGACTTCACAATCCACTACCATCTGGGTAATGAAAATAAGTTGTTATTTTCTCTAAGTAGAACAGATCTTGTAACTTTTTTAATGATGAGAACTGAGATGTAACCAATATTATTTGACAAAAAATGTATGTAAATGAGATTATTTAATAAAGGAACATCATAAATCCTTTCTTAAATTATTTCTCAACCATCCCTAATGGATAAAATAATGCATTCTCTGTGAAATGATGAGAATTTTTTGAAAATGGTGGAAGATATTAATAATGGTAAATCATTGGATTTTAAAATTGATGAGAAAGGAGTTGTAATTATTGGGTCATGATTATGTGTACTATCCAATCTAGAGATAGAAAATATATATTGAGTTATAAACATAGATTAACATTATCTATTCACACATGATTTACAAAGATGTGTTAAGATATTTGAGATAACTATTGGTGGCATAGTATGATGAAGCAGACCGTATAATATACTTCTATGTTCCTAGAATTTCAGTAAGTGAAGGATGAGAGGAAAAACTCTAATGGTATGACTAAACCATTACAAATACCTACATTGAAGTGGGAAAACATAACCACATAAATTTTCACATGACATCAAGATATATATATAGTGGATATAATGTTATGTGGGTCATTGTGGATCTTCATAAAAAGACCAATCACTTTATCACAATCTTATATTAATTCCCAGTCATCCAATGTGCACAAATATAGATCAATGATATGGTTATTCTTAATGGAGTAACACTATCGATTGTATCCAATATATATATGATTGTTACCCCAATGTTCTGGAAATGTATCCCAACCTTATCTAAACACCATGTTAAACAAAATTACAACAGTCATCCTCAAACTAATGGATAACATAAGTTGACCATTAAGATACTTTAGGACAAGTCGAGAGAATTTTATTTGGACTTTATGTTAGTATGAGACCAACATCTTCCTCTATTTGAGATTTCATTCCAAAATAGTTTCTAGTCAAGCATCTAAAAGGCTCTACATGAAGACATTTATGGGAAAAGTTGAATAATACTGTAATGTTGGGTTGATGTCGGTGAATGTAAACTGGTAGGACATAAAATGGTGGAACAAATAGTGGAAAAGGATAAAACCCTTCATTAACACATCATGTTATCCCATTGTAGGAAGATGGGACATGCATAAAATTGATGACGTGACCTTTATTTTAAGGTTGGAGACAAGGTATTCCTATACATACCCCATCAAAAACGACCATGATATTTATGGAGAAACAATTGCTAACCCGAAAATACATCAACCCCTTCATGATTCAACAAACCATGTATCAAGTACATTTTGTATTTTATATATCCCTCTTTAGGAAGTACATACCATATCCCTTACATTTACATAATTCATAGGTTGTATAGTTTGTAAATGATCTCCCTTACAAGGATAATCTGGTGAAGATCATGGACTATTGAAATAATGTTGTACACAAAAATGCAACTGACCTGGTAATTTACTATGGTGGAACTATATGTACGAAGATGAAACACGAAAACTAAAGGAATCAATCAATGCGAAGTAACCCCACCTGTTTTCCCCATATTTTTTAAGATGAAATTTCAGGTGGGAAATTTTATTAGAGGGGAAGAATGAGATGACCCTAAATTTTAACAATGAAACATACCATTTTATAATTAATTTATATAATATGATTCTCATAAAAATAACTTATAATAAACCATTAAAACAAAATAAGTGATGATTGTATAAAATAAGATGTATTTATAGAAATTATGGAACCAAAACAAATGGAATAGTGATATGACATTGGAAAAGTATGGTGACCGTTAAGAATAATAACTTTGAAAATTGAATAGTATACTCATAGAAAAAATTATAAATAAAATTTAATAATATTATAAATAAAAATATGACATTTTTTTTTCATGGAATGTGAAAATAAGTGTATTAAAAATGATAAAATTTGTTTTTTATTTTTGTGAATTATAAATTATTATTTAATATTTTATAAATATTATAAGGATTTAAATGAATATATAATTTCATAAAATATATTCAAAAATTAATATATTTTTTTCTTATGATAATAAAATATTTTTATGAGAACATAATTTAATTTTCAATTTGTTATAAAATCAGTTACAATTTTACTATAGATATTTTCCAAATAAATGATTATTTTAATAATGAATTTAATATCATATGAATAGAGAAATATTTTAATAAAACGAATTCCATTTTTGAAATCTACACTTCGAAAATATGCTCGGTTTATTTTATGGTAGTTTTTTTATATTATTCAAATTTTTGTTGAATATTGAAATTTGATAATTTTTGGTATAAGCTTAATACATGAATTACTGAGTATTTGATGTGGTATTTTTGATGAAAGACCAATTTCTTCAAAAATACATACACTATAATCATTATTTAGTCATATTAATAAACACAATTTTTAGTTTGGAGAAAAATTGTAAACAAATCAATAAATTAATAAAAAACTCCTCTCCCCCCACAATAAATGACACAAAAAACCACCCCTTCTCATCACACATAAAATTCACTAATGCTTTGTCCAAATTCTTCCTAATACTCTCCCAAATATATTCCCCTTTTCTAGGATACTTTGGGAACCACAATAAAATAATCCCAATTTCCCTAAGGAGGTTCAGATGGAGAATACGTTCTAGAGTTAAAATCATCTTTCATTTTATGTTAATTTCTTTTTAATTTGGTTTATTTTCTTATCCTATGCTCACCTCCCTATCAATATTTAGATTGATAACTCAAGTACATTTGTTATATTTTAATTTTATTTTCATTGTGGTATATATACCATAAAATCTCTTCTCCTCAACTATTTTCTAAAAATGAATACATATTTTTTAATGTGTTAATTTATCGCCTTCAAGAACAATGAGTTTTCATTTTTAATTACCACATTTAGAGATGGCCATAAAACCATTAATATTATTAAAATAATTGTTAAATTTACTTTATAACCTATTTTATGTTTTCAAACTAACACATATATATATATATACATTATATTAAATAATTGAACAAAACTAATTTTTGATGACCGAAAAAATGGAAAAAATAATCAAAATGATTATCATTAATGATTTATCTAATGAATAACACTCATATCTAAAAACAAAGAAATATATTAGACTGTTTAATATTCATAATGATCATTGATAAAATATCATTTCAATTTTGGATATCTATTCTCATTTTTCATGATATTATGGAAATGTATTCACGTTAACCGTTCACGAAAACCAAGGAAACAAATTCTTCTAATTGAAATAATAGTATCATATAAATCATCAAAAATGATAAAAATGAAAATAATAAAATTATAATAAATCTTATACTTGTTTAATAGATAATGAATTAAATTATTAGTGAATCTAATTTCATTATCCATGACATTATGTTCATGTGCATAGAACATTCATACATAAGGTAAGGGATTATCTCTGAACATGCATTTTTGAATTTAGCTTAAACATTATCTCTCTCTAACCCATTAAATTATTTAATATTATTATGTTATATTTTTATGGTTTATATGGATATTCCAATCATATTTTCCTAGACTAATTTTTATTTCTATAATGGGGAAAATGTCTAAAAATGGTCCCTTATCAATTACTCCTGATAAGGAAGACCAATTAAATAGAACATAATGATATTTTTATTATTTTAATATTAACTGAATTCAATATATTAATAAACTATTATTTTTATAAAATTAAACATTTTAACATTTAAATATATTTGGGTTCATTTTTGGTTTTATAAAAACTATTATGTCTTTTCCATTTTAACGAATCCAGAAAATATTACACTAAACCACACTGAAGTGGATCATTTATAAGGCTTATAAAACACTCTTATTATATGTCTTCATTTAATTTTAATATCATTTATAATTTTATGTTCCAATATTCACTTACGAATATACATGTATTATTTTAATCCATTCCTTCATGGACACCATTAGGATATTTAAATTTGTTTTCCATATAAAAAGATTTTGATACCTAATTCATTCCATGGGTAAACCTTATTCTTGATTATTCATGTGGCACATAAGCATAAACATGTAATTATTGGTTTACCCATAAAACCCAAAAATTAGATGGTTAATGTTTAGTCTCCTGAGATTTCATGATGGGACATTAAGTAAATGATATTCTTTTCCAAGACATCATCTCCCAAGTGAAATTTTCTTGGTTGTTAGCCTTGAATCGTCCTCCACTTTGTGAAATATCCCTAGAATTTAACCCGGAATCATGATTATTTCATGTATTATATTGTGTTTATGTTCCTATGATTACATTATTACCTGATCATGTGTTATACATGTTATACTTCGTTAGGTTTATTCATGTTCCATGCCTCTTTATGACATTATGTTATTCCTTATCACAGATGTTAGGTTATTCATTACCAGTTTTTTACACTTTTTGGTGTTTTTATCTAATCCCAATTTTATTTTATTACCTATGTTAATCTATGAAAATATATTATCTCAAAAAAAATTATGATCTCATTATGGATTAGAAATAATAGATGTTTAATTTTTGTTCCATGTTTTATGTTTGGTAATCCTGATCTTCCAACAAAACTAGAAATTATGATCCCGGGTTGGAATTTGATGGACAGTTAGGATTAGAATTAAGTAATAATTGGTTTTATAGGTTATTGTTGTTATATAGATAGTGTATTCATCTTCATATTAGTGGATTCTGATGAAGTATTTTCACCCATTAATTTTTATGTTCAAAAGTCTCAGGGACAAGTAACTATGTCTTTGACTTCTAAATTATCAGTTCTTTTATAATGGATTTGGAAAAATTTGTTATCAAAGCAGTAGGGATTATCTATAAGGAAATCAACTTATAGTGGGAAGAATCTATCCCTATGGTCTCTTGGATATGATGATGTTCATATTATTCATGTTCTTATATGTGTTCATATATGATTTTTTGAGGAGACGATGAGAGAGGTGTATCATGTTTCTATATGGGAGAAAAATTAAATTGTGATAATGATTTATCCTGATCTATATAATCAATATTGGTGTCCATGGAATAAAATTACAGAAGTGATTTCATGGAAATATATTTGACTTTTTATTAGGTTATGTCCAAGCACCAAAGGCATGCTGGGTTATTATAGCCTCTGCCTATTTTTAAATGGATGTGGGATGATGTCACTATAGATCTCATGATAATATTACGAAGAAAAACCCAATATAATGATGTTTTATGGTCTATAATGGATCAACTGATGATTGTTTCCCACTATATTCTTACATGGTATACCTTCACTGTGGATGATGTTGGTTGTTTCTTCATGCTGAAGATAGCTTGAATAATAAATAGTGTTCTAAAGAGAAACATTTCAAATAATGATCCTTGTATTACATATCATATATTGATGGATATTTATAATGTATTGATATCTTATCTTATTCTACAATCAAGTTATCATCCTCAGATGGATTACCAAACAAAAAATATGATTCAGATTCTCGGGGATATGTTTTCATCATGTGTTCAATGTTTTAGTGTTTATGGAGAGCATAAAATAACAGTCACGGAGTTCACGTAATATAATATAATATAGTATAATATCCAAATTTGTCCTTTTAGGGATTTTTATGTATGATCTTTTTTAAAATTATTTCATTCATATAGGTAGGTGTTTCTGTGCTCATTGGACCTAGTTTCAGGAAGGAGGTGTCTAAATCGGTTTAGATAATCATGAAAATGATGGGGACCATATAGTTCTAGTAGAAGTCCTATTCTTCCCATCATAGAAGACCACCTGAGTTTTTTTTAGTCAACATATTTTTTATAAATTATTTACTAAATTAGGAATCATTATTTGAGGAAGGAAGGGAATATATTGTCAAGGTTTTTTGAGTCATTTTAGATAGTAAATTTTTTTGGTCAAGTGGAAAATCATTTATCCCCACCAAAATAGGACAATGCAATAAATCATGGGTTTCAAATTACACATATTTATTGATATATTCCTAACCCTTATCAATTTATAGATATTTATTACTTTTAGCAGGATGTTGATGATTCCTTAGAGGAGTAAAAAATCTATACTTTTGACTATTATGAGATAAATCACTATGGGAAGACCATACTTGAACTGTGAGTTTATAGTGTAGTGTTCTATAAGGAGGATGTTATAAGACGCTTAATTTTTCATCATATTTTTTGAATTTTGGTATTCTATTAAACAAATCAATCCCTTGAAGATGAGATATAAATCATTTAGAGTATGGCTGCAAAATAATGGTCTTTGAGTGTTTTTTGTAGGTTCTTACAAAACTGTTCCATTACATATATAAATGTAAAAAACCTCCCAATACCATTGGTTAATCAATTAACATATTCAAGGATGTATGTTGGAATATTTGGGCCCAAAAAAATGTTAAACAGATTTGATTCGACTAATAAAATCACCAGTCCATTATATTATCCCATTAGGGGTCTATGGGTTCTAATTGGTCATCCATAATAAGGTGGATATCAAAACAATATGATTTCAAATAAAATAAAATAATTAAATAAAATAACATAAAAATAGTTTTTAAAAAATATTTCAAGGTTAAACTATCCTGAAACAAATTTACATAAAATGATGATTTTTTAATTTATTATGGAATATCTTTCATGTTTTTCTTAGTGTTATTATTTTTATTGGAGAACCAATGGTTTTACCCAATATAAAACATATATCCTTCCTATATTCCCTTCATTAGGATCCACATATAATTTTTTTACTATATATTATTTTTAAAATCACATGGTCTAGAAAGGTGGTCTCTGGGTTCCGCCATGATTGGTGAAAGAAAATAATTTTTAATCTCACTTTATTTTTAGATTAGGATGGACTGATAAATAAAATTAATTGCCTAAATGATCTATCCAGTGGGATGACCCACCCCACCCTATTATCACATCAACAAATGATGTGGAGATAGTCTATGTTGTATCCAATATATTGGATTTCTAGTTATTTAATTGTTATATGATAGGATGGGCTATGGTCCTTGCCCAGAACAATATGCTTTTCAACACATACCAAGTATATATCATCTAAAATAGATTTAATAGGATGGTTGTGCCATAGGGTATAGTTTTATGGACAGGGTTTCAGTGGTACGTGACATAGTCATAGAGGCTTCATAATGATATTATTATTCATAATCTATCTATAAATACACTGATCCACCTCTAAAATATTTGAAACATTCTATTCTACTCAACAAATAGACACGCAAGGGAAATTTTTGAAGATGATGAAATACCCATTCTGTTGGATTTAATCCCTTATTTATAGGTTGAACTGATAGTTATAATTAATTTATAAGGAATAAAACGATTTTACTCCATGTACTAGATGAAATAATAATCATATCATGGTATTCATGGACTAGTGTTTGAAGGATGGAGAATTTGATGTTTGTAATAGATTTTGAGGTTTTATCATCGTCGACTTATCATTTGAGGATGGTGGTCAAGAACAACACAATTTGTTTTTTCTATTAAAATTTAATGTGTAATAATTGGGATTACATAGGAAGCCCAAGTGGATGAAATTTTTAAATTTAATAAATTTTGGTTTATGAGAATCACTAGGCCTAGACATCCCATGAATCTTATTGGTCCATTGGAATTGTGATTAGGCTTCTGTCCACCAGAGAGGTGAGCCAACCCAGGGAATGATAGTGAACTGGAAAATCTGGTAACATGAATTTTTGGAATAACATGTTATATGTATTGATTTGATAATATTGAATCAATTGGAATAGAAATTAGTTAATTGATAAGAAATTTTATTAGCATGTACAAAAAATAATTTATGGTCGTTTTTGTATTGTTAACATATTTGTGGCTAAATTGAAAAATTTTATGTACCATTGGTAATATTAATGTAAATTAGATATTTAAATATAAAATATATAAATGGAATAAAATTGGTAATTTTATGATTTGATCCAGGTGGATTATAAGAATTTTCTTATATTCTTATTATTTAGAAATGTGAATTTATATCTTATTATTTTCAATGTTATGACACTATTGTGATTGTTACAAAAATGTTGGAGATTATGTATCTTTTTGTGAATTTTCTTTTTATGGATTATGTTTTGGGTTAGTAATTGAAGAAACTATATGTGAATCAGAGGGGTACGATTCTTTGTTACGACCTCTACGTAAGAGTTTGATGCATTGTTTTTAATACTACTTGAGGGAATTAAATAAGTGGTATGTATTATTAGAGGGTGAAATTTGTAGTCCCAAGATTGTTGAGGGAGACATTAACAATGCCTGGATACCCGAGGGAGTGATTCCCAAATTCATGATGGTGGATTTAACTATTTCATGTCATAATATAGTTATTCATCTGATTAAGGAGAATCAGCCACTATTATGTGATCCATCCTGATATAGGGGGAATCCACCACATGACATAAACATCCACCATTATGTCAATGATGGGTTTTCTTTCCCCAAGTGTCATTTTGGAGCTCGAGGGTTTGTGGGTTAAATGATGAATAATATTTATTTATTTATTAATAGACCTACTTATATATATATATAGCAATGAATATATTGTAATGATATAATTTTTTAGACTATATTGGATTTGGGATACTACATTTTATTCATACCTTTTTCATGTTATCATTTGGTACTATAGAAATTTTCATGGTTCTTGGTATGGTTAAGGAAAATGGGTCATATGTTGATTTGTTTATTTATATCTGTGTTTGAGTTTTGGGATAGGATGTCAATTGGATCAGGACTGAGTTGTTTTTAGTTTTTATCAAATATATATAGTTTTTTTGTATGAATATTTCTAATGAATTTATATAAATTCATTCTCTCATTGAAATTTTCTATTATCACATGGATTCTATTTTCTTAATTCAATAAAATAAATTTTATTATTTTTTATTATTTTTACATACATTATTTTTACTAATATTTAATAGAGGGTATAGTATACCAAATGAATTTTTACACCATTGCTGCTAGTCAGCAACAACTGGAGTTAGGGGAGGTGTGCATGAGGGAACTTGACCCACACAACATGGCCAGACAAGTGATTACTAGTTTAGGTATGATATATATTTTTCCCATTATTAAATCTATAAATTTTTATAAATTTTTAAGACAAAAAATGGGAATCAGAACTATTATGAATCAAATTTAATGATATTTTCTCACTTTCAAAGCAAAAATGATTCTAGGTGGATATTGAGGGAGTCCCATATTTTTCCCGTATTTTAAATGCCATAAAATCCCTTAAAATGTGGGCTTGGGTGATTAATATTTTATTCTACTAGGATACAATTTTTTTTTCTTTATATTATCATAAGTGGAGTTTCTAGGGTATATATTCTATAGTGAGTGGAATTAGTCGTTTCTTTAGAAGGGTTAGAGCCCACAATTATGAATTAAAAAAAATAGTCTATTCACATGTACTCATATATCATTAGGAAACCACATCTAATGAGATATAAATATTGTTTCCCGGGGAGTCTAGCTTGGGTCTATATAAATATCTCTTCATAGGAAAAAAAGTTATGAATTGATATTTCACAATTTATTATCCTTAAATATGAAATATTTTTGATGAATTATTCATATAGAAAAAAACTAAATCTAATAAATCATTCTTTATTTTTAATATTTGATATGAATATTAAAGAATTACCATTTATTTATTAATTATAAATTGAATTAACATGAGAAAAGAAGAAAAGTATTAACAAATTTCATCTGGAAGAATAATACCATCTATCTAACATTGAAAGGAGGTAGTTTTACATTGGTTTTCCCTTGAACAATCCCAAGCAAGTGTTAAGAAATTCCTATATGAGAAAAACCATATACGAAAAAATATCTAGTTTTTGGAGAGTTCCACAAGATCAATGCTTGATGAACGACCACTAAAAACAACAACCACAACTTATATGATTCATTGATCATTTTTATATATCATATTGGGGTACATATATAGAAAAAATAATATTTTCCAAATGTAAAACTTATTTAGGAAATTAAATATAAAAAATTTATATACATTTCAAATGATATTTTTTTCAAAAATAAATGTATTTTTAAAAATGTATTTTTTCAAAGTGTGTATTTTATTTCATGTATATTTGTTTACATTTATTGAATAATAAAGAGATATATTAATGCTTTATTAATTAGTGATTTAAAATAAATATATATTACATATACCATAACTTATTTTCTATAAATATATATTTTTTATTTTAATTATTTAGTTAAAAGAATATATACAAATATTAAGATGAAAATTTTTAAACAATTCAACCATTTTTTATTTTTCATAGAAATAATATCATTTATTGTAATTTTTAGAATTCATGAAAAATGTTGATTTTTAGTCAAAAATTTATAAATATACAAAAAATATAATTTTTTGGGATTTTATCACTATTTAAGATAAACCTAGAAGATTTTAAATTAATTAAATAAAAAATATATAATGTTTAGGAATAATGTTTAGAAATTTTAAATATTTATTTTACATAAATAACATATACCTAAAATTATTATAATAGAAGTAAGATGTTGCATTAATATAATTTTTTTTGCCTTCTCTATAAATCAGATATTTTTATGGTCAGGATTAGTTTTGTCATTATTTTTAATCCACATTCATTTTATTCAAAATAATAATTTTTTTATTTAAAATTAGTGTATGTGATAATTTAATCACATATATCAATTTATAATCTTAAAAAATATTTTATTTAAAAAATTTATATCAGTTTAAGAGTTTTGTTTTAAAATTTACTTTTTAAACCTATAGAAATTTTATTTGATTATTTTTTATTCAAAAAAATAATTATTAGAAAATTTGATATATTGTAAATATTAGTAATTTATTATAATTAATTTATATGGTAAAAATTTTGTTATCCTAGTAAAATTAAATGGGGGTAAATTGTTCTTAATCTAATGTAAAAGACTTAATATTTTTTTTAATAAAATACAATTAATTGAACAGTTCAACATCTAATAGAAAAATACTTCCTATCTATATTATTTTCCAATTTTTATCCATTTACCCATGAATAGTGTTAGTGAATTATTGAAAATTTTAAAAGGGTTTTCAAAGGTTTCCTTCCATTAAATTATAAAAACATAACACATCCACCCTTCAAATATACACAAATAGAATAATTACTCCCTAAAATATGCCATTTGAATCACTATATATCCATATATTTTGTAATTAATCCCCTAGTTATTCATATTTATTGTAGGCCATTCAATTTCTAGTTAACCTTAAAGGATGATCATGTACCCAATGTACGTTTTATCCCCTTAAATGTTATTTTATTAAAAACACTCTTCCAAATATATTATCCACAAAGCAGATTTTTTATTTCTTTATCATTATTATACTTATGATTCTATATTAATGGTACAACCCTTGGTCACTATTTACTATCTAGTTATAAAATCCAATGATTTTTAGTCTTGTGTGTGTACACACTACCACCTCTAAAAATAATCATTTATTTTTTCTCAAGTATTTTATTATTTATTATGAAATCATAAAATATGGTAGAAAATCACAAAAAATATATTTATTCTTATTTTATACTAATATTATGTCCAAATTAGCACCTTCTTAATCGGCCTCACTAATCTAGTTAAAGTGTGTTCATGTTTGAGTTTGTTTAACCACCAATAAGAACGATTATTTTAAAATATATCACGGATTTCTACAGGAACATAAATACTAATATAATTAAAACAAAATAATTTTAGACTGATATTTTTATGGTTCATGAAATATTATATTTATTATTAAATTTATAATAATTGTAACATCTTAATTTGTTAAAATAACCAAAATAAGCCAATACAGATTCCATTTTCATGGACCATTTCTAATACACATATAGAATGATATAATGAACCATTAAATAAATATATCATGCATATCAAAGAATATTAAATTCAATATATATATTTATCATGGTATCAAAGGGTGGGTGATGATATCAAAATTATGAAACATGCATGGAACAATTAATGTTATTAACAGTCGGTGGTCCGGATGTGTTGTTAATAATTAATGTACACTTTATAAAATGTTATAATAATGACTATAAAGTTTTATATTTTATTTTTATGGTTATGAAATATGATATGATATTATTTATGTTTTTATAGAATTCTATAGTGCAATCTACTATGAAATGAAATAAGATGAGAAGTTTTTCCTCAAATATAAATCTCTTGGGATAGGTTTATGCTATGAAACTTATTTCACTTCCATAAATGTAAATAATTTCACATATTATTTTTTAAACTGATTCTATTATATGTTATGATATTAAATGTTTTATATAACGTTACATCTTCCATTAGGGTTTTATTATAGAAATTCAACGGCTTTAAGGGATTTTCATTCATATATTTTCCTTCGGTGATAATCCTTAATCATTTAAAGTCATTCTATAGTGTTGATTTATTTGACCAAGTGTGAAATTTGTTGAATTATGACTTTTATATCCTATTAAATAATGTTTCCAAAAAAAATTCTTACTTGATGACTATGTTTTATTTTTACAATGTATTTTGTTAAAAATAATTACTATTACTTTTAATGGTTTTTCATCCATACCCATGAGTTTAATTCCCCAAAATGTTAAACTTTTTCTAATGGATTATCATGTGATTAATATCACAAATGACCTATTTTATCCCCTTTATTCATTTTAATATAAAGGTTTTAACAATCTTTTGATGTTGTGGGTTTTCAATAAGGTTACTTTAAAATGTTGAAATGTTTATTTTATTCATTAAAAAATAAAATGTTTTATCATCAACCCGACATATTTATGTTAATATATTATGAAATTTAGGGATTAATTTTTGGTAATTATTTAAAATATGGTTTTGAGATTATATTCTATTTATATTATAGAAAATTATTTTTGAAAATTAATTTACATTTTATCATTTGTAACAATAATTAATTGGTATTTAGAATAATTCAAAATTTTCACATCTATTTCTCCCATTTTTAACTCTTGTAAAGTAATATTTTGATTATATTCTATATGATATTATGATATTATTAGTTTTTTAAAATTAATTTATTATATCAATGGTTGATTATGTTATTTTTAGGTGAATATCCATTCGTTTTTTCTTGTGTTCATTATGATATGTTAATGAATAATTTTAATTTGAACAAATTTGTATGAATATTAAATATTGGGATCCTATGTAACCTTATAATGAATTTTATGAGTTTGTATCTCAGGAAGTAGTCTGGTTTAGGAATTTTAACTGTTTTCATATAGTTTTTGGCATGATGGGATTTCTCACATTTTAGGTGTGGTCATAATAAGTTTTTTCACAATAGTGTTGGAATAATGAGTCTTCTCACACATGTATTCTTATTAATATGGACCATCCAAATTTCTATTTTTTGATAATATTATGTTAAAATTTAAGAAATTAATATTATTTACATGAAATTAAATGATTCCATGATTATGTCATATTTTTAAAAGTAGCCCCATGTTTTATGTTTAAGTGACATGTTATAGGACTACTAAGATGTATTTTGGGATTTTTGTAGTCATTTATAATTCCCTAATGATCATTTAAGATATTACACTACTCAAAATGTTTTATAATTATCACCCATGTTATTTTGATCATTTTTTATGAAATTCATTCACTCATTATGGATTACTTCATTTTATGAATTCTTTCCCTTACTGGTTATCTGGGCTCTACTCTTTCTTATATTTCTAATAAACAGGTTAGAAGAATGATTATATCTTGCGAGGCATCTAGAAAAGGGACTATAAGAACATGGTTATGGAGAAATATTTTCATGTTTAATAGAATAATATTTTTATAAAGAATCATTCGAATACATTAAATTTTTCCATCCTTGGTTCATTAGACTATTGTCAGTTGTATTATTTAAATCTTGAGATTATTACTCTATTTATGTTATTTTTATAATGAATATCTAAAATTGGTCTCAAATGATAAGGTTATTTATTTTTTGAGATCATTTTCACTAATTGTTTTGTTATGGGTGATGCACCTTAATAAAAACACTTGATTAGACTCTATGTATAGAATGTTATCATAAAATATTATTAACGTCCTGAGTAAACTTTTTTACTATGAAAGAAATCCTTTTAAAGATTCAAAAAGTGAATATATGATATGAAATAGATGTAACTATGGGTAATAACAATAAAAATTACATGCAAGTTATTAACTCAATCATTAAATATTGTATGAAATGAGTCATTACTGGACATAAATTTTCATTCTGTTGTGGGATATTAATTGGTTGATTTTATGGACATTACAAAGAATTATAAAAAAACTGATTTCTGAGTTACTTTTAGGTATTAGGTTGTGAAGAATATGATAAACCAAAATAGATTCGCAATGATTATACTAATAATGATATAGGGTTGACATAAATAACTATATCCCAACATTATACTGTGGAATAACAATAAGTTTTATGGTTGATTTTCTAAGGATTATTTTAATTTTCCTCTATATTTTTTTTCTCTTTTTACTTAGTTCTACCCATTTTTTTAGAAGTGGTTGGAAATAGAAGGAACATTGGCTATGTGGGAAAACACAATTATTATCTCAATGAACATAAAATAAGTTTGTGAGAAAGAATTGGAAATATTATGATTATTACAAACTAGCTATTAGGAAATACGATTAAAAAATGAATATAGTTGAAGTCACAAACAAATTGAAGAAAAGAAGACTAAATACTCCTAAAATACTATGTGATGAAGATGATTAATAAAATAAGTTAAATTATTTATTTCTCTAGAATTCTTGAAGAAGAATCAAAATAATTACCCCAAGGTGAAATTAAATTGATTTCAATGTTAGAGAGGTGTTATCAATCATCAAACAGTAATAGGAAAATGAAGAGGATAATTAGCATGATTGAAGTAAAATAATGATTCAAAATTCACTATTAATGATTTTGTGCATTTTGTGTGAAAATACTTGACAATATTATATAAAGGGTCATAAATATAAGGTGGAAAAAAAATTATTTCATGTACAATAACATCAATAGTAGAATCATGGTGGATCCTATTCAAAGACTTCACATGATGTGGATTTTGATAACTAAGTCATACAAATTATAATTGTGAATTTGGTATCCTTATTAAAGACGTAATATTTTTTATAAATGTTTTTCTATATGTACCACTAAGAAGTTTTTATAAAAAAATAGCGTTTTATAAGCTGGATCATTTTAAAAATTTAATTTTACGAGAATATAAATCTTGTTAGGCATCTGTTAGGAAGATTTTATATAATTAATTAATGATTCCAACATACACTCTACATTCACAGATAATTGTTAAATTACCCACAAAATCCAAACTATATCAAATTTATGGGATAATAAACTAAAAAAAAATTGATAATGAATATATCATAACATAACTATCACTATAGTTGACACCAAAAAATTATATTCTTAATTATACAATAATACACCTATTCCATTTATAAGACTATATGATTCCAAATAATTTGAAATCACTATTCCATTGGAGGATATAAAATATAGTTCCCATCATTCACAAATAGACTCCCTTGACATTGTTGACATGATTAATAGGATGTATCATAGTGATATTGATTATCTACAATATTATAGAACTAGGTTTGATTTCCAAGAGCATGGTTACCATCCTACGTGTGTAGGAAACATTTTTTTATGGATCTTCTACTTTGGAAATAGAAAATGACGCACAGAGTAGATGTGTTGTGGAATCTACAACCCAATAATATTTATTTGAGAGGGTTTTATGTATAATGAAGTAGTATAACAGGTGGAAACATGCCGTAAAAAAGGTAGGTAGTTATCCTTTAAAGATATAAACATAGGAAGGAAATAAGAAAAAGAAGTCATGGGATGATGCATTAGAGAAATATTCTATAGAATGGTCTTGGAGTGGTTTGAACATGGATCTCAATGATGAATATAAGGAGGATAATTATCCTTCACCTTCATCATTCAACATAAACATTTCAAATTTTCTACCATATTGAGGAACCATTGGAGTTGTCAGATACATGTGTTTGGTGTTTATTTTAAAATAATTTTGAATGGAAATTAATTCCCCAAACATGTTTATGATAATTTATCATTTTATTATTGAATTATGTACTCAATGTTATATAATATTGGTCTCAACACAAAACCATGAGAGAATGTTAAAAAATGCTTAAGAAGAAATAAAATATTTGGGTTATGATTAATTTAGTAAATATAACTAATAAATATCTCATTAGACAATTAATTCTTTAGTTATAATAAAAATATCCATAACTAAAAATTTTATTATGTAATAATTAAAATTGGAAGGACGAAATTTATTTAATGTGGAAAATGTAACAACTGGGTACTTCACTATATATTATATTTAAATAATTTTTTTAATAATGGGGTTCAAATGAAAAACCAAACTAAAAGGGGAAAATCATAATTTTTTTTAAATATTAGAATTTTTTTTAATTTTTTTACATTATAATAGATGGTGTAAATTAATGTAAATTTATCAAAAAATCAATAAAAAATATGTAATGAAATTGAATCTCAATGAATAATTCATTTTTATAAAGCCCATATGTAAAAACTCAGAAGGATGGTAGGTAATTTTATATGTAATGATATAAGGGGATATATAAGTTGAAATTAATATAATATGAATATGTAATAAAATATTTATATGTATGGATATAACATTAATTTTTATTCCACTAAAAAATTATTTATTATAAATTAATTATATGTTTCATAAGGTTTTCTTAAATATAATTTTATTCAATGGAACTTTATATATTTTTATTTAATAAAATGTGTATATATTATCCAAAGATTAATTTATAATATATATAAAAATCTCATTATTTCTATTAAAATCATTTTTTAATTAAATATTTTCCCATAAATTTTACTTTTTCAATCAAAAATAAATATTTTAAATTTAAGTATGTAAATATGAAAAAACCGAAATATTTGTTGGATTTATCAGGGCTACATCAGTGAAATATAAATTTTTTGGAATTTCATAAATATATTTTTTTGTGAAAAATTAGAAATTTATGAAAATTATAATTTCAATAATTTTATAACTATATAAGTCCAACAAAAAAGATCTAAAATCCATTAAAGTAATTAAATATGAAATTAATTAACAATATTACTACTGTTTATTTTTTTAAATAGAATGAACATGAAAATAATTTTTGAACTAATGTAAAATGTTGCTTTAATATAAAAACGATTTTTTTCATCTTTTTAATTAATTAATTTTCATGGTAATGTTTTTTTTGAATTAAAATTTAATCCACAAAAATTTAATTCAAAATAATTATACTTATTTCCATAAAATTAGTAACCACACTAATTTTATCATATATTTTAATTTACAAACACAATAATGTTATTTTCCAAAAAAAAAACAGTTTTATAGTTTTATGTTTTTTTATTTAAAAATTAAATATTTATTCATATATAAAATTTATTTAAATAATTAGTTTTAAAAAATGTGATTAGAAAACTCAAAATATAAAATAAGTTGAATTTATTTCATTTAAATTTATTACTCTATTTGAAAACTAATTAATGTTGTAAACTTAAAAGTTGTTAAATGAGTTTAGTCTAGTGTAGAAGTCCAAAAAACCAAAAATAGTCTTTTAATTGTATAGTTGATATTTTCATCGACCAGTACATATTTCTACGACACCTTTTTATTTTTTGTGTCATTTAACCTTGAATTTATTCATGAATTTTCAGAAACAAAAATATGTTTCCAACAGAACCTTTACATTCACATAACAAAAATATACAAATTCCACCCTCTATTGATAAAAATAACCTTATAATTACGAATTCAAACTATCCTACATTAATATTTTTATATCCAAATACCTTAAAAATAATCCCTTGTTTAAATATTTTTAGCCTATTCCCCTCAATTCCTAGGGGACATCCATGGAATGATCATGTCTCTAATGTAAGTATCATCCCCTTAGGTTTTTAAATCATAATATTCCCAATTATATTTCCCCTTAATATTATGATGAAGTCAGTATCATTATTATATTGAAATTTATTTATTTAAATTTTATAACACTCAATTATTCATTTCCATCCAATTATAATAATAAAGGAACAAAAATCATTTGTTTTTGCGAACTACCACCTCAATAAAGAATTGACTTTTGAAAAATATATTACATTAATTTATTTATCAATTCATCTTAAATAAGATTCATCATTATTTAAAAATTAATACAATATCATTATTCTTATCATATAACTATATTATTTCCAAATAAACACCTCTATAAACATACTCACAAATCTTTTTAATTTGTAATCATGTTTCGGTTAGTCTAACAACCAACACAAATTATTCTATAAAACTTCCTAATGTTTGAATATGGTAAGATAAATACTTAAATTATTACAACATAATAACATAATATTTTAATTATTGTTTTTAGATATATTTTATTATGTGTTTAACTTATTATTAACGTATCATATTTGTTTTCTAAAATCACTAAAATTAGACAATACTCGTTCAATATTCAAACTACTTACATAAAATAATTATTAAATGATATGAAATATTTTCAAATAAATTTAATATATATACTATATAATATTAAATTATATACCATTATGTAACGTGAAATAAATTAATGGGTTATGATATCAGAATTATTAAACATGAACAAAGTAAACAATGTTGATAACACATGGTTGGCATATTGTGCTACAACTAATTAATGTACTTACAAAAAAAATCAATAATAAGGATTACAAAATAAATATCATTATGATTATGTTTTTAAAATTGGAGATTATTTTAATTATTTTTATTTTACTTGAGGATAGAGTGAGACCAACTACACTAGAAGGCACTGTATAGATTTTATTGTCTCAAATATTAATCCCTTGACACATATTTATGATCTAAAAAATGATTCATTTTAAATGGATGAAAATACACCTGACTATAATTATGTATCATGATAATTTTATATTTCAATATATTAAATGTTATATTAATAATTATACATCTCTTGGGGTTTTGATTCAAAATCTACAATGGTGTTAAGGGGTTTTCATGACTCAATTATTTTCGATGTGTCAAAATAACTACTATTTTATGATTATATTTTATGATTGATTTATTATATCCTATTATAATTGTATGTTTTTTAAAACCTTTTTTCAGGGTAAATATTTTTTCACATGAAACTATAATTCCCTAAAAGATTCAATTGTTTTTTAAATGAATTTTAATAAAAATATATTTGATTCATTTTAGAGGATTGTTATTCCATTTCATTATTTATAAATCTCATTAATATTCAACATTATTCAGATAAAACCTACATTTTTAGATCACTAATGAAAATGTTTCCCCACTTTAGTAATTTTGAACGAATGGTTTCATCATTATTTAATGTAGTGGATCTTCACTGTAGTAATTTGAAAATGATTAACAATTTTTTTGATAATATAAAAAATAAAATGTTTTATCATCCACTCCACGTTTTTTTTGGAAATAATTTATCTATTTTTAATTATATTTTTTTAAAACTCTTTATTATTAGGTTTTTTCTTATTATTTCATTTGCATTAAATTATTTTTTAAATGTAATTTTCAATTCCTAATTTAAAGAAATTACTAAATGTTTTTATAAAAAAGTTGGATTTTAATGTTCTATTTATAATCCATGGTTTGTATCTAATGTATTTCCTTTTGGAACATAGATGATATTTTCTTATATTATGATTCCATTTTAAAAGTAATATTTTTATATCTATGATTACTTAATTCCTTGTAATGTTAAATCCCATTATTTTTCAATTAGTTCATTTTTCTATTATGATGATTGATTTTATGTGGAACACATATATATAGATTAAAATTGGTGGGGTTCTATATGACACACCAATATATTGGTTTTATATTATATCTCTTTATATAGTAAGAAGGGGAGCTGATGTGTTTGTTTATAGTTTCATGTGGAAGATTTGTTTTCACACATTTTTGTTATGATGATAATGAGTACATTGACACAGATATGGGCTTAAGTTATTTGTTTTTACATGTGTTCCTATTCTAATGTATTTTCCAAATTTCCAAAATTATCATCATGTTATTCTAAATTTTCTAGATGCATTAATTTTCTAATAGATATAATGTTTTCTACAATTTTCCTTAATTAATGGTGTATTTTACACTACTATTCCATGAAAACATTTTATATGACTATTGGGATGTGTTATGAGGCAATTAAAATATATTATAATACTCTAAAAATTTTCTAATGATCATATTACATAATTAAATTTTTGAGGAATGTCATTTTTTTATTAGGTTTATTTATTCTGATATTTAATCCTTTATCATGTGTTCCTTCACGTTATGATTTTTTTCTCCATTATTTTGGGTTTCAGCTCACCCCTTTCTTATGGTACCAATTCCATGGTTATGAGGATGATTACATCATATGAGACATCTTTAAAATATTGTATAGTTTAATTTTTATAGAGAAACTTTTATATGTAAAATATGATGTGTTTTTTATATATCAAATTTCTATGAAACTGAATCATTTGATTCTATTTTTTTTCATATTTTTGGGGATTCAATATTTAAATATTGACATTACTATATTAGCTTTGTTGTTTTTATCTTGGGATTCTACAAGAAAATCATGACTCAATAAGCATTTTCATTAGTTTTTTTATTTACATTTAATAATGATACCCCCATTTTATTTCTATTAATTATCACAATCATACATCTGATCACACTTTTCCATGATCATATAAGTCATAAATTTCATGGAGCTATCTATTAAACACTAAGAATATTAGTTAGTCTAGTCCTTTATACTGATAATGATTTAATGCAATACTAATTTTCTTACTCTTTTTAGTTATTTTTTGGTGAGAACAATTTTAGAATGTTGATTCTAAAAATATTAAATTAAATTTATTGTCTACTCCAATTAACCACATACTGTGAGTTGAATTTTCCATATGGACGTTGAAGTTAAAATATTCTGTTGGTGGTGTGGTATGATGTTTGACTGTATGAAGGGGGAACCATAGAAAATATGTTCCATATAACAAAAAACATTCATCTTAATTTTGAGGTATTGAATAAGAGACATGTTGAAGTGAACTATAAAAAAATTCCATCAATAATTACTACAATAGTAATATTTATTTAAAACAAAATTATGGAAACACGTTAGGATTTGATAAATTTTTGGATATTTAAATAGAACAAAAACAAAACAATTAATGGCTATTATATGGGATATACATAAAATAAAAAATATAAAAGACTTTAATATTTAGAAGAGTAAAATTTTTAACTTGACCATTTATATGGTTATTTTATTATGATGTTACACATCCTCAAATCTATGTTAAATACACACTCGTCACTATTATTATTCAAATTTACATTGTATATTATTCAATTTCTTTCTTATTTGTAGTATAATTTTTAAATTATTTATATTAAATATCATATAGCATGAAAACATATAGATTTTATGTGTGTGTGCTTATCCATTATGTATTCACTATTAGGATGATTATTTTTTTTGGCCAAATGGAATGATTATTGTTAATCTAAACTATGGAAATGTGATTTTAGAACTTTTTTATTACCCATAAAATTTTAATTTTTCTATCTAATATATTTCATAATCATTTTTATTGTAACTATATTAATATTTATAGAACATTTTGATATAATAATGGGTATGTTTTTAGATATTATTTATAATGGGTGAGTCTTTTATAAACCGATCTGTTACTCAACGTTAACCAATAAAAACATCTATTTTTTCAAATTGAAAGACATTATGTATCAATAAATAATTTAAAATGAGTGAAAATTTCTCTAATAATTTTTTTGTTGTGGTAAAAATTTTAGGAGATTCATATTTATTAACTTATGGATTTAATTTGGAAATCATTTTTCCTTTCCATTGAAAAATTTACATTTTGGAAAAAATTTAGAGTCTATTATACACTCATCATTATCATTGGATTTTTTTATTTTTAATTGAACTCATAAAATATTTAAAAATATAATATATATTTTAAATCCTTATCAAGGTCAAAAAATTTATTAATTTTTTATTTTTTTGTTATTTATAATTTGGATGACTTATCTATAGAATATTTAATTTTTAAATCCACCAATTACAATGGTCTATGTATTTATAATGATATCTTAAAATATTTGAGTCTATTAATTTTAACATAAATGGAAGTTTAGAAATATAGTTTTATGGAAATAGATGTGTATTATATTCCCATATAATTAATTCAAAATAATTAAATTTTTTTTAAAAAAAGAAATAAATTCTTTCACAAAGGTAATCTAATTTTGTAATGATATCACCCTTTATATAAGAGATAATCCTTAGTGAAATATTTTTTAAAACAAATTATTTATCAACTCTATGTTTTATATTTTTGATATCTGTTTTCTAATACATAATTTGTGTAATATATTTCAGGAGGATATGAATTGTTCTAAGTGTTGGAGAATCTGATATGAAATTTATCTGATGCATCTAAAAATTCATTTTTTTGTATAAAATAATATTTTTTTGATAAAATATGTATTTATGAGGATAATTTTAATATTGAGGTTTACATGTTATAAAATATTAAACTAATTACTATTGTCTTAAAATTTGTAATTTAATTTTTAATTAATGATAATATATCCAACTATGAGTTTCTATTTATTTTTATTAAAACTTTTATTTTAAAATATTAAATTTATTTGTTATTGGTTATTATTTGTGATTATTTAATTTAATTATTAATATAATTATTATTTATAATACTAAATTAATTAATCGAAATGGAATTTAATTTCTAATATTTTTCATTTCTTTTAATATATCTTGAATTTTGAATTTTTAGTTTATTTTATTAACATGGGTGATATAAGGGCCAACCCACTATGGGAAATATTTAAAACTACCAGACCTATAGACAGAAATATAGAAAATATTTTAAGTTATCATCTCTTTCATTTACTATAAATTTTGTGTAATTATAGAAAAAGGTATTCAAAAATTCCATTTTACAATTGCTATACCGCACTTGAATGAATAGGATCGACTATGAATCGCTTCCCAAAAATCGTGCCTTTGAGATATATATACAGTCAATTTTACTGACATATTCCATGATAGAACATGAATTCATAGCCTGATGATAAACACTATAAATTAGGATATATAGTGTTTCTAAATCAATGAAATTGATTAACCGATGTATATAAAATCAAATGAAAAATATTAGATTAGTTGAATATTATGACATCATCCTTGCATGGACCATTAAGTATAACGATATTTGATCGATGTAATTATTTATAATTTGAGTTATAGAAGAGAGGATGATAATGGGATAATGATTATTAACTAGTGTTTCCTAATAAAAATTGATGACTTATAATTATAAAATTATTACAAATAAGTGTAGTCCATGTTTAGAACATATTTCAATCACTTCGATCAAATGATTCAAAATTGAAGATGAAGTAGTCTAATTTGATAGAGGGAGGACATTTTTGGGAACCTGGATTTTCTATTTTGATAGATATTGTTTGAAATTGAATTCAATCAATTTTTAATTATATAAAAACAAATCTTATTGGGGAATAATATGTTCTCATTGGGATTATAAATTATTTAGGTGAGTATAAATTTTTGTTATTAAATTGTTTTTAAATTCATCCACACATTTGATTATAAATGAAGTGGGATGCACCAATATATGAAATAACATTTGTTCATTTCTATGAAAATTCCTTCCAATTATTCAATATAATTCCTAACTGCAACTCTATATCAATATTTTGTTATTTCATATTGAGATTCATAGTTTCCACTATTTTATAATGTAGTGTGTTGTTTTGTGTCAGGATGAGTTTTTTATAATGGAGCTTGTCAAAACATATCATGCGATATCATTGAATTGAGATTGGGTTATAATCCAAGATATAAAATAAATAAATGACTTTCTAGGAGAATCTATATGTCTTAGATATTATATGTTTAAATTTAACAGATATAAATGAATGAAGATTATATGATGAGAAGATTATGTGATTTTCTAAATAATTTTGAGAAGTTTGTGAGAGGTTAGAAATACATTTAAATTCAAGGAACATTGAGATTTAACAAACAAACAAGGTTTTTCCAATGACTTTAAATGATTTCATTCATGATATAATTATGTAGATGGTTAACTGTGAAAGGAACCACAAGGAAGTCAAAGATATGATATAGGTTATGGTGGATGCGATACTACAAATTTATTTATTGAAATTTTTTAAAGATAATATAAAAAGACACCCAAACTAGTGGAGATGAAAAAACTAATCATTGACTATAAGAGGATCTTGATTGGCAGAAAAACTCCACAGGTAAGTGATCGATGGGTTTTTGGAAGCAAGATCCATTGATTCAATGGAAGATAAAATTATAGATCGAGCATAGGGAGAAAGAATTAAACATGAGAGATATTATTTTATACTTTTCATAACATTATTTTATTAATAATCATTATTTTATTTTATTATTAATATATACATGGATTATATAAACATAAATTTATATATTTGATTGAGGAAATTTTATTGGATTCACTTCACCGAACATTTCTATCTATGATTTCCTTTTCATCAGTTCTGAAGACCATTCAACTTGTTGTGGATTCTATCAATCCATTTCTAATTTTTTTCATCCATTAAAACATTAATACAAATTTTAATATGATTTTAATTTATTTTCTTATGGTTATATATCATGATATTGAATCATAGTACCAGTTAAATGAGCATTATGTAATTTACTAGAGTTTATTTTTTGAATTACTATATAGAATATATGTTTTATTAATTTTATCTTTCAACAAAATCAAAATTTTATCATGATTAATAATTGGAATTATAGAAATTACCTAATACCATGATTCATATAGTTATCATTGGTCAACTAAACTCTTATAAAAACTTGTTTTTGACTTAATTTTTCATTCATTCACATTATTCACAAAAAATATTTCTCACACATAGTTGTTGTTTTTAGTTGTTCATGATATTAAATAATCACATTGATTATATCACCCTCATTCCGCATGGATCGACCCTACATTCCACAATCTTATTAATGATGAAGATATAAATTGTATTTTTGTGTGCCTGTCAATGATCATTCTCATCGCTAAGTTGTAATAAGTTAATGTAAATTCTTAATGATTCATTTATATAGTGTTTAGTGTACTCTATCACTAACATCATCTTTTACCAAATATTTACCTTATTCTCCCTCTGTTGAATCTATATTACACTCCTCTATAATGAATGTATTCAGTATTTTCATTTAATAATTAACCTATAATGTGAATATTATACATTTTTTTGGGAGAGTTTAAATACCCAAAAAGTAATTCAATAATCTAATCATGAAATTTTAATGGTTTTTCTCATTAAATTTTAAAACATATCAATTTAACTATAGTTATTTCCTCCAAATATAATGTCACTAATATACAAATTCACAATTAACATTTCCTCGTTTTAGATTTTCACATAGAGGTTATCATCAACCCATCCTATTTTTAATCAATCTATCATAGAGATGAATCCACAAGTGAATACCAAATAATAGGTTCCTATATTTGGATATAAAAATCATTTTCAATATACGTCACATTAAATTATCATCAGGAATAAAAAATCAATTTTTTTTCAATGTATATATATTAATTAGATCTCCATGGGAAAATATAATATTAAAATACATCTAGAATACTCTAAATATATTTGAAATGACTAGTAAAAAAAGTTTTGTATAATCAATTATTTACAAAGTTGGATAAGATTCTTCAACATAAATCCCTTCAACATATGTATAATCCCTTACTAAAAACATTGATTTATTAAATTCCACCCATCCTTTTTTCTTAATTATTATTCTTAATAAACTACCTGTTACCAATTACATTATTATGCAATGATCGATGAACATGCTCCCATTTTTTATTTTAGTTTTTCAATTTGGTGAAATTAATCATCCATGGACATTATCAATGACTCATAAATTTCTCATCCTTCAAATGATTTTGATTAAATATCAGATAATAGTGTAGATAACTCTATTATTTGCATTCCTCGAGTCTATGAGGGAGTTAATTTTAAAACAATGTTATTTATTGAATAGATATGTTATTATTTACAATTATAGATTCAATGGTTGAATCTATTATTTACCTAAATATTCAAAAAAATTACATTTATATCTCCATTAACATAATTATTTAAAGATTATCTTATATCCATGTTTATCTTATCACCTTCTTAATTATGTATTTTATTAAAAATCCATTCACTATTTTTATTAGAGATATTCAAAACTACTACTACATCACTCCTATCACCAATATTCATGAGAAAGTTTTTGTAAAAATATAATGTTGGGTCATTTATGATTCTGTTAGAAATATTCATTCATCCACTATACCACTATATATTACATTATTTCATTCCTTATTTTGAAAAAAAATTCTATAAAATAATATGAGATTCATCAAATTTGGTTTCCTTCTATTCTTTATTTAATATGGAATATTTTGTACTTTTGGATTGAGTAATTCATTATTCTAGGAATACCAAGACACATATGTCACTTGTATTTAGTTTTTATGTAATGTTTAAGTCTCTATCATCACAGTCCTTGTAGTACAAAATATTTCTTGTAAGTAACAATCTCACTATTTTTTAGGTATAAAATGTATAAGGGTGAAGTATGAGAGAGTTTGGGGAACCTTCGATGTGTTTTTGGGGATAAAGGGAAAGTCCACATGCTGTGAAATATTTGTCAAAACTTTACAGAAATCCTTGGAGAAACAATGAAATTTGGTAAACGTTTGAATATTCCATCAGCATGTTGTGTGCATGGTTAGGGAGATTAATAAAAGTTGCCAGGTGAGGGTCTTCTATGATAGTACTTAACACACTGTTAGCACAAGCTTTGTTTAACCATTCACGGGGTCATAGTGAGCACTAAAAAAGTGGATCTCAATCATTTTTTATGGTAACTCAATAATTGTTTCACCAAAATATTCATTAAATGGAATTCAACTATATATTAAGATTTATAACCTATCCAAATTGAATTATAATTTATATGAAGCCATCCTTTTGTGTTTAGAAGTCAGTTTCTTGGGGTATTTCATCGATCTACATCTTTCCTATATTATTTCCTTAGATATACTTCACCTCTCTTCTAGGATTCATTGATATAAAACCAGTATTGTCAGATCTAATAATATGTGAAGTGCCCAGATCAGTGTGAATCACTGAGAGGGGGAGGGGGTGAATCAGTGATCCCTTAAAACTTTTTACTAATTGATTCTTTATCAATTAAACCTCTATGGCTGGTTAAAGCCTCGATCCACTCTTCTTGTATCTCTCAGCCTTTCCTCGAATGATGCAGTAAATGTAAAGGCACTGGACACAAGGATTTACAAGGTTCGGCACCAAAGGCCTACATCCTTGCCATACTCTCCCAGAATGGATTCTCCCATTATAACTTGTTAGAATTACAATGGTCGATACAGCTTCCCACCGTATCTCTCCTAAGTCCCACAGGAGGGTCTTTATACTGCGTCCCACAGTGTTACCAGAGTCCCACTGGCCTGCTCCAGAATCCCACTGAAGACTTCTTCTCCCTGAGTCCCACAGGGCCTTCTCTTGGCTGCTCGAGTCACACGAGTAGCTCTTCTTCTTGTTCAGCTCTTCAAGTATCTTCAGCAGTCTGGGATAAGGACTGCTGGCCTTGCTCTGTACCTTTGATCACTTGAGTTGATCATGTCTTCTCGTCTTGCTCAGGATTTATCTCCTTCTTCTCAGGATGACCTGGCTTCTTTCCAACTACTGAATACTCAGACAACTCATTTTTTTAACTTTAGTCTGGTCCAGTCTCAGTTCACTTTAACTTCATGCACTGAGTGCATGGCAACTCTGCATCCTCATGCATTGACTGCATGGCCTTCTCAAATACTTCACGAACCTCTGGTCTTGGTCAACTCAAATGCACACAAGCTGGTTTGGCTTTGTTCACGTGTGCATGTGCATGCATGCAAGCATGCACTTCCCTTTCTTTTCTCTTGGTGCAATAGACCCACAAAGGGTGTAACTCTTTAAGCACACACCAGCTTCTCACTTCTTCACACACTTTATTCAATTTTCTTACACACTTGAATGTGTGTTATACTTTAGTGTGGGAATCCTCTTCTCCTTCTTCTTAGTGTGTACTTTCAGTTTGCACACACACTAAGGTTCGGCCTATTTGTCTTTTTGCACACAAACTTTGTTTTTCACTTTTGCACACACTTGAGCTTGGCCTTTCACTTCTTCTTGCACACACACAAAGTGTTCTTTAATTTGTTCTTTCAATGTGTGCACCTATATAAGGGCTACGGCCTTCTTCTTCAAATTGCACACAAGGCACTAAGCCTTGGTTTCTCCCTCTTTTCACAAGCTACTGCCCATATTAAACACACTCAAAGTGTGGTCTTCCACTTCACTTGGCACACACCACTTGGTGTTGCTCTTTGTGCACACACATGGCCTTGGGTCTTCTCCTGCCTCAAGGAGGCGCGCAAGTCCTCAAGGTGCAAGTCAGGTGGCGCGCAAGGGTCAAGAGGCCTCTTCTCCTTTTTCTTCAGAAGCACAAGTGCACAAGGCACAAACGACGTGCAAGCTCCTCTTGCCGTGTAAGTTCGCGGGCAGAGAGGGTAATGGCCTTGAGCGCGCAAGTGTGCGGCTCGGCTCCTTCCTGTCACGCAAGGGAGGCGCGCATGGACCCCTTCTTCTTGTCGCGCAAAGTTATTTCACGCAAGGAACTCAGCCGCGCAAGTAGAATGCGCGGGGCTTCTTTCTTCGCGAGGCAGAGGGCTCTCACGGGACAAAAATCATCAACAATAACTTCAGCAAACATCTAAGAGGGCTCGGGCTCTCTTTTTATAGGCAAAGGAATGCCTCAAAACATCCGCGTGGTTTAAATTCAAACTCCCGAATATCTCGGGTTTTCAAGATTTTCCAAAATCTTGTTTCTCCTCTGTTTCACGCGGCTACTTTTCCTTCTATATTTTTATTTTCCTCCTTCACGTGCATGCGACTACAAACGCATGCACGACCTTCATTTAGGCACAAACCATGCACAGCAGTAATCCTCATGGCCTCGACACTTTGTTTGCCTTCGGCCAATACTCGAAATTCTCCATCCAACGTGTGCATGCATATTTTATTGCATGTATAAGTTCCTTACGGAGAGACGAGCACAATGGTGCCTTCGGCTTCGAGAAAGACAGCCGGGAGCTCGACTTCAGTGCTCGGGTTGCTCCTGGTTCGACGGAGGACGTCAGGTGGTGCCTCGGCTGAGCTTGAGGAAGGAGACAACTCGCGGGCCGTTGGATCAGGCGATTGAAAGACATCGGACGGCCGCGATCAGAAGATCTCGCGCGAGATGCGATGAGCGGTCCAGATCGAGCGCGCGATGAGTCGGACGGCCAGGATGCGCTCCTGGAGATTTTTCCGCGTCCCACATCGAAACGGGGCGCGGTTTTCTCGCGCTTTATCACCCTGGCGCTGCCTCAACCCCTCGATTGAACTTCCTCCTCCACGGTGCCGCCCCGCACCGTGTTCTCCTGCGGGCGCGCTCTGTGCCCACTCACGCCTCCTGCGGGCGCGCTCTAGCGCCCACCATGCACACTCGGGTGCGTGGGCTTCACCACCGCGTGCCCTCGGGGCTTATACACGGCCCCGACCCTTCTGCCTCAGGGACATGCTGCCTTGGCCTGAGGGTTCCCCATGGGCGTGGTGACCTCGAGTCCCACATGAGCCTTGGGTGATGACCCTCGGCTGGCCTTCCTTGGTGGCTACATTTTGGCCAAGTGTTGAATAAACACTTTGTTAAAAACAAAGTTCTCCCAATGTATAAATGCCAACCCAAGTTCTTCCATGCCAAATGCCACTTCAAATTATTCTTCTCCATTTCTCCCATTTCTTCTTCATAATAATTCCTCCAATTCTCTTCAACATTTATTCATCACTTTGGAATGGAATTCCTGAAGGGTCTTCATCTTCAACCGAACTCCTGAATCACTTAAATTCTTCAAAGTGCTTCATTGATCAAATCAGAGATCAATTGGATCTTCTTCACATTCACATGCACTAAGTGTTAGTGCATGGACTTCTTCAGCTCACTTCATCCACTTAGTACTTGTGGATGGATCTTCTTCAACTCCTCATGCATTGTCAATACAATGCATGGTCTTCTAACATTGTTGTAACATTGTATCCACTTGATACAAGTTCTTTGAACGTAAAGAACAGTTCAACAATCGTCAGATTTCCATAGAGAATGTTTCAACCACAACATCCTATGTCACTTAGTGAATCTCCTAAGTGACACGCATCTTAGTACCATGGCCATTCTCCATTCATCACCAACACCATCACAACCTTTGTCATTCACATATTGACATTCCTTGACTTCCATTCATTCCAAGACAACTTCATGCCTCATTGACAACAAATGCAACACAGTGCACTTCAATATGGAATCTATATATGTTGATATTTTGCCTTTATCATGTTAGGGGTAGAGATCTATGGTGGTTTTGAGGAGAATCAACATGTTTTCTAGAGCATTATTTATCATTTTTTTATTTTCACAAAAACTACGAAGGTTGGTTAATTAATTCTTGAATCCATATTGTATTAATGAATGTAAATATTTATAAATGGATATTTTTTGTTGATATTAATCTGATTTGTTTATTTGAATTTTTTTAATCCCTCTTAGTGATTTTTTGGTGAATTGTGGGAATCATTAAAATTAGTGTTCTTGAAAATGTGCATTTGAAATTGATTTTAAAATATGGATTTTAAATTGGGGATTATCTGGATTGGTTGAACATGGATATCATTAATACATTTTCATTAAAAGTAATGTTTTATTGAAATGAAATGGTTGTTTGTAATTTTTTGGATTAGTGGTTTTCAGTAAAAGAAAGGGTTTATTGAAATTGGGTGAATTGTTTATTTAGACTAGTTTTCAAATTCATTGGTTTTGTGTGAGATAGTGTTGACGGTCCCTAAATAAGGGATGTGTACTATTAGGGTATAACTAACACGATCCTGGATCCAGGGCTTCTGTAGTGGGACACATGGTGACATGGATTAGAGTCTTCTCATGAGTATGGAATTTTCAAACAAGCATGCATGTGGTGAATAATTGAATGGTTATGACAAAATTAATTGACATATGGTTTTAAGGCATTTCATGGTTTCTATTAAATAATTGTGACTTTATGTTAAATTATTCAAAATATAATTTGTTTAATTCCTGGTATATATATTATGAGAAAATTTTTATATTAACATTTAAACACATTGGGGAATTTTTTTATATAAGATGTTTTATATAATTATTTCTAAAAATTATGTCCTAGTGGACTGAGTATGGAAGTCATTGGGGAAAACCTAATATGTTTTATACTCACTGCTTCTTTGGCATGTTGGTACTTTTGTAGATGTTATCTTCTAAGACATGGGAAAAGGTACAATATCCCACGTTTTTAGCACCATGATGTATACATAGGAACTTTGGTGATGTTGGAGTAGGGATTTTGTGGAGCATTGAGACTTTTTCAAACTTGAGTCTTAAGTTGTTTTACCATTGTTTACTTTGATAGTTTCTTTTTTTCCAATAGTAGTGTACTTTGTTGTGGTTCTCAAATAAATTATGTGGTTTAGTTTTCTTCCATTAATTCATGAATCATAAAAGGAGTTGTTTGGGTATGGGTTTTTGTGTTAATGGTTTTGTTTCATAATGGGTATGTCTTCCCACAAATGTATTTGAAACCCTTCCGCATTAATTCCCATCATTTAGCATCTTGGGGATGTCTCTTAAGGAAAAGTAGAATCATTCCACCTTATCAAACCAATAATGAGAAGTATGGATGATACAAATTGTATCAACCTGTTCGGTCCGCACCTAATAAGTGGACATCATATTCATGGTAATGGATTTTAATTTATTGATATCTATTCTTTGCGATGGAAAATTATAATGGAGTAGGATTGATTGGACTTGAATAGTAGAGAATAAAAAAACGTGGCTATTAATTTTATGTTGAACATCATGTTACCAAGGAGATGAATACATAGTGTTTTGGAGACACTTATAGGATAATGAAATTCACATTATCATGGGTTTAAACAATGAGATGAGCATTACATGCATTAGATGAATGAATTTCCACTTGAATTCTGTATTTAATTTTTTGAAAAATGATATATGATGTGATGCATTATGGTGATTTTTTACATTGAAATATAATTTTTTTCCTTTAAATTATTGATTTTGAAAAAAGGATGGTTGTTATTTTTTTAAATGGATTTATTTTCAAATGGGAGAATGGATTTTTCAAAAACAATTAAACATTGAAATGGGTGATTTTGGAATGAAATGTTGTGATAGTTGATATTATAGAATTTTAAATGCTAATACATCAGTATCAATATATTTAGACATATATATATATATATATATATTAGAAAATGGCACTGGATAGGTGTTGAAGAATCCAATCAAAGGAATATTATGGGAAAGAGGTAGTACCTGAACAACAGGTTTACCAAGTGCTGGTTCAAAGTATCATCCTTGTGTTCCATGATGTGAACACGGGGAACCATAGGGATGATCCAAGACATTTGGATCATTCTATCAACCTCATGAATTAGAATACACCTATTTTATAGGGTGATTCATAACCTGAAAAGGAATGGGTGTGGCTAAATATGATGAATCATATGATCGATATCATCGACACACCAGTGGAGTTGAATGTAAAACTGGAAAATTATATGCTAGAGGATATTACACAACGGTTGTGGGATCTAGCATTCCTGGATAATCTGTATCATGGACATAGTTGGAAGGATTTTGAGGAATTGTTTAATAAATAATTATATCCCCACACTTTTTGTTTCCATAGAATTATAGACTTCATCAGCCTAATAAGGACAATCACGATATCACAAAATATATGGCTAAATTCTTGAAATTTTTCTCTTTGGACCAGAATCTGTGGAGAGTGTGCCCTCGAAGGCACACACCATTAAATAAGGTATAAAGAAGGATATTAAATAGAATATTTAATTGCTATGTATTATGAATTATATAGAGATGGCGAGTAGGGATACATTCGATGAACATGATATCTCAATAACATTTGAAGGAAAAACTACGATGATATTTTTGGGAAATGGTGGGATCTCAAAAGCAGGAAATTATTTTAATAGTAAAACTTATTTCCATGGTTGGTGTGTGACTCAAAATTAGATAGTTGGATCACTAAACCTTCCTCCATGACCTAGGAGAAATGACTAATGTTTCCAATGTAGTCCTCTTGACCATATATAGTGTGATTTTACAACACAAACAAGAAGAATGTTATAAATGAAAGAATATGGGGAATAATCAAAACTATTTTCATATAGCCTCATAGTTAGGTTCCTGAGACACTTCTCTGAAGTCTCAATCTTCATATGCTTTGATTGGGAGAGGACAGAAGAATCAGACTCATCAGTAGTGCAGAGATAACTATGGTTATTCTAGGAATACCATGACTCCCAAAAGCTAAATATTAGCAAGGAAATAAGGAGGAGAGATCATAAATGATGAAATTATATGGAGATGAGTTGTAGTGGGACTTATCAGTGTTGTAACACCCCAAGCGTCCACGATACGCTTTCCTTTGAATAATACAGTAGCATGTGTTGTACGCAACTTGGAGTTCTAACACACACACCACAACCAATCAAACTAGTCGTTATGAATAGTAATACACAATTTTTGAAATTTTATAAATTTTATCTTTCGAAATGGACTTCATTTTTGGATTTGGAATATCGAAATTATCCTAGGGTGAAATTTTGGTATTTTTCTAAAAACTTTCAATTTTTGGTGAATAGTGAAAAAACACATTGTTATAGTTTAAAACCGAATTTTTATCTAAGTAATTATTTATTTTATTTAAATTTAATTAAGGTCAAAATAGACACATAGTAACTTTATAAGTTCAATGTAATTCATTGGAGTTAGTTTATAATAATTTTAGATATATAAAAATTTTATTGAACTTGTCACTGTCTCTAACCCACCAACTATGAGAATTTGGAAATTCACATAAAACTTAATTTTACAGGTCCTGTGAGTGGAATTTCTAAAATCTGAGGGACATGGTTAATATCAAGGAGTAAAATGTGGTTCAATGAGATGAAAATAATTTTTGGTGAATAGTAAATTTTTAATTTTATTTACCACGGATAAAAGTAAATAGGGTAATTAAGGGTAAAAATTATATTAATATTACCCTAACACATGTCATAATTCTATTAGAAAAGTTTATCTCAACCAAATAAAACTTAGGAATAAAATATTATCATTTAGGTCCACTTGGATTAGATAAAAACATTTTTTATTATTTAATTCAAAGAAGAGTTAAAAGAGTTAAAATCAAAGTTTATTTACTAAAACATTTTTATTATATGGTTATACATAAGATACATTCAATTGTAAATATTAATTAGAATGATAAAAATATTTCCTACATAATGGTATTTTATTTATAATTTTTAGACATTAAATAATTTAATTTATTTTTGACACAATGGTGATGCAGTAATTATCTAATTAATGATTTATTAAAATAATTGATATTATAAATATCAAAAGAAATGTACTTTGAGACTTTTTATGAATTACACTAATTTTCTAGGTTAATATGACATATTAGGATTGATTATATAAATTTTGTTCGAAGTAATAATGCTGTTATGAATTTATCCAAAACAAAATACCCAATAGTGTCAAAATTGACATAAAAGAGTTTTTTAAAAAACATATTATATTATTAATATATATTCAATTTCTAAAAATCTAAGGTTCGGCCAGGAGACTTATATCATGATATTTTTATCATTAATGGACAACTTGGGGGGTATCTTGGAGATATATAGTATGTTTATTAACTATATAATATAAAATTACAAAGTTACATGGTAAGTGTCAAACTAATTCACTAAGAGTTAAAACTAAATAATAAGGTTAATATAATGACCCAAACATGTCTAAATTATATTGGTTGAGTGGTTTTCGACCCATCCCCATATTAAACTTTAAATAATCTATTTTGTGATCATGCCAATTTTTTTTAATAATGCACCGACTCTAGGCAACTGGGGTTGGGGCATTACAGTTGGTATCAAAGGATGTTTAGTACAATCCATGGATGCTAGATTTAGATAAAATCTAATTAGGGCACAGAGATCTAAGATGGACCTTTAGGACTTGTATAGAAGATCTTCCTAGAATTTTGGTATTGTAGAGATTTAGTGAGTTTTCTGAGCAATACATCCCTATCTGGATATGAGAAGGTAGAGGCAGCAATGGCACAAATGTATCTAGGGGATAAACCCGAATACACCGCTTTGAGCTAGACTCGAACAGGAACTAGTGCACGAAAATAGGTCTTTTGGCACTCTTGGTTACGACACTCCCGAGGGAAATTCCTTGGATAACTATCATTTTCTTTACAAATCATTATGAAGGGTTTATGAGTATATACTTCCTCAAAGAAAACTTTTTTATTATTATGGATTATATCCATAAATAGTTCAATTTATGTTAAGCATTTTACAAGTATGGAATTATGTATTTTGATTCATAAACTGATCTAGATTATGCCATTGTTTAGAAATGGAACCTAGTGGAAGAAATGGAAACTGTATAAATTCACGTACTCCATGTAGGGAGTTCCCTCCTACTGAAGATAATTATAGTGATGCTGGTGATGCAACTGGTACTGATCAACTAATCACCATACTGGGACAACTAACTCAGGTTTTGAATAATAACCTTACCCGTATGGAGCACCCTGATCCACAGTGTGGAGAATCAATGTAAGATCGCTTCATGAGGAAACAACCACCATTATTCAATGGGATTACAAATCCCTTAGTAGCTAAGCAATGGAGAAATTCTCTAGAGAATATATTTCAGGCTTTGGGGAGTAGTGAAAGGGAAAAAGTTTTCATGGAAGTTTACCGCCTCACTGGATATGCTGATCAATGGTGGTCATTGATTCAAAACACGAAGGAAGATGATGAAATATAAAATATGGAATGGAGGGAGTTCAATGATCTATTTTTAGAAAAATGCTTTCCTCATGACCATCGAGCAGTTATGGAAAGACAATTTCTGAGTCTAACACAAAATGAGGTTGAGAATGTCGCGATGTATGAGGCTAACTTTACAAGGTTAGCAAGGAATGCTGTAGAATATATATTTAACCCAATAAGTAATATTGATAATATCTTTGATGGGTTAAAACCATTTCTCCGTTGAGCATTAGTATCACAATCCTTCTCGTCGTACGAAGACATTGTCTCATGTGCTATCAAGAAAGAAAAGGAATTCTCTAAGTCTTATGAATTTAAAGAAAAGCAAGAGAAGAAGAGATCTGCTGACCAATCTGGGAATGGAAATAAGGGGATGAAGGGAAGATTTTAATATCCATCCTGTAGTAAATGTGGGAAGAAACACCCTGGTACTTGCTTAAAAGAAATGGGAGTCTGTTACAAGTGTGGTGAAAAATGCCACCATGCTCATGATTGCAAGGGGAATAAGGAAGCTACCAATGTCCAATGCTAAAATTGCAGGGAGATGGGACATTATGCAAATGAATGTCCTAAGCGTCAAGGGAACTTACCTCAGAAAAGGCCAAGGGATCAAGGCCAAGCTTATGCTACACTACTGCTGAGGTAGAAGCTCTGAAAGACGTGGTGGAAGGTAATTTAATGGTTTCCTCAAGTTTAGAAAATGCATTATTTGATTCTGGATAATCACATTGTTTCATATCTTCCCAGTTTTCTAAGATATTTATATATTTACAATTTGATCTAACAAGGGAATTGTCAGTTAAAACTCCTAAGGGAAGTATCATTTCAACAATGTTTTGTGAATCAGTCCCCATTAGAGCACATAAATGTTCTTTATCCGCTGACCTCATCGTCATAACTATGATTGAGTTTTATATAATCCTCGGTATGGATTGGCTTTCGAGCCATGATGAAAATATTTATTTTAAGTAGAAGGAGGTTTCGATTTTTTGATGATGATGATAAGGAACACCTTACCTTTAGAGCAGAATTGTCACCACCTAATTCTTATATAGATCCACCCCCAGAAGCACAACTAAATTCAATTATTGGGGAGGAAGAGAATGAAATGACTGTGGGTGAGTAAAGGAATGTTAAAATAGAGGATGTAACTATTGTGAATGAATATGTAGATGTGTTTCCAGAAGTTTTACCTGGACATCCTCCAGAACAAGAAGTTGAGTTTTCCATTAATTTAATTCCTGGATCAAGGCCTATATCGAAGACCCCTTATATAATGGACACTGTGGAATTAGTTGAACTAAAGAAAAAACTTGAGGAATTGAGTAATAATGGATTTATTTCCCATAGTGTTTCTCCATGGGGAGCCCCTATTCTTTTTGTTAAAAAGAAAGATGGATCTATGAGGTTATGTATTGACTACAGGGAGATCAATGCTATAACAATAAAGAACAAGTATCCCCTACCTCACATTGATGATTTATTTGACCAAATACATGGAGAACAATACATTCCAAATATTGACATTCGATATGGATACCATCAGTTGTGTGTGAAGAAGGATGACATTCTGAAGACAGCATTTCGAACAAGGTACGAGCATTACGAGTTTTCGGTAATGCCTTTTGGGATGACTAATGTGCCCTCTGTATTTATGGATCTAATGAATAGAGTTTTCAAGGAATATTTTGATGAATTTGAGGTGGTATTTATTGATGATATCTTGGTATACTCCAAAAGCTACGATGATCATGAAAATCACTTGCACATTATCCTCAAGACTCTGAGAAGACAATAATTATATGGGAAGTTTAGCAAGTGTGAATTCTAGCTTCATGAGATTTGTTTTCCTAGACATATTGTCTCTAAAGATGGAATCTCTATTGATCCTTCTAAGACCAAGGCAATAAAAGAATGGCCAGCACCAACAAGTATAACTGAGGTATGCCGTTTTATTGGTTCAGCAGGTTACTATCGACGTTTCGTCCAGAATTTTGCCCGGGTGGCTAACCCATTACCAAAGCTCACACGTAAAGGGGTTAAATTTGTTTGGAAAAAAGAGTGTGAAGAATGTTTTCTGAAGAGATGATTAGTCAATGCTCCTATATTGACTATACCATCAGGGAATTATGGGTTCTTTATTAATACTGATGCATCTAAGAAAGGACATGGTTGTGTCCTTATGCAGAATGATAGGGTTATTGCCTATGCATCACGACAGTTGAAAATTCATGAGAAAAACTATCCTACTCATGACCTCGAGTTAGCATATTTGATCTTTGCTTTGAAGATATGAAGGCACTACCTGTATGGTGAAAATTGTGAGATTTGTACTGATCACAAGAGTTTGAAGTATATTTTCTCACAAAAAGAACTCAACATGAGGCAAAGGAGATGGCATGAATTAGTCATGGATTATGATTGTACGAGACACTACCACATGTGGAAGGAAAATAAGGTGGAAGATGATTTGACCATAAAATATTATGGAGTTTTGAACAATATGAGAATTGAAAGGGATCCAATTTTCATGGATCTAGTGAAGATGGATATGGGAATAACCATGGAAGCTGAAGCATCGGTGATTTTTCAAATGGTTTCCAAATCATCTTTACTAGAAAGGATTAAGAGTTCTCATACCGATGATGATGAATTTCAAAAGAAGATTAAAGTTGTGAATGAAGGGTGATTGAATGACTTTGGGTATAAAGATGAAATTTTGAAATTGGGGAAGAGACATTGTGTTCCCAATATACCTCATCTAAAAAGAGAACTGTTGGATGATGCTCATAGTTAAAATTTCTCTATACACCTGGGGATCACCAAAATGTATAGAGATTTGAAAGAACATTTATGGAAAGACAACATGAATAGGGAGATGGTTGATTTTGTGTCAAGATGTATGGTTTTTCAACAAGTGAAAGCTGGAAGGTAACAGCCTGGCGGAGTCTTGCAACCTCTTACCAGACATGAGTGGAAATCGGATAATATTACGATGGACTTAGTCATAGGACTACCAAAGCCTCCTAGAAGGAACGATGAAATATGGGTCATTGTTGATCATCTTACCAAGTCAGCACATTTTCTTTATATAGGGGAATATTTACCACTTGAACGTCTAGAAAGGCTATATATTAATGAAGTGGTGAGACATCATGGAGTACCCCTATCGATTGTTTCTGATCGTGATCCCCGTTTTACTTCAAGATTCTCGAAGAGTCTTCAGAAAGCCCTGGATACTGAACATAGTTTGTGCACTGCCTATCACCCTCAAATAGATGGTTAATTAGAATGGACTATTCAAACCATAGAAGACATGTTGAGATCATGCTCACATGACTTTCAGGGTATGTGGGATCAATATTTACCTCTGGTAGAATTTTACTATAACAATAGCTTCCATTCAAGTATCCGGATGGCACCATATGAAGTGTTATATGGAAAGAGATCTCGCACACAAACCTGTTGGGATGACGTTGGTGAAAGAAAACTTGTAGACCCAGAACTGGTGGAGGAAACGATGGAAAAGGTGAAGGTAATCCAAAACCACATCAAAGCAGCTCAAAGTAGGCAGAAGAGCTATGCTAACAACCAAAGAAAGGATTTGGAATTTCAGGAGGGAGATCATGTTTTCTTGAAGGTATCTCCATGAAAGGGAGTTATACGTTTCGGTAAGAAGTGTAATTTGAGTCCAAGGTACATTGGACATTTCGAAATTCTAGAACGAATTGGGGTTGTAGCTTACCGTTAGGCAATTCTTGCAAGTCTCTCCAAAGTTCACGAAGGGTTCCACGTATCATTGTTGAGAAAATACATGCCTGACCCAACGCATGTACTCACCTATAAGGAACTAGAACTGGAACTCGATCTGTCTTATTGGGAAGAGCCCATCTGGATTCATGATAAGAGAGAACAAGTACTGAGAAACCGGACAACACGTCTGGTAAAAGTTTTGTGGAGAAACCATAAGATGGAAGAGGCAAGGTGGGATCCCGAGGAGCATATAATGAAGAACCACCCGAGTCATTTCATGTAGTTGTATTCTAGTAATTTTGAGGATGAAATTATTTGAAGGAGGGGAGAATGTAACACCCCAAGCTTCCACGACACGCTGTCCTTTGAATAATACAGTAGTGTGTGTTGTACGCGACATCGAGTTCTAACACACACACCACAACCAATCAAACTAGGCGTTATGAATAGTAATTCCCACTTTTTGAAATTTTATAAATTTTATCTTTCAAAATGGACTTCATTTTTGGATTCGGAATATCGAAATTATGTTAGGGTGAATTTTTGTATTTTTCTGAAAACATTCAATTTTTGATGAATAGTGAAAAAACACTCAGTTATAGTTTAAAACCGAATTTTTTTTAAATAATTATTTATTTTATTCAAATTTAATTAAGCTCAAAATAGATACATAATACCTATATAAGTTCAATGTAATTCATTTGAGTTAGTTTAGAATAATTTTAGATATATAAAAATATTATTGAACTTTTCACCGTCTTTTACCCACCTCCTAGGAAAATTTGGAAATTCACATAAAACATAATTTTACCACTCTTGTGAGTGGAATTTAAAAAATATGATAGAAATGGTTAATATCAAGGAGTAAAATGTGGTTCAATGAGATGAAAATAATTTTTTGTGAATAGTAAATTTTTTACTTTTATTTACCACGGCTAAAAGTAAATAGGGTAATTAAGGGTAAAAATGAAATTAATATTACCCTAACACATGTACTAATTGTATTGGACAAGTTTATCTCGACCATAAACAACCTTAGGAATAAAATATTATCATTTAGGTCCACTTGGATTAGATTAGGACATTTATTATTATTTAATTCAAAGAAGAGTTAAAAGAGATAAAATCAAAGTGTATTTACTAAAACATTTTTAATATAGGGTTATACATAAGATAAATTGTATTGTAAATATTCCTTAGAAAGCTAAAAATATTTCCTACATAATGGGTTTTTATTTGAAATTTTTAGACATTAAATAATTTAATTTATTTATGACACAATGGTGATACAGTAATTACCTAATTAATGAAATATAAAAATAATGCATATTATAAATATCAAAATAAATGTAATTTGAGACTTATTATGAATTACACTAATTTCATAGGTTAATATGACATATTAGGATTGATTATATAAATTTTTTTGAAGTAATAATGTTTTTATGAATTTAGAAAAAACAAAATACCCAATACTGTCAAAATTGACATAAAAGAGTTTTTTAAAACCAATATTATATTATTAATTTATATTAAATTCCTAGAAATCTAAGGATCATCCTAGAGACGTATATCATGATAGGGGTATCATTAATGGACTACTTGGGGGTCTCTTGGTGTTATATAGTAATTTTATTAACTATATAATATAAAAATAGAAAGTTACATGGTAAGTGTCAAACTAATTAACTAAGAGTTAAAACTAAATGATATGGTTAATATAATGAACCAAACCAGTCTAAATTCTATTGGTTGAGTGGTCTTCGACCCATACCCACCTTAACCTTTAAATAATCCACTTTGGATCCATTAGAAACCGAATATGAATTTATTATAAAATAATATTTCTAGCTTTTCCAACGGTGCCCCTAACCCCTCTTATAAAAGGGCACTCCCCCCTCACTAATTCACACATTCAAATCCATTTTTCTCGGCCAACCCCAGCCAAAATACTCTCTAAACTTCCCTTGATTCATCCTAGAGGCCTTAGTTTGATCAAAAAAATACATATGGAGCCCTTTTGATCAAATCAAAAGGAAGAACCCGAAGAAGAGGTAATGTTTGCACCACCCTCTTTCAAGTTCCTTCCTTCTTCAACTTCTTCTTTCGTTGTTATTCTAATTATAAAATAATAACTCCACTATCTTATATATACTGTGATGTTATTATAAATATGGTACAAGCATATTCATTATTCTATCAATTTTAATGACATGTCATCATACGTGCGTACCTACGACTTACCGTCTCCACATCGTGGTGTAATTTTTATATAATAAATTTTTATTTGGATGGGTATAATAATGATGTGTAATTCATGTAAATAATAACAATAACATGATAATGATTCTGTATATATGATATAAAATCCAATTATATATTATTTTAATATCTAAATAATGATATTGTCGCTCGTGCGTACGTACGGACTACTGTCTCCACGAACGCGATGAGATTCATTCCCCATCGTATCCATTCAAGTATAATTATCATTTTATTATTTAAAAATAATTTTTAAGGACTTGATATCATTCAGGATTCGAATAAGATACAACCTATCCGTAACAAACACCGCTTATGTAACAAAACATATACTAGTAAGTTAACACCCAAAATGATGATAATACTAAGATATTATTAACAAAGAAATGTTAAAAGATCATATATGATATCATATTAATTTATATGGTTCTTGTATAATTTAATAACAATTATTTCACCATTATACAAGAGTTTAACCTACCCCAACCACGGAAAAGTACAAGGTAAGGGTTTATTTCACAATCTCTTCATTATCAGGGGTTTTTTATACGTAATTATCTACTAGGACATCTTTATCATCCACATCCATGATTCTTAAAAATGTATTTCAAAACATTTTTAATCTTTAATAGAATATGGGTTAAAGTAAATTATACCCTTGTTTTACTTTTTATAAGAGTTTTATACATGATTCTTTCCATCGTTTTCCAAACAAGGTCCTTTTTAACCTTTTTGACATAATTAAGGTAAGAATGTTTTTTAACTTATACGGTGGGTGCGACTATTTTCTACCATTATAAAATCGTCGAAGCTTCCCTTACAAGACTATAAGAATATTTTCAAAGAAATTGTTTTATTTTATAAATATATTACTCTTAAATGATTTCAAAATAGAAAGAGATATTTCTCTAAAAAGAGTTTTGATTTCATCTAAGTCAACATCCTTTGATGGATTTTAAACTTATTTGACGTTTTTTTATTATGATACAAATCTTCTATATTATATTGAAGGTTTTTTGATATGATTGACTATATATGTGTCATTTTTATACCATTCATGGTTTATGGAGAAATTATTGACATTTCATATGCTAGTTTTAATAAGAATGTTTATGTTATGTTTAAACCTGTTCATATGAGGAATGAATTGGACTTAATAAGTGAAGGGTGGAGATCGCTATAGCTCCTCGATGCATCGGTAGGTCTCATGAGACAAACTAGTGTCTTGGCACAAGACCTTGACAAAATCGTATTTGTAGTCTTGGCACGAGGCCTTGGATATGTGGTTATGATAGTCTGGCATTATGCATTCCATCAATATGAAAGTTTTTATTGATATTGCATGTGATTATTAGTCTAGTAGAATATACATGTGAATATGTAAATGGAATTATTTCATTTTATTTTGGCCATATTATGCTGATGTTCAAGTTTAAAAAGCATTTGTTTTAGTTATACATTTCCTTAAATATTTATGCTTATTTATAAAAGTTTCTGATATATTTTTATCTTTACTGGACATTTGAGGTCACCCCTTTCTATGTTTATTTTTCCCAAGATGTGAAGAAGTATTTTATGAATGATTTCAGGGATAGTATAAGGGGATATGAGCGTGGAGAAAAGATGTTATTGTAGTTTTCAATTTATGATGTAATGTAATCTTTATGAATGTATCTAGTGTTTCCAAGACTACTAAACTAATCGGTCTTTCGAGACTTGATCTTTCTTTTGATCATGCCAATGTTATGTAATAATGCACCGACTCTGGGAAATTGGGGTCGGGGCGTTACAGAGAGGGATGTTTTTGATGTAATCCATTGTATGGATTGGTTGAAAACAGTAAAGGATCACATTGATTATTATAGAATAATGATTAGTTCTACAATTGAGGATGATTTCAATAATCTATTGAAAGTAAAAGAGGTCTATAATGATTGGTTCTAACAAGAAGGTGGGAACTAGCATTGGGAATGATTTCTTACTAGTTGGAAACATTGACCTTGGCATCCATAGAATATATCAGGGATATCCATTTTCCATCAGTTGTGGAAAAATTTATAAACATCATTCTCAAGATCATCTTAGGGTTACCACATATAAGTGAAGTGGAATTAATGAATGATCAACAACTAGGGAGGAGTCGTATTTCACTTCCTTCTTATTGGATATAGGCAATAGAGCTAAGGGAATTGAAAGTACATTTTTAAGAGCTATAAACCAACGGTTTCATTCCAACGAGAAAGTATTTGTGTGAAACTCCAATCTTATGTGTAAAAAAAGATGATGGAAATCTATGGTTTTGTGTGGATTATCATAAGAATTACCATGTTATGATAAAGAATATATATCAACATCGACTCATGTATTAGATGTTCAATCAATTAAGGGGATCTTAGTTGTTTTATAAAACAGAAATTCGATCTACATATCACCATTTGTGAGTTCATAATGACTATATTCTAATGATATATTTAAGAAAAAAATATGGACATTATGAATATGCTGTAATGAATTTTGGTCTAATGAATGCACCAACAATCTTTTTGGAATTTATGAATTAGATATTTCAATGACATCAAGTTTTTTTGTGGCAGAGTTTGTGGATGAAAAATTATGGTATCCCTAGAAAAGGGATGAGCAATGGAAATAGTTTCATATAGTGTTGTGCATATCAAGGGATCATTGGTTTTATGATAAAATATATTTGTGTGATTTTTGGAATCAAGATGAATGAGTTACTGGAAATTTAATTTTTGGAAATGTTGTTTCCGTGGACCCTAGTAATATAGAACCTGTTATCTCATAGAAACCAAAAAAAAATATCTTTTTGATACAAAGATCCCCTTGTCTTACTAGTTATTATTGATGTTTTTTCATGTCTTCTCATTACTAGAATCACATGTTGCATCATTGACAAAGAATAATTTTCCATTTTGAAGAACTAGGAAATGTTGAAAGTCTTTTCAAGAGCTAATGGCTTTCTTGGAATTTGAACCTATCATAATACATCTAGAATCAGGATAGGGGTTTGTGGTGTATTCTAATGCTTCATGATCTAGGATGGGATGTGTTATTCTGAAATGATACCACATGGTTGCTTATGGTTTGAGGTAGTTTATAGTGCATGATAATAATTACCCTACACACAATTTAGAGTTAGTTGTGGTCGTCCATACCATGAATACTTGGAATCATTATAACTTTTGGGAGAAATAACTATGGTAACAGATTTAAATAGCTACAAAAATATTTTCTCACAGTGGGATTTCAATCTATGGAAAAGGAGATACATGGAAAATATTTATACATTTGAAATTTATTTGATGTTTACATAAGGAAAAGGTAATCTGTTGGTTGATGTATTTAGTAGAAAGTCATATATTAAGTTGGAAAACGTAGGTTTAGTTGAGTTGTTTTTGATGTTGGTACTAGAAAATATGCATGTATAATGTGATGACCAAGGTGTTTTTGTGTGTTTCTCTTCGGTGTAAATGATTCCCAATATGATAAATATGTTTAAAGAGGAACAAACCAACAATTTAGAATTCCTAGTTCTGAGTTAAAAATTAAATTTTGGTGACACCATTGAGGGATTGAAACATAGTGGGAGTTCAGTTTTGTAGTTTAGATATCAAATGGTTTTCCTATGGATTCTCCCAAACGAATTCTACAGGTTTTTCAAAATTCATGATTTGATGTAAATCCTCTTATACAGAAGATGCATAAGTCATTGAATGTGTAATTTTTGTGTATTGGTATGAAACGGAAGCTAGATGAGTATATTTCAATGTTCTTAACTTGATAACAATTAAGGTAGAATGTGAATGACCATAATTTATGTTTTATTCATTTCCAATCCCTATGTGGAAATGTGAGAAGATATCCATGGATTTTTTTATGTCTCCCAATAATGGTTCCAAAAACCTATTCCATATGGATGATAGTTGTTTGGCTCACAAAGTAGTCTCATTTCCTCCCTACTCATGAAACTGATATGGTGTAGGATCTATCCATGATCTATATCCATGAAGTGGTAATAATGTATGGAATACTAGTTTTGTTAATCTCATATTGAGATCTGAGGTTCACATCTTGTTTATATAAATAGTTACAGAAATCCCTTTGAACTCAGTTTAATATTAGTACGACATATCATCCCCAAATGGATGGGTAATTTGAAAGGATGGTATAAACATTGGAATAAATGTTTCATGATTATGTAATGAATTATGGTGGCTCATGAGTGGAGAATATACCCTTAGTTGAGTTATCATAAAATACAGGTATCAGGCCATGATGAATATGTCTCCTTTAAAATAATTATATGGGTTTCCATATCATTCTCCTGTTTTTTGGGTAGGAATAGTTGAGACATCATTATATTGGATGATCCATGTCCAAAAAGAATTGGGATGATTTAGTTGATCAGAAAGAGGATGTAGATGACTCAAAGTCATCAAAAATCATATGTGAATCATCACTGAATATCGTTTTCATTCTCAGTGAGTGATCATGTGTTCTTATGGGTGCGTCAATGTCTTGGACATCATCATTTTGGGAATAAATTTTTGTTATCTCCTCTATACATTAAAACAATGGATATAATATAATTTGTTGGAGTGGTGGAATTTTTGTTTGCATTGCCACCATAGTTTAGTTCAGGGAATAATGTGTCACAAGTGTCCCAATTGAAAATGTATAAGACTTGTCCTAGCCAGGTGATCTAATAGGATCGTGTTGACCTAGTTTCAGATGATTCATTATAACATATCCTGGTGTAGATTTGGGATATCAAATATATAGTCCTTTGTGGAAAAAGATTTCGTCTATTACAGATTTTATAGAAACATGGTCAAATTCATAAAGAGGCTTGGGAACATTAGAAGGAAACAAAAGGGCAATGGTTAGAAGTATTTTAGGGTAATGATGGATTTCTACTTTCTGAGGAAAAAATAGTGGTGGAGATAATTTATCACCAATTATTTAAACTATGTAAATATTTAGTTTTTATTTATATAATGTATAAGGGTGTAGTTAGGCAGTGTTTGGGGAACATTCATGGTGTTTTTGCGGCTAAAGGAGGAGAGCACTAGCTATGCACAATTGGTCTAAACTGTTTGGAATTCAGAGGAGAAACCATGGAATTTTTTAGATGTTGGACGTTTGATTCATTATCATGTTAACATGGTAAGGGATTACATGTGAGGTGTTCATGTGAGGGTATTCCTGAATTTAGGTAACACAAGGTTATCCCACGATATTTCTAACCATGATAACTAAATTTGTGTGGCTGTCAAAGTGATATCCTAAAAAACTGGATGTCATAGGTTTTTCAATTTAACTCCCAAATTTTTTCCCCAATACAGCCATAACGTAGGATTTTTCTTTATGGAAGGCTTTAAAACCACTACTATATGAAATGTAATGTAAACAGAGCCTTACTTTGGAATTTAGAATCTTGATTATTGTGGTACGTCATTGTTCTGCATATTTCCTGTCACGTTTTCTTAAATCTACTCCACATGTTTTTTGGATTCTCATATATTCAAAATATATGGTTAGATATAATGTTATGGATCCCAAATATGTTTATATATGGTCATTATAATGTTAGGGGAAGAGGTCCAAGGCGGGTTTCTTGGAGAATAAACCTGGTTTCATGATTGTTCTGTATCAATTTTCTATTTGAACCGAAACGGTTGAGGTATGTGGCATCACTCTAGAATCAAACTAGTAAAACATATTTTAATGATTTCAAATTGAATATTTTGTATTTAATTTGTTGTTAATTAGATATTTAACAACTATTGGAAATCCACATAAGTGATAGATATGTTAATTTTTTTAATATGGAAAATTGAAATTCTAGAAAATGTTCTTTTGATCATGATTTTAATTTTTGGATATTAAAATAGAAATTTGATGAATTATTGGGAAATGGATTTGATTATGATTCCTTCAATAACAGGAATGTTTTATTGAAATGAAATGGTTGTTTATAATTGGTTAGTTTAATGGGTTTCAATAAAATAAATATTATATTGAAATTTTATGAAATGGTTATTTGAAATAGTTTCAGAATACATTGGGTTTTATGAGAATTTATGTTGATGGGCCCTGAATAAGGTACGTGTACTTGTGGGGTACAAGTTATGTGACCCAAGGTCAGGGGAATGTGTTTTTGGGACACAACATTATTTTTACAAGAGACAAATCATGAGAATGGAACATTAAAACAAGCTTGCATGTGTTGGTGGGTGGTGAAAAATGGAACGGTTATGCCAAAATAGTATTCATAAATGGTATTACGGCTTTGTTTGGTTTCTTTTCTTGAAATGTTACTTGATGGAAAATTGGTGAAAATATAACTTGTGAAAGTTTGGATATAAATGTGTTTGGAACATGTTTATATTTAGTTGTAAACTATTTTGAGAAATTTTATTATATAAAATATTTTATTTAAATATTTATAATGTTACTAATCTAGTGGTATGAGTATGGAAATCATTGGGGAAAATCTAATGGCTTTTATAATCACTCATACATTGAAACATACATTATTTTTTGTAGATGCGATCTATTGGGACATGTGGTAAGGTAAATAATCAAACATTTTACGAATCACCTCATGATACATTGGATGTTTGCTGATGTTGAATCATGGATATTTTGGTGTATGGGGTCTTGTTTATCTTAAAGTCTTCAGTTTTTTCAACTTTTTACATTGAAAGTTTAATTATCATTCATTGTAGTAAAAAATGGTGTGGTTTTGAAAAAAATTACATGGTTGAATTTTCATTCATTTAAGCGTGCAACGTATTGTGTGTGTTTTGGTTATAGTTTTTTGGTTTAATGGTTTTATTTTGTAAAGTGTATATCTTACCCCCTTTTATTTGAAACCCTTTAGCATTTATTTCCAACCTATGGCATCACAAGGATGTTGCTTAAGGCCAAGTAGAATCCTCACAAATTTTTAAGCTAGTGACGGGAATGATGGATGTTATAATCCTCACCATGTGAGTCAATATAGAGTTTATTCTTTCAAAAAATCCATTATTTTTGGATTTCCTTAATGTACATACATCCTGATTAAAACAAAAAATTTTATCGTAATTTTTTAAGACTATATGATTATATTTTTTTTATTAAATTATATCATAATTATCATATTTCCTTAAATTTATTTTTTTCTCTACATAAAAATAAATTTATGAAATCAATAACATTCGAATTTGATCATATAAAAATGATCTATCTAATATTTCTATAATAATTATAATTTATGTTGAAATCCCTCTGATCATATGATTTTATCCCAAAAAATGACTATTTATATCTTTTTGGAAAAAATTCTACAAACCCAAACCACTTTTATTTTTTGATTGATATGAATTTTTTAAAAATGAATGAAAAAAATATAACTAATTATCTTTAATAAAGTAATTTCAACAACAAACTTCTACCATGATGAATTATACTTCACCACTGATAAATATATCCACATATATAGTTCATTATACTAGTTTCTTATTTTGATTTTCGAAGACATTAATTAAATTATATATCATTGAAATATAGATTATCATTTTCCTCAAGACTTTATAATTGAATTACTAATAGTTCATTTGACTAAACATCATTTATGATTTAGTGTGACTTAAAAATCTAATTCAAAATGTTCAGTAAGACACAAAAAATTCAAAGGAAGAAAATAAATGTCATTTATATCAGTAATCATTTATTTATCCATAACCAACTAGTTCCTGGCACTAACTTTATTATTTAATTATTCATAATTCATAGAATATAATATTAAAATAACTATATGCATCATAATATTTAAATAATTCTCAATACAATTCATTGATTCCTTAAATTAAATTTCATCCAAGTATTCCATCTTAATTTTATTTTATTCCTTTAATTAGATTCCTGAATGATTTTGAGATTTTTGAAGATCACATCCCAACTAAATTGGAATAAAACATTAGATCAAAATCTTATTCTTCAAGAGTGTAAAAAAAAAATTAAAAGGAATTTAATTATATTTTCTAAAATTAATATTCGATTTAATTCTATATGAATTTATAACACTTATATTTATGAAATTTACTTATTTAAAACTATAGTTTAAGAAATTAACCTTGTTATCGTATAATTAAATTATTCTCAAATAAAAATCATATATTAAAAATCCCCTTTTTTAAAATATAATAGTTTAACCTCTTTGATAATAATTATATACACCATAATAGTGAATAAAATATCTAGTAAACCCACAAAACCAAAAAAATTTCAATATAACAATCTTCTTCTATTCATTACAATATAAATATTATTCCTTTGAAAGCCTATTTTATTATTTTTATATTCATGCTGATTTATAATATTTCTTATTTTGGATTCCTTTGGTTTTAGATATTTTGGTAATTTTCCTCCGGTGTTTCACAATCACAAATATGATATCATTTATTAATAATACTATTTATTTTATAACTCATTTTTTATAAAAAAAATTAGGGTCTTGGTATGTCCTTTATTTAAAGACATCATCAGAAAATATCATAAACCAAATTTTATTCTTAAACCCAATTAAATTAATCTGTAATTTAAAATTATTTCTCTTGGATACAAAAATCACCTTCTGTGTTTTAATTTTCAATGATCTATTCTTGAAAAAAATATTATGATCATCGATTATCTTGGCATATTCATCAATCATCAATTTTTAATTAATATCTTCTTCATAATTTTGATGATTATTCTCACATTCATCCACTACCTCTTCATTATAATAAATTTATGATCCATGTTAATTATTATAAATCATTTCCATTTCTATAAACATAATTTTTCTATTTTATTATTTAGCAATATATAATGAATGTCAAGATCCCCATCCAATTATTATTTTTTGTTTACAAAATCCTATTATTGATCATTTTATTTTATTTTATTTTAGACATTTGTATTAAATCTATCATGGAATATTTAATATATAAGATTAACCCATCCTCAATTATAAACAATGAATATTACTTATAATATAGTAGTTTTTTAATTAACACCTTTATTTAAACCTTCATTCAACATGAATTTTTAAAATAGAAATTCATTCGAGCGTAAATTCTTATTCTGTTTGGATGAGAATTAGGACTCAACATCTTATTCATCAACGTTCTTCAAAAATCATTCAATGATATGTATAGTCTTGTGATAATGGAAAAATACTTGGGGTTATTAATCCTTAAATATCCCATTTCATTTTTTTTATTTTATCCAAATAAAATCATAACATACAACTTAAATATATTTTTTTGAGAATCCATAGAATCATTATTTTAAAAAAAATTAATGATACCAAATTAGATGAATTTTATAATTATTTTTTTCTTTCACCCACTTTTTTAGGCAACTAACTTATTAAACAATTCATTTTAAGATAACTCAATAGAGTTTATTTCCTCATCTGATATCACATTTGGGTGATACATAGTCCGAAATAGTTTTCCAATTTTCATTAAAATATTTGTATACATATCCTCATTTGTGAGTACACATATTACACTGATATAGTTTGCAGAATGATTAAATTATCTGACCAAATTATTAATTTAATTCATCCTCAAATCATCAATTTGTTTTTACAAAACAAACAGTTTTTCTTCATTCACGTTACTATCACATTAGTATATTTTTTAATGTTTATATGATAATAATTTCTATTGTATAATTCATAATCTTCATATACATATTGTAGTTGTAGGAGCTCCTTGTTAAGAATTTTTGGCCACTACATAATCATTTAAAAACATATTATCTACTTCCATCATATATCTTCTAGTGGAATCACTATATTGAATTACATGTACATATTCTATGTATATATATATATATATTTAAGGAGATCATAAATATGAACTCATATTTTTTCCAATATAATTGTTTCACATACAAAATAAGGTTACTACTTTTTAATACATAATATTCATTATGAAAACAACTTTCCTGCAATAGATTCAAGTGATAACCAAGTGCATTTATACCACTAGTCAAAATCATTTGCCATGTTGTTCACCCTATGGTTGTTAATAAAGGATAAATTCTATGTGTTATTTAATTTTACAAAATTTAAATCTTCTTCATGTTGGTAAATCTACCTTTATAATGTCTTATAAGAAAAATTAACTGAAATTTATTAAAACATTCACTCATTTTTACTTGGTAGTCCTATAATATCTACTTTATTGGATCACATATAAATAATGGGTAGATTAACCAATTATCCACTACTTTACTACTATTTGATATCAATCATTAGGAGGATCTCCCTACACATTTACGGCCAGTGACCTATTATTGTATTCCAACCATTTTTTTTCAATACAGATACATGTTTTATAGTTAACACATTTGTCTTTTTCAAAAGATATATATAAAAAAATTAACACTAAAAAAAATTTATTTTCACCTAGACTCACAAATATTCAATTTATTGATTTCATTGAAACCCATAGATGATTATATAGAAAATTTTTGCCTTAAATGTCACTCGTATGGATCACACATCAAAATTTTAATACAAGGTATTAAATTTTTTTGTCTAATAATTCTATATTTTTAGATAATTACTATTTCCCATTATTATCTATTTAAGTGATATCATTTTATATAAATAATAATAATAATTTATATTCTAGAAGATTTTAATGTCATATCTTATATTAGCATAAATTATAACATCATACATTACATTAATCATTTCTATAATGAAGATCATATTCCATCAAACAACCTATATTGAAAATTATAAATATTGTTATCAATTACAAAAATAACAGAAATCCTTTTTTATGAATATAGTAAATCATTATAATTATCAATATTTAAAATGTTATATTGTGATATAATACATTATATCATGATGTGTTAGTTTCTCCGTTAAAATAATTTAATTAAAAGGAAGGTATCAATATTATCAAATGGTTCATAGAGTTATTAGGTTAATAGTATCAACCATTTATAAGAGTCTATAACCATGACACTATTAATTTTTAATTTTAAAAATTTATGATTAAATTTTTTAATTATTATTTTATAATTTTGTTTTTTCATGATGTGACACTATTTTCATGAATGAGGTCATATTAAACCATTAAAAATAACCTAAAAATCTTCATGACATGGCCAAACATATACGGGAGAGAAATATATTTCTTGTAGAAATTAAAATATATTAACAATCCTATATGGTAAGATGATTATGTCATTATGTGTAACATCATGATAAAAATTGGACAATGTACTTACCCATATGAACCTGTGTGAAATAATGTAAGGAAAACTACATTGGGCTATAAACACTATTATTTCAGTGTAAATGATTCACAAGACATTCCAAAGGAACCTTACAAAACACATCCCCACTAGGAAATTAATTAGATCCCAACATGAAATTTCCTTTTCATAAGTATTTAAAATCTAATCCCTATACTTCATGATCATTAAAAAACATGAAAAACATAATAACTCAAAAATAACTTCTTCATGAAAAATAATCTATCATAAAAACCTATTATACCCCCCCGAGGATCTCACTACCACATCACAATACAGTGAAACATTTTGTGGAATATACATATATTGGTGAGTGTGGAATCATGAAAAACCTAGTTGTCCATTTTTATTATCTCTCTGTATAATGTAATATTTCTTCTTACAAATGACATGAGTTATAAATGTGAGTAAAATATCATGGAATCCATGGAATAGTGTTTCGAACACACTTTTTGTGAAAAAAATCTCTAAGTCGACGAATAAGGGGTTTATTATACAATAACCTAAATAATTCTAGATGATTTTATAAATCTCAAAAACATATCTAATGGATTGTATTATGTTATAGATGAAAAGCATAATTTTATTTCTCACATGAAAAGAGGGTAATGGGAAGGAGAAAATAATTTTTTTAGAGAACCCTCTAAATTTTTAAAAATTAATATTGGTTACTTTCTATTTATACGTTGAATTAAAAATACATTAAACTGTATAGAATATATTGAAAATACAAAACCCCAAATAATATTTCATATAAGAATTAATTTAAATTAATTTTTTAAAATTTCAAAAAATAATAAAATGTATGAAAACCTATTTTTAATATTAATTTCATTTTAATGTTTAATGTAAATAACTAAAATATATTTTTATTGCAATTTTTTTTGTTTTTAACTTTTTGATAACATAAATCATAACTATATTATGGTTTCTTTCCCCATATCTAAATATAAATTAACATAAATTTTAAAATGTAATAATGAATAAAATATATGTGTGTGAGATGGAATATGACATCCCTGCTTTTATTACAAACATAAACATGATTTATTACATAATGCTTCACTTGATACAACAATGAAGATCAAGGTGTTTAGTGTCTTTGGGAATTAGGATCATTACATTAAAACTTAAAACAAGAAATACAACATCTTTATCGAATATATCCTTTACATGACCACTACATCCCCCCGTACTTAGCACTGCATGGGATAACCTGAGGACATGCATAAGAAAAGGGTGAGCTATAAAGCCCAGTAAGGGAGTACACATGGAATAACATGAAGAGTAAAATACATGATAGACAATAGTCATATCAATAGAGAATAAAAGAAACATGAAAATAAAGTCATGATAAATCATGATAATCATAACATGGAAATGAAGCAACAACACTTAACATGGAATTAGCATGAGCCATGGCTCATTGCACATAAAGCATGAGTAAACCCTCATTGCCCAAGAAGCATGAGTAAAAACTCATTCCACTTGAATTAGTATGAGTAAACACTCATTGTACATGATGTATCATGATACTATACTTTACCCAATGCATTGGAGCGCTATAAGGGCACACCCTTCTTAAAACATTTCATTTCATGCATAAGTGTGCCACATGGATCATAAAACATGGGTTCATAAAACATAATAATTTATTCCACGATAAAATAATGTGGAATTAATACATGAAACATTTTAATCAATAATTAAAGATGCATAAAGGTTGATAACCTTGATTGAGAAATGGGCATGGTATCCACTAAACAATGGCATTGGCTTAGAAAATCGGTGTGATTTCAGCAGCGTAACGGTGTGATATAAGAATTCATAAAAAATGGTTGATGAGAGACAAAGGGGTTAATCATAATATTTACATAAATGGAAAGTAAGTAGTTTATATATATATATGTCCCAATAATTTTAATGTAATTTAGATTCATGATACAAAAGTATTTCTTGAATGTAAATGTGGAGAGAGACGTTCCTTTCGGAATTTCGGCATAGTAACAGGTGTACATGGGAGGCATTTAATGAGAGATAAAGGGGTCTACCATAATTCAAAAAATAAGAGGGAAGTATGGTAGAGGTGTGAAACCATACCCCTACATTCGTAATTGAAATTAAAAGGGATATACAACTTAATGAAAATTGACAAAAATGGGAAAGGAAGAAAAAACCCTTACTTGGAAGTGTGCATCCAAAGGATAGAGAGAGGCTTTTGAGAGGATTCTTTGGAGCTTGGGGAACCTTGGGAGGATTATAGAGAGATTAGGGCAGAGGTTTGACGAACTCCAATGGATTTTAGTGAGGAGGAAGTGGGAGATTAGGTGGGTTTATATTGGAAAGGTGAGGGAATTCTTTATTATTTATGTTTGGGTCCCATTACATTAAATTAATCCAAACCAAATACCATCCCATGGTTTTTTCCCATGTATTTTTGAAAAGGGAAGAAGAAAACATTATTTTATATGTCCCAAGTCAGAAATTCTTAAAATAATAAGGTTTCTTATGTGGAGGTGAGTCACACTCCCATGGAAATTAATTTAAAAAGGCAAAGTGTTGAATATGTTTTGAGGGGTCCATTAATGCTTTGAAAAGTAAGTCAAACAAACCGAAAATCACATTAGTTTAATTATAAAACATATATTGGCCGAACATAAGGAATATGGTATTTTATTACATCACCATTGGGTCATTATGATGTCATAAAACACATTATATATTAAATCGGTATTTAATTTTTAACCAAAAATTTGACTGTCTCAGAAAATTATGAAGAATTCACCATTGGATAATTTCGATGACCTGATTCCAGAAATGACATTTATTTTATCTAAAAAAAATTTTAAATAGGTTAAATTTCACTTTTAAAATAAAAACCAACGTTTATCGAAAATTCACGGGGTTTGATAGAAATGGATTTCAAACCTTAATATAAAATTTTAATTGCATTCATAAAATTATAAAATAATTTATTTAATAAAAATTAATTTAATAATAATATTATTATTTTATTAAAATATTATTTAATTCAAAAATCCGTTAATTTAATAAAATATATTTCTTCATTAAATAATAACTAAAAACAAAATTTGTACTTTAAAAACTATTTACAATGTATCAAAAATGACTAGAAATTATATTCATTATTATATACAAAAATAATGTACATGAACATAGTAATAATTATTTGTTACATAACCCCTTAAAATAGCTGCATAAGACCTAAGGGTATGGTGTGCGATGGTGACAGACTATTGGGGTTGCTCGGATAACATCTCTCGAGTGGTAATTTCAATTAACTTCCACTTCTCCCGTAGACGGTCCTGTTCGTGCTTGACATGATGAAGCTCAGCTTGGGATTGGTCAAGGGTGAATCCCAAAGATTCCACCTCTTTTTCAAGCTCTGAAAAATGGGCTTCGTATGGGAAATTTCTACTGGATGAGGTCATCGCTTCTTTTTTTCTGAGTAAATTGGATTTGTTAAAGTCCTATATTTATACTAATCATGTGATCATTGTTCAACGGCTATATTAGTAATGGTAAAAATTCATAACATAAAACCAATGAAGTTGACATCTTATAAAAATATTTTTCATAAAGAGACATTTAACTAGATCAAGAGGGAGTTTCCATTAATGAAACTTTGGGTCATTACAATATTCCCCCCTTAAGAAATTTTACCCTTGAAATTTTCCTTTTCCCACACTAAAACAAATGTGGGTAACTCACCTTCATCATATCCTCTGATTCCCAAGTCACTTCTTCAAACTTTTGGTTTCTCCAAAACACCTTGTCGAGGGGAATTGTCTTATTTCGATAACATTTTCTCTACGATCCAATATCTTCACTGGTTGCTTCTCATAAGATAGATCATATTCCAATTGTACCACCTCAGAAGAGAGTATATGTGAAGGGTCCGGTATGTACTTCCTTAAGAGGGATTCATGAAAGTCATCATGTACTTTGTCCATGGCAGGTGGAAGTGCTAGTTGATAGGCCACAACCCCGACACAATCATGAATCTCGTAGGGGTCGATGTACCTTGGACTTAACTTCCCTCATGACCTTCTTCCACAGAGATATGCGAAGAAACACCATGTATCCAACTTTAAACTCAAGGTCTCGACGACCATTATCTGCATAACTCTTCTGTCAACTCTGGGCTACCTTGATATGCTTCTGAATGGTTTTCACCTTCTCCACCATTTCTTCGACCATTTCCAGTCCAAGCAGCTTAAGTTCACCGACCACATCCCAACATGCTGGTGTTCAACACCTTTTCCCATACAGGGATTCTTATGGTGCCATTTGGATGCTCGAGTGGAAGCTTCTATTATAAGGGTACTCAACCAGAGGAAGATGTTGACTCCATTCTCCTTTAAAGTCCATTGAGCACGCTCTAAACATATCCTCAAGTGTTTGGATAGTCCTCTAAGATTGGCCATCGGTTTGAGGATGATAGGACATACGGATGTTCAGTTCAGTATTCAGAGCATGTTGAAGACTCTTCCAAAACATAGAGGTGAATCTTGGATCTCGGTCAGAAAAATAAGTAGTGGTACACCATGCAACAATTCCACTTCCCTGATATATATATGTGCCAGTTGATCCAATGAGAAATCCTCCCGAATAATAATGAAGTGTGCAGTCTTTGATAGACGATCCACAACAACCCAGATTTCATTTTTTCTTTTGGATGTCCATGGAATTCTGGTGACAAAGTTCTTGGTCATGTTCTCCCATTTCCATTCTGGTATGGGAAATGGTAGCATCATCCCCTTAGACTTCTACCTCTCTGCCTTCACTTTATGACACACCAGACACTTTGATGTATATTGAGCGATCTCCTTCTTCATATTATCCCACCAAAAGTTTTCTCGGAGATCTTGATACATCTTTGTGCTCCCTCGGTGAAGAGAGAAATTTGAACTATGTGAATCATCAAAAAGTTCCTTATTCATCTCCGGACTTGATGGAACACATAGTCTTTTCCCAAACCACACAATTCCTTTTTCATTGACATTAAACTCCAAGGATTTCCCTTTTTTGATAGCTTCCACTTTTTCTTGAATTCCCACATCATCCTTTTGAGCATCCTATAACCTTTCCAAAAGATATCGTTGAAAAATAATTTGTGAAAGGATTGATGATGTTCCCTTCTTTATGATTCCCACGTCCATCTTCATCAAGTCTAAGAAGATTGGATTCTTCTAAATTCTCATCATTGATAGAATTGCTGGGTCCTTTCTACTTAGGGCATCTGCCACCTTGTTCGCTTTCCCAGAGTGGTAATGTATTGAATAGTCATAATCCTTGATGAGCTCTATCCATCTTCTCTGTCGTATATTAATCTCTTTCTGTGTGAATATATATTTAAGACTCTTGTGGTCAATATATATCTCACATTTCTCTCTATAGAGATAATGACACCAGATTTTCAAGGCAAAGATCACAGCCTCCAACTCCAGATCATGCGTTGGATAGTTTCGCTCATGGATTTTTAACTGCCCTGAGGCATATGATATCACTTTATCATTCTGCATCAGCACACATCCTAAGCCCTTCATAGAAGCATTACTGAATACCACAAAAAGTTCCCCACTTGTGGGTAAAGTGAGCATGAGTGTAGTGATAAGCCTCTTTTTCAACTCCTAGAAGCTTTCTTCGCATTCACCACTCCAAGAAAACTATACTCCCTTTAGACTTATCTTGGTAATAGGGTTGGAAAATCGTGATAAATTTCTCACAAATCATCGATAATATCCAGATAACCCCAAGAAGCTACGAATATCCCTTACCGATGTTGACCTCGTCCATCCCTCAATTGTATCTGTTTTAGAGGGGTCCACAGATATCGCATTGCTTGTGATGATATGGCCCAAGAATGAGACCACCTTTAAACAGAACTCACACTTTTGTACTTTGCATAGAGCTTCTCCTTGCGCAATGTCTCTAGTATAGTTTTTAAATTCTCCACATGATACTCCTTTGTTTTCAAGTATATTAGAATATCATCTATAAAGACTACCACAAATTTGTCAAGGTAATCTCTATAGACTCTATTCATCAAGTCTATGAATACTTCTGGAGCATTGGTGAGTCTGAAAGGCATTACTATGAATTCATAGTGCCCGAACCTTGTACGAAAAGCAGTGTTGGGGACATCTTCCTTCTTCACCCTTACTTGATAATATCCTGACCTCAAATACACCTTGGAGAAGTATTGTGATCCACGTAGCTGATCAAACAAGTCATTGATTCTTTGGAGAGGATACTTGTTCTTTATCGTGATTTTGTTAAATTCACGATAATCGATGCAAAGCTGCATTGACCCATCCTTCTTCTTGACGAAGAGGAATGGTGCACTCCATGGTGAAGCACTTGGGCGTATAAACCCTTTATCCAGATTCTCCTGTAGTTGTTTCTTTAGCTCATCATGCTCTGCAACAACCATTCTATATGGAGTCTTGGATATTGGTAGCGCCCCTGGTATAAGTTCAATTGAGAACTCAACATCTTTTCTTGGAGGAAGACCAGGAATTTCCTCAGGAAACACTTCAGCGGATTCCCTCACAATAGGAATTTCTTCAAGGATGGTTTCTTCCTTGGACTCAATCATCTGAGCCAGATATGCATGCTCATAAGGCAGTAATATCCATGCTTGAGATGATGGAGCTAAAGGAGATTCATCTTCCTCCTGACACTTGTGATGAATTGGGGGTCGATTCTCCATATGGAGTGTGATTTCCCTCTCTCGACAATTTATGTTGGCTCTATATAAATAAAGCCAATCCATGGATAGAATTGCATCAAATTCCACCAGAGGGAGTATGACGAGGTTCTCCGGGAAATTCAATCCATAGACTATAACAGGGGAGGACTTATATTCATTTTATGCAATGATTTCCCCATTTTCCATACTCACCGAAATCTTTACATCCATGATTTGTGGTGGTGCTAGGATTGTTCTACTTAACATTCGAGATATAAAAAAATGTGTAGAACCTGAATCAAAAAGTATGCTCGCTATTCATGAATTAATAACTAGCGTACCTGTCACCACATCATTGTCAGGGTTCACTTCGGTAGAAGTGATGGAAAAATGATCTTCCTTGCTGCCTTGGAGGTTGTTGGTTGTCACCTAAAACCCTTGGATTAGGGCACTAATTTGCAAAATGACCCAGTAATTTGCATTTGTAGCATTGAACAACGCGTTGAGGTTCGAACGGAGTATTCCTCTCCTCTGTCACATCCGTGGGTCCTTCTTGCCGACAGTTAGCAGCTAGGTGCCCTTCCCTTCCACAGCTGATGCATTTTCTTGTCCCCTTAAGGCAATTTCCAAGGTTCTTCTTTCTGCACTTTTGGCAAGTGGGGTGCAAGATCTTCTTAGCAGCATTGTATTTATCCATCGGACCACCATAATTGAAGTCCACCTTATGATTCTTGTCCCCATGATACCCCTGTGATTCCCTGATCTCCATTTCGACCTTGAGGGCACATCAGACAATTTCTTCATAGCTGTCAAAGTCACAGATCGCTAATGCTTTCCACAAGCTAGGATTCATCCTACCAAAGAAGCGGTCAACCATGTATTCGGGGGTAACGACAAAGTCGGAAGCGTATCATGAAAGCCTTGTGAAGTTTTCCTCATACGCTCCGATATATTCTTCATCTTTTTTCTTGAGGGAAAAGTAGTCCCTTTCCATCTAAATCCGGAGGGTGCGCGGAAATTTTTTATCGAAAACCATTTTCCGGAAATCCTTCCATTCCAACGCCTCGATCTCCTACTCTTGCTTCGTATTTTTGATCAAAGTCCACCATTGATCAGCTTCACCCTCCATACGATAAGCCACGAGGAGAACCTTCTCTTATTTAGAACATTAGAGGATAGAGAATATCTTTTCAATGGAGTTGATCCATTGTTTAGCAATCGTGGGATCAGATGATCCACTAAAAGTAGGAGGCCTTTGTCTCATTAAGCTCTCGATAGCGACATGTTCTTTCTTAGGGGGGATGAACATTCTTATTGACTTGTGTTTCTATTCAAAACATGAGTTAGCTGAGAGAGAAGCATGATACAGTTTGCGATTCCCGCTGCCATTGGATTGGGGATCTCATTAGTACAGTCATCACACTGATCTTCACAACGATTGTTAGCCCGAGTCCTCCTATTACCGGCTATTCGCTGGAATAAAATGAATGTTATAGGAAACACATAAAGGGTAATCCAAAGACAAAAGTTTATAACTTATAAATAATCTTTTATTTCCATAACTCAAGAGTCTATAGGCTTCAATCTAGGATTTTCATGATCTAATTTATAACATATATTCATAGGGGAATTTTTTTTTAATTACCATAATAAGGGTTCATAATAAGCTTGTGAATTTATCAAAACATATCACCCAGGAGTGTCGTAACCAAGAGTGCAACAAGGCCCGTTGTTGTGCACCAGTTCCCGTTCGATTCTAGCTCAAAGCGATGTTTTCGGGTTTTACCCCTAGGATACATCTGTGCCAGAGCCACCTCTACCTGCTCGTATCCTGATAGAGATGTCTTTCTTTGATAAACCACTTACTTAGTACTTTCCAAAACTTAGGGGTGTTTTTATTTTAATTAGCCTTGTATCAAAGGCTTTACTAGGGTTTCCTAGTCCCGAAATTAACTAAACCCATCCTTTAAAACCAACTATGACAACCCTTCTTTTATTACAAACATAAACATGATTTATTACATAAAACTTCACTTGATACAACAAAGAAAATCAAGAGGTCTAGTGTCTTTGGGGCTTAGGATCATTACTTAAAAACTTCATACAAGAAATACAAAATCTTTATCAAAAACATCCATTACATGACCACTACATTCCCTCGTACTTAGCATTGCACGGGATAACCTGAGGACATCCATAAGAAAAGGGTGAGATGTAAAGCCCAGTAAGGGAGTACAGATGGAATAACTTGTGGAGTACAATACATGTTAGACAATAAGAATATAAATAGAGCATAAAAGAAACATGAACATAAAGGCATGATAAAACATGATAATCGTAACATGGAAATCTGGAAACAACACTTAACATGTAATTAGCATGAGCCAAGGCTCATTGCCCATAAAGCATGAGTAAACCCTCATTGCACATGAAGCACGACTAAAACCACATTGAACTTGAATTATAATGAGTCAAAATTCATTGCACATGACATATCATGATACTATACTTTACCCAATGCATTGGATCAATATAATGGCGCACCCTTCTTTGAACATTTCATTTCATGCGTATGTGTGCCACATGGATCATAAAACATGGATTCATAAAACATAATCTTTTATTCCACGATAAAGGAATGTGGAATTAATACATGAAACTTTGTAATCAATAAGTAAAGGTGCATAAAGGTGGATACCATTGATGGAGAAATGGGCATGGTATCCACTACACAATGGCATTGGCTTAGAAAATCGGTGCGAATTCGGCAGCGTAAAGGCATGACATAAGAATTCATAAAAAATGGTTGATGAGAGAGAAATGGGTTCTAATCATATTTACATGTAATGGATAGTAATGAGGTCATATAGATAAATTTCCCAACAATTGTAATGGAATTTAGATTCATGATACAAAAGTATTTCTTGAATGTAAATGAGGAGAGAGAAGTTCCTTTCGGAATTTCGACATAGTAACGGGAGTACATGGGAGGCATTTAATGAGAGTGAAAGGGGTCTCCCATAATTCAAAAAGTAATATTACAGTATGGGGGAGGTGAAAAACCATACCCCAACATTCATATTTGAAATTAAAAGGGCAATAAAACTTAAAGAAAATTGACAAAAATGGGAAAGGAAGAAAAAAACCTTGGAAGTGTGCTGCCAAAGGCTATAGAGAGGCTTCTGAGAGGCTTCTTGCAAGATTTGGGTACCTTGGTAGGATTATAGAGAGAGTAGGGCAGAGGTTGGATGAACGCCAAGTGATTTTAGTGAGGTGGAAGTGGGAGATTGGGTTGGTTTATATAGGAAAGGTTAGGGGATTATTTATTATTTAGGTTCGGGGCCCCTTACATTAAATTAATCAAAACCACAAACCATACCATGTTTAATTCCCATGGTTTTTTGAAAATGTAAGAGGAAAAAAATATTTTATAAGGCCCATGTCCTAATGTTTTAAAATAATAAGGTTTCTTATGTGAAGGTGAGTCACACTCCCATGGAAATTAATTTAAAAAGGCAAAGTGTTGAATATGTCTTGAGGGGTCCATTAATGGTTTAAAAAGTAAGTCAAACAAACCAAAAATCACATTAATTTAATGATAAAACATATATTGGCCGAACATAAGGATTATGGTATTTTATTACATCACCATTGGGTCATTATGATGTCATAAAACACATTATATATTTAAACGGTATTTAATTTTTACCCAAAAATTTGACTGTCTTAGAAAATTATGAAAAATTAACCGTTGGATAATTTCAATGTCCTGATTCTAGAAATGAAATTTATTTTATCTAAAAAAATTTCTAAATATGTTAATTTTCACTTTTAAAATAAAAACCAACATTTATCGAAAATTCATGGGTTTTGACAGAAATGGCTTTCAAACCTTAATATAAAATTTTAATTGCATTCATAAAATTATTAGATCATTTATTTAATAAAAATTAATTTAATACTAATAATATTATTTTATTAAAATAATATTTAATTCAAAAATTCCTTAATTTAATAAAATATATTTCTTAATTAAATAATAACTAAAAACACCATTTGTACTTAAAAAACTATTTACAATGTATCAAAAATGACTAGAAATTATATTAATTATTATATAAAAAATAATGTACATGAACATAGTACTACTTATTTGTTACATAACCCCTTAAAATAGCTACATAAGACATAAGGGTAAGGTGTGCGATTGTGACAGACTCTTGGGGTGGCTCGGATAACATCGCTCGAGTGATAATTTCAATCAACTTCCACTTCTCCCATAGACGGTCTCGTTCTAGCTTGACATGATGAAGCTAAGCTTGGGCTTGGTCAAGGGCGAAGCTCAAAGACGCCTCCTGTATTCCGAGCTCTGACAAATGGGCTTCGTATGGGGAAATTCTACTGGATGAGGCCATCGCTTCTTTTGACTGAGTAAATTGGATTTGTTAAAGTCCTATATTTATACTAATCATGTGACCATTGTTTAATGGATATATTAGCAATGGGAAAATTTCTTAACATAAATCCAAAGAATTTGACATCTTATAAAAATATTTTTCATAAAGAAACATTTAACTGGATCAAGAGGGACTTTCCATTAATGAAACTTTGGGTCATTACATTGAATGAAACAAACATGGATATTAATAACATATAATCAAATGATGATTGTGATTTCTTTTTTAGAAACCACTGAAATCACATTATGCACCCTTTTAGTTATATGTACATTAAATAGTCCTATGAATTTAATATTATATAAATCACTTTCATTTATAATTATTTTTAATATTTGTGTTGATATTGTCATAGTATAGGTTATAATAAACATTCTATGATCTTTGTTAAGTGATTATTTCTTATTTTTATCATGTTTTTTTCAAATCATTAAAAATGATAAAAGAATATATCAATAAATAAATTGAATCATTAAACCAAAATTATTTTTAATTATGTTATATTAATGACACATCTATTTAACTATTAAATAATAATTAAAAACAAAAATATTTGATATATTAGTTCATATAAATTTTAGTTAACGTTAATTTCATATTTCAAATATGTGGGATTCATTAATTGTAGAGGTGTTCTTGGTAATGTTTACACCAAAATCTCAATTACACTATCTGTTTGATAAATATTTATTTCGTTTTGTGTGTAGATAATTTTATTAACTATTCAACATGTTTATTTATATTGTATAGATATAAAAAATTCATCCTTTCCCAAATCTAAATGTTTATCTAATGATAATTTTTATATGTTTTAGAAAATTTAATTAATCATTTAATTATTAGATTTCATTTCTTATTGAAATTGGAGATTATGATTATTATATTTTATTCAAACATCTCATTAAAAAAATGTAAATTATTTATTTTGATATATATAATAAGAAATAAAAATGGCCAAATGAAGAAAAAGAAATTAAAAATGGAATGTAAGAAAAAAAATATATATAATAAATGAAAATGAAAGGGGAAAAGTAAAAGTGAAAATAATTTCCAATAAATAAGATTGATAAATAGAAAAAAAATAACACAAAAATAAATGACCATGGAATACATTGAAATGTTGAGAAAATTTTATCTTGATTTCATGAGACATTAAATTAGTTCATGATTATTGAGTGGAAAATGCGTTATAGTGTTAACCACATTTTTTCTATAATTTCAGCATTAGAACATCAATTTAAGGAAATAAAAACTGATATAAAAATAAAATTTAGATATTATTTTATTTTTGGTATTAAAAAATCACACAAATGGATAGAAATAACTATTATTGGAAATGTAATTTAAAAAACAAATTTGACCAAACCTAAAATAAAAAATTAATGTTCATATTGTATCCCTTCAACAGATATGTTTAGAAATTTTAACTCAAAATTTGTAACAACTATAAATATATTTTTATATAATTCTTAAATGATACCTTAAATGGTTTGAAGAAAAAAAATATCCAACTATTACTAATGATGAATGACACTTTTTAAATTATATATATTGTAATTATAAATGAAATAGTTGATAAATTAATGTTCATTCTCAGTATTTTTATAATGTTTCATGATACCATGAAAAAATATAAAACATTTTCGATTTGTTCATGTTTAGTCGATCATCTAATATCTCTCACACAAACCCCATTATATATAATTAGAATATTTAATGGGTAATGATGTCTAAAATATCACATGAATGTTTTCTTCAAAACATTATCATTTATGTGAGACTATTAAACACCATCGAAGACATCAATGAAATAATAACTATGATATGATGAAGAAAAATAAATTGAAATCATAGAAATTAAAATAAAATTCATATAATATAAAGATTAATCTTGAGATGTACATTATTTTCATCTACATATGATAAAATAAAACATTTAGATCCATATAAGTTACATGATATATTCTATAATCACATAATTGTCAACATTTATTTGATTCAAATCTCATCATTTTCTACTATAAAATTCTAACCCCACCAATGAATATGGGGAACTTATTAATAAATATACTAGAGGATGGTTTTAACTCTACTTATATTCCTTGAATTTGAAATCTTGTTTAGCCCAAAATTTGGGTGACTGATAATTAGACTATTAAAGTATACTTTTGAGTTATCTCTAATTGATGGTGATTAAAATTTATCAAAAGGAAAGGATGAAATGAAAACGTTTTCATGATTTTGGATTCATATAAGGTTATAAAATTTATAGATGACATACAAAAATTTTTTTATGGGCTATATTTTCCACTAAATATATAACTTGGTGTTTCATACACTATTTATTTCGTATTCATAGGTTTCATGTGTCATATTGAGTCCACATGACAAATTTTTAAAATGATACCTATCAGGAATAACAAATTTATTTGATACATGTGTTAATCATTCCATGATGTTATGATAAATATTATTTCTTTGGTATTCTTATTATCATCCAATTAGTAGATGTTTAACTATGATTATATTTATCATATCATATGATTTATTTGAAATATGGTCCCCAAATTGACATAGAAGTCAGAAGTGAATTACAAAATATAATTTTGTTTTCTTTGTAATTTATTGTCTATCATAAAAAGGTCACGTTAGGCACTTATTAATCGAGGTGAATTTATTGTGACATGTTCATCTATATTGTCATAATATATATAGAAAATCATTAACATATGATTTTCGATAATATATTGATATAATCAATTTCATATGATCACTAAATGTAATGAAAATGGATTATATGATAATTTATGATATATATGAATATATTAGTGGACATATGTAAATAGATACATGAATTTTATAGATACCAAACTAGATCCCTTTATACCAAGAGTAACATTGATTTTTCACAAGATACCAATATTTTATTCTAATAATGAATTTTCCAATTTTTAACTATATTCAATTTTATAATATCCCATGGGGATAGAAAACATGATTTTGTGAATTGGGATTAAGTTTATTATTGAATATTTTAATAAAAAAATTATTACTCCTGCAAAAGTGTTATTGTAGCTATAAAAATAGAGTTATTGATTGATATTCATATGTTTAAATTGAACTAATGATTTCTATGATTTGTTACATATGATGTAATATATAAATAAAATTAATGTTAAATTGTCTAAATTTTTATTCATATGATATCTAGAAAGATTATTAGATATCGTTCAACATGGAATTATATAAAACATTACTGAATGTGAAAATGATTAATTTCTATAAGGATTTAGAGAAATCAGATTACAGATTGAAATATTCATTAAACCAAAACCATGGAATGGTGAAAAAACCATGTCATAATGTATATTATATAAATCCAACTAATGGTGATATTCACCATATCATGGTCTTACAAATAGTTTTGCATCACTAATATAATGACACATTAAAAATAATATTTCTTATATTAATAACTCATTTATATTTGTTTCAAAAATAAAATATTGTTTTTAAGGATTTTTATTCTACTATGTTGATTTTTATACATTAAATAATAAATTAGTTGTTGGAAAAAAATTTCAAGGTGTTGAAACATCTTGAAATGTTTTAAAAAATTTCCTTTATAGGAATATTTTATGAAAAGTATAGAATCCGAAGGAGTTCAAAATAATGATATATAATGTTTTTAAATCATCATGATATGGTTCTATGAGACTTATGAAACACATGACCCATGTATCTCCATGAAAAAATTATTAATTCACTCTTTTTTATTAAATTTGGATTCAGTAGACAATGAGTGTGGGAAGATCCTTAAAAATAATTCAAATAATCACGAATCATATTAATTACTCCTAAAAGAGGGATTTTATTACATTTAAGTTTATCTATAATGATAATGTCTAAAAAATATATAAATGATGTTGATAATGATATATTTTTGTAAATCATTAATAAATAATTTAATTAAACTAAATGGATTAATATTTAAGAAAATGATTTTTAATGGCCTGTTTGCACGGTTTTTTGTCAACATTTTTCTCGATTAAATTCTATAAATTTAACTGATAGTAAATCATTTAATATATACTATATCATGTTTAAAATATTATTAATTACTCGATGAAATAAATAAATATTGGATATTAATTTTATAATATAAATATATATAATCAATATCCAATGTAAACCATAAATGATGGTCATTGGAATCCTCATTCACATCACTACAACCATAAAACTAAAATTATCACTTCAATCACCACCTCATATTTTCCAAACCACTAATGAGAATCTATGAAACCAATTAAAATATTCATTATTGTAATGAGGGGTATATAGATAAAAGAGAAACAAATATATAACAATATGACAACTACATCGAAAACTACAACTATATTGGGAATACAATGTCCCTATTTTGAATCCGAATTAGGGAACACCATATACCTCACATCACATAAATTTAAATGAAATCCAAATCCATAAAAAATCATTCATAATTCTACAAAAAAGGGTTATAGTAATTACAAAACAGAAGATAAACATGATATAAGCTAGTAAGAATATAAAATTACAACATCAGCATAATACATATTAAAAATATGGAATATAAATATAATAAAAATATATAAATCCTAGTAAATCCATCTAAATTTATCAAAATCACTCAACCATCTACACTATGTCTAATTATCCATGGTCTACCACTGATATATTATTATCCAAAAACAATTCCCCAAATATTTTACCACCACCTCAAATTAATAGAACCCTCATTATACCTCAATGTTTTATATTTATACATGGATTCTACCATTATGCTTCTTCTAACTCAAGGACACATAATAATATTCATCAATTATACTTTTATACTCTTATTGAAATAAACTATATTTTTTAGGTCCACTACTTCAAGAAACATAGAGGTTCGAAGCCACATAACCACACAAAATATTGATTTATAATAATAAGTCATGGTATAATTATTTTATCCAATTAAATTTACAACAATTAATTATTATACAATTTTATTTTTCAATATATTTTTTTATAAAGCTAAAGATATTTTATCCCTTTTGGATATATGAAGCCATCATGGAGGAAAGTATGAACTATTGTTATCATGTTGATTTTTTTGTTTATCATATCTATAGGTAAATTAATATAGCCATTGATAGTATATAAAACATGAAAATAGGATCTAGAGAATATAACTATAATTTCCATAAGCTACATTTAACTAAAAAATCATAATCGTTGTGATTTGAAAATACCTGTCTTTCTATTTTATATAAATATTTCCAGTCCCTAGAGATTCTCTCCATAGTGAAAAATTATCACTATTGATATTTATAAAAATTATCGATCAATGCATAAAAAATACTATATCACTAAACACAAAACAAAATGGTTATACTCCACTGCCCCATCAATACTAGATCCCTCTATTGAAATTGCATCAATCTCATTCTATGACTCCATAAATCAAAATCCCTGATTGAATCCCCAAAAAGTATCCATCCACTATTCCATTTTAAAGAGAGACATATGGAATGAATAGATCACTAGGGTCCTTTAACAAATGTTTTTATAAATTTAACACTATGATCATCTATGCTTTTGTTTTCTCTATTTCATGTAAATAATTCAATCAAAATATGTGAGGAATCTTTGAGAAATATCAACCATGTGTCCTGCTATGGTGCATTAATGTTATAAAGAATTATTATAAATAAATAAGAATTTTTTTATAGTAAAATTATTTTAATACGTTTTCTCATTAACCATTTCATGGATTCATCATACATCACATAATTCCATTGTTCGAAGGATGATCTAAATATTTTTGTGTAAGAAAAATAAATTGATTGAATACATTTCCACCATCCATTTAAATGAATGATTATACATAATATATTATAGTATAAGGAATAAAAATTTGTTTCTAGATATTAATGTCCTAAATACATATACCTTACACTAGAAATAATCACCTATATCGTACTAATAAACGAAAAAAATCCATACACAATGCTCTATAACATGGTTTATGTAACAATTTCTCAATTCAAAAAATTATTTCACAATAAAAACCATATGTTTGTAATCAACTGATTTGATATTATCCTCCATTAATCCAACAAAACAATATCAATCCAATAATGGTTACAATTGACCATGATGTAATATAATAAAACATGTCATGTGTTTAGTGTTTTCCTTAATTTATCATCAAATTAACCATTGCATCATCTATTCTTTCTAAAATTATAATAAAACAAAATTGATATAAACCAATCAATTTTTTTTCCTTTCATGAGATAAATATCAAATAATTTGATCCCATGAAAATATAATCAGGGAAAAAAAACTCAATATATGAAAAATTACATTATAAACATTTGAAATTTAATTCACACTTAATATTCAAATAATTACATAAATTAAATATATTCGAAGCCAAAAAAGTGAAATTCCATATATGAAACATCATAGATGGGTCTTTTATCGTCAAAGAGACTCTACCATCATACGTAAATTAGTAGGAATCCAAAAATAATAAATTTAATGTTCATTTAAGGCTTCAACATTAAATAACCAATATTTTTATAAAAGTACACATTGTAGAGTCTAATATATGATTCCCTATCCCACATACATGACTTCAACCTATCATTTCAAATGTAAAAATACACAAATAATATTAAATTCTATCAAAATATATTATTCATGTGATCATAGATATCCATTAACAACTCAATGAACATTATATATTTATGAATATCATGTTCATCAGAATTATTTAAATCAGATTAATCATGAATATATATATAAACCTTAGCACAAGGAATGAAATATAAACTCTCTAAACACTTTATGGATGTTCCATACAATAAACACATATATTAAATTATCTAACACATCATAGGTTATAGTTTTCATAAGATATATATTTTCTTATAAGAAAAGTAATAATTTTAATAATCTTGTTGAAACCTATAAAAAAATGGTAACTAATATCAAACTCTGATTTTCTCCTTATTAAATCAACAAATGATATATGAGAATTGATTTTATCTATTATACACTTTAGAATCTATTATATCCTCTCTGTCATATCCCAAAAAATTATTCCTAAATAATAATACAACCAAAGTTATCCAGAAAAAATGTTATTTTTATGATCTCTCATATAATCCATTAAATAGCTAGATTATAGTATTTGAATGATAATTTTTTTTGTAAGGGTACTCACAAAAGAAACAATTCTTCGTTTATAGTCTAGTATATTGGTAATTTATCCTGTCCATGCCTATTATATGAAGTAATTATCCTTATGTGAGGTAATAACTCATAGAATTCCAGTTATCTTAACAACAACCTCTATTAAAGTCCCACCATTTAAATAATTAAACATTTAATCCTTATTTAGAAATAAATGATGAATTTTCATCAATCTAAAAACCATTGATCATATAAAATTACAACCTTTCAGTTTTTATAGTATGATAGTCATAATATCCTTAGATACATCCTCCTTCTTCCACTATGAGTCGTTGATTTGTATAATAAACCAACCAAATCTCACTATTCAGTTATGTCTTAAATTCATATAAAATCACCAGAAAAATGAATCCAATACCCACTTCTTTATCTAAATATAACATGAAATGAATGATACATATCTTAAAAAATCATATGTATAGTCAATTTGGATCTATAAAACTGATATAAAAAAGGCTTATACCTGCTATGAGGAACCAAACACTTCCCATTAAACATCACATCGTGTTCATCATCTTTATTCTTATATTCATATGAATATCTATTAATTATATGATGTCTCCAAAATTATTTTTGAAGGTATCCTAACTAATATTCCTCCACCTTCTAAAACAATAGATTGTAATATACAATATAACACAATAAACATCTGTATCTAACCATTTCTATTTTAATATGAATGTATATGAGATATTTCATAATCATCCACTCATGAATTTATAATAGGGAAACATTACAATGAGACTTCCTTATAAACATATAAACTACAATAGTCAATTGTTCATAAGAATATTTTAATTAATAACCATAAATATGAGGAATTACATGAACTATTTCTAAAAAGTATTAATGCCTTTTTGAGAGAATATATATTGCAATATTATATGTCTATTGTAGATATAAAGCCCAATTATACCAGGTAATGTCTTCTCCATGTCAAAAAAAACACTACAATCCACTACTGATGTTTTCGAGATTCATTATAGAATTAATAAGACAATTTTTTTTTCTATATTAGAAATACTCAAAATATCCTATATCAAAATGAATCCCAATACATGACATAATGAATCATAATAATCCATGAACATTAAAACATCACCAATAAAAAAAGTTACAAAAAATTCATTTTACTCTTTTAAACAGTCAAATGATAAATGTAACTAAATAATGAAAATAAAGGCATTTCCTTTCTAGGATAATGAAAAAACAACATTTTATTTATATGAAAAATTAGATATAGTCATTATATAATATCCCTCCATATCAATAATTCTATTCAAATGAGGGAAATTATTGAACATTTAATATGAAATGGTTCTAAAAATCATATATATATATATATATGTCCACTCTAGAAAAAATTAACATGTATATGAAAATATGATTCCATCCCCAAACCATGGACATTTAAATATTCTAATAAACTTGTAGTTGGAAATGTTTCATCCAAAATGGTCTATAAATTCTCATCATATGAGTCATCGATACATAATTATACCTATATATAATATATAACTAAACAAAAAATAAAACAAGTTTTCATAACATGATATAATAATAGAAACTATAAATTCTTTTATGTTCACTTGTATGTCCAATGAGTATTACCATGAACCATAAAATTCATATAATGACTCCATGATGAAGTCTTAGGAATATGTTCATACATTACACTAAACTGATGGTATCCCATCTATAATTATATATTTTAAAACTAACTAGATTATATTGTTTGGTAAAAAATAATCATCAATTGCTGATAGTGGACACCAATTTTCAATCAACTCATGGTTAAATTATTTGTAATCACATCAGAACAAAATTAAAACATTAGTATTATTAGAAAATAATGTTGGAGATCCCCAGGGAGACACACATGGGTGAATTAAATCCATCTTTATAAAATCATAAATATTAATTTTTATCTCTTGAATATTTTTTTGGAATAAAAAAATTTGATTTTATTGATATTGATGATGTCCCCAAGACGAAATATTTTTAAAACACAATTTTTTATGACATTGTTAAATTTTTTATCTCTTTTGGAAAAAATCAATGAAATGTTATAGCACCTTGATAATCACCATTACATTAATGTAATATTAAATGAGTATAAAAATAACTATCGAAGATATTATGTTTTTTTAATGAATCAAAAAAATAACATGTGATATCATTATATAATAAAATCCCCAAATCCACCAATCTCTATATAATAATCAATCCTCTTTGGTTAGTAGTCAATAATAAGTCAAAAAATATAAATTAATTTATGATATGTATGCCTTGTTGTGTTATCATTTGTAGAATTACTACATAATTAATTGTATGGTGAAATCATGTCACAAAATTGATACCACGAGCCACCATAACTAACCATGAATAATCTCTTATAGAATTTGACAACTACAGGGGATGATTAAGCCAATAGATGGTTAATTATATCCACCTCATCATATTTAGATATGTAAATTTATTGGACAAAAGAGAATTATATAAAATAGAGGTAAGAGATGATAAGAAATATATCTCACCATTCCCCACATTAGGTCTTCCCATCTCATAAATATTTACCATATGATGTTACCCAAGGGTGTCTCTAAAACTGAACATCCCTTACCACTAGATACCTCTACAATTATAATCATTTCCTTATCCTTGAGGTTATGGATTATGTTTAGGTTGGAATTTTGAACCACATACTTATGTTGTTGGTACCTCATATCATAAATGATTCACTACTAACTAGAGTATGGTGGATATTGGGGATGAATTAGAAACATTCTAATTGTTATATTTTTACGAGTTTACATAAAAACCCTAATATGAAGGGAACATCAATTAGAGTTCCCTTATATTATACTAATATTAGTAAATATACTATTTAAAATACCTGAATGACGTGAACTACCATATTAAGTGAATCAAGAATTGGGGGACTGAAATTAATGACACTACAACCATAAAATAATGTATCCCCCAAATTGAAATAATAATATGAACTACCATCATACGTCATTTATAAAACTAACTCATTCCATCAAACGTTGGATAGAATCTATATTACAAAAAACTGTAATATATGTATTCATTAAATTCAATAGAGGATCTCTATGAACACTTGAGATATTGTTATAGGGGTGAATTAGAGGTTTCTAATATTTTACCAAATTCAAAACATCTATTTTATAGTTTACCCCCCCCCCCTCCATATATGAACCATGGTTTTCAAATGAGTAAATAATGGATCTATATAGTTTACCCTATTCATATTGAGTATAATAATTTATGAAAGTATATATAGATAATGTTTTCATTATTTGTTAAACACTATCATGAAACCTACTACATAATATAATATTGTTTCAAGGAATTATATATTTTCAACTATAATATTATCATTAATAAAAACTGTTTGAGAAAATGATTATATGATACCATTCCATAACATCGGTTATATAATCATTCAAAATATTAAAAATTGAAACTTTTCCACTTTAAAAGGTTCTTTTTAATGACACCCAATTATTTTAAAAAATCATACTACATTAAAGAGATAGCATGACCCTCCAAGATATCACCACATCTAATAATCAATTTTTTTCTGTCAACATTTTCTAACAATTTTCTATTTTCTAAAAAAATAATGAAACCAATTTTTGCTTATCTGTTAAACATATAGTTATTAACTAAAAATTAATTATTGTATTTTATCAACTAAAACTCCAAGGATCTGATATTTTAATTTATTTTTTTGAACTCCCTGTATATTTTCCATGATTATATGATTACTTGTTTTTTACATAATTTTAAAACCTGAGTTTCATAAAAAATTGTATTTGAAGCATGTTTTCTATTATTATACTCATCATCTTAAATAATGATCTGGTGTTCCATTTAATAAAATATCCTATAATATTTTATTTATCTTTTTCACGTGAATTTATTCCCCCATAATTTTGTTATCTGTGATATATTTTTCTCTTTAGAGTTCCATCAATATTTTTTCATCAGATGTTGTAATATTTCATAATATGTATCACATTATTTTTAGGATTTTTTTTCATAAATGGATTTACTTCATCTATAATGTGTGTTAAAATAACCCCATGATCCTCCATGATCCCCAAATCCTTATTTCCTCAAATAGTTATACCCAGTAAAATTATTATTGTAACCTTGAATCAAAATCTTATAAATTTTTCAAATCAAATCATATACCTTATAACTACTCTTGTAGGATCAAGAAAAAGTATCTTTCCCATGAAATAGGAAACCCAATATTAATATACTTATATAAATTTCCTATAGTAACATTTCTATTTGTCACTCTTCATGAAAATGAGAGATTCTATGTAAGTGGAACAGACATCAACATGATTCTCTAAATTCAATACAACATCTCAACATTTTCTTTCATTCCCATATTTAATCCAAATTATATTTTTTATATTTAATTATTTGGTGTGTGTTTTATCATCATATATATTAATTTCGTGATTTATTTTATCTATAATATCCAATATGGGATTTATTATTCTTATAAGAAACTCTTACAATTATGATCTTATCACCACTAATATATATGATAATATCCCAATACACCAATCACGTAATATAATTCAGTTAAACATTTTTGATTAAATAATTTAACATGAATTCATTATCTTTTTTGGTTCTATATATTCTTCCATTAAGATCACTAATATTTAATTTCAAATATTTTCATTTAAATTTCACAGTAAATGGTAGAGTGGGCTTCTATAATTATACAAATAAAATTTATTTTAAATCATTCATGAATCATGGCATGTCAAATAATCATGTTTTTTTAATCGTGAAAAATGATTATAAATCATAAAATTTAATTATTACTCCAAAATGTACTATTTTTGAAAATTTATATTCTAATTATACTGAAATCAAAAATTAGGGATAAGTAACAACCACCAAAATGAATCAAACTGAGTGTGTGAGGACTCATACATTGCATCCCCTAACACGTAATGGAATTAATATCAGGTCTATGGTGTGGAAAGATATTTATTTTTTGTGATATGACTTATAGATTGTTCCAATGACTCATACATAGTCCATGTATAGAAATTATTTAGTCGAAACCAACCTCATATAAGGGAAGGAATAATATATATATCTAAGATGACCATTTAAAAGATAGAGAAGATTATTTTAAATTACATAATGTTATATATTAATAGATTCATGATATTTATATATATTATAATGTCTCATTCATAGATCATGGATGATTATTATGAAGATAAAAAATATACATACACAAAATGAAATGATACCTACAATTATTTATATGAATTATTTTATGTGTGTTTCATACTATTACAATGTTTGGGTTTACTATTCCAATGTAATCAATAAATATTATAATGTTTTTCAAACATATCTAAATTTTTAATAGAAAATAAAATATAAGAATTCCATATTTTCTCACAAACATTCAAAATAATTTCAAATATTCTTTGGGGATTCATAATCACATCAAACATCATTAAAAAATATAAATAATTATAGAAATTACTATTATAAATCTAAATTTACCTAAATTTCACCCATGTTGTGTTGCATATTCTCAATACGAATGATATAGTATTCCATGATGTTCCCTAACAATACATGTTCACCTTCAAATCACCCATCCTAAACCATTATATTATATATAATAAACACCAAAAACAAAAAAAATATACAAAATACTCCTTGGATGATTCTTCTAACTTCACCAATTATTTTAGTCCAATGGACTCAAGACATAATTCTTCCCATTATATTGCATCTCAAATGCTTATTGAATATTTTATAAAGTAATCCAGTTTTAGTAGATTACATTTAATTTAGGACCACTTCTAAAATAATCTAATATTATACCTACTAAATATAATAATTTCAGTTAGGTATTATAATATAGAATCTCTTCTATCTTATTTACCCATATGCATGGTTAACATACTTAGTTTCATTGGACAGAATATTAATCCACCCAAATCATCATCACAATCATATTGAGAAGAGTTGTACTACTCCCTGAAAATAGAAAAAAAACACACCTTTGGGTACATAACTATTTATTGAGTGAACCACTAGGATCTACATCACAGGGCAACATTCCCTCTTAATGTTGTTAGATCCTACCTCTTTGTAATTATAAATGTAATATTAATTCCTAAACAATATGGGAAACCACAATCTATTTTTTTGAATTATAAATGTCAAAAAAATAATTGTCAACGTCATTTTATATTTTTCCAAATGATGAGTATTTAAAAAAACATATTCCATAATTAATATTATAACTAGCCCAACATGATAATGGAAAAATAATGAACTCTTAGGTTTATTGAATATCTCTATAATGATAAATTGTTATGTATGTGCACTGTTTGTGCAATGAAGTTCTCATCCTTTACATTAACCAGTTAAACATGTTCTTTGCTTCCTACATTTACCATTCATATTTTCTTTAAGAAGTATACTTCTTATATTTATTTTATATTTATTAATGAAATCCGTATATGGTTGTTCTATATGCATTAACCTAGACATGATATAATCATGGATATAGTGACCCAAGCCTTTTCATATATTACTATTACATCATTTTAATGATAAACTACAAATTAGTATTACACAAAGAGAATATGAAGGTTTAGTGTCTTTGGAAAACTAGGACCACACATAACAAATACAACATCTAGCATAATCGTTTATTTAATTTCTTCTTCTCTAGCTTATTTTGGCACTTGTCCTCTCCTTAGTGCATGTAGCCACCTGAGTATATACATCAAAATGGGTGAGCTAGAAGCCCAGTAAGAGGATAAATAATGACAATATATCATGGGGTGAGCATGATCATAACATAGGAAAAATATCATGAACATGAGAGGAACATAAATGAAAGACTTGAAATGTGGCAATGCATAAAAATGAAACATCATGTCTTAGTGGTTAACAACCACAAATACTAGTGAACCAAGCTATAATCATGTTCACAAATCATTTCACATTTACTCGTGAGATTCATCAATTTACCCAATGCATTGGAGAGCTATATAATTTCGGGCGCACCCATCACATTTGAACATTCATATTGCACTATATAATTCTAGGTGCACCAGTCACATCATAAAATTATCATTTATCATGCATGCCACAATGAACATATAACATAAATGAAAATTAATAACCCATGAAAACGAATGGGTTTCATCTCATATGAACATATTCATAAACATTGGGTTCCCAAAAGAAAGAGGGAACAACATACTTGATACAAGAACCATCAACATTGAATGAGAGGTAAAAGATGAGTTCATAAGAGAAGATTTCGGTCGGAAAACATTTGGATTGACATACACTTCATTATAAAACATTTATATCCCATAAAAGGAAAGAAAATGTTGAATAAATGATCTTTATGGAGTGACCATATCAAAAATGGAGTGAAAGAGGTTGAACCTGAAGGAAGAAAATTTGGTTCGAGATTTCCCCTTAACTTGTAAGTGAATGCATATTTCTCTTTAATGTCCTGTATAATGACATTATATTCATTAATTAGAAATTAAAAAACATTTTATACATTAATAATGTTCATTCTGGTTTCATTATTTCATATTATGTTCTTTTGGATGACTTATAGAGTTTAAAAACATTTTTCGAGGATGTTCGTTTTTATGGTTTTCTTGAGTGGTCCACTTGTATTCTTTAATTGAAGTTTGGGTAGAACATGGTTAAATTTAAGGTCCAAAAGGCTGAATACCATAAGAGGGGGGGGGGTGAATCAGGGTTTGAGTAATCAAAAAGTATAGCACGTTCTGATCTTGTTTCGCTATTAAGAAAACACTCTTCTCTCTCTTTCCTGCTGCACAATATAAATAGAAAGTAAAGCATGCACATGACACAAAAATTTTTACCTGGTTCACCCTCATCGGGCTACGTCCAAGGAGAATACAACGGTGATGAGCTGATGTACCAAATTCACTATTGAACATTGTTGTTTATAAGGTTCGGGCTAGATCTCATCTATGCCCAGACTCACTTACTTTACAAGATTTAGGGTCAGCTCATTACTTTCCCAAGGGTCACTACCTCTCTCTCTATCCGGCTCACTACCAGTGGAGAGGATCACCTTCTTCCTCTTCCTTTGATCACTGCTTTGAAAAGGATCCACTCACAGTTTATAGACCTGTTGGTCTCTTCATTATCACAAATGAATACATCCTCTCTTGTATGTAGATACTCTGTTGAAGATCAACCTTCACCCGTAGATGAATTTCTCTTTGAACAGAAGGTATCGGGAAAAACCCTGGCTTCCACACAACACTGAATCACTACCAAAAATCAACATTACTTGGCTCCCTTCTCTAAGGTGGCACGCAAGTCTTGGTGCGCAAGTCAACACAGGCGCACAAGTATTTCTTAACACTTGCGCCACTCAAGATTAAGCTTCTCCAAACATGCACGATGAACTTCCGTTGCAACACGAACCACCTTAGGTGCACAAAAAATAGATGGCACACAACTTCAACATTGGCGTGCAAGTACCTACTTGAGCGACCACACACCACTTGCGCGACTTCCACACATGCGCGATGGGAGCTCTGATTTTTCTATGTATTGAACTCCTGGCCTATGTCGCGCTACTCACTTGTGTGACCAAACCAAAACATGCGTGGCCCACCTTCCTTTGCCATACTTTGATGTTTTGATCCTGAAAAACAATAGGCACGCAAGTTCCCAAGCCTCCTAAGCACTGGCACACAAGTCTCTTCACGGCGCTCAAGTCACTTGTGCGACCAACTCAAAACATGTGCGGCCCTTATCCCTTTACCATATTTTGATGATCCGATCTTGAAAAACAGATGGCGTGAATGTTTCCAAGTCTTCAAGTACATGGCACGCAATTCCCTTTTCCAAAACCACTTATCTTCATTTGTCTATTTTCAGGCCCAAAAATTTGGAAAACACTGGAAAATGGTGCCACCTTGTATCTGTTCTTTTAATGCCTCCTCCAGATCATTCATTACTTTGTCGACGTTCTTGAATCAAACACGGATCGTTGACCAAAACTCTTGAAATCGACATTACACCATGAAATCCCCTTTTTCATAAAATTTGTAAGACATGGTTTTCTTTGTCAACAATCACAGCACAAATGTCCACTTTGTCAATAAACACAGTCACCTCAAAAATGCTTTAATGATGCCTTGAGGGATTTTTTCCCTACAGTAAACATCCAAAAATGATATTACAATTTATTAATGATATTAATTTAGTTTTAATGATCTTATATTGAATCAAATTAGATCCATGTGGATGAATCATTAGATAAGAATCAAAATTTGATTGTTTGGGTTAATTTGGGCGATTTTTCTATCATAATGAACTTCGTTTATTTTATCACTTGAAATATGGTCATAAGTTAGTTCCAGAACATGAAATTTGAGATAATACATATAAAATATTCTGGTTATACCATAAAAATGGTTTCATGACCATATTTGAAGGTAGAAATGGATGAAGAAAGCATGTTTTTCGTAAAGGTGATAAATTAACAACTCACGAACAATGTTCTCTTTAATAAAGTTAATTGAAGAGGGAAAGGGGGTTGGATGATATAATATCCCATTAGAATCATAAAATTACATTATATGTATAATACTAGAGTTACAATATGATTTGTATGACGATAGGTGGGGGAGAGATCAAGAAATGAACATGAACTTGAAAGGAAATTAAAGGAGAAGAGGGAAGGAAATTGCCTCTAGAATCCACCTCTTGAGAGCTTCCTTAAGGGCCTAAGCATGGTCTTTTGATGATACAATCAGCTCTTGGACGTGGGGGAGGGGCTAGGGATGGTGTTTGGGCAGAGTTTAGAGATGGATTGGAGCTTGAGAGGTTTGAGAAAATGAGGGTGTGAAGGGTGGCTTTTTTAGTGGAGGGGAGAGGGGTTTCCCTAATATAAAATTCATTATTTTATTATTTCCACAAAATACAAGTAATAGCGAGTCTTGAACGAACATTAATAGTAAATTTATAATTTAATCCCAAACCAAGTGGGATTACATCAGCATAACATCACACATGACACTATAATTAGCTTATGTAGCTTATTTTGTAAATTACGGTATTATACTATTCATCAAAAATTCAAGTATCACAGAAAAATCCCAAAAATTTACTCCAAAAATTTTACTATGTGTAGAATCCAAAAATGAATTCCATTTTTCAAAAATATTTTTCTAAATATTATTAATTTAATATTTAATTATAATCAAAATTTACATGAAAAAATAGTATTTAAGATTAAAACTGATTTTATTGTTCTTTCGAAAATTAAATAGGGTCTTATTAAATTATCTAAAAACTATAAGACATTGATTCAATAATTTATGAATACATTTTAGGGAAATATATATTCTTTTTAGTTAATAAATTAATAAATTTTTTATGACTTACAAAATATCAAAACATTTACTAAGCTCAAATTTTCACTTTCTAAGATGAAAAATTTTTATTTTATTATTCATAGGTAATGTTACTCTTATGCTGGATGGTTTACTATTAATAAGGGTCATATTACTATTCATAACGGTATGTTACTATTCATATGGGTAGGTTACTATTCACCAAAAATTATTTTTGTTTCATTAGACTCCAAAAATCATCTTGAACACAACCGTGTATGTTGGATTTTCAAAATCCAAACATAGGAGTGACAAACTTATGTTTAAAGGTAACTTATCACTTAATAGTTCATTATTTTGTGTTTTTATGACATAAATATAAGAAGGGAATTTTCATTGAAAAGCTTTGGGTCGTTACATTCTTCCCCCCTTAAGACATTTCACCCCCGAAATTTCACTTTACACAAAAGGTGAGGTTACTTCTCCTTCATTGCCTCTTCTGGTTCCCAAGTTTCTTCCTCAAACTTATGGTTCCTCCACAAAACTTTTACAAGATGGGTTTTCATTTTTGAATAGAAACTTATCTCTCCGATCTAGAATCTTTACTTGTTGCCTCTCATAGGAGAGATCATCTTCTAGCTGCACCACATATGAGTTTAGTATATCTGAGGGGTCTGGTATGTACTTCCTCAGTATTGATACATGAAACACATCATGAACTTGAGCCATATTTAGTGGAAGTGCAAGACGATAGGCCACGACTCCTATGCAGTCAAGGATCTCAAAGGGGCCAATATACCACGGGCTTAGCTACCCTTTCTTCCCGAATCGCATGACTCTCTTCCATGGAGACATTCGAAGGAAGAATTTATCTCCAATATCAAACTCCAAGTCCCTTCGATGGTTGTCCACATAACTCTTTTGCCGACATTGAGCAGCTTTGATGTGCTATTGGATTACATGAACCTTCACTGTAATCTCTGGAACATGATTGGTTCCAAGGAGCTTTCTTTCTCCATCTTCATACCAACAGGTTGGAGTTCTACATCGCTATCCATATAGATCATCATATGGAGTCATCTTAATACTCGAGTGGAAGCTATTGTTGTATGAGAACTCAACCAATGGGAGATGTTGATCCCAACAACCTTTGAATCCAAGAGAGCAGGCTCTTAGCATATCTTAAAGTGTCTGAATAGTCATTTCCTACTGGCCATCAGTTTGGGGGTGATAGGTCATGATGAAATTTAATTCAGTACTAAAAGTATGTTAAAGGATCCTCCAGAATTTAGATGTGAACCATGGATCGTGGTCAGAGACAATTTAGAGTGGAACACTGTGAAGTCTCACAACATCCATCACATATATCATTGAAAGTTGTTCAAGCGGGAGATCTTCCCTAATAGTGATAAAATGGGATGTCTTCATGTGTCGGTCAACCATAACCCATATCGCATTATTTCCCTTTGACGTCTTCGGGAGACCCGTGACAAAGTCCATATAACATTTTCCCATTTCCACATGGGTATAGGCAATGGCTGCATCATTCCTTTGGACTTTTGTCGCTCAGCTTTATCTTGCTGACATACCAAGCACCTTGATATATATTCCGAAATCTCCTTCTTCATGTCATCCCAACAGAAGTGTTCTCGGAGATCACTGTACATCTTGGTACTCCCAGGATGGATAGAGAAAGTTGAGCTATGTGCATTGTCCAATAGCTCCTTCTTTATCTCGGGTGATGAAGTCACACAAAGAGAAATTCCAAAACAAATCACACCATCATCGTCGATATGGAACTCTTGTAGCTTCCCTTCCTTTACTGCATTCACCCACTTTTGTACCTCCACATCATCCCTTTGTTCTTATTTATTCTTACTTTCGATGGATGGTTGCACAATAATTTGGGAAAGGTAGGATGTATCCCCTACCCTTTTGATTTCCAAATCCATCCTATGCAAATCCATGAAGATAGGGTCTTTCTCAATCCCCATCATGGATAGAGTAGCAGGTTCTTTTCTACTTAGAGCATCACCTAACTTGTTCTCCATTCCATGATGATAGTGAATAGAGAAATCATAATATTTGATTAGCTATAACCATATCCTTTGATGCATGTGGAGATCCTTTTGTGTGAATATATACTTTAGGCTCTTATGGTTAGTTTATATGTCTCACTTCTCGCCATAAAGGCAGTGCCTCCATATTTTAAAGGAAAAAATCACATCTTCCAGCTCTAGATTATGTGTCGGGTAGTTCTACTCATGGATATTCATCAGTCATGAGGCGTATGCTATCACATTGTCATTTTTCATGAGTACACAACCCAATACTTTCTTTGAAGCATCACAATATATCACAAAACATTCTCCACTTTTCGGTAGTGTTAGTACAGGTGCAGTGATCCGCCTTCTCTTTAGCTCCATGAAGCTTCCCTAAGATTCTTCCATCCAGACATACTTTTACCCTTTCCTTATTAACTTAGTTAGTGGGCTTGACAATCATAAAAAGTTTCTCACAAAACGTCTGTAGTACCCAGCTAATCCAATAAAACAACGGATTTCTGTGACACTTGAGGGCTTGGGCCATTCCTCAATCACCATTGTCTTTGAAGGATCCACAGAAATTCCCTCACTTATGATCACATGTCCCAAAAACGTGACTTGATTCATCCAAAAGTCACAATTTCTGAACATGTCTTAAAAATTATACATTCTCAATGTCACGAACACAAGTCTTAGATGTTCTTCATGTTCCTCCTTTCTCTTGGATTAGATGAGAATATCGTCGATAAACACTACCACAAATTTCTCGAGGTAATGTCTAAAGACTCTATTAATCAAATCCATGAATATTGGAGGAGAATTAGTAAGTCCAAATGGAATCAACAAAAACTCATAGTGCCCATACCTTGTACGGAAGGCAGTCTTCTGAATATCTTCCTTCATCACCTTTACCTGATGACATCCAGAATGCAGATCCACCTTTGAGAAGTATGGAGCTCCTCTTAACTGGTCGAAAAAGTCATCAATCCTTGGGAGAGGATTATTTTTCGTTATGGTGAACTTGTTGTGTTCCCGATAATCGATACATATCCACATGGTTCCATCCTTCTTCTTCACAAAGAGCACTGGCACACCCAAAGGTGATGCACTAGGGAGTATGAACCCTCTATCCAGATGCTCTTGCAGCCACTTCACTAACTCCTCCAGTTTGATAGGATCCATCCTATAGGGACACTTCGAGATAGGAGTAGCTCTAGGTATTAGTTCAATTGAGACCTCTACCTCACGATATGGGGGAATTCCAGGTAACTCTTCGGGAAATACATCACTGTATTCCCTCACGATGGGCATTTCCTCAAGTTTGGCACATTCCTTCAACTCTTCCATTTGGGCAAGGTATGCTTCTTCATAGGGAATCAACACCCACACCATGGAAGGATTTTTCAAAGCAGATTCATGATCTTCCTTTCATTTGTAGAGGATCATTGGATGGTTCGGAATATGAAAAGATATTTTCTATTCCCGATAGTTGATATGAGCTCTATATAACGAGAGTCAGTCCATTCCCATTATAGTATCGAATTCCACCAAGGGAAGTATTACGTGATTTTCCGGAAGAATCTTCCCACATACGCCAACATGAGAAGAGTCAAACACTTTGGTTGAAATGATTGCAACACTTGGTGTTTTTACAGATATCTCTACTTCAAGGTTTTAGGGCTTCGATTCTATAGTTCTAGAAAACATGCAAGATATAAAGGAATGCGTAGAACCCAAATCAAATAAGAATTTTTCCATTCTTTAGTGAATAGGATGGGTACCTCGTACGACTTCATTATCATGGCCCACCTCTAAAGTAGTAATAGAAAAAGACTTCCCTTGTTTCTTTGGATTTGGTGGCTGCTGACACTAAATACCCTCGAGAACTCGAGGATTAGTGCACTGGTTTGCATAGTTCCCTAGATCCCTATAGTTATAGCATTGAACCATGATTTATTCTCTCCTTTCATCGGCTACATTCTCCTTCTTTTCATGTCTTTTGGACACTCTTGAGCATGGTGTCCTTTTTTCCCACACTTGATGCATTTCCCCGTCCCTTTGAGGCAGTTCCCATTGTGCGACTCCCCTCATTTTTGGCATGTGTTTCGTTGATTTTTCTTCCCACCATTATCATTAGATCCACTAGCTTTAAACTCCATCTTACGTTTCTTATTCCCATAGACATGGGACCATTCTCCAAACTCCATATCCACTTTGAGAGCACACCGAACAACTTCTTCATAACTCCAAAAGTCTCTAATTGCAAGAGCCTTCCGAAGGTATGGTTTTAATCCACTAAAGAATCTATCAATTTTTTTTATCTCTATTGATAACAAAAACTGAAGCATACCTTGCGAGCCTTATGAAATTCGCTTCATAGGTTGTGAAATATTCTCCTTATTTTGATTTAGCTCTATTAATTCTCTCTTCATCATCGTCTGAAGAGTTCGTGGGAAATACTTAATAAGAAACATTATATTAAAGTCTTCCAATTCCATCACTTCAATTTCCTCCCTTTTCTTGCTATTCTTAATCATAGTCCACCATTGATCTGCTTCTCCATCAGGATGATAAAGGGCTAGAGTAACCTTCTCCATCTAAGAACATTTATGCACAAAAAATATCTTCTCCATGGAGTTGAGCCACTGTTCCTCAACTAGTGGATCAGAAGATCCACAAAACTTTAGTGGTCATTGGCACAAAAAACATTCAATAGTCAGTTTCTCTCTCTTTGGTGAAGGAGGAAGTTTCCCATTACTATGGTTATTATTAATAACATTAGATAATTGGGTATGAATCGCCATGATTTTTTGAACTCCACCTCCCAAATCATTAGGGATGTCGTTCGGGAAATCATTGCATTGGACCTCGCATGAGTTTTTGGACTGATTTCTCTTGGTTCCCACCATTTTCTAAAATAGAAATGGATAGAACAAAAACATAACTAAACATGATATGAATAACTTATTAATTTAAAAAATGATACCAATAACATAACATATGGGATCCCTAGGTAAATATTCTTGTGTGTATATTTTTACTTATCCTCATACTAGAAGTTTTATCTAGGGTTCACTAATAATAATTCCCAAATTAACTAAACATTGCCTCTGATACCAACTATATTGACCCGAGCCTTTTCATACATTACTATTACATCATTTTATATATAAACAACATAATAATATTAAACATGTGGAATCCAAAGGTTTAGTGTCTTGGAAAAAATAGTACCACACAAAACAAATACAACATCTAGCATAAACATTTATTTAATTTCTTCTTCTCTAGCTTCTTATTGGCACTTGTCCTCTCCTTAGTACATGTAGCCAGCTGTAGATATACATCAAAATTGGTGATCTAGAAGCCCAGTAAGAGGATAGATAAGGAAAATATATCAATGGGGTGATCATAATCATAAAAGAGGCAAAAGATCATGAACATGAGAGGGGCATAAATAAAAGACATCAAATGTGGCAATGAATAAAAATGAAACATCATGTATTAGTGGTTAACTACCACACATACTTGTGAACCAAGCTATAATCCTGTTCACACATCATTTCACATTTACTCATGAGATTCATCACATTACCCAATGCATTGGAGGGCTATATAATTCCGGGCGCACCCGTCACATCATATCATTATCGTTTATCATGCATGCCACAATGAACATATAACATAAATGAATATAACAAACCCATGAAAAGTAATGGGATTAATCTCATAAGAACACATTCATAAACATTGGGTTCCCAAAAGAAAGAGGGAACAACATACTTGATACAAGAACCATCTACCTTGAATGAGAGGTAAAAGATGAGTTCATAAGATAAGAGTACTTTTAGAAAACATTTGGATTGGCATAAACATCATTAAAAAACATTTATTTCACAGAAAAAAATACAATGATGAACAAATGATCATTAAGGAGTGACCATATGAAAAAATGGAGTGAAAGATGTATAACCCGAAGGAAGAAAATTGGGTTCGAGATTTCCCCTTACCTTGTACCCGAATGACTCTTTCTCCATAATGTCCTGTATAATGACATTATATTCATTAATTAGAAATTAAAGAACCTTTTATACATTAATAAGGTTCATTATGGTTTCATTATGTCATATTATGTTCTTTTGTATGACTTATAGAGTTTAAAAACATTGTTCGGGGATGTTCGTTTTTAGGTTTTTCTTGAGTGGTCCACTTGTATTCTTTAATTGAAGTTTGGGTAGAACATGGGTAAGCATCCAGAACTGATATTACAGGTTATTAATGATATTAAATGACTTTTAATGATCTTATAATGAATAAAATTAGATCCATGTGGATGAATCCTTAGATAATAATTAAAAGTTTATTATTTGGGTTAAATTGGGCGATTTTTCGATCATAATGAACTTGTTTTATTTTATCACATGAAATATGGTCATAAGTTAGTTCCAGAACATGAAATAGGAGATAATAAAAATAAAATATTCGGTTTCTACCATAAAAATGGTTTCATGACCAGATATGAAGGTAAAAATGGAAGAAGAAAGCATGTCGTTATTGAAGTTGATAAATTAACACCTCACGAATAACGTTCTCTTTAATTGAATAAAAGGAAGAGGGAAAGGGGGTCGGATGATATAATATCCGATTAGAATAATAAAATTAAATTATATGTATAATACTGGAGTTACAATACAATTTGGATGATGATAGGTGGGGAGAGATCATGAAATTAACTTGAAATTGAAAGGAAATTAGAGGAGAAGAGGGAGGGAAATTCCATCTTGAATCCTGCTCTTGAGAACCTCCTTATGGGCCTAAGCATGGCCTTTTGAGGAGACCAGAAACTCTTGAACTTGGGTTAGGGTCTTGGGAAGGTGTTTGGGCAGAGTTTAGAGAAGGCTTGGAGCTTCAGAGGTGTGAGGAAAAGAGGCTGTGAAGGGTGGCTTTTATAGTAGAGGGGAGAGGGGTTTCCTTAATATAAAATTCATTAGTTTATTATTTCCCCACAAGACAAAGAATAGTGAGTCTTGAATGACAAAGAATATTAATTTTATAATGTAATCCCGAACCAAGTGGGCTTACATCAGCAAAACATCACTGATGACCCTATAATTAGCTTATTTAGCTTATTTGGTAAATTACGGTATTTAACACTTCATAAAAAATTCAAGTATCATAGAAAAATCCCAAAAAATTACCCCAACCATTTTTCGACGTGTAATATCAAAAAATGAATTCCATTTTTCAAATATAAATTTCTAAATATTATTAATTTAATATTTAATTAAAATCATAATTTACATAAAAACCAGTTTATAAGATTAAAACTCATTTTATAGTTCTTTCAAAAATTACGTAGGGTCTTATTAAATTTTCTAAAAAATATAATAAATTGATTCAATAATTTATGTATATATTTTTTGGAAATAAATATTTTTTTAAATTAATTAATTAAATATTTATTTATGACATAGAAAATATTAAAACGTTTAATAAGGTCAAATTGTCACTTTCTATGATGTCTTTATTTTATTTTATTATTCATATGTAATGTTACTCTTATGGTGGATGATTTACTATTAATAAGGGTCATATTACTATTCATAAGGGTATGTTACTATTCATAAGGGTAGGTCACTGTTCACCAAAAATTATTTTTGTTTCATTAGACTCCAAAAATCATCTTGAACACAACCGTGTATGTCAGATTTTCAAAATTCCAGACATAGGAGTGACAAACTTATGTTTAAAGGTCACTTATCACTTATTAGTTCATTATTTTGTGTTTTTATGACATAAATATAAGAATAGAATTTTCATTGAAAAACTTTGGGTCGTTACAATGGATGTACAATATTATGTTCCACCCACACCGATCACTTCTTTTAAATAAAAATTTTTTGCCTAAAAAAATAACTACATGTACACAAAAGTCTCTAACTAATGGATATATATATATATATCTAGTTATACAAATAAAAGAATAATAAAAAAACAAAGTTCAATCCATGATAATAATAATAATTAAATAATTTTACTATATTATTCATGAACCAACATGTTCATAAAATTAAAATTGTTAATACCCCATCATTCTAGTTAAGATTCATAAATAATGAATTCCCACATTATGATTCCCAAGGTCACTTTATTCCTTGAGTTGATTTCCATGGTCTTCCATACATACTAGTTTCAAGAATTTTAGGATCCTTACAAACCTATGTAATCTTCAATAGTGCCCACCCAAAATTCCTCCCATGATCAGCCACTCCAATACAATTCTGTCATATCATGACCCTTCCTAGAAATCACAGGAGGTGAAAATAAAGTCAATAGTGACTCGTGATGCCTGAATCAATTTAGTTTTTGGGTGGACATTATAGCCATTTATATAAATAATAAATATGTGACGTGTTATCCTAATTTTATGTAAATAATTACCACAAACACCAAAAAAACCATCTTCAACAAGAAAATTTAATTAATAAATGAGTATTTGAAAGACCATAACGATAAACCAATCTAGTTATATATAAAAATCATTAACCCATCAATCCATTTAATAAATATGAATAACTTTATGAGGTAATGAATATATTATATAACCAATATCTATAGAATCCTATATGAAAATAACATAATCAAATTTTGTGATCAGAAAAGTATTTATAATATATTCTCCCTCTTTACTCTCTCATTTTTTTGAATAGTCATTATATATACTTAGTGAATAATATTAATAAATGTTAATCATATATGTATATTATAAAAAATAAATAATAATATATGTAAACCTCATGTGTATTAAATCATCCACCAATAGTTAATCAACCCACCTATAAACCCATAACTAGAATATTAATCAAAACATCAAACTATTTATACCAATAATGATGGTTGATACAACTAGAAAATTATTCATCATTCTAATAAGGGAAATTAAACTATAAAAATAAGAAAAATAATATGATATAACTACAAAATTATAAACATGTACTTTTTTGGTAACATATGATCGTCACAATAAATCAACATATTGGAATACAAATTACCTCTAATCACAACAATATTAATTAATAACATATACCTCTAGAAACATTATTAAAACCCATATAAATTGGTTTTCTATAATAGAAAATAGTACATAATAAATATATAATTAAATTAACATATCAAATAAATGAATCTATATAATACAAACCCCCAATACCCAATAGAAGAAAATCACATCACAACATTGACAATGACTCACTCTATCATTAAATTACACAATATATCAGCCATACTAGATTCACATATTTCAAGGTCACCCGATATGAATGTTCCATGTCCGAAAAAACATGATGCAAATTACACATCACCTCCTCACATAAACTTATCCCCCCATCATACCTCAATATTTCAAATTTATCCATAGTTTCACCAACCATGTTGGGTCCACCGTATGATCACTTTATCCAATTCACCCATAAATATTTTATCACATCATATTATTGTACTAATTTATATATAATATTTATTTTAAACAATAGGATGGTTCATAACAATATAACCATACCTAATTTGGTATTATATGTTGTACTCAAAATACATTTGTTTTTCTTATTATATTAATCTACCTTTATTATATTTCATTTAAAAATGTTAATCTATTTTAATTTCCCCATCATCAATTTATGAAATTACAACATTATTATTTATTTTTTGGATATTAAATGATAAGTTATTTTCTAGTTCCAAACATATCAATTTTTTATGCTATTATACATCAATTCACAAGAGATTTATGAAAATTATGGGTCACCATATTTTCGAACCAATATAAATTTCTGAAACATTTTAAAAATTGATTATATTTTAATACCTCATCAATGATTGATCCTTAATCTGAATATTAATTAATATCATCCTCCATCACTGAAAATACCTCTATTGGATATGAAAAAAATTATTCATCAAATAAACACAAAATTTCATGAGAGAAACAATGGGTATAAAAATTCCACGAATACTGTATAAGATGTAATATAATTAATAGATATTATGAATGATTATAATATTTACATGGTATGTACCGTGAATAATTTCATCAAAATATGTAATTAATCATTTGGAATATCACCAAAGTCACCCTATGGTCAATCTCAAGATCATATAAATTATTTAACAGAAAGTGAATGTTTTAAAAGATTTTAATTATATTATAATTTTTTTACTCAAAAAATGATATGAGAAAATTAGAAATGTTGTTCTTCTATTTGTTTAAATATTATAAAAATTATCTTGTGTAACTCTATATTATCCCAAGGAATAAAAATTATATTCAAATCCATACATATCTACAATTTAACATGATGTAAAAAGTTAAATCATTCCATAGTTAATAAAACATCCATAACCACTAACTCAAACTATAAAATTATTAATATTACTCAAATAAAAATAGAAAAATTCCAATATCCCTTCAAAATAAAATATGACATATTTTATGTAACGTTATCAAAAAAGAAAAAACCGTGACATTGAAATTTTTCTTATTGGATAGAAAGGTCACCAATTAATTCTTTTTTTGTCATACTGAAACATTGTCCAAACAATCCCTACTATAAATAACAACATAGTAATATAAGAAAATAATCATTGTTTTATTTATTATTATGAAACTATATTATTATGACACTATATTATTTAATAAAATAAACATGGAAGCCTTCTTGTTGAAAATGACATTGATTATTATGACACTGTATTATTGAATAACATTTTTGTGACAAACCTATAATGAAATAAATTTATGGTTAAGAAAAAATACATAAAATTAATAATAATATAATTAATCATTTCATTTGAAATATATTATCAATGTCATTATATAAAAAATAGAAACTAATTACCATTCATGTAATTGCTATTATATTCATTCAACTTATATGTTCTTTTCATACAATAATATTTATGATGCATTATTTGATTTTTCAGTCTTTTGGTAAATATGATCATTTGGTCAATTGATTCTTTTTTGGTTAGGTAGTTTAATAATTTGACCATTTGATCATCTGTCCATTTGACCATTTTGAAAAATGGACATTTAACAATTTGTCTAGTTGGCTATTTGTAATGTTTTCAATTTTTCCATTCCTCTATTTGGCCATTTGGCCATTTGACCAACTGGCCATTTCAACAATTGAAAAGTTATGAAATTTTTCATTTGTAAAATTTACCATTGTTTCATTTAACCATTCTCTCAATTAGGACAGTTAGTCTAAAAAAATATGTTTTTTAGGACTATTCGGTTATTTATGTCATGTAAGACAGTTAGGTGTTTTAATCTAATTATAATATTATGGGGAATTAGAACATTTAGGCAAATTTAGACAAATTTGGACATTTATTTTTCCAATTTTGTAAAATTATTCCAATTTGGATAATTATGGATAATTATGTAATTAAGGCCAAATTTTCAATTTGGGTTATTTTGGAGAATTTAGTTTAGTTGAGGCATATTAGGCCATTTATGAAAAATAGGCCATTCATTTAGAAACTTTATTCCAATTAGGATATTTATGGAAATTTGGCTATGTAGTCCATTTAGGAAAAATAACCCTTTATAACAATTGTGCCAATTATTCCAATTAAGACATTTAGTCAATTTAGTCAAATTAGTCCATTTAGGACAATTTGGGACACATTTTCTAATTAATCCATTTATTCCATTATGGAAAAGTAGTCCAATTAGTCCCATTAGGATAATTATTATAGTTAGACCAATTTGGAAATTTATGCCAATTAATCCATTTCAGCAATTTTGGTCATTTAAGAATTTAGAAAAGTATTCAATTATTCCATTTTTCCATTTTACCATTAATACATTAGGGTAATTTTCAATTTGTAAACCTTTCCATTTGGAAATTAGTTTATTAGTAAATTAGTCAATTAGGTAGTTATTCCATTGGGGAACTAATTCATTGGGTGAATTGGCCACTATGCCATTAGTGCATTTAGGACATTTAGGCCACTAAGGACATTTATGAAATTTAGGATAATTATCCCATTTTGGATTCATGGAATATTTTTCCATTATCCAATTAATATATGGGGAATTTATTCTAATTATCAATTAATTTATTATTATATTTAGCTCAATATGCTATATGTTCATTTGGCCATTATGCTATTAGGATATTAGGACATTATGTAATTAGGTTATTTGGTTGTTTGACCATTATCCAATTTTGACATTATTCCATTTGGTAATTGGTCTAATATGTGATTAATTAATTAGATAATTAGTACATTTGGCCATTAGGGCATGAGGAAATTAGGAAATTAGGCCATTAAGGCATTACACAATTAGGCAATTATTCCAATTGGCTGTTGGACAATTAGGTAATTAGTATATTAGGACATTATGATAATTTTCATTTATTAAATTAGGTTATTATGAGATTATTCCATTTAGTCAATTTATTCCATTTATTCAATTTTGGAAATTTTGGCCATTTGGGCAATTTAGGCAATTAGTAACTTTAGGCCCTATATGTCATCAGGCCATGAGTCCATTATGTTTTTTATCTATCATGCCATTAGGATACTAGGACATTTATGACATTAGTGTCCTATACTTTTATCTTATGAAATTTATTCATTCAAAATAACACAAATTGTTTATTGGATTTGGATACATGTTATACATTATTGATATCATACCCCATACAATATCATGTTTATCATGCATCGCTTGCAGTAGTAACATCCATTCATGACATATGTTGGAAACAATCTAGATACATACTGAAAAATAGTATACTACTAATAATATTATGATAATTATCACTTAGCCATTTTAATTGAGGAAATATAATAGATTTACATAATTAGCAAATTAAAATTCACATAATTTTTTATGAATAATTCATTGGGTACCGAAAATATTATGAATACAAATTAAAACCAAATTGAATATAATGGATGTGACAATATTGGTAATCATATAATATGTATATTATATATTTATTATTATTATTTAAATAAATTTATATTTTACCAATAAATAAATTATATGTTCAATAGCATGCACAACTCCAAAAAAATAGTTTCTCTGATATATTATGTGTCATTCAAGGTAGATTTATATAAAAAATGATATATTATAAATATTATTATTAAAAATTACATTTTTATGACATAAATTATTTAAAAATAAATTGTTTCACTGTTACTTTTTTTATATAATATAATAATCATATTCTATATAAATAAATATCATAATTTATTTAAGTGAATTCATCGTATTTGTATGAATCCAATATTTTCTAGAGTTGAAATGTGATTTAATTCACATAATTTTTTTATTTATGTAACATTAAATGGTGTTTTACTTTAGGGTGTGTTTGGGTTAATAATAATAAAAAATTAAGAAAAATAAGATGTGCATCATTGGAGCATGGTTAAAGAAAACATTGTGGAAATCCTAAGAAATTCTGAAGCCCCCTACAGTGAGGGTTCACATGGTTGGTGCAAGGTTTTAAAAAATATGAACTCTAAATAGAAAATCTATGGACAATTAAAACATCGGTTGCCTAATTAGAACACATTTAGTGAAAACTGTTTTCCTCTACCAAAGAAACTATGCACAACTTTTAATGTGGCCCAAATATTATTTTTAATATTTCCTAAAACCCCAAAACACAAAAAATATGACACTCATTCATCCCAAGGAGGTATTTCATGTTTTCTTTATCTTTTTGGAGGGATTAAATGTCCATTCATTCTCCATTTTTTAGGATTGATATCCCCAATTAAAGATCACCTCAACTCCCAATATGTTCATCTCACCCTGATGCTTTCTTATTAATCCTCTATTCTTCTCTAGTTCTGTTGATTGATGGAATCCACTGTTTTGTTTGATCTAAACCAATTTGTTGTTTTTTGGATCTAGGTATTTAGATATATATCTATATTCATGATATTGTGAAATCTTTATTCATAATATAGTGTTTTATATTCGGACCTTGATCTAGGTTGTACTATTTCCCAATTCTGGATGTTTACATTGGGAAATTGTTCATCCAAAAATCAAGGTATGTGTTCTATTTTTCAAATACCACTTACTTGGTATCATTATTATGTAAATTATTGTATAATTTCTATAGTTCATTATAAAATTATATTCTAAATTAATTAATGCAGTATGTAAATAATTGTTTAATTAGTGACTATACTGAACATTGTAATGGGAATGTGGGGTTATTAATTGATTAATTAATAATAAAAATATTGTACAATGATTTGGAATAATTAAATTTTGAATTAATTATTTTAATATAGGTATTTTTTCAATGGAATGAATATAGTTAATTGACTATTGAATTAATTGATGTGATGGATATAGTTATTTAATTCATTAATTTTTTATTGTGATGTTAATTATTACTAATTTTTTATTTAATTAATGTACCTAGATTAATTAATTTTTTAATTAATTAAATTTTCATTTTTATATGATGATTAATGTTGATTAACTGTGAATAATTTGATATTGTGATTTTGTGTTATATGTTATTAATATGGGCGAGACATGCTTTGTTTCTTCCAGCGTTTTTGATAATAAATGTATTGATATATATAAGTGTGTGTGTGTGTTTCGGGGTGATTTTTTATATTTCAAATAAGAAAATTTAGTGTACAATCTATACTACTTCCAATTCATATATTAATAAATATTTGCAAGACATAGTCTGCTACTTCTGAATCCCATGGTTAAAAATATGTGTGTAACTTGGGCAGCAACTTCTCAAGACCACAATGCCCTAGCCATGAGGATCTAGACAAAAAATTAATGTCATATGAATAAGGTTCCAATTTTTCATTTTAAGAATTTAAATTGAATGTATAATTAAATCCATTATATTAAATGAATTCGGAATGGATAATGTGTAATTTATTAGACTCCGACATGGGCCGAAGCAGGTATTGTGTTATGGGTGTCCATTAGAACCCAAGGGTTGATGTAGTTAAAAAAACAATAATTAATAATTTGATAACTATTTACTTGTTCATAGTAATAATTTCATTATACATCTTCAAACAGTATTAGTCATTTTTATTTGTTTTATACACCATTAGTGGCGGAGTACTACGTTTTACTCACACAAAAATTCATGCATCCGGATTTGTACCCAAATAGATTTTCTGTTTTATGGAATTGATAAGTGAAATTACTTGTGTTAGATAGATTAGTAAGGATTGACTATTGATGAGTGAAATATATGTATTTCGTGACCATATTGGGAGTATTTAGCATATTTATTTTTAGTTTGAATCATAGACACTTGAAACATACATGATTTTGACATGTTTTCTACTTTTGTTGGATATAGCATTTTCTGACATTATTTTCTCGTGATATTGTTATTGTTTACTATTATAGTTTCTTCTCATATTAATTGATATTTATAATGGTGCTTACTTTGATTGAAGAGGGAAAATTCTCCCGTTGTGGACTTATGAGATCCACCTTACTAGTTGATAGCCTCTTTCATATGAGGTTTTAGAAATGAGGTCATGTGGTGAATTGGATCGGAGCACCAATGAGTGGTACCTGGGATGGTACATTACAATTTTGTATAAGAGTATCTATTTTTATATTCTTCTTCAATTTTCTTAGATTTTGGAAAAGGTAGATATGATAGTATGATGATTCTTGGATTTGAAATAAGCTCATTAATTAGAGTATCAAACTAATGTATGTGGGAAAACCCATGTATTCATGGTGGGATAATTGTTATTTTAGATTTATATTATAAATTAATATTATTTAATCATGGTTGACACAAACATTATGTGATGTGGAAATTGGTTTTATGGTTTTCTGAGCATTGAAACATAGCCCAGTATGGAACAAGAGTTGAGTTTTCAAGTATTATTATAGGAACTATGGATTATTTTGTGACATGAATCATAATAGGCACACATGGGAAAATGGGTAATGGGTATGTTGTTTAACATATAATATTATTCATTCCACGTAAAATTTATTTTAAAATGAAGGAAGATTTGAAATTGAGAATTTTAAAATGATTGAATATGAAATTAAGGGTAGTATAATATGAAAAAATTAAGGATGAGAATGTGTTTATCACTGTTAACCAATAACTATGTGTAGTATGGTTATGGCTAGTGATAATACCTTAGTTTTAACTATGTGGCGATGATTGGTGAAAATACTGGTTATGGGTTTTTTTTGGTTCCCTCTAATGTAAATGTTTTTAACATGAGAAATTATTCCTATGGTTTCTGTTTGGTGTTGTATAGTTATGCCTCCATGAAGATTCTTTTTGATGGTATTAAAGGATTAGATTTATAGATGTGGTTTACCAACTATGGAACCTAATTTAATGATTATATTGGTTGAGGAAGTAGGGGATATATTCTAAAATAAACCTCTCACTTCATGAATTTTGAGGAAAGAGACCCAAGGCGTGCATTGAAAATAATGAATCACCCAATGAGGGAGCTTCAGTTGCAGAACCCTACAATATTTATTTAAGAGGGCGGGCCTACGAGATATGAGATATCGATTGAGTCTATCGAGATTATAATTTACCACTTTGAGAATCATATAAAGAGGAGGGTCAAATTGATGGAAAATATATAATGTGGTCAAGAGAATCATTGGTGGGAAACTCAGACATGGGATAGACATATGAAAACACTTTAATGTAATGACTTTTAAGAGAATTTATTTGAGAACATTTATCCATAGAAACTCAAACAAGAAAGGGGATATATGTTAATGAGATTGATTTAGGGGCACCTGTTTGAAACCATCTCAGGTACCCTGGTATCCCCATAACCTTGTTGGCCCTGAAATTTCCCAGAGGGAATTCATGATACCCATGATTCTACAACTAGAACCAGATATCACCCAAACTAGTAGTTTGAATGATTTTTCAACAATAATGATGAAATAAAAGATACAATACAATATGCATATCAAAAGGAACACCACTATGTGAAATATACCATAAAAAATAAGCAATCCCAATTTACTACAACCGAAGTACAACAAATGAAAAACAAAACTCAAAGTACCTAAGGACACAACTCAGCAATTCCAATTTTCAATTGCTGGATCCACCACCAAGAGATCTTTTTCCCTTGCTCAAACCTGGAACGAGAATATATGCAAAACCCAAATGGAAAAAGTAAGGTGTTATCCGAATCCCAAGAGAATTTTACAACGGATTCAGTAACTAATTCCAATTATATATTAACCAATGTAATGCTTTCAATTTTATAAATAAAATTGGTTTGGAATTATAATCCATATTTATACAAATATCTTTATATTTTTCAAGTGTTGGAAAATATTTCATTCACATTAATTACTTTTCATGTGATCGAATATTTCCCAATAAATGTTTTATATAAAACATTTTATATAAAAAATCTCATATAAATTCAAAAAGGGGAATTTAAAATAGATTAAAAATATTTTTCTATAGTTATATCTCATATATTAACAAGAGAACAACATGGTCATCTACCAAAAAGGTGTGTATGATTTAGGATATAGGAATTCCCAGTCACTATGTTATTACAACAATATGTGTACATAATTTTCCTCTAGACACTAGTCAGAGGGAACTCATCACCATCTCATAAAGGATGTGAACTACTGCATATAAGTTCTATAATATTTTAAAATCATAGAGTGAATCCAAATAACTCACAATCTACCTATGTAATGAATGTTCTCATAAAAAATAAATGATGGTAAATTTATTTTAAGACTACTTAAAATACAATTAAATTCAATTAATCCAATTAAAATTAAAATTTTATATTTGAAACAAAAGCTGGTTTTAATAAAATAATGCCTATTTAGCAAGATAAAACCTCTAGGTTTCTATAAAAAAAATTATAATCCATTATCACAAGTTTAAAATACATTAATAATAATTCAATAATTTCCCAATTAATTTCCATTATTAAATTAAATAATTTAATTTGAATTATTTCCATAAAAAATATAATATAAATTTAAAAAATTAAATCAACCCATTACTATAAACACACTGCAATTTAATAGAATTTGGTGGTTTTCCCAATTTTAGTTCCCAAATATTTTTTAATCCCCCAATCCAATGGAATAGGGTTTTATAAAATCAATTGATGTAATGTTTTGTTAATTGAATTTAAATAAATAATTGGAATAAATAATGAAATTCATGGTTAATCAATTTGGATAATCATGACACAACCACCGACCACAAGAACGTTGATGTTAGTGGAAATGATAAACCACCATGTGGGGGTCAATACGCCTCATCATGACCTTATTATCATATACATCATAACACCAGGAAGAAATTTGATCACACACCAATGAATCCTTGAACCCTCCCAATTTCATATTAATTTAGAATCATCATTATCTTTGATAAATTTAAATAATTAATTAAATAAAAAATAATTACTTTCCTTCATAAAAATATCATAGGAATAAATGTCAACTAAATGAGATAAATCCAATAGAACTGACAGTGAATCGATTTGATCAATATTGAAAAAGATATTAAGGAGAGATGTATAGAATAAAAAAATAAAATTGACGAGAGAGAGAGAGTAAGGTGGAGGAGAGGTGTCATGTATAGTGGTATTCATAACCATTTCATACACACAACCCAAAATATAATTTATAAAACTTTTTCATCAGTTAATTTTGTTATATTTTTTAATTTCTTTGCTTGATAATTAATTGGTCTTATTAATTTCATGAATTAACCTGTCATATTATTAGGTGTTTGATAGACCTCTACCATGAGAATAAAATTCATATACAACCAATTGTCTAGAAATTGCTACATAATTTTTATTTTCACACACCAGTTGACGCTGTGTCAATCTACACCATATGAAAGAGTTATGACTGAAACCGAGTTTTAATGACAATTAATTCCCCAATTTATTAATATTAATAATAATAAAAATTATTTTTATTAGTATAATGTATCATTCACCATTTACGTTTCACCAAAAACATTCAATTAATGTTGATAATAGTTATTAAATTTATAATAACACCGCAATTTCATTTATTTTTAATTGTTAAATAATTTCACACCTATTATATTATTCAGAAAAATATTGACATGTGGAGAAAAATCATTCCTTATTTAAGTGAAAAAGATTATTGAATAGCACATGTACATTACAATTCATTTTGGTTGACAATTAAAATTAATAATAATACACTTATTATTAATAATATTATTATTTTCTATCATGTTATTATTAAAATAACTATTGTAATAATTCAAATATAATAACACCAACAACATTAATTATTATAATTATTATTATTTATGGTTCAACATTTTCACCATTATTGTTTGAAAATAATCATCTATTTTATCCACATATTAATAGAGGAAATGTTTAATTTTTCTCTATTAATGCATTGAATATTTAAAAATAGAGAAAATGGTGTAAAATTAAAGGTTTGATGATTCATTGGTGGGAAATAATGTGGTTTTTAAAATAGGGTTAGGGGTAAAATTATTTATTTTACACAAAAAATTAAATAATCCCAAATCCCCATTGTGCATAAAATTTATTTCCCAACTAGGGTAAACCCCCCATTCCTGAAACAACAATGGTATCACATTTCTCAAAAGATATATCATTTGAGAGATATTTATTATTTATCAGTTAGAAATAAAAATAAATAAATAATTAAATATAAAATCGAACTTTATCACTTATAGTGATTGCAAACACCATACACCCGTAAATGTTATACCTTATCAATGTACAATACCATATTATGGTCATAGAAGTGGTCTCATAACTATAATTTGATGCACCTTTTTAGTGATATTAATTATTTTATATAAAAAATTTATTGGAAATTAATTAAATATACAATGTTTTATTTTCATGGGTGAGACATTGAAATACAAGAATCATAACAATGTTATACAACTCCTATGGTAATAATATTAGTTTTCACACAAGATTGGTATTTGATTTCCCACACAACGCAACATTTTGGATTTGTTTAATTATTTTGAATAAAAAGTTTGTCGATAAAAAATTATTTTTATTATTTTTATTCATTATGCACTGAGACATTTCTACATCAAAATATAAAACAAACGTACTGTCAAATTCCAAAAGTATTCAGTTGAATATTCCACGAATTAAACTAAAATTTTACTCCTTTCAAACTTTTATCAAATTCTTTTAATGAGAAATTGTTTTTCCCACATAAGATATAAATTATTTAACTAAATGTGGTTTATCATCATAAAAAAGATATTACAATCCTCCCCACCAATCGACATCTCTTCACTAAAAAAGTCCCTAACTTGCTTACTCAAACAACTCAGACCACATAGATCGAACATCAAACTCATAATACTACGTCATGTGATTATTATAAAAATATTCCATCACCTCAAGAGCATAAGGTGTTGTCCTCCAACAAAGTACCTTGGTATAGGAATAATCATCCCTGAATGGTTATTTGTCCAATAATAGACCAGGTTCAATAATGAGATCACTCCATCTCAAAATTTTAGATGGATCCGAGAGATACTTTCACATATGAAATAAATTTAACACATTATGTATCTATTTAAACTATGGGGGTAGTTCTAAATGGTTCTCCAAACATGATAAAAACATCAAGATTTCTAAAAATTGAGGTACAAGCTTCCCTTTCCTCCTAGACCATCCATGACCCATCTAGGGTGATACATTCAAAAATACCTGGTCAGAAATTAAAAATTCAAAGTCCTAAGGAAATGATAAGCCTAAGAATTATTCTTGATATGTTATGTAAAAATCATATGATGAATAAACATAATATTACGTTTAGTCCCATAGACAATACTCGGTCTATCCAAGGAACATTTAACAGCCTTAGTCGAACAGAACAATGAATTTCGTGGACTCAAAAGGTTACATTCTGATCATAGACTAGTAACTGTTGTGATAGGAAAACACTTCCATCACTAAATGATCATCCTACTCCCCAATAAATAGAGAACAAAAGAATGATGTTTATCCTCAATGATATTCATAGATCTCTTAGACTGGCCAGTAGACTACAGATGGTAGGCCATTCTCAATTCGATTTTAGATCCTAGTTCCTCCTTAAGGCCTCTCCAAAAGATAGAAGTAAACCAAGGATCCCTATGATAGACTATAGTTTATGGAATTCCCTGTTAACTAAATATATCATTCATATATATACATCACATGTTCTCAACATTTGAATTATATATTATGGGTATGAAGTGATATTACTTGGTCAACCTACAGATCGAAACCCATATCTCATTCTTTTTCCCCTAGGCATGAGGCATCCAAAAAAAATATTCTCGTTAAACTGATCGTAAAGATCATCAATCTAAGGTAATGGATACTTATTATTTAATTTCACATGATTTAGATTTCATTAACCATCACTTAATTGAAAAAAAATATTTCTTAGAGATAATAACTTGTACCGCCCTAGGTGACACACTCAGATGTCTAAAGACATTCTGAAAAATATCATCCAACTGCTAGATCATCTCTTTTAACATAGTTTGTGACATACGGTAAGACAAAATTGAACTTGTATGAGTACCAGACATCAGGTTAATTGTGTAATATACATCCTTTAGTACTATAAAACAAGATATGTCAGAAGAAAATAGATCAGAAAATTCAACCCTGATTAGTGAGAGATCCCAATTCATTGAATCCATCTCTAGGTCAAAATAAAACAGTAATATTACTTTATCAAACTATATATAATATGATTCGGATCTTCTCAAACATGGGTCCCATTCTCCTTGAATGAAAAGGTACACACCATTGGGTGTAGTAAAGAAGACCAGTCAAAGATAATAATTAATTCTCTCTTTATTATGAATGAGAAAATCTTTCTAAAAAATGACGCCAAGTGGTTTGATGTCATGAATTTGAAAAAATATATGAAAACTCGACATATGATAGAGAGAAGTCAGAAGCGATAATACAATGACCCTTTTATCTCTTTATAACATGGGGTGTAGTAATACCCATTACATAAGAAAAAATCACTATAGGAATATTAAGAAGAATAATGATACGGGATGAAATAAACGAGTGAGTTTCACAAGTATCAAATAAAGTAGAAACTACTGATGAAGATATAGTAACAGTACATCTCATGGTTGTTCTACCCATATCATCTTCCTCTAGAGGCTCTTTCACTTTGTAAAAAATCCTTATTCTGCATCCCTGTGGCTGGATCCCTTTTGAACATGATGAATATTATTGCCCCATTGTTTTTTGAGGTTCTTATGATCTCTTTCCGTTGATCAGAGTGAAAAAAATTGTGAATGAACTATTAAATGTTCAGTAAACATCCATAGGATCAAAAATTCTGTGGTGCCTTAGTGGGGACCCTCATTAAATTCCCTGATTGACCACATTGGTATCATATCAAAGAGATTCATCCAAGCACTACAAGAGGTTGAACACGATCCTAATGTCCAGAACCATTATGAGAGTCATCACACTTCCTCATTAATTTGGAAGAACATACTCTTCCACTAGAATAAAAATTATCCCCCATCAACAATGAATTTCCCATAAGGTTCATATCCACCAACATTGTCATATCTAGAACAAAAGAATTAGTTATATTATTTAACAATTAAAACTGAGAGCATATATTTGATCAATATAATAACTCGATTTGTCAAGAAATTATGCTCTCATTAAATACAATCTCATGTGAAAACTATAACAAATAAACAAAGTGATTTTAATACGAAGTTATGGTTATGTCTCCATACTCGAGATTGAAAAACCCCACAACCATCGACAACACCATCGAATCTGGATAAAACAGATTGGTGATGCGAACCACTACTAGGAATTTAAGATATATACACTAATCTATAGCCACGGTTTTATAGATCCATGGATATAGAATGGTTACATACATAGTGGATTTAAAAATCCATGGAAACTCTTTTTATCTGGATAAGCATCTGTCTCCCCCCTGATACCCTACCGCTCCTCCCTCGAACTATTCACACCCTCTTCCTCCCTCGATCCCTCGGCAGCCTCCCCTACTGAATACCACTACTCTTACCCCGAACTAGGAAACTCTTACTCGCTTTACCACTTTGATCCCTCCCCCTACCTCAGCCACTTCGCACCCTCCTCCCCAATGAATGCCACTGCTCCTCCCTCGATCTGCATCCCTCTGATCCCTCGAACACTCTCACGGAAGTGCGGATCCTCATTCACCTAGAAACACTTCTCCCTCACCACTGATCGACAGATTCTCCCTTATCCAATCCTCACTAGATTCTACATTTGGTCCCACCCCCTTCATCGTGAGATCTCATCTACCCCCTCGGTTGGGCATTCCTCATCCAATCAGTGCATCGGACTAACCATGTCCTTCCACGAAAAGGATCCACGTGAGTCGACCCCTACAAATTCTGCAAAGATCATTGTAGATACACCTTCATAACAAAAACTCTCCCAAGAAATTCATACCTATCTTTAGTGATCATTTGACTGTACCTCTACAATCCATGGCGATTTTAAAGGTTCTCCCTCGTACTACAATTTTTTCAATGGTATGATCAATATAGTGGTAGTTCATGAATCATTGTTAAGATTCTTCCTTTCACCTATATTTATTACCATATATTGTTCATCCCAAGATTTTGTTTTTTGGGTATTTGATTTTATAATTTCACAAGATAATTAATGCAATCAAACTAAAAATGTGTTTTTTGGGTGAAATCGATAAAGTACACATATAAACAAATAATTCATATTCATACACACTCTTTCAATGAAGGTATGTCACGAGACTCAATTATTTATGTATTTTAAAAAAAAGTCCTCAAATAAATGTTTTATTGGGATTTATAAATTTAGGATTCTACTTATAGTATGTGTTGGTGTATCCCAATAGTTTTCTATACCAAATTACTCTTGGTTTACATTTTTTATTTTATATAGTGGATATTATATTATTTTTTGCAAATATTAGACATTATTTTAAAAATATGACATATATATTTCAAGGGAATTTGAAGAGATAATGGATCTTTTTCATAGAAACTGATTGGTATGACCATTGATTATTATTTTATTTATAATTAATAGTGGATGTATTTATTCATTGATTATTTTAATCCATTATATTTTATGAAATTACTACGACTTATTTTAAATTAATGTTATTATTTCTTTAATTTTGAAATGTTTTTAAAGATTCTCTAACTCTATAATGGTGATGGGATATTATAATACTAATAGTCATAAGTGGATAAAAAATTCATTAATATTATATTTTTTTCCACCATTGTTGAATTGTTATTGGTGGCCCATCATATGGTTCCGATAGTCATGTGAGGTGAAAATTTGTAGTGCTATCTGAAAATAATTTTGTATAACTATAAAATGTAAGTTTAAATGTGCCGATTTTTTCAAAAAAAAATTCATTAGAGAAATAATCTAAAAATTATTTTTTAAAAATAATTGTTTCAAATTGAATTTTGTGATTTTCCATAGGCTATATTAAATATATATGTTCATAGAACTCATATGTGAATAGTAGTAATGATATGAAAATTTAAATAGTTTATTAAAGAGTTTTTAACTGAATTATTGATATAACATAATGTATTTTTTTTAAAAAAATATTTTCATTATTTACCTTTTGTTGTATATGCAATATTTATAATGAAAATATAGTCATGTATTATTAATTTTTTTTGAACTCCCCATTATTTTTAATATTATTTAATTATGTATGATCTACATTTCATTAATTTGTATAAAAAGATGGGTTGGTTAGGCCTGAATTAGATTCCAACTAGGTTTCATACTGATCTCACAATATTGGGGCCTTGTAAGGTTATAATAAGGTTTTTAGATGATTTTAAGGACTCTTAGGATACCCGATAACAAAGAAATTATTCATGGGATTCTAATAAGTATTTTTGAGCCATAAGTCATGGTTTAGATTTGGCCATTCTATGGAAAATAGATAGGGTGAGAAAGATTTTGATGATTGACAAGTGGTGAAGTGTTTCACGATCGACCCAGTGGTTAATGAGTTAAATATTGTAGGTTAGTCTTGGGTTGTTTTGATTTTAGGATAACCCCCAAATTTGGAAGATATACCCTATGTATAATAATATATATAGTGTATGAAATATTTGTAAAAGGGATGGGTGAGTCTCCCCATTTTAGTTTTTTCATTTTCTAGAATGATATGAATTATCTAGATATAAATCCTTTGAGAAGGGTTTTACTTTATTGGTATTCCGTACATATAGAGTTGACAATTATTAATACCAATCAGATCATAATTACACATTTATGGGAGTTTGATATTATGTATGATTTTTGGATCATGATAAAGATCATCAATAATAACCCTATTTTACCATTTAATTCATCATGAAATGAGTATAATATTCCATGTCAATTAATGTGAATCTACCAAAAGATATCATCCAGATTTTAAAATATATATAAAGATGAATGATTTAGACCAAGGATCAAAGGAGGATTCAACTAATAGACATGAAGTTATATTCATTATAAATTCTTTTTCTCCATGAAAGATTAGCTAAAGTAAGAAAATCATAGTGGAATAAATGATTAAATGTTACTATATTTTCATGTTAAATATGATAGTTTATTTTATAACCCTCATGACTGAAAATCATTTAATGATATCATTACCATATACTGAAATTCTATATTTTGGATAATGAAAGAGATTCTCAATGGGAAGTATGGCAGATAGGTTCAGTGATGACTTATTAGGTGAGATTAATTATAACATGATGTTAGGATTTTGTAATTTAATATGATATATTTCCTCTCTCACTAATCATGTTCATCCCAAATCAATTTTTTGGATCAATTAATTATGATTCAATAGATCACTGGCATTTTGTTGAAGTCTCTTGGGACCAGTTTGTGTGTGTTGTGGCAACTGGAGTCAAAGGCGACTCACCAGGTATGCATAGGTATGAATATATATAATATTTTCAACTATTATATTTATATCGTCCAATGGAAGCGTGATTATATATCAGGGAATATGTGTTTTTATGTATATATATGGAAAATGAGTACGTGTGTGTGAGATGAAAGGAATATGAATGGAGCATATATATAAGGATCCTCTTGTGCATGTTCAAGGCCATGTAGACCGGTACATAGGGGTTAGGGAGTCCTTATGTATATGAATAGGTGAATATTCTTTGAGGATGGATGAAGCAGCTTAGATTTGTCGCTGATAAAAGTGTCAAGTGCTGAGTGTTGCTTGGATCATTTGATGTAGGGTCCCTCTCTTAGCCACATTAATTCAATACTATTTTAAATTATATTTAGATGCCTTATAAATTCGTTATGCTTATATGAAATTTAAATTATTTAATAAGTGTTGGTTAAGATAATTGTTTTTTTGATAAACATTTCAGTATTTTTTATAAAACCCCTCCAATGGAGGTGTGAAGTCTACGAAAACTCATAGTGATATACATTACATGACAACATTGCATTGATTTTTTCCTTATACATGATGTCGTAGTTAATCGTAAAGCACACATCATACTTGAACCTATCTATATCAATGTAGGGGTCACCCTATTTTTTTAAATGGTGGTGTGAACCAAAACACCAATTAATTTTAGTTAGACATTTATGATGTAATTTCCCATGTAGGAAACCACTATAAGGACCAAGTCACCACTAAGTGACCACTCTTTGATATTATAAATGGAGTTTCCTTTTTTAATTTATTGAATAAGTTAATTGGAACTGAACAAGGAAACTTGGTACATGAGTGGTAATTCCACATTTAATGAATTATATAATGGTTATGCCTCCTTAATAAAGTCAAATTGGATGTCATAAAATAAATATTGTTGATTATTCATAGTGACATGCACACAATTTTTTAAATGTATTATGGTAAATTGGTAAATTCCCAATTATAACCAAACACATCCTAAGTGTTCTAATTACTATGAAAAATGGATTAAACAAGTAGGTAATTTAACTATTAACTATTTCACATTGTTTGTGTTTTCATTCCACATTATATCCAACTGCCTTTTTTGATAATGTAAATAGAATCATTTAGATGGAATGACATTTCATAGTGGAAATCCTTTCCGTGAGTGCTTAAATTGAGGGGACATCGTTGGAAGAAAAATTTATGTTATGATTACATTACTTAAATGACATGTATATGAGTATTTTTGTATGTTTTTACTTTCATTATGTAGAATGAAATGTGGAGGGTGGTATGGTGGGTTCCAGGAGGTTTTTCATGGTCCTTGAGTGGTGATTGGGCGGGGGGTGTAGGGATGATATTTATGGGTGGTGCAAGGGGTGGTTATAGGAGGGTTGTGCAGTGGGCATGTGTAGGGGGTGAGTGCAAGGGGAGGGGGTATGGGGGTTATGTAGTGGGGTGTAGGGGGGCAGTGTGGGGTGGGGTGGTGGTGCTGTGCAAGGGGGTGCAAGGGGGCTTTGCAGTAGGGAATAATGGGGCATGAGTGTTTAAGGGGGCGAAAGTGGGATACAAAAATATAAATCATTTATATTTTTAGATTCTCTGACAATAAAATATAAAGTATCTAAAAATGTTAGTAAATGTGTATCCATAAATTTTTTTTATTGACTTTTAGGATAAATTTCTATCACTTTTCAATGGAAAATTATGTATAAATGTATAAGAATTGAAAAAGATTTTCTTAAGAGGTTGTTATTATAGAAATGGTCTTTTCACATGAAAAAACTATAATAATCCACTATAAATGTCAATGATTTAAAGTGGATGTCACAGATAATTGTTTTAAAGAACTAATAAGATCACTTATAAAGGATAATAATGTGTATGGTGATCTGACTCTGATGTTACTAAAGGGATTTGAAGAAATGATAAAATTTCTTGAATAAGATATGTAATATATAAATCAATAATGATTGGTGTAAGAGGTGAAATTGATAAATAAAGAATTCCCCAAGTTAAATCATTACATTATTTAGAAAAATGAGATTAGTTACCAGAAAAAACAAATTGTGATAATATTACTAACAAAAAGACATAGAATTTCGTCCAAATAACATTAATTATTCCACTAATTTTTTCACTATAAGCTCATAGTGGAATTTGATAGTCTATCTTGATAAATTATTTAGTACTCATGCATATTTATCTTTTACACATGTTTTCAATAAAAATTCTTCACAAATATGGGTTAGATTAAATAATGAGAAGCCATACATATCATCTAATTAGTCTATGATCTTGAATAAAATACATGGATCTCTAATCTAAGAACGAGAACATTTTGTAGCAGTCAAAAAATAATATGAAATAAAAACTAGATATACTACTTATAATAGTAAGAGAATGTGAATTATTTGTCAAAAATAGTGATAATAGACAGTTGGACAGATGTATAGTGAATGTTGGCATATTAATGTCCCAACTGATGGAAGTAAAGAGGATTTTGAAATAGAGATGCATTTCATACACATTGGAGGAATAGCCCAGATCAAGGACCATGTCATATTATCTATTAATGTCATGACTGATGGATGAGTGATAGAGTAAAAAAGCTATCAATTTAGGAAATGAATTGTTGAATTCATTTAATTAAAGACATCCAAGAAGAATAAGATTAATAATGACTTCCAAATAATGTTATTTTAAATAATACCAAAGATATAATAGAATAAGAAGAGTAATACTAATTGAGGAGGGGGTGTAGGGGTCTGGGAGGGGAGTGGGGGTAGGGGGGACTTGTGCTGGGTGTTGGTTCTTGGGAGGGATGAAGGGTGGTGGGGGGGATGGGGGAGGGGTAGGGTGGAGTGGTACAGTGGGGCTGGTGTAGGTGGTGTCTGGTGCCGGGGGTGGTCCAGGGGGGAGTAGGGTGGGTGGCGTAGGGGGAAGCGGGCTATGGGGAGGGTATATTTGTGGGGGATCGGGGTAGGGGCTAGGGGTGTGGTGATGGGGGCTGGGGGACTAGTGTATGAGGGGGGGTTTCTGGGGGAGTTGTGCAGTGGGCCTAGTGTCGGGGGGCCTGTTGTTGGGGGTGCTAGGTGCAATGGGGGTGCAGATGGGGTTGGGGTATTTACCATGGATGTGTAATTTCTATTGTTTATTCATTTACTAATGCAATGATTATTGATATTATAATGAATAATGTGTGTGTTTGTTGCTGTTTTGTGCTGACAAGACCACCATAAATTGTCAGTCCAAAGGGTGTGACTAAACAACATTATTGTGGTAACAATAGAATGGAATTATAGAATATACAATGGTAAGGGATACATGTATCATTTATCATCACAGATCACATTTATATAATAAGACATTATATCTCATTTATTTTCCCACTATTTCCTTATATGTTGTTTCTTATCATGAGGTCAGTTCTATCAACCACATTGATTATAGTGAGTTCAACGTTGGACTTGGATAAGATTTATTCCATTTTTATTTTTTTTCCAAAATTTAATTATGGTGTTTATTATATTTGGGTTCATTATTTTTTTTAGTTATTTTTATATCTTATTGAGGTGGAATTGAGTTTTTGTTGATGAAGGATTACTGGTTTATGCATAGGTAAGAATATACCGATATAAGTTCCCCCTTTATATGTATTCATTCATGGCAGAATGATTACATACATTGGGGATAGGTGTGCATATATATATATATATATATATATATATATACGAAAAATGCATACATATTTAAGTGTAAATGGGTATATGATATTATAACCATATATATTAGGACCTAATTGTGCATATTTGGGTATAAAAATATATACATAGGGGTTGTTGTTCACATATATAAATGTGATGCTTCATATGCATGTAAGTGGAAAAAAACATGATTCGAGTTGTTGTCATCAAGAGAAGTGCACCTTGAGGTTGAGGTAAGTTCCCTCTACCTAAACCATTAGTTTTAATTATATAATTTAACGAGTATTTTAAAAAATAGTTTTCATTAATATATAATGTGTATATTCTATGAAATTTGGTTATGGCCTTTTGAAATGACATTTTCAATTATTTTACATGATTTCCCTAAGTCTTCAACATGGACTAGTAGAATCTTTCAGCCAAATCAATAGTATAAATTTAAATATCCTTCACTTTATATATTATAGTGTCACCAATTGGAAAAATATGAACAAAAATTTAAAATAAAAAATTAAAACATAGATGAAATATCTGTTTTTATTTCATCAAACACAAACAACTAGCCTTGAAAACATGACACGTTCTTTAGTAACATCAGTGTGAATCACATGAACTAATAAAAAATAATTTAACCTATTAAAATAAATCCACTAAGGCATGATTCCTGTTATTACTAGGGGTTTCACCCCATGAATCGCTACACCTAGTAATTTCATGTCTTGAATAGATGTTCATGGCTGGAAATGTTTGATATAGGGCATTCACCCCTCGAACAACCACATTCAAGGGATAAATCTAATGGGTCCCAGCCAAAAAGGATATATTTGCTTAAATTTCAGTTATTTTTTAGCATGATCCTCCACCAACATCCACCGAAACTATAGAGGATCCAACAGGGTACTCAATCGAAATCCAAAAATACCATTTAGGAACGTCTAATGTTTATATTTCAGATCAAAATTCCAATTTAAGAAAAAAACCATGCGTTATATTATAAACAGAAACATCCTACAATAATAATAAATCATAAACCATTTGTGAATTACCAACTCCCATCCTTAACACTTCTCATCACTGAGAATCCATGGTATTCCTCAAAACATGTTTTAAAAACTACTATAGTTTCTAATTCCCTGAGAAAGAACTATTATCCATCATTGAATTCTGAACATGTTTCTGTAACACCATTCCAAAAATCAGGGAACACTTTTCATCATCCATCATGTTCCCATTCTAATAACTGACTCAACTCTGATGTCATTCACCCTATGATCACTCAAAAACCATCCCGAGATCGATTCCAAATCACTAAATCCACACAACGCCACTTCTCAACTTCATATATAGTATTACCTAAGGAAGGGGGTGTGTTGGGGTGCTGGGGTGTGTAGTGGGAAGTTGGGGGGGTTGCACCAAGAAGGGGTTTTGTGCAGGGTGTACTGGTGTAGGGGTGGCTAGGGGGTGTGTTAGGTAAGGGGGAAAGGGGGTGTGCTGCAGAAGGGGGCTGGGAGTATGTAGGTGGGAGTGTGAGGAGCCTCTTGAGTTTTGGGGTATGGGGAAGGGGTGGTACAAAGGGAATGGGGTTGTGTGCAGGTGGTGGGGGAAAGGGGAAGGGGGTGCATGGCTCTTTTTTAAGTGCCATGGGTAGGGTATAGGTGGTGTGATGGGGTTAATGGGATGTGTTGGGGGGAGGGAGTCCAGTGGGTTGGGGAAGTGTAGTGTGATGGGGGGTGTTTGTAGGGGGTAGTGGGGTGGGCTTGGGAAAGGGGAAAGGGGTACATGGTGTAGGGTGATGTGGGAGGGTGGTGCACTGGGGGGAGGGGGCAAGGGGTGGTGCTAGGGGTAGGTGAGTGGTGTAGAGTGGAGGGTGCAAGGGTTAGGGGGTGTGCTGGGTCTTTTTCAAGGGGATGTGGTAGGGTATAGGGGGTGGGAAGTGGGATGTGATGGGGGAGGGGAAGTGGTGCACGAGGAAAGGGGAGGGGTGCATGGGGTTGACAGGGGTTGTGTTGGAGGGTGGGCAGTGTGTTGGTGGTGTGGGAAGGGGGTGGGTGCTGGGGAAGTGTGTAGGGGGTGTGTTGGGGTATCTGTGCTGGGGGAATGTTATGTGTGAGTGTGTGTGACGGGGGAGGGTGTAATGTGAAGGGGGTAGGGGGTGTGTTGGGTAAAGTTGGGTGTGTTGGGAGGAGGTGGTATGGGTGAAACGAGAATGAATGGGGTGCATGGGGTATGTAGGGAGTCCGCTGGACGGGGGGTGCAAGGGGTAGGGGAGGGGGCATGGGGTGTGCTGGGGGTGTGCAGGGGGGTGCAAGGGGTGTGCAGAAGGTGTGTGATGGGAAAGGGGGCATGGTGTGGGGGTAGGGGTTGTGTTGGGGTGAGTGTAGTGGGGTGGGGGAGGGGAGGGGGTGTGCTGGGTATGGGGGTAGGGGTTGTGCAGGGGGTGTGTAGGGGTCGGTTTGTAGGTGTGGGGTAATACCCCGATATTTTATGAGAAATAATCCTTTTAATTTCATTGATTTCTTGTGATGTATACTACACCAAGATTATCTTCCACTATACGCAACACCTTGTTAGTTTGTAGTATATGAAACACTATTCTTGGCTTCTGTTTTAAGCAAGAGAAACCATCCTCAATATCATATGTTGTACGCAATACCGAGTTTTAATAAACAACGATATATTGTTATAATATTATTACGAACTAGCCACTATGAATTGTATAAACGAAATTTTAAATTATATAAAATTATAATTCATCTTACACATTTTCTAGAACATTCTATGAGAAAAAAATCAATTTTTTGTTCAAAGGAAGTATTTTTTTTAAAATGTAGTTTTCCATCTTTTTATGGCACACCCATTTTAAATATTTTTTTGAAAAGATTATAAGTTCAATTTGAAAATGTAATCTTCTTCTTTTTAATCGATATATAAAATTTTACGTTGGATAAAGTATTTACATTATTCTAATAACCTTTATATTTTGATGAATATTTAAAATATGCTAAATTATAGTTAAAAACAACTTTTTTCATTGAGATGCTTTTTATGGTAAAATTATAATATTTAATGGTTTTAAATTATAAATATAATATGTTATTACCATTTAATATAATATAAGTCATTACCATTAATTTTACATTGAATTCATAGGTAAAAGCATTTCAATCTTTTGCAATGTTTTATCCTTAAAACCCAGTTTTCTGAACAACATGATTAATTTTAAATTAAATACTGCAAATTTTGTATATTTAATTTGGAAAAATGTATTCAATATTTTCATTCAGTAGGTCCAAATTATGTTAATAGGCTACTTTTTATTTTTGGACATTATGATTAGTAACTACAGTAAATTTTATTTACCACGGTTAAAGGAAAATCATGCAATTAAGGGTAAAAATAATAATATAAAATTACACTAACACTTGCCTTGATGTCATTGGTTGATTATATTTCATTTTTAAAACATACTTGTTTTGAAATGGAATCTATTGGTACCCACTTGGATGAGATTAAGACCTTTAATTTATTTTATTTAAAGGAATGTGAAATGTGTCTCACTCAACATTATTAACTAAATTATTTTAAATATAAGGTTATACATAATATAAATTCGATTATAAATAATAATTTTGAAAAAAAAAATTAATTATAATGGTAATTTTTTTGTAATTTTTATGAAATATAAAATTACCTTAATACCTTAAACATTAATGATGTAGAAATTATTTTTTTAGAGAAAAATCGATAATATAGTACTTATTAAAATTAAAATACCCATAAAAAGGACCCGAAACATGACCAAACAGTATTCGTGGAGTATATCATTACCCTAAGAATCCAAGGGTCTACTTGTGGACCATTTGGAGCCTTATAAAATAGATTATGACATTTGTATTATTTTATTTTAAATGATGTCAATGATGACAACCTCATAATTTAATAAACATATAATTTTAAATGATGGGTGTTTTAGAAGATAAATTTGATAAAATGTATTATAATGAAATATAATATATTTACCTTCATGGTTTTATTTTATTTTTAATTTTTATGAAAAAATATTTATATTAAATAATTATACAAAAATGTTGAAGTAATTATTTTATTAAGAGAAATATCAAATAAATGGTTTTACAAATATGAAAATAAATATTAAATGAATTAATTAATGTTCTCCATGAATTTTATAGATAATTACGACATGTTATGAATCTATTAAATATTTTTTTTCAAAAATATATTCTCTTTAGATTTTATTTTAATTCAAATAAATAAATATGGTAAAACTTTACACTATTGAAATTTTAAAAAAATAACATATAATTAAATTGTTTAAAAATCACAAAAATATTTAAAAATTAAAAATTAAAATTAATATGGTATAAAATTTCATAAAGTTTATAATTATGGATAATTAACAACACATAATTAAGCATTCATAACCATTTAATATTTATAATATTATTAGCACAAATAAAATCAAATATATTAAATAAGGAAAAATTATAATGACAAGATTTAAAATAAATTCCAAACATGTCTAAATTTTATTGGATGATGAGATTGCCACCATATATCATCTCATATTTTATGTGGAGTTATTTTGAGGTTTTTATGTGGGATTGGGTTTTATTTTAAATTAACATATTTGAGGTTTGCAAAAGTGCATGTCTCCTCTCTTATATAAGGGAACCTCCTTCCCACACCTCTTCACTCAATATTGAGCCTTAAAGCTCGGCCAAACCCTAGAAGACCATCTTATAAACCTCTTTAGTTACATTATAGATTTTCTGGTCCTCTTAGAATACTATCTCTAGTGCCCTAAGATGATGTTTAGAAGAGGCATATCGAGGAAGAGGTAATCTCTTCTAACGATTTTTGAAGATTCATTCTTCTTATAATTCTCCTTTTTTAGTTGTTTCATTATAATGTAATAAATTATGTTTCAAAAATATACTAATATGTTATTATAAATATGAAACTACCATATTTCACTCTATATCCATCCTATGAAAAACGAAATCATTGCGCGTGCATACGGCTTGACGCCTCCATGTTGTGGTGTAATCTGTTTTTTCCACCACCACAACACTTGGATGGGTATAATGGTGAAACAATAACTATATATTATTATAATAAAATCATACCGATTATGAGATATTATATCATCCACTCCAATTACATTCAATAATTATGGGAATGATATCATCGCTCGTGTATATGTACATATTACCGTCTCCACAATGCGATGAGATTCATTCTCCATGTTTACCATTCAATAATGATTATAATGTTTATATAACCAATAGTCATGAAATATATGACATAATAATGATACTGTATTTATGTATATGTTATTTACTTACATCCATTATATTTAATAAGGAAACAAAAACAGTGTTAATGCATACGTTCGACCAACTGTCTCCATGAATGGTGTATTTCATTCCATTTATTTATCTATTATAAATATATATATATATATCATATTATAAATATATATTAAATATAAATCATGTTTCTCATTATGTATGTAATTAAACATGTTCTAAGTAATCATATGAATTATTAGAAGTCAAAACACATACGAAAAATGAAAAGATTTTACCCAACACACTGCTTTTACATGGAATTAACAAATGAACGTCTAATATATATTCCTAAGTGAATCATATATGATATCAAAAATATTATTATAGTTCAGTTACTAGTTAATAATATGTTTTAACCCAGTTTACAAGATTCTTGGACACATATGGTAGAAATTGGAAATAATGTAAGGGTAAATTATTCTAATCTGGTTCTTATCTGAGATTGTTTTTTTATAAGTATTTACTGGGGTTATATTTATCATCGATGTACATTTTTTATAAAAATGTTTTCATAAATCTTTTATGATTATTCCAAGTATGTTTAATGTCATTTTTACCTCTTTTTGTCTTTTACTATGTGGTATAGAAGGAATCATTCTTTTGTTTAACATACGAGGTACTTTTTTTGACTTTTTTAGAAAAAGTACGAGGAGAATGTTTTTTTAACTTATATGACATTAATGGATTTTTACAGTTTCATAATTCCATGTTTTTATGAATCTTATTCTACAATATTTGAAGATTATTTTCAACAAAATCCTTTTCTTTTAAATATTGATGGTATTTTGAGAAAAGAAAATGATTTTGAAGAAGAAAGGATATTTTCCTCAAGAATTCATTTATAGTGTTTTATCAAAACAAAATTCCATCTAAGATGAAAATGCTTAATATGTTTATGTTTCACATATAATTTATCTATTATTTACCTGGATTCATTTTTCTCATGATGAAATGTTATCCATTGGTTATATATGGATTATGTTATGATGGGATTATGTTTATGATACCCATTTTATTTATTTAGTTATGATGAATGATTTATGATTATTTTGTGGAACATGAAATAATGATTTCATTATGAGATGGTTGGGACCTATATCTCCCTCCAATGCAGTGGGTAATGATTTAAATCTCATGAGATAGACATGGCTGGAACGACAAGTAAAATATTATTCAGTGAAATAGGGCGGGAATGGCAATTAAACTCGGTTCTGTAATGGACTTTTCCCTCTAGGATGGTCTTGGAATCAATGACTTGGCTACTATGGATATAATATCATGTGCTTTATGGTTGACACAATTACATGTTAAATGTTACATTATTATCTATTCCTTATGTACTACCAAGATTTGTGTCATTACTCATGACTTTAATGTTTTATGTTCATGTTTTTAAGTTCAAATGTTTATGTATTGTTTTATGTTCTCCATGTTTACCCTTACCGAGCATTTGAGCTCACCTTTTTTATGTTTTATTTTCCCCAGGATATAAATAATGGTTTTATGTAAAAAATGGAATTATCCTTTTGGGAGATGTTGATGATATATCACCATGATTAGAAGATTATGTTCTCGGTTTCCAAAGACAATAAACTATTATGGTGTGTGGGTGTCTATTTTTTGTTTTGTATTATGTATTCCGCAAAAGTAATATAATATCCATGTACATAAATATTGTTTCTATGTAGTCTGTATCAGAGGAACGGTTTACTTAACCTTTTAAAACTAGGATGAAAAAACTGTAGTGAGATCACTGGACATATTTCTAAGGTATGTCTAGGGATTTCCATAAGGATAAGTAAAATTGTAGGTTATAGTCCTAGATTTACGGTAACTATATTAGAATTAAAACTAAGATGTTATCTATTGAAGGTACTCCTCATTTATTATGTTTTTTCCAAGCATGATTTTTTCCACTCACACTATTCTTTTTGCATTTAAAATGATGGCTTGAACCTGGAGGAATCGTGTTGATCAATGTAATGGAAATCGTAATGATAGTACTCCTGAACAAACCAATGTTATGGGAGATGGAGTGAAGAATCTTATTGATATACTTACACAAGCTATAAATCATTCTGGACTTCCAAATGAGGAGAGAAATGAACAATATTCTATTGAGTCCTTAATGAGGCAATGTCCACCTTCTTTCATCGGGTCTTCTGATCCATTCGTACCTGAAAAATGGATTAGTACCCTCGAAAAGATATTTTCCATACATCGCTATTCAGAAGATGAAAAATTCATTCTGGATGTTTTCCATTTAGAAGGTGAATCAGACTAGTGGTGGACTCTAATTAAGAATTTGAGGCCCCAAGATGAAATTGAATCCATGGAATGGGATGAGTTCAAGAACTTATTTTTCGATAGGTACTTTCCTTTTATTCTTATAATGAAGATGGAAAAGGAGTTCCATGAGCCTAAGAAGATGGATAATTAATATATTGGTATATACGAAGAAAAGTTTCCAAGGCATGCAAGGTATGCATCTGGATTTATCATCCAACCTGAAAGAAAAGTTGATCGTTTCATTAGTGTCTTAAAACAAAGTATTCGAAAAGCATTATCTATAAGAGACATCAGTAGAAATGAAGAGATTTTGTGTTGTGCTACCAAGGTAGAATTTGAATTTGGTGTTACATATCAATCTCATGGTTTTCATAATAAATAAATGATTGAGTTCAAGGAATAATGTCGAAACTCTGCTGAAAAGAAGAGAAATGTTTTGTTTTGCTCAAAGTGTGGAAAGAATCATGGTGGAGATTGTCTTAAAGGGACTAGAAAATGTTTTAAGAGTGGAAAAGTGGGTCATCATGAAGATGAGTTCCAATGTAATGGGAAAGAGGTTTCTAATGATGTGAATAGAGAAAAGACTGCAGATAATGCACCACCAACACTTCAATGCTACATGTGCATGGAAATGGGTAATTATGCTAACCAATGCCCTAATCCAAGGGTTAATGATGATTGACATCAATAACCTCTTATGGTAAAGGAAAAAAAGGAATTGAAATGTGATCATTATTGGTGATGTTGAATATGACAAAGAAGTTGTGGAATGATTAAGCATTTATGTAATTGGATTCCAAAATAGTGTTGTGAAATCTCATTTTTAGTATTGTGGAATATTGTACTATCTATGTATTGGGTTATTGTGGTTTTCAATAATTGTATGGTACCAGTAACCATGAAATGTGATTGAAATTTTTCTGTATAGCTCCTAATATGCACATAATGAAGGGATAAGGAGATAATGAAATGTTTTATAGTAATAATGAGCTCATGAATGATATAAGGTCAAAGTGATATCATGGTTTGGGTAAATAGAAATCTTGGTATTTGGGTATGTGGAAAGAGTTAACTTTTGAAAACATCCATGTTTTCACAAATATTATATTTTAATTCATGATTCAAGAGAATACATGATTAAGGAATTCGCATGTTTTGAATGTGTCCAACAAGATATATTTTAGGATATACAGGGGATAAATGATGGTATTCAATGCTTGGTAGATGAACTTTCAAGTAAACATTTTGTTTATACTGTGAGAATGGAAAAGATTATTTTCGATAAGCCTAAAGGTTGGAATGGATTAATTTGGACATCAGATAGTATTGATTAGGGTTAAAACCTTTTTCTATAATGTTATAATAATATAGTTTTATAAAAAAGGACATCCTTCAGGACAGGCGGCAACCCGTCGTGTCAGAAAAGGATACTGGAATCGAACCCACAACTGAAGTACGACAGGCCTTTATTGCCTACCACTGGCCTACATGGAGTCCCTAGTTAGAAGAAATTAGTTTTATTTTATTAAAAGGTATGATAGATGAAGTATAAGTCCATTTTAGGAATCATATATTGTAAATCCCACCATATATGGACATATCTATATTTAATAATTTGTGCTAACCTTTTTGTGATAGAGACAAATGGAATGACCTATCATTCTATCGCATGATCTGCTAATAATTCCAGAATGACAAATTCAACTTAATTTATTTAAATATGTGATGAAGTGTAAATTTTTCATGGAATGACCAATGCTTATTTTACACTGAAATCATGTAAGTATTTATCCTTATACAAAAAAACCATCAACTTTAGGGAAATGATCTCGAAAAACAAAATTGTTGTCCTAGTACCCTCATATCCGATGAATCAGATGTTACCATAGATCATCACACATTTATGGATTTGAGATTTTTGGCTTTTTCATAACCATGATCCCTACCACTGTTCATCAGAACATGATGGTTAGATTTCTCTTGTGTATCCATATTTTCACATATATTCTCTTATGTGGAATCTCAGTGTTGAGTTACTTTGGGTGACAGTTATGTTTCTAACTTTCCTTTTTAAAATTATGTTTTATTATCCCTTTCTACAATGTGGGTTTCTATGAAAGAAACTCAGAATTAGTAAACAATTTATAACCCCAACGAATTTTGAGGGAGAAATTCATTTTAAGGGGGTAAAATGTAACACCCTGAGATTTTATGGGAAATAATCTTTTTAATTTCGTTTTTTATGTGTTGTATTCTACACCAAGATTATATTTTGCTATACTCAACACCGTATTAGCTTTTAGTATTCATAAAACTATTATTGGCTTGTGTTGCACACAAGAGTGACCTTTTTCAACATCGTCTGTTGTACACAACGCCGAGTTTTACTGAACAACAATATATTATTATAATATTATTATGAAATAGCTGTTATGAATATAATTAACGACATTTTAAATTTTATAACATTATAATTTAACTTACACATTTTGTAGAACATGGTTTGAGAACAAGATCAATTTTCCATTTAAAAGAAATATTTTTTTAAAAAAATGAAGTTTTGCCATCTTTTTGTGGCGCACCGATTTTAAATCAAATTTTTTTACAAGTTTATAAGTTCAATTTGACAATTTAAGCCTTTTCTTTTGAAATGAGATATAAAAAATTACGTTGGGTAAATTTTTTGACTTTATTCTAATAACCATCATATTTTAAGGAATATTAAAAAAACCATAATTTTTAATTCGAAAAAACTTTTTTCATTGAGATAATTTATATGGTTAGATTATAATATATAATGGTTTAAAAGTATAAATAGAATATATTTTTACCGTTTAGTGTAATATAATTCATTGTCATTAATTTTACATTGAATTCATAGGTAAAAACATTTCAATCTTTTGCAATGTTTTAACTTTTAAAACCCATTTTCTCAACAGTAGGATTAATTTTAAATTAAATACTACAACTTAAGTGTAATGAATTTGGAAACATGGATTAAATATTTTTAATAATTATGTCCAAATTATGTTAATAAAATAATTATTTAATATGGGAATTATGAATAGTAATTACGGTAAATTTTATTTACCAAAGTTAAAGGTAAATCAGGTAATTAAGGGTAAAGATAATATTATAAAATTACACTAACACTTGTATTGATATCATGGGTTGATTATATTTCTTTTTGAAACATACTTAGGTCGAAAGAGAATATATTGTAACCCACATGGATTATATTAAGACCATTAGTTTATTTTATTTTATGGAAAGCGAAATATGTCTCACTGAAACATTATTAATTAAATTATTTTTAATATAAGGTTATTCAGAATATAAATTCGATTATAAATACTCATTTGAAATCTAAAATTATTTTATACATAATGGTAATTTATTTTTAATATTTATGAAATATATATTTAAATTAATAACATATACTTTAATGATGGAGAGATTATTTATTTAGTGAAAAATCAATAATATAGTTTTTATTAAAATAATAATACCCATCAAAATGACCATAAACAAGACCAAACATTATTTGTATAGTATATATGTACCCTAAGAATCATAGGTTCTACTTGTGGTCCATTTTTATCCTTATAAATCAGATTATGAAATTTATATTATTTTATTAAAAATTATCTCAATGTTTTCACTTTCATAATTTAAGAAAAATATCATTTTAAAAGGTGGGTTTTTTAGAAGTTAAATTAGACTAGAAGTATTCTTATGAAATATAAGAGATTTAAATTCATCATAGAATTATATTTTTTATGAAACTTATAAGGATATTAAATAATTATACGATAATGTGGAATTAATTATTATTTAAGATAAATATCAAATAATTGATTTTAAACATGTTAAAATAAATATTAAATAAACTAATTAATGTGATCCACGAATTTTATAGATAATTATGACATTTTAGGAATCTATTAAATATTTTCTTTCAAACATATCTTATGTTTGGATTTATTAAAATTCAAATAAATGAATACTGTCATAATAGAAACTATTGATATTTTATTTAAATATCATATTATTAAATTTTTTAAAAATCAAAAGAATACTTAAAAATTAAAATTTTAGATTTATATGGTCGAAAATATCATAAATTATCAAATTATAAACAATTCACAATACATAAGATATCATTCATAACCATTTATAATTTATAATATTATTAGCACAAATAAAATCAAATATATTAAATAAGGATAAATCAAAATGATAAAGTTTAAAATAAATTCCAAACATGTATAAATTTTCTTGGTTGATGATATAACCACCATATCTCATATAATATTCGATTTTGATTCATTTTGGAAGTTTTTATGTGGGTTTTTGTTTGATTAAAAATTAATATTTTTCAGGATTCCAAAAGTGCCACTCTCCTCTCCTATTTAAGGGCACCTCCTTCCCTCTCCTCTTCAATCAATTTTGAGCATTCAATCTCGGCCATCCCCTGAAAATTAAACTTCTAAACCTATCTAGTAATATTATATATGTTATGGTTTTCTCAAAAGACCTACTATAGTTCCCTAATAGGATGTTTAAAAGAGGCACGTCGAGGTGGAGGTAGTCTCTTCTACCGATTCTTTCAAGTTTCTTTGTTTGTCTACATCATATTATTTAGTTGTTTCATTATAAAGTAATAACATATTTATACCTAATATACTAATATGTTATTATAAATATGAAGCAACCCTATTTCACCATATATCTATCCAACGAAAAATGAAATCCCTGCATGTGCATACATACGACTTACCATTTCCACGCTGTGGTGTAATATGGTTTTCCACCACCACAATACCTGGATGGGTATAATGGTTGAAATAATAACTATATATTTTTATTATAACATCATACTGATTCTGAGAGACTATATCATCTACTCCAATTCCATTCAATAATTATGGGAACGATATCATCGCTCGTGCGTACGTACAGATTACTGTCTCCATAACGCGATGTGATTAATTATCCATGGTAACCATTCAAGAATGATTATAAATTATATATAATAAATAATCAAAAATATATGAAATAATAATGATACTATATTTATGTATATGTTATTTACTATTTTCCATTGAATTTAATAAGGAAATGAAAACAGTGTTTATGCCTACTTACGGCCCACCGTCTCTATGAATGATGTATTTCATTCCATCTATTGATCTATTATATAGATGTTAAATTCTGAATATATATTATATATAAATCATGTTATTCATTATGGAAGTATGTAATCATTAAATAAGTAATCATATGAATAATTAGAAGTCAAAACATGTTTGACAAATGAAAAGATTTTACCCAAAACACTGCTTTAACATGGAATTGACAAATGAACGTTTAATATAAAGTTCTAAGTGAATCATATATGGTATCATAAATATTATTATGGTTTTTTACAAGTTAATAATATTTTTAAACCCAATATACAAGAGTCTTGGAAAAATATGGATGAAATTTGACATAAGTTAAGGGAATACTATTCCAATCTCATTCTTATCCGAGATTGTTTATTCATAAGAATTTACAGGGGTTATATTTATAATTCATGTCCACGTTTTATAAAAATAGTTAATTTTTTTTTTACTATTATTGCATGAATTTTTAATTTTGTGTTTACCTCTTTTTGACATTTACTATGTGGTATATAAGGAATCATTCTTTTGGTTACCAAACAACTTACTTTTTTACATTTCTGGAAAAAGTACAAGGAGAATGTTTTTTAACTTATAAAGTATGAATGGATTTTTACAGTTTGATAATGCCTTATATTCTTGATTCATCTTATAAAATATTTAATTATTATTGTCAAAAAATTCGTTTTCTTTTAAAATTTCATGGCATTTTGAGAAAAGAAAATGATTTTGAAGAAGAAAGAATATTTTCGGCAAGAATTAAATTCAAGTTTTTAATCAAAACTATTTTCCATCTAAGATGACATAATAAAATATGATTAGGTTTCAAGTTTATTGCCTTTATTATTTACTTGGTTTCATATTTATTATAATGTAATGATATCCATTTGTTCTATTTGGATTATTTTATGATGGGATGAGGTTTATGAAACCCATTTTATTCATTGGGTTATGATGAAGGATTTATGTTTATTTTGTCACACACGAAAGAATAATTTCATTATGAGATTGGTGGGACCTATATCTCCCTACAATTCATTGGGTAATGATTTATATCTCATTAGATAGACATGGCTGGAATGACAAGTAATATCTGGTTCAATAATATAGGGAATGAATGGAATGTAAACCAGGTTCAGTAATGGACTTTGTCCACTGTGATGCTCTTGGTAGCAATGACATGGCTACTATGGGAATCACATCATGTGATTAATGGTTTCCACAATTACATGTTAAATGTTCCTATTTGATCTATTCCTTATGTATGACTATGATTTATGTCCTTACACATGATTTTTATGTTTTATGATCATGTTATCACATTCAAATGTCTATGGATTGTTTTATGTTCTCCATGTTTACCCTAACTGAGAATTTGAGATCACCCTCTTTATGTTTTATTTTTCCCAGAATATAAATAAAGGTTTTAGGTAATAAAACAAAATGGTAATATCTTTATGGGAGATGTTGAAGATCTTTCACTATGACTAGAAGATTATGTTCTGAGTTTACAATGACAATAAACTATTACGGTCCTTGGGAGTCTGTTTAGGTTATGTATTATGTATTACATAAAACTAATTTAATATCCATGTACGTCAAGATTGGGTATCTACTTGTGGTGGGAAAGAGGTGTGTGTAGGGGGGTTTAGTGGGTGTGGGTAGGGGGTATGCTGGTTAAAGGGGTAGAGGGTTGTGCAGGGGGAACATAGAATACATTCCACAAACCATTTCTCTATAAAATACAGTCCACTTAATAGCCAACACTGGTGAATGGTGTTGTTTTTCATATGGAATGGGGGACATATAACAATGGTTTTAAAATGTGGCTATATCCCTATAGACAAGGTTCAAAGTAGAAGAAAATTTCCAGTAGCCTAAGATTTCAACTGTCGCTATATGTATTTCACGGATTAGGATACTTCCGCAGTTTGAAAATCCTAGATATAGTATATTTCCAAGGTTCAACCTGGGACTATAGGTTTATCCCAATTGACACGCTTATACTAGCCTTGATTTTTGGTCCTATAGCCACAGTGCCAAATACTGGCTATCGTCTTGTTTTTTAGTAGTGAACAATGATGACAATCCATAGTATTCCTTCATGTTTCGTCACCATTACCATTGTGTCCCACAATATTCTTCTCTGACCCTCCATCATAAAGGAGGAACAAATTACCTTGATATCGTAGGGTGTCACCATGAACTCAACGAAACATTATATCTAGCCCAACCATTACCCAGCTTGATGAGGATGAGTGGATCCTTTAAAAATTGGTGGATTTGTTGATGGAACTCTTGGGAACTATTTTAAATAACATCCCCCATTGGATCCACAAAAGGATCATGAACAACGAATTGGTGGTGGTGCATATCACAATGCATTGATAATACACCTTATCACCTCTAAAAGATTCAGATCCACAATAGGAACCACTCACTAAGGTTCAGTAGTGGCCTCCTCTTTGATACAAATCACATGTCCTCTTAAAGGAATGATGTTACACAACATCAGTATACATCATTGAAGATTCAAGGTTTTCCCCAAATATATAAATTAGATAAATTAAACCTAACATAAGGAGAAAAAATTATTTGGATTTCACCTTATCTAAATTAATACCGGGAAAAGAGTAGAACTAATACATAATATGTATTTACCTAACCAACTATGGAGTCTAAAGGTTCATTTTTGTGATAGTAAGCCAGGAACTCAATAACAACTACTTCTTATGTCAATACAACATTTCACAAATGTATACTACCATTAAGAAAAAATCTCAAACATGACAGCTGATACCACTTTATCACGAACCAACCTGGGCACCCTGGTAAACTAATAATAAATACAGACCTGCTATAGCAAATAGGGAGTTCCAAATCCCCACCAAGTTAGAAAATATCACCCAGAATCTTACAAACTAAGAGTGTGAATAATATTTTTACAAGAATGAGGAAATAACATAAACAAGACAAAACGCATATCAAAAGAAAATCCAATAGTATAAAAGTACCAGAAAAAGGCGTAAAAAAGTCTACTGTACTACAACCCAAGTGACAAAAAATGGAAATTAACTCAATTTCCCTAGGGAAACATCTCATGATGTCCAAATTTCAATTGTTGGATTCACCTCCAGGAGATCATTTCTATTTTCTTGAACCTATAAGGTGAAAGTCTACAAACATCCGAAGGAAAAATTAGGGTGTGATCCAAAGACAAATTGTATTTCACCAAATGATACATAATTAATTCCAATTATATATTAAAGAAATAAATTCATTCAATTATTAAAATAAATCATGTTTGGAATGGTATAGAATATTTAATCAAATAATTTTATACTGTTCAAATGTTGGAATTTTTTTTATTATTGGCATTGTATTACAAGTGATGTAATATTTCCATATTATGGAATAAATTAATTTTTTTATATAAAATAGTTCACATAAATTAAAAATGGGAACACAAAATATTTTAACCATATTGGAATACATTAATGCCTAAAATATAAATAAACTTGCAACATGGTCATATGCCAAATACATAGGTATGTTAAAGGACATAGTGTACGGACAATCAAAGTGATCATGATAATTTTTTTACACATAATAAATATAGAATCTAGTGAGGGAGGAATTTTAATCATAGCAATTGGAATAAAACGTTATACATACAAGTTTTAGAAAATTTAGTTATCATAGAGTGTGTGAAAAGAACTCCCAATCTACCAAATGCATGCTTGTGCTATTACACAATCAATGGTGGGAAATTTATTTTAAAACATATTAAATTTAAATAAAATTCCATTCTCCCATTAAAAATTAGAATTTTAAATTTATAACCAAATCATGTTTTATTAAAAGATAATTCCTCCTATATAAGATAAAACAACTTAGTTTCTATCAAATCATTTTGATCCATTATCACAAGATTAAAATCCATTCAAAACAAATTCAATCATTTGAAAATTCATTTCCATAATTACATTCCAAATTTAAAAAAAATCATTTCCATCAAACGTATAATTTAAATTAAACGCATTAAATAAACCAGTTTCTATTAACAAACAATAATTCAATGGATGTGGAATCTATTTCCCAATTTTTATGCCAAAAATAATTAAAATATCCTCATCCACTGAAATCATCTTTCATAAAATCAATTGAAAGAAATATAGAGTTATTTAATTTAAATCAATAATTGAAATAAATCAATAAATTTAAGGTTAATAAACTTTTCAAATCATAATGAAAACATATATCTTAAGTTCATCGATGTCAAGGGAAATGATAAACCACACTGTGCAGTTAAATACACCACCTCAAAAATTTAATATCAAATTTGTCGACACACCAACCATAAATTTGATCAGAGAACAACAAATCCATTAACAATCACCATTTTAACATTATACAAAATCATTTTTATCATTTAAAATTCAAATATTTTATTAAATCATAAAAAATTACCATACCTTTATAAGAATGATATTAGAAATAAATTTATACTCCTCGTGATGAATCAAATGTAATAAAAATGTATCAATCAAATAAATATCGAATATGATATAGGCATGAGAATATTTGAAAACTATAATAACATAATATAGAGAGAGAAAATAAGAGAAGGTAGATGTTTTAGAAATAATGTCCTTCATTCATATTCCATTTGCACCACCCAAAATCCAATTTATTAAAAAATTTCATGAATAAATATAGTAAAATTTATAAAATTAATCACATATTAATTAAAATATTATATTAATTTCATGTTCCAATGCATCATCATATTGGGAGATCCAAGGAACTTTATCATGAACCTAAATTACATTTTTAAAATTGGTCTTGAAATGGATATCTCAATTTTATAGTCAAACTACTATTGAAGACATGTTTATCTAACAGTATTCATAAGTGTTGTGACTATAATGGTGTTTTCAAAAAATGTTATTTTGTAATGTTAATAATTATAATAACAAAAAATTATTATTATTATTATTATTAATTCTCTTTCACCATTAATGATTCTCCAAATATATTCATTAATTGTTGATAATAGATAATAAATTAATATTATCCCCACATTTTCATTGATTTAGAATTTCTGAATTATTCTAGTGCGATTATATTGTTCAACAACACATATTCACACGTGTAGAAACATCATTCATCATTGAAGTAAAAAATAATATATAGTTACTCATGTACTTTTCCATTCAATTTGTTTGACAAAAATCAATAAAAAACAAAATACACTTATCATTAATTTTTTTATCTTATCTGTAACTATTCATATACATTTTATATTAATTTAGAAAAAACAATAGTAACAATAATAATCATTATTATTATTAAATGTATTTCAAAATTTTCATCATTAAAGTATCAAAAAATAATCTCTTTCATCCAAATATTAATGGATGAAATGTTAAAATTTTCCCCATTAATGCATAGTATATTTTAAATTAGAAAAATGGAGTTAAAATTATGGATTAAAATATATTCAATTATAAATAATGGATTTCACCGCACAAGGTTATGAGATAAATAATTCTATTAAATAAATTATTTATTTATCTCATAAAATAAAATAATACCAATGCCCAATTACATATAGATTTTATATCCCATCTAGGATAAACCCCCCATTCCTTAAATAACGATTCACTCATATTTCTTAATTGAGGCCTCATTTAAGAGATATTATATATTAATTATTTAAAATTTACATTCAAAAATTAATTCAATATAAAATACAATTTTATCACATTCAATGTTTCCAAACACCTAATGCACGTAATAGTTATACCGAGGGTCAGTAAAACACCACATTACAAACCCAATGGTGCTCTCAGATTTCTCATACGATTCATCATTTTGGAGACATTAATTATATAATTTACAAAATATCAATTAAAAAACATTTAAATATAAAAAGTGTTATTCTCACGAGAAATAAATCTAACCATTAGACCCATATAAATGTTATTCCCCACCTATGGTAAAAACCATCTTCTGGACCCAAAAGTGGTCTCTGATTTCCCATATGGAATCCCCATTTTGGTGTAACTAATTTATTTTGAATAAAATATTTATTCTTAATATATTATATTTAATATTTTCATTTTTTATTCACTATGAATTTTAGTCCTTGAAATCTCACACTAACTCAGTGTCGAACTCCAAAAAATATTCAATTAAATATTCCGAGAAGTTAACTGGAATTTATGGCCTTTAATGAATTTATCAAATTATTTCTCTAATAAATAAATTTTCCCACGTAATATATAAATAATGTATTAAGATGGGATATACTATCATCCTAAAAAGATATTTTATAACATGTCCATAATGTACTGTGATGGATTCTTTAAAAATTTGTAGTTGTTTTCTCATTCATTGGAAAGATATGAGGCTACTGTAGAGTTGATGTTTCATGATGCACATAAATTTGAGATTAATTCCATTGTTAATATCTTCAGGCTAAAGAAGATTTTAAATGTAGTAAATCAAACTCTAATATAATATGGGAACCAAATGGATACTTTCATACAAAAAATTTGGATTCATCAGTATATCCTAGAAGCGAGACTATTGAAATTAGGAAATGACATTATAAAAATTTATCTTGTAGTAGTGGAAACAAGGTTAACCATGGGGAAAGGTCAGATAAAGAGGAACATACTCGTGTATTCTACCACTGGTGTGGTAGGTCAAGACTCTTCGAGAATAATTTTCCTCAACTGCTAGTGGAGAGATGATATTGAGGCAATATGGGTCATCTAGAAAGGATCTACAGAATCCTGAGACATATAGTAAGTTAATAGGTATCTAGAAAAAACATTGGTGGAGGAATGGAATCTTCTACACTTTAACACACTAAAAGATGAAGTTATACTAGCTGAGGTGGTAATGGAGGTGGAAGTAATACATTTGGAAAAGATTTCCCATATCAGTCGATTGGATAAACAAAGGGGAGACAAAAAAATCACATGGAGAGGTGTTGAAAAAATACATATAGTGAAGGCCACACTTATGGGAATAGGGGTTGTTCAATCAAGAGTAATATATACTATTCTTATACATTCTACATTATCTTGTGAATTATTGGATTCTGATACCTCTCATTCCTATATATCTACAAAACATGTAATCATTTTGATCTTGGAAGTGTATTTTAGGAGTAGGGTGGTGGATATAAATAAACCACTCATAGAACGGTCTAGAGACATCTATTTTTTTATGGGATGTTCTCTTAAAGTTATGGAGTATTGTTTTCATTTGGATATCTATATCTTTGAAATGACAAGATTTTACTAAATAATGGTTATGGACTATCTTGTAAAATAATAATCCCACAACAATTTTTACCATACGTGAGTGACTCGTACAAATATTATGGGGGACAATTACATTCACCATGGAGTGTGAGATATCTTGGTAGGCTGAGCATAATAAATCACTCATAAATTGGTAGATCTCACATCCAATGGTTCCAGTATTTTGTAGGATGATGGAGGTTTCACAACTTGTGTTTTCCATTATTATTAGAACAATTTCAGGAAGTTTTTTCTAATGAATACTTTGGAATTCCACCTGATAAGGATGTGGAATACACTATTTATCCTTTTCTGGGAGTTAAAAAAATATTTATTCCATATTATATAATGGAACATATTGAACAATAGGAACCTCAGGCTCAGCTAGTAGAGATGGAGGATAAATGGTTTGTTCATCTGTGTATTTCACCTTGGGGGTATCTGATGTTGTTTCTAAAGAAGAAAGATAGGATATTTCCCTTGTGTGTTGATTACTAGGAGTTTAATAATATGACTATGAATAACTAGTATTATCTTTTTCATATCGAAGATCTTTTCGACTAGTTGATAGGATATTGAGTGTTATCAAAGATCGACATGAGATTGGGGTATCATGAGTTGTGTGTTCAGACTTTTGATATACAAAGGAGTACTCTAAGATGTAGTTATAAACAATATTTCTATTGTAATTACCATTCAGTTAAAAAACACCTCAATAAATTTTATGGTTTTGATGAATAGAATCTTCCGTCATTACCTAGATAAATTTGTTTGCAATATTTTTGCATGATATCTTGGTGTACTAAAAGACTCATTACTATAATGAACTAAATTTTGAAATATCCCAGAGCACACAGACTGATCTTCATATATACCCCAACCTATAAATGAGTTAGTTCTATATATATCAGGTATAGATCTTTTGAAGCATCATCTTGGAAAATGATCTATTTTTTGACCTACTGATGATTCAAACAGTTATATCCTAGGTGAATCCCAAGAATGTTTTTAATATTTGATATTTATAGGATTAGTTGGATATTATTGGAGGATTATTTAGGTCTTTTACCCTTTTCTAGCACTGATTTTTGGATTCACCAAGAATGTGTTAAATATTGAATGGTTAGAAGACTATGAGGAGCTCTTCTAGTAGTTTAAGAATTACATTACCACTGCACTGATCTTGATCCTATCGGACCCAGGTGAGTAGTAAACAGTGTATTGTGTTTCTTTTGGAATTATACCCATAGTTGTGTTGATGCAAGAAGATCAATTTGCAGATTATGGGTCTCAGTAGTGGAGACCACATGAACACATGTACTTTATTCAAAACCTTCTGTTGGAATTTTTGGTTTATGCATTAATGTATTGGAAAAACAACATTTTTGGGTAAAAATTTTATAGTTTATTTAGATAACAATAGTTTGAGGGATATCATTTCACATAGTGATTTTAATTTTCAACTGTAGAGATGTGTGGAGTATTTATAATCATTTTATTTTGAGCTAGCATATATGATCATAAAGAAGAACAATGATTTTTATTTTTTATTTAAAAATATTAAAACTCTGTTGGTTTAGTTGTGTTGGTCTATATGGATGATGATGAACATACTGGTGGAGATACATGTTGTGGTTTAGGAGAGTCATGAGAAGATGAATCTAGTATCAGTTTTAGAAGATTAAACACCATTGAGACTGATCTGAGATAGGGAGTGTGAGGATTCAAAATTTTTGACCTTGTTGGAAAACCAAAATGGTGGGGAGATGTATTTATATTAGTGAATAGATGATAATGAGATCATATACATATGGAATTGAGTAGTTTTTCCTATGAGTATACGAGAGGTTATGATTCTAATATTTCAATATGTGAACTGGGTAGTACATCCAGGTGTGACCAAAATGTACCATGACCGACTATGTAATTATTTGTGGATGGTCATGAAAATGATATAAAAGGTTTTGTAACATGATGATTCACTTATCAGTATGTTAAGGTGTATAATCAATGAATTGGATGTTTGTTGTAGCCGTTTCCAAATTAGGAAAGGATGTAGGATAATGTGAAAATGGATTTTGTGGTGGGTCTTCATGATAATTTTAGAAATATTGAAGATATCCAGGTTATTTTGGATTGAATGTAATAAGGATTTCATTTATACCCATTATGTGAGACATTGTTAATGGAGCATATGTGACTGTTGCATGATTATGATGTAGTCTGTCTGAATGGAGTGCAACTAACTATCGTTTCAGACCCTGATTTTCACAATACATTACCCTAATAGAATTGAATGTATAAATACCTTGGTAAACATGTATTATTGTTTTCTTATTTCCACTAAAAGGTATATAGGCACTCAAAGTTTAATATTAGGCTATTAATGATATATTTCAGGTGTGTTTTCCTTACATTTTTGGGGCTTCGGAGAAGCACTTTTCATTAGTAGAGATTTCTTATAATAAGAGTTATAATGAAACTATATATACAGAACCTGAATAGGATATTTATTGTTGGCTATGTAGATCACTGATATGCTGAATGGAGGCCAGATTGTTTGAGTTTTTGGGACCACATCTGGAGTCAGAGAAGTTAGAGCATGTTTTGCTATTTTCCAAAAGTGTGGCTAAAAATCATAGTGCGTAGAAATTATATACTGATAGATTTTAACACCCTAGGTTTTTCTAAAAATAAATATAAATTCATGGAACATTATTTTATGTAGATAATTTTAACTAGTATTTAAAAAATAACATTTCCACTTCAATGTTTTGAATTACAAGAAACTTTCATCTACAACTATGTTTAGTATGTTATTTGGAGTCTACCGGAAGAAACATTTTTTCGGTGAATAGGGAAATACGATAAAATACTGTATAATCAAATTATTAGTAAAATACACTACTTATAAAATAATAAGTGATACAAGGCCACTTGGTTCGAACTAACATGAAATTATTACTATTTGAGGTCTCATGAACTATGACTATTCATAATCTTGGGGAAAAACTATTATAATAATGATTAAAATAATTAAAATTACCCCCTCTCCTCCACTATAAATACAACCCTCACTCCTCTCTTCTTCCAAAACCTCTCAATCCGTGACCCAAGCCTATGTTCAGACCAATACTCCTCCCAAGGCACATCCCCATGTTTTAGAGCTTTTAGAATCACCAAAAGACCAAAAAAAGCCCTTAGGAAGGATCTCAAGGAGAAGAGGTCAATAGGTAAACATCCTCTTTTATTTTCATTCTTTTCATCCACTTTAGGTTATTCTCTTTTTTTACTTCAAAAAAAGTTTGGATATTTCATTAAATATTACCCCTTACCATCCATATTATGTATGAGTGGTGATATATCCACTTTCAATCATCAAACTATTTTTTTGAAATTGTAAGAGACATCATTAGGCTGCCAAATTATCGTGTGAAATTTCTCATGTTTTATTTTATTTCAAGATTCCATTCTTTCTTCTTCTTTACTCACTCCTCTTAACAAAGAGGCATGAAAGATATAGAATCTTTTATATTCTATATTTTCTCATGTTCATGGTAAATTACTCACCAATATTATTCTCTTCCCCCACTTGTTCATGGAATTAAAAACATTGTCCGTGATGTGTCAAATTACCGAAATCATGGACGATGTGGTTTCTATTTGCATTAATTCTTTCAAGTATGGTTTTGAAACTATTTTTATAGTTGAATAAAGTTATAATATATGTATTATATCTCATCCATGGTTCTTGAATTATTTTAAACACATCTTTTTAATTTATAAAATGAAATGAGGTTGATATTATCAAAGAACCACTAAAATGATCTAAACTAACATCATTAATGTTTTAACATATGAATAATCCTCATGAATGAATTTAAAATGATAAATCGAATAATTTTTTTTATGTTATGTATGAATATAGTACTCCATTCCAATTCTGGAGTTTCACTTCCAATCGACCAGAACATCCACCATGAACCAATCATGGAAATCAGGTAAAGAACTCACCCAAAAACAGTGCCAGGAAAAAAATACTAACCACTCAAGGGTGAAATGATGTTATGAAATGATAATATAATATGTTCTAAACATGAACATGTTTCTTTTAAATATTAATATCACTCTTTTAACCATTTTACATGAGGTTTAAAGAAGTTGTAAGAAAGACAAACCCGAGGTAATTGAATTCTTAACCCGATTTCCATTCTTTGGGTTAACCATCTACATCATTATTTACATGATATTTAAAGTGTTTTTATGATGGGTTAGGTTTATATTATGTTTTATTATACATATTTACAGTATATATACATACTCCATCCACTCTATTATTTCTCTATTCAATTGTATGATCTTTATAAGGGGCTTTTCTTTAAAAAGACTCTTTTTAAATTTGGTTTTACAAAATTCCAAAGAAATATTTTTTTTTTGAAATTATTCATGTTGTATGATTATGTTTTGGTTCTTGGGAATTATTTATGATGAATGGTGGTACCTATATATCCCTGCAATTCATTGGATATGAGTATGTTGGAGGTCATCTATATGGTTACTCCAGGTGTAACTGTGATGGTTACACAAAGTAAGGTAGTCGTGAGGGTTATAAAGTATAAGTTAGCCCAAAATGGTTACTAGATTAGGTAAGTAATTACCTAAGGTACCTTTATGATTATATTTATGTTCTCATGTTTTGTGTGGATCTTGTGTAAATATCATGTTTCACGATGTAAGTATATACGACTGACAATCCTGTCTTTTCAAAATGCTTTCATACGTTACGAGTTTTCATGGACTAATGTGATCTTTCATTATTTTTCTTCCCTTTCTGAGATTTTGTGCTCATACTAAGTTTTTAAATGATTTTCATGGTTAATGGATGTGTAAGAAAAATAAGGACTCCATGTTAAATGTTGAAAAATTGTCCAGAAGTCATGTATAAGTTTCAATGTTTTATATTTTGGAAAAAATGGAAACCGATTTTATGGTATCCACTCTGTAATAATGCGTTATGTTATGAACGTATTGTCCCAATTCTCAGAAGCTCTAAACATGAAATGATCCACTATGTAAATAGATGTTCTTTCTTGACTAAATTCAAGATTATTTATGTAATAAGGGAGGTCCTTATAGTTGGTATTAGAGGGATGTTTAGATAACATTAGGGGTTTGGGTGACATTAATAGAATACCTAAAATGATTTTCACTATATGTTTAATTGGAAATGTTATAGCATTTAAAGATTACCATGTTGCTTAATCTAAGACATGTTTATTCAGAATGGTTGTCCGCAGAAGGAACATGGATACTGAAGAGGAGAGGCACCGATATAATTTCATACTTCCGGAACTATAACCTAGAATGGTAGGGATTGGAACTGAGCAGTTTTTGAGAGTAATGGCTCAAATAATGCATGAAATAATGTTTGGTGGCATACATTCAAGGGAACCAATAGAGGTACCACAATAGAACATGACAGTAGTGGAACAATTTATGAGACAACATCCTCCTGTATTCAATGGATCTTCTGACCTAGTAGTACCATAAGTATGGATCAAGGAACTTGAAAAGATATTCGATGTTATGGGATGTTCAGAAAATCATAAGTTGTGTTTTCCATTTATCATTTTGAAGGGGAAGTTGATGAGAAGTGGTCAATGGTAAGGAATATCATGGGTAGAGTGGATTTTGATGCCTTAGAGTGGGATGAATTTAAAAGTCTTATCCTTGAAAAAGTTTTCCTGTTGGTGGTGAGACTTAGGATTGAGATGAAATAACATGAATTGAAATATATGGTGGACGATTCAGTGGCTATATATGAAGAGAACTTCACCTGAATGGTGAGGTATACCACAAATCGATTCTGGATCCAGATAGGAAAATCAACCACTTATAATCAGGATTGAATCAATAGTATCGAATGGTGTTGGCCTTCCGTGAATTAAAAAATTATGAGAAAAATGTCTGATGTGCTGAGAGGGTAGAGATGGATTTTTCTGATTATCACGTGCATTTTGGAAAAAATGAGAAGAATAGTTCCAGCTGGCAGGCAATGTGTAAGAATCAACATAAGAAATCTAATGGTAAGAAAATCCAATTTCCAGTTTGTGAAAAGTGTGTCAAGAAACACCAATGGGAATGTCTTAGAGAAACATGGAAGTGTTTCAGATGTGTTATGTTTGGACATATGGATCAATATTGCAATGAAAATGATCGTAAGAGTAATCTTGATAATCAAACTATAATGTTTTTTAAATGTGATTAGATGGGTCACTATGAAAATGCTTTCCCAAAGAGAGATCTGAATGATGCAATGAAGCCAGACTACAAACAGAAATGTGTAGTGAGATCCTTTGTGACTATGTCAGTAGATGTAAAGCCATAAAATGAAGTCGTATCGGATAATTATTTTGTTCACACAGATTTTTCTAAAGTTCTGTTTGATACGGGGTCTACAAATTCCTTCATCTCTAAGAAATTTTCTTGTAAATTGGAAATATCACCTCATAAAATGACACTGGAACTCTTTGTTAAAACACCAGGGGGAATTGTTATCACAAAGAGGAATTATACGAATCATTATATTGTTGTCTCTGGAATGAAATTACCTACAAACCTTGTTGTTTTACCCCTAGTCGAGTTTGATGTTACTCTGGGAATGGATTGGCTTTCTGATTATCATGCAATGATTGATTGTAAAGCTAAAGAAGTTGTTTTTTAGAAAGATTTTCAGTTTTTATACAATAATGAACCCATACAATTGATAACATATATGGAAGCTGAGAAACAATTGAATGATAGAAATGAAAGTTATCTTTCTCATATTGTTGAAAATAGGGTAACTATTCAAATTAAAAAAGTGTCAGTGGTTAATTAATTCCTTGTTGTGTTTCCTGATGAGTTACCCAATGTCATACCTGATTGAGAAGTCGAATTCACAATTGAAATTTTTCATGATGCTAATACAATTTCAAAACTCCCTTATTGTATGGCTCCAATAGAACATCAAGAATTAAAAAATCAGTTATTGGATTTTCTTGACAAGGATTCATTCATCCAAGCACTTCACCATGGAGATCCCATGTTTGGTTTGTTAAAAATAAAGATGTATCCATGAGACTTTGCATTGATTATAGAGCATTGAATAACATAATTGTTAAAAACATGAATCCTTTTCCTCATATCGATAAATTGCTTGATTAGCTCCAAGGATCTTAGTAATTTTCCAAGATTGTCTTGAGATCCTAATACCATTAGCTGAAGGTGAAGGAGGATGACATCCAAAAAATAGCCTTTCATACTAGATATGGGAATTATGAATTTTTTTTATTCCGTTTGGACTAACTAATGCACCTACTGTATTCATGAATCTTATTAATAGAGTATTTCATGAGTTCTTGAATATGTTTGTGGTTGTATTTATTTATGACATTCAAGTATTTTCAAAAAATAAAAATGATCATGAAAAAAAACAAGGGTTGTTTTACAAACATTAAAAGAAAATAAACTATATGTAAAATTTAGAATGTGTGATTTTTAGTTGCAACAGATTTTTTTCATGGGATAATTATAAATAAGTATGGAATAATAGTTGATCCAGCCAAAACAAAAGTAGTTGATTAATGGCCAAGACCCACAACTGTTATAGAGATTCGTAGTTTTCATGGTTTAGGAGGATATTACTGATGGTTTGTTAAGAACATTCCATGGTTTTCTAGCCCAATAACTACGTTAACATGAAAAGGGGATAAATTTGTTTGGATAGAAGAATGTGGTGTTTGTTTTCAAGAACTAAAGAAGAGATTGGTGAATGCTATAGTTTTGTCCTTACATTCATGAAATGGTGATTTTTTAATCTTCAATGATGCTTCCTTGAAGGGACTTGGTTGTGTTTTGATGCAGAATGTTCAGGTAATTTCTTATGCTTCCAAACAACTTAAACCTCATGAGCTAAATTACCTCACACAAGATTTGGAATTGGCAGTTGTGGTTTTTGCTTTGAAAATTTGGAGGCATCATATATATGGAACAAAATGCCAAATATATACTAACCATAGAAGTCTGAAGTATATATTCACTCAAAAGAAACTAAACATGAGGTATAGATGATGGAATGAACTGATAAAGGATTAATACTTCATGATCAATTACCATCCAGGGAATGCTAACAATGTGGCGGATGCATTAATTTGGAAACATCATGCATCATTAACCATGCTACGTTTGGAAAATGATCCATTGTTTAATGATTTGATGAATTTTGGCTTAGAAGTTATTGGTGTTGGGAATACATATGTTTTGTTTTCGGTTTCAGTGTAGTCATCATTGTAAGACAGAATTATGTGAACGTAGAAGAATGATTGGAAGGTATTGAAAAAGGTATAATTGGTTAAAATAGGTATGTTTCTAGAATTTAAAATTGATAATTATTGTATCTTAGGATTTGGAAAAAGGTTGTGTGTTCTTTGTGATTCCCACTTAATGAAAGAATTTTGTTTGATGCTCATAGTTCGACATTTTCATTTCATCCTGACAGTTCTAAGATGAACAGAGACCTTTGGGAGTATTATTAGTGAGATGGAAAGAAAAGAGATATTTCTGATTTTACCATGAAATGTTTGACATGTCAAGAGGTTAATGAAGAGTGGAAGTTACCAAAGGAGATGCTTCTGCCTTTTATAGTGCCAGAGGGGAAATGGGAGAATGTATCCATGGACATTGTGGTGGGACGACCAATGACTTCTCAAGGTAACAATGCGATTTGGGTTATTGTTGATCTACTAACAATGTCTGCAAAATTTATTTCTATTTGAGATACAATGAATTTGGATTAGCATTCTCTGTAACACCCCAAGATTCCACAGTACGCTTCTATTTGAATAATAAAGTAGTGTGTGTTGTATGCAACTTTGAGTTCTAACACACCACAACCAATCAAACTAGCCGTTATGAATAGTAATACCAACTTTTTTAAATTATATAAATTTTACCTTTTAAAATGGACTTAATTTTTCAATTTGGAATATCCATATTAGCCTAGGGTGAAATTTTGGTATTTTTCTGAAAACATTCAATTTTTGATGAATAGTGAAAAACACTGAGTTATAGTCTAAAACCTTATTTTTATTAAGATAAATATTTATTTTATTTAAATTTATTTTAGGATGAAATAGATACATAATACCTATATATGATCAATTCAATTCATTGGAGTCAGCTTATAATAATTATTGATATATAAACATTTTATTGAACATTCACCGTCTTTTACCCATCTCCAAAGAGAATTTTCAAATTCACATAAAACATAATTTTACAGATTCTGTGAGTGGAATTTCGAAAATCCGAGAGTCACAGTTAATATCAAGGAGTAAAATGTTGTTCAATAAGATAAAAATAATTTTTTGTGAATAGTAACTTTTTACTTTTATTTACCACGGTTAAAAGTAAATAGGGTAATTAAGGGTAAAATGATATTATTATTACCCTAAAACATGTCCTAAATCTTTTGGCTAAGAATAATTCGACCAAAAACAACCTTAGGAATAAAATATTATAATTTAGGCCCACTTGGATTAGATTAGAACATTTATTATTATTTAATTCAAAGAAGAGTAAAAATAGTAAAAATATATGATTAATGACTAAAAAAATTTTAATATAGAGTTATACATAAGATAAATTCGATTATAAGTATTTTTTATTAATATTAAAATATTTATTACATAATAGTACTATATTTATAATTTTTAGAAATTAAATAATTTAATTTATTTATGACATAATGGTGATAATGTAATTACCTAATTAATGAAATATTAAAATAATTGATATTATAAATATCAAAATAAATGTAATTTGAGACTTTTTATGAATTAAGATAATTTAGAAGGTTAATATAACATATTAGGGTTGTTTAGATTAATTTTTTTTTCATGTAATAATGTTGTTATGAATTTAGCACAAATAAAATATAAAATAGTGTTAAAATTGACATAAAAGAGTTTTTTAAGAAAATATTATATTATTAATTAATATTCTATTCATAAAAATACAATATTCGGACAAATGACTTATATAATTATAGGTTTATCATTAATGGACCTCCTTGCAGTCACTTGGATGTTTATAGTATTTTTGTTAACTATATTATATAAATATACAAAGAGACATGGTAAATGTCATACTATATAACTAAGAGTTAAATAAAAAAGATAAAGTTAATATATAAACCCATAATAGTATAAAGGCTATAGGTTGAGTGGTTTTTGACATATCCCCCCCTTAAGCTTTAAAAAATCCTCTTTGGAGCCATTAGAAACCGAATATGAATTTATTATAAAATAATTTATCTACTTTTTTCTAAGGTGCCCCTCACCCCTCTTATAAAAGGGCACTCCCCCTTCTCTCAAATTCATACCTTCAAAGATTTTTGGCTCAGCAAAAACCAACCCAAATATTCTATAAAAATCTTTCATTTCATCCTAGAGGCCATAGTTTGATCAGAAAGCCATCCTATGTAGCCCTTTTGATCAAATCAAAAGAAAGAACCTGAAGAAGAGGTAATTTTTTCACCACCCTCTTTCAAGTTCCTTTCTTCTTCAACTTCTTCTATCTTTGTTATTTACCTTATAAAATAATAACTCCAATATATTCTATATATTGTGATGTTATTATAAATGTGGTTCAATCATATTCATTATCCTATCCATTATTTAAATGACATGTCACCATATGTGTGTACGTACGACTTACCGTCTCCACGTCGTCGTGTAATTGTTATTAAAAACATTATTATTTGTATGGGTATGGTAATGATGTGTAATTTAAGTAAATAATAAATATACAATTATAGTGATTCTATATATATGATATACCATCCAATTATATATTATTTTAATATCAAAATAATGATATTGTCGCTCGTGCGTACATATGGACTACCGTCTCCACGAACGCAATGAGATTCATTCCCCATCGTATCCATTCAAGTATAATTATCATTTAATGATTAAAAATAATGTTTTTGGACTTGATATCATTCTATATATAAATAAGATACAATCTATCCATAACAAACACAGCTTATGTAACAAAACATATAAAAGAAAATGAGTAATTTAACACCCGAAACACCGATAATACTAAGATATTATTAACAAATTAATGTTAAAAGATCATATATGATATCATATTAATGTATATGATTCTTGATTAATTTAATAACAATTATTTCACCATTATACAGGAGGTTAACCTACCCCTAACCAAGGAAAAGTACAGGGTAAGGGTTTATTTCACAATCTCTTCATTATCTGAGGTTATTTATATGTAATGATCTACTACGACCTCTTTATCATCCAAATCCATGTTTCTAAAAAATGTATTTCAAAACAATCTTACTACTTTACAGAATATGGTTTAAAGTCATTTATACCCTTGGATGACTTTTTATTAGATGTTTATAAAGGAATCTTTCTGTCGTTTTCCAAAGAAGGCCCTTTTTAACCTTTTCGATAGAATTGAGGTAAGAATGTCTTTCTTAACTTATACGGTGGGTTCGGCTATTTTCCACAGTTATAATGTTGTCAAAGCTTCCCTTACAATATTACAAGAATATTCTCAGAGAAATGTTTTGTTTTATAATTATGTGACTTTTAAATGTTTTAAAAAAAGAGATATTTCTATCAGATAGATTTTATTTCATCTATGTCAACATCCATTGATGTATTTTAAGCTTATTTAAAGTTGATTTATTATGATAAAAAACATTGATATTGAATTGAAGGTTTTGTGACATGTTTGACTGTGGAGTGTTATTTTTATACCATTCATGGTTTATTGAGAAACTATTTATATTTCGTATACTAGTTTTAAAACGAATGTTTATGTTATGTTTAAACCTGTTCATATGAGGAATGCATTGTACATAATAAGAGACGGGTAGAGCCCGCTATAGCTCCTCGATGCATCGGTTTGTCTCATGTGACAAACTAGTGTCTTGGTACAAGGCATTGACAAAATCTTATTTGTTGTCTTGGCACAAGGCCTTGAATACATGATTATGATAGTCTATCATTATGCATTCCATCATTATAAAAGTGGTTATTGATGTTTCATGTGATTATTCGACTAGTAGAATATCCATGTGAATAAGTAAATGGAAATATTTCATTTTATTTTTTCCATATTATGCTGAATATTCAAGTTTAAAAGTCTTTTGTTTTAGTTATACATTTCCTTAAATGTTTATGCTTATTTATGAAATATCCCACTATATTGTTATCCTTACTGTGCATTTGAGCTCACCCATTTATATGTTATATTTTCCCCAGGATGTGAAGAACAATTTTATATATGACCTGAAGGGATAGAATAAGTGGATATGAGTGTGGAGATAAGATGATGTTATAGTTTTCACTCTACGATGTAATATAAACTTTATGAATGTATCTAGTTATTCTAAGCCTACTAAACTAATCATTATTTCAAGACTTGACCTTTTGTGATCATTCCAATGTTATGTAATAATGCACCGACTCTGGGTAACTGGGGTCGGGGCATTACAGTTGGTATCAGAGGAAGTTTAGTACAAACCATGGGATATAGATTTAGATAAACTCTGATTAGAGCATATTGACCTACGATGGATTTTGAGGATTATTATATAAGAACTTCCTAGAATTTTGGAATTGTAGAGATTTTGTGAGTCTTCCAAGCAATACATCCATGTCTGGATATGAGCAGGTAGAGGTGACTCTGGCACAGATGTACCTAGGGGAAAAATGAAAAAACACCGCTTTGAGCTAGACTCGAATGGGAACTGGTGCACGACAACGGGACTTGATGCACTCTATGTTACCACACTCCTAGGGGATATGCATTGGATAATTCTAATTTTATTTAAAACCCATTATGAAGGGTTTATGAGTATATACTTTCTCAAAGAAAACTTTTTTATGATTATGGATTATATCAACAAACTGTTCAATTCATGTTTAGTGTTTTACAAATATGGATTTATGTATTGCAATTCATAAACTAATCTAGTGTATGTCATTATTACGAAATGGCTCCTAGTAGAAGAAATGGAAACTGTATCAATTCATGCAATCCATTTAGGGATTTCCCTCCTACTCAAGATTATTATAGTGGAGGTGGTGATACAACTAGTGTTGATCAGCTTATCACAAAACTAGGACAACTCATTCAGGTTATGAATAATAAACTTACTCGTATGGAGCACCTAGATCCACAATGTGGAGGATCAATGTTAGATCGCTTCATGAGGCAACAACCACTGACATTCAATGGGAGTACAAATCCCTTAGTAGTAGAGCAATGGATAAATTCCTTAGAGAAAATATTCCATTCTTTGAGGAGTAGTGAAAGGGAAAAAGTTATCATGGTAGTTTATCGCCTCACTGGAGATGATGATCAGTGGTGTTCATTGATACAAAACACAAAGTAAGATGATTAAGTATCAAATATGTCATTGAGAGAGTTCAAAGATCTTTTCATAGAAAAATACTTTCCTCGTGGCCATTGAGCAGATATGGAAAGGCAATTTCTGAGTCTGAGGAAAAAGGAGGATGAGAATGTTTCAAAGTATGAGGCTAACATTACAATGTTAGTTAGGTATGTGGAAGATTATATACGTAACCCAAGAAGTAATATTGATTGTTTCTTTGATGTGTTAAAACGGTTTCTCCATCGAGCATTAGTCTCACAAACATTTTCATTGTACGAAGATATTGTCACATGCGCTATCAAGACAGAAAAAGAATTCTCTAAGTCTTATGTCTTTTAATGAAACGAAAGAGATGAAAAGATTTTCTAATCACTCTGGAAATTGAAATACGAGGAAGAAGGGAAAATTTTAATATTCATCTTGCAGTAAATGTGGGATGAAACACCCTGGTACTTGCTTTAGAGGAATGGGAGTCTGTTACAAATGTGGTGAAAAAGGCCACCAAGATCGAGATTGTAAGGGGAAGAAAGAAGCTACTTATGTTCAGTGCTACAACTGTAGGGAGATGTGACATTAGACAACTGAATTTTCTAATCGTCTGGGGAACATACCAAAAGAAATTCCATGGGATCAAGGCCAAGCTTATGCTATCAATACTGCTATGGTAGAATATCCGAATGACATGGTGGCAGGTAAATTAATGGTTTCCTCACGTTTATCCAATGCTTTATTTTATTCTGGATCATAGCATTGATTCATATCTTTTTAGTTTTCTATCAAAATTAGTTATTTACAATTTGATTTAACAAGGGAATTGTCAGTTAAAACTTCTAATGAAAGTATCATTGCAACAATGTTTTGTGAATTAGTCCCTATTAGATCACATAAATGTTCTTTATCTTCTGATCTCATCGTCATACTTATGATTGAGTTTGATATAATCCTCGGTATGGATTGGATTTTAAACCATGATGTGAATATTTTTTATAAGAATAAGGAGGTTACAATTTTTGATGATGATGATAAAGATCACCTTATCTTTAGAGCAGAATCATCACCACCTGATTCTTACCTAGATCCACCACCATTAGCTTAACTAAATTCAATTATTGGGGAGGAAAAGAATGAAATGATTAGGGGTAAGTAAAGGAATGTTCAAATAGAATATGTACATATTGTGAGAGAATATATTGATGTGTTTCTAGAAAATTTTCCTGGACATCCTCCAGAATGATAGATTGAGTATTCCATAGATTTAATTCCCGGTTCAAGGCCTATATCGAAGACCCCTTATAGAATGGCCACTGTGGAATTAGTTGAACTAAATAAAAAACTAGAGAAATTGAGTAATAAGGTATTTATTCACCTTAGTTCTTCTCCATGGGGAGCCCCTTTCCTTTTTGTTAAAAAGAAAGATGGATTTATGAGGTTATGTATCGACTACAGGTAGATCAATGCTATAACAATAATTAACAAGTATCACCAACCTCGCAATGATGATTTATTTGACCAAATGCATGGAGCTCAACAATTTTCAATGATTGACCTTCAATCTGGATACTATCACTTGTGTGTGAAGAAGGAAGACATTCCAGAGACAACATTTCGATCTAGGTACGAGCATTATGAGTTTACAGTAATGCCTTTTAGGCTGACTAATTCACCCTCTGTTTTCATTGATCTAATGAATAGATTTTTCAAAGAATATATTGATGATAATTTAGTGGTATTTATTGATGATATCTTGTTACACTCCAAAAGCTACTTAGATCATGAAAACCCCTTGTGTATTATATTGAAGACTCTTAGAAGACATGAAATATATGTGAAGTTTAGCACGTGTGAATTATGGATTTAGGAAATTTATTTTCTTTTCCATATTGTCTCCAAATTTGGAATCTCCGTTGATCCTTCTATGACCAAGGAAATCCAAGAATGGATAGCCCCAACGAGTATAACTGAGGTGAACAGTTTTATTGTTTTAGCAGGTCATTTTCCGCATTTTTTATAGAATTTTGCCTGATTGGATAACCCATTAACGAAGCTCACACGTAAATGGTTTAAATTTGTTTGGACCAAAGAGTGTGAAGAATGTTTTGAAGAACTTAAGTGAAGATTAGTCAATACTCCTATATCGACTCTACTATCAGGGAATGATGGGTTCATTATTTATAGTGATGCATCGACGAAAGGACTTGGTTGTGTCATTATGCAGAATGATAGGGTTATTGCTTATGCATCACGAAAGCTAAAAATTCATGAGACAAACTATCCTACTCATGAAATCAAGTTAGCAGCTGTAACCTTTACTTTTAAGATTTTGAGACACTATCTCTATGGTGAATAATGTGAGATTTATACTGATCACAAGAGTTTGAAGTATATTTTCTCACAAAAAGAACTCATCATGAGGAAAAGGAGATGGCTTGAACTAATCATGGATTCTGATTGCACAATACACTACCACCAGGGGAAGGAAAATAAGGTGGAAGATGCTTTGAGCAGAAAGGATCATGGAGTTATGAACAAGATGAGAGTTGATAGGGATCCAATTTTCATGGATCTAGTAATGTTGGATACGGGAATGACCAGGGAAGGTGAAATATTGCAACTTTTTTAAATGGTTGCAAAACCATCTTTACTATAAAGGATAAAGAGTTCTCAGACTGATGATGAGTAATTTAAAAATAAGATTAAAGATATGAATGATGATATATTGAATGAATTTTTGTATTATCATCGAATTTTTAAATTTGGGAGGAGACTTGGTGTTCTTGATATACCTGATTTAAAAGGAGAATTGTGAGATGATGCTCATAGTTCCAATTTCACTATATACTATGGGTGCACCAAAATGTATATAGATTTTAAGAAACATTTTTGGTCGGACAACATGAAGAGGGAGATTTCTGACTTTGTGTCACGATGAATGGTTTGTCAATAAGTGAAAGCTGGAAGGCAACAACCAGGAGGAGTCATGCACCCACTTCCCATACCTGAGTGGAAATGGGATAATATCATGATGGATTTTGTCATGGTACTACCAAATACTCCTAGAAGGAACAATTCAATATGGGTCATTGTTGATCTTCATACCAAGCTATCACATTTTCTTACTATAAGAGAAGATCTACTACTAGAACATCTGGAAAGACTATATATTAATGAAGTTGTGAGACTTCATGGAGTACCCGAATCGATTGTTTCTGATCGTGATCCCTATTTTACTTCAAGGTTCTGGAAAAGTTTTCAGAATGCCATGGATACTGAACTTCATTTGAGAACTTCCTACCGCCCTCAAACAGATGGACAATCATAATGGACTATTCAAACCTTAGAAGACATGTTGAGATCATGCTAACTTGACTTTCAGGGTATGTGGGATCAATATTAACCTCTGGTATAATTTTCCAACAACAACAGCTTCCATTTGAGTATTCAGATGGAACCATATGAAGAGTTATATAGAAAGAGATGTCGCACTCCAACCTGTTGGGATGACGCTTGTGAAAGAAAACCTGTAGGCCCGTGACTGGTGGAGGAAAGGATGGAAGAGGTGATGGTAATCCTAAACCACATAAAAGTTGCTCAATGTAGGCAGAAGAGCTATGCTGACAATCGAAGGAAGGATTTGGAATTTCATGTAGGAGATCATGTTTTTTTGAAGGTATCTTCATGGAAGTGTGTTATACGTTTCAGTAAGAATTTTAAATTTTGTCTAAGGTACATCGGACCTTTCAAAATTCTAGAACGAATTGGGGTTGTCACTTACTGTTTGGAAATTCCTCCAAATCTCTACAAATTTCATGATGTGTTCCACATATCACTATTGAGAAAATACATGCCTTTCCCAACACATGTACTCACCTATGAGGAATTAGAACTGGAACCCGATATTTATTATTTCGAAACACCTGTCATGATTCTTGATTCCAGAGAATAATTGTTGAGAAACCGGACGACTCGTCTGGAAAATTTTCTATGGAGAAAAAATTAGACGGAAGAGGCAATGTGGGAACCCGAGGAACATATGATGAAGAACCACCCGAGTCTTTTTATGCGGTATTATTCTATAAATTTTGAGGATGAAATTATTTTATGTATGGGAGAATTTAATACCCCAAGCTTCCATGGTACGCTTCTCTTTGAATAATACAGTAGTGGGTGTTGTGCGCAACTTCAAGTTCTAACACACCACAACCAATCAAACTAGTTGTTATGAAAAGTCATACACAATTTTTGAAATTATCTAAATTTTATCTTTTAAAATGGACATAATTTTTGGATTCGAAATATTTAAATTAGCCTATGGTGAAATTTTGGTATTTTTCTGAAAACATTCAATTTTTGATGAAGAGTGAAAAACACTGAGTTATAGTGTAAAACCGATTTTTTAAATAATTATTTATATTATTTAAATTTATTTTAGGTCAAAATAGATACATAATACCTATATATGTTCAATTTATTTCGTTGGGGTCAGTTTATAATAATTTTAGATATATTAAAAGTTTATTGAACTTTCACTGTGTTTTACACATCTCCTAGGAGAATCTGCAAAATCACATAAAAAATAATTTTACCGCTTTTGTGAGTGGAATTTTTAAAATCTAAGACACATTGTTAATATCAAGGAGTAAAATTTTCTTCAATAAGACAAAAGTAACTTTTGGTGAATAGTAACTTTTTACTTTTATTTGCCATGGTGAAAAGTAAATAGGGTAATTAAGGGTAAAAATGATATTATTATTACACTAACACATGTTCTAATTAAATTGGCTAAGTATAATTCAATGAAGAAAAACCAAAGGAATAAAATATTATCATTTAGGTCCACTTGGATTAGATTAGGAAATTTATTATTATTTAATTCAAACAAGAGTAAAAAGAGTTAAAATCAAAGTTTAATTACTAAAAAATTTTAAATATTGAGTTATACATAAAATAAATTCAATTATAAATATTAATTATTAATCCATAAATATTTCCTACATAATAATATTTTATTTAGAATTTTTAGACATTAAATAATTCAATTTATTTATGACATAGTGTTGATGCAATAACTACGTAATTAATGAAATATAAAAATAATTGATATTATAAATATCAAAATAAATGTAATATGATACTTTTTATGAATTAAACTAATTTTAATGTTTAATATAAAATATTATAATTGGTTATAATAATTTTTTTCGATGTAATAATGCTATTCTAAATTTAGAAAAAACAAAATACCATATAGTGTCAAAATTAACATAAAAGATTTTATAAAAAAATATTATATTATTAATTCATATTCTATTCCTAAAAATATAATGTTCGGCCAAAAGACTTTTATAATGATATTTTTATCATTAATGGACCAGTTGGGGGTATCTTGGAAGTTTATACTAAGTGTATTAACTATATAATTTAAAAATACAAAGAGACATGGTAAATGTCCAACTATTTAACTAAGAGTTAAATCAAAAAGATAAAGTTTATATAGTAACCCAAACCTGTCTAAAACCAATTGGTTGAGTGGGTTTTGACATATACCCACCTTACCCTTTAAATAATCCACTTTTGAGCCTTTAGAAACTGAATAGGAATTTATTATTAAATAATATTTTTAGTTTTTCCAAACGTGCCCCTCACCGCTCTTATAAAAAGGGCACTCCCCCTTCTCTCAAATTCATACCTTCAAATCCTTTTGGCTCGGCCAACCCCTGAACAAATACTCTCTCAAATTTCCTAAATTCAACCTATAGGACTTATTTTTATTAGAAATCCATCCTAAGGGGCCATTTTGATCACATCAAAAGAATGAACCCGAAGAAGAGGTAATGTTTTCAGCGCCCTCTTCCAAGTTCCTTTCGTCTTGAACTTATTATTTCTTCGTTATTTCCATTATAAAATAATAACTACAGTATCTTATATATATTTTCATGTTATTATAAAAATGGTACAACCATATTCAGTATTCTAGCCATTCTTTTAATGAAATGTCAACATACGTGCGTACGTATGGATTACCGTCTCCACGTCATGGTGTAATTGTTATTCAAAACATTATTATTTGGATTGGTATGATAATGATGTTTAATTTATGTAAATAACAAATATAACATTATAATGATTCTGTATATATGATATACCATCGAATTATATATTATTTTATTGTCAAAAGAATGATATTGTCGCTCGTGCGTACATATGGACTACCGTCTCCACGAACTCGATGAGATTCATTCCCCATCATATACATTCAAGTATAATCCTCATTTAAGGATTAAAAATAATTTTTAATGACTTGATATCATTCTGGATATGAATAGGATAAAACTTATCCATAACAAACATGACTTATGTAACAAAACATATAAAATAAAAAAAGTAAGTTAACACCCGAAACAACGATAATACAAAGATATTATTTACACATAAATTTTAAAGTATAATATGCTATATCATATTAATGTATATGATTCTTGTATAATTTAATAAAACTTATTTCACCATTATACAAGAGGTTAACCTACACTCACCCAAATAAAAGTACAAGGTTATGGTTTATTTCACAATCTCTTCATTATCCGAGGTTGTATATACGTAATTATCTATTGGGACCTCTTTATCATCCAAATACATGTTTCTTAAAAATGTATTTCAAATTTTTTAATACATTACAGAATATGTGTTAAAGTCATTTATACCATTTTTTGACTTTTTATAAGATGCTTATAATGAAATCTTTCTGTCGTTTTCCCAACAAGGTCCTTCTCAACCTTTTAGACAAAATTATGGTATGAAAGTCTTTTTTAACTAATATGGAGGGTGTGGCTATTTTACGTTGTTATAAAGTCATCAAAACTTCCCGTACAAGTTTATAAGAATATTTTTAAAGTAAATGATTTAATTTATATTTTTTTGACTTTTTAATGATTAAAAAACGGATATTTCTATCAAATAGTTTTGATTTCATCTATTTTAACATCCTTTGATGGATTTTAAGCTTATTTGAAGTCTATTTTTTTGATACAAAACTCCCATATTGTATTGAATTTTTTGTGATATGATTGAATATGCATGTGTTATTTTTATACCATTCATGGTTTATGGAGAAAGTATTAATATTTCATATACTAGTTTTAATACGAATGTTTAAGTTATGTTTAAACCTATTCATATAATGAATGTGTTCATCTTAATAAGTGAATGCTGGAGCCCGCTATATCTCCTCAATTCATCGTTAGGTCTCATGAGATAAACTAGTGTCTTGGCACAAGGCCTTGACAAAATCTTATTCATAGTCTTGGCACAAGGCCTTGATTATCTGGTTATGATAGTCTAGCATTATGTATTCCATCATATTGAAAGTGGTTATTGATATTTCATGTGATCATTGGACCAGTATAATATCCATGTGAATAAGTAAATGGAAATATTTCATTTTATTTTTTTCCATATTATGATAATGTTCAAGTGTAAAAGGATTTTGTTTTAGTTATACATTTCCTTAAATGTTTAAGATTTTTTATGAATGTTCCTGCTATATTCTTATCCTTACTGGGCATTTGAGCTCACCCCTTTCTATGTTTTATTTTTCCCATGATGTGAAGAAGTATTTAATGAATGACCTTCAAGGATAGTATATGGGGATATGAGTGTGGAGAAAATATGTTGTTGTAGTTTTCACTCTATGATTAAATATAAACTTTATGAATGTATCTAGTTATTCCAAGCCTACTAAACTAATTGGTCTTTCGAGACGTGATCTTTTTTGATCATTCCAATGTTATGTAGTAATGCACCAACTCTAGGTAACTGGGGTCGGGGCATTACATTCTCGATTGTACCTCAAATAGATTTTCAGGTTACATGGAGTTCCTCTTTACATTGTATATGACCGAGATACCTTGTTCACATCCAACTTTTGGAAGGGACTTGAGAAGTCATTGGGAAAAAAGTTAAATTTTCTTAAAGCTTTTCATCCTCATTCAGATGGGCAATCAGAACGAATGATTCAAACTTTGGAGGATATGCTTCGAGCTTGATCAATAGACATTCAGGGAAGTCGGGATCAAAATCTTTATTTAGTTGAGTTTTCTTATAACAAAATTTTTCATTCAAGTATTCAGATGGAAACTTTTGAGGCCTTGTATGGGAAGCGGTGTCAGACTCCAGCATTTTGGGACGAAGTCGGTGAAAGAATGTTGATGGAGATAGAATTTTTAGAAGAAGTGGCTCTGAAAGTGAGGATGATCTAGCAACACATGAGGATAGCTCAAAGCAGGCTGAAAGGTTATGCAGATAACAGAAGGAAAGACTTCTCTTTCGAGTTAGGTGACCAAGTTTTCCTTAAAATATCTCCTTAGAAAAGTGTGATGTGTTTTAATAAGAAAGGGAAGCTAATTCCACTGTTCATTGGTTCTTTTAAAATCTTGGAGAAGTTGGAATAGTTGCATACTGCGTAACATTGTCTCCGAGTTTGTTTCAGGTACATAATGTTTTTCATGTTTCAATGTTGAGAAAGTGTGCACCAGATTCAACACATCTCTTGAGCCTAGAATCATTTCAGCTAGAATAGAACCTTTTTTATGAAGAGAAACCTATTCAGATTTTTGATTAAAGGGAACAAGTATTGTAGAATAAGGTAATCCACCAGTTATAAGTTTTGTGGAGAAAACAAATTGTTAAAGAAGCATTATGGGAGACTAGAAATGCTAAGAGGGAAAAGTACCCTGAGTTGTTTATTATGTAAATAAAATTGGGAGGACACAATTTCCAGAAGGTGGGGATAATGTAACACAACATGTTTTTAAAAAAATAAATAGAAATGAATGCCACATTGTTGTAGGTAGATACTATTAACTAGCCTTTAAAGAAAACTTTTCCAATTCTATGTTTTTAATTTCAAGAATATTTGATCTATGATTGTGTTCATTATATTATTCAGAGTCTATAAGAACCGACCTGTTTTTTATTGAATAGTGAAATATGATAAATTACCGTATAATCAAATTAATAGTAAAACACACTATTTATGACATCATAAGTTATACAAGGCCACTTGGTTCGATCTCACATGAAATTACTACTATTTGAGGACACATGAACTATGACTATTCATAAACCTAGGCAAAACTATTTTAATAATTATTAAAATAATGAAAAATACCCTCTCCTCTACTATAAATACCACCCTCACTCCCCTCTTCATACCACACCTCTCAATCCTTGATCAATGCCTATGTCTTCCCATTAATCCTCCCAATGCTCTTCCCCACATCCTAGAGCTGCTGGTCTCACGAAAAGACTAAAATAGAATCCCTTAAGATGGACCTCAAGGAGAAGAGTTCAGGAGGTAAACTTCTTCTTTTATTTTCATTCTTTTCATTCATTTTATTTTATTCTCTTCCTTTGAATCAGATTATGTTGGGATATTTAATTCAATATTTCTCTTTACAGTCCATATTTTTTATGGGTGATTATAAATCCCTTTTCTCTCATCAAACAATTTTTTTAATGAAATTTTTAGAGATGTCGTTAGGATACCGAATTTTCATGAGAAATTTCTCATGTTTTCATTTATATAAAGATTACTTTGTTTAAACATATTTCCATACATAATCTAATCCAAGAGGCATGGAAGCTCTATAGTCATGTATATTTTGGATGGTCTCATGTTCATGGGAAATTTTCCATCAATATTATTCTCTTCCCCCACTTGTTGAAGGAATTAAAAACATTGTCCGTGATGTGTCTAATTACCAACATCGTGGATGATGCGATTTCAATTTGCTTTAATTATTTCAAGACTAAATATTAAACCATATTTATGGTTGAAACAAGATATAATATATGTATTATATCTCATCCATGGTTCTGTAATTCGTTTTAACACATGGTATTAATTTATAATTGAAATGAGTTAGATATTATCAAAGAACCACTAAAATAATCTAAACGAACATCATTAATTTTTTAACTTATAAGTCATCCTCATGAAAGAATTAAAAATGGTAAATATAATAATTTATGTTACTAGATATATTTAAATACTAATCCATTACCATACTAGAGTTTCACTTCCTATCGATAAGAACATCCACCATGAACCAATCATGGAAATCATGTAATGAACTCACCCAAAAACAGTGCATGGAGCAAAATACTAACAATTAATGTGTGAAATGATGTTATAAAATTATAATATAATATATTATAAACATGAAAATGTTTCTCTAATATTTTAATAAGACTCTTTTAACCATCATACAAGAGGATTAAACATGTTTTAAGTAAGAGAAACCCGATGTAAGGGAATTCTTAACCCGATTTCCATTCATTGGGTTAACATTCTACTTCCTTATTTATCTTCTATTTAAATTTATTATGTGATGGTTTTTGTTTATATAATGTTTTATTATGTGTATTTAAAATATATATACATACTACATCCACTCTATTAAGTCTCTCTTAAATTGTATGATGTTTATTAGGGGCTTTTCTTTAAAAATCCTCTTTTTAAATTCGGTTTTACGAAATTCCAAATTAATGTTTCTATGGAATACTCATGTTGTATGATTATTTTTTGGTTATTGGGAATTTTTTATGATGAACTGTGGTACATATATCTCACTCCAATGCATTGGGTATTAGTAAGTTGGATGTCGGTCGTATGGTTACTCCAAGTGTAATAGTGATGGTTACACATAGTAAGGTAGCCATGAGGGTTACAAATAATAAGGTTGCCAGGAATGGTTACAAGATTTAGTATGTAATGACCCAAGACACAATAATGATTATATTTATGTTCTCATGCTTTTTTGTAGATCTTGTGTAAATCTCAAGTTTCACAATGTAAGTATATATGGGTGACAATCATGTCTATTGAAAATTCATTCATACTTTATGAGTATTCATGGACTAATGTGATCCTTCCTTAGTATTCATCCATTAATGAGATTTTGTGCTCATATGATGTTTTTAAAGGATTTTCCCAGGTTAATGTATGTGTAAGTCAAATATATAAGCCATGTTAAATGTAGAAGAATTATCATGAAGTAATGTTTATGTTGTAATGATTTATATTTTGAAAAAAATTGAAATAGTTTTTATGGTATCCACTCTATTATAATGTGTTATGTTATGAATTTATTGTCCCAATTCTCTAAATCTCTAAAAATGAAATGATCTCAAATGTAATAGGAAATGTTTTCATGACTAAATTAAAGATTATGTTTGTAATAAGGTCGGGTCCATATATTGATTGAGAGACCCCTAGAGTTTAAAGATTGTGATCTTGTATTCTATTGGGCATCATGATGAATGGTTCAACATAGGATATGGAGACACTGCATGTTCATTCCTAGGTTTGCTGGTCCATTTAAGGTTTTTGAGAGAATCTGACCATTGGAATAGAAATTAGTTCTTCCATATAAATACATTTATATATATTATGTTTTAAATGTTTCACAAAGATGATGGTATCATCCCAACCCTTCTCATTTGATAAATATGGATTATGTTTATCTTTTAAAAGATTCATCCTTTTGAGAGAATCCAATAAGTTTTATGGATAACAGTGAGAAAGTGTGGTGTTGAAAGACTATGTTGATATTTCATGTATCATGGAAAAATTGTAGTGTCTAGGAGGAGATAGGGGAATAAGAAGAAGATATGACGTATCAATGGACCGATCATTTGGTTTATGAATCACATAGATTATAGGGAGTGCTTCACACAGATGAGCTTTTATTAGGCGTGGGATGTAAGATCTTGACCTTTTCTAGAGTTTACATATGCTTGAATTTAGGATTATTGTAAGGACCTAATGTTTTTAAATGGAAATTCCCATATTATGTCATTAAATATCATGAAATCACAACAGAATTCACTACTAAGTTATAAGTGACCTTTAAACATAATTTTGTCACTTATGTGTTTGGAATTTTGAAAATCCGGCATACAAGGTTGTGTTCAAGAATTTTTTTGGAGTCTATTAAAACCAAAATATTTTTTGGTGAATAGCAACCAACCCTAAAGTATAGTAACATACCCTTATGAATAGTGTTATACCCTAATTAATAGTAACCTCACTTATGGAAGTATAAAAATAATATTCAAGTTTGAAGTACGATATACCTATATTTTATAATGGGTTAATGAATGTTTTAAAACTGGTTTTGATAATAAATTATTATTTTAATTAAATATTAATATAATCATATTTATAATTTTTTTTAAAAAAATGGGCTTCGTTTTTGGATTCTACAAGTCAGAAAATGGTTAGGGATAATTTTTGGGATTTTTCGGAAATAATAGAAATTTTGATGAATAGCAAAATACGTTAATTGACAAAATAAGCAAATTACATAAATTTTGAAGTCATTATGATGTTCTGCTGATGTAAGAGCATTTGGATCGGATACACATGCTAAATTTACTATTTTTGGTCAAGGAATCGTCACTATTCCTTGTCTTGAGGAAAATTAATAAACTATTGAATAAACAATTGGAAAAACCCTCTCCTCCCTCACTATAAATACCCCCTCTCCTTACCTCTTTTCCTCACACCTCTCAAGACTTTTTCCTAGTCATAATTCTGCCGAAATACCCTAACAAGCTCCTTCCCCACATCCAAGGTTTTCTGGCCTTTCCAAAAGACCAAAATCAAATCCTTTAAGAGGAGTCACAAAGAGATGAAATCAAAGGGTAAGATCCCTCTTTCGTTTCCAAGTGTTTTGTTTTCATTTTCGTTATTTTCCTATCACCTCTTCCCCATAACTTATCCAAAAGGCATTAAATCTCTAGAATATCATATATTATGGATGCTAAACATGTTTATGGAAAATTTCAAGCATCATACTTCTCCTCCTCTACGTCACATTCTGGAATTAAAACATCGTCTGTGATGTGTCAAATTACCGACATCAAGGATCATGTGTTTTCAAATTATTTTATCATTTTGTTTCTAGTCATGAAACCATTTCTGTTATGGTTGAACCAGATTATTATATATGTTATATGTCCTATTTATGGTTCTATAATCCTCATACACTCATGATATAAAACAATAATACAAAACGAGTCAATTATGGGAAAAATCGTTAAAATTATATCAAGTGTTTATCATTAATGTTTAATGTAAAGGTTCTCTATCATTATAATTAACCAAATGAATTTTGTAACCAATTAACCTAATTTATGTCCTATAATTTTATATAACTTCAATTCTATACAACCACTTTCATCTTACAATTTATTTGAACCTAAATACAATTGAACCTATCATTAAAACAAATGAAACAAACGGACCCAAACAATGAAATTGAACCTTGTAATCAATCAAAATGGGTATAAATGAACATAAAGAGGTTATAATGAATCATTTAATTTTAGATAAGGTTCTGGAACTATTTATTAATATACCTAATTTGACTATTCATGTCATTAATATCATGTGGAGAACACCAACGGACTTAAGGTAAGGGATCCTCTCAATTTCACCCTTATACAAGATTGTTCACTATATTAGGACATGTTGTGTGTAATTATTAATTATGGGGTATGATTTATCACCTCCCACATTCTTCCATATTTATGTATAAGTGATGAAAATTCCCTTTCCTCTCCCACTAATCCCCCTCAAGCACTCCTGATACCATGCTGATAATCCTTAAAGAATTCTACCTGAACCTCTTTTATTCCTTTAGGTTGTCTTATCTACCTTTCTACCAAAATTATGTTATCATATATTTTCTTGTGAATAATATAAATTTTGTTTACTTGTTCTAATTTTATTTATCAAGACTCTTTCATCACTGTATTTTGGGGATATGCATGCTTTTAAGTGATTTTCTCCTCATTTCTTCCCGAGAAGTGAAGCTGTTTTTAGGGAACTTCCCAAATTCATTCCTATTATCAAGTGTACTCTATAATTTGTTTATGTAGCCTTTGTCTTTATAAAATGAGTCTTTTTTTTTATGAAATCCCTCCTGTTTTACTTCTTGTTTAATAAAAAAAATATTATGATTCTTTTCGTTTTAAGAGATATTCGATGTTTTCTTAAACCACACTAAAATGTTTTGACTCAAAGATTCCTAAAAACTATTTTTACTTGTTATCACATCAGTTTGTTATATATTTTCATGATTTATGACTTTATACATTGTTAATATCTATTTATGATTTAATTCCATTCTTTCATTGACGCTTGTAAGTTACGTCCCTTTTTATTATGCTTCATGACGTGATTGTGTGCCCATTTCTTTCTTTGGGTGCTCTTAGGTTTATGTATGATTTATTATGTGAGATTCATTATGTGGAAAGAATATACATTAATATGCTTAGATGGGTGTGCCCAGATATTTCTCTAATTCATTGGGTAAAGTTAATGTCTCATGAAAAGAATTTGGGAAAATGGTGCGGGCGGTTAGCCCTGGCTTGTGCTACTATGGGAAACGAGATTGGTGGATGGCCTTGACTCATACTAAAGTCATATTTAAAGTTTCTGCCACCTCTCTATGAAACTATGCATATATAATATCATGCTTATATGATCCCATTATTATTATATTCTACCTTTTTATGAACCCATGCTTATATGTTATGATTCCATATGTTCCATGCTTCCAATATCATTATGTCAAGCCTCCTAACTCATGTCCTTAAAGTTTATTCTTATGTTCTTTCCTTACTAGGATTTTTAGCTCATCCCATTGTTCATGTGTTCCCCAGGGTACCCTATGCAGATGTAAGGTCTCAAAGGAAGTTAGGAGCTCATTATGAAGAATAAATAAAGAAGTGTTTTTATCCCCATGTTTTCTGATATATGTACATAGTCTTCCAAGACACTAGACTTAACGATCCTTGTCTTGTACTCTGATGATGAATTATCTTTAAAATCATGAAATGTTATGTGTAAAAGGCTAGGGTCACAATAGTTGGTATCAGAGGCATTGTCTATTTCTTTTTGTAGATTTGGAATAGAGAACCTTAGTGAGAACCTTAAGAATGAGACTGAGTATTAGAAAACATTTCCAAATTTTGGTGAGTATTGAGTAAGTGGTCTATCAAGAAAATACATCCCTGTCTGAATACAAGTAGGTAGAGGCAGCTCTGGCACAGATGTATCCTAGGGGTAAATCTCTAAAGCACCGCTTTGAGCTAGACTTGAACGGGAACTAGTGCACAACAATGGGCCTTGCTGCACTCTTGGTTACGACACTTCTGTGGGATATGATCTTGTAGATTCACGGGCTTAGTACAAACCATTATTAAGAGAAAAGGACCATAAGAATATAATTTTTGAGATAGATTGAGCATATCATAGATATAAACCTATGAAATCACAAGTTATGATGTACTTATTTTTTATAAGTTTACCCTTTAATGTTCAATGATTCCTTTCTATGCTCAATATCTATGTATTCAAGACCTCTACTGATACTTTCTTTTTCTTAGTTAATGGCGGGAAATAGATGAACACGTTCTAACAACAAATGTTGTAGGCAATGTGATGATGGCCCTAATGACATGTCTGATGTGATGGAAGCTGGTGCTCAAAACATCAAGACAATACTTGCTCAGCTGGCCCGAGTTATGAATAATAACTTGAATCAGGTGGAACATCCCCCTCCTCCAAGGAAAGAGAATGTTTCCGCAAAATCCTTCAGGCGGAAAAGGCCTCCCATGTTTAGTGGGTCTTCTAATCCCCTCCTAGGAGAACAATGGATTAACTCCATTGAAATGATTTTCTCTTTCCTCCCGTGCATGGAAGAAGATAATGTTGAACTTCTAGTCTATCGTATTGATGGGGAAGCTGATCAGTGGTGGACAGTAATCAAGAATAAAAATTCACAAGAAGAAATTTATTCCATAGATTGGGAGGAATTCAAGAGGAAGTTTTCAACAAATATTTTCCTCGAACCCTCCATCTCAAGATAGAAAGAGAGTTCCTAGGACTCATGCAGAAGGAAGATGAGTCCCTCGGGGCATATGAAGCAAACTTTACAAGGCTTGCGAGGCACACCTCAAGCTTTGTCATGAACACTTAAAGAAAAGTAGATCGCTTCTTTAGCAGACAAAAGCTGAGTCTATGAAAAGCATTGGCTATTCGAGACTTCGATAGTTATGAGGACATTGTATGTTGTACCCTAAAGGTATAAATGGATATTGGAGACTCTCATTGGTCTCATGGTCCCGGTGACAAGAAGCATAAAATGGATAAACATCATGGGTGTTCCATCAAAAAAATCCCATATGGAAAGAATAACAACTTTCCCCTTTGAAAAAATTGTGGGAAGAAGCATCCTGGTAACTATATGAAGGGAACCAAGATTTGCTTCAAATGTGGAAATTTTGGTCATCTAGACAAGAACTACCGAAGGGGTATGAAAAATCTCGATAATGTTGAAGAACAAAGGAAGGTTCAGATCAACACTCAGCCTGCAGTGCAGTGATATAACTACATGGAGCTTGTGCATTATGCGAACAATTTCCCTAAGCCAAGGGTTGTTGGAGGCAATCAGAAACAACCTCCAATGCAACAAGGAAGGTATTATGTTATCACTACTACTGAGTTGGAGCTAAAAAATGATGTGGTGACAGGTACACTTGTTAATCAATCAAGAATAGCGAATGTACTATTTGATTCTGGTTCTACGCATTCTTTCATATCATGCATGTTTAGTAGAACTATTCAAACACCACCTCAAAATTTGGAGGAAAATTTATCTGTGATAACGAAAAATGGGGCAATTATTTCATCCATGGTTTATAACTCCTCCACAGTTAATGTTTGTGGACTGAACCTCCCATCATATCTTGTCATACTTCCTTTAGTGGAATTTGACGCTATCTTGGGCATGGATTGGCTATCTTTGTAAAAGGCCAACATCAACTGCCGGGAAAGGGATATTACTCTCCACATCCCGAAGCATCCTTCGATTCTTTACAAGTTAATGGAGGAAGATGAATGTCATTTCGAATCATCATCTCAAGTGTGGATATTTCTTCCATATGAGCATGCATATCTAGCTCAAATGATTGAGACGATGGAGAGAATCACGCTTGAAGAAATTCCCATCATGAGGGATTACACTGATGTATTCCCTGAAGAGTTTCCTGGTCTTCCTCCTGGCTGAGAGATTGAGTTCTCAACTGAACATATCTGTGGATCTCTACCAATCTCAATGAAACCTTAAATAATGGCCACGGCAGAGCTAGAAGAGCTGATGAAGCAGTTACAAGAGAATATGGAGAAGGTCTTTATACGCCCGAGTTCTTTACCTTGGGGTGGTCCAGTCCTCTTCGTCAAGAATAAGGATGGATCAATGCGCCTTTGCATTGATTATCGTGAGCTCAATAAAATCATAATAAAGAACAATTATCCCCTTCCACGGATAGATGATTTGTTCGATCAACTACGCGGGGCCAGTTCATTCTCTAAGGTGGAACTTCGGTCAGGACATCTCCAACTAATGGTGAGGAAGGATTATATTCCCAAGACTGCCTTTTCGAATGAGGTATGGACACTATGAGTTCATAGTGATGCCATTCAGACTCACTAATTCTCCAGCAATTTTCATGGATTTAATGAATAGAGACTTTCGAGATTACCTAGACAAATTTGTGGTTGTCTTTATTGATGATATTCTGATATACTCCAAGAGAAAGGAGGAACACGAGGAGCATTTGGAATCTATGTTAAAGACTTTTTGATGGGATAAGTTGTAGGAAAAGTACAATAAATGTGAGTTCAAGATGGAGGAATTATCATTCTTGGGGCATGTTATCACCATCAAAGGGATATCTGTGGACCTTTCTAAGACAAAGGCAATTGAAGAGTGGCCTAGACCAACTTCTTTAACGGAGATCCACATCTTTTTGGGTCAAGCTGGGTATTATCGACGATTTGTGAAGAACTTTTCACAATTTTCAAACCCAATGACCAAGCTGGATCGGAAGGAAGTAACATTTTTCTGGACACAAGAGTGTGAAGACTGTTTTGAAGGAGTTGAAAAAGAGGCTTATCACTATGCCAGTACTCACAATCCCTACTAGTGGGGAACTCTTTATGGTGTATAGTAATGCTTCTAATAAAGTATTAGGTTGTGTGCTAATGGAAAATGATAATTTGATAGCCTATGCATCAAGGCCGCTGAAAATACATTAGAAAAACTACCCCACGCATGATCTGGAGTTGGTGGCTGTGATATTTGCATTGAAAATTGGGTGTCATTATCTCTATGGGGAAAATGTGATATATATACGGACCACAAGAGTCTCAAATATATATATCCAAATAGAAAGGGATTAATATGTGCCAAATAAGATGGATATAGGTCATCAGGGATGATGACAGCTCAATCCACTACCATCCTGGTAAGGCAAACAAGGTGGCAGATTCTCTAAGTAGAAAGGATTCTACATATTTATCAATAATGAGAATATAAAAGGATATGATCTTCATAGATTTTCAAAATATGGACATGGGAATCATTAAGGGAGGTATATCATCAATACTTTCTCAAATTCTTGCTCAACCATCCCATATGGAGAAAATAATGGTTGCACAAAGAAACGATCTGAAAATTCAGAAAAGGGTGGAAGCTGTTAAAAATGGGAAATCCTCTGATTTCAAAATTGATGAGGAAGGAGTTGTAAAATTTTGGACACAATTGTGTGTACCATCTGATCCAGAGAAAAAGAAGGAGTTATTGAATGATGCTCATAGCTCGACCTTCTCTCTCCATCCTGGGAGTACCAAAATGTACCGTGATCTCCGAGAACAGTTCTAGTGGGATAACATGAAGAAGGAGATTGCAGAATTTATATCAAGGTGCTTGGTATGGTAGAAAGTTAAAGTTGAGCAACAAAAGTCCAAAGGTATGATGCAGCCATTGCCTATACCCATGTGGAAATGGAAAAATGTTACTATGGACTTTGTCACGGGTCTCCCGAAGAGATCGATGGGAAATAATACAACATTGGTTGTGGTTGGCCCACTCACCAAGACATCCCATTTCATCACTATTCAAGAAAATAATTCTCTTGAACAACATGCAATGTTATATGTGAAGGAATTGGCTAGACTGCAAAGTATTCCACTCTCAATTGTCTCTGACCATGATCCAATGTTCACATCTAATTTCTAGAGGAGCCTTCTACATTCTATGTGTACTGAATTAAATTTCAGTACGACCTATCACCCCCAAACTGATGGCCAGTCTGAAAGAACTATTGAGATGCATGAAGATATTCATAGAGCCTACTCTATAGAATTTAAAGGTGCAAGGGATAATCATCTCCCATTGGTTGAGTTCTCATACAACAATAGCTTCCACTCGAGTATTCAAATGGAACCATATGAAGCTCTGTATAGAAAGCATTGTAGAACTCCAACCTGTTGGGATGAAGTTGGAGAATGAAAGCTACTTGGACTCGATCTTGTTAAAGAGATGACAGAGAAGGTTCAAGTCATCCAAAAACACACCAAAGCTGCTCAAAGGTGGTAAAAGAGCTATTTTGACAACCGTCGAAGGGACTTGGAGTTCGATGTTGGAGATAAAGTATTCCTTCGAATATCTCCATGGAAGAGAGTCATGCCATTCGAGATGAAAGGGAAGATAAGCCCAAGGTATATTGGTCCCTTTGATATCCTTGGAGACATTGGAACTGTGGCATATCGGCTTTCAATTCCACTGAATATGGCTCGAGTTCATGATGTTTTACATGTATCACTCTTGAGAAAGTACATACCTGATCCCTCACATGTACTAATCTCAGAGGTGGTGTAGCTGGAAGATGATCTCTCTTATGTGGAGCATCGAATAATGATTCTAGATCTGAGAGATAAGGTTATACGCAACAAGAGAACCCATATTGTCAAATTTTTTTAGAGGAACCATAAGTTTGTGGATGCAACATGGGAATTGGAGGAAGCAATGAAGGAAAAGTACCCGCACATGTTTTTGGTTTAGTATGTAAAAAAAATTCAACGGAGAAATTTCATAAGGGGGATGAATGTAATGACCCAATGTTTTTCAATGTAAATTCCCTTCTTATGTCGTAAAATATCATGAAATAACAAAATAATTAACTACTAAGTGATAAGTGACCTTTAAACATAATTTTTTCGTGTTTGGAATTATGAAAATCTAGCATACACGGTTGTGTTCAAGATGTTTTTTACAGTCTAATAAATTTTTTTTTAATATTAACCAACCCTAATGAATAGTAACATACCCTTATGAATAGTGATATACCCTAATGAATATTAACCTCAACTATGGTGGTATAATAATAATATTCAAGTTGGACGTATGATATACCTATATTTTAGAATGAGTTAATGAATGTTTTCCAACTGGTTTGGATAATAAAATATTATTATAATTAAATATTAAAATAATTGTAATAATATACTTATTTTTGAAAAAAGGACTTCATTTTTGGATTCTAGAGGTTGAAAAATGGTTAGGGAAATTTTTTGGGATTTTTCTAAAATACTTGAAATTTTGATGAATAGTGAAATACGATAATTCACAAAGTAAGAAAAATAAATTAATTATGAAGTCATGATGATGTTATGATGATTTAAGCCCAATTGGTTCGGTTTCACATGATAAATTTACTATTTTTGGCCAATTAATCATCATTATTGCTTGTTTTTAGGGAAATTAATAAACAATTGAAAAAACCCTCTCCTCCCTCATTATAAATAATCCCTCTCCTTACCTCTTTTCCTCACACCTCTGAAGCCTTTTCCCTAGCCAAAATTCTTCCCAAATACCCTCCCAAGAACCTTACCCACGTCTAAGGCTTTCTGGTCTTTCCAAAATCCCAAAATCAAAGCCCCTAAGAAGAGTTTCAACGAGAGGAGATCAAAGGGTAAGAACCCTCTTTCGTTTTCAAGTGTTTTGTTTTCATTATCTTTATTTTCTTATACCTTCTTCCCCTTCCCATATCCAAAAGAATTTAACACTAAAAAATCTAATATATTCTGTAACGCCCCGACCCGAGCTAACCGGAGTCGGTGCCTTACTTCGTAACATTGGCATGATCACAAAAGATCAAGTCTCAAAAGACCGATTAGTTCAGTAGCCTTGGAAACCCTAGATACATTCATAAATGTTACATTACATCATAAAGTGAAAAACTAATAACAAAGTCTTCATAGTCCACACTCATATCCTCTTCTGACTATCCATGTAGGTCATTCATAAAATACTTCTTCACATCCTGGAAAATATTAAAACATTGAAAGGGGTGAGATCAGATGCTCAGTAAGGATAACAATATTGTGGAAGCCTTCATAAACAAACATAAACATTTAAGGCAACGCATAACTAAAACAAAAGCCTTTTAAACTTGAACATCAACATAATATGGCAAAAGTAAAATGAGATAATTCCATTTACTTCTTCACATGGATATTCTACTGGTCGAATAATCACATAAAATATCATTAACCACTTTCATAATGATGGAATGTATAATTCCGGACATTCTGAAACATGTTGTCAAGGCCTCAGCCAAGACATCTAAAATGATTAAGGCCTCAGCCAATTCCACGTCTAGTTGTCTCATAAGACCTACCGATGCATCGAGGAGCTATAGCGGGCTCCACCCGTCACTTATTAAGTCCAATACATTCCTCATATGAATAGGTTTAAACATATCATAAACCATAACATAATCATATCACATAAAACATGCATAAATGAAACATAACATTTCCACATTTCAATCACAAGATATCAATACGACACATTGATATAATAAAAACGCTTTCAAAACCATTTTCAATACCAAAATAAAAGAATGTTAAAACTTTGTATTTATTTTTCATTAAAAAAATAATGGCTTGTAGAGGAAGCCGAAACTCAAATAATGGTCACGGCGGCAGAGAAGTCGTTGTCGCCGCATTTGTACGGAAAGAAAAACATTCACTTTTGTTGTTTAGCAAAATTCTTCGTATAAAAAAGATTCCTTTTGAATAAACATAATAGTCAAAGGGGTTTATACACCGTATAAAAGAAAGTTGTGTATAAAACCAAATATGCCTCAATGAATGGAGATTGAGATGAAGTCCCTTAAAAAGAAAATTTTTAAATAAAATATATCTATTATTTGTATTCACTATATGTACACATAAAGAAAGTATAAATACAATATAAAACATAATAATATCATGACATAATTTGAAAGTAGGAGATTAACCCAAAGAATAGAAATTGGGTTAAGAAGTTCCCTTACAAAGATCATTTTTTTAAAAAAATGCAATAGATCAATTATGTGTATCCACTATAAGTACACATAAATAAAGTACAAATACAAGATATTACATAATAATATCATGAAATAATTTTAAATAAGGAGATTAACCCAAAGAATAGAAATTGGGTTAAGAAGTTCCCTTACCTTGCGTCTTGTCCTGACTCGACCGTTCTTTAACCTCCTGAATAATAAACTAGAGTTAATTTATATTTACTTAGGAACCTTTTTCATGTTCATTATTCCATTTATATCACATATTACCATGTTATGAACATTATTTAATTATTTAAGTTAATAACGGTCGTTTTGTCGATCTTTGGTACTTGAGTCAAAAATAAACTTCTTATAATTACAAGTTGATCATGTGGTGAAATATCCATTATATCCAGAATTATATTCATGATTTAGATATCATATATATCATATATATACAGTATATACATTCATTCATAATGTCACGTAACATTTAGAGGTAAGAAATGAAATGCACCGTTCATGGAGACGGTAAGTCGTACGTACGCATGAACGCTACTTTCATTTCTATTTCTTATTTAATGGAATGAAATCATAATGATATAAATTTATAATATAATTACAGTATAATATAGTGTATAATACAATTTACCCCATCCTTTATACATCCCACATATGGCATTAACGATTCAAATCACTTTGAGGGGGCAGTAGTCCGCACTTCCTAAAATGAAATTATCGCGTTTTACCCATAATGGAAATCATAAAGTATGCCATAAATGAGAAATACAGAAGCATAAGTAAAACATAAACATAATATATATCATATAAAAATAGTGACATCTTAATGGCCACCTTTGAAGGTGTTATATGAGTGTTGAACAATCATCGTTTCGTGAGGCAGAAATTCGCCATCCACAGAAACTGTATGTTCTTTAACCATTAGATGTAGGTGTGTGTAAGTGTAGCTCGAATCCTTCTGATAACAACATCCTAGTATATTGAAGATACTGTTGTTGTTACAAAAGAAATGAATAAAAAGAGTTTATGGGGTTGGAGAAGAAAAATAAAACAAAACAACATTAGAGAAGACATTACCTCAAAATCGGGTAACTCTTTTTGATTTGAACCAAAGGCTTCCTTGAGAAGCGTTCTGACCAAAGTGAGGCTTCTAGGAGTAAGAGGGGGAAGTTGGGAGAGTATTTGGGCAGAGGCTGGCTGAGCCAAATGGCTTGAAGGTGTGAATAAGGTGGAAGAGGTGGGGGCCTTTTATAAGTGGAGAGGAGGGGCTTTTTTGGAATGATTGAAATGTTACATTATTACACAATGCTTTTCGGATTCTAAAGGTCCCACACTTATATAATTCGTGGCTAAGGTTATAAGGGTTCAAAATCTACCCATGCAATAGTCTTTGGACAAGTGTAAGCCTTGGAATTTACATTATCGTTTCATTTAATTAAAATCGTTAAATAATGAGGTCATCGCTGCATCATAATGATGTCATAAATAATATAATTTATTTAATGTCTAAAAATTATAAAAAAACTACTATGATGTATGAAATCTTTTTATCTTTCTAATTATTATTTATAGTCAAAATTTGGACTTTTGTAACCCCACTTAAAAGCTGTTTTAGTAAAAGAACTCATGTTTGTGTCTATTTAATTTTAACATTAAATAAATATATATTAATGTCATTTTCCAACTAAAGTGGCTCCATGGGGTCCCCAAGTTGACCCATGGGTTTTCTTGGTCGGCCATGTCTCATCCAATAGGAGTAGGACAAGTGTCAAGCTCATCTCATGTTATTAAAACATTATTTTTACCTTAAACTACACTAATTACCTCTAATCGCGATTAAGAACTTAAAAGTTACTATTCACCAAAAATTATTTTAATCTTATTGAACCACATTTTACTTCTTAATGACAACCATGTATGTCGGATTTTTGAAAATCAAATCACAGAAGTGGTAATATTTCATTTAAATGAAAAATCGGTTATTTAACTACCACTTAGTGGTTTCACTATTCATCAAAAATTGATGTTTTTCAGAATATTGCCAAAATTTCACCCTAAGCTATAATTGATATTCCGAATTCAAAAATTATGTCTATTTTACAAAATTCCAAACATATATGTTGCATTAATTAATTTTATAATTAATTCCCACTGTCAGAACAAATAGCGTGTTTTTAAGAAACAATTTATATCAAAAGATTGGCAATTGTTTATGTCCATTTTCAATGTTAAATTAATTCTAATGACCACCTTTGGATAAAATGGTAAAAATATATTCTAATTATACTTTAAAACCACTCAATAGTATAACTTATCACTATAAATTATTTTTATTAAAAAAGTTGTTTTATGTATTTTTCACTATTCATAAAAATTTGGAAGTTCTCAGAAAATTACAAAAAATTCAACATAGGCTAATTTCAATATTAGGAATACAAAAATGAAGTCCATTTTGAAATATAAAATTTCTATAAATTTAAAAAGTGGTTATTACTATTCATAACGGCTACTTTGATTAGTTGCGGTGTGTTAGAACTCAAAGTTGCGTACAATGCAAGCTATTGCATTATTGAATGAGATGCGTATCGTGGAAGCACGGGGTGTTACATTCTCCCCTCCTTCAAGAAATTGCGTCCTTGCAATTTGAAATTTTTCTTTGAAAATAAAAGGATGAAAAGAGAAAATACCTTTGTGGAAAACCCACATCGGAAATAAGATTAATAAAATTTAGCCTTAATAAGAGGGAAAGGGAAATGAAAAAGTCACCACCCAATTATGATCTAGATTAGGAGAACATTGGTGGAAATTAGAGATATATAATTGGAGGAAAACGTAAATATTTGTAGGGAGTGATTGAGGTCATCAATTACAACCAACTGTCAAATTGAGGGCCTCAAAGCCTTGAATCTATGTTGATTTAAAATATCATCAGTTCAACAAGACATAAGGTATTAGGATAACACATTTTTTTGTTTTAATATCCCTTTAATAATGTTTAAGAATTAATTTATTCATTGAATAAGAGATAGGTATAAATATATTTATGGTTTAAAATTAGAGTTTCAACCTTCAACTCATCTTTCACTCAAAAAGACAATAGAACTCAAAAATATTATACTTATCCTAATTGTATAAGGTTCCAAATGTTAACATATAACATTTATATTAGTAAAATTATTTTGTAATAACCAGGGACTTCCTGTAGGCTAGTGGTAGGAAATAAAGGCCTGTCGCACTATGATTGTGGGTTCGATTCCTGCATCTTTGTCCGACGCGACGGGTTATGCCCCACCCTGCAGGTTGTCCTTTTCCTAAAACTATAGTATTATAATATTACAAAAATAATATTCAAAAATGCTTTAACCTTAAACAATAATATCCAAAGATCAACTTAATCCATTCCAAGCTTTATAGTTATCCAAAATACTTCTGTCCAACTCACAGTCCAAATTTTATAAGGAAGGTAAACATAATGAAGATCCTTTTTCCCATATAACAACATGTGAACACCTTCATCATGTATTCTTTTTAAACATACTGAATTACCATGATCCCTTATTCCTTATAGAATACTATATATACTCCTTCTATCCAAAAATGTATACAAAGCATCAATCAGTTTCAAGGAAGTTAAGTATATCCAATATAATTTATCCAAATCAATCACGTCTTATTACAAAATCACAATCTCAGTATCAGAACCATATTATGGTCTATCTTTCTCTCAACCATATATTTTCCAAAAATTTAATCTTACTGTGGAGTCACTTTTCTTGGTTCCACACAATCTCAAGTCCTTGATGAAATAGTACTGCAGTACAATCCTTATATACTCCATAATTATTATAACCAGTACATCATTAATACAACACTCAAATTACAAAATTATTTAATAACAACATAAGAACTCTAATCATTACTCCTCATCTGTGGTAGTATCATAACTTGATTATTATCCAATAACATCATTTGGGGCATACTCTGATGATTTGGACATTGGTTTGCGTAGTGTCCCCAATCCTTGCAGAAGAAGCATTGTACATTTGAAACCATTTTCTTACCCTTACAGTCACGCAATTTGTGTCCTTTTTCTATACACTTATAACAAACCCCCATTCCCTTTAGGAAAGTTCCATGATGTTTCTTCCCACAATTACCACATATTGGAAAATTTTTCTTTCCACTCATCCCTTTATCCATCATTCTCTCTTCCATCCCTTTCGTCTCTTGCTTCTCTTCAAAGCCATAGGACTCAGAGAATTCTTTACTTATCTTATTAACACATGATAATATTTCTTCATATGGTGAGAACACATGGGAGACTATTTCCCTTCGAAATGTTGGCTTAATACCGTGAAAGATATGATCCTTCTTACTCTTTGGATCATACGTACTGCTGGAGTTCACATTCCTTCTACTGGGCGCCATTTCTATACAATGGCATAAACTAGGTTAGTTAATGAATTACAATGAATAATTCCAAACTTTTAAAATACCTAAAGTAAATTGAACGGTTTATGGATATAATCCATAATCATAAGAATGTTTTCTTTGAGAAAGTATATACTCATAATCCCTTCATAATGATTTGTAAAGAAAATGAGAGTTATCCTAAGCATATCCCCCGGGAGTGTCGTAACCAAGAGTGCAGCAAGGCCCGTTATCGTGCACCAGTTCCCGTTCGAGTCTAGCTCAAAGCGGTGTTTTTGGGTTTTACCCCTAGGAACATCTGTGCCAGAGCCGCCTCTACCTGCTCGTATCCAGACAGGGATGTATTGCTCGGAAAACTCACAAAATCTCTACAATACTAAAATTCTAGGAAGTTCTTCTATACTAATCCTTAAAGTCTATCTTCGGGCTATGTGCTCTAATCAGATTTTATCTAAATCTATCTTCCAAGGTTAGTACTAAACTGCCTTTGATACCAACTGTAACGCCCCGACCCCAGCTAACCGGAGTCGGTGCCTTACTTCTTCACATTGGCATGATCACAAAAGATCAAGTCTTGAAAGACCGATTAGTTTAGTAGCCTTGGAAACACTAGATACATTCATAAATGTTACATTACATCATAAAGTGAAAAACTATTAACAAACTCTTCATAGTCCACACCCATATCCTCTTCTGACTATCCCTGCAGGTCATTCATAAAATACTTCTTCACATCCTGGAAAATATTAAAACATTGAAAGGGGTGAGCTCAGATGCTCAGTAAGGATAATAATAATGCGGAATCCTTCATAAACAAACATAAACATTTAAGGCAATGTATAACTAAAACAAAAGCCTTTTAAACTTGAACATCAACATAATATGGAAAAAGTAAAATGAGATAATTCCATTTACTTCTTCACATGGATATCCTACTGGTCGAATAATCACATGAAATATCATTAACCACTTTCATAATGATGGAATGTATAATTCCGGACATTCTGAAACATGTTGTCAAGGCCTCGGCCAAGACATCTAAAATGATTAAGGCCTCGGCCAAAACCATAAATCAAATTGGGAAAGGGCCTTGGCCAATTCCACGTCTAGTTGTCTCATGAGACCTACCGATGCATCGAGGAGCTATAGCGGGCTCCACCTGTCACTTATTAAGTCCAATACATTCCTCATATGAATAGGTTTAAAAATATCCTAAACCATAACATAATTTTATCACATAAAACATGCATAAAGGAAACATAACATTTCCACATTTCAATCACAAGATATCAATACGACACATTGATATAATAAAAACGCATTCAAAACCATTTTCAATACCAAAATAAAAGAATGTTAAAACTTTGTATTTATTTTTCATTAAAAAAATGATGGGTTGTAGAGGAAGCCGAAACTCAAATAATGGTCACGGCGGCGGAGAAGTCGTTGTCGCCGCATATGTACGGAAAGAAAAACATTCCCTTTTGTTGTTTAGCAAAATTCTTCGTATAAAAAAGATTCATTTTGAATAAACGTAAAAGTCAAAGGGGTTTATACACCGTATAAAAGAAAGTTGTGTATAAAACCAAATATGCCTCAATGAATGGAGATTGGGATGAAGTCCCTTAAAAAGATCATTTTTAAATAAAATATATCTATTATTTGTATTCACTATATGTACACATAAAGAAAGTATAAATACAATATAAAACATAATAATATCATGACATAATTTGAAAGTAGGAGATTAACCCAAAGAATAAAAATTGGGTTAAGAAGTTCCCTTACAAAGATCATTTTTAAAAAAAAATACAATAGATCAATTATTTGTATCCACTATAAGTACACATAAATAAAGTACAAATACAAGATATTACATAATAATATCATGAAATAATTTTAAAGTAGGAGATTAACCCAAAGAATAGAAATTGGGTTAAGAAGTTCCCTTACCTTGCGTCTTGTCCTAACTCGACCGTTCTTTAACCTCCTGAATAATAAACTAGAGTTAATTTATATTTACTTAAGAACCATTTTCATGTTCATTATTCCATTTATATCACATATTACCATGTTATGAACATTATTTAATTATTTATGTTAATAACGGTCGTTTTGTCGATCTTTGGTACTTGAGTCAAAAATAAACTTCTTATAATTACAAATTGTTCATGTGGTGAAATATCCATTATATCCAGAATTATATTCATGATTTAGATATCATATATGTCATATATATACAGTATATACATTCATTCATAATGTCACGTAACATTTAGAGGTAAGAAATGAAATGCACCGTTCATGGAGACGGTAAGCCGTACGTACGCATGAACGCTACTTTCATTTCTATTTCTAATTTAATGGAATTAAATCATAATGATATAAATTTATAATATAATTACAGTATAATGTAGTGTATAATACCATTTACCCCATCCTTTATACATCCCACATATGGCATTAACGATTCAAATCACTTTGAGGGGGCGGTAGTCCGCACTTCCTAAAATGAAATTATCGCGTTTTACCCATAATGGAAATCATAAAATATGCCATAAATGAGAAATACATAAGCATAAGTAAAAAATAAACATATTATATATCATATAAAAATAGTGACATCTTAATGGCCACCTTTGAAGGTGTTATATGAGTGTTGAACAATCATCGTTTCGTGAGGCAGAAATTCGCCATCCACAGAAACCGTATGTTATTTAACCATTAGATGTAGGTGTGTGTAAGTGTAGCTCGAATACATCTTATAACAACATCCTAGTATATTGAGGATACTGGTGTTGTTACAAAAGAAATGAATAAAAAGAGTTTATGGGGTTGGAGAAGAAAAATAAAACAAAACAACATTAGAGAAGACATTACCTCAAAATCGGGTAACTCTTTTTGATTTGTGCCAAAGGCTTCCTTGAGAAGAGTTCTGCCCAAAGTGAGGATTCTAGGAGTAAGAGGTGGAATTTGGGAGAGTATTTGGGCAGAGGTTGGCCGATCCAAATGGCTTGATGGTGTGAATAAGGTGGAAGAGGTGGGGGCCTTTTATAAGTGGAGAGGAGGGGCTTTTTTGGAAAGATTGAAATGTTACATTATTACACAATGCTTTTCGGATTCTAAAGGTCCCACACTTATATAATTCGTGGATAAGGTGATAAGGGTTCGAAATCTACCCATCCAATAGTCTTTGGACAAGTTTAACCCTTGGAGTTTACATTATCTTTTCATTTTATTAAAATCATTAAATAATGAGGTCATCGCTGCATCATAATGATGTCATAAATAATATAATTTATTTAATGTCTAAAAATTATAAAAAAACTACTATGATGTATGAAATCTTTTTAGATTTCTGATGATTATTTATAGTCAAAATGTGGACTTGTGTAACCCCTCTTAAAAACTGTTTTAGTAAAACAACTCATGTTTGTGTCAATTTAATTTTAACATTAAATAAATATATATTAATGTCATTTTCAAACTAAAGTGGCTCCATGGGGTCCCCAAGTTGACCCATGGGTTTTCGTGGTCGGCCATGACTCATCCAATAAGAGTAGGGCAAGTGTCAAGCTCATCTCATATTATTAAAACATTATTTTTACCTTAAACTACACTAATTACCTCTAATCGCGATTAAGAACTTAAAAGTTACTATTCACCAAAAATTATTTTAATCTCATTGAACCACATTTTACTTCTTAATGACAACCATGTATGTAGGATTTTTGAAAATAAAATCACAGAAGTGGTAATATTTCATTTAAACGAAAATTCAGTTATTTAACCACCACTTAGTGGTTTCACTATTCATCAAAAATTGAAGTTTTTCAGAATATTGCCAAAATTTCACCCTAAGCTATAATTGATATTCCGAATTCAAAAATTATGTCTATTTTAAAAAATTCCAAACATATATGTTGCATTAATTAATTTTATAATTAATTCCCACTGTCAGAACAAATAGCGTGTTTTTAAGAAACAATTTATATCAAAAGATTGGCAATTGTTTATGTCCATTTTCAATTTTAAATTAATTCTAATGACCACCATTGGATAAAATGGTAAAAATATATTCTAATTATACTTTAAAACCACTCAATAGTATAACTTATCACTATAAATTATTTTTATTAAAAAAGTAGTTTTATGTATTTTTCACTATTCATAAAAATTTGGAAGTTCTCAGAAAATTACAAAAAATTCAACATAGGCTAATTTCAATATTATGAATACAAAAATGAAGTCCATTTTGAAATATAAAATTTATATAAATTTAAAAATTAGTTATTACTATTCATAACGGCTACTTTGATTAGTTGCGGTGTGTTAGAACTCAAAGTTGCGTACAATGCAAGCTATTGCATTATTGAATGAGATGTGTATCGTGGAAGCTCGGGGTGTTACATATTCTATATTATAATCATGTTTATGGAAAATTTCAAGCATCATACTTCTCCTCCTGTCCCTCACGTTCTAGAATTAAAACATCATCCGTGATGTGTCAAATTACCGACATCATGGATAATGTGTTTTCAAATTATATTATCATATTGTTTCTGGTCATGAAACCATTTATGTTATGGTTGAACCATATTATTATATATGTTATATGTCCTATTTATGGATCTGTAATCCTCATACACTCCTGATATAAAACAATAATACAAAACAATCAATTATGGGAAAAATCGTTAAAATTAATTCAGGTGTTTATCATTAATGTTTAATATAAAGGATAACGTTCACTATAATTAACCAAATTAATTTTGTAACCATGTAAACTACTGGATTTCCAATAATGTTATATAACTTAATTTCTGGACAAATACTTTCATCATTCAATTTATTTGAACCTCAATACAATTGAACCGATCATTAAAACAAATGAAACAAACGGACCCGAACAATGTAATTAATCATTGTAATCAATCAAAATGGGAATAAATGAACTTAAAAAGGTTATACTGAATCATTTAATTTAATATAATGTTATGGAAAAATTAATTAATAAACCTAACTTGACTATTGAGGTCATTAATATCAAGTGGAGAACACCAACGGACCTAAGGTAAGGGATCCTATCAATTTCACCCTTATTCAAGATTGTTCACTATGTTAGGACATGTTGTGTGTAATTATTAATTATGGGGTATGATTTCACACCTCCCCCATTATTCCCTTATTATTTATAAGTGATGAAAAATCCATTTCCTCTCTCTCTAAGCCCACTTTAGTACTCCTGATACCATGTCGATAATTCGTAATGAATTCTACCCGAACCTCTTTTATTCCTTCAGGTTTTCTTATCTACCTTTCAACCAAAATGATGTTATCTTATATTTTATTGTGAATACTCTAAATTATGTTTACATGTTACAAGTTTATTTATCAATACTCTTTCATCAATCTCTTCCAGGGATATGATTTATTTAAAGTGATTCTGTCCTCATTACTTCTCGATAATTGAACCCGTTTTTAGGGAACTTCCCGAATTATTTTTTATTATCAAGTGTACTCTCTCATATGTTTCAAGTCACATTTTTCTTTATAAAATAAGACTTTTTTTATTAAAACCCTCCTGGTTTACTTCTGGTATTATAAAAAAATGGTATGCCACTTTTTGTTTTAAGAGATATTTGATGTTTTCTTAAACCGCACTAAATTGTTTTGACTCAATGATTCCTAAAAACTATTTTTACATGTTATTACTTATGTTTGTTATATCATTTCATGATTTATGTCTTTAAACAATATTAATGTCTATTTATTATTTAATTCCTTTCTTTCATGGATTCTTTTATGTCATGTTCCTTTTTATTATGCTTTATGACATGATTGTGTGCTCATTTCTTTCCATTGGTATTCTTATGTTTATGTATGATGGATTATGTGAGATTATTTATGTGGGGAGAATATACATGAATAAGCTTAGATGGGTGCTCCTAGATAGGGCTCCAATGCATTTGGTAAATTAAATGTCTCATGAGAATATTATGGGAAAATGGTTTGGGTGGTTAGCCATGGCTTGTGCTACTTGGGGAAACGAGATTGGCAGTTAGCCTTGACTCGTACAAAAGTCATGCTTAATGTTTCTACCACCTATCTATGAAACTATTCTTATATAATCTCATTCATATATGATCACATTATTATTTTATTCCATGCTTTTATGATCCCATGTTTATATGTTATGATTCCATATGTTCCATGCTTCCAATATCATTATGTCAAGACTTCGAACTCATGTGCTTAATGTTTATACATATTTTATTTCCCTTACTGGGATTTATAGCTCATCCCTTTGTTCATGTGTTCCCCTGGGTACCCTTTGTAGATGTATGGGCTCAAAGGATGTTATTAGATCATTATGATGATTAAATAAAGAAGTGTTTTTAGCCCCATGTTTTTTGATATATGTACCTAGTCTTCCATGACACTAGGATTAATGATCCTTGGCTTGTACTCTGATGAGGAATTATGTTTAAAATCAAGAAATTTTATGTGTAATAGGCTAAGGTCACTATATGTATTTTTATATTATTTATATTCCATTAAATATGGTTGACATTGGGGTCTGTATGAGTCAAAATGTTGATAAATAGAATAAAAACGACTTGTAAATGCTTGGAACACAATTAGTCAAAGTTGGGCGCGTGACCCAGGAAACCGTGTAGACCTGGACAGTGAGGGTTCACACGGTTGGTGCATCACTTGAAAAAATGTTCTCCCGAAAAAGTGAAAACATGTCGCCCTATAAAATATACACATATCCCCCCCCCCAAATATGGATTAATGTTCATCGCTACCAAGTAAAAAAGTGAAGAAAATTTAATTTGTCCCGGAATGTATTTATAAAATCCATTAACCCACCAAACTCATCTATTTAAACCCTTATTCGACCATAAGAGGATTTAAAATTATTGGATCCATTCTGAGGGGTTCAGGGGCCATCCGACCATTGTTTTTTTAAATTGAAATTCTAAATCAATGATCTTATCCTCTCATTCCATATGGATCTCATCCTGATGCTTTCCCATTCATCCTCATTTATTCCTTTAATCATATGATGGCTGGTATCCAAATTTGTGAAACATATAATTTTATTTGGAGGGATGTAGATCAAGGGTTGTATATCTAGATAAATAATCAAATGATCTTGATGTTTTTAATCTTCATTTATGGTTTCAGATTCAGATCCCAATCTAGATCGTTTGTGATGCCCAATTTTGAATAATTTTGTAGGGTCATTGTTAATAATGAAGAAAAAGTTAGGTGTTCTATTATTCAAATACCATATCCTTGATATAGATTTATTGAATATGATTGTAAAATCTCTAGTATTAATTTTTCAATTGATATTATAATGATGAATTAATCAATTTGGTCAATTAATTAATTAATGAAATAATTATTTGATTGACCAGTAGAAATTGAAAAAAAAATTCAATTAATTGATGATTTATTTATCAGAATATTGAAGTGGGAATTACAATAACCAATTTTTTAATTAAGTATAGGAATAATTTTTTTTTGAAATGGATTGAATATGATTGATTAATTATTTAATTAATTAATTAGATAGATATGATTAATTAATTATAGAATTTTATAATTTGATAAAAGTAAATAATTAATTATTTAATAATGTATTTGGATTAATTTTCTTATAAATCAATAAATGTTTGATTTTGATAATATGATTAATGATTATTTATCCTGAATGATGTGATATAGTGATATTGTGGTATGTTTTATAGAAATTGGATCGGATTGGTCTGCTTCTTCGGAATCCTATAGTGATAAATGGTTATATATATACATATGGGACATGGTTTTCATCTTTTAAATCCTATGTGTGCAGGAGATGGTCAATTATTCCAAGGCACATAGTAAATAAAAAAAATTTGGATATGGTATTTCGCTTCTGAAGGTCATAGTGAAAAATATATGTGGTGAATGGATGCATGCTTCCCAATCCCATGGGGATAGATATATGATGATCTAGACCCAAAATTGATATCATTAGATTAAGGATCCAACAAGAAATGTTAATATTTGAAATAGAATAAATAAATAAATACCACTTATTAAATGAATTGTGAATTGATAATTTGGAATGGATCAGAATCCAGCATGGGCCAAAGAAGTTATTTTGTTTTGGATGTCCATGGGAAACCGAGGGGTTTATGTAGTTAATTAAATGATAATTGATAATGTGATTACTATTTACATATGAAAAGTAATTATTTATTTATACATCTATATACTCTATTATTTGACTTGATTTGTATTAGGTAGTATTGGTGGTCACCAACAGAGATGTAGTCACACCATACTCTAGCTTCTTGATCCGTACCTAAATAAAAATTTATTTTTCTAGAAAAGTTATGTGAAAATAAACATATTTTGTTGGATGATATGGGATGTGGATTGGATGGGGGTATCATATGTTGTCTGAGACCCACATGGGAGTCATCATTGTCTTTATTTTGAGTCTGTATCTTAGATAGATATTATGTACAAGAACATTAGATGTTTTCTTCTTTTTTTGGTTATTGTATTTCTAGCCTTGATTATCTTGATATATTGGTATTTTTATGATGATATATGATTCTTCTATTTTATGATATTTCTAATGGTGTTTACACGGATAAAAGAGGGTACAAAATCCCCATGATTGAATTATCAAACACTCATTGCTAGTCAGATGTATCTAGTGTACAAGGAGGTGTGCATCAGGATATGTGCCAAAATGTCTTAGAGTATTAGTGTGTTGCACCATGGCAATGATGTTATAATATTTTACTAAAAACATTCAAATTCTGATAAATAGTGAATATTACGAAATTTTATTTCCAAAAATAATTTTTAAACCCATTTATTTAAATGGATAAATAATAATTTCAATTGATTATAAATTATAATTAGATCAATATTATGTCATTTAATAAAATTTAGTTCATTGTAAACAATTTCACATTTATTTTTCATATATAAACATAGATATGTTTTTCATTTTTACTTTAAAACCCCGATGTTTCATCCCATCTACAAAATTACATTTAAAATAATTTATGAAACTTCTGTGATCAGAATTTTGAAAAATGGATATTATATTTGGATAATAGTAATACATAATTTATAATAATATCAAAATAGTTTTTTTCCAAAAATATTATTGAAATTAATAAAAATTAATTGCAATGATTTAGGTTAAATTATTGTATCTTAGTGGATAATCATTAATCGCAAGAGTATAAATGACCAAGAAACAGGTCATAAGCCCATTTTATAGGGTGTATAAAACCAATATTACTTGATATATGGATATTTTTCTCTTATAATTTTATTTTATTTCATCTTAAATGTCACTATTTCATTGGGATTATTATTTATAATTTTAATGTTTCGTGGTACAATTTGAATGTTTCATGATTTAATTTCAAAATATATTATTCATTTCAATATTCATGATATTGTTTTACATATTTATTTTTAGGGATATAAAATGGTTATAATGTAATTTTTTTCCTATTATAAAAATCATTAAAAATATTTTAAAATGTTATTTTTTACTTTTTTTAAAGAATGTATTGAAAAACTATAGAAGTAATATTCTATTATTAACATACATGGATATGATTGATTTATTTCTTCAATGGACATTATATTATAAATTGATTACATTGAAGGCTTTTAATTATATTAAATAAAAAACCAACTTTATTTTTTTGGGTATCCGGGCTTTGAATGTTGGTTTTCAATTAAAATTATGTTTGGGTATCAAAAGCGGGTTCTCAAAAGGAAGGGGTATTTTTATTAGAATGTGTTTTCTTGTGGATTTAAAAAGAGATTTTAACAGATTTTATGGGGATTTTTTTACAATAGATATGGAATAATAGAATTATATTGAATGGGCGATCCTAATTCAAGTAATACAAAGGGTATAGCACCATTTTAGATCATGGGTAAGACCCATATAGCTTATGAAATGGGTTGATTCACATTATAACTAAGTGAAAAGGGTGAGACTGGTATATATTATAACAATTCTTGATCTCCATTATAGCTGACACATGATACTTATATTACATATTCAAATCAGGGATCGCTATTATAGATCTCCAATTCCTTGGGTAATTCGAATAATGTATGTTGTCCATCTAGTTCATTAAATTGAAATGGGGTTGAATATTATTTCAAATGGTTTTAATAATAATATAATTTATATCATAGAAATATGTTTTAATTTCCATATATTTGTTTTAATGAATTTCACTGAGAAATTTTTTTGATTTCATCACATGAAAATGATTTAATTGATATTATCAATTAACTATGAGGATAAAGATAAATGATATACAAGATCTCATTTTTTTACAAAACTGATATTTTCAAATATTTTTATTTCCCTTAGTGAGATTTTGTTGTCATCCCATGTTTTTAAAATGTTTTCACATTGTATAATTATGGTTATGAGGATAGAATAAGTCAGGTTAGAGGTTGTGATGCTTTTCCATTAATATAATTCATCTTTGTTTTAAAACTGTTATTTTATTGAAAAAATGGATAATGATCAGAAGTGTCCACATTTTATTTTATAGTTTTTTTATGTATCAGCTATGGCCAAATTATCTAAAACTATAAACCTAAAATGATACTCAATGGGATTGAAAGAAAAACTCTTTACATTACACAAGATTGTGTAATTTTTTTTATAAGGCATATAGATAGTATCAAAATTAATTTAGATATATTTAGGGGATAAGACAGTGGTAATAAAATTATCATATAATATTATAAATATAGGTTATATTAAAATGATCTAGAATTTAATATTTCACTATTTATTCTTCTAACATGTGTTTGTTCAGAATGGTTTTCCCTAGGGAAAACTAGAATACTATAGTGGGAAGCCATTAAGAGGAAAATAATCTTCCAAATTCACATCCTTAGATTGTAGGAAATTGGATTTGAGATGCCTTTTTCTATGATTGATCAGTTGAAAATTATATAAATTGTGGTAGAATCCATGATAAAGAGGAACCTAACCTACCATGATGTAAATTGACGATAATGGAGCATTGCATGAGGCAACATGCCCCATCATTCAATGGATATTCTGACCAAGTGGTAGCTAAATTTTGTATTAAATAATTGGAGAAGATATATGAAATCACGGGAAGTTCCTAACATTAAAAGGTAACACATTCCATTTATTGTTTTGATGGTGATGATGATTTTTGGTGTTATTTGGTTAATAATACTCGAGATAAAGATGATCTTGATTGATGTAATGATAATATTTTAAGAATATATTCCATGATAAACATTTTCTTAATTTTTTTCGAATATAGATGGAGAAACAACTCATGTAATTAAATAAAAATAATGACAATTTAGTGGAGACAAATGGAGAAAAACTCACAAGATTGGCCAGGTATGTGACGAATGTTTATATTGAAATTGGCATCAAAATTAATATATTTTATAAAGGATTTAAATTAAGTCCATTAATATAATTGGCATCTTGGGAATTTAGATGTTATAAAAATTTGTTTCATTGTGCTAAGAAAGTTGAAATGGATTTTTCCAACACTTAAATTCCACTAGATGAAAAGAGTATGAAATGGTATAGGTGGTGGGAAATGGAGAAGAAACCAACTAATATTTATGGAGGTATGACTAAAACCTTTTCCATATGTTGTACAATAATATTTTTGTCTTTATTTTACTATATGGAAGTTTTTACTAGTTTGGTATGTTTTGTTACAAGGTTTTTGGCTGCAAGGAAAATAGTCCAAAATATCCCACAACAAGATAATAAATATTCATTCAACAGTATGATTCTTTAGCTACAATGATTTTGTACATTATGACAAAATGTTTCTGAGGTATCTTCTCCAGGGTGGAAATCATCATGATGAGATGAAAAAGGGATGGATATATCATTTTCTACATCTACAGTTTTTAGGTGATCTAGTGAATTGATTGAAGATCTTGGAGGTTCTATAAATTTTGAAGGATCATCATAAAAACAATGTCTTAGGATCCCCTCAATTAAGTTTTTATTAATTTTAATACCTTTGATGAAATTTATTGTGATTATATATATATATGAGGTATAAATTTGAATTTTATTGGAAGAATAATGCCTCAACATGCATGGATGTATGTTTATTTGTAAGGGTTACTATTTTGGATATATATCTATTTAATTATTTACTTTTAAATTTCTCTGTTAATGTTGATATTTGTGGACTAATACATTATGTCATCACATGGAAGTACGAATTATATTACCATTTGATAATCATGTGGGATTGTGTTAATTTCTTAAAATATGAGGAACGTCATGTTATCCTTTAAAATATTATGTTATCCATTAAAATTTTTTTCTAGTGATTCAAGAATGAATAGAAAATGTGGATACTCATTACTTAGAATAAAATATGAATTTTAGTGGAATTTGACTAATAGATGAATCTCTACTTATTAAGTAAGTATATTTCCTTATTTTCATTAAGAGTATAAGAGTTACTCATTTCTTGGAAAGGGATAATGGAAAAAATTAATAATATGTTCATTTCAATGGATCCAATAGTCTAATATATCATAATATATTTAAGGTTTTGAGTCCCATAACTTTTTATTGGTCATTCTCTTACTAGTGATAAATGATCATTAGGACCCACTATAATTATTTACTATTTTCTTAAATATACTATCTTCACTCCATGAAAATGTTATCCAATTTAGAGACCAAGTAATTAGTTACATTGGCTAACCATATTGTCTTCATCATTCCCTTTCTAATGGAATATTTCAAATAAATTTTTCTGATGTGGGTTTCTATGAAAGGAACACTCACATATTAAACCATTGATAACCCCGATTAATTTCAAGGTTGATATTTATTTTAATTGTTGTAGGATGTAAAATCCTTCTATATTGTGAAATATATTACTAATAATTGACATAAATTATATAATTGATTATGTAACTCTCTTTCCATAGTTTGTCATGAATTATATTCAATTTCCTACTTCTCATGTGATACATGTAACACCAACTTCATTTGGTGATTTATGGTACTCGTATGGTTGTGTCTAATTAGACCACAAAAAATTGTAATATTATTATGATAATTATCACCTAGCTATAGGAATTGATGGAATTTAAGAGATTAACTAATTTATTAAATTATAGTTTACAAAAGTTTATAAGATGAATTCTTTGTTTACCAATTAATTTAAATGAAAATTAAAGACCAAATTGAATATTAAGTATAAAACCACCTATATGGTAATATAATAAACCTTTTTCATATTTATTAATATTTAAGAATTAAATAGTAATTTATATTTCAATGGGACTCTATGTCCAAAAACATGAACAAAACAAAACAATTTGTTTCTCTGAAGACCATTTTTTCCGCAATATTGAGTTATACCAAACAATAATATACAATAAATATTTTTATTTACAATGGTAGTTTTGCCTCATTTTATTGGATTATTTTACATAAAATTAAATTTTGAAAATTTTATAATATTTATTAAAAAAATTATTATTAGTTATAGAAATATAAATATCATAATATACTATTGGTGAATATTGGGTATTTTTATGAGAACATTCATAATTTTTTAATAGAGTTTATTACAAAATATTATTTCAAAACTAAATTTTCATCCAATTTATTTATATAGAAAAATAAATTTTTCAAATTCGATAAAAATTATTATTAAATAAATTTAATCTAATTAAAAAAACCGTTCATTGGATACAATTTCACTTTGAAATTTGATATAAAAAACAACAATTATCGAAAAAATTCTTACATTAAAAACATATTGGGTCGTCTTGTCTTCAAGGTTAACATTAAATTAAATCATATGAATTCAATGTTTTTAATTTGGAAAACTGGATTCTTTATTTTTAATTATAATTATTTACAATTTCTGAAAATGTAAAATTATTTTTTAATAATTATTTTTGATTTTAATAACAATTATTTATTCCGATTAATGTAAAAATATCGCTACTTTGAGGATGAACGTTAATCTTTTGAGTCTAAATGACCTGTAAAAATTTTGAAAACAAACATTTAGGCCATTATTTGACCATTTAACCTCTTGGATCGAATTGGGATCATTAATGGAGAGACATTATTTATGGTAGACCACTCATTAGTATTTAACTTTTTAATATTTTCAAGAATGTCTGTCCCCTAGCACAATAAAGAGGTTGTAGCCCCCCCCCCCCACAAAAAACATATCAACACTCATAAATCCATTTATTATACTAAAAAATATGCCCAAATAAGATCCCAAAATCTTTCAATTCACCATATATTACTCAATTTTATCTTAAACCCATCCTTGGAATCCCTTTTGTGGAAAATAAAAGGAGTTACCTGATAACGATGTAACGTTCATAAATCATAATTTATGATTTACTTTTTTCATATCCCATTAATATAATGTTATTAAATTCATATATAATGACACCAATATCCTTTTTATATTTACATGTTGTTATGTTATGGTTTTAACCAACACATACATTGAATTCCTTGAAATAGTTAACAAAATTTCTGTTCGGGTTCAATGAACTACCCCCTCGTGAGATGATGTTATTTGTTCTTCCTTCACAGCCTATAATTGTTGGGAATTATGATGGATAAAATGTTTTATATTATATATATATATATTATTTATATTTTATTCATACTTATGTAATATTTATGTACACATAACTTCATGATTTCCACATTTTCATGATTTCCACATTTCGTAAATATGATAATCTCATTTTTCAACGTGTGGACTACTGCCTCCTCAAAGAGATGTGATACATTTACACACTATACTAAATGTATTAAGGATCTATTTATTTAGATATTTGTGACCTAAATAACATATATATGATAATAATTATATAATTATCTTTCTGTTAATATAATATATCATTTTCATTATTACCCTTGCACACACTGAAAACATGATAACCTCCTTCATGGACGTGTCGACTACCGCCTCCTAACTGTAATTAAATTACATTCACCTAACTATAATTATATATTTAATTATATTTTATTGAATAATATATTATTTATTAAATAATTATCATGATTGAAATATAAAATTTACTTTCCATGTTTCTATAACATTCATTAAAAAAATTTGAACGTTACTCAGGCGTATGTACAACCTACCATCTCCATTATTGTAAAAATAGTTAGTTTTAATATTAATATTTTATGATTGGTTATAAAAAATATTATTTATTAATAAATATGAATTTTTTTTATTTATTATAATTCTTGAGATGTTTATATAATGACCACTTAGAACATAGAAGTCCTACCAAGTTGTATTGACACAAGAATACAATTTTCTCAAAACACGTGACCTAAAAAAGTAGTTAATTAGTTGTTTAAAACATTTTTATAATGGAAATGAAATATTGATAAAATCTAAAAAATATTTTATTAATTTAAAATACAATAATATTTTTATTGTTATAGAAGATAATTACTCATGTGCTAATTGAGACTCAATATAATGGAATTTTCTGGTCACTTTATCACATTTGTGAGATTAATGTGATATGAACAACTACATATTTTGTGTGACATATATAATTAAAATATTGATATATTAGAAAATGATTTTTTTTATATTATTTTAATTTAAATATTTTATTTTATTATTATTAAATTTGGACTTTTGGGTAAAATTTTACCTCAATTGACAAAGATTTCATAACAATCTCCTATCATTGTGAAACTTTTTGTTGATATGACCATTTATTGTTTTATAAGGTGTATATACAACACATTTGAATTTATAAGTAAAAATATTATTTATAATAATGTTATTTAATTTTTTTAGTCTTCAAATATCATGGGGATTATGATTTAAATGATCAATTTTTCATGGGACACATTGAATGTTTAAATATTTAATTTCAAAATATTTTATCATTGTCAATATTATCAAAATTTTGTAATTTATTTATATATATAAAAGTTTATAAATTTATGTTTATGAATATTTTTAAACTCATTAAAAATATTTTAAAAAATTATTATTTTTAAATTTCTTAAATAGTCAATTTTGATATAGATAAAAACAATCATATAATTTAAATTTAGATGAATAGATGACTATTTCACCTCCTTTGAAAAAATATCATTTTTTTCTTTCATTAAAGATTTATTTTTTCCATAAATGAAATGACATCTTATTTTTTGGCATTTTTTATTGAAAATGATATTTGAATGAAAAGGGTTTTTAGGTATTGAAAATGGGTTCTCAAATAGATGGGGTATTTTTATCTGAATATGTTTACAATGGACATAAAATTATTTTTCAAAGGTTATGATGATGAGGGTTATTTTCTACTCTATATATGGTACATGAACATTATATGAAATGGGTGATCTCTAAATAGACTATATGAGGGTTTTAACCCCACTATAACTCATGGGTGTATACGATATATCTTATATGATGGGATGTGACCCATTATAGCTCAAGATAAAGAGGTGTGCCCTTTATAGTAGATATGAAGGGTTATTTCCCATTCTAGCTCATGGACGAGACTAATATAGCTTATACGAAGGTTGATCCCCATTATAAATCTCCAATGCATTGGAGAATGATAATAAAAAAAATTCATTTGTATGGTTATTACAATTGAAAGGGTTTTTGAAACTCTTTTAAGAATATGATGATCTGTGTCACGTAAAGGAGTTTGAATCACTATATATTTGATTAAATGATTTTTATTAAAAAAAATTCATGTTCATTTCATGTGAAAATGTTTCATTTCGTATTATAGATGAATGTTCATGATAATGGTCAATGCCATATGAGTACTTATGGTTTTTTTATCAAAATGATGATTTACTTTCTTTATATAATCATTACTATTATTTGGGGGTTATTGTATGCTTTTAAAAAAAACATGTTTAATGATGGGTAAGAAAAAGGATGATGTCATGTTGTTAGAAGTGGATATTTTCATGGAAAATAATTATTTCATTGCATTAAAATTTTGATATTATAGGGAAAATTTATGATGATTGGAAGCAACCACTTTGTATATTATTGTATTGGTTGGTATTAGTTAAGGAATAACCCACTAAAACACTAAAACTGAAATGATCATCAGGGTGATAAATTTTAAAATTCTTGACATAATATGAGATTATGTGATGTTTCAGGTTGTTAGGCTGAAAATTCATTAGGACATTAGGCTACTTGGCCATTATGTGATTTATCCATTTGCACCTTAAGTCATTAGGCCACTTAGCCCATTAGAAATTTTGGGCTTTAAGCCAATTTATGTTATATTGGACAATTTAGTCCTTTTAGGTCAATTTATTCAATTGAGGGAAATTAAGCCAATTTAGAAATCTTTGGTAAATTTATACCAATCAATCCATTTTGGAAAATTTATGCTAATTATACCGTTGTTTCCCAAATTTAGGGAAATTTAGTCAAATTAGTCCATTTAGGCCAATTAGAAAAATTTATGCCAATGTAGGCTAATTAGGAAATTTGGTCCAACTAGGCTCTTAATTTGTCCAATTTAGTCCTGTTATGTCATTAAGGAAATTGTTGGACAATTTGGTCCAACTATTTTATTTAGACTCATTTATCCAATTTTTCCATTCATTTATGAAATTTAAACTAATTAGGCCATTTAATCCATGTTTTCCAATTAGGTCAATTGTTACATTTATGCTATTTCAACCAATTTGTCAATTTATTCCAATTAGTATATTTAGGAAAATTATTCCACATACTCTTAATTGATCCCATTTAGGTTAATTAGGCCAATTTGGCCAATTTGGCCAATTATTCCATTTAGGATATTTTTGTTAATTAGGCCATTTGGTTCATTTAGCCCAATTTGGCCATTTTGCACATATTTAATTAGTCTATTAAGTCATTTGTTTATTTGTCCATTTTTTTATTAGTTAATTTTGTTTTTAGGCTATTAGGACATTAGAAAATTATAACAATATGCCATTAGGACATTAGGGCATTCGTCCATTAGTCCATTGAGGCCATTTATGTTATTAAGGTAATTTGGGCTCTTTAGTCATTTTAGTCCATTTGACCATGGGGTTGTTAGGCCAATTGGACACTATGTCATTAGGAAAAAATGGCCATTAGGTCCTTAGGGAAATATCCCATTTTGAATTTTTCCCATATTCTATATTTTCATTATTCCGTTAGTCTAATTGGGAATTCTTCTAATTACGTTATTAGGGAAAGTGGCCATTAGTTAATTATTTCATTAGGTTGAATGGTACTTAGTCAATTATGATAATTGTTTATTTTTCCCTTTAGGCCATGAGCCTAATTATCCATTAGACCATTTTTCCAATTAGTCAATAGGTCATTAGGCCATTATGACATTTTGGGAATTTAATCTATTTAATAAATTCATGTTGTTAGTCTATTTTGGATGTTATTCCATTAGGTGTTAAAGCCCATAAGGACATTAGGACCTTTAAATTTTTAGACAACAATCATTTCTATAGAAGGACTCTCTCATTTTTAATGGAAAATATTGATTAACACTACATATAATTTTTTTTAATATTACCTTCTTTCAATAATGAGAAAATTTAAATAACATGTGAAATGTCATAGTTTGATATAATATTAAAATATTCAAATTACATTATTTATATTTTCCTCAAATAAAACACATTTAAAAATGACTTTGTGATGTTCCATATCAATCTCTTTAACGATGAATGTATCCAATGTTTATGACAATAGAATTAATCCTATTTGGGTAATAGATGAAAATGTGGTTTCCATTTTCTAATAAATCTCTTCTATATTCCACAATGGCTGGTAATTTCTTGTGATAACATCTAAAAAACATTTAATAAAATCCATACATCCATGAGTTAAATAATCATAAAAAATGGAACCCTCTAATAACTCCCATTTAGGATATATGGGATTATGGTTCACAAATTTATTTCAGAATGAAAAATCTTCCCAAATTAAACTAGTCCATCAAGATGTGTTATTTTATCAAATGAACTATTAAATTAATCATTCAAGTAAATAATGATGGAGGGATTTTATTTTTCTAGACACAAAAAAATAAAGGCTCATTTTAAGGAATTTTATCAATAAAGCCTTGGATATCCTTTTAGCACAACATTATTTATTAAATGGTCTAAGAGAATCATTTCCACCCTTTCATTATTGGATAGAAAATATCAGATTCGTGTTGTAATCATTCCGTGATGAAGGATATGATAATCATTTGTTTTTTGGGAATTCAATTTCACCTACCATTCATTAAATAATTCATATATATATATATCATAAATACACACCAAGAACCATGATATTCAAAAAGAAAAACATAATTTTATTTTTCTCTAAATGTGACATCACATAAGATGCAAAAAAAACATTTCATTTGTTTTCAGCAATACACAGAGTTTGTAGATCTAGTTGAATACCCCAATCCAACATGTCCTGAAGGGATCAGGATTCATCTTGGGGTTTCCTCGTGATATTTATATTAATTGATGGAAACCTTTCACATATTTGTTTTTCTAAATGTGAATTATGTCTTAATAATGACATAACAAGTTGATAGACAAATATAGAAACTAAAAAAAAGAATCTATTATTTATTCAAACGGTATGTTTTCATAGTTACAATATTCATTCCTATTTATATTTCATCTGACCATAACATAATGTGAAAATTTAAATCATTCAATTCACTAATCACATTAGTTTTTAATATATGATGAGTTGGATGTTCAGAGTATGAAAAATTATCATACCTCTGCCTATTTTTCCTTTCATTGGTGCTTTATTGGAAACAATCATCGATGCCACATAAAACATAATCTATAATGATATTTAAGCCCTATCAATCATGTATTGTTCACAAAAATATTTCTTCAAAATTTATTCTTCCTGATCCCACCAAAACATGTTTCATAATTAGTGAAATAATTTACAGTCCATTGAAGGACATCACACATTTCAACTTTATTTTTTAAGGAATCATCAAATGTGGTCACACACATCTCCCAATGCTACTTCACCTATCCTATTAATTTTTTCATGAAGAAACATATCTCATGGTGAGTTTAAAAATTTCCCAATAATAGTATACTTAAAAGGTGAGTGTTTTTTTATACACATCCATGATGAAATATTATAAATGTGAATAAACATTGGACACTTTTTTGGAGAAGTAATCATCTAACCAATTTTATTAAAACCATCAAATGAAAGACCCAACCAGACATTACACACATAATATAAAATTATATGTTATTTTTTAAATTCCCACCATGTTTATACATCTGTAGGATTGATAAAAGTTTCATTAACATTAATTTTATAGGCATTATTCCATATTAAATTGGTTGAGATTCCATTTAAAATAAATTTATTTTGAAGTAATAGAAAAAATGAAATGATGCACATGGAATTCAGATGAATGTAAGATGGTGTTTCTTCCATATTTTCTTTCCATAAAGAAGTATAAAATTCATTATAGTCATTAATATAAACTTCTTCCACATAAAAAATTGCAATATTTTGGAAAATGTTGAATTTTATTAGTAGAAAATTTGAGCATATGAATTTACATCCATACCATATAATGATTTTTGATAATTTATACACCATATGTATGAAATTACATAAAAAGGTACGAATATTATCAATGTATATACTAGAAATTATATACATGGTTTTTACATGATATATCCTCACTAAAAATTAATGCATTTAAATTTTAGTACATTAATAAAATACCGGAGTACTTGCATCATCGATTAGTTTATCCCTACCTAAAATCATTATATTATGAATTTTCTTCATGGTTAATTATTTCATTACCTTTGTCCGCTGTCATACTATACCACTTGTTATGAATCATAAATGGAAACTGATCAAATATCCAATTCCATATACTAATTATTTCACTTCTTTAATGAACATTTAAAGATTATCTTACCCTTCCATTATGATACCAAATATAACAGTTCATTTAATTACAAATTTTATTATATGTTTTCTAACTTATACTCATATTAACTATGGTCTTCCAACAAAATTAAAACATGAAAACTATTTATGACCTCCATTAGATGCATTATTTAATGAAAAATAAAAAAAATAATTTTAAAATCAGTTGAATTATAATAAGTATGATAAATCCAGATTATGTAAATTAAATTATAGGGAATAAACTTAATTATCCAAATAAAAATTAAATGAATAATTTCAAAAATTAATTACAAAAAATTTCAATACTCAAGTCATCAAAGATAATTTTATTTTTAAAATAACATTAATATATATAAAAAATAATATTATAGAAGGATTTTTTATCATGTATGATATATGAAATAAAATAAAAAAAATTATAAACAATTATGTGTCTCAAATTGGAAATTATTAACTACTAATTAAAAGAATTACTATAATTTTAATAATATTTCATGAAAGGAATAAATTATAAAAAAAATTGAATAATTGAATTATCATGTTAAATGAAAATAATTATATAAATTATGATTTATATTGATGAAATAATGAAAATAAAACATTTAAATAATATATATAATATATCATAAATATATATTGGAAATATTATTTAAAAACATGAAAGGGTTGAAAAATAACATAAGAATGGGTAAGAAATGTAATTAAATTATTTGAATTATTTTTTATTTAAATATACATTCCCATTAATAACATTATAATTTATATAAAAACATAGAAAAAAATCACAATTATATTTTCAAATATAATCATTTAAATATTTATTTCATATTAAAAAACATGTGTGGTCATATCAAAAACATATTCTATAAAATGGCATGAATATATGTGACGACCTATCACTACAATCTATCAAGGATATCCTCAAGAATCAGTGATAATAAATCAACCTCCAATAATGAATAAATCATATTATATAACTAATTTATCCCAAATTAATCATATATAGAAACTTATATTAACAAATATAAAAATGAAAACATTGAAAATAACATCTAATGACCTCTAAAAATAAAATTTTATAGAACCAATAAATTTACATTCCTAATAAGTGCACAA